>CM055960.1:4252370-5657134 GCA_029490685.1 Schizonepeta tenuifolia
ATATTCGGATGCACCACTCTATATAACTAGATGCACCACTAAGTGCATTTAGATGCACAAGAGTTTCAGTTTTTTTTTCCAATTTTTTTTTTTAAAACAGTCACCCAAGATGCACCATTTTCACATATTCGGATGCATCACTATACATAATGAGATGCACCACTATGTGTTGTGAGATGCACCGAATTTGTAAAAAAAAAAAACTGAAAAAAAATTGGATGCACCACAATGCGTAACTAGATGCACCACACAGTGTAACTAGATGCACCACATAGTGTAACTAGATGCACAATGTTTTACGAAAATAAAAAAAACGAAAACAAAACTAGTGCATCTTAATGCACTTAGTGGTGCATCTCATTATATAGTGTGGTGCATATGAATACATGATGTGGTGCATATGACCTAACCTTAAAAAAAAAAACGAAAAAAAAAACATAAAAAAAAAACTTAAAATCTTGTGCATCTCAATACACTTAGTTGTGCATCCGAATATGTGAATTTGTGCATCTGAATATGTGAATTTGTGCATCTCGTATGCCAGTTTATGTAAAAAAAAAAAAAAAAAAACGAAAAAAAAAATCAACGGGTTGACCCGGGTTTGACCCGCTTTGACCAAGCTAAATCTTGACCCTTCATGTAGATAAGATCAATGGTGGAGATTAATTCCTATTTCTCACTTTAAGGGGAGTTTGCATGGGAATCACTCCCTATATATATGTATATATATATATATAGGGATGGAATCTAGTGAGAATAGCCCTTAAAGTGAGAAATAGGTTTAAATCTGGACCACACATCTCAAAAAAAGGGCGGGCGCGTGAAGCTCACGGGCCTTTCTTTTTTTTTTTTTTTTTCTTTGGGCGATTTTTTCTTAAAATATGGTGCATCTAGATACACCGTGTGGTGCATCTAGATACACTGTATGGTGCATCTGGTTACACATTGTGGTGCATGTCCGATTTTTTTTCAATTTTTTATTTTTCAGTTTTTTATTTTTTATGTTTTTTTTTGGGCGATTTTTTCTTAAAACATGGTGCATCTAGATACACCGTGTGGTGCATCTGGTTACACATTGTTGTGCATGTCCGATTTTTTTTTCAATTTTTTTTAACATTATTTTTCTCGGCTCCGCCTTAAAGCATAGTGCATTTTCTTACACCTAGTGGTGCATCTGATTACACCGTCCCGTACATATCAGTACACATAGTGGTGGATCTCATGAACCACAATGTGGTAGATGCACCACACTTTACAATGAGATGCACCACAACGTGAAATTAGATGCACCATACGTTGACATGAGATGCATCAAGCTTTATGAAAAAATCAAACCTTAAAAAAAATTGAAATTAAAAAAAAATGGAAATTTTTTCATCCGGATGCACCGACCTTCTTAGCGAGATGCAACAGATGAGTGGCTGAGATTGATTCTCATTTCTTAGGATAAGGGCTATTCTTATATGATCCTAATTATATATATATATATATATATATATATATATATATATATATATATATATATATAAAATCGATTGGGCTTGGTGGGCCTCCTTATTCTAGGCTAAGTTAAAATAGGAATTGGAACACAATTTTGCATCTGAAATAATAGTAAAAAGAGTTTTACGATATGGATATATATTTACCTGCTGCTGAAATAGGTAAAAGTAATTGGTTTATAAGGACTTAGTAAAATATAACTCTACATTGGGAACCATTTTTTTTAACAATATTATAAGGAAATTTAAATATCGCGTGACGGAGGGCTCGAATCCGTGACCCTTTGGCACGGACATTAAACCTCCCCCCAGAGTCGATAATACTTAAATAGCAATAACGTCTCAAAGCGCTCTAGCCTAGATCAAATTGGTTTGATATTTCATAGCATAGACTCGATAGATTCTTGGACCAATTCAATCCAATTTCTCGCATTGATCAAATTGGCTCGGTCAGGACCACTGACTCTGCCCATCCAGTTGATACCTCGAATTGGGGTAGAGTCGCAGGCATATTCATACTTCAACTCTAGTAAAGCTTTTTTGTTGTATATAAATATCCCTTAAGAAAATTTATACCAATTTTAATTCCCTTATCTGTTCTCTAAAATTTAATTCGCGCGTACATATTCTTTATTCATTTTCTTCCGTTGATTGATTATCTAGATAAAAGCACATGCCAAAACTTACCAAACTCTAATAATTTAGATGTATATATATATAGACATAAGAATCAGCTTTGAAATGATATTGTCCGAAATGATATTTTGGTAATGAAATAATTGTGGTGAAATATAGACCAACGGTCGATATATACCAAAATCAAGAAAGTAATTAATTGATCGATGTACGTTAAGAACACATTCCTTTCATCCATCAAATTATGTTGTGATGTTCTAAGGAATCTGATTCTTGAAAAGGACTGAATCTTAACTTATTCATTGCCAAAACTTCCAACTATTCAACACCCTTTCATCTCACCCAACTCCATCATTTCTATTTCAGAAATTAACAATTTCTTTAATTTTGAGGGATTAATTGCATAAAATTTAATGAACTGTGCGATAACTTTGAATTGCAGTTGGACTTTCAAATCTTTGTAGTTGATGCACTAACATGATTTCAATTCTTGTAGATATTATTGATGCTGAAGTTTGAACTTGTGAAAATTTGCCAACGTGCCATGGACTGATATTTCTGGACCACCTTCCTATAATTAATTAAGACTATAATGTTATTTTTCCACTTAAATATTTTTCTGCTTTTATTATCCCCAGGAATTCGATTCTCGTTTGTCGCAATGAATATGCTAGTATATATTATTAATCCATCTAAAGATAATGCACAATGTATTCCCCAAGGAGACATTCAAATGATAGGCTTCATTTTGTAAATAATGAGGTCTCTAATTCAAACCCATCACTCCTCTCCATGTCAAAAAAAAAATAAAAAAATAAAAATAGCTTTATAATGCACAATGTAGGATCTAATGACTATGGTTTTGCGCTTGAGTTGGGATACTCTTTATCACAATTAGTGTCCCGCCGCACCCGTGTCTCGTTTTACATTCATTTTTTGTCACTTTTTTCTTCCAAACATTTACGTTTCAGTGTAATTTTAGAAGAGGAAAATATCCCACGCTGGAAATTTTCAATTGCCTAGTTAGATTAGTTAAAGTTATGTAAATTTATGATCAAATTGAAAATTCATGTATTTTCTGAATAAATTAAAAGTTCACGTAAAACAATCGAATTTGGACAAAATTCATTATTTTGTAACAATTACCCATCTATATAATGTCACTGAGGTTATAATTGGAAATAATTTGAATGTTCATGCATATCATGTTAAGAATAATCAACCGAAAATTCATGCATTTGATTAACTAATCCAAACAAAAATATATTTTTAGCATAGGAAATTATCAGACACGTCCTCAGTCCACAAATACATGTCTAATGTGTTTGAGGTATTGAAAGTGACTATTTTAACTAAAAATGCACCTTTAAATTGCTCGCAAGAGAACGCGATCAATATATTGCAATAAGCTAACCCAAGTTGTATCACATGGAAGACTTAACAGGACAATGTATTCATGCTAACACGAAATATCAAAACAATCCTAAACATTCTAATCAAACTTTTGTTTGAGATTTTATTACTAAAAATACTGGATAACAAAATATAAAACAAATAAATAAACGTAAGTTCAAGTACTGAAAACGTCTAGGATTAAAGCTCTTCTCCTCAGAAGAACTAAAACAAGTGACATGCAATGTTCAATCGAATAGTTCCTTTAACAACATTAACGAAGTCTTCCAACTACTAACTTTCATATTCATAAATTAGAACTACACAAATGAAATTATTAGGACATGCTTGACAATTAATCTATGTTTTTCCGGTCAAGATTAACTCTACTCAATCACAATTCATAACGAAATCATCTCTCGATCTTATTCATTACTAACACATTTAAACAGTTATCAATTATTCGAAAGAATCAACAATCAATTAAAAAAAACAACGATCATTAACAGTTAACAAATAATAGAGCAATTCCAAATTGAATCCCCTTAACCCTAGAATAGAAATTTAGTTCATAATGCAGGAGATAAAAACAAAAGTAGTTCTGGAAATAAACATTATCATTAACAAATCTAAAATAAAAATGAAATTCTTACAAACTAGAGTAGCAATTCCCGACGATTGTTCAAAGCGAAATTGTAGTGAAATTAAAAGTACATGAGTGTTTCTTAAAAGAAAGGAAATGTTTGCTTGCAGAAAATCATGATGCTCCCAAAAATTGCTCATCCTAACCTTTAAAACCCGTCTCAAACTGCTCGAGGGACCAGCGACGGCTATTGACTACAACGTCCAACATTCCAGCGCTGCTGGAATCCAACATCGGCTGGAAATGGCTCGCCGATGTTCAATCCAACGCTGGTTGAGTTCCACCTGTGGCTGGGTTCAAATTCCAGCCACGGTGGATTCCAGCCGTGGTTGAGTTCCAGCCTCCTCCATTCGCTTTTATCCTTTTCACCATGATTCTTCGTTAAACTACTAAAACCCTGCACACACCAAACACCAAACCAAATGCCATAATACGTGGCAAAAAAAACAAGCAAAAATGACAACAAATACAGAATAACTAAAGATCTTAATTTGAGATTATTATTATTATTAAAATAGGATAAAAGAAAATTACAAGACACAGAAAAGAAAAAACAAAAAAGAGAAACATATCTAGAAGTGGAAGGGTAACATAAAGAAAAAAACAAAAAAGAGAAATAATCTAGCCGTCTTTGCCACTCAGGCGACTAGATATCCATGTAAACAACGGCCTAAAAAAACTAATAAGATCCACCTCTGTATTAAAAACCAAAGAGGAACTAATTTTCTCTTCTTAACGAAGTGATATGGATAGCCGCGTCCATAGCTTTGAAAACATCAGAGGCCGAAGCATCCACAATCTCAAAATTTGCAGAACCCCCAACCTTACTTCTAGTATTATATATCTTGGAAGGCACCTGGGGTTTTCTATTCCTTGTTTTCCTAGAAGGCTACTCCGGAGTATCTTCCACCCTATGAACGGTCCCAACAGCCTTTTTTCATTGCCGCTGCAGCTCCTCAATTGATTCTTCACCCAAATCTTGTTCATGTGTAGCAGAAAAAACAGTAGAGTCATGAGACTCCTCCAACTTCTTGTGTACTGTTGTTCAGTAACTTTTTCCCTCATACAAGCATCAATCATTGAAGATTCCAAATCCATGTCCACTCGAGTAGCAGTTGCCTCATCATGCAAATGATGCTGCTGCTGTGAATTTTGTGCAGAATTTAAGATATCAGCCGTTTTTTGATGTTTCATTGTCTCAGCAACAATGATATGAACCTCGACACGCAAACATAAGACTTGAATGGCAGATGGATGGATTATCCCAAAACCTCTGAATCTAGCCCATGAAATGAAATACGCGAATTGGAATTCCTTATAACCCAACGTGATGTTGACACAGCAATTCGGGGACAATGAATGACACAAAACGAGGTTTGATTGACTTGTTGATACGCCGATAGATGAACTCGTCTTGGAACAAGCAAGAAGAACTCGAAAAATCTCTAGAGAGAAAAAATTCACAATAATTTTAATGATTAAAAGTCTGATTTTCGTTCATAACAAGGCCCTATATATAGGGTGTGCGAATCCTAACCCTACTAGGAAACTAAGCATGGAAAGTAACTCCTAATCTAATAAGGAAACAAATCCTTAGTCTAAACAAGGTATAAAACTCAAAAACTCAACTAAGGCCCAATTTCAGCCACCCTAACATAACCCACAAAAATAATAAAATAAAATCAAATAAAAGACTCGATTAAATCAGCCCACATATGTAATGGAACTAGGGTCTCCATGGATTGCATCATTCCCCTCCTCATGAAAGGGATTTGTCATCAAATCCAAAGCTTCAAACCTGCATCAAAAGAACATTAATTTTTTTTTCTTTTTTTTTTCTAAGACAAAACAAAATAAAAGCACAAATGGAAGACTTGAACGACAGATGGATGGATTATCCCAAAACCTCTGAATCTACCCCACGAAATGAAATAGGCGAATTGGAATTCCCTATAACCCAACGTGATGTTGACACAACAACTCGGGGACGATGAATGACACACAACGAGGTTTGATTGACTCGTCAATTCGCCGATAGATGAACTCGTCTTGGAACAACCAAGAAGAACTCGAAAACTCTCTAGAGAGAAAAAAATTCACAATAAATTTAATGATCAAAAGTCTGATTTTCGTTCATAACAAGGCCCTATATAAAGGGTGTGCGAATCCTAACCATACTAGGAAACTAAACATGGAAAATAACTCCTAATCTAATAAGGAAACAAATCCTTAGTCTAAACAAGGTAGAAAACTCAAATCTGACTCAACTAAGGCCCAATTTTAGCCATCCTAACATAACCTACGAAAATAATTAAATAAAATTAAATAAAAGACTCGATTAAATCAGCCCACATATGCAATGGAACTAGGGCCTCCATGAATTGCATCAAACAACCAACACATTCATGCAGCCATCATCTCCATTAGTCTGCTCCATCTTAATTCCTGCAATATCCTCCTTCTCATCATCAGCTAAAGCTCGACCTATTCGAGGAACTAGATTGTACAACCTCATTTTCTTCCAAACCCGGCTGAATTCCATGTCGTTCTCTTAAAAGAGAATCTGCATCTGCTTTCTCAGCTGGAGCCTCTCCTTTCCTTCCAACCACCACCCATTCCTTCCTTGGTTGAGGCTGTGGAGCCTCCGACTTTTGAACCCGGTGGCAAATGGCAATTTTGTGCCCAATAATCTGACAATTTAGATAGAAATCCGACAGATTTTCATACTCAAACTTTATAGTAAATTATTTAGAGCCACGATCTACCCGCAACTCCCTCAATCTATCCTTTGATAGACTAAACAAAACATAGAAAACTAAAGATCAAAAACATAGAAAATTAACACAAATATGAACTAAACAAACTCCCCCACACTTAGCATTTTGTTTATTCTCAAGTAAACCAAAGAAATAAAGTACTCCCTCCGACCCATTGATATTGTTATGTTACTATTCGGCACGGAGATTAAGAATAAGGGTAAAAAGATAGAAAGTGGGTGGGTCCCATTACTTTTGATGGATGTTAAAGGGTTAAATTTTTCCTTACTTGGAAGATGGAAATATGAGTGGGACACCTAAAAAATGAAAGGATGACAATATGAGTAGGTCGAAGGGAGTACGAATCAAAACAATAATACTCCCAAATAAAAAACATAAGACTTCCTTTCCAACTCTAGTGCAAATTAAATTTAACCAATTATGTTGCCTGTCAAATAGTATTATCAATCCGATCAAAATTGTGAACCACTCTCAATATACTCACTACTTCATCGGCCATCTTAATAAGAAAGTTTTTTTATTCAACACAAATTGAAAATTAAATGAGGAATATAAGGATGGATCAACGAGACAAAATCATTAGGTTCAAGCCTTTGAATTTTAACTTTGAGTCTTCTAACGTGGTTTCTCATACTCATCATTAGGATTATTCAAATAAGAGGAGTGGAATCTCAAATCCGCCTTATTTAAATCTAGCTTTTTTTAGGTTGAGTAGATTAGGATGTTTTCATGAGGTTTAATCTTTGAATATTATTTTAAGCTTCTTCAAAAGACAACAAACAAGAGCAGAATCCACACTACTCAATATTTTCTTATTTTTTTATTGCTTATTTACAAAGAAGACAATCATTTAGGCAACTAACGAAGCAACACTCAACAAAGGGCCACAATTATCACATCAATTAAATTCAAAAAGAACATGCCCTACAACAACGGATATCAATCAATCACACTCCAATTGACATCATTCGACTAAAGTCTTCACAATTCAAGAAATATCATGCATTCTCGATCAAAAAACATATTCTTTCTGTTGGGAAAATTAGTAAAGGTTTTAATTTATTTCAAAATCCAATTGACCCCAACTAAGTAGATGAACCATTAGTCTGAAGGTAGTTAGAGCTCACTGTTTGAGCGTATGGATTTTATCTTTATAGGTTTAAACTGAAGAAGATTGAAAGCAAGAACTCAAGACTGGAAAGCAGTTCAAGTTCAAGTTTGGACAGTTTAACCACTCCTCAACTGATTCTGGGACTGAACCATGCAATTCATGTATATCGATCAGTTTTGTTGAAGTCAGACGTCTAAAAGTTGAAGAAAGAAGACTGGGAAGATGAAGGAAGAAGAAAAACTTGAATTCAAATTCAAATCTGCTCCAAAGTAGAAAGACAGCCTATAAATTTCTTTAAATGGACCGACCGAAAAGACATACAAAAATCAAGTGATGTGAGCACAGGTGGGCAGCCAACAACTACAAGTCAGATTTCAAGAACTAAATAAAGTATGCCGATTTCAAGTCCAATATCAAGATAAATCGGGCCAAATGGTGAATATTGATGGGCTGAATCCGTCTTAAAAGGGCTCGTCAACAATCAGACTTCGAAGGCTCAAGAAGAAGAATAAATGGTTGATATTCGTGCATATTGAAGAGGCTAAATTAAGTGTCTAATTAGTTTCATTATTATGAGTTAAATAAGTGACTTTTGAAGTCTTGAGTCATAAGTAGTCATTAGTAGTTAATAAGTGGTTTAATTAGTATTAAATAAGTCTATTTATGAGTTTAATTAGTATCATAAGTACTATCATTATTGGTAGGCTACGAAGAGTCCTTTTCTAGCCTATAAATATGCTTGATATCCTTTGTAATCGAATAACATATACACTTTGAGTTATAAACAAATTAGCTTTGCCTTTGTAAGTTGAATTTCTCTTTTGTAGAGTATTTCACTTATTCGAACTTATCAAGACCATTGAGCAAAGTCTTGTGGCGTTCAACCATACCGAGGTTCTTGGCTGATTATATAGCCAACGGGTCGAGGTTTTCTTCACTCTAGGAGGTGATCAAACTGGATTCTCGATCTAGGGAGACCGCTGCCTACCTCTTATACGAAGGGTTCTTGGATCTTTTATCCAACGGGTCCTCCGTCCGTATCATCAAGGCTCGCAGTTACCATTTCGGAAAAGTTTGCAAAGGAGTAGGTACAGTGTTAGCTTTATGGCAGAGGTCAAACGGCTTTCCAACGCCTTTTTGATCTCCCTCTCTATAAATAGAGGTCTTCACCATTGCGAGAAGACTATTGAATCCACGTGCAAAGAAGCAAAAGCAAGTAGTATCTCCAAGCAAGAAACAACAAGTGTTTGAAGCAAAGTAGCTGAGAGTTTCAGTCCTCCTCCTTAGCTTCCTTCTATTATCTCAAAGCCTTGGTTCTTTGATCGAGTTTAGAAGTTTTTATTCTTGTAATTGCTAAGCCGATTCACTGTAATAAGTTTGAGTCACTAAGCCTTAGGAAAAAACCTCCACTTCTCTGAGTGTTGAAGGTTTCATTAGTTGGAAAACCCCCAACCCCAAACTCTAGGTCTCCTTCGAACCCGTAATCGAAGCCTTTAGGTTCTTTAGAACCCGTAATCTAAGGATAAGCTTTATACCTACCCGTAAAAGTATTGTAGGTGTTGTTCGAACACAAAAATGAACTGTATAGGCTTATTTGGTGCCCGTAAACCAAACCTTAACCTTTGATAAGTACGCGTAAACTTATCTAGTGGATAGGGCTGTGCATCGGGTCAGACTCGGCCCAACCCGGACCGACCCGGACAACCCGGAGACCCGGATATTTTTTAAAAAGTGACCCGACCCGGACCGAATAAGGTCTTAGGACCGACCCTGACCCAACCCAAACCCGGGCTCCGTGTTCGGTCAGGGTCAGGTCCAACCCGTACAATAATAAAAAAAAATCATGCAGTACAATACTCTCTTTCACCTATTTTTTTCAATGTTCAACACTAATTTTCAGCAATAACATCCTTAATAAAACAAGTCTTAGTCTCAAATATTATCAATCCACAACAAAAAATTAAGCTAAAATAAATCCATTACATAATCATCCATTAATTAAACCACAAATTCATAAAAACAAATGTGAAAACATCAAATTCGATCAACCCAAACTTGCATTGGTGTCCATCATTTTCTCTTGGCTTTGTTGAGTTTGGGCACTCCTTCCTTGAGTTTGAGTCACACTCTCCTCACTCTTGTCATTGATGGAAAGGTTCATCAAACCTACACAATAAGATTCAAAATTTCTAGTTAATCAAACATATAATACATAAGCTATGCATATATAATATTAAATAATGAAAAATTGTATAAAAATGTTACCTTCTTCATGCTTTTTTATGTCCTCAATAGTTTCCTCAATGGTGATTTTTTATTTTGCTTTCCTTAGCCAATCTTGCGTGCAAATGAGTGACTCGACAATTGAAGGAGTTAAAGAACTCCTAAAAGGGTTGAGAACTCTTCCCCTGGTGCTAAAAGCTAATTCCGAGGCCACCGTAGAGATGAGGACAACCAATACATCTCGAGCAAGATGACAAAGAATCGGAAATTGGTGTTGGTTAAGCTTCCACCACATCAAAATATATAAGCTCTCATCATCCGAAGATACAACAATCTCGTTACAATAGACATCCAACTCATCTATGGTAGAGACCAATCCAACTTGTACCTTTTATCTTTTGAATCTCTCAAGCATGACACGTTTGTTTGAGCTTTGAGAAGATTCTTTTGACCTTGTAGATTGAGATTGTGTGGTTGTGGTGACCGTAGGTTAATGAATTTCTTTGTATGCGTCATACAATTCATGCAAGCTATCAAAACCCCCTTTGCTCACTTTCTTTCCAATTTCTTCACCCCACTCTTGAACGAGTACATACTCAAGAAATTCAAACTTATACCTAGGATCAACAACAACACTCAAGAAGATTATGCGATTCATCTTATGTGGATCTCCTCAATACTTATCATACTTGGCCCTCATTTTTTCTCCCATAGATTTCACATCTTTATCATCATTCAACATCCAATCAGTCAACATATTACTAACAAAAGTAATCTCATGCAAGAACTCATTAGATGTAACATACTTTGTGCCAGACTGTCAAATAAAAAAAACAACAAGAAGATCACACATTCTTATCCCATTATCCCAATCTACACCCAATGGAACACCATCACCTTCCTTAAGATCAATCCAAAATAGGGATCTTTCACACTATAAGCCTTAAATGCCTTTTCAATTTGCAAGCCACACTCAACAATAGAAAAGTTGAGTTCCATCTAGTAGGTGTATCAAGGCATAAAGAACTCTTACAAAAGATGTTCTCTTCTTGACAACATTCCCTAAACTTGAGCAACCTCAAGGGAGATTGCCTAATATATCTCACCGCCTCTCTTATCTTCTTAACTGAAATGTTTATTTCTTTCAACCCATCATTAACAACCAAAGCAATTATATGAGCTACACATCGCATGTGAAGGAATTTACCCTTCAATAGACCACAACCCCTCCCAGATAACTTGTTTTTCAAAAAAGACAAGCAAGTATCATTTGATGAAACATTATCAATAGTCACAACAAATACCCTAGCAATCCCCCAATCACGCAAGCATGCATCAATTTGCTTACCCAAATCATCACCATTATGCCTCTCTATCGTGCAAAAGTTAATTATTTTCTTGTTCAACTTTCAATCTTTATCAATAAAATGAGCAGTAATACACATGTAATTCAATAGCTGCAAAGAAGTCCAAGCGTCTGTAGTAATACAAACACTTTGACCACTTTCAACGAAAAAATTTCTAAGCTTAAGCTTTTTATTAAGATATAATTGATAACAGTCCCTTGAGATTGTCCACCTAGAGACAAGCCTAAACTTAGGATGGAAGGTCCTAACAAACTCTCTAAAGCCTTCACCATCGACAATCTTAAAAGGAAACTTATCCTTAATTATCATCTCAATCAATTTCTGCCTACACAATTCCTGATCAAATTTCCAGCTCACAAGCTCACCCAAAGAATCATCATCCCCCTCAACAATTGGATAAAAAGACAAATGTTGTTGTTTAGGACTAACATCTTTAGGCTTATTTTTGCATTTTCTAAGGTGTTTCATCATAGCAGACGTACTGTTCTTTGATGTATTTGCACAATAATCCTTCTTGCAGTAGTTGCAATAAGCTCTTGGCGCTCCGTTTTCATCTGTAAAGCGGGTGAAGTGTAGCCAAACCACTGAAGATTTTTTCCCAGATTTCTTATCCTCGGCCTCATGTGGAAGAGGTTCACCTTCTGCATCAGCTGGTATATTTGTTACTGTGGTTGCCATTTTTATCACCTACCAATAAGAAAATATAACTTAAGAAAGTGGACTAAGAATTTGTAAAAAAATATGAACAACAACTACACAAATCTACACAAACTAAGTAGGAAAAAACTGCACAAAAATCTACAAAAACCTACACAAAATCAGCAAAAAATATACGCAAAAACAACTATAAAACCTGCAGAAAAAAACCTGCACTAAATCTGCACTAAAATGGATGAAAAGTGCACAAAAAATCTGATTAATTCGATGATGGAAAATTGGAATCAGATTCCTTAAAAACTTGCATAGTGCACACACAAAAAATGCACAAAACAGCACAAAAACTACACAAATCTGCACAAATTATGATTTCATCATTTCATAAATTAAGTCTAATATAGTAAAAATATTACTTCCCATTTCGATATTTCACCAGTCATTTCAATTTTCAAATTAGGTAATCTATAAATGATTAAATTCACATAAGTAAATAGCAAATAGCAATTACTCAATCACACATTCTTAAAAACTCAAAAATTCGAAGTATAATATGCAAGAAAGAAATGAAAAAAATTTACCTTAGCTTGAAGAAATGGATGGCACTAGGGAGGACTGAGGAGTGAGGAGGCGAAGTTGTAGCCTTGACTTGGCTGCCTGAGCTTGAAGTTGCAGCGATGGACACTTGGACAGGCGAGCACGGAGGAGATCAGGAGAGAGAGAGCGGCGGCACAAGCTCGCCGCCGTCGGACTCCGGTAAGGCCGTGAGAAGAGAAAGTGTTCGTCGATGACTCGATTGAGTGAGAGAGAGATGAGAGAATTGTTGGTTCACTTGGTTCAGTGGTTGTTACGACGCAAAGAATGAGAATGGGAGTAGGGTTTGGCAGTTTGCTTTCTAAAAAACTATATATATTTTCTATAATAAAAATTAAAAATTAATATTATACTATCGTTCGGGCCGGGTCCGGGTCCAGCGGGTTCCAGTGGGTTTGTACCCAGACCGACCCGAAAATTTTTTGGTCCTAAAATACCTGCCCGACCCGGACCATTATCCCTCTCGGGTCGGTTCCAACCCGGCCCATACCCAACGGTCCAGGTCGGTTTAGCGGGTTTGGGTTGGGTTTGCACACCTCTACTAGTGAATTGCTAGCCCGAAAAGCTAGCCGTGGACGTAGGAGTTCATCTTTGAACCACGTTAAAATTCTTGTGTCATTTACTTTCAAGTATTTAAGTTTCAGTTTTCTTACTAACCGACTGACTTGCATAAATAAGCTTTCGTAAAGCTGCACTAAGTGATTGCGAACTTGGCCTTCACATTAAAGGACTTTTTAGTTGTAACGAATTAAAATTAACCACCACATTCCGCACTGCATAACTCTTTCTAAAACCTTAGTCAGGATAACACAGTTAACCCTCAGTCTAAGAAATCAATTGTGTGCCGAACTGAGTGACATCTGCAATTGAGTTTCACAATTGTTGAGCATCACGAACTAAAAAGTTCATAACTGTTAGAAAGTTTTAAGAAAGAAAAATCCATACTGGTGTATACCCCCATAATCTATTTCACTCGTTATCGGGACCATCACTTCCATTTCTAACAAACATAAACATTGGCATTGCTTGAAACAAAATGCTAGACTCAACAAACCAAAACAACCTATACAATCACCAAATCACGCAGTAAGAAAATCCATGTACCCTCCCTCCCCTACACACTTAAAATGAGCAATGTCCTTATAGCTTAAGAAAAGGAAGAAAGGTAAAGAACTTTCCTGGAATGAAACTCGGTAACGTCATACATTGTAAAGAGACGTCAGTGAAAACATGAAATAGAATAACAAATACCAACACAAAACAAAAACACTACAATACTAAACGAATAATAACACACACACAAAAACCACGAGACAAAATAGGAAAAACATACGCAACAACAATGAGAAGTCACTGCTAGTGAAACTGGTGTAGTGGTGGTGGTGGTGGTGGATAAAATGTAGTCCAAGCTTTCTATTGTGCTTACAATGAGGCAATATGTTGATCATGAACATTGAAAAGGTGGCCTACTTCTGGACGAAACTCACCCAAAGAGGTGTTATACTGATCGTATGGAGTGCATCTCTTGTCGGAAAGTACTAAAAGAAGAATCAAAATGGTCACAAAATGATTGTAATTCATTCTGGAACATTTGAATGCCATCTCCCGACATAGACATCGAAGCCTGTTGGTCAAGAGACAATGGATCTTCATCTTCATGAACAGTAGTTGACACACTAGCTTCAAGTGCAGTCGGAAGTATGGGACAACACCCCTTTGCAATTTCAGAATTAATATAATCCTTAACACAATGTCGCTGTAACTAAGGAACAAGCTTATATCGATCATAAACATATGGAGCACCTCGAAGCTCACTCAGATCAACATAGTAAGGGGTAGGTTCCTTCTAGCCAAGTATCGAACTATCAGTGGGAACTATGTCACCAAAATGAATAGCTAAACCTGTGACAATGTGATAGAGAGAAGCATGAAAAGTGGGATGATGCTACATTTTATCCACATTCCAAATGACATTGGATATACACACCTTAATGCTATGCAACGCACATGAGAACAAGTAAACTTCAATAGAATTAACCTTATTGGCTTGTTCCTTCCCCAAAACATTATGTGCAAGGAATTTATGCACAATAGCAAGCGCCAAATCCTTAATGAAACCATTGGGCACACCAGAAGAATTCCAATTATCAAATCCAGTCTATTCTTTCCAAACTTCATTAACATTAAACGAAGATAGCTTGTTTCAAATTCCATCTGTAGGAAAACAAAACACTTGCTTTATCCTAGCTAAAGTAACAAAATATTTTGTACCCCTCATCCTAACCGTAATCTTCTTTTTATCCGCATTCAAAAGCATAGAAGTTAGAAATTCATAGCACAACGGATCATATCCCACATAATCAACATGAGCAAAAGTTTCCAAACCCAAAATTTTCAAATATCTAGTAGCCTTAGCATCAAATTTAAGACTACACATCAATTCCTAATCAAGATACTGCTGACGAGTAATTTCTGACTTATCAAATTTATGAAACAGTTCACTTTCAGCGTGAGAAAGGATTGAAAATGGAGCAAAATACCTGGCCGTATAATCCACTTCTTCTTACGCATCGGCATCAGTCATTGGATCGTCCTCAAATTCCTATGTCGGTGCAGAGTTTTTTGTGCGAGGCATTGTGAGCAAAGAACACTAAAAGCTGACGGGGGAATGGACTCACGATTGAAAAGACAACGGAAGTGGAAATCTCAGTGTTGGCTGGACTGCAACGGTGGCTGAGTTGCAGTTGTAGTTGGGTCGCAATGGAGAATAATGCACTGCGTTAAAATCACCGTCGACCAACAGTGAAGAAGGATGCAGCAATGGTGAAACAATGGTTGGGTTTGGCGGCGGTAATAAGGAACGGTGTTTATAGAGAGACAGTAACAGAAGAAATGATGATTTGGAGGATAATAATGGTAGAAATATAAGCAATGGTGATGGTTGGCGGATGGGCAATGGAAATGGTTGAAAGAGAAACAACGACGGCGGAATATGAACGAACGGTGGAGAAAATCTCAACGGATGGTGGTGGAAAAACGGCGGCTGAGTAATGAGGGTAATGAGCTCTTGAGAATTTGAAATGGGGGCAGTAGAAATTAGGGCTCCCTTTTATAATTGGGAGTCTGCTTAAGAAGCCTTTGCCCAAGCCCAAATCCAGTGCTTGTTGGAGCTCAACATCGGTATAAGACATTCAACATAATCGAATCCAGCTACCACTGGGATCCAGCGGTGGTTGCTCCCCCTTTTTTTAATTTCCAAGCCAATTGTTACGTCCCGCACACTTTCTCATCCGACATTGTGGGGCTAAGTAGAATTCTCTAGAATTTTATAGGGCTAAGTAGAATTCTCTAGAATTCCCTTGAAAGATCCACAATGTAGTAGAAGCTTCCAGAAGATAGTGGATCATTGTAGATAGTGGTAGAAGCTTCTAGAAGATAGTAGATCATTGTAGATAGTTGTAGATCCTTATAGAACTCTCTAGAACCATGTAGATGGTAGGATTCTCTAGAAACATGGAAGAATCTAGATCCTCTCCAATTCTATAAATAGGCCTCTTGGCCATTCATTTGTAACCATCCAAGAATCCAAGCAATACAAGTTCTTAGCATTCTCCAAGAGTTCTCTTTCAAAACCTTCTTGTTTTCTTTAGCCAAGTGACTTGGTGGAGAGGTTGCCTAGCTAGTCTCGGGGCGAACTAGTCTAGGACCGCACGAGCGAGGAAACTTCGAGGGGCTCAAGTTTCGGTTCGTGACAAGTGGTATCAGAGCCACGTTTGTGGTTCTGTTGTGCTTCCGCAAGTAAGAAGGTCAGTGAGCGTGCAAAGAGAGATGGAGAATCAAGTTGACATGTCCAACATCACCGAGAGGAGGAGGAGGGACAAGTTCGTGGACAAGAGTGCCACCGTGGAGTCTCGAGTGTCCCGGGTCGAGGGCATCCTTGACGAGTACCTCGGAGAAAGATTGGTTGAACGGGTCGAGACTCTCGAAGGTGCGCATGAGGAGTTCGAGAACCAAGTGTCGGTGTCCCTCAACGAGATGAATCGGAGCCTGCGGGAGGAATTGCGTGCAGCACTCCGAGATGACATGAGGGCGACATTTGATGGTATGATGGCTAGGATGGACGCCTTGGAGGAAATGAAGGCCGAATTCGAAGCCATGAAGGGAAGGATGATCCAGTTCGAGCGGGCTATGGCAAACGGGGAGCGAGGCAGTGCGGCACCACCTCGGATTGACGTCCCCAAGCCGGCGGCTTTCAAGGGTTCAAGAAATGCTCGGGAGGTGGAAGACTTCCTATGGAGTATGGAGCGGTACTTTAGTGCCGCCAACGTGAGGGATGACGCAACAAAGCTGCAAACGGCACCATCCTACCTAGCGGACGTGGCGTTGCTATGGTGGAGACGCCGGGAGGCGGACATTGAATGAGGCACGTGTCAAATGACGATGTGGGAAGACTTCAAGGCCGAGTTCAAGCGCCAATTCTATCCGGAGAATGTGGAGTTCATGGCACGGTCGAGGCTCAAGCAACTCACACACTCAAGAACGATCAAGGAGTATGTGAAAGAGTTCCAAGAGATCATGCTTGAGTTGCCAAACCTCACCGACCAAGAGGCGTTGTTCGCGTTCATCGACGGGCTCAAGCCGTGGGCAAAGCTTGAGATCCAATGGTCCAATGCACAAAATGTGACGGAAGCCATCATGGTGGCCGAAAGGTTAGTGGAGTTGAAGATATCGAGCGACAAACCCAAGTTCCGAAGAGAGGACAAGGGAAAAGGTGGGGGAGACCGCCCACACAAGATGGAGACGAGGAGTCCGAGCTCGACGAAACACACCGATGATTCGGGTAAGAGAGCTTGTCATATTTCTGGTGCCACTAACTATTTGAAGTTCAATATCCCGTTTCGAGGAAAGAAGGTAGCCGCGGTCCAAGGGTCGGAGGAGTCGAGTTCCGAAAGGGAGAACCCGCATGTGGGATCGCTGCAGCTACTAAACGCGGTCAAGGCCCGAGTAGAGCCAATAAAGGAGCCGAGAAAAGGGTCGATGTTTGTGGAAGCTTTGATCGGAAACTCGAAGATTAGAGCGTTGGTGGATACGGGGGCGACTCACAACTTCATGCGAGAAGGTGTGGCCAAGGCGTTGCGGTTGAACGTCGTCCCTAGCAAAGGATCGATCAAGTCCGTAAACACTTCCGCCAAGCCGGTGGCCGGGGAGGCGAAAGAGGTCCGAGTACAAATTGGAGATTGGCATGGCGCGGTCACGTTCACGGTGATCCCGATGGATGACTACGACATAGTACTCGGACTCCAATGGTTCGATCAGGTACGGGCTTTCATTGTCCCATATTCGGATTCCCTAATTATTTGTAATGAAGGGACCACAAGTTCCATCAAGGCGAAAAGAGAGGCGTTGAAGTCGAGACTTCTCTCCGCCATGGAGTTTAAACAGGGACTCCAACGTGGTGAGGAGACCTTTGCCGCTTTTTGTGTAGCGGACGAGAGCGAGGGCGAATCCGAGGGAAAAGATGAGGTCCCGAAGGAGATCAAAGTCGTGTTAGAGGAGTTCAAGGACGTGATGCCCAACGAACTCCCAAAGAGGTTACCACCGAGAAGAGACGTGGATCATCGGATCGAGTTGGTGACCGACTCGATGCCACCATCCCGCACGCCGTATAGGATGGCTCCGCCGGAGTTGAAGGAGCTACAAAGACAATTGAAGGAGTTGCTGGAAGCGGGGATGATCCAACCATCCAAATCCCCCTATGGCGCGCCGGTGTTGTTCCAAAAGAAACATGACGGGTCGTTACGGATGTGCGTGGACTACCGGGCACTCAACAAGTTGACGGTGCGTAACAAGTACCCCATTCCACTCATCGGGGAGCTATTCGACCAACTTGGAGGAGCCAAGTGGTTTTCGAAGATAGACTTGCGGTCGGGATATTGGCAAGTGCGTATTGCCAAGGGAGATGAACCAAAGACCGCCATGGTGACGAGGTACGGGTCATACGAATTCCTTGTCATGCCTTTTGGCCTCACTAATGCACCGGCCACATTTTGCACCTTGATGAACAAGGTATTCCAACCGTATCTTGATAAGTTCGTTGTGGTCTATCTCAATGATATTGTTGTGTACTCACCCACGCTGCAAGAGCACGTGGAGCATTTGCGGATGGTGTTTCAGGCCTTAAGGGATAACGAGCTCTATGTGAAGTTAGAGAAGTGCTCGTTTGCTCAAAGCGAGGTGTCGTTCCTTGGCCATCGTATTGGAGAGGGACGGATCATGATGGACAAGGCCAAGGTGAAAGCCATCCAAGATTGGGAGCCACCCAAAGACGTGCCCCAACTCCGATCATTCTTGGGTCTCGTCAACTACTACCGGAAGTTTATCAAAGGGTACTCCCAATCCGCCGCCCCATTGACAGAGTTGTTGAAGAAGGCTCAAAGGTGGTCATGGAGCGAGACGTGTCAAGAGGCCTTCGAGCGACTCAAGGCCGCAGTGACATCGAAGCCGGTCCTCGCCCTACCCGATCACACGAAGGAGTACGAAGTGCACACGGATGCCTCCGACTACGCAATTGGAGGTGTGCTCATGCAAGAGGGGCATCCCGTGGCGTACGAGAGTCGGAAACTCAACGAGGCGGAGCGGCGATACACGGTCCATGAGAAGGAGATGACGGCGGTAGTGCATTGCTTGCGAACGTGGAGACACTACTTACTCGGGAGTAAGTTCGTGGTCCGAACAGACAACGTAGCCACGAGTTACTTCCAAACTCAAAAGAAGTTGATGCCAAAGCAAGCGCGATGGCAAGAGTTCCTGGCGGAGTTTGACTACACGCTCGAGTACAAGCCGGGGGTGACGAATCGTGTAGCCGACGCCTTGAGCAGGAAGGCGGAGCTTGCCGCAATTAGCCAAGCTGAGACCGACATCAAAGGGCGTATAAAGGAAGGCTTGGACAAGGACCCGATGGCACGGAACATCATGGAGTTTGCCAAGGAAGGCAAGACTCGGCGATTCTGGGTGCGAGACGGGTTGCTCTTCACTAAAGGGGATCGCTTGTTCGTGCCAAAGTGGGGAAGCTTGAGGAGAGACATCCTCAAAGAGTGTCATGACTCGACGTGGGCCGGTCACCAAGGTATGCATCGTACAATGGCACTTATGGAAAATTCTTACTTTTGGCCTAGGATGCGGGAGGATGTGGAGGCGTATGTGCGGACGTGTCTTGTGTGTCAACAAGACAAGATCGAACAACAACAACCGGGCGGATTGCTCCAACCCTTGCCGATCCCGGAGCACTCATTCGAGAGTGTGTCAATGGACTTCATCACATGCCTTCCCAAGTCCGAAGGATGGGGGTCGATTATCGTGGTGGTGGATCGATTCTCCAAGTATGCCACTTTCATCCCTGCACCACCCGATGTGACGGCCTTAGACACGGCCAAGTTGTTCGTGAAGCATGTGGTCAAGTATTGGGGTATCCCAAAGACGATCGTGAGCGATAGAGACCCGCGCTTCACCGGGAAGTTTTGGTCCGAGTTGTTCAAGCTATTGGGGTCAAGCTTGGCATACTCGACGAGCTTCCATCCGCAAACGGATGGACAAACGGAGCGAGTCAACGCCCTATTGGAGTTGTACCTGAGGCACTTCGTGAGCGCAAATCAAAAAGATTAGGCAAAGCTTCTCGCCACGGCACAATTCTCGTACAACCTCCAAAAGAGCGAGTCGACTGGAAGGAGTCCGTGCGAACTAGCAACAGGGAGGCAACCGACGACTCCATTAAGCCTAACAACGGGGTATTCAGGGCAAAGTCCGTCGGCATACAATTTTGCCAAGACACTTCACGAAGAGACGGACTTAGCACGAGCTTCTTTGGACAAGGCCGCCAAAAAGATGAAGAAGTAGGCAGACCTTAAGAGACGAGCGGTCGAGTTCAACGAGGGAGATCGAGTGATGGTGAAGTTGCTCCCTCAACAATTCAAGGCCTTCCGATCCGTGCATAAGGGACTTATCCGGAGATATGAAGGTCCTTTCAAGATCGAGCGACGTGTTGGGAATGTGTCCTATCGCTTGGAGTTGCCAGCGAAGTTGAAAATTCACCCAGTGTTCCATGTGAGCCAACTCAAGCCATACCATGAAGACACAGAGGATCCAACACGAGGGACGTCGAAGCGAGCACCAACGGCCGTGGTAACCTCGTTCGACAAAGAGGTAGAAGAGATCATCTCACACCGGGTGATTCGAAGGAGAGGTGTTTCACCTTACACGGAATACTTTGTGAGATGGAAGGGACTTCCGGACAATGAGAGTAGTTGAGAGCACGAAGAGCACTTGTGGCAATTTCGGGATGAGATCGAAGCATACCGAGCCAAGGTCGCGCCGAGGACGGCTTTGACTTAGGTGGGGGAGAATGTTACGTCCCGCACACTTTCTCATCCGATATTGTGGGGCTAAGTAGAATTCTCTAGAATTTTATAGGGTTAAGTAGAATTCTCTAGAATTCCCTTGAAAGATCCACAATGTAGTAGAAGCTTCCAGAAGATAGTGGATCATTGTAGATAGTGGTAGAAGCTTCTAGAAGATAGTAGATCATTGTAGATAGTTGTAGATCCTTATAGAACTCTCTAGAACCATGTAGATGGTAGGATTCTCTAGAAACATGGAAGAATCTAGATCCTCTCCAATTCTATAAATAGGCCTCTTGGCCATTCATTTGTAACCATCCAAGAATCCAACCAATACAAGTTCTTAGCATTCTCCAAGAGTTCTCTTTCAAAACCTTCTTGTTTTCTTTAGCCAAGTGACTTGGTGGAGAGGTTGCCTAGCTAGTCTCGGGGCGAACTAGTCTAGGACCGCACGAGCGAGGAAACTTCGAAGGGCTCAAGTTTCGGTTCGTGACACAATGATCACTAAATTACTTAGCAATCAAACCGCAACTCAAACGGAAAACTGTAGCAGTAGCAATCGAGTATCGTATTCACAAGGACTATTGATAAAAAATAAAGTGAAAACAAAGTTTAAACACATTCCTACTATTCAAGCTCTAAGGGGAGCATAATTTGGATTTCTCAATTACTAAGAAAGGAAATTAAGCTAAGAAGACAAACAATTGCAAATTAATCACATAAATACGATAAAAAGAACAATAAGAGATAAACGTTGATTCTAGGGATTCGTTTCGACTTTAGATGATGATGACATTAACCTCCTAATTCACATTACCACATTTAATCTCAATCTTGAGGAGCAATCACACAAATATTTACTAAACTTCTCTCAATAGCTAGCAAACGTAGATCAATCTCTCGACTCTCTCGGCTAAGACTCAAGACGAGAGATTAACTCCGAAAAGCACATGAAGATTAAGACTTCCATACATGAATTTATCACCCACTAAGTCTCAAAACCATGCATGTTGTGCAATTTTAATCTTCATGCTCATAAAAACCTATTAAGAATTTTCATAAACCATTGGCATGCAAGAAAGATGAACAATAATTCCCACACAAAATTAAGAGCCAAAACCACAATTAAGAAAGAAAAGGTAAATAGAATTAGAGAATTAAGATCATTAACATCAAAGAGTCTCCACAAATCCCCAAAATCAACTAAGAGATTTAGCTAGACATAATAAAAGAAATGACAAGAGAAAAGAGAAATGAAACCATAATTAATTATACTAAATAACCCAAATGGAGAAATCTTTAATTAATTCTTCAAAGTATCCAAATCAAGTCTTCAATTGAAATCTAATAGCATAACCTTAAGAGAAAGTTGGAAATTGCAATTGAAATGTAGAGTAAAAGATTATCCTACAATTGGGAATCCCCTTTATATAAGGAACAAGAAATGAAGGCAAAAAGCATTAGTAAAAGGGCAAATTGTCAAACTACTAAACAACGTGCACAATGTGCAGTTAGTAGTGCAATATATGCGGGCGCAGTCGGGGGCGCACATCTGGGGTCGAGAAAATGAGTTTTCTTCCGGATGCGATATGTGCAGCTTCTCTGCAGGATGTCCGGCCGCATCAGAGGGAGCACAAAATGTGTGCGGCCATGCATGCAATATATGCGGCCGCATCAGAGGGAGCATAAACAAGGTCGATAAATTCTTTTCTTGGCTTGCCTCTTGTGCATTTTGTGCGACTAATGGAGAGGGAAGTGCGGGTGCATATGAAGGAGTATAAGTCTCGATGTCTTTTTTCTCCCTTTCTTCGGCATATTTTCCTATAAAAACACGAAAACAACGACCGAGTATCAAATTCTTTCAAAAAGATGAGAATTGATGATAAAGCTCAATACCAACACGATTTTGCATTCAAAATACATTCAATTAAGGCTCAAGAATCATGCAAAAGTCATGATTATCAACCAACGCTCACTGGTCTCCACCACCGGCTGGAATTGTAGTGTCGCAACTCAACTCAGAAATCATTGATATCCAACGTCGATGGCTCCTTTCCAATTTGATATTTCACTATTAGTCCAACAGCTGAATTCCACCGCTGGCGTGATTGAATTCACCGCAGCTGAGGCCGATGTCCGCTGGCTTTCAGCGACAGCTGAAGTTAATTTCAAATGAACTTTAACGCCGTTTGTTAGATCTAAATTCACACTCTCCTTAGCCAAGAAATTATCTGCAAAACAAACATAAAAACAACAATAAACGAAATAATGTAACCATGGGTTGCCTCCCATGCAACGCTCATTTTAATTCTCGAGCTCGACTAAACTTCGTTCATTAACACTCGGTCACGTCGAACCAAATCAACTCGACACCTTTCGGTCTTGATATTCCATCAAAATACGGCTTTACTCGATGCCCATTTACTTGCAAAAGATTCCTTTTTCCTTGGATTAAACAATCGCACCGTACCATATGGATATACCTCTTCCACCTCAAACGGTCTACTCTATATTGACCTTAACTTTCCAAGAAACAATCTCAAACGAGAATTAAATAAGTGTACCTTCATTCCCGGTTTCAGCTCATTATTCACAATAAGCTTATCATGAAGCCTCTTCACCTTGTCCTTGTAAATTCTTGCACTCTCATAAGCTTATTTTTGAAGTTCATCAAGTTCCGAAAGTTGTAAAGCTCTTTCCTTTCCCACACTAAGCAAGTTATAATTTACTAACTTGATTGCCCAATAAGCTTTGTGCTCAATTTCCACTAGTGAATGACAGGCCTTTCCATAAACAAGCCTATATGAAATCATCCCCAAAACAATCATTTAAGCCGTACGATAAGCCCACAAAGCATTATTTAACTTAGTAGACCAATCTTTTCTTGACGGTTTCACTATTTTCTCCAAATTTCCTTATCTATTTATTGTTGGTTTCAACCTAACCAGAAGTCTGAGGATGATATGGAGTTTCCACCTTATGCGTGATGCCATTTTTCGTCTTTAGCTTCTCAAAAAGCTTGTTACAAAAATGTGTTTCCCCGTCGCTTATAATTGCTCGAGGAAATACAAAACTTGCAAAGAATATGCTCATGCACAAACTTGATAACAACATGATTATCATTTGTCCTTGTGGGGATAGCCTCAACCCACTTAGACTCATAATCAACGACAAGCAAAATATATTCAAAACTAGCAGATTTAGGAAATGGTCCCATAAAATCAATGCCCCGACGTAAAAAATCTCAACAACAAGATTATTATTTAGCGGCATCTCATTCCTTTTACTAATGTTTCCTACCCTTTAGCACTTATCACAAGCAAGATAGAAATTATAAGCATCCTTACAAATGGAAGTCCAATTAAAACTAGATTATAGTACCTTAAAAGCGGTCTTTCGACCTTCAAAATGCCCTCCACGATGAAACTCATGGCACCAATCTAACACATACCCCTGCTCCTCTTCCGGAATACATCTCATAATCACCTTATCATTCCCTAATCTAAAGAGATATGGATAATCCCAATAGGGATTTATATAAGACGAGAAAAATCTCTTTTTTATTGAGAAGAGAGGTTAGGACAAAAAAAAATCCACTAGCAAGATAATTTACAATATCTGCATACCAAGACACAATAGCAACATGCAAAACATGCTCAAAAGGAAATGAGTCAGCTATACTATCATGCTCTTCAACTATCATACTATCATCAACACTAGGCAAAAAAGATAAATGATTTGGAACTAGATTCTCACTACCCTTCTTATCTTTAATTTCAACATCAAACTCTTGCAACAACAAAATCCATCTAATCAATCTAAGCTTTGCTTGAGACTTAGTTAACAAATGCCTAAGAGTTGCATGGTCACTATGCACAATAATTTTAGACTCTATGATATAAGATCTAAATTTATCCAAAGAAAACACAACATCAATCAACTTTTTTTTCAGTGGTTGTGTAATTTACTTGAGCAGCATTCAAAGTTAAGATACCATAAAAAATCACACGCAACATTTTATCAACACGCTGCCCTAAGACAACCCTAACAACAAGGTTCGATGCATTACACATAATGTCAAAAGGTAATGACCAATCAGGTGCAGCAACAACATGAGCAGAAATCAACTTTTCTTTCAAAGTGTTAAAAACATTCAAACACTTATCGTCAAACTCAAAAGGCACATCTTAAGCAAGCAAATGACACAAAGGTCGGCTTATCTCAGAAAAATCCTTGATAAATCTACGATAAAAACCAGCATGTCCAAGAAAACTTCTCACTCCCTTAACATTCACAAGTGGAGGTAATTTTTAATCACATCCACCTTAGCCTTATCAACTTCAATTCCCTTACTCGATACAACATATCCTAAACAATCCCACTAGTAACAATAAAATGACTCTTTTCCAAACTTAAAAAGAGATTACTTTCAATGCATCTCTCAAGTACAAGATCCAACTTACTCAAACAATCATTAAAACAGGAATCAAAAACAGAAAAGTCGCCCATAAATACCTCAATAAACTTACCAATCATGTAAGAAAAGATGGAAAATATACACCGTTGAAACGTTCCGGGCGCATTGTACAACCTAAAAGGCATATTTCTATACGCATACGTTCCAAAAGGACATATGAATGTTGTCTTGATCTGGTCTTTTGGATCAATTGCAAGACAGTCATTCATATTTATAAATTTTTGACGAAGAGGTGTGATAAGTGAAAATGAATAAACGTTGCATTCATAACCTTTCTTCTTGAATAGGTGTGTTTCATGAATCTCGAAGAGGCGTAAACATAGTTTGTAAACATATTAGTGGTTATTCACTTATATAGCTACTTTGATAAGGTGGAGTACAATATTTGTCAAAGAACTTAATATTGTTAAATTCTAGCCATTTTAAGTGATTTGAGTCGATTTTACCCTTACTTTTCACTTTTTCTTCTTTTCTCTCTCATCATTTCCTCCTTTTCTTTCTGTGCTTTCATTTTATGCTCTTCTTTTTCTTTTTCTTCTTTATCTTTATTGTTTCTGTTTACCTCCCTCTCTTTCCTCTTCATTTTTTTCCAATATTTTCTTCTCTTTTCTTCTCACTCAAGCTGGTCGCCCTCTCGCCGTCGTTCTCCTCTCTCTCGCTCCTCTTCTCGCTCAAGCTCGAAACCGTGCTCTCTCACTCCTCTCTCTCTCTCTCTCTCTCTCTCTCTCTCTCTCTCTTCTCTCTCTCTCTCCCTCTCTCTCTCTCTCTCTTCTCTTTTCTTCCTACTCTCGCTCCTCTTTCTTGTTGCAATCGAACACTGTAATCGCCCTATTCTCATTGATCCCTTGAAATATTGAAGTCGATTTCGTGATTTTCCTTCTCTAATTTCGTGACTTGAAGTTGATTTTAAGGTATTATTTTGTATTTTGTAGCATTTTAGGTTTGACTGAGGTTTTTCGCATCTGTGTTTTGCTGTGTTACGCTTTTTTCATTGTGTTTCGCTGTGTTTTTCAATTTTTTATGATTTTGTACTGTTTTTCGATTTGTTACGATTTGTTATTTTCGTAACTTCATTGTCATGTAGTGTGGGGTGTTACGATTTTGTAGTTGTTATGTTTTTATGATTTTATTAATTTTAGTACGAATTTAATATTTCATAACTGCATTATTACAATTTTGTAATTGTTACGATTTTATGATTTTTATTAGTTTCAGTACGAATTTAGTATTTCGCAACTGCGATACCATATTTTTTGTAACCGCGTTACCATATGATGTGTTGTTATTTTTATGATTTTATTAGTTTCGTTACGATATTGTTGTACCTCAATACAAATTTCATATTTTGTAACTTCATTAATATAGTGTTTGGGCTTAATACGAATTTCATATTTCAGAATTGTGTTTAGATGTTGCCAGTACGAATTTATTATTTTGTAATTGTTATAGGTACATATTTTTTGTATGTTGTTTTTGCAGTTTTGCAAGACAAGCCCCAACGTCATATGTGCATCCTTATTACTCGACTTAAATATGATTTGAAATTTATGCTGGTGAAGTGATGCCAATACCGGATCAAGATGAATGGCTTGCGCCTACTGATGTTGTCTTAAGGGTTGTTGGTCTTACATTGTTGCTTTTTTATATGAATGAAGACATGATACTGGACTTTGGTGGTGGTTATCACTATGAAACGACTGTAAATATTAACATTTTTATGCATTTTCGTTACGGACTGTTACGAAGTATTATTGTTTCTTAATGAAGTTACCACATGGCAAACATCATAGCACGTTAGGAAATACTAATTTCGTAATGGAGTATCAAAATCACAAAGTTATAACCTTGTTAGGAACCAATAATTCGTAACATAGGTACCCCATCTCAAACATGAGACACTATCACGAAATTATAATTTTTAACCGGGTTACTACATCCAAAGAAAAGATATAAAGCACAACCGTGTTAAGAAATACGAAATTAGTAATAGAGTAATCAGATCAGAAAGTTACAACTTCTTTACAAACATCAAAATTCGTAACATTTAGAAACTAAATATCGTAATGTGTAACAACTCATGCACAAAATATCGTAATGGAGTAATCAAATCAGAAAGTTACAACCTCGTTACAAACATCGAAATGCAATAATTCGTAAAAAGTACTGCTACAGTACTTTACAATATAATATATAAAATTAAAATTCGTATCGATAATCTGAAAAAGCATACAATGAAACAAAATTAATAATTCAGAATACGAAATGACAAAATTATAACAGGGAATCAAGGTAACCTGATACGAAATGACAAAATCTTAACTAAAAATCATGGTATAGTGATACGAAATGACAAAATCGTAACAGAAAATCAAGGCATACTAAAACAAAATGCCAAAATCTTAACAGGAAGCCAAGGCATAGTGATACGAAATATCAAAATCGTAACAGAGAATCAAGGTATGGTAATACAAAATGACAAAATCTTAACACAGAATCAAGGCATAGTGATAAGAAACGACAATATTGTAACAGAGAATCAAGGCATACTGATACGAATGAAAAAATCTTAACAGAAAATCAAGGTATAGTGATACGAAATGACAAAATCGTAATAGGGAAACAAAGCATACTGAAACGCAATGCCAAAATCTTAACAGGAAGTCAAGGCATAGTGATACGAAATACCAAAATCGTAATCGGGAATCAAGGCATAGTAATACAAAACGACAAAATCTTGACACAAAATCAAGGCATACTGATATGAAATGACAAAATTGTAACAAGAAATCAAGGCATACTGATACGAAATGACAAAATTTTAACAGAAAATCAAAGCATAATGATACGAGATGACAAAATCGTAATAGGAATTCAAGGCATACTGAAACGAAATGCCAAAATTGTAATACCCCGAACTTTTTAAAGTCTTTAAGTGCGTATTAAATAAGATTATATGCCTATATGATGTATTTTGAGTGCTAAAAATTTTCAAGAAAATAAATTTTCTTGTGCAATGACGAAACTGCCCTTACGTGCTTTGATGTGGTTTTTCTCATTTCGATTATTCGAATCGAGTATATGATGCATTGTTTGAGAATTATTATATGAGTTTGAGCTTGAGTATTAATTTCGGAATTTTCTGAAAACTCTTACTTTTTGATGATTAGTAACGTAAACCGAGAAATCACTATTCATCAACTGACTCTGAATTTAGTCTAATTAGTTTCATTTGAATCTAGAATTTATTTTAATACTTTTGATATATGTCGGAGAATTTTCCGAGATCATTAAAGAGAAGTTTTAAAAATAAATTGCTTAACGGCATAATTAGCTGAGCAGTTTTTATGTTTTTCTTCGTTAGATGGAATCTTGATATGAAAATTAGATAACTAGATTCCTTAATTTATTTTGGGAGATATAAGACAAAGTAGAGAGAATTTCGACGTCGGAAAAGAGTCGAGGAGGATTATTAGAAGTTTGAGGGATAAAATAAAATAATAGGGATATTTTCTACCGGAAAACTTTTATTACCGGGTGTTTTAAGCTGATAAAATCTGCATGTCTATCCAAAATAGTTGAACCCTAATCTATCCCACTCTCACTTAGGAGAGTGAGGGCCACTCTTTCTTTCATTTACCCACATGTATCGGGCCCCCCTCTTTCTCTCCCTCAAACTCTCGATCTCTCTCTTCCTCTCTTAAGCAAATAAGTTCCTTGTACTTGAGTTCATTTATTTTGAATGAGAAATTAATCAAGAAATATTATTGGAAAATAATAATAATAAGAATAAAACTAGAATATTTAATGGAATATTTCCATTAAAAACTAAAAAGTTTGAATGATGAGAGTTATAAGTTGATGTTTATATTTTTTAATATGCTTAGATGTTTAATTGATGCTATGAAGTGTTTAGTAAGTGAGGAAAAGTTATAAAGGATGAAGAACGAACAAGTATATGTGTTATATAAGAAAAACGAGATTACTAAGTTATAAATATTTGAATGTTAATTTCTTGATGATAGATGATGTGTTAAGTGATTTGATAATGATGTTTGAGTAGAAATAAGCAAGTTTGCTTTTTGAATCACTTAAATCGGAGCTAAAACGTAGAAGTTAACGAGCGTTGAAGTTTTTAAAATAAAAGTCAAGTTTTTATTAAATGAAAACGAAAACAAAGAGTTTTTAATAAAGAAAAAGATTAAATGATGATTATTTGATGTTGAGTATTAAGTCGAGAGTATATATGAGTATGAGTTCGTATTTTAAAGAATAGCGACGTATTTCGAAGCGAGAAATATTAAGTAGAACTTTGAATATTAAATTCAAAATAACTATTACTATTTAAGTTAGTATTGTTAAACAAAATAATTTCGTTAAAAGATTGAAGTTATAAGTTTTTAAAAGTTAAGAGTCGAGCAGTAACGAGTTAACAGTTAACTTTGTTTGAAATATGAATTATTTTTGACATTTCAATACTTGATTGAGATTATGTGACTAAGTAGGATTTTATTAACCTACTTACTTGAGAAGTTAATGTCACAGCCCCAAATCCGAGGGACGGCAGAAGCCGGGGTGCTACTAGGGGTTGGATTAAAGTAGCGGAGAAGAAGGGTGATGAATAAGAATGAAGAATAAACAGACATTAATAACAGAAAGAATTACTATGAACAAGACTTCATTATAATAAAGGAAAGAGTTGATCTCAAAGGATCACTCGACAAAGTTCTCAAAAAGAAACTGAGTTAATTGTACGGGTTTAGACTCAAAAGAAAGATACATTGACTTCAAAAAGAGATTGGCAGTGGAAAGTGTAAAGCTGGATACAAGTTCTTATTCTAATTACGACTTCTTAACTCAACATCAACCACCGCTGCTCCCGTCGCTCAACCTGCACATTTTATAAAACATATGCAGGGCTAAGTACAAAAGCACTTAGTGGGCACATTGCCGAAAACATATAATAAGTATAGATAAATCAGGCATCTCATTTCTGTAGCACACCGGGGTTTTTCATTGAAGGCTCGTGTCTACTGAACATTTTCTTTTCTCATAAATCACTCACGCGAGCATTTTCTGACTGATGTTACGTTCAATCTTGCCCAATAATTATCATCGTGGCTGGCCACCCCTCAACAGGGTTCCACACACAACGGCTACTGTGTACACTAACTTTGGATAGCAGGTCGGCTAACTCAAAGTCCAATCGTTTAGTTAGCAAGTCGGCTAACTAATAATTCTGGATAGCAGGTCGGCTAACTCAGAAGGGTACAAGAGAACTCACATAAAAACAAATCATTTCATGCTCTGATTATCACGTTGAAAACACAATTATCAAAGCTTGTAAACAAAGATTTTCGAGCATCGCTCATTTTAGTTCGTATATAGAAAAACCCACCTGACTGATTACAGAACTACTATTCGAGCTTCCGTCTCTGGTCTTCCATCCTATCCTCGGTGTTGACTTCCCCCTTTTATCGTAAATAAACAGACTTAAGCAACTTGAACGCAATCGATAAAAGAAACAGGAAATCAAAACGGATTTTAGTCTTTTAGGCATTTGCACTTTACTACTTCCTTTTAATTAACTAATAAACGAGACTTCGATCAATTCTCGTCTACAAACTGACTCGGCTGATTACTCGACACTTAGGTTAGTAGATAATGAATGTCGATAACTTATAACGACTTAAAAGTTCACAAGGAACGAAGTTGAAAAGGATTCAACTTAGGAAACTAGGCTTTGGAAACTTACTGCACAAGTCAGTAAGTTCATACAGAACAGGGTACTTCGAAACAGGGGATGAGTCTTATACCAAAAGAAAGCCATGGGTGTCTAGTGTACTCTCCAATTTACGGATCTCTATTTCGTTAAGCGAGCTAGAAGTTATGATAGTTTCCGTGAGACGTCGCAAAACAGTCGTGCGAAACCCTAATGCTTGACAAAACTCGACGCACGATTCCCTAGGTTCGATTAATGCTATTCCACTTTTATTTTCACGAAATTTTCATCTTAATACAGTCAACATGCAGTATCCCTTAATCGGGTTCACATTCACGTCTTTTGATTAAACAAACGACGAGCATTTCCTCGTCATTTCCAACTAACCAATTACTATACCAAAACAATTTCAAATTCAATTCTTATTTCATTTTCGTTCATCCACTTCTCGTTTCTTATCTATATCTCATAACATCTCGTATCTCGGATGGAAAATTCGCCAACTACAAACTTGTTCATCAATCAATAACAATGATTATTATTAAAAGGGATTTCCTTATTCGACTTTTCTACCGGCTTTTAAACTCGTTTCTTCGTCTCTTAATGAAATTTCAAACTTCTTAGAATTTGTTCAAACTTTACGGTTACGATCATTAACTATCAAGATTATCAAAGGTTCGAATCACAAACCCTAAAACATTATTCAAGCTCGACTTATCGTCGATTGTTCGTCTCTTACTAAAAATCTTACATTCTCCGTTTTCATTCAAATCTTACAACAACGATCATCATCTAACGAGCATCACTAATATGTAAACCATATTCTAAAAATATTATCGAGTTTCAACTTACGACGTGTTTCCGTCTCTTACGTTTTTCAATTTATTTTTAGAAAAATCCCAAATAAATATATATTCATCCTCATACATCTTATACTTCAGTTCTATTAACCAATCGAGCATATCATAACATTTACTACATCGAATCAACCATTCTTCATCTCTTATCTTTCAACTTTTATTTTTAGAAAAATCTAAATTAATTCATATAGTCAATTAACAACATGTAGATCATTATTCTATCAATCAAACATCAAAGAAATCGAACTACGAAAAACCCCTAAACCACTAAAAATTTTCGGTAATTATATAAAATAAAGGGGAGTGATTTTCTTCATGATTCGATCTGTAGAACTTAATTCTAAACATACTAGAACATGAATCGAACAAGAATCAACATGCTTCTTCACCTCCTATGTTTCGAAAAAAATGAAAAAGATGGGAAAGGATTTGTGTTCGGTTTATATCGTAGGAGATGTTCTTACCTTGCGGATTATGAACTCGGAATTGGATTTAATCGGTAGACGGGAGACTTGTGATCTTGAGAAAGCTTGAAGGATGAAGCTTTAATGGAGGATTGGGAGAGAAAAATGAGAGAGAGAGAGTGAAGATGGGGTGGCGGTAATGGAGGTGTGAGGGAGAGAGATGATGACTCACCTATACATACATAAAGTGAAGGAAATATCTAACAAAGGGATGGTGAGTCGCTAAGGGACGTTTGGCGTGGATTTATTAGACGGAAATATCTTGTTTCCGGGCTTTAAACGACATTATAAAAGTCGAGAAATACTTTCTTAGATAGTTACGAATTTGACGAAATTTAATTCGTCCGTTAGATTAGAAATAAATCACATACTCGGAAAACCTAATTCATTTTTCAAAATCCGAGAAAAAGTCGGGATTAGACAGTTAAAAATTCACCCGGAAAAATTATAAAAACTAACTTTCTCCGGTGAACTCGTATCGAAGAAAAAGTGAATGTAAAGTTCGACGGTTTTTAATTCTGAGTTTTCGGACGAAAATTCTATCGGACGTGAAAACCCTAATACAGTAGTCGTTCGACTGACTTCTGGAATTTTTCTGAAACGGATTTCACCGTAAATCTTAAAATCGAGAATCCTTAACTTAGGCGTGCAAAGCCTTAATTATTAATTAACTTTTTATTTTAAAGACAGATTAAACATCCGGGGTATTACAGTTAATCATTTATTTAATATAAATGTTTGATTATTGATATAAATGCTTGATTAAAATGAAAATGTTTGAGTATTGATGTGAATACCTGATTATTGATGTGAATGCTCGATTACGATGCGAATGTTGAAGTGAATATTTGAATTTTGATGTGAGTGCTCGATGGTAACATGAATGATTTGTGATAATAGTCGAGAATTGATGCTATTATTTTCTGAGTTCGAATAACTCGAGTATATGAGAAGTATAAGACGAGTTAGATAGTAACTTTTCATTTTGCATGATTATTAAAATATTATTTTCTAGAATTGAGAATTCGAGTTTGAGAGGTAATTAGAAACCGAGTAAAGACGTTAATCCGAGAACGAGAAATTGAGAAAGATGTCGATGTAGGAAGGTTAAAATGAGATAAAAAAGACCCGAGTCAAGTAGAAGTCCTTCAGCTGAACCCTAAGTCTATTTTACATTTTACGAGTCGTTAAACTCGTCCTTATTCGATGTTATTTTGAAGGACCAAGCGGGACTGAGAAATAGTTGGAGGCATAAAGTAAGCAACCTCGACTCAGTTTCCCTGAAGTCAGGTGGGCTTTTCTAAAACCAAAACTGTGATGAATGCTATTACTTATTGATTATTATTATGTGAGCTTTTAAAATTAATTGACTTGCCATTTATCTGAGTTTGGTATGCTTTATCATCTACATGAGTTATTATATCCTGTGTGAGGCAGGACCCACGAGTGGTTATTTGATTGATGAGGTGACTGTGAGCTTTACTTCGGTTTAGCCGGTCACAGTGTCTGAGAATGATTCACTTGATTCGCACACATTACCCCGCGAATGGCGCGACTAGGCAACGTCACTGGTGCCAAGCCACGTTGGAACCCAATATATGGGCAACTACCTGTATGGTAACTGCAATACTTTCATCGCTAAGATATCCGGTCAGTTTATCGAGTTTGGTGCTCGTCTTCCTGGACTCTTTGAGCTTGATTTGCCGGCCATACCAAATGGATTTGCTTTTGATCTTCAACCTCAGCCTCAAAATGACCCACCTCCACCTCGAGTCCCCTCTCCGCCTCGCAATGAGCTGATGGCATCCTACCAATACAATCCTTACTTGGGAGATGTGCCCCCTATTCATTCTTATGATCCTTTTGCCTCTTCCAGTTCACTTGCTACTCAGCTAAACGGTGTCTATGATCCCGTCAATGCTCCGCTTTATCCCTATGATCAGCATGAGTCATCTAACCACCGAGGCTGTACTTCATCTCCAGTTCCTCCAGTAGTTGAATCAGCTAGGGCAAGACGTGAAAGAATCAGGTGAAATCTAACGTCGAGATTTCCAGCCAACGAAGCTACTGAGGTCTCTCCAATCACCTCCAGATGGTAGCTATGTTTCTCCTTATGCAGATCCGGAGTCTTCGATAGCAAGAATCAACCAAGAGCGAGAACGGGAGATCGACAACATCGTCGGATCTTATCTCCATCACGAGTATGAACATGAACACCCTCATTGGGATGAGTCCGAGTTCGAAAATGTCGATAATCGCTTTGTTAAAGAACATATTAGAGATGTGACGAACCAGTGGGATGTCCCAGGGCATACCTACAATGGTTACTACGAGGAATTGGCTGCTGCTGAAGGTCAAGGAAGTGGAAATGATGATGACAAGGATCCAAAAGAGGATCCAAAGGAAGACCCTGAGGAAGGGGCAGAATGGAGGAAATGATGTCAGCGATGGAGGTTCACAAGCCTAGAGGGCAGTTCATGGAAGTTAGTGGAATGTTATAAACAATCTTTATTTTATGTCGAAAAACAAACTCTTTTATTTTTCTGTAGTGATGTAAATTATGAAACTCGATGCATAACTATCTAGTAGATCGATCGTAAAAGTAGTAGCTCGTTGCTAGTACGAGTAGTATGTGTGACGAAGTTTGGGGAAATTTTCCGATGTAAGTATTAATCCCTTTGCTTCGATATAAAGTCCTCACAAGAGGCCATCATTTTGGATGATAAGAAAATGAAGCCGTTAGGCTGTTAAAATCAACTTTGAGTCTCTTAAGTTTCGATAATATTTTGAGTATTCGAGATCCCAATTATTTTGAGATTAAGAGCAAGAGAAGAAGTAAGAGTTAAGTTAATTAAACGAGTTATTTTTCTGAGAATAATTTTATGAAGTGTAATGTTTGAGTAATGTGGATGTGTCATATTTATATGAAAAATAATTGAGTATAAGTTTGAACGATGAGCACGTGTCATGTATGACAATATCTGAGTATGTGATTGTCTTGAAAAATGAGAATGATTTGACTTGAGAAAATGTGAAATTCTTGAGTACATGCCAATAAATGATTGAATGTTGGAATTGAGAAATGATATATCTGAGATGATTATTTTATTTAAGATGATTGTTTTATATAAATTTTTCTTTATATGATGATAAGTACCGATTGAGAATCATATTCCTTTTAAGAAGGAAATGTTTTCAGAAGTCGAGAAAAACTCTAAGTGTGCTAATCCGTTTTGCGGAAGATTTTCCGAGTTACCTAATTTTTCAGCATTTCTTTAGAATGCCACAAAGACGAAGAAACGTGAGAGTTGAAAGAAACGAGGAAGAAGGGTATCGAGACCCTACCCCACCTCTTCAGAATGAAAGACGAGTAGAAGAACTTTTTCTTCGTCAAAATCCCCCAACTTTTGATGGCAAAGGCAGTCTGGCAGAAGCCGAGGACTGGATTCGTTCTCTAAAGCGAATTTTTTGATTCCTTCGATGTAATAATCATGAACGTCTCGAGTGCGTAACGTATTAACTTAAAGGAACCACTGATTATTGGTGGGAAGCACGACAGAGGACGTATACGCCAGAGGAGCATGAGAATTTGACGTGGGAACAGTTTAAGGAAGCTCTTTATGATAAGTATGTGCCACGAGCTATCACAAGAAAAAAGTGAACGAATTTGCGAATCTAAGACAAGGAAAGAGATCGGTAGCTGAATACGATCGTGAGTTCTGCGACTTAGCTCGATTTTCACCTGATAAGGTGGATACCGATGAGAAGATGTGTGAGCTCTTCCGAGCAGGTCTGAGGCAAGATATTCGAGTTGTTCTTGCAAGTCAGAGTGGTTTGACTTATCTAGAAGCTCTTAACCGAGCCTTGGATATGGAGTTGGCAATGCAGCCAAAAAAAGAATCTCAATCCTCAGCGAATCCTCAATTTCAAAGCCAGACGATGACTGCTGTTACCTTATATCCGTTTTAACAAGGCCAGCCTGCAAAGAGAAAAGGAAAATGGAGTGGTGGTACCCACCCAAACAAAAAGCCATGGAAGAAACAAGGACACCATCATCAACAACAACAACCTCAACAATCCCAGAAAGTGAATGTCCAGCATGCTAATCGCAGCAATGTGCCCACAGGACCCCAAGGATTACCTCCGTGTTCAAAGTGTGGCAAGATGCATTAAGGCATCTGCAAAGCTGGGAGTAACGTCTATTTTACTTGTGGTCAGCCTGGTCATTTCTCAAACCGGTACCCAAGTAAACAACAAGGAATGATCGGTGGAAGGCCGAATCAGTATCAATCCTATCTGATGAGAGCAGTAGAAGCAGCTTCGCAGCAGAAGTATCCCCAGCCCCAGCGTAAACCGCAACCGCAAAAGCTGCAACCTCCTCAGCAGGAGCAGCTGCACTATCAGCGAGTCTTTGCAATTGAACAAAAGCCTAGAACTAAAGACCAAGGAAATCTCGCAGGTATGGGAAAGTTGAAAGATGTGCCTATTATTATTTTGTTTGATACTGGTGCCTCGCATTCGTTTATATCTAGCGCTTGCGTAGAAAATCTTGAATTATATGTAGAAGAATCGAACCAGGTGCTTAGATTATCAACCCCTTTAGGAAGATCATCGTTAATTTTGCATGTTTGCTCGAACCTAAAATTCGAATTTGGAAGGCGTAAGTTATCTGCAAAATCCCTAATTCTAATGCAGATGTGGAATATGGATATAATATTGGGAATGGATTGGTTAATCGAGAATTTTGCGATGATTAGATGTGATCAGAGGCAAATTTTGTTTCAACCTCCCGAAAAAAGAGCCAATCGTAGTTTTCGAAGTGGAGAGAAGAGTAAAGAAGAAAGTTCCGATTATCTCGGCCATGAGAGCAAAGAAGTTGATGAGGAGGAAAGATATGAAAGTGTATCTAGTCTATCTGAATGAAGATGATGGGCATGAGCGAAATATCAATGACGTAGCCGTCGTGAGAGAATTCAAAGACGTTTTTCCAGAAGTCTTACCGGGTTTGCCTCCGGATAGACAGTTACAGTTTACGATTGACCTGGAGCCTGGGTCAACCCCGATTTCGAAAGTTCCGTACTGAATGGCTCCGAAGGAACTCCAAGAGTTGAAAATCCAGCTGCAAGAGTTGTTGGATTTAGGTTTCATTCGACCAAGTGTTTCCCTTTGGGCAGCTCCAATTCTATTTGTAAAGAAGAAGGACGGTAGTCTGAGAATGTGCATAGACTATCCAGAGCTTAACAAGATCACGCTCAAGAACAAGTATCCTTTGCCAAGGATAGATGGTCTGTTCGATCAATTGAAAGGAGTAGGTGTTTTCTCCAAGATTGACTCATGGTCGGGATATCATCAACTGAAGATCAGACAAGAAGATGTCCCAAAGACTGCATTCAGAACGAGATATGGACATTACGAACTCGTTGCATTAACCAATGCTCCAGCTGTTTTCATGGACCTGATGAACAAATTTTTTCATGAATACCTGGATAAGTTTGTGATCGTTTTCATAGACGATATCTTGGTATATTCAAAGAATGAAGAAGAACACGAGAAGCATCTCCAAATCGTGTTAGAGAAGTTAAGATCGGAGAAGTTGTATGCCAAATTCAGTAAATGTGAATTCTGGCTAAAAGAAGTGAATTTCCTAGGACATGTTCTTTTGTCCGAAGGAATCAAAGTTGATACAGAGAAAGTGAAAGTTATTAAAGAATGGAAACTACCGATGTCAGTACATGAAATCCGTAGTTTCCTCGGTTTAGCAGGTTACTGTTGGAGATTCATAGAAGAATTTTCCAAGATCGCGAAACCAATGACAACTCTGTTGAAGAAGGAATCAAAGTTCAAGTGGACGGAGGAATGTGAGAAAAGTTTCCAAGAGCTTAAGTCGAGATTGACTACAGCTCCAGTGTTAGCCCTCCCTGAAGCGGGAAAGGACTATACAATCTACACTGATGCATCATCCAAAGGTTTAGGATGTGTCCCAGTGCAAGATGGAAGAGTGATTGCATATGCTTCAAGACAACTTAAACCTCATGAAGAGAAGTAGCCAACGCATGATTTGGAGTTAGTAGCCGTCGTACATGCTCTGAAGATTTGGAGACACTATCTTTATGGTGCTAAGTGTGAAATCTTTTCGGATCACAAGAGTCTGAAATATTTCTTCGACCAGAAGGAGTTAAACATGAGAAAAAGACGATGGCTTGAGCTAGTGAAAGACTACGATTGCAAAATTTCCTATCATCCCGGGAAAGCTAATGTAGTAGCTGATGCGTTGAGTAGGAAAGAAAAATCAAAGGATTCGGACAATTCTAAGAAAATGGAGTTAGGATTTCTCCTATCCGATGAAGAAAAGTTAATTGAGGTGTTTGGAAGGATGAAAATTGAAGTAATTTTACCTCCGTTGACGGTAGAAGAAGTAATTGCTTCATTAGTAGTAATGCCAGATCTAAGATCTCATATTATAGAGGGCCAATAGAAAGATAAGAAATTGGAAGAAATGAGATTAAAGGTTAGAAAAAGGAGAAGTCAAGGATTTTAAGGAGCCAAGTGACAACGCGTTGTTGTATCGAGGAAGAATTTGTGTGCCAAATGACGAGAAGCTAAGAAAGGAGATAATGAGTGAACCTCATGAGACCCCTTATACCGCTCACCCCAGCAGTACAAAAATGTACCAGGATTTAAAGCAGCAATTCTGGTGTGAAGGAATGAAGAAAGATGTGGCCATGTTCGTTGAGAGATGCTTAACTTGTCAACAAGTGAAGTCCTTGCATCAAAGACCATATGGATCTTTGCAGCCATTACCAGTTTCGAAATGGAAATGGGACGATGTCACCATGGATTTTGTGACGAGTTTGCCAAGGACGAGGAAAGGAAATACATCTATAAGGGTAGTTGTGGATAGATTGACGAAGTTTGCTCATTTTATACCTATTCCACACACCTATGGATCTGACAAGTTAGCACAGATCTATGTCAAAGAAATCGTACGATTGCATGGCGTGCCAAGTACGATCACTTCCGATCGAGATTCGAAGATTACCCCCCATTTTTGGGAAAGTTTCCAAAAAACGTTGGGAACACAGCTTCAGTTTAGTACCGCCTATCATCGTCAGACCAATGGTCAATCGGAAAGAACGATTCAAATTCTTGAGGATATGTTGAGAGCCGTGTTGTTAGACAAAGGAGATAATTGGGAGAGAATTTTACCTCTTATCGAATTTGCCTACAACAACAGTTATTAGAATACGATAGGAATAGCCCCTTACGAAGCTCTTTATGGAAAGAAATGTAGATCTCCGCTATACTGGGACGAAGTAGGTGAGAGAAAAGTTATAGGGCAAGAAGCAATCGAGGAGATGATAGAATCTGTTCGTTAGATTCCTGAGAAAATTAAGGAAACTCAGAGTCGGCAAAAGTCGTATGCCGATAATCGAAGAACCGAGTTAGAATTTGAAGTGGGAAGTAAAGTCTTTTTAAAAGTGTCCCCTTCGAGAGGAATACACCGCTTTGGTGTCCGAGGAAAGCTAAAGCCGCAATTTATAGGACCGTTCGAAATCCTAGAAAGGATTGGAGCTGTCTCGTATATATTAGTTTTGCCTCCCAGTTTTGGGAATTCGCATAATGTGTTTCACGTATCGCAATTGTGTAAGTACGTTTTTGATTCGAAACACGTGATTCGACAAGAAGACGTAGCTTTAAAGCCAGATTTAAGTTTCGAGGGGAAACCCGAGCGAATTCGGGATCGTAAGATTCAGTAGCTGATGGTCCCGATACGAGTTACTGGTGTATGGGGGGGGGGGGAATACACCAGTTAGGATTTTTAATTTTGAAAGCTTAATCCCCAAAAACTTCAGCTGAGTAAAGAAAGTCTCAGCTGAGATCCCAACTGAGTAAGAGAACTCACCTGTGATAGTGGTGCTGTGCGGAAAGTGGTGGTAATTATACTCGTAAAAATAACTCACGCTTTAGTGCAGGGATGGTCAAAAACCAAAATAGTTGAACATGCAAATATGCAGTTTGTATGCCGGTTAGATTGGTCAGTTGAAAATGCAATAAGTAACTGAACAGAAATAAACACAGACACACAGAATTTAACGTGGTTCGGAGATAACCCTCCTACATCCACGGGGAGTTGTGAATCCACACAACTCTGTCCAAGTTCTTCTGGACAAACCACTCAGCTTACGCGGGCTGAGCAACCATTAAGGATAAGTTTGCGGGTACTTATCAACCTTACAGTTTAGTTTCCGGGTACTAAACAACCTAACTACTCAGTTGCAGGAAGAGTAGGATCCTAAACCTTTTCAGGTGAAAAAAAAATGTGTTTCCAACTAAAAGCTCGAACGGAAGGTGAGCTGTGATCTAACCCTCTATGAACTCTCACTAAGTGATGTTCTCAAGGTTCGATCTAAAGACACAAAACTAACTAACTCTAGAACTCTCAACAAGTGATGTTCTAAGAGATTAACTTCAGGTTAGCTCGTGAAGGATATTGTTCTTTCTTTTTGCTCTCGGGTTTCTTCTCGCGTATGTGTCTTTTTTTTTCGAATGAATGAGGGCCTCTTATTTATAGGCGGAGAGTATCAACTAGCCGTTGGAGGAGCTGTTGATCTCTGATCGTTGAAAGCGATGGCTTGTCTCTCATCTCTGCAGACTTTCCCGATATGGCATCTGAGCTCTTCTGCTTTCCATCTGAGACAACCTTGTGTTGGGCCAAATGGGGTAATGACTGAATGGTCAAACCCTCATGTGACTTCCTTTTGAATTTCAAATTCAAACCTTTCTGACAATCAACCTCGGTTAGTCGGTTGAAAATCTTGATCTTTATCTGAGTGGTCTTCAGCTGATGTTCTGACTGAACCGTTGAACTCTCAGCTGACTTTGAACTTCATGTTGAGACTTCTTTATAACTTCCCCCTTCTTGAAATATTCTCTTTACCGGATGACATTCTATAGCTGATGTTCCAACTGAACAGTTGGCTTGAACTCTCAGCTGTTAAAAAGCATTCCCCCTTTTTGGCAAAGCTTTCTCATCAGGCAAAGTCTTTTAACTGATGTTCCTTATCCGAACTTTCATCCGAGGTTGTATCCTAGTGTTGCTATGTTGTCGTCTTCAGCTGGAGATCTATAAAGATAAAATCTTAACATTGCTCAAACAGCAAGCCTAACAGCTAACATTAGGAACTGACAACATCTACTCGGTTGAGGTCAGTTGGTTTTGGAATTCATCAAAACTCATACTAATAAATTTCCCAACAGTAGCTTAGGACGAAAACCATTCCCCTTGTTAAGATCAAGTGGCAACACTATGATCTCGAAGAAGCTACGTGGAAACTTGAAAAAAAGATGAAAGTGAAGTATCCCGAACTATTTTCTCAAGGTTAGCAAATTTCGCGACGGATTTTTTTAACGGGGTGAGGATGTAATACCCTGAACTTTTCTAGGTCTTTAAGTGCGTATTAAATAAGATTATATGTCTATATGATGTATTTTGAGTGCTAAAAATTTTCAAGAAAATAATTTTTCTTATGAAATAACGAAAATGCCCTTACGTGCTTTGATGTGATTTTTCTCATTTCGATTATTCGAATCAAGTATGTGATGCATTGTTTGAGTATTATTATATGAGTTTGAGATTGAGTATGAATTTCAGAATTTTCTGAGAACTTTTACTTTTTGATGAATAGTTACGTAAACCGAGAAATTACTATTCATTGACCGACTCCGAATTTAGTCTAATTAGTTTTATTTGAATCTAGAATTTATTTTAAGACTTTTGATGTATGTCGGAGAATTTTCCGAGATAATTAAAGAGAATTTTTAAAAATAATTGCTTAACGACATAATTAGCCGAGCAGTTTTTATGTTTTTCTTCGTTAGATGGAATCTTGATCTGAAAATTAGATAACTAGATTCCTTAATTTATTTAGGGAGATTTAAGACAAAGTAGAGAGAATTTCGACGTCGAGAAAGAGTTGAGAAGGATTATTAGACGTTTAAGGGATAAAATAAAATAATAGGGATATTTGCTACCGGAAAACTTTCATTACCGGGTGTTTTAAGCAGATAAAATCTGCATGTCTATCCAAAATAGTTGAACCCTAATTTATCCCACTCTCACTTAGGAGAGTGAGGACCACTCTCTCTCTCATTTACCTACATGTATCGCCCCCCCTCTCTCTCCCTCAAACTCTCGATCTCTCTCTTCCTCTCTTAAGCAAATACATCTCCCCAAGTCATTAACTTTCATCTCTCATCATTCTCATTCATTCCCTCATCTCTCTCATCATCTAACTCTCTCTCTCCACTGCCGAAACAAGAGGAGCAGCAACCTCTATTCTTCTTCATCACCACACCATCGATACATATACATACTTATATAAAAAAAATTTCCTCCATGAAGTATGCTTGAAGCTTAAGGATTCCTTGATGTATTTCTTCATCTTCATCTTCAAGATCATCAAAGACAGTAAGTGATCATCTTCATCACTTTTATTCAAGCTTGAAACAAGCTTAGAAAATCCTCTCATTTCCATCGAATTTTTTAGTTTTCAAATAAGGATTTGATCCTTATTTTCCAAGCTTTGATTCTTATACCTTGTATATGTTTTCATGCAACGAAAGGAAATGAAATCTATCTCCTTATCATCCTCATATTCATCGAGTTCACCCACAAGCCAAGGAGAAGTTGATTTAATTTTAAGTATGGTTTTATTCATTTATTTCAAGATATGTATATGTATAAGTATGATGATAAAGGAAAAACATGCATGATTTACTTTATGCTTAGGAAATCCTTAGGATGTATGATGATGATATGATGATCAACAAGAAATTTAAGAAATGATCTAGGGTTTAAAAGATAAAGAAAATAATATTCCTTAAAAAGCCCTAAAAATCAAAAGAAAGACTAAAATAGGAAAATGAGTTCTTGATGAGTATTTGATGCTATGATGATGATATATGTTTTTTATGATGACTTGAGTGATCTATATGCATGAATATGAGTTTGAGAATTTTTATGAATTTTTATGGATTTTATTGCATATTAATCGAATTATTTGAGTAAAAATGAAGAAAATATGCTTAAATATTTATTTATGGATTTGATGATGTTTATGATGAATATGAGTATGATGAAACATGAAAATATGATTAAGATGTGATTTTAAGTCATTATATGGATTTAAAGAATTTTATTAAAAAATTCGAACCATATGCTTATTTGAAGAAAATAGGTTTTTGATGATTTTAATGAAGTATGATGATATTGATGATGACGATGATACTATGATGCTAATGATGAATTTCTGAAGGAGTTTAGATGTATGAAAATTGAGAAAATAAGAGAATATGATGTAATACCCTAGACTTTTTCTACAGTCTTTAAAAATGAAAGTTAATAATAATTATGGCTTTGCACGCCTAAGATCATGAAATTAAATTCTAAGATTTACAGTGAAATTCGTTTCCGAAAATAATTTCCAGAAATCGGACGAACGACTATTGTATTAGGGTTTTCACGTCCGTCAAATTTTTCGCCCGAAAACTCGGAATCAAATTCCGTCAGAATTTACATTCACTTTTTCTTCGAGACGAGTTCACCGGAGAAAGTTAGTTTTTATGATTTTCTGGACGAATTTTGGACTGTGATGTCCCGACTTTTTCTCGGATTTTGAAAAACGAATTAAGTTTTCCGAGTACGTGAATTATTTCCAATCTAACGGACGAATTAGATTTCGTCGATTCCGTAACCAACTAAGAAAGTATTTCTCGATTTCTATATCGACGTTTAAGAGTCGGAAACGAGATTTTATCGTCAAATAATTCCTCGCCAAACATGTCTTAGCGAGTCACTACTACTTTGTGGGATATTGACTCACCAAAAATGAGTCATCATCCTCCCCCTTCATCCCTCCTTTACAGCCACCCCATCTCCATTCTCACTCTCATTTTCTCTTCATCATCTCCTCTATTGAAGCTCAACCTCAAGCTTTCTTCAAGAGCCCAAGTCTCTCGTCTACCGATCATTTTCATTTCCGAATCCATAATACGAAAGGTAAGAACTTCGTCTATCATTTGAACCGAACAAATCTCTTTTCCCCCATTTTTATTTTTGTTCGAAAATTTGGAGGATGAATAGCATGTGATTTCTTGATCGAATCTTGTTCTAGGACGTTTAGAATCGAGTTCTACGGATCAAATCATGAAGAAAATCACACCTACATGTTCTAGGGTATTACCGAAAATTTGTAGAATTTGGGGCTTTGATTCGTGCTCGATTTCTTTGTCGATTGAATGTTAGATTAGTGTTTCTTATGATGTTAATTGATCGTATGAATTGTTTTAGATTTTTCTAAAAATAAAATGTGAAACCTAAGAGACGAAGGAGGCTCGATTTAGGTTAGTAAATGTTATGATATGCTCGATTGGTTGATGGAAATGAGATATACGATGCATGAGGATGAATATATATTAAATTGAGATTTTTCTAAAAATAAAACGAGAAATGTAAGAGACGAAGATGTGTTGATAAGTCGAGGCTCGATAATGTGTTGATAATATGATTTGCATATTAGTAATGCTCGTTAGATGATAATCGTTGTCGTAAAATTTGAATGAAAGCGGAGAACGTAAAATTTTACGTAAGAGACGAACGACGGTCGATAAGTCGAGAATAGACAATGATATGAGGATGTGAATTGCGTCTTTATGATCCTTGATAGATGATTAATAATGTGGTGAAATTTGATTGAATTCTAATAACGTTTGGAATTTGGTAAGAGACGAAGCGACGAGGATAAGTAATAATAGAAAAGTCGATTAAGGATTTCTAATTGGATATTGATGATTATTAATGATTAATGAACGAGTTTGTAGTTGAAGATATGTTCGTCCGAGTATTGAAAAGATGAGTTATAGTTATGATCAAGAAGTAGAAAGAAGAAGTTAGGAATTTGAACAAGAAATGTTAACTTGATATGGTTTAGTAATTGTATAGTTTGAACGACGAGGTTTTGATCGTCGTGTTTATAAACGAGAAATGAAAAGGGGTCTATCACGTATAATGGTACGAGTAGACTGTATTGAGTCAGTAAATTCATAAGAAATTAGGTTCGATAACATAGAACGAACCTAGAAAACCGTGCGTCGATTTTATCGAGCATTAGGGTTCACTCGGCAGTTTTGGCGACCTTCCACGGAAACTGCAATATCTTTTAGCTCGTTTATCGGAATCAAGATCCACAAATTGGAGAGTAAACTAGACATCTGAGGCTATCGTTTGGTACAGGGCACCACCCCTATTTCGAAATCCCCTGTTCCATGCGAACTTACTGACCTGACTCTGTGCAGTGAGTATCAAAAAAACCTAATTTCCTAAGTTGTTTTCTTCTCAACTTAGTTTCTTTCGATCTTTAAGGTCGTTATGAGTTAACGAATGCCTTTTTCTTACTGACCTCAGTGTCAAGTATAGAGCCTTGAGTGCTAAACGAGATGAGTTCGTATCTTGTATCCGTTTAAGTAAAGGAATTTAGTTAAGCGTGCAAATGCCTAAAAGCTTGAAAGCATAGAAGACTAAATCAATTTGATTTCGATTTCCGTTTTCTGTTGTCGTCTCAACGACTTATCGAGGTTATGTTTTATGTACGATGAAGGAGGAAGTCAGTACAAGGAAAGGACAGAAGACTAAAGAACGAAAGCTCGTTTATTAGTTCTGTAATCTAAGGTGGGCTTTCCTTTTATATATGAAATAAAATGAGCAATGCTCGAAACCCTTTTCTTTATCGCTTTGATAATCGTGTTTTCAAAGTGATAATTATTGCATGAACTGTTTTGTATTTTATGTGAGTTCTCTTGTACCTTATGAGTTAATCAAAAGGGGTTAACTAACGATCGACTTTGAGTTAGTCAAAAGGGGCTTTCCAGGGTTAGTGCACTTGTAGCCTGTGGTGTATGTGGTATCCTGTTGAGGGATAGCCAGCCACGGTGAATTATGACTGGTCAAGATTTGAACGTAACATCTATGAAAAATGCTTGCGTAAGCTAATTTATGAAAATGAGAAAGAAAATGTTTAGTAGACACGGGCCTTTAATGAAAAACCCCGATGTGCTATAGAAATGAAATGCCTGATTATCTATAATTATGATTATGTTTTCGGAAACGTGCCCACTAAGTACTTTCGTACTTAGCCCTGCATATGTTTTCTAAATGTGCAGGTTGAAGCGATGGGAGCGGCGACGGTTGAGTTAGAGTTAAATAGAGTTAAGAAAGACTCTTGTTTATAGTTCACAATTCCGCTGCTAGACTCTAAACTCTTTTGACATTGTGTATTAAACACTGTAGTCTAAGTTCTGTAATATAACTTAGAAGCTTTTGATGTATCTTGCTCGAGTAATCTTTCGAGATTAACTCTTTCCTTTCGTCAATAAAGTCTTGTTCATAGAAGATAAGTTGTATGTATGTATGTTTATTCTTTCATCCCCTCTCTTCCCCGCTTCTTTAATCCAACCCCAGTCGCACCCCGGCTTCTGCCGTCCCTCGGGATTTGGGGCTGTGACATATGATTTTTATAAATTTTATTGAAACTTTGAGGTAAAAATTGATACAATGAGTATATATATATATATATATAAGTATTTTGATGTTCTTGAGTCTAATATGAAGATATGTTCTTCATGTTCTTGATGAATTTATGAAGATTTGAAGATGATAAAATAGAAATTAATTATTTTTTTTATATATATAAAAATCGATACATATATAAATATATATTAAATGATGAATTGCATTGAATAAAGATGAATTAAAGAGTAAATGAGATATTGAGCATGTTTTGAGTAAATTGAGAAAAAAATAGAATGTTATGTATTTTTATGAAGAAATCGATATATATATATATATATATATATTAAATAAAAGAAAATAAGAAAAAAATAATAATAAATGAAGTTATGATTTAAATAAAACAAAGAAAGACATTTCTTTGTCGAGGATGTGAAAATTATGAGGATAGAAGTGAAATAATGCATGAATTTAATGTTGATGATTAAAAGAAAATAGAATATTAATATTATTATTTTGAGATAAAAAGGAAATTAAAATAAAGAAAATGAATTTTCCTATGAGAAAAAGTGTTAGAAGTCGAGTATATGAGTTAAGGAGGTGAGTTTCTCGTACTTGAGTTCATTTATTTTGAATGAGAAATTAATCAAGAAATATTATTGGAAAAAAATAATAATAAAAATAAAACTAGAATATTTAATGGAATATTTCCATTAAAAACTAAAAAGTTTGAATGATGAGAGTTATATAAGTTGATGTTTTTGTTTTAGTATGCTTGGATGTTTAATTGATGCTATGAAGTGTTTAGTAAGTGAGGAAAAGTTATAAAGGATGAAGAACGAACAAGTATATGTGTTATATAAGAAAAAAACGAGATTACTAAGTTATAAATATTTGAATGTTAATTTCTTGATAATAGATGATGTGTTAAGTGATTTGATATGATGTTTGAGTAGAAATAAGCAAGTTTGCTTTTTGAATCACTTAAATCGGAGCTAAAATGTAGAAGTTAACGAGCGTTGAAGTTTTTAAAATAAAAGTCAAGTTTTTATTAAATGAAAACGAAAATAAAGAGTTTTTAAAGAAAAAGATTAAATGATGATTATTTGATGCTGAGTATTAAGTCGAGAGTATATATGAGTATGAGTTCGTATTTTGAAGAATAACGGCGTATTTCGAAGCGAGAAATATTAAGTAGAAGTTTGAATATTAACTTTAAAATAACTATTATTATTTAAGTTAGAATTGTTAAACGAAATGATTTTCGTTAAAAGATTGAAGTTATAAGTTTTTAAAAGTTAAGAGTCGAACAGTAACGAGTTAACAGTTAACTTTGTTTGAAATATGAATTATTTTTGACATTTCAATACTTGATTGAGATTATGTGACTAAGTAGGATTTTATTAACCTACTTACTTGAGAAGTTAATCATTTATTTAATATAAATGTTTGATTGTTGATATAAATGCTCGATTAAAATGAAAATATTTGAGTATTGATGTGAATACCTGATTATTAATGTGAATGCTCGATTATGATGCGAATGTTGAAGTGAATATTTGAATTTTGATGTGAGTGCTCGATGGTAACATGAATGATTTGTGATAATAGTCGAGAATTGATGCTATTATTTTCTGAGTTCGAATAACTCGAGTACATGAGAAGTATAAGACGAGTTAGATAGTAACTTCTCGTTTTGCATGATTATTAAAATATTATTTTCTAGAATTGAGAATTCAAGTTTGAGAGGTAATTAGAAACCGAGTAAAGACGTTAATCCGAGAACGAGAAACCGAGAAAGATGTCAATGTAGAAAAGTTAAAATGAGATAAGAAAGACCCGAGTCAAGTAGAAGTCCTTCAGCCGAACCCTAAGTCTATTTTACATTTTACGAGTCGTTAAACTCGTCCTTATTCGATGTTATTTTGAAGGACCAAGCGGGACTGAGAAATAGTCGGAGGCATAAAGTAAGCAACCTCGACTCAGTTTCCCTGAAGTCAGGTGAGCTTTTCTAAAACCAAAACTGTGATGAATGCTATTACTTATTATTATGTGAGCTTTTAAAATTAATTGACTTGTCATTTATCTGAGTTTGGTATGCTTTATCATCTACATGAGTTATTATATCCTGTGTGAGGCAGGACCCATGTGTGGTTATTTGATTGATGAGGGGACTGTGAGCTTTACTTCGATTTAGCCGGTCACAGTATCTGAGAAGGAGGCCTACTTCTCTATACAATGTTGATGTGGTAGATGATTCATACCTTTATTATATTATGTTTTGACTTCATTGTCGATTTCAGAAAAATAAAATGATTTATGCATTCATAAGTAAAATGTTTTCAAATGTACTAACACTTGTGATGCATTGGCAAGGCAAGTTCAATTATATAACTCTAATGAGCAAAGTTTTCAAAATGTTTTTGGCATGTGTTCACTGAGTACGAAGTACTCAGCCCTGCATTGTAATACCCCGCACCTTTTCAATTTATTTATATGTTTTTATATATATAATAATTCAGTATTTTGTTAAAATCCTTGAAAACTAACGGATTTGATTTTAAATGTTTTACAGGTCTAACTTAGAGCGAGGATGCACCATAGTATAAACGTGAAGTTTGTAATTAATAAGTAAATGTGATTAAGGAAATGAATGTTGTGGAAAATTCTAGAATTATGTAGAAATAAGCTAAATAACAAAAATATGATTAATAAATTATAAATATCTAAGATTTTAGTAGAAAAGAATAGAATATCCAAGATTTTTCTAAAAAAGTAATAAAGAAATAAGATTTTTTTTTTGTAAAATATATATATATATATATATATATATATATATATATATATATATATATATATATGCATATAAGGATAAAAATCTCCTACACCAGAATATACAAGAAACTCTCCTTTGTCTCCCTCTTTCATTGCGTTCTTCCCTCTTCTCTCAGTCTTCTCTCTCTTCAATTTCCAGCAACAAATTAAGGTAACAATCTCATCTAATTATTTTCTTGTATTCTTTGAATTTGATTGTTGGATTATTTAGAGTTTTGCACTCCTTTTCTTCTCTTGCTCTCATGGTTGACTTGAGTATAGATGTTAGTGGTCTGTTCGTGTGAGTGAAGGGGGTTCGACTCAATCCAGCAAATTGTCGGCCTGTCGGTTTTAGGGGTTCGGCTCAGTTTAGGGCGAAATCGACCGCTGCTCAACCCTACTTGTACAAATGAGGAAATACAAATTGTTTACTTTGCATGCATCTCATTTGTCCAAGAAGCTTCGTATTCTTCTAAATTTGAATTGAATCAAAGCATCTGCTTTGAATATTCCTTTTGAAAAAACTTAGTTAATCTGTCAACCTGATTTGGACTTCTGCCTGAGCCGCTTCCAACTTGATCTTCAAGTTCTTTTTAGTTCGAGACTTCCACCTGCAAAATAAAACTGCAACTTGCTCAAACAGGCAAGCCTATCTAACTAAATTAGACAATTATGATTGGGGTCAGTTTGGAATTAAACAAAACTTTTACCTAGAATTTTCCCAACAATTCTGATAGAATTATATCATGAATTAATAAGTATACAATTAGGTTAATGTGATCATTATCGCATTTTTCTCTTTGCCCTTCACTTGATGAATTTGCCAAACTTGGGGAATCATTTGTAAACATGTAGCAAGGAGTTACCTTTTATGTCAAATTCATCATAAAAGTTGCCTTCCTCTAAACCTCACAACTTGGGGGAATATTTTCTTCTACAATGATGGATGTATGACTTTACATCTTTTCAAAATTTGATTGATTGAAATGTATTTAAAAAAAAAATATTTGAACCGTAAAATAATTACTCTTTCTCAAGCATAATTCAAGAAAATATGATAATATTCATGGCCTATGGAAAATTTGGTAATTAAAATAATTATAGTGAAATTTCTATAAACAAATATGGTTGGGATTGTATAAATTTTATTATTTTAATCAAGTATTTTGTAGTCAAAATGAATTTAAATTTTATAATATAGGAATTCAATTTAGCTACATAAAAAAGTACATGGGGTTAAATGCCAAATAAATCTCGACCTTTATCAAATTCTGGTTCAACTCTCACCTTTTTTTTTCTAATTATCCCCCAAAAATAATATTTTCCCAAATTAATGTTGAGGTGGAGGCCGAAAATATCGTCATGGCAAATTGGCGAAACTTAATGAAACGATGTAGTAATCTAAACACTAAATATCGTTGTTTCATGAAAGATAAAGACTTATAATATGAGGGTTTAGCGATTCCATCTTTTATTTTATTTTGCAGAAATTGCCCTATTTTTCTTTTTTCATTTTCCTTCTTTCCCTTTCAATCCCACCATGTATCATTCTAGTTTTTGGGTAATCCAAGGTTATTAATCAGTGGGTAATCGAGGAGATGACTTCTTCTTCTTACTTGACCGGAATATTTCACTGTAGGAAAAATTAGAAAAAACTACAGGTGAGATATTTGTAAGAAGATTTAAAAGGTAATGGTTTAAACCAGAATTTGCTAAAAGATCGGGATTTATTTGGCAATTAACCACATACATGCATATTAAATACTAGGAACTTGAATCTAGATATTCAATATGTACCTTCAATACTGCATATTGATGAAATAATTACTATTTAAATAACTAAAAAGGTTTTTAAATCATAGGCAAAAATACAATAATTTCTCATTTAAAAGGTGTAGAAAACAACAATCTTTACATACCAAAATACGTAGAGCATTATGTGACATGCGCATGTGATTTTAAGCTCTACGTATTAAAATCACTATTGCAAATTCTTATAAAGCCACTCTAGCTGTGATTTTGTTGGCGATCAAATTTAAGATTTTAATAGCTTAAAGGGCCTGCATATTTCACATAATTATTAGATTTTAATTTAGGGTAATTTTAAACACAATCGCCATTTTACTGTCTACAGCTACCATATTAAAATTAATTAAACATAATATTTGATTTTCCTAATTTGCCCTTGGTGCTATACAACTATTCTTCAACTGAAATTTTCGAATAAGCCCCCACCAGTACAGCCAATACCAAACAATTTTCATACCTCATAATTAACCCCTAATTGGGAACTTTGTTTATTACTCTCTATAGCCCAACTATTGAAAACTAACACCAAAGACGAAAAGAAGAAAGAAATAGAATAACATACTGATATAGCCCCACATTTAACTAAGGAGTTGCCCTGTGAAACCAACAAAAAGAAAATTATGTAGTCGGAATACACCGTCATCAGCGCCACCTTATCATTTTACTTTCCCTATCAACGTCTTGCCATTGGATTCCGATGCATCTCTCTCTCTCTCACAGACACACACATAATTAACAGAACAACCAATTTATTTATTTCTCCAATTATTTAAACTAAATTGAAATAGAAAATAAAAAATCAGAAATATCGCCAAAATTCTGAAGCCATAAATTTTTTCTCCTTTTTTCTCCACTTGACGTTCTTGTCAAATGATGATGCAAACTCAACCATCAATCTCCCTTGCTGAGCCACCTAAGACGAACGTTGCCCTATAGTAATTTTTATTATTAACTTTTCATATTTAAACGAGATAAAGTATTGGTTCCAACTAATAAGGTGAAAAATAAATTAGCCATGATAATCAGTATTTCGAATGTTGAGAATTTCATTTTGTAATGTACAATGTGAGTATTGGGGGCTTTATTCAAAATTTCCAAATGAAGAATACTCGTATAGCCCCAAGGGTAGATTAGGAAAATTATTATTTTTATTTAATTTTAATACGGTGGCTATATCTTGTAGATAGTAATCGAGAGAAGTGAATGAAGAAGAAGTTGACATGAGAGAAAAGATGCAGAGAAGTTCCTGTTTTTATTTCTTGTTAATTTCCTATACACACATGGGTATAATATATAGCACAGACTAAACTATTACATAAGGAAACAAATACATTCCTATACTGTAATGATTTGATTTCCTTGTATGTAATGATTTGATTTCCTTGATTTGTGTTCTCTAATTTGGGCTATAATTGCTGTAGATTCTTAACACTCCCCCTCAAGTTAAGCAACGGCATTTCCGATACTTAACTTGACCAGAACTTCTCTAAAGATTTTTATGTTGACGGCCTTCGTCAATATGTCGGCCAACTGTTCTTCCGATCGTATGAAGGGAAGTTCAATGACCCCACTATCCAGCTTCTCTTTGATGAAGTGTCGATCGACCTCCACGTGTTTGGTCCGATCGTGTTGTACGTGATTTCCAGATATACTGATTGCAGCTTTGTTGTCACAAAAAAGCCGGCTTCCCCTTTTTGGAGGAAAACCGATTTCTGTGAGCAATCTCCGAAGCCATAGGATTTCAGTGATCCCATTTTTAACTCCTCTGAATTCTGCCTCTGCGCTCGATAGGGCCACTACCTTTTGTGTTTTGCTCCTCCATGTGACTAGGTTTCCTCCGACGAAGGTGAAATATCCGGCAGTAGATTTCCGATCATTTAGGTTACTAGCCCAATCTGCATCTGTATACCCGTCAACTTCCAAATCTTCTTGTTTTCTGAACAAAATCCCATACTCACTGGTTCCTTTCAGGTATCGAACAATTCTCAAGGCTGCCTCCATATGCTCCTTCTGAGGTTTATGCATAAACTGACTTACTATTCCAACTGCATACGCGATGTCAGGCCGTGTATGAGAGAGGTAGATGAGTTTTTCAACTAGACGCTGATATTTTCCTTGATCTGTCAAATCGGCTCCTTCTACCATGGTCAATCCATGATTAGTCACAATCGGTGTTTCCGCTGGCTTACACTCAAGTAGCCCAGTTTCTGCAAGTAGATCAAGGATATACTTCCTTTGTCTCAGAAAAATTCCCTTTTTAGACCTTAAAATCTCAATTCCCAGAAAGTATTTCAGAGAACCAAGATCTTTCATTTCGAATTCCTGGAACAAGTTCTCCTTTAGTTCTTCTATCTCCTTGACATCATCCCCTGTGATAATCATGTCGTCAACATAAATGATCAAACATGTCACCTTCCCTTCTCTCCTTTTCACGAACAATGTATGATCAGAGTTACTCTGTTTATAACCATTTTTTGACATAGCTTGACAGAATCTTCCGAACCAAACTCTAGGTGATTTCTTCAATCCATAGAGTGTCTTTTTAAGTCTGCACACGTGTCCTGTCTCGAATTCTTCGGAATAACCTAGAGGAACTTCCATATATATATTTCTGCATTCTTCTCCAATTCTCCATGTAGGAAGGCATTAGTTACGTCCAACTGATGTAAAGGCCAATCCTTGCATGCTGCTACTGAAAGAAGTGTTCTTACTGTGCTCATCTTGGCCACTGGAGAGAATGTTTCTTCATAGTCTATCCCGTAGGTCTGAGTATATCCTTTTGCAACTAACCTAGCTTTGTACCTCTCGATTGAACCATCCAATCGCCTTTTTATTGTGAATACCCATCTGCACCCTACTGGCCTCTTTCCTGCTGGCAGCACACATCTTTCCCACGTCTCATTTTTAATTAAGGCATCCATCTCTTTCTTCATGGCCTCCCTCCAATGTTTATGTTTTTTTGCTTCTTCTGCTATCTGGGGTACATCCTCCTCTTCATACAGAGCTGCTTCAAAGGCCCGTGCCATTTCTGTGAATTGTCCCTGAACAAGGTTGACAACTGAGTACCTAGTCTTTCGTCCTTGCCAGTCTGGGGAGTAACGCTTGGGTGGTTTTCCCCTTGTACTACGTGGAGGCAAAGTGTACTGATCTGTAGCACCTACCGACTCAGCATGTCCATTATCTTGACTTGTATCCGCTCCAGTGTCTGTATCATTGTTTCCACCCCTAGTTTCCTCAATGTTAGTATTAACTTGAGAACTATTAAGATTACTTACCTCAGTACTGGAAGAGGATGGAGTTGACAGTGGGGAGTCGCTGACCATCTCGTACTGCAACTGTGCTGTAGGTATCTCGGCGGGTGTGCTAACCTTCTCTGTTGGACCAACGTCTGGCACAGAATTTGGCAATGGCACAGTGGTGGTAGGGACAGAATGGACAGAAATTGGCAGTGGCACAGTGGTTGGTGTATGGAGCCAACTTAGGGAGTCGGTGATCACTGTCTTCTCCCCCTGACTCCCTTGTTGGTGGAAGAAATACTCGGTTTCGACAAAGTCACAGTTTAAGGTAGTATGAAGGTGATTAGTCACAGGGTCGTAACACCTATACCCCTTCTGATTTTTACCATACCCCAAGAAAACACACTTAACAGCATTGGGTGAGAATTTTGTACGATTGTGTTTAGGAATATGAACATAGACAGTGCATCCAAAGACTCTGGGTTCAAGTGTAAGAGATGAGGGTATATCAGAGTGGGCTGCTAGGAACTCAAGAGGTGGTTTTAAGTTTAGGATGTGAGTTGGTAGCCGATTCAGGAGGTAAACCGAGGTAGCCACTGCTTCAGGCCAGTAAGAAGTGGGAACTCGGGAGTCGATGATGAGGGCTCTGGTTATCTCTAAAATGATCCTATTCTTTCGCTCAGCTACCCCATTTTGTTCAGGTGTGTATGGACAGGTGGTTTGGTGGATAAGACCTTTTTCAGTGAAGAAGTTTTTCATCTTGGAATTAACATACTCCCCCCCATTATCAGATCGAAGGATTTGGATAGATCTTTTGTATTGTGTTTGTACTAGATTATAAAAATGGGTAAATTTTTCAAAGACTTCCCCTTTTGATTTCAAGAAATATACCCATGTCATTCTAGAACAGTCATCAACAAATAGCAAAAAATATCTAAACCCATTATCACTAGTAACCGGAGCTGGACCCCAAATGTCAGAGTGCAGTAAAGAAAAAACTGAATTCACACGAGTATTATTGAGTTTAAATGAGTGACGATGGCTTTTGGCCAAATAACAGGTTTCACAGTGCAAAGGGTGTGAAGTAGCAAGATTCGGATAAATTAACCGTAGATATCCTATGGATGAGTGTCCTAACCGTCGATGCCAAAGCCAAGTCTGGTCCTCTGTCGATCCTCGAGTCAGCATCGCAACACCCTTTTGAGTTATCCCATCCACATAGTAGAGTCCTCGATGTTTAGTGCCACGCCCAACTATCTTCCCCGTCCTCGTATACTGTACAATGCAGAAACCGGGCTGCATTAGTAAGTTACAATGTAATTCTCTTGTTAATTGACTAACAGACACCAATTTATGAGATAAAGACGGGATATCTAAACAGTTTGGTAGACATAAATCTGAGGATAATTTAATAGTTCCAGCTCCTTCCACAAATGCTAGAGTGCCACTAGCAACTCTAATGTATTTTTTCCGGGTTGGGAAAATCTCCATAAAATCTGAGGCATCAAAGGACATAGTATCTGTTGCTCCACAATCAAAAATCCAACAGTAGTCTTTATCGGGTATATCGGAATTAATAGAGGATAATGCTGAGGCAGGGGAAACGGAACGGGATATATGAGAACGGAATATATAAGAGAGTGAGGGGTTAAATAGGCATAACCCCTCATTACCTCCATTATTAACCCTAGCCGCTAGAGCTCCTCCTCCTCCTCTCTCCTCGTTGAGGCGCTGTGACGACGGTGGTCCGATGTGCGCTCCTCCTCCTCTCTCCTCGTTGAGGCGCTGTGACGACGGTGGTCCGATGTTGCCTGCTGGTGCTCCGATGTAGGCGGCTCGTGTCTCACCGTCTGTCCCGGCGTTGGCGGCTCGAGTTCCACCGCCTGACCACGGCCCTGTTCCGGCCTGTCCGTTTGGGATCCATGGCCCACCAATCGTCGCTCCGGCAGCCACCATTGACGCGCCGCCGCTGACTGCTATCGTCGCCTGTCCAGCCGCTGACCACGGTTGATTCCGATTCCTTGATGCAGCTCTTGATTTCTTCATTTCGTCCCACCATTCGGGAAATCCGATGAGTAAGAAACACCCCTCTTTCGTATGTTTCTTACCCCCACAATGCGTACACACGAGCTTGCTCTTGTCGATTTCCCCCTTTTTGTTGTTCCAATTTTGATTTCCTTGCTGTGGTGGTCGATTGGACGGCGGTGGCGGTCGGCTTGGCGGTGGTGGTCGGCTGTGGTTGACCACGGCGAGTCCAGACCCAATTCCTTCCGTCGGAGATTCCGAGGGCTTGAGGATGCCCTCGTTTGTGGCTTGCCTTCGTACCAGGCCATATGCTCTGCGAACAGTGGGTAATGGATCCTTGTCCATAATCTCCCTCTTGATATTTGCATATTTGTCATCCAATGCACTTAGAAATTGATAGAGGCGATGATGTTCTTCCCTTTTCTGATATCCCTCTATGTCTGTTGGACTTGGATCTCGGGTATCAATTGAAATCCATAAGTCTTGCATCTTGGTCCACAACCCTTCTAGTGTCATAGACTCTTGTTTGATTGTCATGGCTTGCCGGTGCAGATCGTATATTTGGAATGGATCCGATCCACTTCCATAAGTGATTGCCAATCCTTCCCATAAATCGACGGCAGTTGCGTACTGTGATACCTCGTTCACAAGTCCGGTTTCGATATTGTTGATCATCCAATTGAAAACGCAGTTATCCCGTTGCTCCCATCTTGTATAGCCGGGATCGTCAATAGCAGGGGGTTTTGAAACTCCATTAATGTGAGATGTCAAGCCCTTTCCTGCAATTGCTCGTTTCATGAGATTAACCCATAAGGGATAATTTTCCCCATTGAGTTTCGCCTTGATGGAAATCTCTCCAAATGATTCAGGTTGGTCGTGGTTTGGTGGTTTATGGGCCGATGATGAATCTGGAATTCTGAGGCTTTGTTTGAGGAATTCTGCAAATTGTGCAGCAAATTCCATCGGAAAATTTGTCGGGGTAGTATTTGATGTGTTTGATGTTTCGGAATCTGACATGATTTACGTGTTTTGGGTAGATTTCTGACTGGTTTTGCAGGTTTTAAGCGGAAGGTTTGCCAGCTCTGATACCATCTTGTAGATAGTAATCGAGAGAAGTGAATGAAGAAGAAGTTGACATGAGAGAAAAGATGCAGAGAAGTTCCTGTTTTTATTTCTTGTTAATTTCCTATACACACATGGGTACAATATATAGCACAGACTAAACTATTACATAAGGAAACAAATACATTCCTATACTGTAATGATTTGATTTCCTTGTATGTAATGATTTGATTTCCTTGATTTGTGTTCTTTAATTTGGGCTATAATTGCTGTAGATTCTTAACACTCTAAAGAATAAAATGAGGATTATGTTTAAAACTACCCTTGAATTTATCTATATATTTCCTATGATTTTGTTGGCGTTTAAATATTTGGATTTTAATAGCTTGAAGGCTCTGCATATTTCACATAAGTATTACATTTTAATTTAGAGTTAAATTCTGAAAGAGGGATACTATGGTACAACGGTTGTATCTAGTACATCCATTTTTATCTTTAGTGTATTTTGTCTTTAGTGATTTTTGTTTTCTTGTGTATTTTAGTGTTTTTTTTCTTTTCACTTTTTTTTTTCAAAATATTTTTTTTATTTTTTTATTTAATCTATTTACCAGATTTTTGTTTCTTTTTTTATTTTCCAGATTTTTATTTCTTTTATATTTTCCATAATTTTTTTTTCTTTTTTCTCTTTTTTCTTTATTTTCCAGATTTATTTGTTTTTTTATTTTTCCAGATTACTTTTTATTATTTTATTTTCTCGCATATATTTTTTTTTCTAATTTCTAGATTTTTTTTTCCGGAATAGCCTTCGGCTCCGATTTTACAGGTCCATCTTCGCTCCGATTACTGATATAAAGATAATCGTAGTGGCAACAATTTGGATTCTTCGGCTCGCTCAAACGTAAAGTATTTTTTGTCGTTAAGAAAGTAAATATTGTCATTAAGAAACGTAAAGTTTCGTAATCATTACATTTCGTCACTACAATGTCTACTTTTAAAGATGACATGTTCTACTTATAGTGAACCGTTAAAGTAATTATTGTCGTTGAAAAAGTAAACATTTTAACTAAGAAACGTAATGTTTCACAATCATTACATTTCGTCACGACAATGTTAAGTTTTGCACACGACAAGTTCTACTTTTAATCAAACGTTAAAGTAATTATTGTCGTTGAAAAAGTTAACATTGTCATTACAAAACGTAAAGTTTCGCAATCATTACATTTCGTCACGATAATGTCTACTTTTGAACATGACAAGTTGTACATTTAGTCAAACATTAAAGTAACTATTGTCATTGAAAAATTAAACATTGTCATTATGAAATGTAAAGTTTCACAATCATTACATTTAGTCACGACAATGTCTACTTTTGAACATGACAAGTTATACTTTTAATCATACGTTAAAGCAACTATTGTCGTTGAGAATGTAAACATTGTCGTTAAGAAATGTGATAATGTTTACTCCAGTTAATGATTCCCCTCGCTCGATTCCTTAATAAAAGAAGAAAAGGCAAACTAAAAAAGAAGAGCAAACAAAAAAGAAGAGGCGAAAGAAAAAGAAAAAAAATCTAGAAAAATTGAAAAAAAAAACTAAAAAAGCAAAAAAAAAATTTGGAAAACTAAGACAAAAGAAAAAAAAATCTTAAAATAAAAGAAAACAAATTCTGGAAAAAAAAATAAATAAAAACAAAAGTGGATGTATTAGGTACAACCATTGTAACAAAGTTTTTACCATTGCGAAATAGCTAAAATGGGGGTCAAAAATAATATTTGACTCACAGTCTTTATAATTATAAATTTTGTCTAACATTTAAAATTTTGGACAAAAATACCTTTAATGAAGGCACAGGCCTTGGGTCAATACACGGGTTAGTTCCGGTAACTTCGGGCAGATACTCGAATTTGGAACATTTAGTACAAATTTAGTCTTATTAGTTTCAAATGTCCCAAATGTGGTATAGTTGAGATTAATGATGAAATTAGTTACACTTATACCAAATTATCACTTGCAATGTGGTACAATTGGGACGAACGGTCCAATTAGTTCCAAGTAATCTAAATTATGACTTATTGCACTATGGTACAATCGGGACGAACGGTCGAATTAGTTCCGACCATTTCAAAACGTTGGTACAATTAGAACGAATGGAATCCATTTGTCAGGTTTGTACCATATCATGAACAGACCCAGATCTTATCAATCTTGCAAATAGTTTAGTCACGGAATAACAATGTATTGCACGGCAGAGACGACAACCGGCGGTGATGGCAGCGGCATATGTGAAAAAAATCAGAGAGAGAGAGAGAGCTCCGGGCAATAAAGCTATACCACAAAAACACTCTGGGCAACTTCTATTATTGTTGAATAAATAATAATACGAAATATGTATGTGCAACATAATGCAATAGCTAAAAGTTCCAAAGTCATAATATAGGGAGTGTAGTAAAACTGCCAAACCAAAAAACACAAACTGATCCAAAATATTTTTGATATGTTTCTAATGCAGCTTCTTGACAACCTTTTTATTTTAAGAACAATAAGGTCTGAATTATATAGATTTTTTTCTAAAAGAGATTTAACAGTTTTGCAGAAGGTAGTCGATCGAATGAATTGGAGTAAAGAAAAGCCAGCAATTCATAGTGCCAGATAGAAGCACAAAAAATGTATACAGAGAATGACGCTCCAATATGCCGCAAACTAAGAACCATTGAAAAACAACTAGTCTCATCCTCCACAACCTAACCCGACACCAAAAGAAAGGACACTTCTCTTTGGACTTGCCAGAATAATCACTGCCGTATCTCATGGTGAAGGGCGGCTACAAAAGCACATTACAGTATCGCATCCTAGATCACAAATAGTCCTCATCACTGTCCTATTCATGATAATCATGATAAATAGTCTTCATCACTGTCCTCCTCATCACTGTCGAATTCATCAAAATCAAATTCTTCGAAAGGCCACTCAAGATCACGGATGGAATCAGAAGGGAGTCTCTGATCGTTTATTTGATTAGAACATCTTTCAGCTAGAGCCCCTCGTAGATCCAATTCAAGACCAAAGCATTGCCGAAGATCGAGTGATTCAAGGTGCCGACAGCCATCAAGAATCGCTTAAAGTCCCTTTTTTTTTAATTATATTTCAAAATAAGTCGGAGGTGGCGCAAATTTGGCATGGTTTCTCCAATTGCTAAACCGTGCTCATTGAAGATGTCTTCTTCAGGTAGCGGCCCATCATCTAAATATTCAAACACTTCTTCACCCCAGGTAAATGATTTCAACTTAGGGCAAGAGATGTATAGGAGCATGCAATTACATGCTCCAGATCAGCAGCCAACAAAGGAGACACATGTGCATGAACCACGTGAAGGAGAGCTTGTGCCATGTGATGATAAGTTGGAATAAGCCACATCAGCAACATGAAGGATATGAGCTAATTGCTTTTTGCTTTCTTTGTAAGCTAAGTAATAAGTCGGTGTACTGAGTATAAATAGCTCAGCTGAAGAGTTAAAACTCAAGACTTGTAATTGAAAACTTTTACTGTTACATCAGATTCATAATGAAGAATTCATCTATTTCTTCATTCTTCACGCTTCTACATGGTATCAGAGCCAGACATTAATCTTCAATTATCGAAGATTCGATCATGGGGAAAAACAGAACATTCCAATGGAGTGCACTGTTGCAAGATGAAGAAGGGAAAAGAGACGATAAGCAAACAGAAGAAGAAGAAGCAGAGTCGAGTCAACAGACTGAAGGAGATCGGAGAAGAAGATTTGCGCGAGATCCGGTTGATTTTGATGCGGATCAAGCACAACTAAAAGAGATTCTTACGATTCACAACAATGATCATCCAGGTATTCAGCTCATTTCATTCCAGCTCAACGGAAACAATTACTTAAATTGGCACAAATCTGTTCGTAGAGCTTTAAGTGCTAGGAGTAAGTTTGAAATAGTGGATGGTTCAATTCCTGAACCTCCAGAAAATTCTCCATACTACAGAGCATGGTTGAAGGCTGATAACTTGGTGTATTGCTGGATTACGAATAGTATCTCTAAGGAAATTGTTGATGCTTTTATTCACATTGATAATAGTAAGGATTTATGGGAAGCATTAGGTCAGAGGTTCGGTAAAAGTAATGGACCTAAGATATACAAGTTGGAGAGAGAGATAGGAACTTATGTTCAAGGTAATCAGTCTGTGATGATGTACTTTAACCATCTTAATGCTCTATGGAATGAATTGAATATGTCCTTGCCGCCTCTTGACTGTGTATGTGGAAGTTTAAGTGTGGCTCTTAAAAGAGAAGAAGAAAGGAAACTTATGAAATTTCTTATGGGATTAAATGAGCAATTTGAAAGCATAATCGGACAAATACTTCTGCTAGAACCATTGCCTAATGTGAATAAAGCTTACTCCATGATTCTACAAATAGAAGAGCAGAAATCAGCCACAGAAAATGTATCAGAAATTCATCACCCAGTAGCTATGAATATGGAAGGAGGAGGTTATTCATCTCAAAAATTTGTTGGAGGAAAGAGCTTTGGTTCTGCTTCAGGAAATTTAAACAGGAATGGAAGTTTTAAAGGCAGAAAACTGAGCAAAGAGGAAAAGAGAAAATTGAAATGCAATTATTGTGAAGAACCTGGGCATGAGGAATCTGATTGTTTCAAACTCCATGGATATCCAGACTGGTACAAAAAGCTGAAGAATGATAAAGGGAAATCGCGAGTAAATCAAGTTGATACACCATTTGATCATGAAGGAAGTATGGAATATCATGGACAAGGAGAGAAGAACAGTGAGATAGAAAAGATGATTCAATCTGAGATTGCTAAATGTATGGGAAGTATGATGCTGAAGCAAGGGAATGGGGGTTCTAGAACAGATGTTAACATGGTTCAAGACAAAATAGAGCATCAAGGAGTTTTTGATGGGCATTTTGCATTTAGTGTTGCAAATAAGCTGAAGGCAAATGCATGGATTGTTGACTCAGGAGCAAGTGTGCATGTGTGTAGATGCTATAGTGCATTGACCAAGATGCAGAGATTAGAGATACCTACTGAGGTATATTTACCTAATGGGACTCCTAAACCAGTTTATTATGTTGGGGAAGTGAAGCTGACAGATTCTATTACTTTGAGAAATGTTTTCTATGCTCCTGAGTTTACTCACAACTTGGTTTCAGTTGCTAGAATGACTCGAGATTCTCATGTTAGATGTCAATTCCTTGACACACATTGCATCATACAAAAGAGAAGGCATGATCAGCTTCTTGGCATTGGTAAAATGATTGATGGCTTATATATAATGGAGTCATTATTGCCACCATCAGTTAATCATGTTGATGTGGCAACGGGAGCAGATTATCTAAGTTGGCATTATAGACTTGGACACCCAAGTATTGGAACTATGAAACACATGAAGCTGCATGATAAAGGAATGACTACTGCAGAAGAAGATGAAATCTCAAACTGTGAGGTATGTATGCAGTCCAAACAATCTCGAGCTTCATTTCCTATTTTACAAAGAAGAACTGATACTCTATTTGATATTGTGCATGCTGATGTATGGGGACCCTATTATGCTGAAAATATTACACAAACCAAATACATTCTTACCATTGTAGAAGATCACAGTAGGAGTATTTGGACCTATTTGTTACAGAACAAAGCACAGGTCTTCTCTATCTTGACTAGTTTTATCAAGATGGTTCATACTCAATTTGGTATTCTTGTTAAGACCCTTAGAACAGATCATGGTACAGAATTTGTGAATCATCGTATGAGTCAGTTCTGTCTTGCACAAGGTATTATACATCAGAAATCATGTACATATACCCCACAACAAAATGGTATTGTTGAGAGAAGGCATCGAACCTTGTTACAGGTGGCTAGATCTCTCATGATTCAAAATAGAGTTCCTCAGAAGTTCTGGCCTCAGTCCATCTTAACCGCCACATGGTTGCTAAATAGAACTCCTAGTAGAATCTTGAATTGGGTGTGTCCTTACACTTTACTCTTAAAGAAAGAGCCGAATTATTCTATTATTCAACCATTTGGATGCTTGGCATTTGCTGTGAATCTTTCTCCTTTTAGATCCAAATTTGATGATAGAAGTCTAAGATGCATATTTCTTGGATATTCACTGGATCACAAGGGATATTTACTCTATGACATGCTTAATAATAAGCTATTTACATCCAGAGATGTAAGATTTATTTCAAATCGTGCTGCTTATTCTTCTCTTAATAATGATGTTCATGATGATTCTTTGCTGAAGATGATGGACTTCAGTCAGGAGTCATTCTCAGATGAGCCTATGACTGAAGACTCTCCAGATATCATTGATAACATTGATTTAACAACTGAAGTTGCACCTGATTCTATGGATGTTTCATCAGCTCCTGTCTCTTATACTGATACTGATATGTCTATGGAGGTTGAGATTCCTGTGAGAAGAGGTACTAGAGTTAGAAAGCCACCAGTTTGGATGCAAGATTTTGTAGGAAATGTGAATTGTGTTCCTTCTCTTATCTATACCATGCAATCATCTCATCCACCTACTTTTCCATATCTTGTATCTCCTGTTTTGACAGAAATCTATAGAGCTTTTCTGGTTAGTGTGGATCAAGTTCATGAACCCACTTCTTTCACAGAAGCAAGCAGATCTATTGAGTGGAGGGCAGCCATGCAACTTGAACTAGATGCATTGGAACAGAATCATACCTGGGATCTAACTGAATTACCTACAGGGAAGAAAGCTATAGGGTCTAAATGGGTTTACAAGGTCAAATTGAAAGCTGATGGGAGCGTTGAAAGGTATAAAGCTCGTTTAGCTGCAAAGGGATATAATCAGCAACATGGGATTGATTATCAAGAGGTATTTTCTCCAGTAGCTAAGCTTGTGACAGTAAGATTTCTCATAGCCATAGCTACTTCTTTTGGATGGCCTTTGCATCAAATTGATGTGAATAATGCCTTTCTTCATGGTTTCTTACATGATGAAATCTACATGCAGCCACCTCAGGGGTATACTCAAGCCAAACAAGGATAAGTGTGCAGATTAGTTAAGAGTTTATATGGGCTTAAACAAGCCTCAAGGGAATGGAATGCTGAGTTTTGTCAAAAACTTTTCTCTTTTGGATTCACTCAGTCTTCAAATGATCATTGTCTTTTTATCAAAGGTTCTGGCTCGAGTTTCATTTGTTTGCTTGTGTATGTTGATGATGTGTTGATAACTAGCCCTGATGAATCACTGATTACAGCATTGAAAGCTTTTCTGGATAAAGCTTTCACTATCAAGGATCTTGGGGCAGCAAAATACTTTCTTGGCATGGAGATTGTTCGGGGTGTAGCAGGCACTTGTCTTAATCAGCAAAAATATATTCTTGATCTTCTTGAGAAGGCTGGACTGATGGGATGCAAGTCAGTTTCTACACCTCTTCCACAAGGTATGCAATTGAGTATGGATTCATCTCCTTGTTTGTGTGATCCTGAACCATATAGAGGTTGGTGGGGCAGCTCCTTTATCTTAATCTTACTAGGCCTGATCTATCCTATGCTGTCCAACAATTAAGTCAATATGTGGCTAAGCCGTGTGAACATCATTGGTCTGGTGCTTTACATGTCCTTCGCTACCTGAAAGGATGTCCATCTCTTGGTTTATTTTATGCAGCTGACTCTGATCTTCGTCTTGATGCCTTTGGTGATGCTGACTGGGGTGCGTGCTCCATTACTCGAAGGTCATTAACTGGATATTGCATTTTCATGGGGAAATCTCTTATTTCTTGGAAATGCAAGAAGCAGACAACAGTTTCAGCTTCCTCAGCAGAAGCCGAATATAGAGCTTTGGGGTCGACGGTTCGTGAGCTAGTATGGATTTCTTATCTCCTTGCTGATTTCAATCAACCTATTCATTTGCCTATTCCTTTGCATTGTGATAATCAAGCGGCAATTCACATTACTAAGAATCAAGTGTTTCATGAAAGAACGAAACATTTAGAGATTGATTGCCATATTGTTCGCGATCGATTTAAGTCTGGTTTTGTAAGTCCTTTGTATATCTCTACCACCTTGCAGCTTGCTGATCTCTTTACTAAAGCTCTTGGTGGTCCCCGGTTTAGACAGCTTCTATCCAAGATTGGAATGCATGATATTCATTCTAATCTTGCGGGGGGTATAGGAGCATGCAATTACATGCTCCAGATCAGCAGCCAACAAAGGAGACACATGTGCATGAACCACGTGAAGGAGAGCTTGTGCCATGTGATGATGAGTTGGAATAAGCCACATCAGCAACATGAAGGATATGAGCTAATTGCTTTTTGCTTTCTTTGTAAGCTAAGTAATAAGTCGTTGTACTGAGTATAAATAGCTCAGCTGAAGAGTTAAAACTCAAGACTTGTAATTGAAAACTTTTATTGTACATCAAATTCATAATGAAGAATTCATCTATTTCTTCATTCTTCACGCTTCTACAAGATGCCAATGGTTTCAACATGGTTGGCACAGACTGATTTCATCATGATAAAGTGCAACTCTTCCAACTAAGTTTTTTAACTGCCTCAGCCAAAGCCTCTCCAGGCTTTGTAATAGTAAGACGCCGAAGATTACTTGCTCTGCCGAAAGAACATAACAAAAGACTAGAACAATGATTCTTGGGATATTTAGAATAAAACAAATACATGGCAAATTGAAAATTGAAATAATGATGTGTATATATTGTGTGTGATATAACCACCTCCACCATTATGCATGAAGAACCAGGAGAAATAATGAGAGGAGAAGAAGATGATCAGCAAAATACACATTTCTCATCTTACAAGCTCATAAAGTTGTTGAGTAGAGCACACACCACAAATTTGTACGCGCCAAATAAAATTTTTGTTGATATATGCATCCAACAAGATAAAAACAATAAAGGTGATATAATCAAGAAATGTTGAGATTTACTTTCCATATTCATGCAAATCTCCTTCCCATGATTATCGACCAAGACTATCGGCTACAATTTATTTTTTTCCTTTTCCTGTAGCTTAATTTTTCCTTTACTTATTTTAGGCTTTGATTACAGTAGCTTGGCTAGCTTGTATATAAGGCTTGTAATATTGCTTATGTATTAAGTGAAATGAATAACATTCCCATTTTAACATGGTACCAGAGCCTAACCTGGTACCTAAACCTCAATTTCATTACCGCCGCCTCTTTTTATAGAACAATGGCCGGTGATGATAAAAAAAGCGGCGACATGACAGGCAATGATAAACAAGGCAGCGAGAAATCAGTAGTTGATATTTCATCACCATACTTCCTTAGTTCTTCCGACAACCCCGGACAAGTTTATGTTGGAGAACTCCTCCGAGATGGAAACTATGGTGATTTGGTAAACGAGATGAGCAATGCCTTATTCGCCAAGAACAAGATAGGCGTTGTGGATGGTACCATCCCAATGCCGAAACCGGGTTCATCAGATCTGATGAATTGGAAGCGTTGTAACGCCATGATTAGAGGGTGGCTTACAAGTGCTATGGAGAAAGAAATAAGAAACAACGTGAAATATGCAGTCTCTGCACATGATATTTGGACCGATCTTGAAGAGCGGTTTGGAAAGGAGAATGCTCCTCGAGCATATGAACTTAGAAGAGCTATCACCATGATACGTTAATAAGGTCTGTTAGTGTTGGCGTACTACACAAAACTGCGTGGCGTTTGGGACGAGATACAGTTGGTGATGCCGATACCAAAGTGAACTTGTGGTGGCTGTACATGTGATTTGGCAAAGGAGATCATCGACCTACGTGAAAGAGAACGTTTATATGAAGTTATGATGGGTTTGAATGATGAATTCGCAGCGGCTAAGACCCAAATCCTTAGCAGCAGGCCATCTCTATCCCTCAGAGCTGCGTACCATCTTGTTAGCCAAGATAAACAACAATGACTGATAGGTGTTGCACGGAGGGCAGCCCCTGAAACTACTGCTTTCCAGGCCTCAAGGAAGCCCGCTCACCAAATTGTGAGCAAATCCAATTTCCATGCTTCAAATAAACGGGGGGAACGAGGAGGTGGAGATGGACGGAATGAGAAGAACGATGATCGACGGTGCACCAACTGTCAAAAGCCCGGACACACTGCAGAGGGGTGTTTCAAAATCATAGGGTATCCAGATTGGTGGGTGGAGAAATATGGAGGCCAAAAATCATAGCACCGTGTAGCAACTATCGCTGCTCACTCTAGCCCTGTCCATGGGTTAACTGAAGATCAATTTACATGCCTAGTGAAGATGATAGGGACGGTAAGTGGAGAAAATAGAAATGGTTAGGTGACACAATTTCAATCTCCAGTAGCTAACATGACCGGTAAGGTTGATTTTAGTGGTCCTTAGGCTGTTGGCAGCGAGTGTCTCGTTCGTTGTTTCGAGACAGCGGTGGCGACGAGACACGCCGCTGCAGCTCCGCCTGTCTCGAGGCTGTCCCAAGCCGACTAGACCGTCTCGAGTCGGCGCGTGTATTACACGCGCTTGACTTTTTTTTTTAAATCGGTGCGTGCATTGCACGCAACATCCATAAAAAAAATCAAAAATCAGACAACGACTACAATTTCAAACGTTGCAAAACGGCTACTTTATACCGATTTTTATTTTTTTATTCTCCCATTTTTTCCTATAAATACCACATTTCATCACACCACATTCACACTATCTTCACACCTCAAATCTCTATTTTTCTCCTATAATTCCATTTTTTTTCCGCATCAAAAACACATTTCATCTCGCAAATGGATCCTAATAATCCATGGTCGTCGTCGTGGTGTCCGCCTGAAATGGCGGTCGACGCGCAATACGAAGGATATAGTGGGGCGGAGCTTGATTCTATCAATCTAAACTCGTCCGTCGGTGAGTCCTTCCACACTGTGTTGGGCGACGAAGACAGTCCATCGTCTGAGCCGGCACCAGCCAAAGGCAAGGGGAAGGTACGGGGCAAGGGCAAAAGGGGAAGTAATGGGCCGATCTCATCGTCGCAAATTTCCCTCCTCCAACGGTGCATGCCCCCAAACCGAAGAGGCGCAGTTACACGGTGGAACAAGGTACCGCCGTCGCCCAAATCTGGAAAGAGGAGACGTGCAACTCCATCCTCGGACGAGATCAAAGTGGCGATAAGTACTGGGGGCGTGTGGCGGAGAGGTACAATGCCATGTTCAATGACGACCTCAACACAAAGACAGTGAAGAGCTTCTTCGGTCGGATCTCCCACTGGTGAATGAGTGGATGATAGCCTTCGACAAGGCAGAGAAAAAAAGACCCAGCGACACCTCCGACGACATGGTCAGGGACCAAGTCCAGGCGTTATACAGCGCCCATGAAGGGAGCACCTTCAAGCATTTTGGTGCCTCGGAAATTTTGGCGGACTACCCCAAATTTTTCAACCAAGAATTTCCCGACGTTCCGTCCATGAAGCAGATGAAGAATACGGTAGAAGATGCGTACACCTCATCTGGAATGCCGTGCGGATCGAGCGAGGCAATCGAAGAGGAAAGCACGGCTCCCCCTCGCCCACAGGGACGAGATACGGCAAAAGATGCAGCGAGGGCGGCTAGAGGAAAGGGAAAGAAGAAGGTGAGCGAGGAGGCAGAGTTCGTTGGGATGGTCGACTCAACAAATGAAAGGCTAAGCAACATCATCGCGGCGAAGAACAACCTCGCGGAGGCAATGAGGGAGCGTGCTCGGGCGAAACAAGACGCCACCGATTTGAAGATCATCAACACAGATACGTCAAACTACACGCCAGAGCAGCTGCAGTTCCACCAGATGTTGCTTGACGACATCAAGCGTCGCCGCGGATGGGCTTAGTTTTTTTTTCTCAATGGCTATGTTTTTTAAATTATAGTATTGTTTTTCCCAACGGCTATGTTTTTTAAATTGTAGTATTATTTGTAGTAATGTATTTCTATTTAAATTAATGAAATTTTCAAATTTTCAAATTTTCTTATTAAAATTAATACAAAATACAAATTCAGAAAATCCTTAGAGACACCCCTTAGAGACAGCCCCACTGCAGCTCACTGTCTCTATCTCCAAAAAATCCTTAGAGACACCCCTTAGAGACAGCACCACTGCAGACAGTCTTAGATAATTGATTCTGGTTCTAGTGAGCACATTACTCATAATGAAAATCTCTTGAAAATGACTACCAGTCAAATTACCAAATGGAGATGCGATACTTATTAAAAGTATTGGAGATGTGTGTCTACCAAATGGGCTTCAAATTAAACATGTGTTAAACGTTTCTGCTTTCAATTGCAATTTACTCTTTGTTAGTAAATTAACGCGTGATTCGAATTGCTCATTAACCTTTTTCTCGGACATGTGTATTATACAAGACTTACGTTCGAGGAACCTGATTGGGATGGGTAGAGCTCGTGATGGTCTTTACTATTTGGAACCTTTCAAGCGTGAGAGTGTAGCTTTGTCGGTCTCTGTGGATCCTAATGTCTGGTATAGAAGACTTGGACACGCTTTGGAGGGAGTTTTGCGGAAAATTCAACACTTGGATAATTTCGGTAATTGTGATAAGTTTTGTGATTCTTGCATTCATGCAAAGCAGACTAAGTTACCATTTCCTATCAGTTTTACCAAGACAAGTTGCTCTTTTGATTTGATACATTGTGATATTTCGGGATGTTATCAAATTGCTTCTTCTTCTGGTGCACAATATTTCTTGTCCATTGTCGATGATTATAGTCGTGGGGTATGGGATGCAAAGTAAATCTGAAGTAAGTCATGTTTTGACGATGTTTTGCAATATGGTTGAAACTCAGTTTAATAAAAGAGTGAAGAGGGTGCGTACTGATAATGGATCAGAATGTCAGTCAAGCTACATGCTAAAGTTTTATAAAGAGTGGGGAATCTTATTAGAAACTTCGTGCCCTTATACACCCCAACAAAATGGAGTCGTAAAGCGAAAACATAGGCACTTGTTGAAAATTGCTAGAGCTCTTCGATTTCAAGCTTCGTTACCTATAGCCTTTTAGGGGGATTTTGTATTAGCTGCAACTTATATCATGAATAAATTGCCATCCCGTGTTATTGATAATAAAACACCACATGAAATTTTACTTGGTAAAGTTCCCACGTACAACCATGTTCGTGCTTTTGGATGCCTCGCATATGTTCATGATAACCAATGTAAAAGGGGTAAGTTTGGCGAGGAGGGGAGACCTAGTATTTTTATAGGTTATCCCATGGGACAAAAGGGCTATTGACTTTACAATTTGAAGAATCAGAAAGTATATACAAGTCGTAATGTCACATTCTTGGAAAACATTTTTCCTTTTGATAATGATTTTGATTGGTTGAAACTGAATGGGGAAATGGAATTGGTTGATGCTTTGAACAAAGCCCAGCAAAAACTCGACTCAACGCAAGAGGATGATTTTCTTGACCAATATCGTTTTCTTGAACCGGTGCGTATAACACTAGTTCAGACAACAAATGAGGAGCTAGCAAATACAGACCTTGAAAATCTGCCACCTTTAACAGTTTTGCCTGAGCTTAACCCACAAAATCCGTCTATTGATCAAGGAGCAAATGTTGAATCTCATGCACCTATTATTGGGTCGACTACGTCACCATGTTTAGAATCTGATATAGGACATGGGGTTCGCAGAAGTCAGCGTGTTAAATCGAAGCCTAAGCATCTTGCAAATTTTGAGACCGACTTGCCACCCTCGATAGACCACTCACAACCCATTCTCAATTCAGGAACCTCGAATGTATATCCTCTATCTCATTATGTCTCTTACGCGCCATCACCAAATGTACGTGATGTGCCCAAATATTTCTCACAAAGCCTTTCTAGCGGCCATCACCAAACGTGATGAGCCCAAATATTTCTCTTGGGCAGTTAAAAATCCTAAATGGTGTGAGGCGATGAAAAGAGAGATCAAAGCTCTTGAAGAAAATGGAACTTGGATATTAGTTGAGTTACCTCCGGGAAAAAGGGCTACAGACTCAAAATGGGTGTATAAGATAAAATACAAACCTACTAGAGAGGTCGAGGGCTACAAAGCACGACTTGTGGCCAAAGGATACACTCAAGTGGAAGTAATTGACTTCCATGAAACTTTTGCCCCGGTGGCAAAATTGGTCACAGTATGATGTGTATTGGATGTTGCTTCTAAAAAGAATTGGGAAGTGCATCAACTAGATATTAATATCGCCTTTCTCCATGGAGTTCTTGAGGAAGACATTGACATTTATATGAAAGTTCCACAAGGATTTGCAAAGGAAGGTGATAAATGTGTTTGTAAACTACAAAAATCCTTGTATGGCCTGCATCAAGCATCGAGGAATTGGTACCACAAATTTACTAAGGCATTTCTCACTCTTGGATTCCAACAATCCCGAGCTGATCATTCTTTGTTCGTGTTCCGACAAGGTTCTTCCTACGTTTCCACACTTATTTATGTTGATGATGTGCTATTATTTGGAAATGATAATGCTTTTATTCAACAAGTAAAGAGCTACCTAGATGCTCAGTTTAGAATCAAAGATTTGGGCCCCTTAAAATATTTTTTGGGGATTGAAGTAGAGAGATCGCCAGAGGGTTTCATACTTAGTCAGCGAAAATACACATTGGACATTTTGGAGGAATGTGGAGTCCAAGCAAGCTGTTTGAGTACATTTCCGATGGAGCAAAACTTGAAACTTAAGAAAGACAACGAGAGTCCAGAAGTTGACCCAGGCCAATATCGACGTTTGGTGGGTCGACTTCTATACTCTACTATCACTCGACCCGATATTGTGTATTCAGTTCATCGCTAAGTCAACTTTTGAGTAATCCTAGACAGTCACATATGGATGTTGCTCTACGAGTTCTCCAATATTTGAAAGCAGCTCGTGGCCAAGGGTTATTTTTACCTGTATATGGTGATTTAAACTTGAAGGCATATAGTGATTCAGATTGGGCTGGATGTGTTTTTACTCAACGATATTGTACGAGTTATTATATTAGCCTTGGTGATTCCCCTGTCTCATGGCGTACTAAGAAACAGTCCGTTGTTTCTCGCTCTTCTGTTGAGGCTGAGCATTGAGCAATGGCAACTACTGTTAGTGAAGTTGTGTGGTTGTGATGGCTCCTTAAGGATTTAGAGGTACAACAAGTGGGTGCGACGCCCTTATTTTGTGATAATCAAGCAGCTCGCCGCATCGCTGTCAGTCCTATATTTCATGAACGCATAAAGCATGTTAAGATAGATTGCTATTTTGTAAGGGAGCATGTTGAAAGCGGCAAATTTAAACCTTGTGCCATATCCACCAAGTTTCAAGTTGCTGACATATTCACCAAAGCACTTGGTTCAGACCGTTTTCGCTTTTTACGTGACAAGTTTGGTGTTCGAGACCTTCACACTCCAACTTGAGGGGGAGTGTTGAGATTTACTTTCCATATTCATGCAAATCTCTTTCCCATGATTATCGACCAAGACTATCAGCTACAATTTATTTCTTTCCTTTTCATGTAGCTTAATTTTTCCTTTACTTAGTTTAGGCTTTGATTACAGTAGCTTGGCTAGCTTGTATAAAAGGCTTGTAATATTGCTTGTGTATTAAGTGAAATGAATCGCATTCCCATTTTAACAAGAAAATCTTCAATCAAGTAGAAAACCTATACTTTTATTCAAACTACCAAGACCCTTTTGTCCCGTCATTATAGCACATATGTCTCGAGGGGCATAATAAGGAGGATGATGACTTGGCAAAGATCAATTCCAAAAAAATATGAAATGAGTGAAAGGCAATCAGTCAAACCAGATATTTGAAAATTCTTGGTAATTTAAAAGAGCTTCACATCAATTCGGATTATCAATTAGGGGGTGTATTGGATTGGAATATGGATGGATTTTTTTAGACTTTGAAAAGTCTATGGATTTGAGAAATCCATTGACTCCATACGGAGTCTATAGGATTTTGGTATAGACTTGGCATGGAATTTTTAGGATTTTAGTGGATTTGAAATCCACCATCCCAGTGCCCGCTGCACTCCACCGAGTGCACGAACACACCAACAACCGCTGGCACATAACAGTCATTGGAATCAAGGGACCACTGGGATAAAGCTGAATCGGGCTATTTCAAATCCCACCCAAGCCCTAATTTCACATTCCTTCCCTCATCATCCCCAGCCTAACACCCGCTCCACATCCGCCCTCGCTCCACCTTGCTCCACCGCCGCCCACACTCTGACATTTTCCCCCACTCTTCCTCAACCTCCGATCCACTTTAACTGCCACCCTCCCTTCACTTCAACAACTGACATCCTTGGTCCGCCGCCCCTACTCCATTTCGGAAAGAACTCCACCGCACCCACTCTATTTCAACCGCCGCCTCGCTCCACCGCTCGAGCGATCGCTTCTTTCCAGCGATCGCGGCCTCCTAAGGATCGCTGAGATCATGGTTCACACGAAGAATCTGAATGCTCCCCCCAAAGACCCCGAAGACGAGCAAGTTGGATTTGAGGCTCTGATCGATTATGCGTCAAGGTATTCTTGTCCATTTCTATCGACATCTAAATAGGAGGGTGATATTTTTACTAATTTCTCCAATATGAGGTTACATGCCCTCGTGTTATGGATTGGGATTTGATTAGGGATCTTAAAATTTAAGCAAGAGTCACAAGATATTTGAAGAATTTGGGACTTGATACTTTTGCTAGAAATGTAGATTATTCTGGTTATGATGGTTTCTGCTATGAAGTGTTATCTACCTTGGCTATGAGTGGGGATAATAAGAAGATTACTGTTAGAATGAAAAATAAGAAGTATCTATAAGCTTAGCAAGAATGAAATATGTGTTTGGTTTTTCAACTGTCAGGGAACGAGGAAGACCTCATGGGTATAATGCTAATGTAGATTGGGCTGATTTGATTGGGTTTCAGAATTAGGATTCTTCAGGTATGTCGAATGGGTACATTACAGACCCAACATTAGCCATTGTGCACAAATTTATTGTGTATAATGTTTTCGGGAAGGAGCAGGCAAACAAAGTCAATTCAACTAAAGTGTATTTGTTGTCTTGTGCTAAAAAGGGCACAACTGTTTGTGTTTCAAACTTCATTTGGACTGCTATGACTCAGATGCAGTCTCGTCCTACTGTCCATACTTCTTTCTGTCCCATTATTACGGGTTTGGCTCATAATTTCGGAGTTCTCACTGATACCAAAGGCGACCAAGATGGTTACGAGGAACTTGAGCCTTATCTTGTTGATCTTAGTGAGCTAAAAGAAGCTCGAATAATTTATGATTGACACACTTTAGTTCCTCCGGAAAATAGACAATGTGTGAGAAAGTTCATAAACTCATAGATTGCTCTTGGGAAACAGCCTTCCATAATTCCTGATCCTTGAAGCTGGCCCATCCACTGCTGCTAATGAAGATGAAGATGGAGACGTAGAGGAAGAGCCATTGACCCCTGAACAACAACCTCCTGGCACAATGTCGGGAGATAGCTATCAGCAATTCCAGAATGACTTTCAGTCATTTTGAGATCATTTCGACTCTTCCTTTGCGATATTCAGACATAATGTGTACTCCAGATTTGATGTACAGGTGAAACAATTTGCACAATTCAGGCAATATGTGTACTCCAGACATGATGCGTAGGATCAACAATTTGCAACATTCAGGCAAGAGGTAAACTCCAGATTTAACGTGCAGGATCAACAAATTGCATCTTTACAATCTCAGTGGGATGCTTGGACTGCCTTCTGCCTGCAACCACAACCACCAGCTCATTCTAATCAGCAGTGAGTTCTCGATGTTGTTGTGCATGTATTTGTTTCTCCCTTGCATTGGATTTTTGGTATTGTTGGGAAAATTAGTAAAGGATTTGATTTATACCAAAACCCAACTGACCCAAACCGAGTAGATGAAAAGCCATCAGTCTAAACTTAGATAGAGCTCACTGTTTGAGTGTAAAGATTTTTATCTTTACAGGTTTCAAGCAGAAGAAGTCATCCAGACTGAAGAAGGCAGTTCGAGCTGAACTTTGTCAGTTAGACCACAACTCAGCTGAGTCCATGCAGTTAGGCATGAAGAGAAGTTGAGACCAAGTCAGACGTCACAAAGCTGAGAAGAGAAGACTTTGAAGACGTTGAAGACATCAGAGTTGAAGTTCAAGTTCAAGTCTACCAGGAAGCACAAGTCAGTTAGAGAAGTTACTATAAATGGACCGACCACAGAGACGCACAAAAAGTGAAGGTCACAGTTTCTATTTTAAGAAAGTTTGCAAAGAAGCAGGTGGAGTGCCATACTTTTGGCAAAGATCAAATGGCTAGTTTAATCTCCCTCTCTATTAATAGAGTTCTCTCCATCACGAGCAAGATACAGGAAACTCACGCGAAGAAGAAGATTTGAGCATAGAACTCATCCCTCGTGAAGCAAGAACGAGTTTCTGTCGAAGAACCAGTCAAAGTAGAGTGACTGATCCTTCTCCTGTTCTTTCCCTTCTAGCCTCTCAAAAGCCCTTCCTTTGATCGAGTCTAGAATATAGGTTCTTGCATTTTATTTAAGCAGACTCTCTCTCCCAATATATCTAGTCTATCATCCTTAAGAAGAAGGCTTCATAGTTAGAAAATCCCCAACCCCAAACCTCAGGTCAGTCTTTGAACCCGCAATTAAAGACACTAGGTCCCTTAGAACCCGCAATCTAAGACCAGTCTATACACTTGCCCGTAAAAGTGTTGTAAGGTCTTGTTCGAACCGGTAATCGAACTGGTTAGGTTGTTTGGTACCCACAAATCAAGTGGAACGTTTTGTTGGGAAAATTAGTAAAAGGTTTCGAATGATACTAAAACCCCAACTGACCCCAACCAAGTAGACGAATGCTTATAGTCTGATCTTAGCTAGAGCTCACTGTTCGAGCATAGGGATTTTATCTTTACAGGTTTCAAGCAGAAGAAGACAACCGAACTGAAGAAGGAAGTTCGTGAAGAACTCAGCTGAGATCCAAACTCAGCTGAGACACAAACTCAGCTGAGACCCAAACTTAGTTGACCCTTAAACTCAGCTGAGACCTTAAACCTCAGTTGAAGCACAGACTCAGTTGGACAACAGCTCAATTGAGTCCTCAACTAACCCATGCAGCCGAAGCGTGAAGAGAAGTTGTGTTGATGCCAGACGTTGCAAAGCTGAGAAGAGAAGACTTTGAAGACGTTGAAGGCAGAAACGTTGCAGTCCAGATTAAAATCTACTTGGAGGCACAAGTTAGCTAGAGAACTTACTATAAATGGGCCGACAATAGTGACGTGCATAAAGTGAAGGTCGCAGTTACCATATTAGGAAAGTTTTTAGAAAAGCAGGTAGAGTGCCATACTTTTGGCAGAGATAAAATGGCTCTTTCCAACGGCTAGTTATATCTTCCTCTATAAGTAGAGGTCTCCACATCCAAGCTCGGTGATGCAAAATTGATGATACATGCATAGGCGTAAGAATTGAGAGAAAAGAAAAGGTAAAGTAGCAGCAGCAGCAGACCACCTCTCTCCTCAGTAAGAAGACCTCAGCCGAAGTGTAGTAGAAATAGAGTGTTCATACCTCCTCTTGTTCTTCCATCTAGCCTTTCAGAAAGTCCCTTCTTTGATCGAGTCTAGAGTTAGGTTCTTGCTTAATTTGTCTCCCAACAGACTTTCTCCCAAAAGATCGAGTCTGTAGCCTTAGAACGAAGCCTCCACTTCCCTCAGTGTTGAAGGCTTCTTAGTTGGAAAAACCCCCAACCCCAACCCTTAGGTCCGACTTTGAACCCAGAATCAAAGTTACTATGTCCCTTGGAACCCGTAATCAAAGATCAGGTCCCTTGGAATCGAGAATCCAAGACTAGGTCCCTGATTCAAAAGACTGCTATTTTTGATTAACAGGGTGTGAGCCGAGTAGATTTTTCAGTGGTCAGTTGAACAGATCTTTTCTGAAAACCTTTAGTGCATTCTGCTGTATATTTTCTTGTTTGTCTCTTGTGGTATGCAGGAAACATAAACCCGATGTTGCTAGAAGGTTTACCGGAGTTCTCCATGGATGATTATCCCATGAGGAAGTTTCGCCTGAAGATGGCATTAACTGCCAGCCATCACAGGATGTGGGAGACCATAGAAAATGGTCCCATACAAGGGACTTAGTCAGTACTGGGCCCTTCAACCACTCGAGGAGATGGAGATATGATGATGAAGGTCAAACCAAAAGCTCAGGAGCAGTATACCAAGAAACAAAGAAACATCGCACAGCTAGATGACATAGCAAAGAGTGTCATCTCTTCCACCGTCGGCAAAGCCTACTTGCCGAAGATTATCAATTTCTCCACAACAAAAGATATGTGGGAATCCTTAGTTGCACTCTGTGAAGGCTTAGATAAAGAAGAACAAGTTCACCTTAGCTTGTTAGAATTACGAGAACTTCTCTCAACTAACCGGGGAGTCTATCGACAAGATGGAGCTGAGATTTACAGAGGTCCTAATGGACATGAAAGTATTAGTAAGGGCAAATACTCTCAGCATGAGATGAACTTGAAAGTTTTCTCTGCACTAGGCGAAGACTGGGTGGTCTACAGAGTCGTCCATCAAAATCGGAGTGACCTCAGTTCGATGACAACTGAGAGACTGTTCTCCTTGCTCAAGGCGAATAAGTACAATATCCTCCGACTGAGGCAAAGCAAGCTTTAAAAACCAGAATAAATCGAGCAGAGCTCAGCTGTCAAGCCAGTGGCACTTCGAGCTGAATTGGGCAGATCCAAGTTCGCTAGTCCCTCACGGTCCGCTAACTCCTCAGCTAGGGATCGACCGAGCAGGTTCAAACTTCATAAGAAGGATGATGAGATGACTAAACAACTCAAGGAGATGAACTCCAAGATCGAGAAGTATAGAAGGATCTACAAGAGCAGGCGGAGCTCAATTGAACCCTCCTCAAGAAATTAAGGCAAAGGATGCTTCGAATGCTGAAAGACAGGACACTTCAAAGCCAACTGTTCGGATCACTCCATGAAGGAGAAGGAAGCCCTCTGAGTAAAGGCCAAGGAATAATCCAAAGCCATGATAGTTGAGGAAGACGTCGATGATACCGACGTATTCACGGAGTCAGAAGAAGAAGAAACTGACTCGCCATCAAGCTCAGCAGGAAAAGACCAGCGCTTCATGGCATTGCTGGAAGTGTCAATTGATGAGGTACAAACTCTTCTTTCCATCCCTCTCATATTGTTTCTTTTGTTAACCAATGTATAGGAGAATTTGACGAAGACATAGAGCCGTCATGGGATGAGGTCGAACACCGTAGCAGATTGTGCACTAGACAAGTTGCACAGTGCAAGGAACTGCCAGCTGAGTGTCTCAACATGAGCAACAAGTTGATCATGAGGGATCATGACATAGAGAAGGTCATGGAGGAAAACCACAGACTCCGTGAAGAAGTTGCTCAGTCAACCAATAGTCAGGTCATCCACTTGATCAACTTGACCAGGACTCAGGCTGAATACATCTCTCAGTTGCAAATGGAGCTGAAGTTTGCAAATGAGAAGATAGTAAGTATCCCTTCATGCCTTGAGCTTAGCTCTGGAGAGCATGATTAGCCAGCAAAGACCTCCCAAATGCATTGAAGGTCTTGGATACAATCCAGGGACTGACACTGGAGCTTAGTCAGCTTAGTTCGTCAAGGTAACTGGATCACAAAGTTCAACTGAACTCAGTCGAATTCACAGTTCTAGAGACTCCAGTAATCCCTCAGACTGTCGAGACTCCTGTGAAGGATAAAGAAAAGAAGGTTCTAGCTGAAGAACCTCAGGAGCATGAAGCAGGTACTTGAAAGGATGCTGAGAGATCCTCAAGGAAGTCAAGACCCCAAGGTCACAACGCGAGGGGAAACAGATGAAGTGGACCTTCACAGCCAAGGCAGAATCAGCCCAGGCGCATGTTACAGCCCGACTTCTAGGGTATTGAAATGATTAGAATGCAAGGGGCAGTGAGATGGAACAACTAAACTTCAACTCAATAAACATGCTCGATGAATAAGAAATAACATCAATAATTAATGCATGCTTACAATAATGAGGATTATTAATTAAGTATTTCACAATGAACGAGCATTTGGAGAGAATTTGATCAACAACTCGAACAAAGGGTTTAGGTTTGGTTTTTAGCAAGTTTTGCATCCGAAAGTGGGCCATCTTTTAATCATGATTAACAAACGGTGGTTAAAGAAAAACGAGGGTTCGTTTGAGAAATCCATCAACATTTTAAATGGATTTCAGAAAGGATTTAAGGTTTGTTCGAGCTCACGAGCTCATTGGGTCAAAGATTCGAGCATGCAATCAAACATATCAAAATAACGGTGTTGCAATAGAATTTAAACAAACGACATCAAATCCCAAGGCTATATGCATGATGACACATAACCTCAAGCTTAAACTTATAGGATTATATTAACAAATGAGCCGCCCAAGCACACCGCATCCTCCTCATCCGAGCTAACCTGCATGTTTTAGAAATAACATGCAGGGCGTGAGTACAACGTACTCAGTGGACAAATGTCAAAAATATTTTGAAAACTTGCTCTTAGAGCTATATGATTGTACTTGCCTCTTCTGCTGCATCACAAGTGTTAGATAATAATCATTTAAAAGAGTTTATGACTTGTGGCAGCTTAAAAACATTTTCATTTATTTTCTGAAATCGGCTGAATCCATCTACGCGTCTCGTCTCTTGTGGTGTCGAGAAGTAGGCCTCTTCCTCGAACACCTTAACCAGCCCAATCAAGCAGAGCTCACAACCTTTACATAACCGGCCCAACCGAAGCAAGGCTCACAGTTACTTAACGACTGGCTAAGCTATAACAAGACTCACGGTCACCCAATCTAATGCATGCATTGTCCCACATCATGCAAGACCTTATCCCGTGCGTCCACAAGACTCATTCTCATAACATTAAGTAAATGATTGCATACCAAAACATTAAAACATAGGCAAGTCAATCAATTTCAATAAAAAGCGCATATAATATAAAAAATTGCACATTCATCGTTTTGTTTCAGTTTAGAAAGCCCGCCTAGAAGGTGGCACTGCTCGATTATTCTTTTTCCTCTCACTGTCCGACTTTTCACTCCACTCGTGCCTTCAAAATATATTATATACGGATGAGTTTTACTTTTTCAGAAAACAGCGAATATCAAATTCATCTAACGGACTTCTACATGACTCGAGTTTCTAAATTCGCGTTTCAACTTTTCAAACGCTCGATTCTTAATTTCTATCCAAGTACTATACCAACAGACTTCTCGGCATAAATATTCGGCACTAATCGAGCATTCAAACATTTATTCAAATATTAAATATTAAGCATTTATTATTCTTCTAACTTTGAATTTCTCGCTTTTCTTCATTCAAACAATTTCACATAATTACGAGAGTTATTCTCGTTCACACAAATCGCACTTCAGTCATTACTTCATCACTTCACAGTCATTTCAAGCAGTCACGGACAATTATTCTGGACATATAATATTGTTCGTTTTTTAACTTAAAATAATTATTTCCCGATTTTCAATTTACTTAACTTTATTTTTCCTATAAAAATTAAAGGAATTCAAATTTAAATTCTGTTTCTAATTCCGACATTTTGTATAAGATTTCTCGAGTTACTTTTTGACACGTTTTTTGAGACAATACTTTAACTTGTTTATAAATTTTTATAATTCTCATATCTCACTTAAATTAATTTCCATTGATGTAATACCCCGAACTTTTATAAGTCTTTGAGTACGTTCTAAATGTGTTTATATGTTTAAGTAACAAGTCTTGAGTGATAAATTTTTTTTTCAAGAAAAAGAGATTTTCTTGAAAATAACCAAAATGCCCTTATGTGCTTGAATGTGATTTTTCTCGTTTCAATTATTCAAAATGACTAGGTGATGCATTGATTGAGCTTTATTATATGAGTTTGAGTATGAGTATGATTCAAAGAATTCTGAGAACTTTAACTTTTGGCAATTAGTGTCGATAAGCCGAGAAATCACTAATCACTAACAGACTCCGAATTTAACCTAATTAGTGTCTTTTGAATCTAGAATTAATTTTAAGACCCCTGAGATATGTTAGAAATTTTTCTGAGATCACATAAGAGATAAAATTTATTCCTTAACGGTTTAATTAACCGATCGATTTTTAGGGTTTTCTTCGTTACTTGGATTTTTGACTTAAAAATTAGATATTTGGATTCCTTGATTTATTTCGTGAGACATGAGATAGAGTTAAGGTATTTTCGATGTGGGAAACGAGTCGAGGAGGGTTTTTAGCCGTTTTCAGTGTTAACGGAAAAATTGAGATATTTCACTCATTTCCCTCTCTCTCTGTACCGACATAAGCTCTCTCTCTCTCTCCCTAATTTTTATTCTCTCCCTAGCTATAGGTTTATTTTCAAAACCTATGAGAATCTCATCATTTCATTCATTTAATCTAGCTAATATTTCAATTTATTCTTAGCTAAGAGATAAACTCATTCACTCATCACTCTCTACTCTCTCACCACCGTACGAAGTAAGAAGAGAAGAAGAAAATAATTCTCCCTTCACTCTCCCCCCCAAGCGTACTCACACACACACAAAGATGTAGAAAAAAAAAACTCCATTAAAGTTCAAGAAATCAAGCATTCAAGCTCCAAGAGATTCATCATCTTCATTTCTCTAACCCTAATCTAATAAGGTAATCCATTGTTTAAGCTTTGAGATCATTTCAAGAATCAAAATCATCTCCCTTATTTTCTTCAAATTTTCGGCACTTTATGCCCTAGAAGAGGTGATTAATTTTTGCTATTATTTTCTTGAGGTTTAAAGATGAAATCCTCCATGGAAAATCCAAGCTAGTGTTTGAGCTCATTTCCCCTTCATCTTCTGTCCAAACATCATCAAGAGGAGAAGTTCGATTTATTTCTTTTAAAGTATGCCATTCATTTGATTTATTGTATATATGTAATCTATAAGCCCTAAAGAAAGGAAATATGCATGTTTTAATTTATTCTTAGGCAAACCTCGGGCATGAGATGGTGATAATCGATGATGAGGATGTGGGGATGTTAAGAAGAAAAGAAAAATAATAATCCTATAAAAATGACTAGGACCGAAAATGAGGAAAAGGGGAAAGAAAAATAATTTCTATGAGTCTTGATGATTTCTTGTTGGTATGTGTTTTATTATGATGATTGGAATGATATTTATGCATGAGAAAATGAAATAAATAATTGCCCTAATATTATTGTTGAAACCGAAAACTAGGGTTTATGGAGGAGTATTTGATTCGATTTGTTGTTTGATGATTTGATGATGTTTATGAATTTATTTTAAGCTTGAGAATATGATTGAGTGAATAATTTAAATTATTGTGTTAATTTCATGAAGAAAATCGATATATATGAGTTTATGGAAGCAATATAATTTTTGATGATTTTTGATGATTTTGATGTTATGGATGATATGAATATGTTTATGTTGATATTAGAGTATTAGATGTTTAAGGAAAAAAATTTAGAGATGAAGAAAATAAAATTTTAGGCATTAAAATGCTTAAAAATCAAAAAAATGAGTTTTGAAGATTAGTGTGTGTTCTGGGTGTTCTTGGTGAAATTATGAGTTTATGAGTGTGTGTTCTTGGTGTTCTTGGTGAAGAACATGAAGATTTGAAGATTAATAAAATTAATTATAAAATAAATAAATAAATTATTAAATTAATAAAAAACGAAAATAAAAATAACAATAAAATGTAATGCCCCATATATTTCTTCCGTTGCTAAAATAAAAATTTAATTATTAAATAAGACTTTGCATGCCTAAGTTAAGGATTTTCGATTCTAAGACTAACGGTGAAATCCGTTTCTGAAAATAAATTCCAGAAGTCGGTTGAACGACTACTGTATTAGGGTTTTCGCGTCCGATAAAATTTTCGCTCAAAAACTCAGATCGAAAAACCGTCAGACTTTACATTCACTTTTTCTGCGATACGAGTCCACCGGAGAAAGTCAGTTTTTATTATTTTTCCGGGCGAATTTTGGACTGTCTTATCACGACTTCTCATCAAATTTCAGAAATCGAAATATGCTTTCCAAGTAAGTAATTTATTTCTAATCTAGTGGTCGAATTAGATTTTATCAAAAACGTAACCGTCTAGGGTTTTTGATTTCTCGATTTTATTACGTCGTATTAGAACCGTAAACGAGATATTTCCGGCTAAAAATCCACAACCAAACCGCCTCCCAACCGCCACCTACACCCTTGTGAGTCATCACCTTTCTTAGATATTTCCTACTTTATGTAATTCTATCACATAAACACCTCATCATCTCTCTTTCTCTCCCACTCTTTACCGCCATCTCTCTCTCTCTTTTTTCTCATTTCTCTCTTCCACCATTGTTGAGTTCTTCAAGCTTTCAAAGCTCCACAAGTTAGTCATCTACCGATCAATCTTAGTTCCAAGTCCATAATCGTTAAGGTAATGATCTAAGCTTCTATTCCAACCGAACAAAATTCATTTTCCTTCAAGTCTTGTTATTACCGAAAATTTCATGAGAAGTAGGATGATGTTCTTAGTAAAATACATGTTATATCATGTTAATGGTCCCGAAACGAGTTACTAGTGTATGGGAGGGGGGGAATACACCAGTTAGGATTAAAACTTAACCCTGAAAAATACTTCAACCGAGTAAAAAGACTCAGTTGGAATCTCACAGCTGAGTAAGCAACCTCAGCTGGAAGAGTGAGGCTGTGCGGAATGTGGTGGAAATTAAACTCGTAAAACAACTCACGCTTTTATGCTCGGTTGGTCAAGAACCAAAACAGTTGAGAATGTGCAAATGTAGTTTGTATGCTGGTTAGTCAGACAGATAAGAATGAAAGACATAACTGAATAAAGAAAAACACTAGCACACAGAGATTTAACGTGGTTCGGAGATAACCCTCCTACGTCCACGGGCAGTTGTGAGTCCACACAACTCTGTCCAAGTTCTTCTGGACAAATCACTCAGCTTACGCGGGCTGAGCAACCGTTATGGATAAGTTTGCGGGTACTTATCAACCTTACAGTTTAGTTTACGGGTACTAAACGACCTAACTACTCAGTTGCAGGAAGAGTAGAATCCTAAACCTTTTCAGGTGAAAGAAAAATGTGTTTCCAACTAAAAGCTCGAACGGGATGTGAGCTATGATCTAACTCTCTATGAACTCTCACTAAGTGATGTTCTCAAGGTTCGATCTAAAGACACAAAACTAACTAACTCTAGAACTCTCAACAAGTGATGTTCTAAGAGATTAACTTCAGCTCAGCTCGTGAAGAATATTGCTCTTTCTTTTTGCTCTCTGATTTCTTCTCGCGTGTGTGTCTTATATCTTCTTCGAATGAATGAAGGCCTCTATTTATAGGCGGAGAGTATCAACTAGCCGTTGGAGGAGCTGTTGATCTCTGATCTTTGAAAGCGAAGGCTTGTTTCTGATCTCTGCAGACTTTCCTGATATGGCATCTGTGCTCTTCTGCTTTCCATCTGAGATAGCCTTGTGTTGGGCCAAATGGGGTAATGATTGAACGATCAAATCCTCACGTGACTTCCTTTTTGAAATTTAAATCTTTACAACAGACTTCCAACAAGGAGTGGTCGGTTAAGACTTTCGATCTTCAGCTAGCTTGTTCTTCAGCCGATGTTCTATCTGACAACTAACAGTTGAACTCTCAGCTGACTTCGTCTTCAAGCTGTTGATCTTCTTGGTTGAGTTCTACAACTGATGTTCTGAAACTGAACACTCAGTTGTCTTCCTTGTATCTTGTCAGTTGGGTTCGAACTCTCAGATGGCTTTCTTTCATATGATGTTCTCTTCCCCTTTACTGCTTTTCATCTGATGAATGCTCAGTTGTTTTCCTTTACAACTGATGTTCTGAAGACTTCCCCCTCTTTGCTTCTGATCAAATGAGCTCTCAGTTGTATTTCTTGACAACTGATGTTCTGTCTGAGTGATGCCTTGTTGCCATCTTCAGCTGGAGACCTGTAAAGATAAAATCTTAACTTTGCTCAAACAGCGAGCCTAACTTCTAACATTAGGTTCTGGCAACATCTACTTGGTTGGGGTCAGTCGGTTTTGGAATTCATCAAAACTCTTACTAATAAATTTTCCAACAATTTCCCCCTTTTTGATGATGCCAAAACCACTTACAACTTTAAACCACTATTGATCTAAACCTCACTAACTGACCTAAAATCTCAGCTGAAATTCTAGACAGTCTATAAGATAAAACATCAAAGGGTTAGCACAGTTATAACATAGTATTTAAAAGACTGCGATTCATAGCTTGGACAATGAGATATTGTACGTCAAGTTGAATCGTATATATACTTGAAGTTTTCATTACAACTGATGATTACAAGGATAAGTGCAAAGCAGTTAAAGATACATCAGTTGCTCAAAAACTACATCAGCTCAAAAATACTCTTGACCATACTTGCTGAAGATACGGTCAAAGATCTCTCTCTTTGCAGCTGACTCGATCCCAGTGTTAACACCATGTTCCTTGCATACTTGTCTCTCCTCAACCATGATCGCATTTCTGTTTGGAGTACTTGTGCCTTTGATCATCTGAGGGCGATATCTGACTTTCTGCGGAACCGGAACAGTGTTGGGATCGAGCTAAGCTTTCACCATGGCTCTTTGAAACTGACTGAACATTCCAGGATCCCCAGATCTGAGCTCCCACAAGGCTTCCTTGAAGGCTTGCCTTGGGTCTTCAGTTGAGTAGACCTTCCTGTAGTAAAAGTCATTGATGAACTCGTGCTTGAACTGCTCCCAGTCATCGTTCCACTCAGCGTTCATCCACTTGTCAGTATGTGGGTACTGTGACTGGAGCAGGGCATTTCTCTGTAGCTGCTGAGTCTTCTTCCTAGCCTCAGCCTTCATCTGGTGTTTGTTTATTCTTCGAACGCTCCGGCTGGCTTTATTTCTGTCGACATTCTTTTCAATTTTGGCCAGTTCCTTCTCGAACTTGGCCACCTTCTTGGCTTAATCTCCAATGAACTTCTTGATCCAAGAGGGATTCAAGTAGTTCTCCTTGGACTCCCCCATAGCTTTTGCAGCTTCGATGCAATCTTCAACTGAGATTCCGTCAAGATCGGCATCTAGCTCAGCTGTAAGCTCGGCTACGAGTTCGTGGGAGACTTCAAGTTCCTGCTCTTGCTCTTTTGCAGACTCCTTCAGCTGCGATCCTTCAGCTTCTTCCCTTTGAGTTTCAGTTGGCCCTCCTTCCCCCTGTTGTAGGTGAACACCTTTCCCCTGTCCAGCAACAGCTGCTGGCTCATTTCCTTCCCCCTTTTTGGCATCATCCAAAAGGGTGGCAATTGAGCCATCCAGGGAGGTCAGCTTGGCCTTAGCTTGTTGAACTCGGGAGAAGAGTTCGTCCACAGCATCTTTCTCTTCAACCTTCTTCGCCAGCTCCAGGTCCTGGCGTTCTTGCTCAGCTTTCTTCAATGCGACAAAGGTTGCAGAGACATCTTTGTGAAGGGTGACGAACTCAGTTCGAAAATTTTCAAACTGAGACATCTACTCCTGGTCTTGTGTCTGCTGGGACTTTGCCAGATTAGATTCAGCAACTGATTTGAAGACGTTGAAGTCCGAGTTGAGTCCTTGAACCGCTTTCTTCAGTTCTCTGACATCCGAGCTGGTAGAAGTGGAGAGGCCTTCCAGCATGTACTGTAGGGAGGAGGAGAGTTGTTCCAGGTGATTCTTCAAGGATGCATTTTCCGTCATCAGCTGATTCATCTTGTCAGCTTGCTCTTCCTTGTTGTGCTCGATTTTGGACAACAGCTCATGCCTTAGCTGGTTGACCCTCTCAGTGATCAGCTCATAGATAGCATCGGTGGAGTGTGCTGGCTGATCAGAGGGTCGAGGCAGTTGTTGCTGTTGTGCCTGGGCTGTTGGATCCACTACAACCAGGGCTGTTCGGCTAGCCAGGTAATCCTTAAGCTTTGCTTCTTCCCTCTTGGCAGCCAAGTCAGCTTCATCGACATCCTCCATATGGTCAGCATTCTTGGCCAACATATGATCAAGAAATTTCACAGCTCCAGGATTGTCGCACAGCTCTCTGGTGTCTTTCCCTTCTTGTTGACTCAGATCCAAGCGTCGATGGAGCACGACCACCTTCTGGTTGTAGGCAACCTCAAGGTTCTGGTAGTCGAAGTACACCCTCAGGTTGGATTCATCAATTTTCAACCTGTCCCAACTGTGGATCCTCAGGGTTTCCTCCTTGACGTACCAGTAACTGAATATCACGCTGAACTGATAGAGCAGTTCAGTCCCAAACATGGCGAAGATGGGCATCGAGCTGGCCTCAGGGAACATGCCTATCAGTTTGCGAAAGCAGTAGTCCAGTCTGCCTTCATATTCAGCCAAGATTGCCTGGCGGTTGGCCTCTTCATCAATTTGAGGTGGGTCTATATCGAAGGATATGGGTTCAATGGTGTCATCAACGTTGGCCAAAGGAACGGTCTCAACGTTGGCATCGAGCGTGAGGCTAAGAATTTCTAATTGAGGATCAGTTGAGAGAACTGAATCCTCTTTGGGGAGAGACTGGGCTGGCTCACTAGTTTCCTTAGACGCAGGTGGGATTTCTTGGCTGGCATCAGCTCCAGTTGGTGGAGAGGGTGGACTGTCGTGGGACTCCTCAGATGAGGAAGAGTCATCTGAGGACGAGCTGGATTCCTCCACGTTGGTCTCCTTTCCTTCAACCATTTCTTCTTGTTGTCGAGGTTGAAGAACAAACCCAGCTGGATCAACCGACTGGCTCGATTCGGTTGATTCCTTCTCCTCAGCTGGTATCACCACCACGGGGCCCGATACAACCGGTTGAGCTGCTGGCTGGATGATTTTGATCCTGGGCTTTTTCTTGAGGGGTTCCACCTCTTCTTCTTCCTCTTCTTCCTCTTCTTCAGCCACTTCCTCCAGCTGGCATTTTGCAGGTTTGGATCTTGATGGGCGGCGGGCTGCTGGGGCCAACTCCATAGCTGGCTTTGTGACTCCGTTGGGAGTGTACACAGCTTCCACAACGTCCCTAGCCTTCTTGGTTGTTGGGAATAGCATCAGCTTGTTGAATGGAGGGTCCTCACTCCCTTCCCAAGTCAGCTTCTGACCCTTGGTAGCTTGGAGGATCAGGGCTGATATTTTGGTGCTGAAGTTGAGTGTTCCCTTGACACTCAACACCTTCTCTCCGGACTCAGCTACCGTCTCTGAGATCTTCAGCTTCTCTGCCCACAGCTGGCTTTCAAGGTAGCCCAGCCAGTCTATCTTGTGTTGTTCTTCCAATGCCTTCTGCTATTTGAGCTTCGGTCTGCTGATATCATCGAAAGCTCCTCCGTATGCGAAAGCGCACTTTGATATCACATCAAACAAAAGTCGGTGTTCCGGCTTCAGTTTGGTCCTCTGCATACTCCCCTTCAATGGTTCGGGGACAAGTAGGATAGTTTGCAGAAATGCATCGGCTTTCTTGTCGGTGAAGTTCCCCATCACGTCTATGGCCTCCCGATTCCTGGGGATGATCTTTTCTAGTTCTTTAGACACTTCAATCTCGACGGCGGTTTCTTCCATCGATCGGGAAGTGCTGATTCGTTGCTTGCACGGAATGGTCGTGACAAGCCCGAGTTCTGCATCGCGTTGCAGATTCCGGTAGAAGTGGGCTACTTGCTTCCTGAGCAGCTTGGATGGAGAGAGGGTTGCCCAGTTGAGCAGACCATGGTCGGAAAGAAGTTTGGCGACGGGAGCGATTTCCGGCGAGGTCAGAGCTTCCCTTGATAGAATTTGCTCGAAGTGAATCTTCGACAGCATCATGTCGAAGGATTCCTGGAACGTGGCTGGTTCTGCAGAGACCATCTTCTTTGATGTTTTTGATTTAGGTGCCATCTCAGAGGAATATATATATGCAAAGAAGAAAGAAATATGTTACTGAAAATGGTGAGACAATTTCAGAGGGGATGATGAACAGTTAATATTGATATGCACGAAAAGAGAAGGTAAGGATCACTTCCTGATTTGGCGCTTTATATAGGTTACCGCGTCATTTAAAATGGATGGCCGGGATTGAATGGCATCTATCCATCGACGGTTGAGATTTTGTGACTGTTGGGTAATTTTGACTGACGCTCCACGCGCGCGAGTGAGAAGGTGAAGAGATTAGTGTGTCAGCCCAGTCACACTATAAAGTAAGGCTATAGGTGTTCAACCAGACTTTACATTAAATGCGACCTGATGGCTTATTTAATTTAGCTGACAATCTCAGGAATGTTTGAATTTATTTCAAACATTCTCATTTAAGAACATAACACCTTCAGTCATAAATGTTACCTGCCAGCTGATGTCGAGATCAGTTGTATACCTCAGTTGAGTTCCTCAGTTGCCGCATACCATCAGCTGACTCGAGTTCTTCTGTTCAGCTGACGTCTGATCTATTGTTGCAGCATACCATCAGCTGACTCGAGTTCGTCTGTTCAGTTGATGTCTGATGTCTTCAGTTTGCAATCCGTATCTGACATTCCCCCTTTATCTGAGCTTCCCCCTCAGATAGATGTCTGTCTCTTTACCTCAGCTGGTTCCTTATCAGGTGGATCTAACAATCCAAGTAAATCACATAGCATTTTGAACCGCGCTTCGGCTAGAGGTTTAGTGAAGATATCAGCCCTCTGAATCTCAGTTGGGATCTTCTCCATGGACACATCCTTCTTCTCAATATGATCTCGGATGAAATGATGACGGATGTCGATATGCTTTGTCCGAGAATGGTGAACAGGATTCAGAGAGATAGCTATGGCACTCGAGCTATCACAATGAATGGGAACCTATCCTGTTGCAACTTCATAATCTCTCAGCTGTTGCTTCAGCCACAACACTTGCATGCAACAGCTTCCAGCAGCCATATATTCTGATTCGGTTGTAGAAGTAGCAACACATGCTTGTTTCTTGGAGAACCATGAAACCAGCTTGCTTCCCATGAACTGACAGTGTCCAGAGGTAGACTTCCTGTCCAACCGATCTCCTGCTAGATCCGCATCTGAGTATCCGGTCAGCTGGATATTGTCGTCAGTTGGATACCACAACCCAACATTGACAGTACCCTTCAGATACTTGATGATATTCTTTGCTTCCCTTGGTTGGACTTGAAGTCGAGCACACACTCCAACTGCGCAAGATATGTCTGGCCGGCTTACAGTTAGGTATAGCAAAGAACCGATGATCCCTCTATACTTGCTGGCATCCACGAGCTTTCCTTCAGATCCAGGTTCAATCTTCCAGTTAGTATTCATTGGGATCCTTGTTGTCTTACTTTTCTGCAATCCGAACTTGGTGATGAGCTCCTTTGTATACTTGGACTGATTGATGAAAATCCCTTCTGGTGACTGCTTCACTTGTAATCCAAGGAAATAATTCATCTCGCCCATCATTGACATCTCGAACTTCTCCTTCATGCGATCTAAAAACTTTTTGCACAGCTCCTCTGACTTGGAACCGAATATGATGTCATCCACGTAGATTTGCACTACAAGTATATCATCTCCAACTTTGATGGTGAACAGGGTTTTGTCAACTGATCCTCGTTTGAATCCCGAGTTCAGAAGAAAACCACAAAAAGTGTCATACCAGGCCCTTGGCACTTGCTTTAGTCCATAGATAGCTTTCTTCAACTTGTACACTCTTCCATCTCCAGTTTCAAAACCAAGAGGCTGTTCAACATACACATCTTCCTTGATATCTCCGTTGAGGAATGCACACTTCACATTCATCTGATGCACTTTGAACTTGTGATGTGCGGCATAAGCTAGAAAGATTCGGATGGCTTCCAGCCTTGCAACTGGCGCGAAAGAGTCTTCAAAGGCGATTCCTTCTTGTTGGCAGTATCCTTGAGCTACCAACCTTGCTTTATTCCTCACAATGAATCCAATGGCGTCTCTCTTGTTTTTGAAAATCCACTTCAATCCAATCACCTTGACACCATTTGGTCTTTCTACCAACTCCCATACACAGTTGCGTAGAAACTCATTTAGTTCTTCTTGCATGGCTGTTGTCCAGTGGACACAGTTGAGAGCTTCCCCAACATTCTTCGGTTCTGGTACATTAGCTACAAAGCAAGAAATCATGGCAACATCTCCAGCTTGCTCGAATTCCTCTAGAACTGCCAACTCCTCAGCATATTGGGCATAAGTATTGGAATTTTCTTTGGTTGATTCTGGATTTGCAACTCGGCTCCTTGTACGCACACCCTCGGTTGGATCGCCGATGATGTTGTCAGTGGAATGAACTTCATACCATCTTCGGTTGCGTCTTCCTTCTTTTTCCAACTGTGGCTGTTCCGTAATCTGAGTTGCAGTCTTCAGAGCTGGTGATTGATCAGCTGTTGAGTCTGGATTCTCAACATTGACATTAGTTTGAACCGGACTCGGTTGGGCTTCGGATGCTGATGCAGTTGGAGGAGCATTAGCTGAAGTTCCCCCTTGGGATGAGCTGAGGTCTTCGCATTCATCTTCAGAGGAGTATGGATCCTCTTCCTCAGTTGCCCAAACCAGTGGTTCAGCTAGGTTCTTTTCCCTTAGAGCTTGCGATCTGGTGAGAACAGGTGGAGCTTGTATATTTGCATGTTGTTCTTTGACCTGTTCCCTGTACTCAAAAGTAGATTCATCAAAACTAACATGAGGTGTTATTTCCACAACACGAGAGCTGTTGTTGAAAACTCTATATGCCTTGATCCGAGCAACATATCTAAGAAATATGCCCTTCGAAGCTTTGGCATCAAAAGTTTTCAGCTGAGTCTTCCCATTGTTGTGAATATAACACTTAGAACCAAAAATGCGAAAATAAGAAATATCTGGTTTTCTGCGTGTCCATAGCTCATATGGTGTCTTTCCCAACCGCTTGGTTAGAAGAGACCGGTTCTGAGTGTAGCATGCAGTGTTGATCGCTTCAGCCCAAAATCTCTTTGGCAGAGCTGAGCTGGCTAACATGGATGTGGTTGCATCCTTCAGCATTCTGTTCTTTCGCTCAGCTACTCCATTCTGTTGCGGAGTACGCGCGGCTGATGTCTGATGGGTAATTCCATTCTTCTCGCAATACTCGATGATGGTTTCATTTAGAAACTCCATTCCACGATCTGATCGGATAGACATGATCTTCATCTCTTGTTGGTTCGATATCCGATCCATCAGCTTGGGCAGCTCATATCGGATTTCACTCTTGTGACGCATGAAAATGGTCCACGTGTACCTCGAGTAATCATTAGTTACAACCAGTGTATATTCGTTGCCATTTATGCTCTTTGGTGTAACTGGCCCGAAGAGATCCATATGGATCAGCTGTAACACTCCGTCGGTTGAGGGAGTTGACTTCAACCAGAAGGAGGATCTAGCGAGCTTTCCCAGCTGGCATGCACTGCAGATGTGTGTTGTTGAAAATACTCGATTTGGTATGCCTCTTGCATGTTCTTGTCTGGCGAGTCGGTTCATCGTCTTGAAGTTCAAATGGTTGAGCCTTTTGTGCCACAGCCAGTTCACATCAGAACTGCTCTTTGATAACAGGCAGGTGTCAGGGAGGCTGCTATTCCAGTCAGCGTAGTAGACATTCCCTGTTGGTGATTGATTTCCCAACAATATCACCTGCTTTGATCCGACATCTTTAACCCTGCAACCCTGTGCATCAAACTTGACAGAGAAACCATTATCACAGAATTGGTTGATGGAGAGCAAGTTATGCTTTAATCGCTCGACCTATGATGCAACTACTCCAGAAGGAAAATAAGTACAAATGGACTGACGAATGCGAGACAAGTTTCCAGACACTCAAAGAAAAGTTAACCACAACACCCGTGTTAGCTCTGCCAGAAGCGAATAAGGAATACGTGGTTTATACAGATGCTTCAAAGAACGGATTAGGGTGTGTATTAATCCAGGATGGAAAAGTGATAGCTTATTCTTCACGGCAACTTCGACCTCATGAAGTTGAGTATCCAACCCATAACTTAGAACTAGCACCCGTTGTTAGGGTAGAGATTTTTACGGACCACAAGAGTTTGAAAAACTTCTTCAAGCAAAAGAAATTGAACATGAGGCAAAGAAGATGGCTCGAACTAGTAAAGGATTATGATTGCGGAATCAACTATCATCCAGGAAAAGCAAACGTTGTAGCTGACGCGCTGTGTCGCAAGACTCCAACCAAGTTAGGATGTCTCTTTGTTGAGGAAGAAACTCTTGTACGAGAATTTGAGAAAATGGACTTAGAAGTGTTGGATACACCTGAAATGATAACAAACCATATAGCAGCACTCGTAGCTACACGGGACTTACGAGAAAGAATCATAAGTGCTCAGAGAAAGGACGAGTCGATTGAGAAGCTTCGACTAAGGATAAGAACGCATAAACCGTACGGTTTTTCCAAGGCACCAGATAATGCGATTTTGTTTGAAGGCAGACTTTGTATCCTTGAAAACGACAAATTGAAGAACGATATCATGAGTGAGGCTCACGATACGCCGTATACAGCACACCCAGGGAGTACGAAGATGTATCAAGATTTGAGAAAGAATTTCTGGTGGAACGGTTTGAAACGAGATGTTGCCTCGTTTGTAGAAAGGTGTTTGGATTGTCAACAAGTGAAAGCTCTACACCAAAGACCATATGGATTGTTACAACTGTTAAGTATTCCAACATGGAAGTGGGAAGATATAGCCATGGATTTTGTGACAGGTTTGCCCAAGACTAAGAGAGGAAATACTGCCATCTGGGTAGTTATCGATAGGCTCACAAAATCAGCTCACTTTTTACCAATCCCAATTACCTATGGATCAGAGAAGTTAGCTCAGTTGTATGTCCGTGAGATTGTACGTCTACACGGAATACCGAAGACAATAACATCTGATAGAGATGCCAAAATCACTTCAAGATCTGGATCACTATGGAGAAGAAGTTAGGTACCGAACTTAATTTTAGTACCGCTTTTCACCCTCAGATAGATGAACAATCCGAGAGAACGATTCAGATACTCATTGATATGTTAAGAACAGTAGTATTGGATAGAAGTGAGAATTGGGAAAAGATCTTGCCATTAGTCGAATTCGCATACAACAATAGTTATCAAGCAACGATAGGAATGGCGCCTTACGAGGCATTGTATGGAAGGAAATGTAGATCACCACTTTATTGGGATGAAGTAGGTGAAAGAAAGAACCTAGGACCCGATGCGGTCAGTGAAATGATTGAGATCATTCAACAGATTCGAGTTAGAATGAAAGAGGCCCAGAGCCGACAGAAGTCTTACGCCGACGATCGTCGAACCAATCTTAGCTTTGAAATTGGGGATAAGGTTTTCCTCAAGATTTCTCCGTCTAAAGGAATCATTAGATTCAGTGTTAAGGGTAAACTCAGACCAAGGTTTATAGGGCCTTATGAGATTTTGGAGAAAATAGGACTTGTTGCTTTTAGATTGGCCTTACCGCCAAGTCTAGGAAGTGTCCATAACGTGTTTCACGTATCTCAATTACGAAAGTATGTCTTTGACCCTAAGCACATAATTAACTAGCAAGACGTTGTTCTTGAGTCCGACTTAAGTTATGAAGAGAAACCATTATCGATCTTGGATCGAAAAGAACAAGAATTAAGAAATAAGTCGATACCTTTGGTTAAAGTGCTATGGAATCACCACGGGCAAGAAGAAGCCACGTGGGAACTCGAAGAAAAGATGAAAGAGAAATACCCTTACCTTTTTGAAGAAGGTATGCAAATTTCGGGACGAAATTTCTTGTTGGAGGGGTAGGATGTAATACCCCAGATATTTCTTCCATCGCTAAAATAAAAATTTAATTATTAATTCAGGCTTTGCACGCCTAAGTTAAGGATTTTCGATTCTAAGACTAACGGTGAAATCCGTTTCTGAAAATAAATTCCAGAAGTCGGTTGAACGACTACTGTATTAGGGTTTTCGCGTCCGATAAAATGTCACGCCCCGACTCTCGAGGTGCGACTTACGAATAACAACACAACCTAAACAACTAACAATCAACTCAATTAAGGGGAAACATACTCGGAGAAAACGATAATGAAAGATAAGACAATCGAATAAGGCTTTCAAAAACATAACGAAGTAATATCCGAGCATCTCAAGATCACATATAACAAGAATATGACAAGTATTCATGCAGACGGGGGTAAGATTTCAACAAATACGAGAATATCAAAAGTATATCAAGTCAGCAAGGACCAGATCCAACAAACATTCACAGTCAACGAGCCTATAGCTCGGAAGCACAAGTCAAGAAGTTAAGAATTTAACAAGTATTCAAAATCCTCGAGTACAACACTCGGAATCAAAAACATAAATATCAGAGTATAAGTATCAACAGACATCCATTCAAAAGGGTTGCAGCGGAAAGTTGCATCAAAACCCAACATTTGCACGTATGAAGACGTACAAATGTCAGTCTGATATTCGACTCGACTCAACCAAAAGAACCACACCACACCACCAAGTATCCATGCCATCGCCATCCAGTCAACCTGCACGTTTAGAAACACACGCAGGGCTGAGTACTTCGTACTCAGTGAACAATTGAACTTGCCTTGCCGAACATCACAAGTACTTGAACAATTTAAAATAATTTTACTTGTGCATGTTAAAAACATTTTCTTTTTAAACAGACTGCGCAGTTAAACATAACATATAATAACAGTATGTATCATCTGTCACAATCAATCTTACTGTGCCGAAAAGTAGGCCTCCTTCTCGAACACTGTGACCGGCCTAACCGAAGCAAGGCTCACAGTCACCTCAATCATTCAACATACCACATGTGGGTTTCCTGCCTTTCACAGGATAATAACTTCTTAACTAAACAGATGATAACACATACCAAACTTCAATAAAAACGGCAAGTCAATCGCACTTAAAATTAATAATACTTAATAGCATAAATATATTCATTGGCAGTTTTGGTTCAGAAAAGCCCACTTGACTTCCGAAGATTCTAGCTAGGCGGTTTTAAGGGCTATTTGTCCTTGCTTAATGATCCGTCCGGCTCGATCCTTCACAGTTCGACATCGATAAAGAAATTAAGATACGTAAAGACGGACAAAGGCGTTGAACTCAACTGAAGGACTTCTATTTGAGTCGATTCTCTCTTTGCTTTGATTTTTCTAAAGGATTTCGCGCTCTCGTCTTTAAACTATTAACTCTACTCGATGATTGGTTAATATTACTAACCAACGTCTTACATTTCTCGCTTTAATTATGAAACGTCGTCTATCTACATTCCATTGCTCGAGTTTTCCTTCAAAGACTCCAATCAATTCTCGATTTAACAATTAATAGCTTAATCATTTTGCATACAAATAATTTAGTAATTCCTTACGTCACAATTAATATCATGCACTTAAACATTTATTTAATCACATAATAAATCTAAATAAATCAAATACATTTCAAGACACATTAACATTTATTCACTTGAACAATAGAACTCAGTTTGATTATGCAATTTCTTTTTTTTATAAGGACTCAAACGATTTAATTTGTCTTTTCTCGGCTTATAAACAACGCTTTGTTCTAAACTCGTTATCTTATGAAGCATTTTATAAACTTTTTATTTATTTAATAGAATTTCTCTTAATTTATTATTAACTCTTATAAAATTGGAATTTTCTTTCCATGTCTAACTCGTTTCTCACTTCTTAACTCAATTATTATTTTTCTAATTATTAACTCGATAATTTTTCTCGGTTTATTTTAATTTGTATGGTTTGAAAATAACTTACTCAATTAATTTACTTTAATTGATTTCTTTTAAAACTATTACTCGACATCTTATGCTACTATTATTGTCTTGATTATACGAGTATTTAACTTAACTCGTCTAGCATCTTTTCTTCATTCGATTTAAAACTTCTTTTAATTTCTTATTAATTATTTTTAACTTGAATTTCTCAACTTCTCGATTATCTATTTAATAAATTCTTCTTCTTTGTTCCTAATTTAAAACTATTTTCTTACTTAATAATTTCCTTTATTTTTCAATAAACATTTTTATAAAAACTAGTTTATTTTATTGGTTAAATTACAAAATGTCTTTTTGTTTTAGTTTATCAAAAATTTCAAGTCTTTAAGTTTTATTACAAGAACATTTATTTGAAATATCTTTTTATGCATTCTTCAATTCTTAATATTTTAAAACCTCTTAAACTTCCCATTTCTTTTTACAAAAATTCTCTTTTCATCTACGATTTCAACTAACATTTTAGCATACACTATAACATCAAAAATCTTCAATCTTTTATATTATCACAATTTATTTTCTTCAAAAACTCAACATGCAATTCCATTTTCTTGAACTCTACAACATGCAAGATTTTATCAACATATCAAACAATCATTTCATGATTAAAACATCACTCAATTCATCAATAAAATCAACAAAATAAATCCTTCTTTTTTTTTCTCAAAAACACACGGCATTTTCCCTCTTTTTTGGGCATTTTATTTCTCAATTTTTCATGCATATAATCTCATTCTAAACATGATAAAAATCACAAATCAAGCATTAAAATAGCAATAACTCAAAGAATTCATATTTTCCTATTTTTCCTCAAATTTTTGGCTTTTATTTAATTTTTAGGGATTTAATTTCCTTTTCCTCTCTTAATTCACCGATTAAAACCTAGTGTTCGATTCTCCTAACGATTTCTTCTTATTTAATCCTCACATTAACAACCTAAGTTTGCCTAAATATAAATAAATACCATGCATGTATGTTTTCTTTCTTTTAGGGCTTAGAGATATGCATATATACAATTAATCAAATGAATAACCATACTTTGAAAATTAAAATGGATCTCTTCTCTTGGCTTCTTGGGATCGAATGAAAGGGGATTGAGCTTCAAAGCTTGAGCTTGAATGAAAGGAAGAACTTCTCTTGAATCCTCAAAGAAAAGAATAACAAAATGATTAATCATCCATCTCTTTAGGCTTTTAAGAGCCAAAAATGAAGAAAATGGGGATGATTATTTGAATTTCAATTCAAGAACTTGAAGGATTATTACCTTTTTCTTGAAGATAAGGATGAACTAGATGGAGGATGATGTTCTTAACTTCATTTCCATGGATGATAAGCTTGAATTTGTCACGCCCCGACTCTCGAGGTGCGACTTACGAACAACAACAAATCTAAACAACTAAAAACTAACTCAAATAAAGGGAACATGCTCGGGAAAAACAAAGATGGAATATAAGGCAATCGAATTTGGTTTTTCAAAAGCATAATGAATTAATAACCGAGCATCTCAAACAAGTAATTCATGCTGATGGGAAAGGAATTCCAACAAAAAGAGAAAGCATACGAATATATATATATATATATCAAGATAAGGGATCATGTTCAACGACAATTCAAGTTATGAGCCCATCGCTCGGGATTACAAGTTAAAGGGTTACGAATTCAACAAGCATTCAAAGTCTTCGAGCACAACGCTCGGAATAAAAAACATGAGTATTAAAATATTATCATCAACAGACATTAGTTCAAAAGGATTGCAGCGGAAATTAGCATCAACACTCAATACTTGCACGTATGAAGACGTACAAATGCCAGTCCGAAATTCAACTAAACTTAACCAACAAAACCAAACCATACCACCAAGTATCCACGCCATCGCCATCCAGTCAACCTGCATGTTTAGAAACACACGCAGGGCTGAGTACTTTGTACTCAGTGAACACAAGCCAAAACATTTGAATAAAGATGCTTCTTAAAGCTATATTAATTGAACTTGCCTTGCCAAACATCACAAGTATATAAGCAGTTTTAAAAACGGTTTTACTTGTGCATGTCAAAACATTTTCTTTAAAACAGACTGCGCAGTCAAATAACATATAATATAACAGTATGTATCATCTATCACAAATAATCTCACTGTGTCGAGAAGTAGGCCTCCTTCTCAAACACTGTGACCGGCCTAACCGAAGCAAGGCTCACAGTCACCTCAACATATACCACACGTGGGTTCCTGCTTTTCACAGGATAATCACATCTTCATATAAATAGATGATAACACATACTAAATAAATTGGCAAGTCAATCACATTTGAAAAACATATCATAATATTCAATAGCATAACTAATTTTCATCGGTAGTTTTGGTTCAGAAAAGCCCACCTGACTTCCGAAGAACTAGCTAGGTGGTCTAGGGCTATTTGTCCTTGCTTAATGATCCGTCCGGCTCGATCCTTCACAGTTCGATATCGATAGATAAGATATATGAAAGACGGACACAAAGGCCTTGGACTTTAACTGACGGACTTCTATTTGAGTCGTCTCTCTCTTCGCTCTAGCTTTTCTAAAAGATCTCGTGTTCTCGTTTTTAATTTATTAACTCTATTCGAATTAGTTATCTTTACTACTCAACATCGTACACCTTTCTTGTCCTAATTAATAACTTCATTGTTATCATTCTATTACTTGAGCTTTCTTTTAAAGACTTTAGTTATTCTCAACTTAACAACCAATCATCTCGCAGACAATAGTTCAATCATCTTTCACATTGTAACACTATCATGCATTTAAACACTTATTCAAACATATAATGAAATCATATAAATCAAGTATACTTCAAGACATATTAACATTTATTCAATTTGGACCTTAAAAATCTAACTCGATTATGCATTTCTTTTTATGAAGGCTCAAACTGTTTATTTTATCTTCCTTACTTATAGAGACAATGCTTTACTTTACATCCGTTATCTTATAAGATATTTTATAACTTTTATTTAATTAACAAAATTTCTCTTTAATCATTATTAACTCGTATAAAATTATGATTTTCTTATTCATTTTTAATTCGATCCTCATTTCTTATCTCGATTATTGTTCATTTAATTATTATCTCGGTTTATCTTTTTATTTGCTTGGTTGGAAATAATGTACTCAATTAATTATTTAATTAACCTTCTTTCCATTTAATTCTGGACATCTTATTTTATTCTCATTTTCTCAATCAACTTATACGAGTATCTATCTTAACTCGTCTAGCATCTTTTCTTTACTCAATTTAACTTCCTTTTTATTTCTTATCGATTAATTCCTCTTAAACTCGGTTTTCTTTATTTTTGATTATTTTTTTTAATAACTTCTTTTTTTATTTGTCTTTAACTTAAGCCATTTCTTACTAAATAATTTCTTTATGTTTTGATACACATTTTTATGAATTAGCCTACTTTATTAGTTACATTATAAAAGATCTTTTTTGTTGTAGTTTTAGTAAAACTTTCAAGTCTTTAAATTTTAATGCAAGACATTTAATTAATATATCTTTTCATACATCTTTTCATCTTTTATTTAATTAAAAGCTTTTCAACATTAAATATTTTTGTCAAACTTCTATCTTTATTCCATATTCAAATTAACATTAATACATACTTAAACATCCAATCTTTTTTATTATTTTTACAATTAATTTCTTTCAAAACTTCAACATGCAAACTTATTTTCTCAATTTAAACACATGTATGATTCTACCAACATAATATACAATCCTTTCATTGATAAAAAACAACACTGAATTCATCAACAAAATTAACAAAATAAATATTCCATTTTTGTTTAAAACACACGGCACACACATGCACAACCTTGTGCATTTTATTTCTCAATTTTTCATGTATAAAATCTCATTCTCAACATGATAAAAATAACAAATCAAGCATCATAATAATAATAACTCAAAGAATTTATATTTTTCCTATTTTTACTAATTTTTTTCGGCATTTACCTAATTTTTAGACTCTTGACTCTTGGAATTGAAATGGATGGAAATGGTAGCTTCAAAGCTTGAATCTTGAATAGAAGAAAGAAATCTTCTGGAATCCTTAAAGAAAAAGAAATAACATGGAATTAATCATCCATAGGTTTTAAGAATCAAAGTAAAGAAAAGTGTTGGATGATTCTTGAATTCAACTTCAAGAACTTGGAAGATTCTTACCTTTCTTTGAAAATATGGATGAAATGGATGGAGATTGATAACTTCTACTTCATTTTCATGGATGGAGAGCTTGAATCCATGGTTGCATGTGAAGAAAAATCAAGGTATGAGGGAGAGAGGGAGATTGCCGAGAGAGAGAGAGCTTGGGAGAGTTTGAGAGATTGTTTTCTTTCTTGTTTGAGAGAGAGAGATCGAAATGGAGAGAGAGATGGAGTGAATGAGTGTAGTCTCCCTACTTGTCTTAGATGAGTGAAATTGAAATCCAACATAGAGAATAAAGTGCACTTGTTGGAAGTTGGAGTAAGACATGACTTGATAGGTGATGTGATCTTAACTTGCATGCATACTTTAGGTAATACCATGCATAAGACATAATCATGATGTTTTAGTCTTGGAAATTGAGGGATGATGGGAGAGGAGGTGTGAGGTGTCGTTACGGGTATTAATTATCCGGTCGTAAAGGTTTTCCGGATAAAATGATTCGTATTAATTCCGTTTTGTTTTCTTAACGGGTCTAACCTCTTCTCGTTTCACTTTCGACACTAACTCATCCCAATCCTATTTCACGTCTCAAATTAAAAGATTAAAGGCTTCGATCTTTTTAGTCCTTTAATTCTTAAAAGAATTTAATCGACTTATTAATCCGTTTATTAATCCTTTTCAAGACTAATGCCTCATTTCTCTTCTCAATTTTCGGATAAGTTCTTACCCTATCTCAGTGATCTTAAAAGAAATTCTAGGTTCGAATGTTCTAATTCAATTCTATTCTAGTCTCGTCGGCGTAAACATATTTCTCGGCGATTAACGTTATGTTATCTCAATCAACAAACTTCTCGGGATTTTTTCGGAATTTAAATTCATACTCATTTTCATATAAACAACTCAACAAGCATATCACATCATCATCATCTCAGATAAATAGAACAGATAAATTCACACAAGATTCACAAGACAAATTAAACGTTTTATTCAATTCTCTTCGATTAGAAAAGAAAAATTTTACTCCTAAATTCTCATCTTTTAACTTACTCGGTTAATTAGACGCTCTTTAAAGATATAAGAACTCAGGGTATCACATCCTCACCCTCTTAAAAAAAAATTTCGTCCCGAAATTTACTGACCTCAAGAAAATAACTCGGGATACTTTGCTATCATCTTTTCTTTGAGTTCTCAAGTGACTTCTTCAAGATCATGATGACACCACTTGACTTTCACTAAGGGAATCGATTTCGTTCTAAGCTGCTGGACCTTATAGTCTAAAATCTCTTCGGGTTTCTCTTCGTAGCTTAGGTCGGGCTTCATCTCAACATCTTCTCGACGTATTACATGCTTCGGATCAAAGACGTATTTTCTCAACTGCGATACGTGAAACACGTTATGCGAACTTCCGAAACTAGGCGGTAAGGCTAAACGATATGATACGGATCCAATCCTCTCGAGGATCTCGTACGGTCCTATAAAACGAGGTCTAAGCTTTCCTTTAACTCCAAAACGATAAACTCCTATGAGGGGGATACTTTCAAAAACACTTTATCTCCTTCTTTAAAATTCCAACTTGGATCTTCGATTATCGGCATACGACTTTTGTCGACTCTGAGCTTCTTTAATCTTCTCACGGATTTGACGTATAGATTCTATCATTTCCTCAATCGCTTCTTGCCCTAACACTTTCCTTTCACCGACTTCATTCCAATACAACGGCGATCTACACTTCTTTCCGTAAAGAGCTTCATACGGGGCCATTCCTATCGTATTCTGATAGCTATTGTTGTATGCGAACTCAACAAGAGGTAAAACTTTTTCCCACTCGACTCCTTTATCTAACAAGACGGCTCTCAACATATCTTCGAGAATTTGGATCGTTCGTTCGGACTGACCATCGGTTTGAGGGTGGTAAGCAGTGCTGAACTGCAATTGGGTTCCCAACTCTTTGTGGAAACTTTCCCAAAAACGAGCGGTGAACTTCGAATCTCTATCAGAGGTAATCGTCTTCGGAACTCTGTGCAACTTCACAATTTCTTTGATGTAGATCTCGGCTAACTTGGCTGATCCATAGGTATGTGGAATAGGTATGAAATGAGCAGACTTCGTCAACCTATCCACGATTACCCATACTACTGTATTTCCTCTTCTTGATCTTGGCAATCCTGTCACAAAATCCATTGTGATTCCATCCCACTTCCACTCTGGGACTGGTAACGGCTGTAGAGGTCCATACGGTCTTTGATGTAAGGACTTCACTTGCTGGCAAGCTAGACATCTTTCAACAAACAATGCTACATCCGTCTTCATTCCATTCCACCAAAACTGGTTCTTTAGGTCTTGGTACATCTTCGTGCTGCCGGGATGAGCTGTATACGGGGTTTCATGAGCTTCACTCATTATTTCGTTCTTCAACTTGTCATCGTTAGGTACGCAAATTCTTCCTTGATACAACAACGCATTATCGCTTGATTCTGCAAAATCTTTAACTTCTCCACTTCTCACCTTCCTTCGTAGCTTTTTCATTTCTTCGTCTCTTCTCTGGCTTTCTACGATACGGGTTCTTAAGTCAGGCATCACTACTAAGGTAGCAATTACTTGATCAACTGTCGATGGCGGTACGATTACTTCAATCTTCATCTTCGCAAACTCTTCAATCAACTCGACTTCATCGGTTAAAAGAAATCCTAACTCGCTCCTGTCCGACTTTTCCTTCCTTCTCTTTCTACTTAACGCGTCGGCTACTACGTTCGCTTTACCGGGATGGTAAGCTATCTTGCAATCGTAGTCTTTCACTAACTCAAGCCATCTCCTTTGTCTCATGTTTAACTCCTTCTGCTCGAAGAAGTACTTCAGGCTCTTGTGATCTGAGAATATTTCGCACTTCGCTCCATAAAGGTAATGTCGCCATATCTTCAAAGCATGAACGACGGCTACTAATTCCAGGTCGTAGGTTGGATACTTCTCTTCGTGAGGTTTAAGTTGCCTTGAAGCATATGCAATCACTTTTCCATTTTGCATTAGCACACATCCTAGTCCTTGAGCAGATGCATCGGTATAAACAACATAATCTTTATCTAGCTCGGGTAGGGCTAGAACTGGGGCTGTCGTCAATTTTGTCTTGAGTTCTTGAAAACTTTTCTCACACTCTTCCGTCCATGTGAACTTCGTTTCTTTCTTTAACAGGCTCGTCATCGGTTTCGCGATCTTAGAAAATCCTTCAATGAATCTGCGGTAGTATCCTGCCAAACCAAGAAAACTACGGATTTCATGTACTGACGTCGGGGACTTCCAATCTTGCACAACTTTCACCTTCTCCATATCTACTTGGATGCCTTCGGACGAAACTACATGTCCTAAGAAATTTACTGCCTTTAACTAAAATTCGCACTTACTGAATTCGGCATACAGCTTTTCCGTTCTAAGCGTTTCTAACACGATTCTTAAATGCTCTTCATGCTCAGCTTCACTTCTTGATTACACCAAAATATCGTCTATAAAGACAATCACGAACTTGTCCAAATATTCGTGAAAAACTCTATTCATCATATCTATGAACACTGCCGGGGCATTTGTTAATCCAAATGGCATTACTATGAATTTGTAATGTCCATATCTCGTTCTAAAAGTAGTCTTCGAAATATCTTCTTGCTTGATCTTCAGTTGGTGGTATCCAGACCTTAAGTCAATCTTGGAGAAAACACCGGCTCCTTTTAGCTGGTCAAACAAATCATCTATCCTTGGCAAAGGATATTTATTCTTCAATGTAATCTTGTTTAACTCTCGGTAGTCTATACACATCCTTAAACTACCGTCCTTCTTCTTCACGAACAAAATCGGAGCACCCCTAGGCGATACACTCGGTCGAATGTAGCCTAAGTCCAACAGTTCTTGCAGTTGGATCTTCAACTCTTGAAGTTCCTTTGGTGCCATTCCATATGGTGCCTTGGATATCGGGGCTGATCTGGGTTCTAAATCGATTGAAAACTCTAGCTGACGATCAGGGGGTAAACCTGGTAACACTTCAGGAAACACATCCTTGAATTCTCTTACGATTGGAACATTGTCGATACTCAACTCGTGATTTTCGTCCTTATTCAGATAGACTAGGTACGCTTGGGTTCCTTTCTTCCGCATCAATCTCTGCGCTTTCATGGCTGAAATTATCGGCACACTCTTCTTCACTCTCTTTTCCATTCCAAAATCTATGGTTGATTCTTCTCCAAGGGATTTAAACGATATCTGCCTCAAATAGCATCGAATCGTCGATAAATTCTCGGTTAGCCAATCCATTCCTAGGATTATATCGACGTCACGCATCTGGATTACATTCAGGGATTTCGTGACTAACTTACGGTTTCCGACTTCAAATTCTAGATTCGAGCAAACACGCGATACTAACGCAGACTTTCCTAAAGGGGTTGCGACACTAAGCATCTGATTCGATTCTTCTACTTTTAGCTCTAGGTTCTCTACGCAGATACTAGATATAAACGAATGCGAAGCTCCGGTATCGAACAAAACAATAACAGGTATGTTGTTAAGCTTTCCCATACCTGCCAGATTTCCTTTCTCCTTCTCCTGCGGTTTCTGTTCAATCGCGTACGTCCTTTGAAAAAGCGGCGGTTCTTGCTGAGGAGGTTGCTGCCTTGGCTGCGGCGGCTTACGTTGATGTGGAACAAACTTCTGCAGAGGAGCTGCCTCGATAGCTTTCATCTGCGACGGCTGGAACTGGTTTGGTCTTCCGCTTCTAAACCCTTGTTGCTTACTTGGGCACTGGTTTGAGAAATGACCAGGCTGACCACAAGTGTAGCAAACGGTTCTTCCACTCTTACAAACACCTTGATGCATCTTTCCGCATTTCGCACAGGGAGGGAATCCTAAAGGTCCGATGGGTAGGTTGCCTCGGTTCGTTTGCGGTGCTTTTCCCTTCTATGGCTGCGGTTGGCTCATTCCTTGCCACTGCTTCTTGGTTGGTTGATTTCCACTAATCCACTTTCCTTTCCTCTTTCCGTATTGGGCGAACTGGGGTTGTTGAGCAGACGTGGTTGTGATCATCTGGTCTTGGGGTTGGGGATTCGCTGGAGGTTGCGATCCTTTTTCCGGTTGCATTGCCAACTCCATATCTAAAGCTCGGTTTAAAGCTTCAGCGTACGTCAAACCACTTTGGCTGGCGAGAACCACTCGAATATCTTGCCTAAGCCCTGCTCTAAACAACTCGCACATCTTCTCATCGATGTCGACCATATCGGGCGCAAATCGGGCTAACTCGCAAAATTCCCGATCGTACTCGGCTACGGATCTTTTTCCTTGCTTCAGATTGGTAAACTCGTTGGATTTCTGCTTACGGTAACTTCTTGGCACAAACTTTTCAGACAACGCTTCCTTAAATTGATCCCATGACAACTCTTCGCGTTCTTCGGGAGAATACATCCTTTGCTTTGCTTCCCACCAATAATCGGCTGTTCCTTTAAGCTGATACGCCATGCATTCCAAACGCTCGCGATCGGAACAATGAAGGAAACAAAAAAATTCGCTCTAAAGAACGAATCCAGTCTTCGGCATCAGCCGGACTGCCTTTACCGTCGAACGTCGGGGGATTTTGTCGGAGAAACAACTCTTCAACTCGTCTTTCATTTTGAGGGGGTGGAGTAGGGTCATGCTGCCCTTCTGGATTATTTTCGGGAATCCTGACGTTTCTACGTCTTGGCGGCATTCTAAAGATTAAAACAAGGGAAAAACTTTAACCACTCTAGATCTTTAGCTTACAGGGAACCTTTCTCGATTCTGAACACATTTCTCTTTTGGGAGGAACACGATTCTCGATCGGTACTTAGATAATTAATAACAATTTAAAGCTTTCTCAAATAATTCATTACTTCAATTTCTCATAAATACATGCATCTCATTCAGTTTCTAGTAATTGTCACATACTCATATCATCATATATTCATATCATCATCATAGGTTCTTGAAACAATCAAGCATAATCACAGAGCAAATATCATCACTTCATATTTAAATACTCAATTTGATTCAATAATTCAGAAATTTCAACTTCAATTCAAAGAACTAAATGTTTCAACTTCCAAACGCTTAACAGCGGCCTTTTCTAGGACTTATAACACTTAGGGAATTTACTTTGAAAACATTTCCCTTTTTCCTAATCAAATTATGATAGTCTTCATCACAGGTTACAACACAACTAAAAGAAAAATAAAAGAGTTCAACTCTCAAGTCACTCGAATAACGATTGAAATCAACAACTTTCTTGGAACACTCCTACACACAGGAGTCATCTTCACTTGGTCCGTTATCATCATACTGTTCCGCTTCGGGATCCACTCTGTAGTGCTCTATAATCTCCTCATCTTCTTCCGGGTCCTCTTCCTCCTCCTCTTCTTCCTCTTCACGCATTTGTCCTTCAAACCGCTCATCATCTTCCTCGACATTATCATCCTCTATGGCGAAACACTCGCGCTCAGCTTCTCTCAAGGCTTCTTCGCAATCTTCCAGGGTATAATTCATCGCAGCTAGCTCAGATTCGATCCATGGCTGGCTATTAGGATTCTCTTCTTGGTGACGGTGGAGAGCTGCATCGGTGGAGACGCCAATCTGGAAGTCATGTTCGTCTTCTGGCCTTGACGGAGAGATAGGTGTAAAAGAGGTAGGGAAAACATTGTTAGGTAGAGTCTGAAGATATCCGGTTCCTACAGTCGCTGCATCAACTGGCTCGCTTCCATTCTCTTTGTCGTCGCTTGAGCGGGTTTGGCTAGAGGATTCTGCTCTAGGATGGCTCAAAAAGGTCGCTTGCGGATGATTCATATAAGCAGCTATTTGGTCCTCATTTGAAGAAGAGTTTTCATCACATCCATTCGGCTGCAATGCTGATAAGTCAGAAAACAAGGGAATCAAGAAAATTTAAGTTAAAAGCACACCACTTACAATTGGGTAATCTGTGAGAGGATTCTGAGGTTGAAGATTAGTTCGTGGCGGCGAATTGATGTGGAGAGAAACAGTTCCACTTGGAGGAATTGGTGAAGGATTACGAACAAAGTCATTCAACAAGCTTGGAGTATCATCTTCATAAGGTTCGGGCGGAGGAGCACCATAGGACATAAAACGAGCTGAAATCGCGGAGATAAAAGCATTTAAGTCGCCGTAAAGGGTTCGGTCGAAGTAACGGTAGCCTAGAAATCGAGGGACAAGAGATGCTGCCCAGTCTTTCCATTCTTGTGGTAGCGCTTGAATCAGGTGCGTCATGCTTTCTAACGGTCCTACGTCCATATATTGAACTTTTCCCCAAATCGTATGGTATCGTGCTAAGAATTCTGCTAAAGATTCGTTATTTTCCATTCTCGCGTGCAAATACTCTTGCATCCAATCAACGTTGTCCATCCTATACGAATTTTAAACGCATAAGCACACTTAACAAATTATCGAACATATTACAAATTCTACTACATACTCATTTCTGCGTTCCAAAGAGGGATTTTTGGGCAATTCCAAATCACGTAACCAATCGCACACGCGCCTTATTCTTTCCGATCTTTTCACACGCACTCGCAAAGAGGAAGACATTCTAAAGCAGTCTAGTTATTAATCAATTCGACAAATTCATCTCAAAACATCATAGCTCAATAAAATAACTTTAAAGAAATTCTCAACATTTTAATAACTCAAACATCATTTTAACTTGACAAGAAAACTTTTAGAAAAAGACATACCTGGTTGCCGGATGAGATGGAGGATAACTTGGTGTGGTTTACTGACTCAAATAAGTCTAGGAATTAAATCTAGACTCGACTCATCAAAGAAAAACAGACTTTAGAACAAATGAAAGCTTTGCTCTGATACCAACCTGTCACGCCCCGACTCTCGAGGTGCGACTTACGAACAACAACAAACCTAAACAACTATAAACTAACTCACAGTCACCTCAACATATACCACACGTGGGTTCCTGCTTTTCAAAGGATAATCACATCTTCATATAAATAGATGATAACACATGCTAAATAAAATGGCAAGTCAATCACATTTGAAAAACATATCATAATATTCAATAGCATAACTAATTTTCATCGGTAGTTTTGGTTCAGAAAAGCCCACCTGACTTCCGAAGAACTGGCTAGGTGGTCTAGGGCTATTTGTCCTCCCTTAATGATCCGTCCGGCTCGATCCTTCACAGTTCGATATCGATAGATAAGATATATGAAAGACGGACACAAAGGCGTTGGACTTTAACTGACGGACTTCTATTTGAGTCGTCTCTCTCTTCATTCTAGCTTTTCTGAAAGATCTCGCGTTCTCGTCTTTAATTTATTAACTCTATTCGAATTGGTTAACTTTACTACTCAACATCGTACACCTTTCTTGTCCTAATTAATAACTTCATTGTTATCATTCTATTACTTGAGCTTTCTTTTAAAGACTTTAGTTATTCTCAACTTAACAACCAATCATCTCGCATACAATAGTTCAATCATCTTTCACATTGTAACACTATCATGCATTTAAACACTTATTCAAACATATAATGAAATCATATAAATCAAGTATACTTCAAGACATATTAACATTCATTCAATTTGGACCTTAAAAATCTAACTCGATTATGCATTCTTTTTATGAAGGCTCAAACTGTTTATTTTATCTTCCTTACTTATAGAGACAATGCTTAACTTTACATCCGTTATCTTATAAGATATTTTATAACTTTTATTCAATTAACAAAATTTCTCTTTAATCATTATTAACTCGTATAAAATTATGATTTTCTTATTCATTTTTAATTCGATCCTCATTTCTTATCTCGATTATTGTTCATTTAATTATTATCTCGGTTTATCTTTTTATTTGCTTGGTTGGAAATAATGTACTCAATTAATTATTTAATTAACCTTCTTTCCATTTAATTCTTGACATCTTATTTTGTTCTCATTTTCTCAATCAACTTATACGAGTATCTATCTTAACTCGTTTAACATCTTTTCTTTACTCAATTTAACTTCCTTTTTATTTTTTATCGATTAATTCCTCATAAACTCGGTTTTCTTTATTTTTGCTTATTTTTTTAATAACTTCTTTTTTTATTTGTCTTTAACTTAAGCCATTTCTTACTAAATAATTTCTTTATCTTTTGATACACATTTTTATGAATTAGCCTACTTTATTAGTTACATTATAAAAGATATTTTTTATTGTAGTTTTAGTAAAAATTTCAAGTCTTTAAATTTTAATGCAAGACATTTAATTAATATATCTTTTCATACATCTTTTCATCTTTTATTTAATTAAAAGCTTTTCAACATTAAATTTTTTTGTCAAACTTCTATCTTTATTCCATATTCCAATTAACATTAATACATACTTAAACATCCAATCTTCTTTATTATTTTTACAATTAATTTCTTTCAAAACTTCAACATGCAAACTTATTTTCTCAATTTAAACACATGTATGATTCTACCAACATAATATACAATCCTTTCATTGATCAAAAACAACACTCAATTCATCAACAAAATTAACAAAATAAATATTCCATTTTTGTTTAAAACACACGACACACACATGCACAACCTTGTGCATTTTATTTCTCAATTTTTCATGTATAAAATCTCATTCTCAACATGATAAAAATAACAAATCAAGCATCATAATAATAATAACTCAAAGAATTTATTTTTCCTATTTTTACTAATTTTTTTCGGCATTTACCTAATTTTTAGGGTTTTAGATTCTTTTTCTTCTCTTAATTCATCGATTAATATCCAATGTTCGATTCTCCTAACGAATTCTTCTCACTCGATTAGCACATGCATATCCTAAGTTTGCCTAAACATAATTTAAATAACATGCATGCATAGATCTTTCTTTTAGGACTTATAGACATACATATTTACAACTAATCAAATGAATTTCATACTTAATTAAATGGGAATCCTTCTCTTGACTCTTGGAATTGAAATGGATGGAAATGGTAGCTTCAAAGCTTGAATCTTGAATAGAAGAAAGAAATCTTCTTGAATCCTCAAAGAAAAAGAAATAACATGGAATTAATCATCCATAGGTTTTAAGAATCAAAATAAAGAAAAGTGTTGGATGATTCTTGAATTCAACTTCAAGAACTTGGAAGATTCTTACCTTTCTTTGAAAATATGGATGAAATGGATGGAGATTGATAACTTCTACTTCATTTTCATGGATGGAGAGCTTGAATCCATGGTTGCATGTGAAGTAAAATCAAGGTATGAGGGAGAGAGGGAGATTGCCGAGAGAGAGAACTTGGGAGAGTTTGAGAGATTGTTTTATTTCTTGTTTGAGAGAGAGAGATCGAAATGGAGAGAGAGATGGAGTGAATGAGTGTAGTCTCCCTACTTGTCTTATATGAGTGAAATTGAAATCCAACATAGAGAATAAAGTGCACTTGTTGGAAGTTGGAGCAAGACATGACTTGATAGGTGATGTGATCTTAACTTGCATGCATACTTTAGGTAATACCATGCATAAGACATAATCATGATGTTTTAATCTTGGAAATTGATGGATGATGGGAGATGAGGTGTAAGGTGGCGTGAGAGGGAGAGAGGTGGATGACACGTGTCGTCGTCGTGTCGTTACGGGTATTAATTATCCGGTCGTAAAGGTTTTCCGGATAAAACGATTCGTATTAATTCCGTTTTATTTTCTTAACGGGTCTAAACTCTTCTCGTTTCACTTTCGACACTAACTCATCCCAATCCTATTTCACGTCTCAAATTAAAAGATTAAAGGCTTCGATCTTTTTAGTCCTTTAATTCTTAAAAGAATTTAATCGGCTTATTAATCCGTTTATTAATCCTTTTCAAGACTAATGCCTCATTTCTCTTCTCAATTCTCGGATAAGTTCTTACCCTATCTCAGTGATCTTAAAAGAAATTCTAGGTTCGAAGGTTCTAATTCAATTCTATTCTAGTCTCGTCGGCGTAAACATATTTCTCGGCGATTAACGTTATGTTATCTCAATCAACAAACTTCTTGGGATTTTTCCGGAATTTAAATTCATACTCATTTTCATATAAACAACTCAACAAGCATATCACATCATCATCATCTCAGATAAATAGAACAGATAAATTCACACAAGATTCACAAGACAAATTAAACGTTTTATTCAATTCTCTTCGACTAGAAAAGAAAAATTTTACTCCTAAATTCTCATCTTTTAACTTACTCGGTTAATTAGATGCTCTTTAAAGATATAAGAACTCGGGGTATCACAGAATTCAAGGTTGCATGGAAGAAAACCAAAATGTATGTGCGTGTGTGTGTTAATGCCGAGAGTGAGAGAGGGAATAGGGAGGGAGAGTGTTTTGTTTTTCTTCTTTGCTTGAGAGAGAGAGAGTTCGAAAGAGAGAGGGAGGTAGTGTGGATGAATGAAATCTTCTTTCTTTGAATAAGGTGCATGAATTTGAATTCCAACATAAGGAATAAAGTGTGATGACAATTAGCATTGGAAGTTGGAAATGTTTTAAGTGATTGATAGTTGATGTGATGTGCTTTGCATGTAATCTTTTGGTTAGATTGTGGAGAAGACATAATCATCACAATTAACATTGGAAATTGGAGAGAGATGGGAGAGAGGTGATGAGGTGGCTGAGAGGGAGAGAGGTGTGACGACACTTGTCCTTGTCGTGTCGTTACGGGTGTTAATTACCCGGTCGTAAAGGTTTTCCCGGATAAAACGATTCGTATTAAATCATTTATGCAATAAATGGGTCTAATCTCTCCTCGTCTCATTTCCGACACTAAAGCATCTCAATCCTATTTTACATTTCAATTAAAAGATTAACGGTTCCGATCATTTTAGTCTTTTATAACTTAAAAGAATTTAATCGGCTTATTAATCCGTTTATTAGTCCTTTAAAGATTAATTCCTCATAACTCTTCTCAATTTATCTCGGATAAGTTCTTATCCTATCTCAATGACCTTAGAAGAATTTCTAGGTTCAAAGATCTTAATTCTACTATATTCTAAATTCATCGGCGTATAGAATTTTCTCGGCGATCAACATTATTCTTCTTCGATTAAACAAATTCAACAATACATCACATCATCATTTCAAGAAATTAAACAGATAAATTCACACAAAACGCACAAAGCATTCTAGACGTTTTACTCATTTCTCTTCGTTTAGGAAAGAAAATTTTTATTCCTCAAATCTCAACTCTTAACTCACTCGGTTAGATATAACGCTCTCAAAAGGTGTAAAAGCTCGGGGTATCACATAAAATTTTCGTTCGAAAACTCAGATAGAAAAACCGTCAGACTTTACATTCACTTTTTCTGCGATACGAGTCCACCGGAGAAAGTCAGTTTTTATTATTTTTCCGGGTGAATTTTGGACTGTCTTATCCCGACTTCTCATCAGATTTCAGAAATCGAAATATGCTTTCCGAGTAAGTGATTTATTTCTAATCTAGAGGTCGAATTAGATTTCGTCAAAAACGTAACCGTCTAGGGTTTTTGATTTCTCGATTTTATTACGTCGTATTAGACCCGTAAATGAGATATTTCTGGCTAAAAATCCACAACCAAACCGCCTCCCAACCGCCACCTACACCCTTGTGAGTCATCACCTTTCTTAGACATTTCCTACTTTATGTAATTCTATCATATAAACGCCTCATCATCTCTCTTTCTCTCCCACTCTTTACCGCCATCTCTCTCTCTCTTTTTTCTCATCTCTCTCTTCCACCATTGTTGAGTTCTTCAAGCTTTCAAAGCTCCACAAGTTAGTCATCTACCGATCGATCTTAGTTCCGAGTCCATAATCGTTAAGGTAATGATCTAAGCTTCCATTCCAACCGAACAAAATTCATTTTCCTTCAAGTCTTGTTATTACCGAAAATTTCATGAGAAGTAGGATGATGTTCTAAGTAAAATACATGTTATATCATGCTTAGGAATGGATTTCATGGATAGAAATCATGTGGAAATTATCCTCCTAACTAATTGCATATTACCAAAAATTTAAAGGAAATAGGGGTTTAATGTTTAGTTCAATTTTTTTGAAGATTGATTGGTGGATTTATGTTCTATGTATTGATAGATGAGTGTATGAATTAATTGGTATTTTTCTAAAAATAGAAACCAAAATTTAAGAGAGAAAGAAGTAAGGATTCGATGTAGTAATTGTTATGATTTGTATGATGTGATGATATAAATGAGATGTAGTAAGTGTATAGATGATTATATAATTTAATTGGATTTTTCTAAAAATAAAACAGAAATCGTAAGAGACGAAAAACCGACGATAAGTTAAGATTCGATAATAATTTGAGTATGTGGTTTTTGTATTGGTAAATCTTGGTAGTTGATGAACGTTATTGGAAAGTTTGAGCAAAATCGGAGAATATCGAATTTTTAATAAGAGACGAAGAATCATCGATAAGTTGAGATTGGATAATGATATAGGTTTATGGTTTGAATATTCGTTAATCTTAGTAATCAAGGAACGTTATCGGAAAATATGAACGAATTCTAAGAAAGTTGAAATTTTGGTAAGAGACAAGGAATCGAGTCTAATTATCGATAGGAAAGTCGAACGAGGAAACTAATTTGATATTAGTGTTTAACGTTGATAATCGAACAAGTTTGTAGTTGGTGATTTATCCATTCGAGATATGAGATGATATATGTTGGTCCCGATACGAGTTCTGGTGTATGGCGGGGGGAGGGGGGGAGTACACCAGATAGGAATTTTAAAATCAATCCCCTGAAAATTATTACAACTGAGTAAGAGGACTCAGCTGGAATCACAACAGAGTAAGAAAACTCAGCTGGAAGAGTGGTGCTGTGCGGAATGTGGTGGAAACAACAATAACTCGTATAAAACAACTCACGCTCAGATGCAAGGTCGGTCAATAACCAAATCAGTTGAAAATGTGAAGATGCAGTTTTGAGTGCTGGTTAGTTGGTCAGTTGGATATGCAAAAAGTAACTGAACAGAAAACACAAACACACAAAGGATTTACGTGGTTTGGAGAGAACTCCTACGTCCACGGGGAGTTGTGAGTCCACACAACTCAGTCCAAATTCTTTAGGACAGCTACCACAAAGCTTACGCGGGCTTTGCAACCGTTCAGATAAGTTTGCGGGTACTTATCAACCTGACAGATAAGTTTGCGGGTACTTATCAACCTTTCTACTCAATTTCGGGAAGAGCAGGATCCTAACAACCTTTTTAGGGGATGTGTATAAGGGTGGGTTTTCCAACTACTAGCTCTAAAAAAGAGGTGAGCTAGGATCTAAGCTTGAACAAATGAAGACTCAAACTAAGATCGAAAACACCAAGACAGATTCTAACACTCTATGAACTCTCAGCTGGTGATGTTCTTAGAGGATAATTTCAGTTTAGCACGTGTGCAGTTTTTCGTCGTTCTTTCGCTCGTTAGTCTTTTCTCGCACTTGTCTGTCTTCTGTCTTGATGAATGAATGAATGCCTCTATTTATAGGCGGTGAGAATCAACTAGCCGTTGGAAGAGCCGTTGATCTCTATTTTGTGAAAGCGATGGCTTGTCTCTCATCTCTGCAGATTTTCCCGATTTGGCAACTGTGAACTTCTGCTTTCCTTCTGAGACAACCTTGTGTTGGGCCAAATGAGGTAATGACAGAACGTCAAACCTTCACGTGACTTCTTTTTGAAATTCAAATTTCAACCTTTGTCTTTCAACATTGGTTGGTCGGTTGAGAAGTTTGATCTTCATCCGAGTGGTCTTCAGCTGATGTTCCATGTGATCACTACCTTCATCTGACATTCTGTCTGAAGAGGAACAGTTGAACCCTCAGCTGCCTTAAACTTCATGTTGTCGATCTATCATATTAAGTCCTGCAACTGATGTTCCATCTGATCAGGTGGCTTCACATCTGATGTTCCATATCCGAATAGTTGGCTTGAACACTCAGTTGTCTTTCTTCCATCTGATGTTCTATCCAAGTAAAGCCATGTTGCCGTCTTCAACTGGAGTCCTGTAAAGATAAAATCTCAACATTGCTCAAACAGCGAGCCTAAATACTAACATTAGGATATGGCAACATCTACTCGGTTGGGGTTAGTTGGTTTTGGAATCAATCAAAACTTTACTTAAATTTCCCAACAATTTCCACCTTTTTGATGACGCCAAAACCCTACTGATCTAAACCCTACTGACCTATCTAAAATCTCAGCTGAAATTCTAGACAGTCTATAAGATTAAACATCAAAGGGTTAGCACAGTTATAACATGGTATTGAAATAAATTTGCGATTCAGAGCTTGGACAACTAGAGATTGTACGTCAAGGTGAATCGGATATATGATGAAAGTTTTCATTACAACTGATGTTTACACAGATATGCACAAAAATTAAAATACATCAGTTGCTCATAAACTCTAACTTGGCTAATACTTCAGCCCATACTTGCCAAAAATCCTGACAAAAATATCTCTTTTGGCATCTGACTCCTTCGATATATCCACTCCATGTTCCTGACAGACTCTTCTTGCCTCAGCTGCGATCTTCTGTCGTTTAGGATTTCTTGTGTCTGGAATGAATGGAGGGAGATATGTAACTTTTTGAGGGACGGGGACTGTGTTCATATCCAGCTTTGCATCAATCATAGCTCGTCTGAACTGGCTGAACATGCCCGGATCCCCAAAGTGCAGCTCAGTCAGGGCTTCTTTGAACGCTCTTCTTGGATCCTCAGTTGTGAACACCTTCTTGTAATAGAAATCATTCATAAACTCTTGCTTGAATGATTCCCAATCATCATTCCATTCAGCTGGCATCCACTTGTCCACATGCTTGAAGCGTGTCTGGAGCTTGATCTTTCTTGGCAATCTTTGTTGCTTCAACCTTGCTTCAGCATTCACCTGATGTTTATCAATGCATCGTCGGCATCGGGAGGTAACATTTTTGTCCAAGTTGTTGGTAATTTTGGCAAGCTCTTCTTCAAATTTGTTGACTCTTGTAGCTTGGTTGGCTGCGAAATTCTTGATCCATTCAGGATTCATGTCGGTTGATCCATTCAGGATTCATCCTCGTTTGACTCTTGTAACAACAATGAATTTTAACTTTTGTTGTTTCTTGTCGGTTGGCTTCGGAGCGGAGTTCTTCTTCTGAGATGTCTTCTTCTTCAGCTGAGATTCCTTCCCAGCTGGTATCTCTTTTTCAGCTTCTTGCATCTCAACTTCTTGGGTCTCATCTTCCCCAATCTCATCTTCCCCCTTTTTGGCATCAGCAACAAGGCTTGCGACTGAGCCATCTAGAGAAGTGAGTTGCTGTTCAGCCTGCTGGATTCGGTTGAAGAGTTCATCAACAGCGCTCTCCACATCAACCTTCTTCACCAGTTCATTATCATGGCGCTCTTGATCAGCTTTCTTCAGTGTAGCGAAGGTTTCAGTGACTTCGGTTTGGAAAGCGACGAACTCAGCCCATCTTGATTCGAACCGAGAATCCCATTCTTCGTCTTGTGTTTGTTGAGATTTGGCAAGATTGGATTCTGAGATGGACTTGAACACGTTCAGTTCTGATTTGATTCCATGAACGGTTGTCTTCAAGTCATTGATGTCCTTGCCGGTGGATGTTGAGAGATCATCCAACTTCATCTTCAGCGCATCTTGTTCTTCCAGCAACTTCTTGTGTTTCTCCTCCTGAGCTTCCATCATCCTCAGCTGTTCTTCTTGGTTGAGCTGGATGTTGGCAAGCATCTTCTTCCTCAACTGATTGACCCTCTCAGCTATCAGCTCGCAAATTTCATCTGAGGAGGGTGCTGGCTGATCAGCTGGTACTGGTTGGTCAGAAGGTGCTGGCTGTTCAACAGTAACCATGGTTTGGCGATTGGCCAGGTACTGTTGAAGCTCTTCTTCCTCCTGCTTGGCTGCTGCGGCGGCTACGTGACACGCACCCGTCGTGTGGTACGATCAAAATACCTGTGTATGCTCCAGACGGATAATACACGCTCCTGAGCCCACTACCGGACTGGCTAGTCTTAGTGGCAAGCTAGGGTCGATCCCACGGAGAGTGAGGAACTACTTTACTCTTCGGTGCACAAATTGAGATGTCACAGTCTCAACCTGTATATCTGCACAATAAACTAAACGGAAATCAAATATAAAAAAGGGGGTAAGATTTGGGGTAGGTCATGATCATTGTTGATATGTTAATTCGGTCATGGGCACACTAAAGATCCGTCCATGCTTCATATAAACTCAAGGCGTGGCCCAAAGACATTGGGGCGTTTCAAGAGTTCATACTCCACACTTGGGATAGTTGAATCCCTTGTTGTCGTCTTGGTCCGAAGGTCACGCTTCACGCCGGTCACAAGGCCGTGCTTCACTCCTCCTTAGATAGTAGTCATATCCGATCTCTCCAAGTATGCCCCACACCAACCTTCTCTTCCAAACTTCCCATGTCCGCACCTACAGAGTAGACATAACTCGCGGGATATTCATTTCCGGGACCACGTCCAACCGGTCATTGGTATGCCTACGATACGCGAGATGAGTCCTTTGATCGATAACCATGGCTTGATGCCTCGTCACAATTGATGGGTAATTGTTAGAGAAGCCCAAGACTGAAGAAGGACGCAGTATCCCCTTGTCCATTCCTCACCATCTAGATCTACAACACCATTGAAGGCGCTGCTCAGCTACTCGGTCATAGGCATACTGAACGTTGCCGTCTGTCATGCCCTGGCCTTTGCTTGTCATGGTACGGCTCTAACCGAGCGGAGATCACCCGCTGGATCAGAACTGCCCATGGATTCTGCTCAGATCTCTCTGGAACCACTGGATCCAACCGATGGCACAAATGCCTCGCGAATATTTCACATATCAACACTTAATCATTTTCCCCACCCAAATCTCACCAGGGTAATTACTCACACATAATTAAATACATAAACACAAAATAAAATGAACATATGAATAGAAGAAAATACGAAATACTTGAATAAATACCAAAGGCAAACCGCCTTGGGCTTGTTCTTCACAACGGAATTGAAATAAAAGAAAGTAAATTGTTTGGTACGAAAATGTAAAAGAAAATACTGAACTAAAGTGTATCTTGGGACTGAAAATGAAGTAGAACACGATGGGGAGTAGCCACCTTTGTCAGCCACACTTGCTGGCTTTTTATAGTTGACAGACGTCAGTCTAACCCTAACCCAGCTGTCTGACAGTATGCCTGTGACTGACTTTCCATAAATAGATGATCGTGATTGATTTGATTGTTGGGGATGATTGGCTTAATTGATTGAGTGGACTTTATCTTTCTCTTGCTGTTGATATCCCAGATTCGCTGAAACCTTCCATCCTTGGCCCTTCACACGTTTTTCCATAATTAGCCCATATGTGCTGATTGGGACAGTCTGTCATGGCCTTACCAACATGAGTGATCACCTTCCATATTTAGCTTGATCCTTGATTGATCTGATTGGTGATTGGCCATCAATTATTGATTGTTTAAGTTGACTCCACGTTTTTCCAGATCCTTCCATTGTTAAGACTCGCCAGAATCTCCTTAATATCTCCTTCACGCGTCTTTCCATATTTGGCTCTTGTTGTTGACTACTGCTGTCCAGCATGGTCATATTGACTGCATCCTTCGGTTAGCCTCGCACCAGGTGGTACACTTTGGAAATCATCGCTGCTCAGATGCAACTTGGGCTGATTTGTCTCAGTAATGCCCATTTCGCTCATATTTCGTCCATATGCTCATTTCCGAGCTTCCACCTCCAAAATATTTGTTTTCTCCCCTACACGACTCATACAAACACAAAAGAAAAGAAAAATGGGGCCAAAAAGACCCAAAAGTCGAAGACGCATCACACCTACACACTTAAACCATACTTGCCCTCAAGTATGCAGGTGAATTCACAAAAGACACCGACGAAAATAGAAGAAAGAAAAGAAATAAAGACTCAAGACACGAAACTGCACAGTTATCAGATCAGATCATACATGCATGCATCAACCGTAATGTCATACCACAAACCATTGAGCAAATAAATCACATGAAGAGATTAGCAGTTTCTCTCACACACTCAAGTGTATGGCTAAGTGTATACTCTCATTCTATGCTGCCTTAGCTTCCCTATAGGCTTGTTCATGGATTCATAGCAAATGTTCAATCTGGTGCAATTCATCAAAGGGTCTTCGTTAGGTTGTAGTGGGGTATACGGAGCAGAGGTAAGGATTTTTGGATAAGTAGTTTAAAACTTGGTTCCGGTCATACCGACCTATGTTTTCCAGTACTAGCACTCCCACTTCACTTTTCCGGTTTTTGTTTTTTTTTTCTTTTTCAATTAAGCAAATTCATTTTTTTTTTTAAACCCAGACTCTCCTTTCTCAATTTATGCTTTTCCACCTTAAGTAATGAGCTGCCATTTATCTTTCGTATAGTGTGGGAGTCATACCTTTAATCAATTTTAATACAAGGGCTTATAAAAAAGAATTCATTCGGCTCAAAGTGGTTAGCAAGGATTTATCATTTTTAGCTCAAAGAAATAAATCTGGGGCTCTAAATTGAAGGAATTGCCCTAATCATATAAACTACACCATCCAACTAGAATCCACAATCAAGTTCTAGGGTTACTAAGCAGCATAGTCATACCAGAAAATAAATGCAAATTGGCTCAAATCTCACAGGTATGGATTATTCAGTATGCTCTCTACTGCTATCATGTGATAATGCTCATCATGCCAACAAACCAGTCAAACCAAATAGCATGCATGAATCACCAATACTAACAACATGTGCAGACTGACTCTAAACTCAAGACTCAAAAGAAAAACAAAGGCCTTTACTAGGGAGAGAAAACTTATTCGTGGAGTGTGAGGACTCGGTCTCAAGAGATTGACTTTTCACTTGGCGGAATGCATCTCGAATGTCCAACAAATTATGTTCTGACTTCTATATGGAGTGAAGATCATGTATAGCAGTCATGGAGTGGTGGTGAGTGGGAGAATGAATTTTCCGCTGCTTCAAAATGCGAAAGTCTCGCCAGTTGGGGCAGACCCTGACCACATGTCATACTGGTGCTTCGGTAATCCCTTAACCATCCTGTCAATTCTCCACCGACCCCACCTACACACTTTGCATTGCAAAGTGGGTTTTGATCTCCGATGCATAGAATCCAGCTCATCTCATCTGTAAGGTTAGTCCTCCAAGAAACACAAAATACAAGAAATAAAAGAAACATAAATTCAAAGCAGTAATGGTCATACCAGCGACCTTATTTTAGGTTGCCTCCCAATCAGCGCTCTTATTTATTGTCTTGAGCTCGACGCAATCTTTTCCATCATGCAAAACAAGGATCTAGGAGAAAACATTTCTCCATCTTTGATATGCCTGGATCGTAAATCTTCTTGCCCAACTCCATGTACATCCCATCACTACCGTATGCATTGGCTCTCCACTCCTCATGTTCTTGTTGCCTTTTCTGTTCAACTTCATCTTCTGATAGAGAAGGTGCACCATCATCACCAGGAGTTTCTTGGCTAGGGATTTCCAAAAAGTATGATTCCAGACTTGTTCCCTTAAACTCTTCTTGTTTGGCATCATTACTGTCACTAAGGTCATTCAGCAGCTCCTTCTCTGGTATGACCCGCACAGTTCTGTCTGGATATAGCTTATCAACATAGTATTCGGCCAACTCTGTGAAGCATCTTTTACAGTATCGGAGATATTGAACCTAAAAGTAGTGTCTCCGAGCATGTAAATCATGATTCTTCCATCCTCATTTATGTAGACTCGAGCAATTTCCATAAATGAACGACCCAATATCAGTCCAGAACCTTTTTGAGTCTCATGTCCCATATCTAGCACATAAAAATCTACTGGGAGTATGGTTTCACCGACCTTCACTTCAACATTCTTCAATAACCCTTTGGAATGGACATTCCAACGGTCTGCCAACTGTATGACCATTCCGGTTGGCTCGAGGGATCCGAGGTTGAGCTCTTTATACATTGATAGGGGCATCAAATTGATTGATGATCCCAACTCCAGCTTAGCTTGCTCAATTATTTTTCCACCAATAGCACATGGGATAAACAACTCATCCGAATTTTCCGTGAGTACCTCGCTCGGTATGACCGCCGCCACACATTCTAACTTCTCATTCCCTTCCATTTTTGCCTTTTTCGAATTTATGAAATTTTGGGGTAGTGGGCGTTTGTGATCATTAGCTTCCTCCATGATACTCGGACAAGGCGGTGCAGTAGTTGGCAATTTCTGGATGGCCTTTTCTGTATGGGCTGCTCTGACAGATTCATCAGACTCCGGTATGCCTATTCCTGTCAATTCTGCTACAGTGCCTGGTGGTTTGGTCATACCGTCATGCCATTCTTCGAGGTCCTTCTCCTTTTGCATTTTTGCTTCATCAGCTTCCTCGATCAGATTGATCTCTTCCGGTGGAAGTTTCCTTTGATTCTCCACGTCTTTTGCTATAATATCATCCCAACTGAAGATTTCTTGGCTACATTCATCCATTGTTTCAGGTCTGAAGAGTTCGGCATCCTTCATTGACTTTTCCCAAGTTGGTCCTTCTTGTAGTTCTGACTGGTACGAGGGTGTCTGCAGTATGCCCCGTACTGGCTGCAATTGCTGATTCTCCCATCCTCCATGTTGCCATTGGGAATTTGGACTTTCACTCCATTCAGCATTGTAAGAGTGAGAGAATGGATCATACTTTTTGTGCTGGTCATCACTTTCTCCCATAGCAAAATCCTCCATTGGTCCATCCCGTAAGAAGAGTTGATATTCATCAGTTTGATGTCCAGTCATGTTGTATTGGTCATACAGAGGAGCCTTCTTCGGTGTTGTCACAGCTGCTACGAGTTGTTTGATCTCTTTGATCTCCTTCCTCAACTCAATGAGGTTGTCATCCTCCATCTTCTTTGGTGCTTCCAGGTTGCATTCATATGCTCCCGACTCTCTGGCCATACTTTCAAATAGTTGCAACATGTCCTTGGGTGTTTTGTCAAACATCGAACCTCCACATGCCGCAATAACGAGTTTTCTCTCGTATTTCTTGAGTCCCAATAGGAAGTGTTCCACCAAATTATTTTCAGGAATTTGATGGTGTGGGCATTCTTCCAACAATCTTTTGAATCGGCCCCAATACTCGTAGAATGATTCTAGCTCTCCTTGTTCGATGTTTTGTATGGTCCTCCTCATACTAAACACTTTGGCTGCTGAGTAATACTCCAAAAATGTTTGCTCCATCTCAACCCATGTGGTCACACAACCAGTGGACAAGCTGTAGTACCATTTCCTTGCATTTCCTTGTAGTGTGAAAGGAAACAACACCAACCTAATGTATTCTCCCATTGTTGTTTGGTTCTCCTCCGTTGAGCATATCATCTAGAAGTCTTGGAGATGTGTGATTGGGTCATCTTCAGGTATGCCATGGAATTTGGACAGCAATTGGATTAGGTCTGGTTTCAGGTCATACCGGCCTTCAATGGTCGGTAGGGTTATACCGCTAGGTTTCAAATTCAGGTCAGCCGGGAATGCCAGCTGACGGATGGTCTGCGGGGCAGCAACTGCCATCCCGCGTCTCGCCGTACCACGTCAAGCAGTAAGCGGATGATGGATTATGAAGAGTAAAATTGTTGTTGCGCGTCACTCCCCGGCAACGGCGCCAATTTTGACACGCACCCGTCGTATGGTACGATCAAAATACCTGTGTATGCTCCAGACGGACAATACACGCTCCTAAGCCCACTACCGGACTGACTAGTCTTAGTGGCAAGCTAGGGTCGATCCCACGGAGAGTGAGGAACTACTTTTCGGTGCACAAATTGAGTTGTCACGGTCTCAACCTATATATCTGCACAATAAACTAAACGGAAATCAAATATAAAAAAAAGGGGTAAGATTTGGGGTAGGTCATGATCATTGTTGATATGTTAATTCGGTCATGGGCACACTAAAGATCCGTCCATGCTTCATATAAACTCAAGGCGTGGCCCAAAGACATTGGGGCGTTTCAAGAGTTCATACTCCACACTTGGGATGGTTGAATCCCTTGTTGTCGTCTTGGTCCGAAGGTCACGCTTCACGCCGGTCACAAGGTCGTGCTTCACTCCTCCTTAGATAGTAGTCATACCCGATCTTTTCCATGTATGCCCCTCACCAACCTTCTCTTCCAAACTTCCCATGTCCGCACCTACAGAGTAGACATAACTCGCGGGATATTTATTTCCGGGACCACGTCCAACCGGTCATTGGTATGCCTACGATACGCGAGATGAGTCCTTTGGTCGATAACCATGGCTTGATGCCTCGTCACAGTTGATGGGTGATTGTTAGAGAAGCCCAAGACTGAAGAAGGACGCAGTATCCCCTTGTCCATTCCTCACCATCTAGATCTACAGCACCATTGAAGGCGCTGCTCAGCTACTCGGTCATAGGCATACTGAACGTTGCCGTCTGTCATGCCCTGGCCTTTGCTTGTCATGGTACAGCTCTAACCGAGCGGAGATCACCCGCTGGATCAGAACTGCCCATGGATTCTGCTCAGATCTCTCTGGAACCACTGGATCCAACCGATGGCACAAATGTCTCGCGAACATTTCACATATCAACACTTAATCATTTTCCCCACCCAAATCTCACCAGGGTAATTACTCACACATAATTAAATACATAAACACAAAATAAAATGAACATATGAATAGAAGAAAATACGAAATATATGAATAAATACCAAAGGCAAACCGCCTTGGGCTTATTCTTCACAACGGAATTGAAATAAAAGAAAGTAAATTGTTTGGTACGAAAATGTAAAAGAAAATACTGAACTAAAGCGTATCTTGGGACTAAAAATGAAGTAGAACACGATGGGGAGTAGCCACCTTTGTCAGCCACACTTGCTGGCTTTTTATAGTTGACAGACGTCAGTCTAACCCTAACCCAGCTGTCTGACAGTATGCGTGTGACTGACTTTCCATAAATAGATGATCGTGATTGATTTGATTGTTGGGGATGATTGGCTTAATTGATTGAGTTGACTTTATCTTTCTCTTGCTGTTGATATCCCAGATTCGGTGAAACCTTCCATCCTTGGCCCTTCACACGTTTTTCCATAATTAGCCCATATGTGCTGATTGGGACAGTCTATCATTGCCTTACCAACATGAGTGATCACCTTCCATATTTAGCTTGATCCTTGATTGATCTGATTGGTGATTGGCCATCAATTATTGATTGATTAAGTTGACTCCACGTTTTTCCAGATCCTTCCATTGTTAAGACTCGCCAGAATCTCCTTAATATCTCATTTACGCGTCTTTCCATATTTGGCTCTTGCTGTTGACTACTGCTGTCCAGCATGGTCATATTGACTGCATCCTTCGGTTAGCCTCGCACCAGGTGGTACACTTTGGAAATCATCGCTGCTCAGATGCAACTTGGGCTGATTTGTCTCAGTAATGCCCATTTCGCTCATATTTCGTCCATATGCTCATTTCCGAGCTTCCACCTCCAAAATATCTATTTTATCCCCTATACGACTCATACAAACACAAAAGAAAAGAAAAATGGGGCCAAAAGGCCCAAAAGTCGAAGACGCATCACTGCGTCAATGTCATCGATGAAATTAGCAGATTTGGCCAACATGTTGTCAAGGAAGGCGACACAATATTGTTCGGCTGTCTCCGTTGTGTCTCTTCCTTCTGCCTTGCTGATATCCAGTTGACGAGTCAGCAGTGCAATCTTGTTGTTGTACACAACTTCAAGGTTGGTGTAGTTGAAGTATTCCCTTATACGCGACTCATCTGCCTTGAGTTGGTCCCAGCTGTGTATCCTGATGGTATCTTCCTTGACATACCAGTGGCTGAATATGATGTTGAATTGATACAACAACTCAGTTCCAAGTGTGGCAAAAGTGGGCATGTCGCGCGCCTCGGGGAACATTCCGATCAGCTTCTGAAAGCAGTAGGCCAACTTGCCTTCATGTTCCAGCGCGACAGCTCAACGATCAGCTTCTTCGTCGATGGGGGAGGGAGATAGATTTTCATATGGAATCGGTTCAAGAGTTTCCTCAACATTGGCTAAAGAAGTGGTCTCAATATTGGCATCGAGCGGGGAGCTCGGAATTTCTGATTGGGTGGGGATGTTGGCATCGAGAGGTTCCTCAACATTGGCCAAAGAAGTGGTCTCAATGTTGGCATCGAGCGGAGAGCTCGGAATTTCTGACTGAGTGTCGGTTGAGAGAATCTCTTTGGGTTGTACGGCATCAGCTCCTGCCGTGGGGGAGGTTGGAAGATCTTCGGATTCCTTGGAAGAAGAAAAAGCATCCGAGGACATGTTCGGCTCATCTTCCGGATCGGTTTCCATCCTTTCCTTCTCATCTTGATAGGGAGACCTATCCTTCCCAGTTCCACTTTCACGAGAAATAATTTCAAACGCATCCTTGTCAACTTAGTGACTCGACTCAGATGGTTCCTCCTCAGCTGGTACCTCCTCAGATGGTTTTGCAATTGACTTCTTCTTGATACGAACTCTCAACTTCTTCTTAACCGGCTCCTCCTCTTTCTCCTTTTCTGACTCATCTCTGAGTCGGCGTGCAGCTGTCGATTTTGAAGTGCGGCCGACAGCTGGAGGCAGCTCCTCAGCTGTATCTTTTTCCTCAGCTGATTTCACAGCTTCCCTTTTGTCTTTAGGAGTATAAACACTCCAAATCACATCCAGAGCCGTCTTGGCTGTTGGGAACAGCATCTGCCTTGTTACTGGGGTCTCCTCACAGTCTTCCCACACCATGTTCTGATCCTTCGTGGCGAGAAGGATCAGGGCAGATATTTTAACTCCAAAGTTGAGAGTTCCCTTGACACTCAACAACTTTTCCCCGGAGTCAGTTGTGGTTTCTGTAATCTTCTGCTTCTCCATTGTCAACTGGTGTTCAAAGTACTTGAACCAGTTGATGTTGTGCTTGTGCTTGTGCTCCGAAGCTATCAACTGCTTGAGCTTTGGTCGGCTGATATCTCCAAAAGCTCCACTGTATCCGAAGATAACCTTGGATACAACATCAAATAGAAGTCGATGCTCGGGCTTCAACTTCGTTCGCTGCATGTTGCTCCTCAATCTTTCTGGGGTGATAAAAGCATTCTCCAGAAATGGATCCGCATCTGCATCTGTGATGTTCTCGATGGAGTCCGTGGCGGTCAGATTTGGTGGAATGATGGAGCGTAGCATATCGGAAACTGGTATGGGGATGGTGACACGACGGATAGTTCTGGCAGGAACGTCGTGCTGTCGACAAGATATTTCTGAAACAAGGCCATCTCGGCTGTCGATAGGAGATTTCAGGTTCAATTAGAATTCCCCGACCTGTCGCCTGAGAAGGTGAGTGGGGAAAAGCGTTGCCCACTCAAGAAGACTATTCTCCCTGAGAAGATCGGCGATGGGGGATAACACCGGCGAGTCCAGTGCTTCTTCCGACAGAATCTGCTCAAAATGGATCTTGGATAACATCATGTCGAAAGATTCCTCGTATGAAGAAGGAACTAGTGCTGGTCCTGAAGATGCCATCTTCTTTCCTTACGAAGAAGCTTTTGGTGCCATTTTTAGTGTTGCAGTGAAGTATATATTTAGAGAGAAAAAAACTTAGCAGAAATGGTGAGACAGAATCAGAGATGAAGATGAACAGTTACTGCAGATAAATACTAGAATAGAAGGTAAGAAATCACTTCCTGATTTTCAACCTTTTATAGGTTAGTGGGTCGATTGAAATCGATGGCCAAGGTTAAATGGCGCGAATCAATCAACGGCTGAGATCTCGCGACTGTTGACTAGCTTTGACTGACGTTGAATTCCGAGTTCCAATACGCACGAGTGAGAAGGTGAACTGTTTTTATGTCAGCCCAGTCGCACTATAAAGTAAGACTATTGATGTTCAGCCGTACTTTATATTAAATGCGCTATGATGGCTATTTTAATCTAACTGACATGCTCAGGAATGTATGAATTTATTTCAAACATTCTCATTTAAGACACAAACACCTTCAGCCATAAATGATACCTGCCAGCTGATGTCGGAATCAGCTGTGTTCCAATGTTGCGGCAAACCATCAGCTGACTCGAGTTTGTCTGTTCAACTGACGTTTGATGTCTTCGGTTGGCGATCCGCATCTGAGATTCCCCCTTCATCTGAGCTTCTCCCTCAGATGGATATCTATCTCTTCACCTCGGCTGATTCCTCATCTGATGGATCCAACAATCCAAAGAGATCACATAACATCTTGAATCGTGCTTCGGCTAGAGGTTTGGTGAAGATATCTGCTCTCTGAATCTCAGTTGGAATCTTCTCCACAGATACGTCCTTTTTCTCAATATGATCTCTGATAAAATGATGTCGGATGTCAATGTGCTTCGTCCGAGAATGGTGAACAGGATTCAAAGAGATAGCAATGACACTTGAGCTATCACAATGGATGGGAACCTGTCCAGTTGCTACTTCATAATCTCTCAGCTGTTGCTTGAGCCACAACACTTGCATGCAACAACTACCGGCAGCCATATACTCTGACTCGGTTGTAGAAGTGGCAACATATGCTTGTTTCTTTGAAAACTATGAAACTAGCTTGCTTCCCATGAACTGACAGTGTCCAGATGTGGACTTCCTGTCCAACCGATCTCCGGCTAGATCCGCATCTGAGTATCCGGACAGTTGGATATTGTCGTCAGTTGGGTACCACAACCCAACATTAACAGTACCCTTCAAATTCTTAATGATGTTCTTTGCTGCCAACATGAGTGCTTCCCTCAGCTGAACTTGGAACCGAGCACACACTCCAACCGTGTAAGATATATCTGGCCGACTGGCGGTTAGATATAGCAAAGAACCAATAATCCCTCTATACTTACTGGCATCCACGAGTTTTCCCTCAGATCCGGGTTCAATCTTCCAGTTAGTATTCATCGGGATCCTTGTGGTTTTACTTGACTGCAAACCGAATTTTGCGATGAGCTCCTTTGTATATTTGGACTGATTAATGAATATCCCTTTTGGTGACTGCTTCACTTGTAGCCCAAGAAAATAATTCATCTCGCCCATCATCGACATCTCGAATTTCTCCTTCATGAGGGTTGAGAATTTCTCGCACAGCTCCTCCGACTTCGAACCGAATATGATGTCGTCAACATAGATTTGCACAACAAGTATGTCTTCTCCAACTTTTATGGTGAACAGTATTTTATCAACTGACCCTCGTTTGAACCCCGAGTTCAGAAGAAGGCCACAGAGAGTGTCATACCAAGCCCTAGGTGCTTGCTTCAATCCATAGATTGCTTTCTTCAACTTATACACTCTTCCATCACCAGTCTCAAAATCGGGAGGCTGTTCAACATAAACATCTTCCTTAATATCACCGTTGAGGAAGGCACACTTCACATCCATCTGATAAACCTTGAATTTGTGAAATGCGGCATAGGCTAGAAATATTCTGATAGCTTCCAACCTTGCAACAGGCGCGAAAGAATCCTTGAAATTAATTCCTTCTTGTTGGCAATATCCCTGAGCTACCAACCTTGCCTTGTTTCTCACGATGAATCCAATGGCGTCTCTCTTGTTCTTGAAAATCCACTTTAATCCAATAACTTTAACACCATTTGGTCTTTCTACCAACTCCCATACACAGTTGCGTAGAAATTCATTCAACTGTTCTTGCATGGCTGTTGTCCAATGAACACAGTTGAGAGCTTCCACAACATTCTTCGGTTCTGGCACATCAGCTACGAAACATGAAATCATGGCAACATCTCCTGTCTGTTCGAACTCCTCAAGAACTGCCAACTCTTCAGCATATTGGGCGTAAGTGCTGGAATCTTTCTCAGCTGAGTCTGGATTTGCAACTCTGCTCCTAGTACGCACACCTTTGGCTGGATCTCAGATGATGTTGTCCTTGGAATGATCTTCATACCATCTCTTGTTGCGTCTTTCTTCTTTTTCCAACAGTGGCTATTCCGTGATTTCAACTGATGGGATAACCTGAGCCGTGGGAGATGCTGGGATCTTCAGAACTGGTGATTCATTTGCTGTTGAGTCTGGATTCTCAACATGGACAATATTTTGAACCGAGCTAGGTTGGGCTTCAGATGCTGATGCAGTTGGAGTAACATCAGCTGAAGTTCCCCCTTGAGATGAGCTGGTGTCCTCACATTCATCTTCAGAGGAATAAGGATCTTCATCCTCGGTTGCCCATACCAATGGTTCAGCTAGATTCTTCTGCCTTAGAACCTGCGATCTGGTGAGAGCTGGTGGAACATGTGGATCTGCTTGTTGTCCTTTAGCCTGTTCCCTGCACTCAAAGGTAGATTCATCAAAACTAACATGAGGTGTTATCTCCACAACACGAGAACTGTTGTTAAAAACTCTATAAGCCTTGATCCGAGCGGCATATCCGAGAAATATGCCCTTCGAAGCCTTGGCGTCAAAAGTTTTCAACTGAGTCTTTCCATTGTTGTGAATATAACACTTAGAACCAAAAACGCGAAAATATGAAATATCAGGCTTCCTGCGTCTCCATAGTTCATATGGAGTCTTTCCCAACCGCTTGGTCAGAAGAGACCGGTTCTGGGTGTAGCAAGTTGTGTTAATTGTCTCAGCCCAAAATCTATTTGGCAGAGCTGAGCTTGTCAACATGGATGTAGCTGCATCCTTCAGCGTTCGGTTTCTTCGCTCGGCTACTCCATTCTGTTGTGGAGTACGAGCAGCCGATGTTTGATAAGTGATTTCGTGCTTCTCGTAGTATTCGATGATGGTTTCATTGAGGAACTCGGTTCCACGGTCTGATAGGATAGAAATGATTTTATTCTCTTGTTGGTTAGATATCCGATCCATCAGCTTGGGTAGCTCATCTCGGGTTTCACTCTTGTGACGCATGAAAATTGTCCACGTGTACCTAGAGAAATCATCAGTAACAACAAGTGTATATTCGTTACCATTCATGCTCTTAGGAGTAACAGGCCCGAAGAGATCCATATGGATCAGCTGCAATACTCGGTCGGTTGAGGGAATCGTTTTCAACCGAAAGGAGGATCTAGCGAGCTTTTCCAGCTGACATGCACTGCAGATATGTGTTGTTGAAAACACATGATTCGGAATTCCCTTTGCAAGTCAGTTCACTGTCTTGAAATTCAGATGGTTGAGCCTTTTGTGCCACAGCCAGCTCACATATGAACTACTCTTTGATAAAAGACAGGTGTCAGGAGGACTACTATTCCAATCTGCATAGTAGACATTCCCGGTTGGGGATCGATTTCCCAACAATATGACTTGCTTTGTTCTAACATTTTTGACCCTGCAGCCCTGCGCATCAAACTTGACAGAGAAACCATTATCACAGAATTGGCTGATGGAGAGCAAATTATGCTTCAATCCATCAACATATGAAACATTTGAAATAGACACGAGATTGGTTTCAAGGGTACCGTAGCCTTTGGTGTGACCTTTTGAGTTGTCACCAAAGGTAACAGATGGTCCTTTCTTTTCTACGAAACTTCCAAGCAAATCCCTCAGATTTTTCATGTGTTTCGAGCATCCACTGTCCATCACCCACATGGTATGTGATGCTTTATTCTTCCTCAGCTGTTCCTTCTGCTCCTGCACAGAGAAACACGCTTAGGTCCCCAATTTTAGTTGGGTCCTGGAGGGTTAGAACCAGTTCCCCCTTGAACTGTGGGTCGCTTTTCCCTGTAGATTCAGATAGATTTGTCATTCTAGATTATCTTTCCTTCTTCATCAACTATAACAACACCTCGGTCATCCTTAGGCTTGTTGTTATTGTTGACGTTCTGTTTCTTGGGAGGAGATTGATTTCTCCCATTGTGGGCTTTAGGAGGAGAGGCGTTCCCCCTGTTTTGTTGACGTTTCTGACCCTGTTGGTTTTGCCTATGAGGTCGGACGCCATTTTGGAATCTTTGTGGCTGAGTCTGATTCCATTTTCCTAACTGTCGACTATAGCTGTTCATGCCCAGTTGTTGATTTATGTTCTGGCATGAATATCCGCAGCTGTTGGAACTGTTCCACATTCGTTGACTCTGATGGAACCTCCGGTTGTTCTGATGATGGAACTGATGTTCATTCTGATGGTTGAATCCTTGTCGGTTCTGTTGATTCCATCCATTCTGAGGTCGGTTCTGATGTCGGTTCTGAGGTCGGTTCTGATTGTATCTCCGATGTCTTCGATTCCTATTCTGAGTCCTGGAACATTCCCCCTCGGTTGTTATCCCAACCGATGGATTCTTCAGTTCTCCAACCACAGCTCCTTTTCCTTTCTCAGCTGCAGTTCCCTTGGCAGGTTGTGCTGTAGGTGCTTGCTGTGACGTGGAGGTTGGATTAAGTTGGGGAGTTGTAGATAACATTCATAGCCTTGATAAAGGTTGCGGGTGGAATTCCAGAGTCCTTGACCATGTCGTAACCGAGTCCAGACACGTCATCCATTTTGTCTTTGGTAACTGATGAGATTCTCGATGATTTTGGATGATTGATATATCTTTATCAAGTTGTCCTTCTCAGTTTGTAGATCCTTGAGAAGAACAGCTATATGTTCGGTCTGTGCATCTGACTTCTTCATCAGCTGGTCGATTTGTTCGTCTTGCTTGTTCAACTGTTCATGATGTTCCTTAATCTGCTCCTTCAACTCCTCATCGGTTGGAGCCTTAGTTTGGTTAGCCACATTCAGTTGACTTTTGAGATCATCAATCTCTTCGGTTTGACTTTTAATCAGATCGTCCTTTTCAGTTAAGGATTCTTCAAGTCTGGAAAACTGTTCTTGAAGATTCTTAAACTCAACCGATTGCTGATGCAATTCCTCACTGAGTTCTAGGAAGTCACCCCAAGAGGGTTCCAACTCTTCATCTATTGTTTCCTGCATGTTAGTAGCATTGGAAGAATTTAAATTAACTGGACTAGAATGTACCTCAGCATCATCCTGGTCAGTTCCAAATGCCATGAGACATTGATCCTGTCCGGTAGCGTTGTTGGTGTGAGTCAGCTCTTCCTCATCTTCGGTGTCGGTGAAGATGTCCATATCATCAGCTGCTTCTTTTGTAACCATGGCCTTGTTCTTTGCATTTTGCTTGGCCCTCAACGCTTCTCTATCTTTCTTCGACAGATCTGGACAATCAGCTTTAAAGTGTCCCTCTATGCCGCATTCAAAGCAACCGTTGTTCACAGGCTTTGAGTTATCTCGAGTTCGGTTGGATTTATAGAACCGCTTGTATTTTCCGAACCGAGTATCCATGTTAGCTAGCTTCTTTGACAAGGTGGCTATACTCTGTTGCAGCTCTTCTCTGCTTGGCTCCTTCAAAGCTGTGTCCGCAAATCTTGTTGCCCTTGATATTCACGGCTTGGAATAGTCGGCTCGAAGTGCTACTGTCTTTGTTGCTGAACCAACATCCTCATGTCGACTCGTCTGCACCGAGGACTGAGTTGATCTTCGTCGATTCACCTTGTACTCGTTTCCTTTCAGAATTGAGAACAGTCTGTCCATTCCCATCTCTCCAAGATCAGCTCGACTTTCATGAATGTTGGTGAAGGTGTCCCACTCAGCTGGTAGGGCTTGTAATACTTTGAGGTTGATTTCTCTCAAAGTATATTTTCCTCGTCTGATAGACTGGATCCTTCGGATGATATCCATGAACCGAAGCTCCAACTGATCAATGGTTTCATCCTCTTTTAGACAGAAGTTGTCAAAATCTTGACAAGCATGGGAGAACTTGTTCTCCTTGGTTTCGTCACTCCCTTCACTAAGAGATGCCAAAATGTCCCACATCTCCTTAGCTGTGTTGCACTCTTCTATCCATGGAAGATAGTCTTTTCCAACTATGGACATGATAGTGCTCTGAGCCCAGATATCCAGCTGGCTCACTTTTGCTTCCTCAGGAGTAAAATCTTCAGGCTTTTTCTTAACCATCACCTCAGTTGCATCCCCATTATTGGGACTTGTAGGAGTGCGAATGACTTTTTCCATGATGGTGATCGGTCCGGATGTAATCACTTATTGCATTTGATGATGCTTGGACAGTAGAATCTTCTTCATCCGAGTTTTCCAGGATGTATAATTCACAACCGAGAACATGACAACAATCTTGTCTTTTACATCCATCTGCACACAACAAAAAGACAACTAATGCAAGCAGAAATTCACTAGCGTGAAAAAGATCTATTCAGTTGACCACTGAAGAAAAACACCTCGATTCACACCTCGTGAAACAGAGACAGTGGTCTTTTGAACCACTGCTCTGATACCACTTAATGGTCCCGATACGAGTTCTGGTGTATGAGGGGGGGAATACACCAGATAGGAATTTTAAAATCAACCCCCTGAAAATTATCACAACTGAGTAAGAGGACTCAACTGGAATCACAACTGAGTAAGAAAACTCAGCTGGAAGAGTGGTGCTGTGCGGAATGTGGTGGAAACAACAATAACTCGTATAAAACAACTCACGCTCAGATGCAAGGTCGGTCAATAACCAAATCAGTTAAAAATGTAAAGATGCAGTTGGATATGCAAAAAGTAACTGAACAGAAAACACAAACACACAAAGAATTTATGTGGTTCGGAGAGAACTCCTACGTCCACGGGGAGTTGTGAGTCCACACAACTCAGTCCAAATTCTTTAGGACAACTACCACAAAGCTTACGCGGGCTTTGCATCCGTTCAGATAAGTTTGCGGGGGTACTTATCAACCTGACAGATAAGTTTGCGGGTACTTATCAACCTTTCTACTCAATTTCGGGAAGAGCAGGATCCTAACAACCTTTTTAGGGGATGTGTATAAGGGTGGATTTTCCAACTACTAGCTCTAACAAAGAAGTGAGCTAGGATCTAAGCTTGAACAAATGAAGACTCAAACTAAGATCGAAAACACAAAGACAGATTCTAACACTCTATGAACTCTCAGCTGGTGATGTTCTTAGAGGATAATTTCAGTTTAGCTCGTGTGCAGTTTTTCGTCTTTCTTTCGCTCGTTAGTCTTTTCTCGCACTTGTCTGTCTTCTGTCTTGATGAATGAATGAATGCCTCTATTTATAGGCGGTGAGAATCAACTAGCCGTTGGAAGAGCCGTTGATCTCTATTCTGTGAAAGCGTTGGCTTGTCTCTCATCTCAGCAGATTTTCCCGATTTGGCAACTGTGAACTTCTGCTTTCCTTCTGAGACAACCTTGTGTTGGGCCAAATGAGGTAATGACAGAACGTCAAACCTTCATGTGACTTCTTTTTGAAATTCAAATTTCAACCTTTGTCTTTCAACATTGGTTGGTCGGTTGAGAAGTTTGGTCTTCATCCAAGTGGTCTTCAGCTGATGTTCCATGTGATCACTACCTTCATCTGACATTCTGTCTGAAGAGGAACAGTTGAACCCTCAGCTGCCTTAAACTTCATGTTGTCGATCTACCATATTAAGTCCTGCAACTGATGTTCCATCTGATCAGGTGGCTTCACATCTGATGTTCCATATCCGAATAGTTGGCTTGAACACTCAGTTGTCTTTCTTCTATCTGATGTTCTATCCGAGTAAAGCCATGTTGCCGTCTTCAGCTGGAGTCCTGTAAAGATAAAATCTCAACATTGCTCAAACAGCGAGCCTAAATACTAACATTAGGATATGGCAACATCTACTCGGTTGGGGTCAGTTGGTTATGGAATCGATCAAAACTTTACTTAAATTTCCCAACAATATAAGTTATAATTTATAAACTTGAAATTGAAGAATGAAAATGAAATTGAATTGAAATGGTTTAGTAATTGGTTAGTTGAAAAAGACGAGGAAATGCCTGTCGTTTGTTTAATCAAGAGACGTGAAGTATTCACGACAAAGGAACATGTGTCATGACTGTAAAAAGATAATAATTTCGTGAGCTTAAAGGTTGTATAGCATTGATCGAACCTAGGGAATCGTGCGTTGAGTTTTACGAGCACCTAGGATTTCACTCGGACTGTTTTGCGATACGTTACGGAAACTGTCATAACTTTCTACTCGCTTAACAAAATCGAGATCTGTAAATTGGACAATAAACTAGACATCCGTAGCTTTCTTTTGGTACTAAATTCATCCCCTTTTTCGCAGAATTCTGTTCTATATGAGCTCCAGAGTTACTGCCTTGTGCAGAAATTTTCCGAAACCTAATTTCTTAAGTTGAATTCTTTTTAACTTCGTTCCTTGTGAACTTCTAAGTCGTTATAAGTTATCGACTTCCGATATTAACTGACCTAAGTGTCGAGTAAGGAACCAAGTTAGTTTCTAAACAAGATATGAACGAGTCTCGTTTCTTTGATTAATCAAAAGAATGTAGATAAAGTGCAAAGGCCTAAAAGTCATAAAACGAATTCAATTTCCTTTTCTTTTATCATCTCAACGTTTACTAAAGTGTGATTATTTATGTTCAAAGGAGGAAGTCGAGTTTAGAAGACAGGACGGAAGACAGAAGATGGAAGCTTTAGTTGTTCTGTAAAATTCCTAAAGTGGGCTTTTCTATATATATCAAATCAAATGAGCGATGCTCGAAAATGTTTACTTATCGCTTTATAACTGTGTTTTAAAGTGATTATCAAGGCATGAAAATATTTGTTTTATGTGAGTTCTTTTGTGCCTTTCTGAGTTAGCTAAAGGGGATTAACTAATCGATCGGACTGCTGAGTTAACCGTAAGGGTTTTCCAGGGTTTAGTGTACACGGTAGCCAGTGTGTGTGGTACCCTGTTGAGGGGTAGCCAGCCACGGTGAATAGAACGTGCGCGGGAGAAGTATACTCTCCCCCGGCGTTGAAACAGAAGTTGGGCAAGTTGAACGTAACATCAAGTAAAGGCTTGGCCAAGCTATATTGTGAAAAGTGAAAGAAAATGTTTAGTAGGCTCGGGTATTTAATGAAAAACCCCGATGCGCTATTTATCGAGATGCCTGATTTAATCTATACTTGTGATATATTTTCGGCAATGTGCCCACTAAGTATGTTTATACTTAGCCCTGCATATGTTTTATAAATGTGCAGGTTGAGTGACGGGAGCGGCAGAGGTTGAGTAAGGGTTGAGTTGGGGTTGAGTAGGGTTGTGAATAGGATGAAGAACTGTATGTCAAGCTTTACGCTTTCCGCTGCCAAACTCTTCTTTTGAGTTATTGTATATCTTTTTGTCTAAGTCCCATACAATGAACTAAGTTCCTTTTTGAACAACTTGTCGAGCGATCCTTCAAGGTCGACTTTCTTTCTTTTAATAAAGTCTGTTCATAGATATCAGTTGTTGTTTATATTTGTCTGTTTATTTGTTTATCCTCCTTCTTCCCCGCTTCATTAAATCCAACCCCTAGTCGCACTCCGGCTTTACTGTCCCTCGGGATTTAAGGCTGTGACATAAAAATAAAGAGAAAAATTAATAATTTGATTATTGAGCTAAGCATTGAGTAAAACAAAGAAAATATTTTTTGTTAAGGAGTAATTAATTAGGAAGAGAAATTATTATAGAAATTTAAAAAGAAAAATAATACTACTAGTTGTAAAATGAAAGGAGAAATTAAAATTTAGAAAATGAAATAAGAAAGGATAAGTATGAAAAGTTAAGGATGAATTAGTCGAGGATAAGTTCGTTCAATTGAACGAGAAATAAGAAGGAATTAATCTTAAGAGAAATAAATTCTTTTTTAAAGAGAAAAATCTTTGTAGAGTCGAGCATAAGAGTTTAATGAAGAATAAGTCGAGATTGAGTTGTTTGTCTTAAATACGAGATTAATTTGAGAAAGTTTTAGAATAATGAGAATAGAAATAAATGAGTTAATAAAGTAATTTCTTAATGAAATAAGAAATAGTAAAGTATGAGATTGAGAACTAAATTACTACTTAGATGATTAAATAATGCTATAAAGAAATAGCTCGAATAAAATAAAATTATGAGTTGAGGTCGAATAAGTGATTAAGACTTATTAAATTCGAATATAAGTCTTAAGTATTTGAATGTTTGTTTCTTCTTAGCATAATTGAGTATTGATTGGTAAACTGATGATGTTTGAATTAGAGTAATCAAGTTGCTTAGCAAATGTTTTAAATTTGAGTTGTGATAACAAGGTTGTCGAACGTTAAGTTTTTAAAACGAGAGCCGAGTTTATATTGAGTAAAGAAAATGAGAATTTTATTAAGAAAATAATATAAGATTTTATTATTGAATGATAATTATTAAAATAACGTCGTATTATAAATCGAGAAATATTAAATAGTTATTTGAAGTTTTAAAAAAAATCAAAATTTTCTATTATTTCAATTTGACTTATTAAGAGTTGACGAGAACATTCTTAATGTTCACTCAAAGATAATATTTTCCAAGAATAAGTCGAACAGTGGTGAGTTAACTATTGATTGCATTTGAAATATAAATCATGTTTGAGTTTATTATGCTTGATTAAAGTTATATGTTGAGTGAAAGGTTTATGTTTCGTTTATTGTGAAATGACTTGTTCGTTTATTATAAATGCTTGTCTATGACGTGATTGATTTGAGATGACGATAGTTGAATCGAGAATTTGAGTGAGAAATTCGAGTAGCATAATCAAGATGAATGGGTTTTTCTCACTAGTGAGAAATACTAAAGTGATATTATTTCTAGAAACGAGAATGTGAAACGAAGTTTATCTAGTAACCGAGTAAATTTAAATAACCGAGAGAGAGAAAGTTGAGAAAAGACATTGACTTAGAAAAGTTAAAATATAGAAAAGACCCCAGTCAAATAGAAGTCCTTCAGCCGAAACCAAAATCTACTTTACATCTTACGCGTCGAGAGTTTTGTCCTTATTCGATGTTAAATTGTGAAGGACCAAGAGGGATGGAAAAGTAGCGAGGACGCGAAAGAGTAAGCCGCCTAGCTAGAATCTTCGGAAGTCAGGTGGGCTTTTCTAAAACTAAAACTCTGTTGAATGCTATATATTATTGAGTATGCCTATGTGAGTTTTTAAATCAATTGACTTGCCATTTATTTGAGTTGGTATGATTTATCATCTGCTTGAGATATTATTATTATTGTCCTGTGAAAGACAGGAACCCACGTGTGGTTATTTGAGTTATTTGAGGTGACTGTGTGCTTTACTTCTATTTAGCCGGTCATAGTGTTTGAGAAGGAGGCCTACTTCTCGACACAGAGATAATGTGGTAGATGATTCATACCTGTATGTTCATAATATGTTTGACAGCGCTGTCGTTTCAAGGAAAATAAAATGATTTTGCATTCACAAGTATAACTTTTTAAAATCTTATTAATGCTTGTGATATTGTGGCAAGGCAAGTTCAATTGTATAGCTCTAAGAGCAGGTTTTAAAATGTTTTTGGAATGTGTTCACTGAGTACGAAGTACTCAGCCCTGCATGTATTTCTAAACATGCAGGTTAGCGGGATGAGGATGGCGTGGATAGCTTGGTGGTGTGTTTCTTTTTGGTTGAGTCGAAAGTTGGCTGGCAATTACATGTCTCCATACATGTAGTTGTTGGGAACTGAGTCGAAGTTTCGCTGCAATACAATTTGATACTATCTTTTGATATGTTTACGTTATTATTCTGATGATATGTTGGTTCTATGAGCGATGTGCTCGATACAATTTACTGCTTTTCTTTAATTTCCGTATGATGTGAACTCGACATACTTATGCCTTTTTGGGTCTTCTGATGTAAATTAATTACTTATGCTCGTTGGTTGTTTTATCGTGATTTGAAAGCATGCCTTTATTTGTTATCGCTTTCAGTCATTATTCCCTTGATTCTCCGAGCATGAACCCTTATGTGAGTTGAGTTAGTGTATGGTTTGATATTGTTCATCGCTCCTCGGGAATCGGGGTGTGACAATTGAATGATTTTTCGATCAATTTCGATTTTCGATTTTAGAATCGAGAGAAATCTTTTTATTTCTTCTGTTAGTTTTTGTCCTTCATCATAATTTATTCTTAGGAGCTTGTTTTTGCTCGATTCAAGTTCTATTACTCTTTATTTATTTATTTAAGCTCTTATAATTCTCTAATTTATTTATTTACGCTTAAATTTTCATAAGTCAACTTTTAATTAGAAAATAATTGACCTTTTTGTAACTTCTTCATATGTTATCCAAATTCAATGATTCAAGTGGCTATTATAGTTGTTTTTATCTCAAGTTCATGTTTATAACATCAAATACATCTTTTATCCATCAAGTTCTCACTAATTTTCTTTTAAATTTTCTGCATTACTCTATTTCTTTTATTCTTGTTCTTTTTCAATAATTTCAAGTTCCATTATGCATAGAATTACTCTAATTGATCATTTCTTCCATCAATTTCATCTTCTAACTTCATTTGACAAAAGTCATAATTTATTTCACTATTTCATTGTCCAAATTTGGGTTTTCTTCATACAAACTTATTTCTTTTATTTTAAAGCTTCGTTATACTTCAAATAATTCTAATTTCATACTTCTTAGTTCAATTTATCTCATTAAGCTTAAAATTACTATAGTTCTTCTTTTTAGTCTTAAAGCTTTCGAATTATTTGGGGTTTTCCCCATTGTTGTTCCAATTCTTGATTTTAATTCATATTTCCACTTTAAATAATTTGAATTTCATTATTTGTTATCTAATTCATCAATTTATGCATAAGGATTTAAAAAGCACAATTTATGTTATATATTATGGTTCAAATTTTTCTTATATTATATATAATGTTTTATTTCTTCAATTCCTTTCAATCTTAAGCTTATTTCATCTTTAATTTCGTTTCTATAGTATCAATTCTCCCATATAACTATAGGGATTAAAATTCCCAATTTATACAAATATATACATGCTGAAATTTTTTAAATATGATTATATAAATTCATTTCTTTCTTTTGATGGTATTTTTATATATACGTATTTCTTAAATTAATTTCCAAACCATCAATTCATCATATTAACCATAAGAATAATAAATCCCAATTTATTTACCATACACATGGTTTTAATAAGTTTTTGCTCAAATAAATTCATACTTCTAAATAAATCATAGATTCATGTTGATTCATGCTTGAATTAATATTTTCCATCATCAATTTAAGCATAGAATTCATGTATCAAAAATTAAAAATTACTATTCATCATCTTCTCCAAAAAATTTTTTCATGTTTTAGTGACTATTTCTTCATTCTTTTCATTCCATCATGCTTATATATCATCATATATCTCATACCTAGCATCAAATTCAAGAAATAACTCAACACACAATAAAAACCCAATTTAGGCATAAACCATCGATTAAATCATGATCTCCATACTTATATGTTTATTTTCTTCATTTAATCATCCTAATAGTCTTAGAAATAATTCTAGAACACATATAAATCATCAAAATCAAGAAATAAATCAAAGCTCAAGAAATCCTAATTTTTATCTCAAATAGTCGAAGGTTTTATGGTGGTAAGAGGCATGGATTTCTTGCTTGTTTTTCTAGCAGGGAAGACATGTATATTCTTGGAATCATACTTAAGGATATAAGTATCAAATATACTTCTCATGCTCATGAATTGGATCGATCAAAAAGGGAGAGAAATATAAGAAGTTCTTGATCCTTCTTTAAGCTTGAATTAAAGAAAAATATCAATGTTATGAAGATGGCATGGTTCGGCTGCCATGGATGAAGAAAGAAGGTAAATATTGTTCTTACTTGAAGATATGAAGGAATAGAGATGAAAACTTAATTCCTTGTGATTCATAGCTTTCTTCCTTGAGTTTAGTTGAAGAAAAATGGAAGCTTTGGAGTAGCTTGCAGGTCACGGCAATGGAGGAGAATGGAGGGAAGAGAGATGACGATGATGGCTGATTATGAGAGTTTAAGAGGGAGGAATCATGTGTGTGAATTTAGAGAGTGAGGGAGTGTAATTCACTTAGGTAGAGTGAGAGTGGGGAAAGTTGAGAGAGTGAGATACACATGAGGGAGATGAGAGTGAAATTAATAAAGATAGGAGGAAGAGGTAAGGATGTGTAGAGGGAGATGAATCTCACTTTTATCAGATGAAAATGCTCGGAAGAAAAGATTTTATTCGGTACAATGTATCCCTCTTAAAATGTTATACTTTAATCCCCCTTTTTCGCACTTTCTAGACCTTGGATTTCACTCTAACTTCCATCATTAGTCTTGAAATAATTTTTAGATTCGGAAACACCGAAGTTTCATAGGCAAATTTCGAATAACGAAAAAGTCGTAAAAAGTTACTATTCACTCAAACAGGTTCTTTGAAAATAAATTCAAACGCGACTCAAATGATCTTAGAAAATTCTCAAACTTTTACCATTGGTCTTAAAATAAATTCTAGATTCCAATGACACTAATTAGACTGAATTCGAAGTTCGTCGATCGAAGGTTGACTTTTTCATCAAAGTTACTATTTATTAGAAAGTCAACCGTCACGAAATCTTCCGAAATTTGAAATTATGCTAAATCTCACATTCTTTCTTCACATCTTCATTCTGAGTTGCCGAAATGAGAAAAATTATGATTTCGCCCTTCAGGGGCATTTTGGTAATTTCACGAGAAAATTTATCCTCGGAAATTTTTATAACACAGAATTGCACATAATCACATACAATAACATTTAAGAAGCACTTAGGCACACATAATCACATTTAGAATTAATTACGCTTAGGAAAATTGTGTTACAACAGCGCAGGTCAAACTACCCAGCAAAGGCATCCGAACTAGGACAATCCTCGCTTCTACCAACAGATGTTCCCAGTGCCTCACCACTACCAGCAAGCATATCAAGGACATGGAAACAATGGTGATCAGTTCAATGGTCTTAGTTTTCCTTAGTTCGGAGTAAGACAGTTTGGGCCAACTCCCAGACAGTTTTCACCGTAGAAGAGTCGACTACCTCAGCCAAGTCGAATCCAAGCTCCTCATAGACAAGGTTATCTACCACTCAATTGGACTGCATGTGCACGCAAGGAATTCAAGTCGGTAGTCTACAAGGATAATGCAGAAAAGGTGATTTGAACTGATGACTCAGTTCAAGTCGTCCAGGAAGCCCCAATAACTTCCAAGCCTAAATCCAACTGAGTTGGAAAAGGAGTTCGTCCCGTGGGCTGCAAGAACAGGATAAACTAAGAGCAGTTTCTCCTACAAGGTCAGTATGCATTGTTGGGAAAATACATGCTGATCTGAAAAAAAAGAAGAAGATTGGAGATCACAAGTTGAGTGGGAATCTCAACTTGAGGGGAAACTGAGACAGTCGACGACAACACAGTTCGATGGAGGACGTGAAGATCAAACCTCAACTGAACAAATAAATTTGAGTCAGTTGAGTGTATGCTAATTTAGTTGGGATTCACTTCGACTAAGAAAATTCAAACTCTATCGCATTTGGTTTAGCAGAAGTTTTGAATTATGATTAAAAGTTCCTCTCATGCTTTGATCAATTTCCCATCAGGAAAATTCAATGCAAAAGCATATTACATTCATTGGGTTACACTTTTGAGACTGTAAGTGGGCTGACATGGGCACTATTTCATGCCTCATGCGCGAGTGACTCTAACTGTCCAACCCATGATCATCCCCATGTGTCCACGTCAATGATCATGCAAAACGACACTCCATCTCAACCGAAGATCGGTATAAGCGGGAATGATTCCTCACTGTCGATCTTTCCCTCTTCCTCATATATAAAAAATTCTCAAAAACCTTATTCCTTTCACAGTCCATTCCCAAAATTTCCTCTGCAAATCCTACAACAAATCTTTCCTCATTCAAGTTTGACGAATGTAAAATCCACCTGTTCAATGGCTTATACTCGAACTCCCGAACCCATATCATCTTACTTTGCTGGGTATTTCCAGTAACATCTTAAGCATTTGAGATGTCATCGTCTTTGAGAACATTCTCTCTGTTTCTTAATAGGAACACGAAGACCTGAAGAAGGCTCTCAATCAACTCCATCATGCCAACCTCCTCAAATGGGTAACAATGGGACCAAAATTCCTTCTCCCTGGTGCAGTCAAAGAATTCTTCTCCCATCTTCAAGAAGATAACCAAGGAAAGCTCACGATGAAAATCCATCTACCCATAAGTGATGGAAATGGAAGCTTTATCGGACAGGAGATCTTCATAGATGTAGATGATTGCTTGGATCAAGTTTTCCAACTTCCAGCAGAAGAAAAAATAGCATTTGATATCAAAGACAAGGAAGTTGAAGAATTTATTTAGAGTATCACCATTGTTTGACGCAAGTTCAAATCGAGTATGCCTAGATCTCTTCTCAAACCAAAAACTCGCCTGATATATGATGTAGTAACAAATTGCATTCATGTCCTGGCTGGAGCAAAAAGTGATGTGAGCAAACCTAAAATGCGGATTGCTCAGGCCATTTTCAAGAATGACAAGATTAACTGGAGAATGTATGTAAAAGAACAACTTTTGGGTGAAGCTGCCAAATTCAAAAAGGGAGGAAAAGGCTACACAGCTGAAACAAAATCATGTTTGGAACAAAGGCTAGCTGCATCATTCTATATGCTGCAAAGAAACAAAGAATTCCAGTGGATTGTGAGCACACTGACAAGGAAGTCATCTATGACAAAGATCGTCTATTCGATTCTAAGGATAGAATTGAGTATGTTCTGAAATTAGTCTACACAGGAGACTCTACATCAAAATTATCTAATAAGAGAGGTAGAGCAGTTCAAACCAGATCAAAGTCGAAGAAAACTGTCTCATAGAGAGAGACTGAACAAGCTTCCCCATCCAAGAAGGTTAAATCCTCTAAGAAGAAGGCCAAGAGTGCAACTGTACTTATAGAAAAAGATGATCAAGTAAAAGATCCTACAATTGTGCCCTTGCAGACAAAACGAAGAAGACTGATTCAGTCGGAAGAAACTGAATACAAGGTTGACCAAGTTGAACCTGGTCAAGCTAAAACAGCTCATGTGGAAACCGATGAAGTTGATGATGACATCACAACTGAGGAACGAGGAACAACATCAGTCACTCACTATCAACAAGTTGTCTCTTTTATCTTATCCTTAGGTTACAAGAGTCCTGAGAAGGAAAATCAAGATATTGTGCAAACTGATGATGAAGATCAGCCGGACAAGCAACCTCTCTTAGTTAGTATGATAGCTAGTGAGAAAAGAACTGCCTCTTGCTAGGGTGAGAAGACTCTCCCCAACTCCTCAGAAGAACCAAAGGAACCGAATGTTGAGACTGAAGGGAACCCAAAAAAAGAAATCATCTTGATTTTAGATGATGTTTCTCCCAAGGATCCCCAGCCTACCGTTGAATCAACAAGTGGCGAGAACTAGTCCATTTAGACGTCGACTATGCCAAATATCTCACTGGATCTTCTCCTACTTTGCAATACGGCTGAAGACTTTCCTCTCCTCACACAAGCTGAAGTAGAGAAGAAGGCCATCACACAATCTTCCATAAAGTTCATCTTGGAGCATACAAGAAGGCTCTGACTCTACACCCCAAAAGGGAGGAATCACCACAAAACACTCTCCTCACTGGTGGATCTCTACCTATATACCTCAGTGTGTCTGGAAGACTGTTATGTTCTGGGGAGACTATCTAAAGCTTCATGACATTCATGAGCTTCAAAATATTGAAGGACGTCTGATGGATACATTCAACTTCAAGACCAAGCTCGAGCTGATTCAAAAGGAAGAAGAACTCATCCGAGCTTATTTGAAATCGCGCCTAGCTGTCAGGGAAAATGATCCACATTGTGAAGAAGTAGATCCCAACGTTGCCTCCATACTTCACAAAAACATTGAAGCATACGGATAGGCACCTCCGTCGCAGCCAAACGAAACCATGGTGTCAACTGCAGAGCAGCCAATAGGAATTGATACTACTCTGGCATTGTAGCACCCAGTGACACAATCACAACCTAAGGACTTGGATCAAATCAAGAAGTCCATTGATGAATCGTTCGCTTTTCGAACTGGAGTCAGGCAAGATATTGACACCGTTCAAAGCTAGAGTACAAAAGGATTTTGAGGAGAAAACTCAGACTTTCCTCAAACTCCAAGAATTAATTGGAAATGTTCGAGACCAGTTGAGCACTCGCATCGACCAAGTAATTGAGACCATGACTGCCTGGTACAACTCAGGTATGGAAGACATGGATGGCAAACTTGCAGCTCATGCATCTATCTTCACGACAGATATGGAATCGAGTCAGGAGAAGTTTCTGACCAAATAGGATTTCCAAGGTCTCTCGGATAAAATCCATGCCAACAAGCTCTCCATAGAAGACACCAAATAGCCCTCATAGAAAGAGAAATAGCCATGTTGTAGAAAGAAGTTCAGGAGCTCAAGACTAAAAAATCCTCTGCTCAAGCTGATGAACTGAATTCTCTTCAACTCACTCAATATCTGATTGAGACCTTCACTCAACTGCACACTGAACTTGACAACCTCAAAGATTCAGTCGCCCTCCTATTCGATGCTGCCAAAAAGAAGGAAAAGAAGAAACTGGCATCGCAGACAGAGGCAGAGGTTACTAAAGATGAAGAAGTCACTAGACAACTGGCAAAGAAGGAAAGCTCCAGACAAACAGAAGATGATATTGCCAAGGATGAAGAAGTTGCGAGGCAACTGGAAGCATCAATGAACATTGGCGTCAAAGGATAAGACCAAAGTCAGTTCCAAGAGGGAATTGCTCAGCTTGAAGATGATTTGGCTGACATTCAAGCAGAACTCTTCATGATAGATTATGTGAAGAGTTAGGGCTAGATAATGACAATGAAGAAGCCGACAAAGATGCTCCCCCATCGTCTCCAACTCTAGCTGAAAAGGCCATTGCTACAGGAGCCACAGAGAAGCAAGTAAAGAGTGCCAAATGGCTAGCTGACTTTAAGAAAAGAGAGATTATTGTTCTGGACAAATTCTCTAAGGGGCTTATGAAGACAGTTTAGGCAAGCACTTCCAAGAGAAAATAGGAGATCTATGAAGAACGGATGAGTCAAGCCAGCGAACGGTCTCAAGCTCGTCCAGAAAGAACGCATAAAAGGAAGAAGCAGATTCCTAAAATGAATCTCCCTCATGTTAATGGATGCCAGAGGAACTGAATGATCAATGGGAGTTTTTGAAGATAGAATTCATAGAGGAATTCTACTATGAAATGGAGTACCAGGGTGTGGAAGTTGATGAAGTCTGGTTAGCTCACGTTGAACGAAGCACTCACCTTGAGCTAATGAATCACTCAACAACTGATGTAATAGGCATTCGAATTCTGGATGTCCTTAAGAAAAGAGGTCATTATCCTCTAACTGCTCTGGCCAAATAGACATTCTGTCCCCCCAAGATCAAGGGAAGCCAAGAGGCCAACTTCGATATTATTGAGAAAGAAGCAGAAAGATTGGCATCTAAACATAATGTCAATCCCTTCAAGCATGTTGAAGACTTCCTGAACATCAAGAAACATGTCCATGAAAAATATGGACTGAAGTTGGAGGTAGTTCAACCCAAATGATGCTGCGAAGAGAAGATGGTACAAGTGATGCAATTAATTTTTGATGTTTTGAATTCTTAGTCTCAAATGTAATGTAATCTCCCTTTCTTATTATTGTGAATGATAAGTTGTGGTTTTTGAACAGTTTCTTGAATCGTTAACTTCACTTGATGACCACTATCTCGTTGTCCAAGTTTGAAGTTAATCATATATATTTTGTTGTGCTAACTCCTTTCCTTATAGACTAAAATTGAGTTTATCTTTTAGTCTTTTTGGTATCCATTAGGAAAGTCAGGTGATGTCAGTTTAGAGTTTTGGCATCATCAAAAAGGGGGAAAATGTTGGTAAAATTAGTAAAAGATTTCGAATGATACCAAAACCCCAACTGACCCCAACTGAGTAGATGAATGCTTTTAGTCTGATCTTAGCTAGAGCTCACTGTTTGAGCGTAGGGATTTTATCTTTACAGGTATCAAGCAAAAGAATACAGTCAAACTGAAGAAGGAAGTTCGTGAAGAACTCAGTTGAGAACTCAGCTGAGACACAAACTCAATTGAGATCCAAACTCAGCTGACCCGCAAACTCAGCTGAGACCTCAACCTTAGCTGAAGCACGGACTCAGTTGGACAGCAGCTCAGTTGACTCCTCAACTAACCCATGCAGCTGAAGCGTGAAAGAAGTTGTGTCGAAGTCAGACGTCGCAAAGTTGAGAAGAGAAGACTTTGAAGACGTTGAAGGTAGAAAAGTTGCAATTCAGAATCAAATCTACTCGGAGGCACAAGTCATCTAGAGAACTTACTATAAATGGGCCGACAACAACGACGTGCATAAAGCGAAGGTCACAGTTACCATTTTAGGAAAGTTTCCAAAAAAGCAGGTGCAGTGCCATGCTTTTAGCAGAGATCAAACGACTCTTTCCAACTGCTAGTTAGATCTTCCTCTATAAATAGAGGTCTCCACATCCAAGCTTGGTGACGCAAAATTGAAGATACACGCATAGGCTTAAGAGTTGAGAGAAAAGAAAAGGTGAAGTAGCAGCAGCAGCATACCACCTCTCTCCTCAGCAAGAAGACCTCAGCCGAAGTCCAATAGAAGTAGAGTGTTCATACCTCCTCCTGTTCTTCCATCTAGCCTCTCAAAAAGTTTTCTCTTTGATAGAGTCTACAGTTAGGTTCTTGCTTAATTTGTGTCCCAACAGACTCTCTCCCAAAAGATCGAGTCTGTAGCCATAGAACAAAGCCTCCACTTCCCTCAGTGTTGAAAGTTTCTTAGTTGGAAAACCCCCCAACCCTCAACCCTTAGGTCCGACTTTGAACCCGAAATCAAAGTCGCTAGGTCCCTTTGAACCCGTAATCAAAGACCACGTCCCTTGGAACCTGGAATCCAAGACTAGGTCCCTTAGAACCGGGAATTTAAGATCAGACTATGCACTTTCCCGGAAAAGTGTAGTATGGTCTTGTTCGAACCCGTAATCGAACTGGTTAGGTTTGCTTGGTACCTGAAATTCAATTGGAGCGTTTGGTAAGCACACTTAAGCTTATGAAGTTGATTACTTCCCTGAAAAGGAAGTCGTGGACGTAGGAGGTCAATCTCTGAACCACGTTAAAATATTGTGTCTTTAACTTTCAGTATTTTACTTTGAGTTTCCTAACCAACTGACTTGCATACAAACTGCATGTTAGCATAAATCATGGAAGATGAATTATTTGATACGATTCTTTCCTTGTAAATAGTGATTCATTAGTTGTTACCATATCTGTAGAAGGTCTATATATTATCTCCAATGTACACACTGTCAATGGACTTGAATAAAATCTTTATTCATATGGTATCACAAAATGCACTAACTTTGGGAACTTGACCTTCCCCATTTTCACAAAGGTTTCATTTTTTGTAACGAGTCTAAACTCCACCATCTTCCGCAACACAAAACTGTTTTAAACCTTAGTTGGTCCACATAGCTGACCCTCAGTCAAAGAAGTCAGTTGTGCACCCAACTGTGTGATCTACTCCAACTGACCAACTCAGTTGTTGAGCTGCTCCAATTGACTTTCCCAATTGTCGAGCAAACTGACCGATCAGTAACTGAGTGAAAAGATTTTCAAAAGCAAAACGAAAATTGCTACTGGTGTATCCCCTCCCTCCACATACACCAGATACTCGTTACCGGGACCATCACATTGGATAAGCACGCTTAAGCTTATCTAGTGGATTACTTCCCCGAAAAGGAAGTAGTGAATGTAGGAGGTCAATCTCTGAACAATGTAAAAATACTGTGTCATCTTTCCAGTATTTACTTTGAGTATTTATATTTCAGTTACCTAACCAACTGACTTTCATACAAACTACATATTTACAAACTGCACAAAGTTTTAGGAACTTGATCTTCCCCGTTTTCATAAAGGTTTCAGTTTAAGTAACGAGCTTTAATTTCTATCAACTTCCGCATAGCTTAAGACTTTGAAACCTCATTTAGGCAAGTCAGCTAAAACCTCAGCTGTACACCTAACTGTGCGATCAGCTCCAACTGACTTTCTCAGTTGTTGAGAAAACTAACTTGAGCAGTTTACTCAGTGATTTGAATTAGAGTTTGAAGAAAAACTCTACTGATGTATCCCCCCCCCCCCATACACCAATTACTCGTTATCTAGACCATCATGTATTTTGTTGATTTTTCTTATTTGGTGTCTATAGGTGTTGTTGCAATTGAGATCTCAGATGAATAAGGGAAAAAAACTGCCAGCCGCCTGTAGATATCAAAATTTTATAGAGATTTTTATTAATTTTAATATCTTATTTTATTATGGAATCTTATCATATCCATATTAAAGTAAGTTATTTGATTGATAAATATGTCTTTATATTGTGATAAATATCTATTTCTTAGGCAACAAGTAAATGATATACATCAATATTTAAGAGCCAATGAGATCGCGCCACCTCATCCCTCAAGCCCATTATAGAGCCCAAAAGCCCACCAAGTCCACCATATTTTTCCCTATAAATAGAGGTCGCCACACAACTTCAAATCACACCTAAAATCATCTTCAAGTGCTCAAGAATTGAAGAGATAAATTCTCTAAGATTTCTCTCTCAATATTTAAGGTGTCCCGACGAGATTTTCAAGGCATTCTTCGTGGGAAGCAACGCGTTCTTCGGCGGAAATATCTCAAGTGGCGTTTGATCCGGAAACAAGACAAAAGCCCTCCAAGTCAACGTTATAAAGCTCGATGCTCAACGTTACTTCGGAAACAAGGCAAATGTCCTCCGTGTCAACACCATCAAGTCCAAAGCTCAAATCAAAGTCATCAAGTCAAAGATCAACTCAAAGCTCAACGTTTACTTCGGAAGCAAGGCGAAAGTCATCCGTATCAACAATACAAAGCTTGAAGATCAAGTCCAAGGAGATATAGGAGGCATACTTCTACAACAAATCTCAAAGGTCTGCTTGAAGAGTGTTCGAGGGTCAAAGTGAAGAGAAGAATCGGAGGATTAAATAGAGATTGAACCCGCATATATTCGATATTCTTATATTGGTATTCAAACTTATATTTATTTGAATAAATACAATATTTTGTGTTTACACCGCCGTTGGAGACCAGCGGCCGCTGGGAATTGGTTCAGTGAGATTTCTAGCCGTTGTTGGAGACCAGCAGCCACTGGGAATTGTTTCAGTGAGATTTCCCATCGCCGCTGGAGCCCAGCCCCCGTTTGATGATGTTGCTTTTATTTTATTATTATGAACAATTTTGGTTGTGTATTTGAACAATTTCGGTTATGTACTTGAATTTCGTATTTGAACAATTTCGGTCGTGTATTTGAACAATTTCGGTTATGTATTAGAAATAATGCCAAAAAGTTATGCATTAGTCAACAAAATAGCAAAAAAAATAGCAAAGATACAGTAGTCCCACAAAATAACAAAAAAAGGGATACATTTGTCCAACAAAATAACAAAAAAATAGCAAACATAAATTAGTCCAACAAAATAGCAAAAAAATAGCTCACATATACTAGTCGAACAAAAAATTTGAGCACATTATTACTCAGCATTCTCATCTTCATTCCTATCATCTTCATTTCCATCATTGTTATACATCTGCATTAGCTTCTGTTCTTTGTTGTAGTTAGCTTTGAGAAAGTCATTCCAAATTTTCATCTTCGACGTTGACATGTGCTGAATCTTGATCCTCTTCAAATTTCACTGGAAATTCATTAGAACGACACTCTTTCCGGAGAAAATTGTAGAAATTATCACTGTCTTAATTCCCAACATCAAGAGCCTAACCTTTTCATATATTTCTTCTTCCTCTTATTCTTCCATTTCTTCATCAAATATTTCATGATTTTCCATGCTGCATACGGAAGATGGGAAAATGTAAGTAGCTATTTTTGTAAAGCGTCTGTTGTATAGCGGCCGCTGAGATGTAGGGACTGCTTGAATGGTCCCTGAAGTTTGTTATCAGGGACCGCTTGAATGGTCTCTGAAGTTGGTATCCAGCGGGCGCTGGATCCAGCGCTGGAGCCAACAAAGCATAATAAAAACAGTTGAAAAATCTATTAACAAATTCAAAATCCAAAGTAACAAATCCAATATCCATTACAAAAATCCATATTCAATATTCAAAATAACAAAGAGTATCAAAAATAGCTCTAACAATGATCAACACAAAAGGACATTCAACAACAAAATAGAGCATAATATCTAGTACATGACTCAAATAGTGATTATCATCTAATCTTGTAAGCTATCCAATTTGCTCGTTCCTCAATAGTCATCATCAAAAAACCATCATTTTTTGACTTGGTGTCAAGCAAGTCAAATGCCTTGAGGCGAACGTCTTCATCCAAATTTGGGATCTCTTTGATAGCATCCCAACTTGTAAAAGATCTTTCTCTTTCTCTGTTCTCTAGTATGCTATCTTTTTTCTATAGGAGGCTATGAACTCCATCAAAAGTGTTTGTTAGTTTTTTAATCTATTCGATGAGACTATTCTCAGTAGAACTAGAATTTGATTCATACTGAGCTCTACTTCTTTTGAGTTGACATTTTCTTTGAGTGGAGACCTCACACACTTCAGGGAACACTGAAGGTAGTGTGGAACTAATCAATGGTGGATCATTTTGAGATAGTCCTACAAACATCTTAATTTCACCATCATAATTCAAATCTTTTGTGCGTGCATCTCTATTTTCATCATCTTCTAATGTCCTTACATCAGTTGCACTAACCTAAATGAGTTTTTCCCCACAATAACACCATTTCTTATAGCAATTTCTAAGTCCTCATAATCAGGACATTCCCCATAATGCAAGTTCGCGTCTTTTGAGTGAGACTAGGATAATAAATAAAGAAAAAATTATTAACTATATTTTCAAAATAAAATTATCGTGTGCTATTATTGCAATATAATGCTTAAGAAGCATACCGCTAAGTACGAATCACATACTTCATCTGAAGCTGTGAACTTTTTAGTAGTTGGGTCATAACCAAAGCCGGAGCTAAACCTCATAAGATTTGAATAAGTTAGCCAACGATGTTTAAACCATTTGAGGCGACTTTGGGAATTGCTATAGGTCTTATTACACCCAAGTCTAAGATTAAGAACAGGAAGTGTTCTTTCTTCCACTGTTGTTTTGTTAAAAATACCACTATTATTACGCCATCCCCGACACGCAACATCAACCATAAGCTCTAACAACAAATTGCTTTGTTCCCTAGTCCATGTTTCATAGGATGCCTTTCTTTTTGTATCTTGTTGTGAATCCACCATGATAATATTACTATATTAATAGACACAAAATATATACACGTATATACACAAATATTAGTTGATGAAAATTTTGTGAACAAACAATTATATACAAAATTTGGCCATCCCATCGACAACTGCAGCCCAGCGACCGCTTGCCTGGACTTGCAAAGGTGTCTAGCGGGCTCTGGGTCCCAGCGACCACTTGCCTGGACTTGCCAAGGTTTTCAGCAGGTGTTGGGTCTCAGCCGCTGATGATAGAAGAACAACACGCAACCATCTATGTATGCTAACAATGTTGGAAGATCTACGTATGCTAACAATGCTGGAACATCTAACAATGATTTATGTATGCTACTCTCATTCATATCCATATCCAAAATGGAAATCCATATCCAAAATGCAAATCCAAAATCAAAGAGATATCCAAAATCCATATCCAAAATAAAAAACAAAAAGAGTAGCAAAAATAATTATGACACAAATTGCTCCAAGTCTCCAATCAATCCATACGTAAAATAGAAAATAAAGAGCAACAAAAGATTTATAATTCGTACCTTTATAAGAAGAACAACAAGGGAAAGAACTCAGGTGGAAGACGTGCTTGTTGAGAGCAAAATGAGCAAAAAGAATGGTAATACGTGAATCTTGGAGGGTTTATTGGAGTTCAGCGACGTTTCATCTCTAGCGGTCGCTAAAACTCAGCCGAGGCTACAATGCTGGAGCTCGGCAACGACCGTTGGAGCTCACCCGGCGCTAGGTGCGTGCCAGCGACGTCTGGAGAACCACTGGTGTTGGAGTGGAACATTCCATCGAAATTTGATGGGGGTGAGCTTGGATTTCCCTCATTGTATTTTTTTGCTGAAATCCATCAAAATCCATTCCAACGTGAAATTCATAGAGTGTTCAATACAACTAGATTTTTTTAGACTTTTAAAAGTATATGTTGAATCTCTCTGGATTGAATACCCCCAGACTTTTAAACTGCAAAAAAATCCATCAAAGTCATGAACCAATACACCCCCTTACTTGAGCTTCACATCAATTCGGTTTATCAAGAAAAATGACTAGATTCATTGCATGAAAATGACGATGCCTTCAAAATTTCAATTTCTCGGCAATTTTAGTACTTGCCTAGATAGAAAACTTTTTGGGAGATACAATCATTACTCCTTTAAAATCGAAAACACACGTCTTACATCAATCAACATGCTTTTAAAATAGTTCAAACGCTTTGAAATTTCTTACAGCAATTGCACATATTTTGACCAAATATTAATGATTTCACATATTTGAAAGTTTTTTCAGTTCAAACGTCAAAGTATGAGCAAAAAATCACAACCACCTAAAATTGGTAAAGCACAAGCATCAAGCAACAAAACCAAGGATTAAATTGTACCGATTAGCAATAAAGTTCATCAATCATCATCTCCGAAACAAGCAATGCTTAGGTCGATCAATTGCCCCTCGCTACGATTCATTACCCAACCCCATATTTGATAAAATTAGATGTATTACGGTTCATGTGGATTTTTCAAATAAACCATGCACCACATGGAAGGATCATGGCAGACTTTTCGCCATGTACCACACACTCTCTGCCCATTCCTCAGTGAGAAATTCTTATATGGCTATTGTCATGTGAGGGGTGAGTGTACTACATATATATCCACACAAGATTTTCTCTCTCCTCAATATCTCTTGGACGCCCACTCTTTGCATGATATTTGCCTGTCACATGGCGAGGCAGAGGTTGATGAGGTAGCCAACTTTCTCGAATTTGTTTCTCCTTCTTCCCATTGTGAAATCTGAACCACTTTGAATTTTAGGGTTCTTTTCTGTTATGTTCTTAGTAAAATTGATGTCCATTTTATGGCTTTGGTTTAGATTAGATATATTACTCCCTCTGTCCCATTATTATTGACTTGTATTTCTTTTTGGGTTGTCCCATTATTCTTGTCATGTTTCCTTATTTGAAAATAATTAAGAGACGATTAAGGTTCAATTAATTTGTTGAGCAACCTACTTTACACCTTTCATCCTACTTTTCCACCTCATTTTTCGGTGTCATTCACTATTTTCCCTTTCTCTACCCACTTTATTCCACTTTATTTTACTATTCACTCTCTCTACCTACTTTATTTCACTTTAATAACTTCACTAAATATATCATCTACTCTTAATTATTTTTTCATTAAACCACGTGCCCAAAAGAAACAGACCAAGCCTGGTGGAACGGGGGAAGAATATTTTATTTTATTTTCTAACATTATCAATTATCGTCGATATTATTCACATTATTCTTATCGTAATGTATGTGCTTATTTTGTAAGGATTTTATATAACGCAAAAATTTGGGTACATACGAGTGTATCGCTTAGATGGGTTCTAACCCACCCGCGCAGTCGCCCCGACCCGGTTCCCGACTGATCCAATTTAAAAATTATATAAAGTAATTTTCTTTTTCATCGTTCTTTTTTCCTTTCGTTTTTGGTCGATTTCTCTCTTCCTCACTCGGGAGATCTCTCAGATTCGCTCTGCCCCACTCATTATCGCCTCTCCATCGCATTAACCGTGTTACTCCAATTCGACCACAAACCTTAGTTTTGAAAACAGTCTTTGTTTCTTTTCTATTTTCGCGTGATCTCTTTTCGTCGTAGAATGTCTCTTTATCCTTATTATCGCCGATTTGAATTTTCTTTCGCTCAACCTATTCATGATGCTTGTCGTCATCGAATCTGGCCATCTCTCACTGTATTTTCTCAATTATAAGGTATTCCCTATTTTTCTGTTGTCTAATTTTGGATTAGGTTTTTTTTTTTCTAGTGGAAGTAGAAGCAGGAGGGGCTTCAACTGTCATAGTTCCTTCGTTTCAGCTATCTCTTCGTTTATGAAATAGTTGTTTCATTATTAGTAGTTGTTTTACAAAGAGAGCATTTGCACTAGGCAAAGCCGAGGGAAACTTGTAGATAAAATATGTAAATTAGTAGTCAGCTTAGCTTATTTAGGACTGTTTATTTTGTTGATTATTTGGGAAAATTCTGTTGGAAGTAATATGCATTTATAATCATAACATATATGTTTTCTGATTTTTAGGTCACCATTTTGTCGCTCTGGTGCTTGTTTCTGATGCAAGGGTTGTCACAGCCCCAAATCTCGAGGGACGGCAGAAGCCGTGGTGCGACTAGGGGTTGGATTAAAGAAGCGGGGAAGAAGGGGGATGAATAAGAATGAACGAATAAACAAACATTTATAACAGAATGAACTACTATGAACAAGACTTCATTATATAAAAGGAAGAGTTGATCTCGAAGGATCACTCGACAAGGTTCTTAAAAAGAAACTGAGTTAATTGTACCGGTTTAGACCCAACAGATAGATACAATAACTTCAAAAAGATTGGCAGCGGAAAGCGTAAAGCTTGACATACAAGTCCTTTATTCTAAAAATGACTTCTTAACTCAACATCAACCACCGCCGCTCCCGTCACTCAACCTGCACATTTTATAAAACATATGCAGGGCTAAGTACAAAAGCACTTAGTGGGCACATTGCCGAAAACATATAATAAGTATAGATAAATCAAGCATCTCATTTCTGTAGCACACCGGGGTTTTTCAATAAATTCCCGTGTCTACAAAACATTTTCTGACTGATGTTACGTTCAATCTTGCCCAATAATTATCACCGTGACTGGCCACCCCTCAACAGGGTTCCACACACAACGGCTACTGTGTACACTAGCTTTGGATAGCAAGTCGGCTAACTCAAAGTCCGATCGTTTTAGTTAGCAAGTCGGCTAACTAATAATTCTGGATAGTAGGTCAGCTAACTCAGAAGGGTACAAGAGAACTCACATAAAAACAAATCATTTCATGCTCTGATTATCACGTTGAAAACACAATTATTAAAGCTTGTAAACAAAGATTTTCGGGCATCGCTCTTTTATTTTGTATATAGAAAAGCCCACCTCACTGATTACAGAACTATTATACGAGCTTCCGTCTCTGGTCTTCCGTCCTATCCTCGGTGCTGACTTCCCCCTTTTATCGTAAATAAACAAAATTAAGAACTTGATTGCAACGATAAAAGAAACAGGAAATCGAAATAGGTTTTAGTCCTTTAGGCTTTTGCACTTTATTACTTCCTTTTGATTAACTAATAAAATAGACTTCGATCAATTCTCGTCTAAAAACTGACTCGGCTCATTACTCGACACTTAGGTCAGTAGATAATGGATGTCAATAACTTATAACGACTTAAAAGTTCACAAGGAACGAAGTTGAAAAGGATTCAACTTAGGAAATTAAGGTTTGAAATCTTTCTGCACAAGTCAGTGATTCTTGAGTTCGCACAGTACAGAGCATATTAAAACAGGAGATAAATCTTATACCTAAAGAAAGCCATGGGTGTCTAGTTTACTCTCCAATTTACGGATCTCGATTTCGTTAAGCGAGCTAGAAGTTATGACAGTTTCCGTGAGACGTCGCAAAACAGTCTAATATTTGAATAATCACCAACCTCAACTCCTTTTATTTCAACTTCTATTGTCATCCATATTTAGTTCCAGTTAAGTATTTACGGTTTCATGTACCTTCATGATGGTCTGCCTTATTTGCATAGGCCTGAGTGGCGGGGCACCACAATACATAAATTTATTTTATTTCATGTACCTCAATTCTCATGCAAAAAAGTGTATTAACAATATTTATTGTTAATGATAGAGTAATACTATTTGTAAAAAATAAAAGATTCAAATTGAATATGAGTAAAAAAAAAATAACGAGACGGAAGGAGAATCTTAATGCTCGACAAAACTCGAAGCACGATTCCCTAGGTTCGATTAATGCTATTCCACTTTTATTTTCGCGAAATTTCCATCTTAAGACAGTCTACATGCAGTATCCCTTAATTGGGTTCACATTCACGTCTTTTGATTAAACAAACAACGAGCATTTCCTCGTCATTTTCAACTAACCAATTATTATACCAATTCAAGTTCAAATTCCTATTTCATTCTTCGACTTCTCGTTTAATAACTTAAAACTCAAAACATCCCGTATCTCGAATGGAAATGTCGTCAACTACAATATCGTTCGTCAATCAATAACAATCATTATTATTAACAAGGTTTTCCTTATTCGACTTTTCTATCGGCTTTTAATCTCGATTCTCCGTCTCTTATCAAAATCCGAACCTTCTTAGAATTCGTTCAAATTTTACGGTCACGATCATTAACTATCAAGATTATCAAAGGTTCGAATCACAATCCGAAATCATTATCTATTCTCGACTTATCGTCGATTGCTCGTCTCTTACTAAAAATCTTACGTTCTCCGTTTTTGTTCAAATTTTACAACAACGATCATTATCTATCAAGAATCACTAATATGCAAACCATATTATCAAAACATTAACGAAACTCAACTTATCGATAGATTTCCATCTCTTACATTTTTCAATTTATTTTTAGAAAAATTCCAATTAATTATATATTCATCCTCAATCATCCTATATCTCATTTCCATTAACCAATCATGCATATCATATCATTTACTATACCAAATCATGCATTCTTCATCTCTTATATTTTTATTTTTATTTTTAGAAAATTCTAATTTAAATCATGTGATCATCTAACATCATGTAGAACACAATTCTATCAATCAAACATCAAAGAAATCGAACTACGAAAAACCCCTAAAACTACTAAAAATTTCGGTATTAACAAGATTAAGGGGAGGGATGATTTTCTTCAATTTCAATCCATAGAACCTAATTCTAAGCATACTATATCATGTATTAATCAAAGGACAACATGCTTCTTCATGCTCCATTCTTTCGAAAACAAATAAGTAGATAGAATAGAGTTTTTGTTCGGTTCATATCGTAGAAGATGTTCTTACCTTGCGGAATATGAACTCGGAAATAGAATTAATCGGTAGATGAGAGACTTGTGTTCTTGAGAAAAGCTCGGAGGATGAGTTTTAATGGAAGAAATTTGAGAGAGAATGGGAGAGAGAGAGATGATGGGGGCGGTAAAGAGAGGAGGGAGAAGAGAGGATATGACAAGGCTAATTACTATACATAAAGGTGAAGAAAATATCTAATTAAGGGGGATGACTCACTAAGAGGTGTTTGGTTGCGAAATACTTGACATAAATATCTCGTTTAAGTGTTTTAAACGACGTTATAAAAGTCGAGAAATAATTTTTTAGTTGGTTACGTATTTGAGGAAATCTAATTCGTCCGTTAGATTAGAAATAAATCACATACTCAGAAAACCTAATTCGTTTTTCAAAATACGATAAAAAATCGGGATTAGACAGTCTAAAATTCGCCCGGAAATATCATAAAAACTGACTTTCTCCGGTGAACTCGTATCGAAGAAAAAGTGAATGTAAATTCTGACGGTTTTTCAATCTGAGTTTTCGGACGAAAAATCTATCGGACGCAAAAACCCTAATACAGTAGTCGTTCGACCGACTTTTGGAAATTATTTTCAGAAACGGATTTCACCGTCAGTCTTAGAATCGAAAATCCTTAACTTAGGCGTGCAAAGCCTTAATTATTAATTAACTTTTTATTTTAATGACGGAATAATTATCCGGGGTATTACATCCTACCCCTCTAACAAGAAATTTCGTCTCGAAATTTGCATACCTTTTCCAAAAAGGTAAGGGTACTTCTCTTTCATCTTTTCTTCAAGTTCCCACGTGGCTTCTTCTTGCCCGTGGTGATTCCATAGCACTGTCACTATTGGTATCGACTTGGTTCTTAACTCTTGTATTTTTCGATCCAAGATCGTTAATGGTTTCTCTTCATAACTCAAGTCAGATTCAAGAACGACGTCTTGCTGGTTAACTACGTGCTTAGGATCAAAAATATATTTTCTTAACTGAGATACGTGAAACACATTATGGACACTTCCTAGACTTGGCGGTAAGGCCAATCTATAAGCAATAGGTCCTACTTTTTTAGGAATCTCATAAGGTCCTATAAACCTTGGTCTGAGTTTACCCTTAACACCTAATCTAACGATTCCTTTGGATGGTGAAATCTTGAGGAAAACCTTATCCCCAATTTCAAAACTAAGATTGGTTCGACGATGTCAGCGTAAGACTTCTGTCGGCTCTGGGCCTCTTTCATTCTAAGTCTAATCTGACGAATGATCTCGATCATTTCACTGACCGCATCGGGTCCTAGGTTCTTTCTTTCACCTACTTCATTCCAATATAGTGGTGATCTACATTTCCTTCCATACAAAGCCTCGTAAGGCGTCATTCCTATCGTCGCCTGATAACTGTTATTGTACGCAAATTCAACTAAATGTAAGATATCTTCCCAATTCGCGCTTCGATCCAATACTACCGTTCTTAACATATCAACGAGTATCTGAATCGTTCTCTCGGATTGTCCATTCGTCTGGGGGTGAAAAGTTGTACTAAAGTTAAGTTCGGTACCCAATTCTTTCTGCATCGTGATCCAAAACCTTGAAGTGAATTTGGCATCTCTATCTGATGTTATCGACTTTGGTATTCCGTGCAGACGTACAATCTCACGGACATACAGCTGTGCTAACTTTTCTGATCCATAGGTAATCTTAATCGGTAGAAAGTGAGCTGATTTAGTGAGTCTATCAATAACTACCCACATGGCAGTGTTTCCTCTTCTTGACTTAGGCAAACTTGTCACAAAATCCATAGCTATATCCTCCCATTTCCATTCTGGAATACTTAATGGTTGTAACAATCCATATGGTCTTTGGTGTAGAGCTTTCACTTGTTGACAAACCAAATATCTTTCTACAAACGATGCAACGTCTTGTTTCAAACCGTTCCACCAAAAATTCTTTCTTAAGTCTTGATACATCTTCGTACTCCCTGGGTGTGCTGTATATGGCGTATCGTGAGCCTCACTCATGATATCGTTCTTCAATCGTCGTCTTCAGGTATACAAAGTCTGCCTTCGAACAAAATTGCATTGTCTGGTGCCTCAGAAAAACCGTCCGGTTTATCTGTTCTTATCCTCAGTCGAAGCTTCTCAGTTGATTCGTCCTTTCTCTACGCACTTATTATTCTTTCTCGTAAGTCTGATGTAGCTTCGAGTGCTGCTATATGGTTTGTTATCATTTCAGGTGCATCGAGCACTTCTAAGTCCATTACTTCAAATTCTCTTACCAGAGCTTCTTCCTCAACAAAGAGACATCCTAACTTGATTGGAGTCTTGCGACTCAGCGCGTCAGCTACCACATTTGCTTTTCCTAGATGATAGTTGATTCCGCAATCATAATCCTTGACTAATTCGAGCCATCGTCTTTATCTCATGTTCAATTCCTTTTGCTCGAAAAAGTACTTCAAACTCTTATGGTGCGTAAAAATCTCAACCCTAACACCATAGAGATGGTGTCTCCAAATCTTCAGCGCATGCACAACGGCTGCTAGTTCTAAGTCGTGGGTTGGATACTCAACTTCATGAGGTCGAAGTTGTCGTGAAGCATAAGCTATCACCTTTCCATCTTGCATCAAAACACAACCTAATCGATTCTTCGAAGAATCTGTATAGACCACGTATTCTTTATTTGCTTCTGGCAGAGCCAACACTGGTGCTGTGGTTCACTTCTCCTTGAGTGTTTGAAAACTTTTCTCGCATTCGTCCGTCCATCTGTACTTGTTTTCCTTCCGAAGTAGTTGCGTCATAGGTCTAGCAATCGTTGAAAATCCTTCGATGAATCTTCTGTAATAACCGGCTAACCTAAGAAACTCCTAATTTCGTTCAGACTTGTCGGCAATTTCCAATCGCGTACTGCCTCTACCTTGGCAGGATCTACCTTGATGCCTTCTGCTGATACTATGTGTCCAAGGAATATTACTTCCTTCAGTCAAAACTCGCACTTACTAAATTTAGTGTAAAGCTTCTCAGCTCTAAGCGTTTCTAAAACTATTCTCAAGTGTTCCTTGTGTTCTTCCTCATTCTTGGAGTAAATGAGAATGTCGTCGATGAATACTAAAACAAATTTGTCTAAGTATGGGTGAAAAATTCGATTCATGAGATCCATGAATACTGCGGGAGCGTTAGTCAAACAGAATGGCATAACTAGGAATTCGTAATGGCCATATCTGGTTCGGAAAGCAGTCTTAGGTATGTCCTCGGGTTTGATTTTTAATTGATGATACCCAGATCTTAAATCTATCTTTGAAAAGACTCCTGCGCCCTTAAGCTGATCAAAGAGGTCTTCTATCCTTGGCAAAGGATACTTATTCTTAAGGGTGATCTTATTTAACTCACGATAGTCTATGCACATCCTCATAGAACCATCCTTCTTTCTGACAAACAAAACAGGTGCTCCCCACGGTGAAACACTCGGTCTAATGAATCCAAGGTTTAACAATTCTTGCAGCCGGATCTTAAGCTCTTCTAGTTCTTTCGGTGCCATCCTATATGGGGCTTTCGATTTGGGGGCCGATTCTTGTTCTAAGTCAATCGAGAAATCTATGTGACGGTCGGGTGGTAAACTAGGTAAAATTTCTGGAAAGACGTCTTCATATTCGTTAACAACTTTCACGTCTTGAATGGTCTTCTCGGCTCCTGGTTCTCCAACTAGGTACACAAGATAGGCTGTGCAACCCTTCTTCTTCATCAACTTTTTGGCTTGTAAGGCGGATATTATCGGTACTCTCTTGCCCATTGCAATCCCATGAAATTCTGTCGGTTCATTCCCTGGTGGTTGGAAAGAGATTTTCCTTTCGTTGCAGAGAATCGTGGCATAATTCTCAGACAACCAGTCCATTCCTAAGATTATATCTACATCCCACATTATAATAACGTTCAAGTTGTTCGCCTTAACCTTAAGAGTTCCAATTTCTAATTCTAGGTTAGATCGAACATGCATGGAAGTAGTGATCTCTCGTGAAGGTGTAGCTACTCTCATAGCGTGTTCAGCTCATACAGGTCTGATATCTAAGTTATCCGCACATGAACCAGCAATAAACGAATGTGATGCGCCAGTATCAAACAGTATCTTAATAGGGATGTTGTGAAGTTTTTCCATACCTGCTAGGTTTCCTTTTCCTTTATTCTGCGCACTATGTTTGATCGCACATGCCCTTGCATTCTGTTGCTGTTGAGCGTGCTGCTGAAATTGCTGCTGGGTCATCTGCTTCTGCGGCTGCGCTTGAATCGCCCTCAGAGGCTAGGGCTGTCCATAATGGTTCTGTCCTGCCGCTTGCAGTGGCTTCGGGCATTCTCTCTTCATATGTCCTTTCTGTCCACAGTTAAAGCAAACACCCCTGCCTACTTGACAAACGCTGGGATGCGCTCTATTACACTTTTGACAAACAGGAAAGGTAACCCTCCCTGGGTTATTATTTCCATGGTTGTAATTACTTTATTGTCCCAGTGGCTGATTATGCTGGTTATTTCCTCTTCCTGACCCTGCATGTCTATCTCCTTGTAAAAACAACCCTGACTGATTGTTTCTCTACCACGGTCTCTTTCCAAAATTGTTGTTCGGGTTAGGCTGCTGATTGCCACTTCTTTGACTTCCTTGGTTGTTGTAGTTCTGATTATATCCACAGCTATTTCCCCCTTCCCACTTTCTTTTCCCCTGGTAGTTGTTATTGTTGTTGTTGTAGTAGCCTCGGTTTTGATTCTGGGTTGGGGCTGGTGCGGTTGTTATTGCTTTCCTTTCATCAGGCACTACGGCCTCCATCTCTAGGGCTCTCCCTAAAACTTCCGTATAGCTCAGTCCTCCATGACTGGCTAATGCAATTCCAAATTCATGTTTCAGTCCCTCACGAAACTTCTTCGCTATCTTATCCTCGGTATCCACTTGAGCAGGCGCATACCTCGACAATTCACAAAACTTGGCATCGTATTCTGTGACTGTCATCTTTCCTTGTTTCAGATTGTAGAACTTAGCCTCTTTCTGAGCCCTATACGTCTTAGGGACGTACTTATCATATAGTGCTTCCTTGAATTCTTCCCAGGTAAAACGAGCCAGGTGCTCTGCAGGTATAACCTTCTGCCGAGCTTCTCACCAGTAGTCAGCTGGTCCGGAAAGCTGGAATGCGACATACAACAGTCGCTCCTCATCAGTACGTCTGAGGAGTTTGAAAATCCTTTCGATAGATCACACCCAAAGCTCAGCATCGCTTGGGCTACCAGATCCATTGAACATGGGTGGGTTACGTTTGAGGAACAAGTCCTCAATGTCACGACGGGGTGGTGGTGGAGGTGGTGATGGTGATGGTGGTGGTGGGGTATCACGATGTTCCTATTCTTCCTCCCTATCATTCTGTGCTGGACGTCTACCACGTCCCCTGGGCCTACCAGGTCTTCCTTGGTTGTTAACTCCTCTCGGCGGCATATTTTCCTTTGAAACTATAAGAACAAAACTCTCATTAGCACCTTAGTTTTAAGCCTTCTTTTACTTACTAACCCTTTTCTCAACTTTAAACAAGTTCACGGAATAGAAAACTGATAATAGCTTCGATACTTAGCTCTTTAAACTTTAACTTCTTGGTTTAAACCAGAACATTCATCTAAACTTTTTCTTCCAAACGCACTTAGAAGAAACTTTTCATAAGATTAAGCCCACTCTCGGGTCATCATATATATATATATATATTATATACACGTCAAAAAGAATATTAGTTTTGCCTCCAACGAGGACTTATACAAAAGGTTAGACTACGACTAGTCTAAACTAGGCTAACTGCCTATCTACGAACCGGGTGCACTAACAAGTTGCATCTCCGTATTTACTGGAAGTATTAGAACGGAAACGATCCCAAAAACTTCGTATCCGTGTAGAGTACTACAAAAGGATGGTTACTGATCCGACTATTTACAAGACAAAAGGAGACTTCTACTACTACTACTACGCGTCTAAGACGCCCTGCTCAACAAGTTGTTGTCGAGTCACTACTGCCCTCTACGGCCTGCAACTCCTCGAGGTCTTCCTCAGGATCCTCCTCAGGGTCCTCCTCCGGATCCTCCTCCTCAAAATCTAAACCAAAGATGAGCTGAAGTGCCTCGTCAACCCTCAAAGTAGTGCTGTCCAGAAGTGTAAGTGGTGGTGGTAAAGGCACGTCTGAAACTGTCCTCTCCGAGTCTGAAATCAGGTAGTCTGAACTGGATACCACTGCACGCTTCTTCAGGGGAAGAAGGTGCTCAGGAAGTGAACTAGATGGGTACACGTCTGCAGAACGGGCTCTAGATGGCCCCGCCTCAAACTGTCCCCGGACTCTCGTCCAATCAGCACAGATCTCCTCAAGTAGTGTGAGAGGAGATGGTAACTCAAGCATCGCAGCAAGCTCTGTGTCTCTCTCTAGGTACTCGTCTCCTAGAACTAATCCCTCAACAGGTGACAACACTGGCGGCAGCTCCAACAGTGCAGCAAACTCTGGGTCTAGGGCTAACGGCTCAGGCTCAAACTCGGCCTCAGACTCTGTTGGAATGTGAAGGTAGGGTAGGTGCTCCTCAACCGGGATAGTCCACATAACCCGACTGTGAAAGAACTGCCTATGTATGGCTAAGGCAAAACCAGCAAAGTCGCCGATCGGCTTGGGATCATCGCCAATCAGTGCAATGTGGTACCAGGATATAGCATGTGCCCAACCATGCCACTCGCCGGGCAGCCGTACAGTCTGGTCGGCCATCGCCTAACGCTCAGTAACAAAGTGACGAGCTGCGTAGAAGCGTGCAGCAAAGTCACTAACCAACTGCCCGATATCATGATTCGGATCCACCTCACAGTCATGGTATTCGTCTAAAATCTCATCAACTATTGTACGCTATCTCAAAGGTCGACTCTTCCGAGCCGTAACATGTGTAGCAGGCATCCTACAAAGTTTTTAAGAGAACACGATCAGTAACTGTGATGAACCCATATTTGTGTCCATCTTTTCTTGTTTCTTTCTTGTGTTTTTAGTCTTTATCGAGTCATTATGTGTTTGGGAGGACACGCAAGTCGAGAGATAGTGTGTAGAGGAAGAACAGGTGGATGCTGGGCAAATCCGATGGAAAATCTGTTGTTGAGATGGTGATACGATGCGAATTGGCATAGGGCTGGAAGTTTGTAGCTGGGCAACATCGAAACATCCTTTCTACAAGTCAGGAAGTACCTCCTCATATCCTTAAAGGCCAACAGACATTGTACTCGGAAGATCCAGGATCGTGGTCAACACTAAAAGCAAAGCAGGATGCAGACGATAAAGGGCAGGATGCGAGTCGGACCAGCAGTAGCAGTAGATTTCTTTTCCTTCAAGGAAGAGGATAAGGATTGGATGTTTCCTTCCTTATCCTAGTCGAGCCAAATCATGGAAGATATCTACCATGCAAGGAAAGAAGGATCGTGCATGCGAAGGAAAGAGAGAGAGGCGGAGGTTATGATATGCATGGGAAGAATCCTTATTTAACAAGGAAACTTCCCTAAACCTTAGAATCTCATCGCCTATATATATGGCTGACTCTATCATGTAAGGGAGCTCTTCGAATTCAGTAGTTTAGATTAGTTCTGCATTCTAGGTTGAGAGAAAGTGAGGAAGAAACAAGTCCTAAGGGCAAATTACTTTAATTTCGTATTTTACTGCTTTAAGTTAGTTGTTGGCGTGAAGCCAAGACCCTGGCTGCTGACTACGCTTTTGGGCAGCAACCCCTTTCTAGATTTATGCTAAGTATGCTTTTCTTTATTTGCTTTGTGTTCTTATTTAATATTATGTCTAGCTAAGTTTATTGTTTGGGTTGGATGTAGATGAAGTAATTCTAAATTACACGTTCAAACTTGTGAGGTCTAATTGTGTTAGTTCGTTAATTGATTTTGTTCCCGAAACACTTAGGATTAATTCTAGACTTAATTGATATTGAAGTTGATTGATCACCATCTAGATATTGAGATTAAGTCATTAACAGAAATTGGGATCAACACGAGAGTGTCTTTCGTGCCCAAGAAGGTAAAGGGTGTTGGAGAGCAGTCGGTATTGACCTACCTCTTGGCTGTCTTGGGTCTATTTATTCTTAATGCCTGTTGGGCAGCATCCTTACTGAAGTGTCTTCGTGATTTTGCTGATCAAGAGAGGAGATCTAGCCTTCTGGTCAAGATCTCTAAAATTGATTAGACATAGGTTAAGTGTGTTAGCACCGTGACTTCGTGACCTTAGGGTGTTAACTAATCTTTACCTTAAACCAAGTGATAAAATTAGTTAATTGAATATCTTTGCACCGATGAACAAGTAAAGAGTAATTAGGATCATGGATTCGAAACCCAATCCAAACTCTTTTGTTATTTGATAGTTTTACTTGTTGAGTTCAGGTTCGTGACCAAAACCCTTTTGTTGAACAACATCAGAAGAGCAAATTACGCCGAGTCCCTTGGGTACGATCCCGCTTGCCGCTGACTACTACCTTGTTGGGCAAGAGGTATTACAAATATTATTTGTGCAAAGTGTGTGACGACAGCGCTCCGTCAAATTGGCGCCGTTGCCGGGGACTTGGTTTTAAGCTAGTTTGTTCTTCTAGCTTGTGTGTGAGCACGGTTTATGCCCAAGCCACATCTACGAAGTGACGGAGATCCACAAGATCACGGTGCTTGCCCGGAGGTGATAGCTAGGAGAAATCGAGCAGAACAACGCAAGAAGAAGAGAGATCTGGAGGAAGGCGTCAATGAACCTTCAGAGTCGCAGAGCTTGACAGACGATCAGGATACTGAGCAAGAAGTCAAATCTTGCTCAACAGCCAGTTCAGACAGTGAGAAGTCAACATCCAGTTCAGAAGCAAAAACATCAACAATCATGGCAGGAACACCGGAGAGAACCATCCGTCAGATCATGTTCCCTGACAACAAGGGAATCAGACCATCAAGTATCCAGTTGCCCACCATCAGTGGCAATTGGGAGCTCAAACACTCGCTGCTACACATACTGCCCAAGTGCAGTGACCATCCTGGAGAAGACCCCCAAACTTATCTTCAAAACTTTAAGATGGCGATTAGCACAGTAAGGAACAATGCCACTACTACTACCAGGAACAATGGGGATAGACAAGGACAAGTTGTTAGGAACGATGCTGAAGTTATGAGGAACCAAGATGCTGCCCAAGACACCTTTCTTGACTACGTAAGGTTGCTCAAGTTCCCGTTCTCACTTCTTGACGGGGTACGTGAGTGGCTTTACACCTTGCCAGAGGGAAGCATTGATACGTGGAGCAAGATGCAACAGGCCTTTCTTGACAAATACATACCCGTTGGCCGGATACAAAGTGGGAGGAATGCCATTTCATCGATCAAGATGGGAGGAAATGAGTCATTGTATGACTACTATGAAAGGTTCAAGAAGTTGTTGGCAAGATGTTCTCAACATCGGATTCAAGATATTGATTTGATCGAATATTTCTTGAAGGGATTAAGGGTATCAGAGAGGAAGTATATAATTGCAGCATGTGGAGGAGCCATAGTCGATCAACTACCATCTGAAGTGTTCAAGAAAATAGCTGCCATGGCTGAGCAATCCCGAGATGAAGATGATTTCCCAAGAGGGGGTACGAAGGCAACAAGGGCAACCAAGACAACTTGGTCAGGACCATGAAAGACTTCATGACCAAGATGTCTGGCCAGATGGAGGATTTGAAGAAGCAGGTCAATGGCAAGGAAGTTCAAAGAGCTGTGAAGAGATGTGAAGTATGCCAGGCATCAACACATGTCACCTCAGAATGTCCCAGTTGGTTCGTGGAAGAAGGAGAAGAGGTGAAGGCAATAGGTCAGAACCAGCAAGGAGGAGGGCAACAAAGGTTCCAGTATGGCAATAACAATAACTATGGCAATAACTATGGTTATAGGCAGAATCAACACAAGAACCTGAGGTATGGCAACAACCACTATCAGATACCTCCTGCCCACCAACAACCGCAGCAGCCTGTTGGGCAACAACAGCAATATGTGCCTCCACCTCAACAACAACCTCAACATCAAAATAATTATGTACCTCCACATCGAGAACCAGCGAAGACGGAATTCATGAAGGAGACCATTGAAAGGTTTACCAATGAGAACCAAAGGCTGAGGAGAGACTTCGAGAACTTCCAACTAGAAAGTCGAGGACAGTCCAACAACCTTCAAGCTCAACTGACTCATATCAACCAAACCTTGTCAAGGTTGGTAGAAGATAAGCCAGACAGACTTCCTGCCCAGGTAGAGGTCAACAAGGAGCAAGTCAATGCTGTAACGTTGCGCAGTGGGAAGAATTTGCCAGAGATGTTGCCCAGGACCCAACCTAAGGAACCAACGCGAATAGAAGAAACCAAGATGGGCTCAGGAGATATCAATGACATCTAGGAGGAGTTGAAGGCAAAGCGTGAAGAAGGGATAAAGGCCAACAAGAACCCAGTCTTTGATAATGAGGAGGATGAAGCCTTGTTTGATTACGTAAAGATGGAGAGATCTAAGCTGGGATTTGACAAAGATGACGTGATGCTGGAATCTTTGCAGGCTGAAAAAGAAGCAGAGGCTTTGGCCAAGAGGACCGTTCCTCGCACTACCAAGGCCAAAATCCCATATCCTAGACTTTTTCCCGCGATCGTGATCAGAGGGAGTTGGAGGACATGATGGAGGTGTTCAAGAAGGTGGAGATCAACCTACCGTTGTTGATGGCATTTCAATCTATGCCTAAATGCGCAAAATTTTTGCGAGAGATGTGCCAAAAAAAGACAAAGTACCCAGATAATACCTGTTTTCATGTGGAGAATGTGTCAGCCCTAATGAATTCCTAGATCCCGACCAAGAAAAGAGATCCAGGCATGTTTGCTATTCCATGCACGATTGGTACTACGTCAATACCCAGGGCGATGCTTGATCTTGGAGCTTCGATAAATGTGATGCCAAGAGCCATGTTTGACGAGATGAGTTTTGGACCTCTTTCTCCTACACGTGTTGCCATCCAATTACCAGATTTATCCACAGTCTACCCGGATGGAGTGTTGGAGGATGTGTTGGTCAAGGTGGGGGATCTTCTATTCCCAGCCGACTTCTATGTTCTTTACATGGGAAAGAAAGCAATCAAGAACCCAGTGATCTTGCTCGGGAGGCCATTCTTGAGGATAGCATGTACCAAGATTGATTGCGATACTGGGAAGTTGACAGTCCAAGTAGCAGGAGAAGTAGTAGAGTTCGATGCTTATAGGCAAAATCAAGATGATGCCCTGAAACACCTCAACACCCTCAGTGCATGTGGAAAGCAAGTGGAGACTTTGAATAGCTTAAGTTGTTTCGTGGAAGACAATGAAGAAGCAATCCAGGCGGAATTCAACCTAGCCCAGGATCTTGACCAGGATCCTCATCAGCATGAGGATAATGAGGAAGATGGTGCTCTGATGCAATTCTACGAAGGAGATGAGTACGAAAGTGGGAAAGATATTTGGGAAGAGTCAGTTCATGGACATAGCTTCGACTCTAAAGATGAGGACTACTCCACAGACAAAGAGTTGGAGAATTACGTGTTTGAAAACATCCGTGGAGATGATGGAGATCAGGATGTAGGGGAACAAAAACCCCTTGATGAGTTTGATGAGGAACTTGAGGAGTTACCCCATGATGAGACCGAGGAGTTAGTAGAGGAATTTTGGCAACAAACAGTTCTTGAGGAGGATGCCAGCTTGCAAACAGAAGAGGATCTTGCCCAGAACGAAGAACCAGTAGATGTAGAGGAATGCAGTTACGCCAGGGTTCCGGGCAACATCCAGCCTCAGGGGTTTGAACCACTCAATATCCCTGAACTAAAACCGGAGGACATGTTGGTGCCATCATTGCAAAAAGCACCTACTTTGGAATTGAAGCCCTTGCCCAAGCACCTGAAATACATCTACCTTGGCAAGAACGAGACCTTGCCCGTGATCATATCATCAGAGTTATCGAGCATGGAGGAGATCAGAGTTGGTGAGGTGCTGAGCAAGTACAAGGAGGAAATAGGATGGACGTTGGCCGACATCAAGGGCATTAACCCTTTGGATTGTGTTCATCATATTTTGCTCGAGGAGGATGCTGCCCCAGTAAGAGATCCACAACGAAGATTGAATCCAGCCATGAAAGAAGTGGTTATGAAGGAGATACTTAAGCTTCTTAACTTAGAGATCATCTACCCCGTCTCTGATAGCCAATGGGTGAGCCAACATGCATATGGTGCCCAAGAAGTCAGGAATTCAGGAATTCAGGTTGTGGAGAACGAAAAGAACGAGATGGTGGCCATGAGACTACAAACCGGATGGCAAGTGTGCATAGATTACCGAAAGCTCAACCAAAAGATGAAGAAGGATCATTTTCCTTTGCCCTTTATCAATGAGATGCTTGAAAGGTTAGCTGGTAATAACTACTATTATTTTGCTTGACGGTTATTCTGGTTACATACAGATCTGGGTTGCTGACGAGGATCAAGGCAAGACCACATTCACCTACCCGTTTGGCACTTTTGCATATAGAAGGATGTCGTTCGGTTTATGCAATGCTCCAGGGACATTCCAAAGGTGTATGATGCACATTTTTTCAGACCTTCTTGAAGAGTGCATCGAAGTCTTCATGGACGACTTCACTGTCTATGGCAAGACCTTCGACACATGCCTCAACAACCTGGATCGAGTCTTGAAGAGATGCGTTGAGAAGAGCCTAGTGTTAAACTACGAGAAATGCCATTTCATGGTCAAGGAAGGAATAGTTTTGGGGCATGTCATATTGGGAAAAGGAATTGAGGTGGATAAGGCCAAGATCGACGTCATTGCCAAATTGCCTTACCCAAGATCCGTGAAGGAGTTAAGAGGATTCCTTGGGCATGCTGGATTCTACAAAAGATTTGTCAAGGACTTTGCCAAGATCGCCCAGCCAATGACGAGACTACTTCAACATGAAGAACCATGGGAGTTTAATGAAGATTGCAAGAAGGCGTTCCATGCCTTGAAGGAGAACTTGATCACAGCCCCCATCATCCAACCCCCGGATTGAGGCATGCCTTTCGAGTTAATGTGTGATGCCAGTGGTTATGCCATAGGAGCAGTTCTTGGGCAAAAACGAGGAAAAGAAAGTTATGTTATATACTATGCATCCAAAACATTGAATCCTGCCCAATGCAACTATGCCACAACGGAGAAGGAGTTGTTGGCCATCGTCTTCGCCTTTGAGAAGTTCAGATCATATTTACTAGGAGGCAAGACCATAGTGTACACCGACCACGCGGTATTAAAGTACTTGGTGAGCAAGAAGGAGTCCAAGCCAAGATTGATTAGATGGATTCTTTTATTACAGGAATTTGACATAGAGATCAAGGACAAGAGTGGTGCCCAGAATCAAGTTGCCGACCACCTAAGTCGAATCCTCCAGCCAGATGATGGGATACGAATCAAGGAGACATTTCCTAACGAGCATCTGATTCTTGCCCAAGATGAACCATGGTATGCAGACATCGTAAACTACTTGGTGACTGGAGAAATTCCCTCCGATCTTGGGCATTATTAAAGAAACAAGCTGAAACATGAGAGTCGTTTCTACCTATGGGATGAGCAGTACTTATGGAGAGAATGTGCGGATAAAATAATTAGAAGGTATGTCGAGGATAAAGAGCAACGAAGCATTCTTGAGCATTGTCATAACAAGGAGTGTGGAGGACAATTTGAGCACCAACGTACTGCAAGGAAAATTTTGGAGTGCGGTTTTTATTGGCCAACATTGTTTAAAGACTGTTATGAGTGGGTCAAGATGTGCGAGAAGTGCCAAAGTGAAGGCAACATCACGAAAAGGAACGAGATGCCCATGATCCCGATCTTGCCCGTGGAAGTTTTCGATATATGGGGCATGGATTTTATGGGACCATTGCCAAGTTCCAAAGGCAACAAGTACATCATATTAGCAGTGGATTATGTCTCGAAGTGGGTAGAAGCTCGTGCTTCATACAAGGATGATTCGAAGGTGGTTTCTAACTTCTTAAGAACTCAAATTTTCAATAGGTTTAGCGTTCCTCGAGCTATAATCAGCGATCAAGGGACTCATTTTTGCAACGCCACGGTGATTGCCTTGTTCAAGAAGTACGGAGTTACCCATCGTGTGTCAATAGCCTACCACCCACAAGCCAATGGACAAGCGGAGTTGTCTAATAGAATAATCAAGACGATCTTGAGGAAGACTGTGGGCACAAAAAGGAAGGATTGGAGTATGCGCTTGGATGATGCCTTGTGGGCGTATAGGACTGCCTTCAAAACACCTTTTGGCATGTCCCCTTATCGCATGGTCTATGCAAGAGATGTCACTTGCCCGTGGAACTGGAACATCGTGCGCATTGGGCTGTTGCCCAGCTTAACCTCGACTGGAATGAAGCAGGTGAATCAAGGAAGCTCGAGATCCAGGAACTCGACGAGATCAGACTCCAAGCATATGACAATGCCGGTCTATACAAGGAACGGATGAAGAAGACCCACGACCTCTTGATCAAGGAAAAGAAGTTCCATTTTGGGCAACATGTGTTGCTCTATCAAACAAGATTTAGGCTTTCATCGGGGTAGCTTTCGACCAAGTGGGCAGGACCCTATGAAGTGCAAGCTCAATTCCCTAATGGAGCTGTTGAGATCAAGGATCCCAAGAACGGGAAGATTTTCAAAGTTAATGGCCAGCGCTTGAAGGCCTATCTTGGGCAAGAACAGTTTGTTGAGGGGGGACCATCTGGGTTTCCTGTCGAGGAGGACCTCTGACTTCTAAAGAGGGGGGTGTCGTGCCCAAGACCTTAAATGGGGCGCTGTCCAAGAGGCAACCTGGTTAGTATTTTATTTATTTTATTTTAGTTTAATTTTATGTTTTTATTTAATTATCTTATTTCCGTAAAAATATTAAAATCCAAAAAAATTCATAAAATCATGAAAATCCAAAAAAATTAGTGTAGTTTAGCTAGTTTATGTTTTAAGTATTTTATTCTAAAGCATTTTATGATCGAATCTAACCATAAGGGAAGTTTGTTACGGAGTGTATTTGTGTTTCTACGTGTGCAGGAGATGTTGAGCAAGATGCAGGTTGTAGATCAGGATCCACTCTAAGGGAAAGAGCTGTGGGAGTGGAGCAAGGATTCTGGGCAAGAGCTAAGTTGTTGGTCAACAACGATTGAGGCGGTTACTGTACCCCTAAAACTACGCGCCCTTTAAAACCACTCTACCATGTCTATACCCCCACTACCCGATTTCAAATTCAAGTCTGCAACTTCTCATCTTCTCTCTTCTCTCTCCATCAAAACTCTCAAATTCCCTACAATGGTGTCTACTATTCCCAAAAACAAATTCAACAAGATCCCTGCCGGAACCAATATCGACCTCACCACCGAACACCCCACTACCACCACCACGAAGCCCAAAATCATCACCAAGAGGAAACTACCCATGGAACCCGCCAACCCTTCTGCCGACCAACACCCAGAAATTTCGATCGGAACTACTGTACCCAAGAGTCCACCGGTCGACGCCACGCTTCTGATGAGCGACGAAAACCCTAGCCTGATGGAAGAGGCGGAGAAACAGCAGGAGGAGGAGACGCAATCGAAGCAGGTTTTTGAGAAAGAGGAGTTAGAGGAAGAAGCAGAGGAGGAGGAACACGACGGCGAGGATAAAGAAGAAGAAAAAGGCGATGAGGGAGAAGGCGACAACGATGATGTGAATGAAGCCATTGACACAGTGGTGGCGACACTGGCAGCAGAGGCGCTGGTGGAGGCGAAGACCAAGACCAAGGAAAGTCCGGCGAAGAAGAAGAAGGAAGCCAAGGCTGCTAAGAAATGCCCTCACGGTGGCGAGGGGACGCCGGCGAAGAAGCACAAGTCTGCTACTTCGGACGCCGGGTCTTTTCAGCCGTCTATTTCAAAGGGAACTGCCGCCAGCGAGCAAGAAGAAGGCGACGATGTTGAGGAGGAAGGGGATGATGAGCAGTCTACCCCAGCAAGTGCTAAGAGCAGGAAGAAGAGGAACGGGCCCACGGTGATGATGTGTAGCAAGCCCAAAGAGTGGAAGGTGACTGCACCTTGAGTTCTCGACTTCAAATTCTACGAGAACTTGGGTGTTGCTCAGGAAGTAAAAGAGTTGTTCAAGGGGATTGGCTGGAGTAAGTTTTTGGAGTGGCCTGTGGAGGTCTACGAGGAGCAAGTCAAGGAAGTTTATAGCACGGCGGCAATAACAAGTGACCCTGAGAACGGGGTGAGCATGATTTCCTTCTCGCTGTTGGGCGAGAAGTATGAGATTCAAGTCAGTGCCCTCAATCAGATTCTCGGGATGGTGAGTCTGCGTGATTTGGCCAAGAAGGAGTTCATGGAGGCCAGGACTAAGGTGCCATCCCCAGGAGATGTGGTTTATGAGGAGCAGTGGAAGGAGGAGATGTGGTTTATGAGGAGCAGTGGAAGGAGATCAGCAATGGGACGCCCTACTATGGAGCCAACAACAAAGGCACTGAGCTAAGAACGCCTGCCCTGAGATTTTGCCACCGCATCCTTGCCTACAACTTGTATGGCAAGAGTGATAGCGGCAACAGCTTGAGCAACAAGGAGCGATATCTGCTGTGGTGTATGATGCAATCCAAGATTGAAGATCTAAAGATTTATTTTATTTTAATTTAATTTTCGTTTTTATTTATTGTAGGCCAAAAATAAGGCTTTATTTTAGTTATTTTGGTAATTTTATATTTTATTAGATTAAGGATTTGTTTCCTTAATAGTTTAAAATTTGTTTCCTTATTGTTCAAGGATTTGTTTCCTTATTAGTTTAGTATTTGTTTCCTTATTGTTCAAGGATTTGTTTCCTTATTAGATTAGGACTCTATTGTATTCCACCCCTATAAATAGGTCTAGTAGGGCATGGATTAAATAACGATTTGATGAATAATATTTTGTGAGTTTATCTCCTTCAGTTTGTTCACCGAACTAGTGGATGGGAAGCATGCCACCGTGATGTTCTTATCGACGTATCGGCGAGTCAACCATCCCTCGTCCGTGTGTCATTCATCGTCCCCGAGTTGCTGTATCGTCCTATCGTTGGGTTTTAGGGATTATTCGCCTAATTCACTTGTGAGAAACAGATACAGAGGTTTTGGGATAACATCGTCCCCGAGTTGCTGTGTCGTCCTATCGTTGGGTTTTAGGGATTAATTCTGCTAATTCACTTGTGAGAAACTGATACAGAGGTTTTGGGATACTCCATATTTATCCGGTTCGGTTCAGATTTGGTCTTGGGTGTATACTATGCACATCAGCGTCTGCAACTCCGGCGAGAATCGTATCAATTGGTATCAGAGCCTGATCTAAACCTCTATCTTTTATTTGTTTTGTCTTAGAAAAAAAAAGAAAAAAAATAGAAAAGAGAAAGAAAAAAAATGTTCTTTTGATGCAGGTTTGAAGATTTGGATTTGAGGACAAATCTCTTTCAAGAGGAGGGGAATGATGTAATCCAAGATTGAAGATCTGAAGATTTTATTTATTTTATTTTCATTTTCATTTTTATTATTGTAGGCCAAAAATAAGGCTTTATTTTAGCTATTTTGATAGTTTTATATTTTATTAGGTTAAGAATTAGTTTCCTTATTAGATTAGGATTTGTTTCCTTATTGTTCAAGGATTAGTTTCCTTATTAGATTAGGATTATATTTCCTTTTATTCAAGGAATTATTTTCCTTATTAGAATAGGACTCTAATGTATTCCACCCCTATAAATAAGTCTAGTAGGGCATAGATTATATAACGATTTGATGAATAATATTCTGTGAGTTTATCTCCTTCAGTTCGTTCACCGATCTAGCGGATGGGTAGCATGCCACCGTGATGTTCTTATCGACGTATCGGCGAGTCAACCATCCCTCGTCCGTGTGTCATTCATCATCCCGCGTTGCTGTATCGTCCTATCGTTGGGTTTTAGGAATTATTCGCCTAATTCAGTTGTGAGAAACAGATACAGAGGTTTTGGGATACCATCGTCCTCGAGTTGCTGTGTCAAACGATATACTCCTCTCGAAAGGGACACCTTTAGAAATACCTTATGATACGATTCTCGCCGGAGTTGTAGACGCCGACGTGAATAGTATACACCCAAGACCAAATCTGAACCGAACCGGATAAATATGGAGTATCCCAAAACCTCTGTATCAGTTTCTCACAAGTGAATTAGCCGAATTAATACCTAAAACCCAACGATAGGACGACACAGCAACTCGGGGACGATGGTATCCCAAAATCTCTGTATCTGTTTCTCACAAGTGAATTAGGCGAATAATCCCTAAAACCCAACGATAGGACGAAAAGACAACTCGGGGACGATGAATGACACACAACGAGGGATGGTTGACTCACTGATACGTCGATAAGAACATCACGGTGGCATGCCGCCAATCCGCTAGTTCGGTGAACGAACTGAAGGAGATAAACTCACAAAATATTATTCATCAAATCGTTATTTAATCCATGCCCTACTAGACTTATTTATTGGGGTGGAATACAATATAGTCTTAATCTAATAAGGAAATAAATTCTAATCTAACAAGGAAACATAATCCTAATCTAGTAAGAAAACAAATTCTAAACTAATAAGGAAACAAATTCTAAACTAATAAGGAAATAAATCCTTAACCTAATAAAATATAAAACTACCAAAATAACTAAAATAAAGCCTTATTTTTGGCCTACAATAAATAAAAATGAAAATAAAAATAAAATAAATAAAATCTTCTAATCTTCAATCTTGGATTGCATCATTCCCTTCCTCTTGAAAGGGATTTGTCCTCAAATCCAAAGCTTCAAACCTGCATAAAAAAAAATGCTTCTTTTTTTTTCTTTTCCTTTTTTTTCCTTTTTTTTCTCTTTTTTGTTAACACAAAAATAAATAAAAGATAGAGGTTCAGATCAGGCTCTGATACCAAATGATACGATTCTCGCCGGAGTTGCAGACGCCGACGTGAATAGTATACACCCAAGACCAAATCTGAACCGAACCGGATAAATATGGAGTATCCCAAAACCTCTGTATCAGTTTCTCACAAGTGAATTAGCCGAATTAATCCCTAAAACCCAACGATAGGACGACACAGCAACTCAGGGACGATGGTATCCCAAAACCTCTGTATTTGTTTCTCACAAGTGAATTAGGCGAATAATCCCTAAAACCCAACGATAGGACGATACAGCAACTCGGGGACGATGAATGACACGCGGACGAGGGATGGTTGACTCGCCGATACGTCGATAAGAACATTACAGTGGCATGCTGCCCATCTGCTAGTTCGGTGAACGAACTGAAGGAGATAAACTCACAAAATATTATTCAACATGTTGGGAGAAATTGCCTTGAGAAAGATGAATGACATCGAGATCAGGAATGGCAGATATATGTTTATTGATCATTCCAAACCAGCATCTAGCAGACGACCACCAGTGGGCAAGAAGGAGGAGGCAAGCACCAGTGCAGCGGTGCTGCCCAACATTGAGATCGAGACCAGGCTGACCAATGTGGAGAGGTTGTTGACCGAGATCAGAGATGCCCAGCTGGCATTCTTTGCACACCAAGGATTCAGTTATCCACCTGAATCTTCTCTTTGATTTGTGTTCCTCCCTTTTATGTTAGTTTAGGATTTTATTTTTCGTTTTTGTGTTTTATTGTTGAGTCGTGTTTTGTGTTATTTAGTGTCTTGCTGTCGAGAGGGTGATTTTACTATCTTCACCCACAATTTGCTCAGCAAATTGTGTGGTGAAGACCTTATTGCCTTCTCAGTTGTGTTTGTTGAGTCAGTTTGTTTTTTTTTTTTGTTGCCCAACATTTTACTCACTTTGCCTAAGGCAAAGTGTGTGGGTGTTGGGGTGTCAGTTGTGTTTTTTTAAAGTATGTTTATGTTATTGATCAGCATGTTAGCATGAAAGTTAGAATAGGTTTATGGATGATGCCGTATAAAAATAGATAGGACGGAATAAGATATTGGGCATTAACTTTGAGGATTTGAGCTTTTGAAATGCTATATACATATGCGGCATTATTCTTTCTTGTGTGATAATGATCAGTTGACATGTGTTGATCTAAAACTTGTCTGGATCTCTTAATTAAAACTTCATGTAACTTAGTAGAACTACTTAGATGAATTAGACAATTTTTGTTCAAAATAGCCATGGCCTAAAAATTTCCTACCATAACATTTATCCTTTGATTATCCCCCTTGAGCTTGGATCGTATTCTTTCTATTTACTTATAGGAACCTGAATCTTAAGCCTTCCCGGTCAAGAACTCAGGTCTAGAAGAACGAGGGATGAAAGGAAATATTGGGTAGCACCTAGTGGGCAATATCACCTAAGATAGAGGTGTTAGGTAATAAAAAAAAAAACAAAGAGAAAAAAAAGAGAGAGAAAAAAAAAAGAAGAAAAAAAGAAAAATATATATAAATAAATAAGAAACCCAGAATAAGTGTGCTAAATAAAGAGGAGTAAGGAATCAAGGGCAATGTGTTGCTCGAGAACCTAGTTCTTGACTTAGCCAGTTTCCATATTATCCTACCTTTTATCATAAGCAACATTACAACCCAATGAAGACCTAAGGATAAGTAGTTTGAATTTGTTCGAAGAAGTAGAGATGTAGAGGGCAGGCAAGCCTATGGAAAAACTTTGTTGATCATGGTCAAGAGCGTAAATACTTAACCTTATACACTTGAGAGATGAGTGCTGGTGAGGATGTCCTTGTTGCCCAATAACTCTATCTCGACCTGTTTGATGGCACTATCTGTTACATATTCTGTTTTGACTGACATGTGAGATGCTGATTTGTTTTGAGTCTGTGTTTTCTGTTTTGTCTTTTCTGAGTTTGAGTCTTGGGCAAAGTCGCAGCCATACACTTAAGGACAAGTGTAATTCAAGTGTGTGGGTGTGATGAACCCATATTTGTGTCCATCTTTTCTTGTTTCTTTCTTGTATTTTTAGTCTTTATCGAGTATGTGTCGCGAAAGACACGCAAGTCGAGAGATAGTGTGTAGGGGAAGAACAGGTGGATGCTGGGCAAATCCGATGGAAAATCTGTTGTTGAGATGGTGATACGATGCGAATGGGCATAGGGCTGGAAGCTTGTAGCTGGGCAACATCGAAACATCCTTTCTACAAGTCAGGACGTACCTCCCCATATCCTTAAAGGCCAACAAACAGAGTACTCGGAGGAGCCAGGATCTTGGTCAACACCGGAAGCAAAGCATGATGCAGACAATAAAGGGCAGGATGCGAGTCGGACCAGCAGTAGCAGCAGATTTCTTTTCCTTCAAGAAAGAGGATAAGGATTGGATGTTTCCTTCCTTATCCTAGTCGAGCCAAATCATGGAAGATATCTACCACGCAAGGAAAGAAGGATCGTGCATGCGAAGGAAAGAGAGAGAGGCAGAGGTTATGATATGCATGGGAAGAATCCTTATTCAACAAGGAAACTTCCCTAAACCTTAGAATCTCATCGCCTATATATATGGCTGACTCTATCATGTAAGGGAGCTCTTCGAATTCAATAGTTTAGATTAGTTCTGCATTCTAGGTTGAGAGAAAGTGAGGAAGAAACAAGTCCTAAGGGCAAATTACTTTAATTTCGTATTTTACTGCTTTAAGTTAGTTGTTGGCGTGAAGCCAAGACCTGGTTGCTGACTACGCTTTTGGCCAACAACCCCTTTCCAGATTTATGCTAAGTATTCTTTTCTTTATTTGCTTTGTGTTCTTATTTAATATTATGTCTAGCTAAGTTTATTGTTTGGGTTGGATGTAGATGAAGTGATTCTAAATTACTCGTTCAAACTTGTGAGGTCTAATTGTGTTAGTTCGTTAATTGATTTTGTTCCCGAAACACTTAGGATTAATTCTAGACTTAATTGATATTGAAGTTGATTGATCACCATCTAGATATTGAGATTAAGTCATTAACAGAAATTGGGATTAACACGAGAGTGTTTTTCGTGCCCAAGAAGGTAAAGAGTGTTGGAGAGCAGTCGGTATTGACCTACCTCTTGGCTGTCATGGGTCTATTTATTCTTAATGCCTGTTGGGCAGCATCGTTACTTAAGTGTCTTCGCGAGTTTGCTGATCAAGAGAGGAGATCTAGCCTTCTGGTCAAGATCTGTAAAATTGATTAGACATAGGTTAAGTGTGTTAGCATCGTGACTTCGTGACCTTAGGGCGTTAACTAATCTTTGCCTTAAACCAAATGATAAAATTAGTTAATTGAATATCTTTGCACCAATGAATGAGTAAAGAGTAATTAGGATCATGGATTCGAAACCCAATCCAAACTCTTTTGTTATTTGATAGTTTTACTTGTTGAGTTCAGGTTCGTGACCAAAACCCTTTTGTTGAAAAACATCAGAAGAGCAAATTACGCCGAGTCCCTTGGGTACAATCCCGCTTGCCGCTGACTACTACCTTGTTGGGCAAGAGGTGTTATAAATATTATTTGTGCGAAGTGTGTGACGACAGCGCTCCACCAAACTGGTAGGGTAATTAACATATCTTAAAGAATTCTTAAATCACAATTAGAATATTCCATTATTCAAATTGCAACACTTAACCACTTAATCACAACTTATCTTAATCATCTAGCGATTTCAAGAAATTGCACTCAAACAATACATATATATAAAAAAAAATTCACGATTTTATTTTCATTCTTTTGCTTATTATTCTTTTACTTTCTCACTTTATTTCTTTCTCGAAGAAAATTTCTTGACGATTTCTTTTCATTCCTTTAACTTTTCAACTTATTTATTCTTATTCTTCTTGTTATTCTTTATTTTATTTCCTTAAAAGGAAATTCTTACGTCTTTCATTTTCAAAAACAAGTCGACTCCAACGAGTCGGTTGTTCATGTCACTATACGTAGGTGACATTCGTTTATTTGCTTTGATTCCCTTTATTCTGCCCTTTCCGACCCAATCGTTTCTTGGAAATTTTTGGAACCAACGCTTCTTAAAACGTCTATATTCTCAAAGAATCGGGAAGGCCTTAGAATTCGTCTAAATTCTCATGCCGACAAAACATTTTGAATAAGGAAATTATAACTTATATAATTTCACATACTTTCACATAGTATAGCATTCATGCTTTCACATAGTTCATATAATATCACAAAGTATAATCTTTATACTTTAATCAAATCATACTTGGCATACTTATTCTCAATCATACTTGCATACTTTATCACAAATTCTTGCATACTTATTCAGAAATTTCTTCTTAACAGAAATCATATTTCTGAAATTCTTTCCTTACTTTTCTTCTTTGATTGAGTCGACGTAGCGGGAAGTTGAGTTGTCGTCTACATTCTTAAACTTAGTGTTACGACTTAACTTTATTTGAAAGAAGACTCGGGTATAGAGTATATACAAATACTCTATCTTACTACTTGAAAGAAATTCGTATGCAGAGCAGAAACGACTGCTCTGATACCACTCTGTCACAGCCCTAAATCCCGAGGGACGGCAGAAGCCGGGGTGCGACTAGGGGTTGGATTAAAGAAGTTGGGAAGAAGGGGGATGAATAAGAATGAACGAATAAACAGACATTTATAACAGAATGAACTACTATGAACAAGACTTCATTATATAAAAGGAAGAGTTGATCTCAAAGGATCACTCGACAAGGTTCTCAAAAAGAAACTGAGTTAATTGTACGGATTTAGACCCAACAGATAGATACAATAACTTCAAAAAGATTGGCAGCGGAAAGCGTAAAGCTTGACATACAAGTCCTTTATTCTAAAAACGACTTCTTAACTCAACATCAACCACCGCCGCTCCCGTCACTCAACCTGCACATTTTATAAAACATATGCAGGGCTAAGTACAAAAGCACTTAGTGGGCACATTGCCGAAAACATATAATAAGTATAAATTCCCGTGTCTACTAAACATTTTCACAACTTGGCTTGATCAAGCACTTTTCTGACTGATGTTACGTTCTATCTTGCCCAATAACTATCACCGTGGCTGGCCACCCCTCAATAGGGTTCCACACACAACGGCTACTGTGTACACTAGCTTTGGATAGCAAGTCGGCTAACTCAAAGTCCGATCGTTTTAGTTAGCAAGTCGGCTAACTAATAATTCTGGATAGCAGGTCGGCTAACTCAGAAGGGTACAAGAGAACTCACATAAAAACAAATCATTTTATGCTCTGATTATCACGTTGAAAACACAATTATCAAAGCTTGTAAACAAAGATTTTCGAGCATCGCTCTTTTATTTTGTATATAGAAAAGCCCACTTCACTGATTACAGAACTATTATACGAGCTTCCATCTCAGGTCTTCCGTCCTATCCTCGGTGTTGACTTCCCCCTTTTATCATAAATAAACAAACTTAAGAACTTGATCGTAGCGATAAAAGAAACAGGAAATCGAAATAGGTTTTAGTCCATTAGGCTTTTGCACTTTACTACTTCCTTTTGATTAACTAATAAACGAGACTTCGATCAATTCTCGTCTAAAAATTGACTCGGCTCATTACTCGACAGTTAGGTCAGTAGATAATGGATGTCGATAACTTATAACGACTTAAAAGTTCACAAGGAACGAAGTTGAAAAGGATTCAACTTAGGAAATTAAGGTTTGAAATCTTTCTGCACAAGTCAGAGATTCTGGAGTTCGCACAGAACAGAGAATATTAAAACAGGAATGAATATTATACCAAAAGAAAGCCATGGGTGTCTAGTTTACTCTCCAATTTACGGATCTCGATTTTGTTAAGCGAGCAAGAAGTTATGACAGTTTCCGTGAGACGTCGCAAAACAGTCGCGCGAAACCCTAATGCTCGACAAAACTCGAAGCACGATTCCCTAGGTTCGATTAATTCTATTCCACTTTTATTTTCGCGAAATTTCCATCTTAAGACAGTCTACATGCAGTATCCCTTAATCGGGTTCACATTCACGTCTTTTGATTAAACAAACGACGAGCATTTCCTCGTCATTTTCAACTAACCAATTACTATACCAATTCAAGTTCAAATTCCTATTTCATTCTTCGACTTCTCGTTTATTAACTTAAAACTCAAAACATCTCGTATCTCGGATGGAAATGTCGTCAACTACAATATCGTTCGTCAATCAATAGCAATCATTATTATTAACAAGGTTTTCCTTATTCGACTTTTCTATCGGCTTTTAATCTCGATTCTCCGTCTCTTATCAAAATCCGAACCTTCTTAGAATCCGTTCAAATTTTATGGTCACGATCATTAACTATCAAGATTATCAAAGGTTTGAATCACAATCCTAAATCATTATCTATTCTCGACTTATCGTCGATTGCTCGTCTCTTACTAAAAATCTTACGTTCTCCGTTTTCGTTCAAATTTTACAACAACGATCATTATCTATCAAGAATCACTAATATGCAAACCATATTATCAAAACATTAACAAACCTCAACTTATCGATAGATTTCCGTCTTTTACATTTTTTAATTTATTTTTAGAAAAATTCCAATTAATTATATATTCATCCTCAATCATCCTATATCTCATTTCCTTTAACCAATCATGCATATCATATCATTTACTACACCAAATCATGCATTCTTCATCTCTTATATTTTGATTTTTATTTTTAGAAAATTCTAATTTAAATCATGTGATCATCTAACATCATGTAGAACACAATTTTATCAATCAAACATCAAAGAAATCGAACTACGAAAAACCCCTAAAACTACTAAAAATTTCGGTATTAACAAGATTAAGGGGAGGGATGATTTTCTTCAATTTCAATCCATAGAACCTAATTCTAAGCATACTATATCATGTATTAATCAAAGGACAACATGCTTCTTCATGCTCCATTCTTTCGGAAAAAAAAAAAAAGTAGATAGAATAGAGTTTTTGTTCGGTTCATATCGTAGAAGATGTTCTTACCTTGTGGAATATGAACTCGGAAATGGAATTAATCGGTAGATGAGAGACTTGTGTTCTTGAGAAAAGCTCGGAGGATGAGTTTTAATGGAGGAAATTTGAGAGAGAATGGGAGAGAGAGAGATGATGGGGCGGTAAAGAGAGGAGGGAGAAGAGAGGAGATGACAAGGCTAATTACTATACATAAAGGTGAAGAAAATATCTAATTAAGGAAGATGACTCACTAAGAGGTGTTTGGTTGCGAAATACTTGACAGAAATATCTCGTTTTCGGGTTTTAAACGACGTTATAAAAGTCGAGAAATAATTTCTTAGTTGGTTACGTATTCGAGGAAATCTAATTCGTCCGTTAGATTAGAAATAAATTACATACTCGGAAAACCTAATTCGTTTTTTAAAATCCGATAAAAAATCGGGATTAGACAGTCTAAAATTTGCCTGAAAATATCATAAAAACTGACTTTCTCCGGTGAACTCGTATCGAAGAAAAAGTGAATGTAAATTCTGACGGTTTTTCAATCTGAGTTTTCGGACGAAAAATCTATCGGACGCAAAAACCCTAATACAGTAGTCGTTCGACCGACTTCTGGAAATTATTTTCAGAAACGGATTTCACCGTCAGTCTTAGAATCGAAAATCCTTAACTTAGGCGTGCAAAGCCTTAATTATTAATTATCTTTTTATTTTAATGACGGAATAATTATCCGGGGTATTACAAGGGTAGTGGTGGAGGTGACACTCTTCACTCTTTGTGGTTCATTTGCATATTCTTTTCATCATTGGTTATTCAAGAAGTCATTATTTTTATTTTTGTATGGCTGATTAAGTTTAATCGTCATCTGTTTACTTCCCAAATCCTCTTTTGGGTGATTTTGTTGTCACCACAGGCTCAATTCTTTTCACAATGAGCAATGTTAGCCAAAGCACACTCAGCTTCGAGTTTGGATCTTGGTTTAGGTACGAAGTCGACAAAGTAACAGTAGACCTGTGTTTGTACCCAATCTTGAAAAGGGGTATGAGAAAGACTAGTATTATTGAATATCGATAGAGAGTCTTTCATCCTCTGAAAATCTGTGTCATGTTTAGATGAAATCCATTTTTTTATGCAGGTTTTCATTGATCTTTATACTCCAGAATTTATGCTTTTGTCTTATCAAATTTGGGTAGTGTTTTGGTGAATGGATACAATGCTAGTTGCCATTACATTAGCTTCTATTCTATTTATGATTTAGTTAAGAAACAATCATAATTATAATTATATAATTATGGTTTAGAATGCAATTATGCACACAAACACTTCAAAAAATAAGCTTGAACTGCTAGTTTAGAATGATATTATTGTATTCTAATTACTGTGTTTTTTCCTTTGTAAGAATCAGATCTGAGTAGATGTGCATGGACTGATTTGATTGCATTTTGATCCTCTCAAGCTGCAATATCGATTGCTAGTGTTGTTGTGTCCTGTTTATGAAGATTTCTCTGGCCGTGTCTCGGTCCAACATGGCCCGCGGTCGAATGACTCAATCTTAGTCTACCTAACTGTTGGTGGTTCCATGATTATGCGTGTTCTTTAGTCAGATTCGATTGCTTCTATCAAACTAAGAATTAAATTTTGTAAAGGGTTCTCTTTAAAGCAGCAGAAACTTTTTTTTGATGGGAAAGAAGGATGAAATCAAAGACATGATTTAAATTAGTAGAGTCTATAAATATGCAGTCACCTTCCGTTTGCTACATATGTTGTTGTGTTTTGGTTCCTATTAGTCAAATTTTAGATTAAACCCTTTGTTTTTGGAGGTGTTTATGTACTTTTTTTTTATCATTTATTAATTCGATTTCTTTGTCCCAAAATTTTCTTGTTTGTTCACAGAGTAACCATTTCCATCTAGGTAAAAAAATGGTTGTGCTTTGTTGCTAGTGTAACATCCCGATTTTTATGTATACGCTTACGAATAGTAAATTAGCCTAAAAGTTATATTTTTTTTCCTAGCCAAGTTGTTTTGGTTCAAGTCTTTGTAGTCAAAATTATTTGATGAGTAAGTTATTATTGTCGGGGTGAATGATTTACTTTAATAAGATAGAGAAGTTATTTAATTAGTATATTATATAAAGAAATTTCCTGAAAATCTTTTCAAAGGATCTATATGCTTTTATATTTCTTAGTAACTAAATTTAATAGTTGTCGTATTATACTGAAAGGATTCATAAGGAAATAATTGTGGTAAAAAGATAAAATAGAGTACATCATTCGACCAACAAATTTAAGGAGATAAACTTGAGATTTGAATTTTATTCTAACGTCTTTTATTTTTGTTGTGAATCAAATATAGGAAAAAGAAAAGTGAAGGGATATAGGATACGTTCTGACTTCTAATGTAATTAGGAGTCCTTATGGGATATGTATATCTAGATTCTTTCAAAATGCTTATCATCGTATATTTCTTCTAAATCTTATGATTTTGCTTGGGAATAGAGTTAGACGAAATTCATGTTTATCCAAGTATACACCACTTACTAGTATAAATAAGGGGCTTATCTTCCATAGTGTGGACGTCGGAATACAAACATACAATTTAGAATTTTAGTTTCTCACTTTATTTCGTAGACTCAATCGCAAGTCAAGGAGTCAAGTTTTAGGTAAGAGAATTTATGCACGTTGATAATTATCTGTGTATGTTTTTATGTGTTTATATTTTATGTTTGATTAAGGTGTGTTCATGTTTAAGCTAAAGGGATACAGCCCTATGCTTTCAAGTTAAAGGGATACAACCCTATATGTTAACGTTAAAGGGATATAGCCCTACGCGTTCAAGTTAAAGGGATATAGCTGATACGTACCCATCGTGTAGTACGATCAAAATACCTGTGTATGCCCCAGACGGACAGTACACGCTCCTATGCCCACTACCGGACTGGTTAGTCTTAGCGGTAAGCTAGGGTCGATCCCACGGAGAGTGATGAACCACCTTACTCTTCAGTGTACAAATCGAGTTGTCACGGTCTCAATCTGTATATCTGCACAATAAACTAAACAGAAATCAAATATAAAAGGGGGGTAAGATTTGGGGTAGGTTATGATCATTGTTGATATATTAATTCGGTCATGGGCACACTAAAGATCCGTCCATGCTTCATATAAACTCAAGGCGTGGCCCAAAGACATTGGGGCGTTTCAAGAGTTCATACTCCACACTTGGGATGGTTGAATCCCTTGTTGTCGTCTTGGTCTGAAGGTCACGCTTCACTCCTCCTTAGATAATAGTCATACCCGATCTCTCCAAGTATGTCCCTCACCAACCTTCTCTTCCAAACTTCCCACGTCCGCACCTACAGAGTAGACATAACTCGCGGGATATTCATTTCCAGTACTACGTCCAACCGGTCATCGGTATGCCTACGATACGCGAGATGAGTCCTTTGGTCGATAACCATGGCTTGATGCCTCGTCACAGTTGATGAGTGATTGTTAGAGAAGCCCAAGACTGAAGAAGGACGCAGTATCCCCTTGTCCATTCCTCACCATTTAGATCTACAGCACCATGTCAGGTGCTGCTAAGATACTCGGTCATGGGCACATCGAACGCTGCCGTCTGTCATGCCCTGCCCTTGCTTGACATGGTACAGCTCCAACTGAGCGGAGATCACCCGTTAGGTCATGAGTTCTGCTCCAGCCCTTCCGGAATTACTGGACTCAACCGATGGCTCTCTTCCCTCAGTATTGCCACTTCTGCACGTAGCTCCTTCAGTTCTGCCAGTATAGCCACCATCTCGCTATTTGAGCGGCGCGGAACCGCCTGCTCATTCGCCTTGCTCGGCTCTGCTCTGCCTGCTGTGCCTTCTGGGTGGACCAGAGAGTAATTCCGGTGCTCGTCCACCTCAACAATCCTCCATCTCACGAAGCGCCCTTGGTCCAGAAATCTTGTATCAGCAACTGCGAGATCATCTGGCTTATCCAAGTCGAAATTGGTGAGATTCTTTGCAAGAATCATCGCCAAAGGGCAGAGTGAGAGGTGTTTGTTGTGGTGGGTCACGCCGAACTGAAACTGCTGCGCTGCTATGAACCCGAAGTTCACCCGTTTCTTTTCCATCATGCACCATAAAATGAACAGCTCCTGTTGAGTCACCACGTTGGACCCTTCCACGCCTGTAGAGGTTGTAAGCCATCCACCTGTGGCAAATCTGTAGCGCTGGATCTCTGATCTCATTGGACTTGCTGCTGTTCTTCACATAGCGATTCCTGGTGAAGATGATTGACCAGTAGTGGTCAATCTGAGACTTCCATTCATCTGAGGCCACTGTCTCTACCTCCTTATACTCATCCTCATACACCTCCCGCGGCTCGAGTACTCCGAGTTGAATGTGCAACTCATTGATGGAGAGAGGGAACATCCTGCCCTGCAGTTGAAGGCGCAGGGTGCCCGGAGTCTCGATACCATATTTGCCGCGGGGTTTGAACTCCACTGTCCCCATGAATTCCTCCGACAACTTCTTGAACGCAGGGTAGTTCCATTCCAAAACCTTTCCCCAGCCGATACCCTTGAAGTATGCCTCCACCTTCTCTTTGATTCCAAATGCTTCCAAGCTTTCTGTCAACAGGTAGTACCAAGGGAGGATCTCCCTGTTTTGCAGGATGGCATACCGCTGACTGTCTCGCTGTATGGTTGCTCCAGATGATGCAGGTCGTAGTACGCCTTTCCTCTTGGTTCCTGATTTCGTGGTGGTGACACTAGGTTTAGACTTCACAGACGCTTGAATCTCCCCTGAGTTAGAGCTGTCGATGATCTCCACTCTCTCTATTTCTTCCTCTTCGATTTCCTTTGCTTCTCCTTCTTTTTCTCCTTCCTTTGCCTTCCCTTTTTCCTCAGCTGTAACCCTCCTCACCGTGCTCGTAGTACCAACCTTGCCCCCTAATTTGCTCTGTTTGGACTTCTGCAATAAGGGGGGTTTCGAGTTTTCGAGCTTCCTCTTTGCTCCCACCCCTTTCTCCTTGCTCTGTGGGGTGACATCTTCCTGGACCCGCACGGGAATGCTTTTTTCTGTCTCCTCCTCTCCCACTGGCTCTCCCCCTTGCTCTCCTTCTTGTTCCTTCTCTTCGTGGTCAGAAGTGGTCAGACCACCCTTCTTTGATTGAGATTGGGAGCGGGAAGAACTGGGGTCTGGAGTAGGCTTCTTTGGTGGAGGACTAGCTGCTTTCTTTCCGGCAGTCTTCTTCTTCGCTGCTGCTGCGGTAGTGGTGTCCTTGACCGCAGGCTTCTTCTTCTCTTTCTTTCTAGGCGGTTGAACATCTGGTTCTTCCTCGACCTGTACCTGCTCTTGATCACCCGTAGCGCCTCCTTCTCCGGTGGGTTGCTTCTCCGGCGAGGGAATCTTCTCCTGTTCCTCTTCTTCCACCCCCCGAGTAGGTGTGGTCTTTTCAGAACTGTGCACAGGAGTTTCCTCGGACGTGGTGCTGCGCGTTTTTCTCTTCTCCCCCACCGGTGTAGATTTTGTAGCGGCTGGGCCTTTGGTTTGAGTATTGCCGGAGGCGGCGACACTTTTGTTCGTTCTTTTGTGCGCGGCTTTCTTGATTCCGACCATGGTGATGGTTGGAACTTTGGGGTTTTCAGAAAGACGGCGAAGGCTGGTGAAGGTATGTGGAGTGAGAACTGGGTCTGCGTGTTTAAATGGCAGATTTGTGGATGACGATTATGGCGAAGTGGAGAAAGTGGCTCAGTGTAGGGCGGTTATGGAGGCTATGAGGGTTAATGGAGGAGGGTTTTCTCCTTTTAACTGATGGAGTGGTGAGGTGACAATTATGGGAAGTCGAAACAATCAAGGGAATAAAAATCATTACCAAATTTGAAATTCAAATTTTGTGCGAAATCCCATGCGCCGCAGTTATATCCAGCCGTCCTTGTCAGATATGCCTCCACGTCATTCCCTGGTTAGACCGTCCCCATTCCACACACCGGTCTGCCATCTACATACTTTGCATCGCAAAGTGGTTTCGCAATTCACCCTGGACCTCCACCTGTATCACTTTGCATCGCAAAGTGGGTTCAAATCTCAAGATAGACTCTAAAAAACACCTTGGCCCACATTCTCCAGTGCTGACTTAGTCCAGTACTCACTTAACTCAAAACAATTCTTTAATACATAATTAAGGGAATGGGGTTGTGGTCTTACTGACGACCACTCCTGGGTTGCCTCCCAATCAGCGCTCTTGTTTAATGTCTTGAGCTCGACTTCCAGCTTTGGCTCTTACTGATAAATAGGATCCAGTAAAGAACATTTCTCCTTGGTTTTCTTCAACTCTGAATAATCGAAGTACGGTTTCAAGTGATGACCGTTCATCACAAAAGTATCCTTTCCATTCAAATCATAAACTTCGACACTTCCATTTGGGAATAACTCCTTCATGTATGTAAGGTCCTCCCCATTTTAATCTAAGCTTCCCACTCATCAACTTAAGTCGAGAGTTGAATAACAATACCTTTTGGCCAGACCAAAATTCCTTCTTCCTAAGCTTTGCATCGTGGATTCTCCTCGTTCTTTCCTTGTACAAAATTGCATTGTCATATGACTCCAACCGAAGTTCCTCCAATTCATTCATTTGCAACTTCCTTTCTTCTCCGACTCTAGTCATACTGAAGTTGATTCTCTTGATCGCCCAGTAAGCTTTGTGTTCCACTTCTACTGGTAAATGGCATCTTTTTCCGAACACAAGCCTGAATGGTGACATGCCAATTGGAGTTTTATAGGCAGTGCGGTATGCCCATAGTGCATCTCCCAGGTAATTGCTCCAATCTTTACGATTGGGATGAACCACCTTCTCCAATATGCCCTTGATCTCCCTGTTAGAAATTTCAGCCTGCCCATTGGCCTGAGGGTGATATGCAGTCGTGACTTTATGTTTCACCCCCATTCTTTTGGTGAGTGCTCTAATGGTGGCATTGCAGAAATGAGATCTTTGGTTGCTGATGAGGATTTTTGGAACTCCAAATCTATTAAACACCTGCTCTCTCAAAAATTCTGCCACCGTATGAGCGTCATTACTGGTTGTAGCCTTTGCCTTGACCCATTTGGATACGTAATCGACTGCCACCAAAATGTATTCATAATTCCCTGACTTAGGGAGTGGTCCCATAAAGTCGATTCCCCATACATCGAAGATCTCCACAGGCATAATAGGCATTTGAGGCATTTCATCTCTTGCGGTGATACCCCCTACCATCTGACATTTGGGGCAGCCCTGTACCCATTTCTTAGCATCAGCAAAGATTGTAGGCCAATAGAATCCACTTTCCAATATTCTTTGCGCTGCTCTTCTTCCACCGAAATGGCCACTGCATGTTGTGCTATGGCACATCTCCAATATCTGAGCATGTTCAATCTCCGGAACGCACCTCCGTATGATTTGATATGTGCCAATCTTCCATAAATACAGTTCTTCCCAAAAATAAGAGCGAGCATGTGTTACCAATTTCTGTCTCTCGAACTTGGTCTTCCCTGATGGCACTTCCTTAGTGAAAAGATAATTTGCTATGTCTGCAAACCAGGGCTCCTTCTCAGTTAGGGCATACAGAGTCTCCATCTCCATATGATCTCATACGGCGTACAGCCTCTCATCCGGAAAAGCGTCTTCTATTGGTTCGCCATCATCCTTTCCCATTTGTAGCCTGCTTAGATGATCAGCTACTAGGTTGGCTGTTCCCTTCTTATCTCTTATTTCTAAGTCGAACTCTTAGAGCAGCAATATCCACCGGATAAGTCGTGGTTTTGATTCTTTCTTCGCCATGAGGTATTTCAAAGCGGCATGATCGGTGTAAATGATTGCTTTTGTACCCAGAAGGTATGATCTGAATTTCTCGATTGCGAAAACCACTGCCAACAATTCCTTCTCAGTTGTGGTGTAGCTACACTGAGCTGGATTCAAAGTCTTCGAGGCGTAGTATATAACGTGGCTTTCCTTACTTTCTTCTGTCCCAATACTGCTCCAACCGCGTAATTGCTGGCATCACACATGATTTCGAATGGTATCTCCCAATCTGGCGGTTGAATAATAGGGGCTGATACCAATCTATCCCGTAGATTCAGAAATGCCTCGTTACAGTCATCATCAAAGTCGAACTGTACATCTTGTTGTAACAAACGGGTCATGGGTTGAGCAACCTTTGCGAAATCCTTTATGAATCTGCGGTAGAACCCTGCGTGGCCAAGGAATGCCCGTATGTGCTTGACCGTAGTTGGATACGACAACTTGGCGATGGAATCGATTTTTGCCTTGTCCACTTCGATCCCCCTCTCCGATATGACATGGCCCAGTACGATGCCTTCCTTCACCATAAAATGGCATTTTTCATAATTGAGTACCAGGCTTTTCTCCACATATCTTTTCAATACTAGCTCCAAATGATTAAGGCATGTGTCGAACGAATCACCATATAATGTGAAATTATCCATAAACACCTCTATGCAATTTTCCAATAAATCTGAAAAAATGCTCATCATGCACCGTTGGAAGGTTCCATGTGCATTACAAAGACCAAATGGCATTCTTCGGTATGCGAAAGTCCCGTACACGCAAGTGAACGTGGTCTTTTCTTGATCTTCTTGAGCTACGAATATTTGCATATATCCTGAATACCCATCCAAGAAACAGTAATAGGCATTACCAGCTAGTCGTTCCAGCATTTGGTCGATAAAGGGTAATGGAAAATGGTCCTTCCGTGTGACCATGTTCAGCTTCCGGTAGTCTATACAGACTCTCCACCCAGTTTGTAGCCTTGTTGGAACAAGCTCGCCTTTGTCATTCTCCACAACCTGTATTCCAGATTTCTTCGGTACGACGTGAACCGGGCTGACCCATTGGCTGTCGGATATAGGGTAAATTATGCCCAACTCCAAAAGCTTTAAGATCTCCTGAAGTACCACATCTTTCATGACAGGATTCATTTTCCTCTGCGAATCCCGTACTGGTCGTGCTCTTTCTTCCAAGTATACATGGTGCATACACTCTGTTGGACTGATACCCTTTATATCTGCTAGGGTCCAACCAATGGCTTCCTTGTTCTCTCTCAATACTCTGACTAGTCTTTCTTCCTGCACCATGGTTAGATCAGAATTGATAATCACTGGAAGAGTTTCCTCCGGTCCCAAGTAAGCATATTGCAAGTGCTTTGGCAGCTTCTTTAACTCTAAGACTGGGGCTTTCACAATCGAGGGCATCAGTTTCTCGTGTTGCCCATACTGAGAGAACAACTCCGGTTTGCCCTGTCCCGATCCTCCGATGGAGTACACTTCCAAGATAATATCTTTAATCTTCCTGTCAACCTCCACTGCTGCTTCCAAAGTGCCTTCTTTTAAAAAGTACAACTCCATGATGGCCTCATTCATCTCGAGGTCCTCTGTTTGCACGGCATCTCGATCGGTCAGTCCGGCTTGTATCACCCTTTCTGTAGTGTCGCTTGAGCTGAATTCCAGGTTTTGCTCTTGTACCAATGATTCGAACATGTCAATCATTTCTACAGACTCTAGTTCAGGCTTCCTTCTCATGGCTTCATAAATGTTGAATTCTTCCACCACACCATCGAATTCACACGATAGGATTCCAGTCTTCATGTCCAGTTTAGTCCCTGCAGTCATCATGAATGGTCTGCCCAGTAGGATGGAGTTCTACTTTGCTTCTGAACCGGTATCCAGCACGTAGAAGTCAGCAGGAAAAATCAGCTCTCCTACTTTGATAAGCACATCTTTGATAACACCTTTTGGATACGCGTTTGACCTATCTGCTAATTGTATGACAACTCGGGTGTTCCGTAGTTCCCCCAAGTTGAGCCTGTTGAAGACTGCTAGGGGCATAACGTTTTTAGATGCCCCCAAGTCCATCATGGCTTTGTCCATGTTCCTGCCTGCGATGTTGCAAGGAATAGTGAATGTCCCCGGATCTTTCTTCTTAGGTGGCAGTTTCTGTTGTATAATGGCTGACACACTCTCTCCCATAATATATCGAACATCTTCATCAATCTTCACCTTCCTCGAGCAGAGATCTTTAAGGAACTTGGCATACTTTGGAATTTGCTTAATCGCGTCCAGTAGGGGTAGGCTAAGTTCCAATTTTCGAAAGATCTTCATCATATCATTGGCTTCTTTCTCTCTGGTTTTCTGTCGAAGTCTACCCGGATAAGGGGGTTCAGTCTGCTCATCACCATCTATTTCTCCGGAAATTTTGTTGTTGGTTCCCTCCTCTCTTTGCCGGTTAACTTCTGCCTCCGCCAAATTTTTTTCAGCTTGCTCATCATCCACCTCTATGATTATCACTTGTACCTGTTCTTTGTGGTTGATCCCATGAGATGGGAGCTTCCCTGTATTCTCTTCTACTTTCGCCAGCGCTTCGCCAAATGACCAATCCTGCACGTTGGTTTGATTCATACCAGCTCGGATTTCATTGCGGAACTTCTCACTTTCCTTAGCCATACTCTCCATGGCCTCTTCCCATGGTGCTCTCCTCTGATGAGGCAGTTGATACACTTGTTGCTGCTGTGGTTGGTAGTGTTGTTGTTGTGGTGGGCCTCCCTGATATTGTCCTTGTTGTTGGTGCTGGGCAAATGATTGAGATGATCCCGGTAGACCTGTACCGTTCTGTTGTGGTTGACCATCCTGTTTCCATCTAAAGTTAGGATGATCCCTCCACCCTCTGTTGTACGTATTTGAAAACGAGTCATGTTTCCTCTGAAATCCTTCATTTCCCCCCATGGCATTTACGTCCATTATATCTTCACCAAAGTTGGGGCAATTTTCAGATTGATGCCCCACTGCATCGCATAGGCCACACTGTCTAACCTTCTTCTGCATGGTCAGACCACTCAGCAGTGTCTTTATTTCCTTCATCTCCTTTTCCAGATTTGTCAGTTTATCTTTTTCCTCTCCTCTCTCTGGTATCTCTCTTCTTCTTTCATGTCCATCATCTCTGGATTCTTCTGCCATTGTTCCCAAGAGTTTGAAAATCTCTTGAGGTGTTTTGCTCAGCAACGATCCATTGCATGCAGCCAATACCAGTCCTCGATCACTCCTCCGCATGCCCTTTATGAAGCTTTCCACTTGATCTTTTGGAGTGATCTGGTGATGAGGACAGTTGCTTAACAACTGTTTGAAGCGAGTCCAATACTCATAAAAAGTCTCCAGCCCATCCTGTTTAATGTTTCGGATGTCCCATCGCATCCTTTCAACTCTTGTGGCTGGGAAAAACTCTTCCAAGAAACTCTGCTGCATTTCTGCCCAAGTGGTAACGCTTCCTTGAGGTAGATTGTACAGCTATCTCCTTGCTCTGTCCACCAATGAGAATGGAAAAAGAACCAGTTTCACATATTCTTGCTGATTCTCATTGGACTGATGCATCACTATCATTTCGAAGTCCTGGAGATGGGTATGCGGGTCGTCTCCTGGATATCCATTAAATTTCGGTAAAACCTGTATTAATGCAGGTTTCAAGTCAAACCGTTCAGGTGCGAAGGGATTCGTTGGTAAGGTGATCCCGTTCGGCCTGAGATTCAGATTAGTTGGGTAAGCCAACTGCTTGAGGGTCTGCGGCGGCTGTGGTTGTTCATCCATAGCGTCGCGTCTCGCTATTCGTGCAAGTGCGCGTAGTCGTTGTTCCGTTCGTTCAATATCTGGATCAAAGGTTAATGCTCTCTGTACTCGACGAGTTCCACGCATACACTAGTAGTGGAAGATGGAATGAGAAGAGTAAAATTGTTTCGCGTCACTCCCCGGCAACTGCACCAATTTTGACACGCACCCGTCGTGTAGTACGATCAAAATACCTTTGTATGCCCCAGATGGACAGTACACGCTCCTATGCCCACTACCGGACTGGTTAGTCTTAGCGGTAAGCTAGGGTCGATCCCACGGAGAGTGATGAACCACCTTACTCTTCAGTGTACAAATCGAGTTGTCACGGTCTCAATCTGTATATCTGCACAATAAACTAAACGGAAATCAAATATAAAAGGGAGGTAAGATTAGGGTTAGGTTATGATCATTGTTAATATATTAATTCGGTCATGGGCACACTAAAGATCCGTCCATGCTTCATATAAACTCAAGGCGTGGCCCAAAGACATTGGGGCGTTTCAAAAGTTCATACCCACACTTGGGATGGTTGAATCCCTTGTTGTCGTCTTGGTCCGAAGGTCACGCTTCACCCCGGTCACAAGGCCGTGCTTCACTCCTCCTTAGATGGCCCTCACCAACCTTCTCTTCCAAACTTCCCATGTCCGCACCTACAGAGTAGACATAACTCGCGGGATATTCATTTCCGGTACTACGTCCAACCGGTCATCGGTATGCCTACGATACGCAAGATGAGTCCTTTGGTCGATAACCATGGCTTGATGCCTCGTCACAGTTAATGGGTGATTGTTAGAGAAGCCCAAGACTGAGTCCTTTGGTCGATAACTAGGTGCTGCTTAGCTACTCGGTCATGGGCACATCGAACGCTGCCGTCTGTCATGCCCTGCCCTTGCTTGACATGATACAGCTCCAACCGAGCGGAGATCACCCGTTAGGTCAGGACTGCCCATGAGTTATGCTCCAGCCCTTCCGGAACTACTGGACTCAACCGATGGCACAAGTGCCTCACGAATGTTTCACATATCAACAGTTAATCATTTCCGATACCCAAATCTCACCAAGTAGATTACTCACATATAATTAAATATATAATGATAAGCGAAAGAGAACACATGAATGAAAAGAAATACGAAATACTTAAATTAAATGTACCTAAGGCAAACAGCCTTGGATTTGTTCTTCACAGCGGAATGTAAATCAATGCAGATAAATTGTTTTGAATAGAAAATATAGAACTGAGAGTAAAAGTGTTTTCTTCGGACTAAGAACTGGAGAATGATAGATTAACCAACATTGTGCCAGCCGCTCTGGCTGGACTTTTATAGTAGCAATGGCAGCGAGCAAAACCCTAAGCGGGTAGACTGAATCGGCATGATTGGCAATTTCCATGTTGAGCGAGATTCTGATTATCTGTGATTGACTGGATTGATGATTGGCAATCTCCGATTGATTGATTTATTTAGGGTAAGGCTCTGACCTCCAAATCCTTCCTTCCATAGATGCTTGGCAGATATTGTGCGAATCTTCTTCCACGCGGCTTTCCTTCTTGAGCTCTGGTGATTGACTGGCAATTGCTGTAGTGGTCAAACTGGTTGCATGTTTCATGATTTGATTCTTCGTAAGCAAAGCAGTTGCAAGATCTTCTTTGTTGTTGGGTGCATTGCGTTAATACCACGAATGCGAATGATGAACAACAACTTAGCTTCAGGGTTCACATGGAATCCTCTTTTCAACCTCGTCTCTTGCTCAATTCATCTCCTGCTCTGCATACTCCTTTGCGTAGTCCCTGCAACCGACTGAATTTACTCCAGTTCTGCTCATTCTGACCATCTTTCCTCTGTTTGACTTGGACTGAGCTTTCTTCCTTCGAACCATAGTTTCTTTCCCTTGGACAGACACTAATGACACAAAAAGACATGAAAAATAGGGCAAAATGGCCCAAAAGTCGAAGACGCATCAATAGCTCTATATGTTTACGTTAAAGAGATACAGCCCTACACGTATATGTTCACGTAAAAAGGGATACAACCCTATACGTTCAAGTTGAGATTCAATATCTCATGCACCATGATTCATATGCTTATGATGACGTGATTTATTTACATGTTTAAATGTATATGGATAAATGCAAGTTTTCTCACTGAGTGTATTTCGATATACTCACCCCTTTATAGATTTTCTCTTTCAGTGTTTGGAGTCGAAGTAGACGTAGAGGCCAAGAATGACTAGGGAGAATTCAAGGATTTAATTATTAAATGGTTTGTTTTAATTAGTAGGGATTCGAGTTATAGTATTCATCCTTTGAGACTATTTGTTTATTATTGATTATGATTTCTGTGAGACATGGGAGATTAATTAAATGTATTTTTCACGCATGCTAGCTTAAGTTTTTTAGTATGGTACCAATTCAGTACGGCCAGCCTCAACCACTAAATACAGCTCAGGTCCAGTCACAGCCACAGCTGATGCAATCATAACAAGATGCAGGAGCTTACATGATTAGGCAGGAGAGGCATAATGAAGGAAAGGGAGATCTGGCAGGTATTGGAAGAACCTTATAAATTACCCTACCATAAATTTTGCTTCGTTTTAGAACCTTATATTCGGTTATAATTAGTACCTGTTAACCTTTAGGAGTAGAACTAGGACGCTCTAATTGTGAAATAGGAACGATTACACTTCAGGGAGTGACGATAATCTTATAGTGTTATTCCCTTAGTTTCGTTGAGCATAGAATTTAATTTAGGGTCTTTCTGTTAGAACATAGCAATCGATTGGGAAGTAATAAAATGTACGATATATATATAATTTTAGGAATAGACCAGTTGCATGAGAATTTTGTCACGATTTTCTGCAACAAGAGAAAAATCTCTTTTCGACCCCGAGTAGAGAACCTACAGAATTCTATGGAAATTTCAACGGGCAGGAGGATACTGATAATGTCCGCCCTATAAGCCAAGATGTTGATAAAGAAGAAAGATACGACAGTTTATCTCGTGTACCTAGTTAGAGATCTAGGAGCCAGGAAGATCATTTAAACATGAGCGTTGTGAACGAATATGAAAATGACTTTTCAGAAATATTATCTGGTTTATCACCAGATTGTCGTGTAGTTTTCACGATCGACTTAGAACTACGAGCAGCTCCCAAATCAAAGGCCTTATGTAGAATGGTATTGAAAGAGTTAGAGGAGCTTAAGATCCAACTACAAGAGTTGTTAGATGACGATTTCTTTAGACAAACGTTTTTATCATGGAAAACATTTTAGTTGTTCATCATCGAAGAAGGATGATTCTGCGAGAATGTATATAGGCCGTCAAAAGTTAAATAAAGATAACCCTTAAGGATAAGTATCCTTTTGTGAGAATGGAAGACCCCTGATAAGCTCAAAAAGAAACAAGTGCAATTGTGAGGATAGACTTAAGGTCTAAGTATCACCAGTTAAAGGATAAACTGGTGAAATACCCAAAATTTTCTTTCAAGCTAGATATGGCCATTATGAATGTTTAAGTTATGCCGTTTAGTTGGCTAGAGCTCCGTAGTATTCATGAACCACATGAATAGAATTTTTCACCTAAACTTAGAAGAATTTGTTTTAGTATTCATCGACGATAATTTCGGTTACCCCAAGAATAAAGAGGAGCATGAAGAACACTTGCGAATAGTACTAGAAACGCCTAGAGTCGAGGAACTATATGCCAAGTTCGGTAAGAGCAAGTTCGATTGAAGAAAGTGAAGTTTTATGGATATATAGTGTCAACAGAAGGCGTTAAGATAAATCCTGCCAAGGAGGAGGCAGTACTTTAATGGAAATGGTCTACCAGTCCGAACGATATAAGGAGTTTCTTAGGTTGGACAGTTATAATAGAGGTTTCCATTAAGGAATTTTCTATGATTACTAAGACTTATGACACAACTACATAGAAGGAAAAGAAGCATAGATGCATAGACAACTGTGAGATAGGTACGCAAACATTCAAGGAAAAGTTGATTATCACCCCAGATTTAGCCCTCCCAGAAACGACAAGGAATATGAGGTAGATACCAATGCTACGAAGAACATGTTAGGATGGTATAAATGCAAGATGAGAGAGTGATAGCTTACGCTTCACGACACATTAACCTTAGGAAATTGAGTATCCAAACCACGACTTAGAGCTTGCAGCCATAGTACATGCAATGAAATTTGGACACACCATCTATATGGTGTAAGGGATGAGATCTTCACAGATCATAAAAAAATTAGAGTGTGTATTCGAGCAAAGGAATTAACATAAGACAAAGGAGATGGCTCGAACTAGTAAGATATTATGATTGTGAAAATAATTACCATCTAGGTAAAGCTAAGGGTAAGAATAGATACGTTGAGTCGTAAGACTCCAACTAAGTTTAAGTATCTCTACGTCGGAGAAGAAACAATTATACGAGGATTCGAGATGATGGATATAGAAATGCATGATGCATCAGCATCGATCGCAGGGCAAATAGCGGCACGAGTAGCTATGCCAAATTGTGAAAAACATTATAAGTATCTAGAGAAAGGACGAGTCAATGGATAAGCCTCGACTAAGGATAAGAATGGATAAACCAGACAGCGACTTTGAAGCAACGAGTATTATGATCGAAAATAAATTAGTATTTCCGATGACAACGAATTTAAGATGTAAGAAAGGATTTCTAGTGGAATAGAGTGAAACGAGACATTGCCTAGTTTGGTAGAAAAATGTTTAGCTTATAGGAAAGTGAAAGCCTTTCACTGACAACTATACGAGTTGTGATAACCATTAAGGTATTCCAGAATGGAAATGGAAGGATATGGTTGCGATTTTATGACAACGAGATGTTTGTGGGTCACAAGGTAGAAAAGTTAGATAACAAACTTAACTTAGTACCACTTCTCACCTCCAGTTGAATGGACAGTCCGAGAAAACGATTCAGATACTCGTTGATAAGCTAAGAACGATAAGATTAGCCGAAGAGCGAATTGAAGAACACATAGCCAACAACTGGATTGTTATAACAATAATTATTAAGCTACGATAGGTATTACGACTTATGAGACCTTGTAGGAGGAAAAGATTTACATAGTTGCCTTATTATTATAAGGTAGGTGAAAGCAAGAATTTAGGACCAGACACGGTCGATGAAATGATCGAGATCATTCGATAGATTCAAGTCAGAATAAAATGAGTTTAAAGAAGACAAAAGTCTTAAGTATATACGACAATTCGAACTTAATAATTGAGAAAGAATATAAAACTTCTTAAGATTCTCCGTTAATGAGAAACATTAGATTCGTGTCAAGTAAAACTTCGACGCAAAATTATATAATTAGCAATAACTTGGAAAAGATAGTTTCCAATACGAATAGTTATGCCTTTATCGCCAAGTTTATGGAATGCTTATTTTAAGTACATCTCATTTTGAGAAGAAGTATGTACGTCCGATTCTATACACATAGTGGGTCAACAAGACGTTGATCTTGATATCAACTTAAGTTATTAGGAAGGATCGAAATCGATCTTGAATCAAAAAGTGCAAAAGTTACGGAGCAAGTCGAGACGATTAGTAATAACGTTGTAAGAACATCATAGGCAAGAGGAAGCCATGTGGGAATTCGGGAAAGAGTTGAGTATGAAGTACCCCGAACAGTTTAAAGTGGATAAGCAAATTTCGGGACAAATTTTTGCAAGGGGGGTAGGATGTAATACCCCAGAATTTCCGTACGATCTCAAAATTTTAAAGTTAATAATAAAAATGGCTTTGCACGTCTAAGTTTACGTTTTTGAATTCTAAGACTAACGGTCGAATCCGTTTCCGAAAATAAATTACGGAAGTCAGCTAGACGACTACTGTATTTAGGTTTAGCGCGTAAGAAAAATTTTAGTTTGTGAACTCAGAACGGAAAGCCGTCTGATTTTTACATTCACGAAATCGCAATACGAACTCGCCCGAGAAAGTTCATTTTTATGATTTTCTGGACGAAACTCGGACTGTGTCGTCCCGAGTTTTTGTCGGAATTAATTTTATAAATATTATTTTCCGATTAAGTTTAATACGTTAGAATTTTTGGACGAATCGGATTGTGACGATTTTGTGCCGAGCTACGTATTTCGTCGTTCGATTTCCATAACGTCGTATCGCGTCGGAAAAGCGCGTATTTTCCCTCCCTTCCCTCTCATAGCCGACTTCTCTCTCTCATTTTTAGCTTGATATTTGTGTTTTATATTGTATTATGTGTGACACCTAATGCTATACTATTCAAACTTTACACCTTAGGTAGTAACTATTCCTACTTTACGCATATTACCTAAAGTAATACCTTATAACAAATTAAATCACTCATCTCCTCCCTCCCTCATCATTTTCGGCAGCTTCCCTCCCTCTCTCCCTTCTTCATTTTGTTTTTCCATTGTTGGATCTTCAAGTTCTTGAGCAAGAAATCACACAAGTCTTCATCCATCCATCAAAACCTAAGTCTTCCTTCATTATTTGTCAAGGTAATTATCTCCTCTATGTTTCTATCCATACCAATCCCTTTCTTTTTATTTTCTTCTTTGGATCGAAATTGAGGATTGATAAACTAGATGTTTTGATCTTGGATTAGTGAAATTAGAAGTGTTTGGATATGAATTCTAGGATTAAAATTGAAGGAAAATCATGAACCCTAACTTCTATGTATTACCGAAAATTTAGGGCATTTGTGTAGGATTTTTGAATCCTTAGATTGATGTTATAATCATGCTTAGGAAGTGTTTAATTAGTGATTAGAACCAAGAGAAATCGAAAGCCCTTTGTTATGTTGAAACCGATTTAGGGTTTAGGGTTTGAAATTGGGGGTTTTGCATTTTATTGTGTAATTGGACTTCTTTTGATCAATTGATGTTATAATAATATGATTAAGAGTTAAATGGTGTTGATTAATGAAGAAAATCACTCTCTTAATCTTTGTGTTAATACCGATTTTTAGGTATTAATTAGGGGTTTGATATAGCTTGGTTTAAATTGATGAAATGATGATAGAATGTGGTTTCTAATGATATTAGATGATGTTATGAATTTAATTAGAATTTTCTAAAATAATTATTGATTTGGTAAGAGACAAAGTTCTCGAATTAAGTTGAGATATAGTGATGATATGAAGTGATGATGTGCATGAAAATGAATCTCGTTAGATGATGTTTGATGACGTAGAAAATGAACGAAATCCGATAACTTTTAAAATTTTGTAAGAGACGAACAATTAGTCGTAATTAATAACCGAGAAGTCGAATGAGAATTTTAACTTGATAATATTGTTTATAATGGACTTGAGAACGACTTTGTAGTTGACATCATGAGCTTTCGAGCTATTATAATATGAGTTATAGTGGTAGTCGAGAACTAGAAAGGGAAATTGTTAACTTGTTGGTTTAGTACTTGTTAGTTGAAAGCCGACGTTTAGAACGTCGTGCTATTGGACGAGTTTTGAAAAGGAGTTCATCACGTACGGGGATACATGTTGACTGCCTTGAGAGTGAAATTTCATGAGAAATCAAGTACGAGAACTTAGAACGAACTTAGGAAGTTATACGTCGTTTCCATCGAGCATTTAGGGTTAGCCGCGGCAGTTTTGCGACCCTTTCCGGAAACTGTAATATCTTCTAGTTCGTTTATCGGATTTGCGATCCGTAAATTGGAGCGTAAACTAGACATCCCAAGCTTTCAAACGGTACAGGGCTCATTCCCTGTTTCCAATTCCCCTGTTCTGGGCAGCCCCAGAGTTACTGCCTTGCGCAGTGAATTTTCAGATTTCATTCTTCTAAGTTGTTTTGTTCGCAACTTAGTTTCTTACGATAGTTTAAGCCGTAATAACTTGACGACTATCTTCCTACTGACCCCAGTGTCAAGAAAGAAGCCTTGAGTGGTAAAAAAAGACGAGATCTCATCTCGTATCCGTTAAAGTAAAGAATTTAGTTAAGCAAGATTTTGTCTAAATCGTCTAAAGAGCTAAAACGTAATTTTCCTAAGTTGATTTCTTTTCCAACTTAGTTCCTTATGATCTTTTAAGTCGTATTAAGCTATCGACTACCCTCTCTACTGACCTAAGGGTCGAGTATGAGACCTTTCGAGTTCCAAACGAGATTTGTTCGAGTATCGTTCCCGTTTAATTAAAATGAAACTAGTAAGCGTGCATTTGCCTAAAGAAATGAAACAACTAAAACCTTTTTCGAGTTTTAATGATCGATTATATTTTACGACCCGATTTTAAGTATTATTATTTTACGATGAAGGAGGAAGCCAGCAGTAAGGAAAGGCCGGAAGATCAGAAGATTGGAAGCTAGTGCTTTTTAGTTCTGTATTACAAGGTGGGGTTTTATATATGAAATAAAATGAGCAATGCTCGAAAACCCTTTTCTTTATCGCTTTGATAATCGTGTTTTCAAAGTGATAATCATGGCATAAACTGTTTAAATGTTTTATGTGAGTTCTCTTGTACCTATCTGAGTTAACCTTCGTGTTTTCCAGATTTATTAGTTATCGATCGGCTCTGAGTTAGCTATTAAGCGCTTTCCAGAGTTAGTGCACTTTTTAACCTGTGGTGTATGTGGTATCCTGTTGAGGGGTAATCGGCCACGGTGAATGAGAATTGGTCAAGATTTGAACGTAACATACTAGAAAAATGCTTGTACAAGCTAATTTATATAAATGAGTCAGAAAATGTTTAGTAGACCCGGGCCATTTTCAATAAAACCCCGATGTGCTACGATTATGAAATGCCTGATTATTTATACTTATGAATATGTTTTCGGCAATGTGCCCACTAAGTACTTTTGTACTTAGCCCTGCATATGTTTTCTAAATGTGCAGGTTGAAGCGATGGAAGTGGCGAAGGTTGAATAAAGTTGTCATAGGAAGACTTTAGTTAGTATGAATCACATTTCCGCTGCATAAACTCTAGTTTTTTGATGAACATATATGTAATCACTGTAGACTAAGATCTGTCTTATAACTTAGTTTATCTACCGTGTACTTTCAGTCGAGTAATCCTTTGAGTTTAACTCTTCCTTTATGTAAATAAAGCCTTGTTCATAGTATGTATGATGTCTCTTATGTATGTATGTTTAGTCAGTCCCCTTCTTCCCCGCTCCTTAAATCCAATCCCAGTCGCACCCCAGCTTCTGCCGTCCCTCGGGATTTGGGGCCGTGACATTTTTCACGTTTATATTCTTGTGGTTAAGACAATGTTATTATATTCTATTATTAATATAAGTCTTCCTTTTTGTACAATTATTCCAATTAAACAACATAAAATTCTTATTTTATCTGCATAATTGTTCTACTATGAATATTTGTCTCTGATTATTGTGAAAGTTCATTTATGATAATTTTACTATGCTTAAATGCTATTAGAATGTTTAAAAAGGTAAAATATTATCTATATAACTTTTGGGTGTAAAATAATAATAATATTTTATTTATGATAATAGTTTTGGTGTTTTATTTGCATGTTTTTAATTCTGCTGCATTATTATGATTTGAGGTATAAAATACAACTATAACTAATTTAGAAAATAGGGTGTTACATGTAGTGGTATCAGAGCAGGTCTACGTTCCTGTAGACTTGCTTTGAGGTATAATTATTTAAATATGAGAGTATTAAGAGCCTAGTCATTCGAGACCCTACGCTGACTTGACTCCAAGGTATGTTTTATGCTATATGAATTATTTATGTTATTGCTACATGAATCAATTATGTGAGTTACACGAAAAGATATGTGAAATATGTGCAAGTCATATTTTGATAGAAATATATGTTTAGTATTTTATCTGTGTTTACCGTTTTGTTTCTAATAGAATATATATATGTGTATAAGATGGCTAGGATAAGTTCAATGCATGAGATGATTTTTGCTTTAGCAAATTTCGAGGACGAAATTTTTATTAGTAGGGGAGATTGTAACATCCCGATTTTTATGTATAAGCTTACGAATAGTAAATTAGCCTAAAAGTTATATATTTTGTTTCCTGGCCTAGTTGTTTTGGTTCAAGTCTTTGTAGTCAAAATTATTTGATGAGTAAGTTATTATTGTCGGGGGTGAATAATTTACTTTAATAAGATAGAGAAGTTATTTAATTAGTATATTATATAAAGAAATTTCCTGAAAGTCTTTTAAAGGATCTATATGCTTTTATATTTCTTAGTAACTAAATTTAATAGTTGTCGTATTATACTGAAGAGATTCATAAGGAAATAATTGTGGTAAAGAGTTTAAATAGAGTACATCACGTTTTTCTTTCCTTTTCAGTTTATTTTGTTTCCTTTTTTCATTTTCAATTCCTTTTTTGTCTTTAATGTTTTTTTTTTCCTTTTTTCTATCATTTTTTTTTTCATTTTTCTTTTTTTTTCTTTTTTATTTTCAGTTCTTTTTTTCATTTTCTTTTTTTTTTTCATTTTTCTGTTTTTTTTTTCTTTTTCATGTTTTTAACATTTAACATTTTTTTCATTTATTTCTTTTCTCTTTTACCTATTTCATTTTCCCTTCTTCCATTCTCATTTTTTCTTTTCCTTTTTCGTTTTTTCTTACACCTTCTTTTTTGTTTTTCAATTATTTTTTAGCACATCGGGGTTTTTCAATAAATTTCCCGTGTCTACTAAACATTTTCTTTCTCATTTTCATAACTTAGCTTGTACAAGCATTTTTCATAGATGTTACGTTCAATCTTGACCATTCATTATCACCGCGGCAGGTCGTCCCCTCAACAGGGTTCCATACTTCAACGGCTACTGTGTACACTTAACTTTGGAAAGTCCCTTTTGACTAACTCAAAGCCGATCGTTTAGTTAACCCCTTTTGGCTAACTCATAAGGTACAAGAGAACTCACATAAAAACAAATAGTTCATGCCATGATTATCACTTTGAAAGCACGATTATCAAAGCGATAAAGAAAAGTTTTCGAGCATTGCTCATTTTGTTTCATATATAAAAGCCCACTTGACTGATTACAGAACTATTAAACGAGCTTCCGTCTCTGGTCTTCCGTCCTATCCTCAGTGCTGACTTCCTCCTTTTATCGTAAATAAACAAACTTAAGCAACTTGAACGCAATCGATAAAAGAAACAGGAAATCGAAACGGTTTTTAGTTCTTTAGGCATTTGCACTTTACTACTTCCTTTTGATTAACTAATAAATGAGACTTCGATCAATTCTCGTCTATAAACTGACTCGGAACACTGCTTGACACTTAGTTCAGTAGGTAAAGGGGTGTCGATAACTTAGAACGACTTAAAAGTTCACAAGGAACGAAGTTGAAAAGGATTCAACTTCGGAAACTAGACTTTGGATACTTACTGCTCAAGTCAGTAAGTTCATACAGAACAGAGCATACGAAAACAGGGGATGAATCTTATACGAAAACAAAAGGTACGGGTGTCTAGTTTACTCTTCAATTTACGGATCTCGATTTCGTTAAGCGGGCTAAAAGTTATGACAGTTTCCGTGAAACGTCGCAAAACAGTTGCGCGAAACCCTAATGCTCGACAAATCTCAACGCACGATTCCCTAGGTTCGATTAATGCTATTCCACTTTTATTTTCACAAAATTTTCGTCTTAATACAGTCAACATACAGTGTCCTTTAAACGGGTTCATATTCATGACTTTTGATTAACAAACGACGAGCATTTTCTCGTCATTTCCAACTAACCATTTACTATACCAAAACACACCTCAATTTCTATTTCGTTTTCGTTCATTCACTTCACGTTTCTTATCTATATTTCATAACGTCTCGTTTCTCGGATGGAAAAGTCGTTAACTACAATATTGTTCCTTTATCAACCACAATCATTAATATTAAAGGGGATTTCCTTATTCGACTTTTCTACCGGCTCTTAAACTCGATTCTTCGTCTCTTATTCAAAATCGAAAATTCTTAGAATTCGTTGAAACTTTACGGTCACGATCATTAACTAACAAGATTATCAAAGGTTCGAATTACAATCCTAATTCATTATTCATGCTCGATTCACGTCGATTGTTCGTCTCTTAACGAAAATCTTACGTTCTCCGTTTTCGTTCAAATTTTACAACAACGATCATCATCTAACGAGCATCACTAATATGCAAACCATATTATCAAAACATTATCAAGCTTCAACTTATCGACACGTTTTCGTCTCTTACATTTTTCAATTTATTTTTAGAAAAACCCAATTAAAAATATAATCATCCTCATACATCGTATATCTCATTTCTATTAATCAAATGAGCATATCATAACATTTACTACACTAAATCATTCATTCTTCCTCTTTTATCTTCCAACTTTTATTTTTAGAAAAATCTAAATCAATTCATAGTGTCAATTAACAACATGCAAATCACTAATCTATCGATCAAACATCAAAGAAATCGAACTACGAAAAACCCCTATAACCTAAGAAATTTTCGGTAATTAGAGAAAATAAAGGGGAGTGATTTTCTTCATGATTCGATCCGTAGAACTCGATTCTAAACATACTACAACATAAATCGAACAAGAATAAACATGCTTCTACATGCTCCAATGGTTCGAAAAAAAGAAAAAGATGGAATAAAGACTTTGTTCGGTTCATTACGTAGGAGATGTTCTTACCTTGCGGAATACGAACTCGGAAATGGAATTGATCGGTAGGTGGAAGACTTGAGTGCTTGAGAAAGCTTGAAGGTTGAAGCTTTAATAGAGGATTGGAGAAGAAAAATGTGAGAGAGAGGAGTGAAGGTGGCGGTTTTGAAGAGGGAAGAAGAGAGAGGTGGATGACTCACCTTATTAGATACATAAAGTGATAAAAATCTAGCTAAAGAGGTGGTGAGTCGCTAAGGGCCGTTTGTTTGCAAAATTGATGGAAATATCTCGTTTCCGGACTTTAAACTATGATTAAAAAGTCGAGAAATACTTTCTTAGATAGTTACGAATTCGACGAAATCTAATTCGTCCGTTAGATTGGAAATAAATCACGTACTCGGAAAACCTAATTCGTTTTTCAAAATCCGAGATAAAGTCGGGATTAGACAGTCAAAAATTCGCCCGAAAAAATCATAAAAATTAACTTTCTCCGGTGAACTCGTATCGAAGAAAAAGTGAATGTAAATTCTGACGGTTTTTAATTCTGAGTTTTCGGACGAAAAATTTACCGGACGCGAAAACCCTAATACAGTAGTCGTTCGCCGACTACTGGAATTTATTTTCTGAAACAGATTCTACTGTCAGTCTTAGAATCGAAAATCCTTAACTTAGGCGTGCAAAGCCTTAATTAATAATTAACTTTTTATTTTTCTTCGGAAGAAAATATCCGGGGTATTACATCCTACCCCTCTAATAAAAAAATTTCGTCTCGAAATTTGCATATCTTCTTTAAACTGTTCGGGGTACTTCTTTCTCATTTCTTCTTCGAGTTCTCACGTGGCTTTTTCTTGTCCGTGGTGACTTCATGTCACTTTTACTACTCGTACTGATTTGCTTCTTAACTTTCGCACTTTTTCGATTCAAGATCGATTGCGGCCTTTCTTCATAATTTATAACTTAAATCGGGAATCAAGAACTATGACTTGCTGGTAGATCACGTGTTTAGAAACGAACACGTACTTTCTCGACGAGATACGCTAATATAATAAACATTCCATAGAATTGGTGACACGGCCAATCTATACACATTAAAACTATCTTTTTCAAGATATCAAATAATCACATAAATCTTTGTCTAAGCTTATACTTGACACGAATCTAATGATTCCCTTCAACGGAGAAATCTTAAGAAAATTTTATCTCCCTTTTCGAAATTAAGTTCTAATCGGCGTAAACCACATAAGACTTTTGTCACAGCCCCAAATCCCGAGGTACGGCAGATGCCGGGGTGCGACTGGGGTTGGATTAAAGAAGCGGGGAAGAAGGGGGCTAACTGACTAAATATACATGAAAAAGACATTATTAAACTATGAACAAGACTTTAACATAAATAAGAAAGAGTTAATCCCTAAGGATTACTCGACAAAAGTACAAAAAGAAACTAAATTCATAATTACAGACTTAGACTACTGAGTATTGTTCAAAAGTACATCAAAAGGAATTCAAAGTTGGCAGTGGAAGGGGTTCTAACTAAGCATCCTATCCTTTACTCAACATCAATCGTCGCCGCTCACCGTCGCTTCAACCTGCACATTTAAAAAGCAATACAGGGCTAAGTACAAACATACTTAGTGGGCACGATGCCGAAAACATAATCATAAATATAGATAAATATGGCATTTTATAATCGTAGCACATCGGAGTTTTATTGAAAGAATCCGTGTCTACTAAACATTTTCTGACTTTTTCTCATAAATCACTTGGCCAAGTATTTTCAGGTATGCTATGTTCAATCTTGACCCAAACTAATTCACCGTGGCTGGCTACCCCTCAACAGGATACCACATACACCACAGGTTACAAAGTGCACTAACTCTGGAAAGCACTTAGCAGCTAACTCAGAGCCGATCATTAGTTAATCTAAAATAGACTAACTCTAAATCTGGAAAACACGAATGTTGACTCAGATAGGTACAAGAGAACTCACATAAAAACATAAAACAGTTCATGTCATAATATCACTTTAAAAACACAGATATCAAAGCGATAAAGAAAGATTTTCCGAACATTGCTCGTTTTATTTGTATATAAAAGCCCACCTTTGTTTTACAGAACTTATAAGCAAAAGCTTCCAACTTCGGATCTTCCGTCCTTTCTCTACAGTTGGCTTGCTCCTTCATCGTAAAGTAAACATATTTAAAAACGGTTCGTAAAAGATACTCGAACAAAGAGAATCGAAGAAAGTTTTAGTTGTTTTATTCTTTAGGCAGTTGCACGCTTACTAATTTGTTTTACTTAAACGGGAAACGATACTCGTACCAAACTCGTTTAGAACTCGGAAGATCTCATACTTGATTCTCAGGTCAGTTGAGAAGGTAGTCGGTGTCTTAATACGACTTTAAAGATTATAAGAAATTAAGTTGGAAAGAATCAACTTAGGCGATTTATTTATAGCTTATTTCACGACTTATGAATATTTCTCGTTTATTACTTCTTTAAAGAAAGGATAAGAGATACATTCTCGACTGGTTTTCATCATTAAAGGTCTTGTCCTTGACTCTAGGGTCAGATAGAAGGTATTCGTTAGATAAAATGGCTTAAACGTTTGAAAGAGACTAAGTTGTGAACTAAACAACTTAGAAAACAAGAAACTGAAATTTCACTGCACAGTCCAGTAACTCTGGAGGCTGTCCAGAACAGAGACTTTGGAAACAGGGGGTGAGCCCTGTACTATTAGAAAGCTTAGGAAGTCTAGTTCGCGCTCCAATTTACGGATCACAAATCCGATAAACGAGCTGAAAGTTATTACAGTTTCCGTCAAGGGTCGCAAAACTGCCGTGAAACCCTAGTTGCTTGGTAGGTTCGACGTATAACGTCTTAGGTTCGTTTTAAATTCTCGTATTCAACTTTTTTAGAAACTGAACTCTTAAGGCAGTCATCACGTACCTCTGTACGTGACGTACTCCTTCTCAAAACTCGCTCAAAAGCTCGACGTTCTAACGTCGGGTTTCAACTAACAAGTACTATTCCAACAAAAACTTTCAAACGTGTTCTAGTTCTCGATTATCACTATAACCCATATTATATCAACTCGAATGCTTATGATGTCAACTAGAAAGATGTTCTAAATTTCATTATAAATAATAATATCAAGTTAGAATTTTCATCCGACTTCCCGATTATTAGTTACAACTAAATATTCGTCTCTTACGCGATTTTTCAAAAGTTGTCGGTTTTTGTTCAAATTTTACGACGTTAATCTACGTCTAATATGAATCATTTTTATGCATGTTAATATATCTTATCATCATTATAACTCAGTTTATATGGTGATTTTAGTCTCTTACATTCCATTAAACATTTTTAGAAAATTTCCAATTAACTTCTATAATCAACTAATATAATTTGCAACAATATTCAACTAACAATTCATCACTTTAAACAATCATGTGGAAACCCCTAATTACTTATAAATTTCTGGTTTTATACATATGTTAAGGGGATGATTTTCTTCTCAAATTAACAACATTTATTTACTAAACATACTCTTATATCATCAATTAAACAATTACAATTCTATTATCAATTAACATACCAAAAATCCCCAAATTCAATTCAAAACCCTAATTGAATTTCATAACAACATAAGGCTTTCAATCCCTTTTCATTCCAATCACTAATTAAACACCTACTAAGCATGAATTCATGATCAAAAGAAGAAAAACAAAAATCCTACAATTTCCCAAAAAAATTCTGCATTCACACAATAATTAGGGTTCTTGTTTTTGTTCCATTTTAATCTCCAATTATCATATCTAACACATTCAATTACATTATTCTAAGATCAAAATATCTAAATCAAACCTCTAAAAATTCGAACAAGAAAGAAAAGGAAAAGAAAAGAAAACTAATTGGATAGAAATGTAGAGGATGTAAATACCTTAAGATTTAATGAAAGAAGTATGGAATTGAATGGATGGATGGTGATTTGTGTTCTTCTTTAAGTTCTTGGTGAAGTCTTCAATGGTGGATGGGAAGGATGAAGAAGATGAAGATGAGAGTGTGAGAGTGTGTGTGCTGCCGAGAGAGAGAGTGAGAGTTGGAGAGAAAATGTGTTTTGTCTAAATGTTTGCAATGATGAAGGGTTTGAACATGCATAAAGGTAAGGTTAAGGTGTCATTAGCTTAATCAAGTCAACATGCATGTCTTACACCTAAACATGGGTGAGGTGGCGGCTGCATGTAAGAGGTTTAGAGGGTTTCGGGTTTTTCCGGCGCGATCCGACGTTACGGAAAAACGAACGACGAAAAACGTTGTTCGGTACAAAAATCGTCGTGATTCGATTTGACCTTAAATTCTAACGTATTAACTTAATTAGAAAAAAAAAATTATAAAATTTATTTTGACAAAAACTCGGGACGACAAGTCCGAGTTTCGTCCGGAAAAACGTAAAAATAAACTTTCTCGGCGTGTTCGTATTGCGATTTTGTAAACGTAAAATTAAACGGTTTTACGTTCTTAGTTTACAAACTAAAAACTTTTCGTACGCGCTAACCCCTAATATAGTAGTCGTCTAGCCGACTTCTGTAATCCGTTATTTTAAATAACGGATTCGACCGTTAGCCTTAGAATTCAAAAATTATAAACTTAGGCGTGCAAAGCCATTTATTTAATTAACTTTAAATATTAAGAACGTAAGGATTTTACGGGGCATTACAACTTTCTTCTTTTCTAAACTTCTTTCATTCAGACTCGAGTCTATCGAATGATCTCGATCATTTCACTGACCGTATCTGGTCCTAAGTTCTTTTCTTTCACCTACCTTATTGCAATAAGGCAGTATCAAAACTTCTTCCTATACAAGACCTCGTAAGGTGCAATACTTATCGTAGCCTGATAACCATTATTATGAGCGAAATCGACCAACGGCAAAACATTCTTCCATTTTGCACTTCAATCCAATACTATCGTTCTCAACATATCTACGAGTATTTAAATCGTCCTTTCGGATTGTCCATCCGTTTAGGGGGGGTGAAAGGCAGTACTAAAATTAAGGTTGGTACTTAGCTTCTTCTGCATAGTAGTCCAAAACCTTGAAGTAAATTTGGCATCTCTATCAAACCTCATCGACTTTTGTATTCCGTGCAGACGTATAATCTTACGAACATACAACTAAGCTAACTTTCTAATCCAAAGGTAATTGGAATTGGTAGGAAGTGAATTGATTTTGTGAACCTATCAATAACCACCCAAATGGCAGTATTTCCTCTTCTAGGCTTTGGGCAAACCCGTCATAAAATCCATGGCTATATCATCCCACTTCTACGTTAGAATACTTAATAGTCGCAACATCCCTTGTGGTTATTGGCGTAAAGCTTTCACTTGTTGACACGCCCAAAACATCTTTCTACAAACGAGGCAACGTCTTGTTTCAATCCATTTTACCGGAAATTCTTTCTTAAATCTTAATACATCTTTGTATCCTCTAGGTACGTTGTATGGCGTATCGTGAGCCTCACTCATAATATCGTTCTTTAATTCACCGTTATTAGGGATATAAGGTCTACCTTCAAATAAAATCGCATGATCTAGTGCTTTAAAAAAAAAAACCGTCTGGTTTATCCGTTCTTATCTTAAGCCGAAGCTTTTTGATCGACTCGTCCTTTCTCTGGGTACTAAAGATTCTTTTTTGTAAGCCTGGTGTAGCTTCGAGTGCTGCTATATGGTTTGTTATCGTTTCAGGTGCATCGAGCACTTCTAAGTCCATTCCTTCAATTTCTCTTACAAGAGCTTCCTCCTCAACAAAGAGACATCCTAACTTGATTGGAGTCTTGCGACTCAGTGCGTCAGCTACCACGTTTGCTTTTGACTAATTCGAGCCATCGTTTTTGTCTCATATTCAATTCCTTTTGCTCGAAGAAGTACTTTTAAACTCTTATGGTCCGTATAAATCTCAACCCTAACACCATAGAGATGGTGTCTCCAAATCTTCAGCGCATGCACAACGGCTGCTAGTTCTAAGTCGTGAGTTGGGTATTCAACCTTATGAGGTCGAAGTTGTCGTGAAGCATAAGCTATCAACTTTTCATTCTACATCAAAACACAACCTAATCCGTTCTTTGAAGCATCTGTATAGACCACGTATTCCTTATTCGCTTCTGGCAGAGCCAATACTGGTGTTGTGGTTAATTTCTCCTTGAGTGTCTGAAAACTATTCTCGCATTCATCCGTCCATTTATACTTGTTTTCCTTCCGAAGTAGTTGCGTCATAGGCCTAGAAATTGTTGAAAATCCTTTGATGAATCTTCTGTAATAACCGGCTAAACCTAAGAAACTCCTAATTTCGTTCGGACTTGTTGGCGATTTCCAATCGCGTACTGCCTCTACCTTGGCAGGATCTACCTTGATGCCTTCTGCTGATACGATGTGTCCAAGGAACATTACTTCCTTCAGTCATAACTCGCACTTACTGAATTTGGCGTAAAGCTTCTCGGCTCTAAGCGGTTCTAAAACTGTTCTTAAGTGTTCCTTATGTTCTTCCTCATTCTTGGAGTAAATGAGAATGTCGTCGATGAATACTAAAACAAATTTGTCTAAGTATGGGTGGAAAAATTCGGTTCATGAGATCCATGAATACTGTGGGAGCGTTAGTCAAACTAAATGGCATAACTTAGGAATTCATAATGGCCATATCTGGTTCAAAAAGCAGTCTTAGGTATGTCCTCGGGTTTAATTTTCAATTGATGATACCCGAATCTTAAATCTATTTTTTTTTAAAAGACTCCTGCGCCCGTAAGCTGATCAAAAAGGTCTTCTATCCTTGGAAAATGATACTTATTCTTAAGGGTAATCTTATTTAATTCACGATAGTCTATGCACATTCTCATAGAACCATCCTTCTTTCTGACAAACAAAACTGGTGCTCCCCAAGGTGAAACACTCGGTCTAAAGAATCCAAGGTCTAACAATTCTTGCAGCTGGATCTTAAGCTCTTCTAGTTCTTTCGGTGCATACTACATATAGAATGGCGTAGTTAATAGATAATCAATCCATCCCATGGATTTTATCTATGTCGAACATTTTTTATTACGTTCCGATTGCTTGCTATGATCTTGAAAAGACCATAAGTTAAATTCTATGTTCGAGCAAAACTAAGGGAGTGACGATAATTCCTTCTAAGGCGTGGTTATTCTTATTTCATGATTGGCGCGCTCTAGTTCTACTCTTATAGTGTCAACAGGCACTAGAATAATGAATGTAAGGTTCTGGTATGAGATAGATTAATGGCAAGGTAATTAAAAAGTTTGTCCTATACGTGCCAACTTTCCTTTGCCCTTATTGCGCGCATCTTGTTCGATCGCGAATGCCCTAACGTTCTGTTGTTGTTGATACTGCTGCTGCATCGTCTGCTGTAGCGGTTGTGCCTGAATTGCCCTCAAAGGTTGGGGCTGACCATACTGAGTCGATCCTACTGGTTGCATCGGTTTTGGGCAATTTCTTTTCACGTGTCCTTTCTGTCCACATTTAAAGCAAACACCAGAGTTTGCTTGACAGACACCGTAGTGCATTTTATTACACTTGGGACAGGTAGGAATGGTAGTTCTTCCTTGGTTGTTTCCTCCTTGGTTATTCCTTTGTTGCCCTTGTGGCTGACCTTGCTGATTATTTCCTTCCCATGATCCCGTTTGATTATTTCCTTGTGGTTTATTCCCTTGCCATGGCTTCTTACCGTAGTTGTAATTCTGGTTAGGCTGCTGAAAGCCTTGCTGATTTCTTCTCTGGTTCTCAAAGCAGCCACTGTTATTTCCTCCTTCCCTTTTCCTTTTTTCTTTATAGTTGTTATTGTTGTTGGAAAGGTTTTGAATTGGAGCCTGGGTTGGTGTTGCTATGGATGCTATACTCTTTCTTTTATCCGGCACAACTGCCTCTATTTCTAGGACTCGTCCTAGTATTTCCGTATAGCTCAGTCCCTCGTGACTGGCTAATGCTACTCCTAATTTATGTTTAAGTTCTCCACAAAACTTCTTTGCTATTTCCTCTTCGGTATCCCATTGATCGGATGCATACTTATCATAAAATGCCTCTTTAAATTCTTCCCAAGTAATTGGAGCCATTTGCTCTGCCAACATAACTTTCTTCCTAGCCTTCCACCAATAATCAGCTGGTCCGGCTAGTTGAAACGCAACACATGAAAGGCGCTCCTTATCAGTATATCCTAGAAGCTTAAAGATTTTTTCTATAGATAGTACCCAAATCTCAGCATCGCTTGGGTTATTGGATCCATTAAAAACAGGTGGATTTCTTTTGAAGAATAAATCCTCAATGTTACGACGGGGTGGTGATGGAGGTGGTGATAGTGATGGTGGTGGAGGGGTATTATGGTGTTCCTGTTCTTCCTCCCTGTCATTCTGCGCTGGACGTCTACCACATCCTCTAGGCCTACCAGGTCTTCCTCGATTGTTTACTACTCTTGGCGGTATATTTTCTTTTGAAACTATAAGAACAAAACTCTTATTAGCACCTTACTTTTACGCCTTCTTTTACTTACTAACCCTTTTCCTAACTTAAACAAGTTCATGGAAAAGAAAACTAATAATAGCTTCGGTACTTTAGCTCTTTAAACTTTTAACTTCTCAGTTAAATCGGAATATTCATCTAATACTTTTCTTCTAATCGCGCTTCAAAGAAACTTTTTAGAAGATTTAAGCCCACTCTCGGGTCATCATATATATATTATATACACATCAAAAAGAATATTAGTTTTGCCTCCAACGAGGACTTACACAAAAGGTTAGACTATGACTAGTCTAAACTAGGCTAACTGCCTATCTATGAACCGGGTGCACTTACAAGTTGCATCTCTATATCTCCTGGGAGTACTAGAACGGAAACGATCCCAAAAAATTTCGTATCCGCGAAGAGTACAACGAAAGGATGGTTACTGATCCGACTATTTACAAGACAAAAAGTGCTTCCGCTACTACTATACGTCTAAGACGCCCTGCTCAACAAGCTGCTGTCGAGTCACTACCGCCCTCCACGGCCTGCAATTCCTCGGGGTCCTCCTCAGGGTTCTCCTCTGAATCTGAATCAAAGACGAGCTGAAGTGCCTCGTCAACCCTCAATGTGGTGTCGTCCAAAAGTACAAGTGGTGGTGTTGCAGGTATCTCTGAAACGGTTCTCTCGGAGTCTGAAACCAAGTAGTCCAAATTGGTCTCTACTGTCCTCTTCTTCGGAGGCGGCAGGTGTTCGGGAGGTGAACTAGATTCGTATTCCTCTGTGGAACGGACCCTGGATGGTCCTGCCTCAAACTCTCCTCGGACCCTCGGCAACTCTGCATAGATCTCCTCGAGTGGTCTAAATGAGAATGGAAATTCTATCATAGTAGCAAGCTCTGTGCCGATCTCTAGGTATCCTGTCTCTGGAACTAACTCCTCACTGGGTGAAAGGACTAGTGGCAATTCTAACTGTGCGGCCATCTCTGGATCCATGTTTAAAGACTCTGCCTATGGCTCTGAAAAATGACGGTAGGGGTGGTGCTCCTGAATGGGAATTGACATTATGAATCTGCTCTGAAAGAAACGCTCGTGTATGGCGAGAGCAAATCCTGAGAAATCTCCTATCGGCTCAGTGTCATTGTCGAACAGTGCAAGGAAGTACCAAGACACATCATGTGCCCATCCACGCCACTCGTCTGGTAGTCGAACGATCAAATCTGCTATAGCCTGAAGCTCTGTAATACCGTGTCGGGCTGCATGGTAAACTGCTGAAAAGTTACTAACTATCTGTCCAATGTCGTTATTTGGGTCTGCCTCGAAATCTCGATACTCATCCAGTATCTCATCTGCCCAAGTACGCTGTGGCGGGGATTGATTCTTCTGAGTCATGTCACTACTAGAAGCCATCCTATAAGGTTTTTAAGAAACACTGATCAGTAACTGGTAGGATAATAACTTATCTTAAGAAAATTCTTAAATTTACAATTAGAATATTCCATTATTCAAAATTACAATACTTAACCACTTAATCTCAGCTTATCTTATTCATCGAGCAATTCCAAGAAATTGCACTCAAACAATCATATATATATAAAAAAAAAATCACGATTTTACTTTCATCCTATTGCTTATTATTCTTTTACTTTCTTACTTTATTTCTTCCTTGAAGAAAATTTCTTAACGTTTTCTTTCCAATCTTTAACTTAGACTTCGTAGTTTCCCTTAAGAAAACTCCTAACCGATAAACGCATATTGTTCTCATCATTAGAAAGAAATATTCTTAAATGCCACATTAATGTGGATATAAACTCCTCTCGATACTTGAACCTTGTGCTTATCGTATTCTTCATTCATTTAATAATTGTGAAATAAATTCCAAGAAAACAGAATATAAGTTCGAGAATAACTTTAGAACACAAGTTCTAGTCATCGTTGGAATCGAACAATCGCTGGAGATTAGCTAAAATTCGTACTCGATTCTTAACAATTACATCAAATCTTTCCTTGAAGTTCTAACGAGGCGAACTCCAACGAGTCTGTTGTTCATGTCACTTTACGCAGGTAACATTCGTTTATTTGCTTTGATTCCCTTCATTTTGTCCTTTCCGATCCGATCGCCTCTTGGAAATTTTGGAACTAACGCTTCTTAGAACATCTATGTTCTCAAAGAATCAGGAAGGCCTTAAAATTCGTCTAAATTCTCATGCCAAACAAGCATCTTGAATAATTAAAGAAATTATAACTCATATAATTTCACATACTTTTGCATAGAATAGCATTCATGCTTTCACATAGTTCACGTAATTCACATAGTATAACTTTATACTTTAAATCAAATCATACTTGGCATACTTAATCTCAAATTCTTGCATACTTATTCTCAATCATACTTTCATACTTAATTGTCAAATTTCTTCTTGCATACTTTAATCAAAAATTTCTTTAAAAGAAATCATACTTCTGAAATTCTTTCCTTACTTTTCTTTTTTGATTGAGTCGACGTAGCGGGTGGTTGAGTTGTCGTCTATACTCTTATACTTTAGTATTACGACTTAACTTTACTTGAAAGAAGACTCGGGTATAGAGTATATACAAATACTCTATCTTACTACTTGAAAGAAATTCGTATGCAGAGCAGAAACGATTGCTCTTATACCACTTTGTGGTATCACTAGAAAAAAGAAATAACTTACGACCAGAGCAGAACCGACTACTCTGATACCACTCTGTCACAGCCCCAAATCCCGAGGGACGGCAAAAGCCGGGGTGCGACTAGGGGTTGGATTAAAGAAGCGAGGAAGAAAGGAGAATGAATAAGAATGAAAGAATAAACAGATATTAATAACAGAATGAATTACTATGAACGAGACTTTAATATATAAAAGGAAAAGAGTTGATCTCGAAGGATCACTCGACAAGGTTCTTAAACAAGACACTGAGCTAATTGCACGGGGTTTAGACCCAACAGAAAGATACAATAACTTCAAAAAGAGATTTGCAGCGGAAAAACGTAAAGCTGAAAACAAGTTCTTATTCTAGTCATGACTTCTTAATTCAACATCAACCACCACCGCTCCCGTCGCTCAACCTGCACATTTTATAAAACATATGCAGGGCTAAGTACAAAAGCACTTAGTGGGCACGTTGCCAAAAATATAATCATAAGTATAGATAATCAGGCATTTCAATTCTGTAGCACATCGGGGTTTTTCAATAAATTTTCCGTGTCTACTAAACATTTTCTTTCTCATTTTCATAACTTAGCTTGTACAAGCATTTTTTATAGATGTTACGTTCAATCTTGACCATTCATTATCACCGCGGCAGGTCGTCCCCTCAACAGGGTTCCATACTTCAACGGCTACTGTGTACACTTAACTTTGGAAAGTCCCTTTTGACTAACTCAAAGCCGATCGTTTAGTTAACCCCTTTTGGCTAACTCATAAGGTACAAGAGAACTCACATAAAAACAAATAGTTCATGCCATGATTATCAATTTGAAAGCACGATTATCAAAGCGATAAAGAAAGGTTTTCGAGCATTGCTCATTTTGTTTAATATATAAAAGTCCACCTGACTGATTACAGAACTATTAAATGAGCTTCCGTCTCTGGTCTTCCATCCCATCCTCAATGCCGAATTCTTCCTTTTATCGTTAATAAACAGACTTAAGCAAACGCAATCGATAAAAGAAATAGGACATCGAAACGGTTTTTAGTTCTTTAGGCATTTGCACTTTACTACTTCCTTTTGATTAACTAATAAACGAGACTTTGATCAATTCTCGTCTATAAAATGACTCGGAAAACTGCTCGACACTTAGGTCAGTAGGTAAAGGGGTGTCGATAACTTAGAACGACTTAAAAGTTCACAAGGAACGAAGTTGAAAAGGATTCAACTTCGGAAATTAGACTTTGGATACTTACTGCTCAAGTCAGTAAGTTCATACAGAACAGAGCATACGAAAACAGGGGATGAATTTTATACCAAAAGAAAGGTACGGGTGTCTAGTTTACTTTCCAATTTACGGATAAGCGAGCTAAAAGTTATGACAGTTTCCATGAAACGTTGCAAAACAGTCGCGCGAAACCCTAATGCTCGACAAATCTCGACGCTCGATTCCCTAGGTTTGATTAATGCTATTCCACTTTTATTTTAACGAAATTTTCGTCTTAATACAGTCAACATACAGTGTCCTTTAAACGGGTTCATATTCATGACTTTTGATTAACAAACGACGAGCATTTCCTCGTCATTTCCAACTAACCATTTACTATACCAAAACAAACTTCAATTTCTATTTCGTTTTCGTTCATTCACTTCACGTTTCTTATCTATATTTCATAACGTCACGTTTCTCGGATGGAAAAGTCGTTAACTACAATATTGTTCGTTTATCAACCACAATCATTAATATTAAAGGGGATTTCCTTATTCGACTTTTCTACCAGCTCTTAAACTCGATTCTTCGTCTCTTATTCAAAATCGAAACTTCTTAGAATTCGTTGAAACTTTACGGTCATGATCATTAACTAACAAGATTATCAAAGGTTCGAATTACAATCCTAATTCATTATTCATGCTCGACTCAAGTTTATCTTACGTTCTCCGTTTTCGTTCAAATTTTACAACAACGATCATCATCTAACGAGCATCACTAATATGCAAACCATATTATCAAAACATTATCAAGCTTCAACTTATCGACACATTTTCGTCTCTTACATTTTTCAATTTATTTTTAGAAAAAGCCCAATTAAAAATATAATCATCCTCATACATCGTATATCTCATTTCTATTAATCAAACGAGCATATCATAACATTTACTACACTAATTCATGCATTCTTCCTCTCTTATCTTCCAACTTTTATTTTTAGAAAAATCTAAATCAATTCATAGAGTCAATTAACAACATGCAGATCACTTATCTATCGATCAAACATCAAAGAAATCGAACTACGAAAAACCCCTAAAACCTAAGAAATATTCGGTAATTAGAGAAAATAAAGGGGAGTGATTTTCATCATGATTCGATCCGTAGAACTCGATTCTAAACATACTAGAACATAAATCGAACAAGAATCAACATGCTTCTACATGCTCCAATGGTTCGAAAAAAAGAAAAAGATGGAATCAAGACTTTGTTCGGTTCATTACGTAGGAGATGATCTTACCTTGCGGAATACGAACTCGGAAATGGAATTGATCGGTAGGTGGAAGACTTGAGTGCTTGAGAAAGCTTGAAGGTTGAAACTTTAATGGAGGATTGGAGAAGAAAAATGAGAGAGAGAGGAGTGAAGGTGGCGGTTTTAGAGAGGGAAGAAGAGAGAGGTGGATGACTCACCTTATTAGATACATAAAGTGATAAAAATCTAACTAAAGCGGTGGTGAGTTGCTAAGGGCCGTTTGTTTGCGAAATTTTGATGGAAATATCTCGTTTCCGGACTTTACACGACGATTAAAAAGTCGAGAAATACTTTCTTAGATAGTTACATATTCGACGAAATCTAATTCGTCCGTTAGATTGGAAATAAATCACGTACTCGGAAAACCTAATTCGCTTTTCAGAATCCGAGAAAAAGTCGAGATTAGACAGTGTAAAATTCGCCCGGAAAAATCATAAAAACTAACTTTCTCCGGTGAACCCGTATCGAAGAAAACGTGAATGTAAATTCTGACGGTTTTTAATTCTGAGTTTTCGGACGAAAAATTTACCGGACGCGAAAACCCTAATACAGTAGTCGTTCGACCGACTTCTAGAATTTATTTTCTGAAACGGATTTCACCGTCAGTCTTAGAATAAAAAATCCTTAACTTAGGCGTGCAAAGCCTTAATTTATAATTAACTTTTTATTTTTCGTCGGAAGAAAATATCCGGGGTATTACAGAATACGTACCGTATAAATAAATTTCCTCCATATTAAGATTATGGTAAGTGGTGGTAGCTCGGTGGTGAAATGCTATCACTTATAGCTCTACCGAGCCTGGAGGTCTCGTGTTCAATTGCTTTCAATAGCGCCTTTCCAACTTTTTTTTTTAATAAATTGGGGCGGTCCCCAGATTTATTAAGATTATTTTAAGTGGTGGTAGCTCGGTGGTACAATGCTCTCACGTAGAGCTCTACCGAGCCTGGAGGTCCCGTGTTCAATTCCTTTCAATAGCGTCTTTCCAACTTTTTTTTTAATAAATTGGAGCGATCCGCAGATTTATTAAGATTATAGTAAGTGGTGGTAGCTCAGTGGTAAAATGCTCTCACGTAGAGCTCTACCGAGCCTAGAGGTCCCGTGTTCAATTCCTTTCAATAGCACCATTCCAAATATTTTTTTTGGAAAATAAATTAGGGCGGTACGCGGATTTATTAAGATTATAGTAAGTGGTGGTAGCTCGGTGGTAAAATGCTTCCACTTAGAGCTCTACCGAGCTCGGAGGTCCCGTGTTCAATTCCTTTCAATAGCGACTTTCCAACTATTTTTTTAATAAATATGGGCGGTCCGTGGGTTTTGGGTTGGACCGGGTCATACCCGGCGGTTCAACCCGTCTCATAGTGTGCATTGGTGCACACAGCGGGTGTAATAACCCGATTTTCCTAAGCGTAATTAAATTTCCTAAATGTGATTATACCTAAGTGCTTCTTAAATGTTATTTTATGTGATTATATGTGATTCTGTGTGAAAAATTTTTTTAGAATAATTTTCTCGCAAAATGACCAAAATGACCCTGAAGGGAAAAATTATAATTTTTCTCGTTTTGGCAACTCAAAATGAAGATGTGAAGAGTTATATGAGATTAAGAATGTGAGATTTAGCATGAGTTCGAATTTCGGAAAATTTCGTGACGGTTGACTTTTCGATGAATAGTAACTTTGACCAAAAAGTCAACCCTCGGTTAACGAACTCTGAATTCAGTCTAATTAGTGTCGTTGGAATCTAAAAATTTATTTTAAGACCAATGATACAAGTTTGAGAATTTTCCGAGATCATGAATCGAGTTTGAATTTATTTATGAAGACGCAACTAATATTCATAGTAACTTTTTACAACTTTTTCGTTATTCGAAATTTGCCCCTTAAAATTTGGTGTTTTCAAATTTAAAAATTATTCTAATACTAATGACGCAAGTTAGAGAGAAATTCGAGGTTTACAAATCATGTTTTGAACCATATCTAAATAGGAGACGAATATGCATAGTAAAATTTATTAACTTTCTTGGTTATTTGGAATTTCTATATGAAAATTGAGTGTTTTAGAATCTATAAATTATTTCGTGAGTAATGGTGCGAACTAGATTGAAATCCGAGGTCTAGAAAGTGGTGAAAGGAGAGATTTAAGTTGGTGAGAATTAATATTTTAAGAGGGATATTTTATACAGAATAAAATCGTTTCTTTCGAGAATTTTTACCCAAATAAAAATCTGGTTCATCCCCTATATCTCATCCTTATCTCTGCCTTCACTCCCAACTGCTTCCCCTGTCACAGCCCCAAATTCGAAGGGACGGCAGAAGCCGGGGTGCGGCTAGGGGTTGGTTTAAAGAAGCGGGGAAGAAGGGGGATGGCTAAGAATAAACGAATAAGCAGACATTTATAACATAATGAAGTACTATGAACAAGACTTCATTATATAAAAGGAAGAGTTGATCTCGAAGGATCACTCGACAAGGTTCTCAAAAACGAAACTGAGTTAATTGTACGGGTTTAGTCCCAACAGATAGATACAATAACTTCAAAAAGATTGGCAGCGGAAAACGTAAAGCTTGACATACAAGTCCTTTATTCTAAAAATGACTTCTTAACTCAACATCAACCACCGCCGCTCCCGTCACTCAACCTGCACATTTTATAAAACATATGCAGGGCTAAGTACAAAAGCACTTAGTGGGCACATTGCCGAAAACATATAATAAGTATAGATAATCAGGCATCTTATTTCTGTAGCACATCGGGGTTTTTCATTAAAGGCCTGTGTCTACTAAACATTTTCTTTCTCATTTTCACAACATGGCTTGATCAAGCACTTTTCTGACAGATGTTACGTTCAACCTTTCCCAATAATTATCACCGTGGCTGGCCAACCCTCAACAGGGTTCCACACACAACGGCCACTATGTACACTAACTTTGGATAGCAAGTCGGCTAACTCAAAGTCCGATCGTTTTAGTTAGCAAGTCGGCTAACTAATAATTCTGGATAGCAGGTCGGCTAACTCAGAAGGGTACAAGAGAACTCACATAAAAACAAATCATTTCATGCTCTGATTATCACGTTGAAAACACAATTATCAAAGCTTGTAAACAAAGATTTTCGAGCATCGCTCATTTTAGTTCGTATATAGAAAAGCCCACTTGACTGATTACAGAACTACTATTCGAGCTTCCGTCTCTGGTCTTCGATCCTATCCTCGGTGCTGACTCCCCCCTTTTATCGTAAAATAAACAAACTTAAGCAACTTGAACGCAACGATAAAAGAAACAGGAAATCGAATCGGTTTTTAGTCCTTTAGGCGTTTGCACTTTTACTACTTTCTTTTGATTAACTAATAAACGAGACTTCGATCAATTCTCGTCTACAAACTGACTTAGCTCAATACTCAACACTTAGGTCAGTAGGTAATGAATGTCGATACTTATAACGACTTAAAAGTTCACAAGGAGCGAAGTTGAAAAGGATTCAACTTAAGAAACTCAAGCTTTGGAAATTTCTGCACAGGTCAGTAAGTTCATACAGAAAAGGGTACTTCGAAACAGGGGATGATTCTATACCAAACGAAATCCATGGGTGTCTAGTTTACTCTCCAATTTACGGATCTCGATTTCGTTAAGCGAGCTAGAAGTTATGACAGTTTCCGTGAAACGTCGCAAAACAGTCGCGCGAAACCCTAGTGCTCGACAAAACTCGACTCACGATTCCCTAGGTTCGATTAATGCTATTCTACTTTTATTTTCACGAAATTTTCATCTTAATACAGTCTATATGCAGAATCCCTTAATCGGGTTCGCATTCATGCCTTTTGATTAAACAAACGACGAGCATTTCCTCGTCATTTCCAACTAACCATTTACTATACCAAAACAATTTCATATTCAAAACCTATTTCATTTTCGTTCATCCACTTCTCGTTTCTTAACTATATCTCATAACATCTCGTATCTCGGATGGGAAAGTCGTCAACTACAAACTCGTTCAGCAGCTAATAACAATCATTATTATTAAAAAGGATTTCCTTGTTCGACTTTTCTACCGGCTTTTAAACTCATTTCTTTGTCTCTTAACAAAATTTCAAACTTCTTAGAATTTGTTCAAACTTTACGGTTACGATCATTAACTAACAAGGTTATCAAAGGTTCGAATCACAATCCTAAATCATTATCTATTCTCGACTTATCGTCGATTGTTCGTCTCTTAACGAAAATCTTACGTTATCCATTTTCGTTCAAATTTTACAACAACGATCATCATCTAACGAGCATCACGAATATTTAAACCATATTCTAAAAACATTATCGAGCTTCAACTTAACGACGTGTTTCTATCTCTTACGTTTTTTATTTTATTTTTAGAAAAATCTCAAATAAATATATATTCATCCTTAATCATCCTATATCTCATTTCAATAAATCAATCATGCAAAACATGTCATCTTCTTAATCAAATCAACCATTCTTCATCTCTTATATTTCAACTTTTATTTTTTAGAAAAATCTAAATTAATTCACATAGTCAATTAACAACATGTAGAACACTAATTCATAAATCAAATGACAAGAAAATCGAACAAGGAAAAACCCCTAAAATCCTCTAAAATTTCGGTAATTTCAATAGGTTAGGGGGGATTGATTTTCTTCGATTTCAAACCATAAAACCTAATTCTAAGCATACTAGAACATGTATTAATCAAAGGACAACATGCTTCTTCATGCTCCATGTTTCGGAAAAAAATGAAAAAGATGGGAAAGGATTTGTGTTCGGTTCATATCGTAGAAGATGTTCTTACCTTGAAGAATATGAACTCGGAAATAGAATTAATCGGTAGACGGAGGACTTGTGTTCTTGAGAAGAGCTTGGAGGATGAAGCTTTAATGGAGAAATGAGAAGAAAAATGAGAGAGAGGGAGTGATATGGTGGTGGCGGTAATGAGGTAAGAAGAAAGATGGATGACTAAGCTTATTACTATACATAAAGGTATAAAATATCCAACAAAGGTGGATGACTCGCTTAAGGGGCGTTTGGATTCGAAAAATTTGACGGAAATATCTCGTTTTCGGGTTTTAAACAACGTTATAAAAGTCGAGAAATAATTTCTTAGATAGTTACGTATTCGACGAAATCTAATTCGTCCGTTAGATTAGAAATAAATCACGTACTCGGAAAACCTAATTTGTTTTTCAAAATCCGAGAAAAAGTCGGGATTAGACAGTCTAAAATTCGCCCGAAAAAATCATAAAAACTAACTTTCTTTGGTGAACTTGTATCGAAGGAAAAGTGAATGTAAAGTTCGACGGTTTTTCAAACTGAGTTTTCGGACGATAAATTTGTCGGACGCAAAAACCCTAATACAGTAGTCGTTCGACCGACTTCTGGAAATTATTTTCAGAAACAGATTTCACCGTAAATCTTAGAATCAAAAATCCTTAACTTTGACGTGCAAAGCCTTAATTATTAATTAACTTTTTATTTCATCAACGGAATAAACATCCGGGGTATTACATCCTACCCCTCTAACAAAAATTTTGTCCCGAAATTTGCATACCTTTTTCAAAAAGGTAAGGGTACTTCTCTTGCATCTTTTCTTCGAGTTCCCATGTGGCTTCTTCTTGCCCGTGGTGATTCCATAGCACTTTTACTATTGGTATCGACTTGGTTCTTAACTCTTATATTTTTCGATCTAAAATCGATAATGGTTTTTCTTCATAACTCAGGTCGGATTCAAGAAAGACGTCTTGCTGGTTAATTACGTGCTTAGGATCAAAAACATATTTTCTCAACTGAGATATGTGAAACACGTTGTGGACACTTTCTAGACTTGGCGGTAAGGCCATCTATAAGCAACGGGTCCTACTCTTTCGAGAATCTCATAAGGCCCTATAACCCTTGTTCTGAGTTTACCCTTAACTCCGAATCTAACGATTCCTTTAGATGGTGAAATCTTGAGAAAAACCTTATCCCCAATTTCAAAACTAAGATTGGTTCGACGGTTGTCGGCATAAGACTTTTGTCGGCTCTGGGCCTCTTTCATTCTAACTCTAATCTGACGAATGATCTCGATCATCTCACTGACTGCATCGGGACCTAGGTTCTTTCTTTCACCCACTTCATCCCAATAAAGCGGTGATCTACATTTCTTTCCATACAAAGCCTCGTAAGGCGCCATTCCTATCGTCGCCTGATAACTATTATTGTACGCGAATTCAACTAAATGTAAGATATCTTTCCAATTCGCGCTTCGATCCAATACTACCGTTCTTAGCATATCAACGAGTATCTGAATCGTTCTCTCGGATTGTCTATTCGTCTGGGGGTGAAAAGCTGTACTAAAGTTAAGTTCGGTACCTAACTCTTTCTGCATCGTAATCCAAAACGAGGCGACATCTTGTTTCAAACCGTTCCACCAAAAAATCTTTCTTAAATCCTGATGCATCTTCATACTCCCTGGGTGTGCTGTATATGGCGTATCATGAGCCTCACTCATGATATCGTTCTTCAATTCGTCGTCTTCAGGAATACAAAGTCTGCCTTCAAACAAAATTGCATTATCTGGTGCCTCGGAAAAACCGTCCAGTTTATCCGTTCTTATCCTCAGTCGAAGCTTCTCAATTGATTCGTCCCTTCTCTGTGCACTTATAATCATTTCTCGTAAGTCTGATGTAGCTTCGAGTGCTGCTATATGGTTAGTTATCGTTCCAGGTGCATCGAGCACTTCTAAGTTCATTTCCTCAAATTCTCGTACAAGAGCTTCTTCCTCAACAAAGAGACATCCTAACTTGATTGGAGTCTTGCGACTCAGCGCGTCAGCTACCACATTTGCTTTTACTGGATGATAGTTGATTCCGCAATCATAATCCTTGACTAATTCGAGCCATCGTCTTTGTCTCATATTCAATTCCTATTGTCAGAGCCCCAAATCCTGAGGAACGGCAGAAGCCGGGGTGTGACTGGGGTTGGATTAAAGAAGCGGGAAAGAAGGGGGCTAATTGACTAAACATACATGAAAAACATTGATAAACCATGAACAAGACTTGAATATAAATAAGAAAGAGTTAATCCCTAAGGATTACTCGACAAAAGTACAATAAAGAAGCTAAGTTCATATTTACAGACTTAGACTACTGAGTATTGTTCAAAAAGTACATCTCAAAAAGAAATTCAGAGTTTGGCAGCGGAAGGGTTCTAACTAAGCATCCTATCCTTTAACTCAACATCAACCGTCGCCGCTCACCGTCGCTTCAACCTGCACATTTAGAAAACAATGCAGGGCTAAGTACAAATGTACTTAGTGGGCACAATGCCGAAATCATAATCATAAATATAGATAAATATGGCTTTTCATAAGCGTAGCACATCGGAGTTTTATTGAAAGAATCCGTGTCTACTAAACATTTTCTGACTTTGCGTTGGTGCTGACGCAGTTGGTGCAATCTTTTTCTCATCAGGCACGATGGCCTCCATTTCCAGTGCTCTTCCCAGTATGTCTGAATAACCTAGTCCTCCATGACTAGCCAAAGTGATTCCCAATTCATGACGTAAACCTCCCTGAAATTTCTTTGATAGCTTATCTTCAGTGTCGACCAATGTCGGCGCATACCTCATCAATTCGCAGAACTTGACGTCATATTTCGTCACAGTCAGCTTTCCCTGCTTCAGGTTATAAAATTCGGCCTCTTTCTGTGCCCTATACGTCTTGGGAACGTACTTGACAAAGAAAATCTCCTTAAATTCTTCCCACGAAAAACGAGCCAGATGCTCAGCAGGTATCACCTTCTGTCTTGCCTTCCACCAGCATTCTCTCCTCATCAGTGCATCTGAGGAGTTTGAAGATTTTCTCGGTCGACCTCACCCATAGCTCAGCATCGCTAGGGCTTCCAGTTCCATTAAACATTGGAGGGTTCCTTTTGAGAAAAAGATCCTCAATATCTCTACGGGGCGGTGGTGGAGGTGGTGGTGATGGTGACGGGGGTGGAGATGGGGATGGAGTGATATTCCGCTCATATTCCTATTCTTGGTTATTTTCTGGCTAATGTCTACCACGTCCTCTCGGCCTTCCAGGTCTTCGACCTCTCCTGTTGTTAACATTTCTCGGCGGCATTTTCTTTAGTCTAGAGAAAAATTGAAAATTCTCATTAGTTTCCTTTTGTTAATTACACTTAGCACTTACTAGCTTGTTCTCAACTTAATCAAATTCATGGAACAACATATCGAACATAGCTTCGATATCATTTCATTAATCTTTTAACTTTCGAGTTAAACTTATTTCCTCGTTACACGAGTTCATTTAACATTCTGATTTTAATTACTCGATTCATAAGAAATTTTACTTGATTAAAAACTCTCTTTACGGGTCATATATATATACATCCAAAAAGAATATTACTTTTGCCTCTAACGAGGACTTATACAAAAGGGTTAGACTACTATTAGTCTAAACTAGGCTGACTGCCTACTATTTATCGGGTGCACTAACAAGCTGTACTCCGTATCTACTAGAGTACTAGAACGGAAACGATTCATAAAATTTCGTATCCGCTAGAGTACTTCAAAACTAACTAGTTACTGATCCGACTCTATACAGGACAAAGAGCTATCACTACTACTGATATTTACCCATGTCTATAAAGCACTGCCTAACTAAACTGCAGAAGAATCCAAAAACTACCCCAAAGTCTGCAAAATCCTAACAACCCTCCCCTGGGTCCTCCTCAGGGTCCTCCTCCGGGTCCTCCTCCTCGGACTCCGAACCAAAAACCAGCTCGAGTGCCTCGTCCACCCTCAGAGTAGAACCGTCGTCAAATGTAAGCAGGGTGGGTAAGAGTGCCTCAAAAACAGTCTCCTCCAAGTCGGAGACCAAGTCGTCCTCTCTGACCTCTCTCGCACGCTTCTTCAGGGGAAGAAGGTGCTCGGGAACTGAACCTGAACCCGTCTCAAATTCTTCCCTAGAACGGACCCTGGACGGTCCTGGCTCCATCTGCTGTCGGACTACTCCCCACTCCGCGCAGATCTCCTCGAGTGGTGTAAGTGGAGAAGGCAGCTCTAACATAGCGGCGAGCTCCGCGTCGATCTCTCGGTAGTCTGGTCCCTCTTTGTACAATCTCGTCTCCAACGGTCCCTTGATCCTAACACAAACGTCAGGCACAAATGATGAAGACAACCCCAACAGCGCGGTTGTCTCAGCGTCAACCTCTACAAAACCCGGGCCTGGGATCAACTCCTCAATCTGCTGTCCAACCGGTGGTGACTCTGGTGCAACTACCGTCTCCTCGTCCTCCTCTGGCTGCTCTAACTCAGTCTCAGACTCCTCCTCCAGTACACCGTCTGGTGGCAACTCTAACAAAGCTAAAAACTCCGGGTCTAAGTCAAGCTCCTCAAGCTCCGTCTCGGCTGGAAAGTGACTGTAGGGGATGTGTGGCTCTAAAGGAAGGGGAAGCATAAACCTGCTCTCAAAGAAACGCCTGTGCACACACAGGGCGAATCCGACGTAGTTGCCGGTCGGCTCCGTGTCGTCGCCGAAAATCCCCAAGAAGTACCAAGCTGCACGGTCCACCCATCCGCGCCACTCGTCCTGTAAGTGCACAATCAAGTCTAGTATTGCCTGACTCTCCCTAATCAGGTGTCGCACTGGGTAGTAGGCTGAAGAAAAATTACTAACAATCTGTCCCACATCCTCTTCTCCATAGTCTACCTCGAACTCGTATTACTCATCCTGCAACATATCAACTATGGTGCGCTCGCACGAGGCCAAAGGCTGGCTCTTCCGAGCCGTAACACGAGTCCTAGCCATCCTACAAAAGTTTTTAAGGTAACACGGATCAGTAACATGTAGGGAAAAAAAAATAACTTATCTTAACGAAAACATAAATTACAAAATGAATATCCCTTATTCAATTGTAACATCAACACTTAGGTCAACCACTTATTAAGACTTCTAGCAATTCAAGAAATTGCACTCGACAACATATATATATATATATATATATATATATATATATATATATATATACATAGAATTAAAGATTTTATTTTCATTTTTTTTTTCACCATATTATTACTCATTTTAATTCTTCTATTTCTTTTATTTCTTAACTCATTAACTTTTAACGTCTTTCACTTATTTAAACAAAGTATATTTACTTTGTTCATGTTACTTATTCAAAAGCAACATCCATTTACAAAAGAATTTATCGCTTACGATTCTTGATATTCGTACTAATTGTAGTCGTCGCTCAAGATGAAAATATGGAATTTAATTCCATAAAAAGAAAATGAAATATCACTTAAGAATAATTTCCTGCAAAACTAAGTTCCAGTTGTCGTCTCGTTCATATCTTTCTTAACTCGAAGTCGAAAGCTTCTCAAACGTCTAATTGCTCCCTTCTTTTATTAACACGATTTATTAAATTATTTTTATTCATTTTATTTCTTTTTCCTCGCAGGAAATTCTTAGACGACAAGTTCGACTTTGTCGAATCTTTATTCATGTCACTAAGCGCACGTGACATTCATCAGAGGAAGTCCTTCTCGCGTTAGGGATCTCCTTTCGAAATCATTTCAAAACAACGTTTCTTAAAAACGTCTAAGTTCTCGAAGAACCGGAAAGTTCTTAAGTTCCACGTCTACGTTCTCATTGAACCGGGAAAATTCCTTAAAATCTGACTATATTCTCGTATCCGCATAATTTTTTTCATAAAAAGGAAATCATTGCGCAAATATTTTCACATAAGATAGTACTTGTACAATCGCATAATCATGTAAGTATAAAAATTATACCTCTGTAAAATTCTCCTTTTTAAAACACAGCTCATTCTTGTCTTCAATTTTTTTTTATTGAATACTTGCTCATAAATTCCTTATTTAAAAGAAATCTAATTATAAAATTCTTTCACTTTTCCTTGTTGAGTCGACGTAGCAGGCGGTTGAGTTGACTTCTACGTTCTCAATCTTAGTATCATAGTCTAACTCTTATCTCATACTTGGAAAGACGACTTTGATCCAGAGTATACACAAATACCATGTCTCATGACTTGAAAGAAGACTCGATATAGAGTACAAACGAATACTCTATATTATTTCTCGGAGAAAGACTTGTATACAAATACCACTTTATGATATTACTTAAAGAATGACTCGTACTTGAAAGAATGACTCACACTAACTTATACTAGAAGATTGACTCAGAAACAGAGCAGAAAACGAACACTGCTCTGATACCACACTGTCACAGCCCCAAATCCAGAGTGACGGCAGAAGCCGGGGTGCGACTGGGGTTGGATTAAAGAAGCGGGGAAGAAGGGGGCTAATTGAGTAAACATACATGAAAAACATTGATAAACCATGAACAAGACTTGAATATAAATAAGAAAGAGTTAATCCCTAACAATTACTCGACAAAAGTACAATAAAGAAGCTAAGTTCATATTTACAGACTTAGACTACTGAGTATTGTTCAAAAAGTACATCTCAAAAAGAAATTCAGAGTTTGGCAGCGGAAGGGTTCTAACTAAGCATCCTATCCTTTAACTCAACATCAACCGTCGCCGCTCACCGTCGCTTCAACCTGCACATTTAGAAAACAATGCAGGGCTAAGTACAAACGTACTTAGTGGGCACGATGCCGAAATCATAATCATAAATATAGATAAATATGGCATTTCATAAACGTAGCACATCGGAGTTTTATTGAAAGAATCCGTGTCTACTAAACATTTTCTGACTTTTTCTCATAAATCGCTCGCGCGAGCATTTTCTGACTAATGTTACGTTCAATCTTGACCAATTCTAATTCACCGTGGCTGGTACCCCTCAACAGGATATCACATACACCATAGGTTACAAAGTGCACTAACTCTGGAAAGCACTTAGCAGCTAACTCAGAGCCGATCGTTAGTTAATCTAGTAAGACTAACTCTAAATCTGGAAAACATGAATGTTAACTCAGATAGGTACAAGAGAACTAACATAAAACATAAAACAGTTCATGCCATAATATCACTTAGAAAACACAGATATCAAAGCGATAAAGAAAGATTTTCCGAGCATTGCTCGTTTTATTTTGTATATAAAAACCCACCTTGATTTACAAAACTTAAAGCAAAAGCTTCCAACTTTGGATATTCCGTCCTTTCTCTACAGTTGGCTTCCTCCTTCATCGTAAAATAAACATACTTAAAAACGGGTCGTAAAGATAATCGATTAAAGAGAATCGAAGCAAGTTTTAGTTGTTTCATTCTTTAGGCATTTGCACGCTTACTAAATTTGTTTTATTTAAACGGGAAACGAGACTCGTACCAATCTCGTTTAGAACTCGGAAGATCTCATACTCGACTCTCGGGTCAGTAGAGAAGGTAGTCGATATCTTAATACGACTTTAAAGATTATAAGAAACTAAGTTGGAAAGAATCAACTTAGGCGATTTACGTTTTAGTTCATTGAACGATTTATGAAAATTCTCGTTTATTACTTCTTTAATGAAAGGATAAAAGATAAGATCTCGACTGGTTTTCATCACTCAAGGTCCTGTACTTAAATCTAGGGTCAGTAGGGAGATATTCGTTAGATAAAACATCTTAAACGATCGAAAGAAACTAAGTTGTGAACTAAACAACTTAGAAAACAAAAAACTGAATTTTTACTGCGCAGACCAGTAACTCTGGAGGCTGTCCAGAACAGAGGATTTAGAATCAGGGGTTGAGCCCTGTACCACTGGAAAGATTGGGATGTCTAGTTCGCGCTCCAATTTACGGATCACAAATCCGATAAACGAGCTAGAAGTTATTACAGTTTCCGGCGAGAGTCGCAAACTGCCGTGAAAACCCTAATTGCTTGATAAGTTCGACGTATAACATCTTAGGTTCGTTCTAAGCTCTCGTATTCAATTTTTTTAGAAACTGAACTCTCAAGGCAGTCATCACGTACTACCGTACGTGACGTACTCCTTCTCAAAACTCGTTCAAAAGCACGACGTTCTATACGTCGGATTTCAACTAACAAGTACTAAACCAACAAAAATTTCAAAAGCGTTCTAGTTCTCGACTATAACTATAGCCCATATTATATCAACTCGAAAGCTTATGACGTCAACTAGAAAGTTGTTCTAAATTCCATCATAAACAATAATATCAAATTAGAGTTCCCATCCGACTTCTCAATTATTAGTTACGACTAAAAGTTCGTCTCTTACGCGATTTTTCAAAGGTTGTCGGATTTTATTCAAATTTTACGACGTTAAACTACGTCTAACGTGAAACACTTTCATGCATGCAAACATATCATAACATCATTATAACTCAACTTATAAGGTGATCTTTATCTCTTATGTTTCATTAAACATTTTTAGAAAAATCTCAATTAAATTCTATAATCAACTAACATGATTTGCAACATAATTTAACCAACAATTCATTACTTATATCAAACATGTGGAAACCTCTAATTACTCTATAAAATTCTGTTTTTATAAAGATGTTAAGGGGGTGATTTTCTTCCCCAATTAACTACATTTATTTACTAATCAACCTCTTATATCATCAAGTAATCAATTGTAAAACAATTATTAACTAACATGCATAAAGCCCGAAATTCAACTCAAATTCTAATTGAAATTTCACAAACACACATAGGGCTTTTGTTTCCTTTTCATTCCAATCACTAATTAAACATCTATTAAACAAGAATTAACCATCAAATGAAGAAAATTAAAAATCCTACAAACATGCCTAAAAATTTCGGTACTAACATAGATATTAGGGTTCTTGGTTTTGATCAATTTTAATCCCTAATTATCCTATCTAATACATCTAATTTCATTATTCCAAGATCAAATTATCCATTTCAATACCTTAATTTTCGATCAAAGAAGGAAAAATAAAAGAAGAAGAAGATGGTTGGATAGAATTGTGGAGGAGAGAATTACCTTGAGAATTAATGAAGAGGGAAATAAGTTCTAATGGTTGGATGATGGCTTGAGATTTTCTTCTTGTTCTTGAAGCTTTCCTTCAATGGAGGATGAATGATGAAGATGAGAGAATGGGGTGTAGGGGTTGCCGAAAATTAGTTGGGAGGGAGAGAGAGGTGTGTTGATTTTGAATTAACAAAATGATATAAGATAAATATGTGTAAAGTTCAAATAGGTGTCACTTAATTAGATAAAAACAACATGCATGTCCCCCACTTATTAACTAAAAATAATAATAAAAAAGAAGAAAAATCGGCTGCCATGCAGAATTTTTAGAAGGGTTACGGGTTTTTCCGGCGCGATCCGACGTTATGGAAAAACGAACGACGAAAAACGTTGCTCGATACAAAATCGTCGCAATATGAATTGACCTTAAATTCTAACGTATGAACTTAATTGGAAAATAAATTTACAAAAATTAATTTGACAAAAACTCGGGACGACACAGTCCGAGTTTCGTCCGGAAAAATATAAAAACGAACTTTCTCGGGCGTGTTCGTATCGTGATTGCGTGAAAGTAAAAATCGGACGGTTTTCCGTTCTGAGTTTACGAACTAAAAAACTTTTCGTACGCGCTAACCCTAAATACAGTAGTCGTCTAGCTGACTTCTGTAATTTATTTTCAATAACAGATTCGACCGTTAGTCTTAGAATTCAAAATTGTAAACTTAGGCGTGCAAAGCCATTTATTTAATTAACTTTAAAATTTTTAGAACGTAAGGAATTTACGGGGCATTACATCCTACCCCCCGTCCCGAAATTTGCGTACCTTCTGCAAAAAGATGAGGGTATCGCTCCTTCATCTTCTCCTCGAGTTCCCACGTGGCTTCTTCTTGCCCGTGATGGTTCCATAGCACTTTAACTATTGGTATCGATTTGGTTCTTAATTATTGGACTTTTTTATCCAAAATTGATATCGGCTTTTCTTCATAACTTAGGTCAGATTCAAGAACTACGTCTTGCTGACTAATAACGTGCTTAGGATCGTAAACATATTTTCTTAACTGAGAAACGTGAAAAACGTTATGAACGCTTCCTAGGCTTGGCGGTAAGGCCAATCTATACGCGACTGGTCCTATTCTCTCGAGGATTTCATAAGGTCCTATAAACCTGGGTCTTAACTTACCCTTTACTCCGAACCTAAGGATTCCTTTGGTCGGGGATATCTTAAGAAAAACTTTATCTCCTATTTCAAACTCAAGGTTGGTTCGACGATCGTCGGCATACTACTTCTGTCGGCTCTGGGCCTCTTTCATTCTATCTCGAATCTGTCGAACTATCTCAATCATCTCATTGATCGTATCTGGGCCTAGGTTCTTTCTTTCACCTACTTCGTCCCAATAAAGCGGTGATCTACACTTTCTCCCATACAAAGCCTCAAACGGCGCCATTCCTATCGTGGCTTGATAGCTGTTGTTGTAGGCGAATTCGACTAAGTGTAGAATTTCTTCCCAATTCGCGCCTCGGTCCAAAACCACTGTTCTTAACATATCGACCAAAATGTGAATCGTTCTCTCTGACTGTCCATCTGTCTGTGGGTGAAAAGCTGTACTGAAATTAAGCTCTTTTCCCAACTCTTTCTGCATCGTAATCCAAAATCTCGAGGTAAACTTAGCATCTCTGTCTGATATTATGACCTTCGGTATTCCATGCAGACGTACAATCTCTCTGACATACAACTGAGCTAGTCTCTCTGATCCATATGTAGTCTTAATCGGTAAGAAGTGAGCTGACTTCGTAAGTCTATCAATTATCACCCAAATCGCTGTGTTTCCTCTTCTTGATTTAGGCAAGCCTGTGACAAAGTCCATAGCTATGCCTTCCCATTTCCAATCTGGGACATCCAATGGTTGTAGCAATCCATACGGTCGTCGGTGTAAAGCCTTAACTTGCTGACATGCTAGACATCTTTCTATGAACGAGGCAACGTCTCGTTTCATTCCGTTCCACCAAAAGTTTCTTCGCAAATCCTGGTACATTTTCGTACTTCCTGGATGTGCTGTGTAAGGCATATCGTGAGCCTCACTCAAGATTTCGTTCTTCAATTCACTGTCGTTGTCGGGAATACAAATCCTGTCTTCATAAAGTATTGCATTGTCTGGAGCCTCAGAATATCCTTCCGGCTTATCTGTTCTTATCCTTACTCGTAACTTTTTCATTGACTCGTCTTTTCTCTGAGCACTAACGATCCTTTCTCTCAAATCTGGTGTAGCTTCTAATGCTGCTATTTGACTTGTTATCGTTGCTGGTGTGTCAAGCACTCTGATATCCATCTTCTCGAATTCTCGTATTAAAGTTTCTTCTTCTACGAAAAGACATCCTAACTTCGTTGGAGCCTTGCAACTCAATGCGTCTGCTACCACATTAGCCTTTCCTAGATGGTAGTTAATTCCACAGTCATAATCTTTGACTAATTCGAGCCATCATCTTTGTCTCATGTTCAGTTCTTTTTGCTCGAAAAAGTACTTCAGGCTCTTGTGATCGGTGAATATCTCAACTCTTACACCATAGAGATGGTGTCTCCAAATCTTTAGCGCATGCACTACGGCTGCAAGTTCTAAATCGTGGGTTGGGTACTCAACTTCGTGGGGTCGAATTTGTCGTGAAGCATAAGCTACACTCGTCCGTCTTGCATCAAGACACAACCTAATCCATTTTTCGATGCGTCAGTGTAAACCACATATTCCTTGTTTGTGTCTGGAAGTGCTAGTACTGGCGCTGTAGTTAACTTTTCCTTAAGAGTTTGGAAACTCTTCTCGCACTCATCCGTCCACTTAAACTTGGTATCCTTCCTGAGTAGCTTCGTCATCGGGCGAGCGATTGTAGAAAATCCCTCGATAAATCTTCTGTAATAACCAGCTAATCCCAAGAAACTTCTGATCTCATTCTGACTTGTTGGTGCCTTCCAGTTGTGCACTGCTTCTACTTTGGTTGGATCCACCTTGATTCCTTCTGTCGATACTATGTGTCCAAGGAACATTACTTCCTTCAGCCAAAATTCGCATTTACTGAATTTGGCGTAGAGTTTCTCAGCTCTTAGTGTTTCCAACACTATCCGTAGATGTTCCTCGTGCTCCTTCTCATTCTTAGAGTAAATAAGGATGTCGTCGATGAATACTAGAACAAATTTGTCCAAGTAGGGGTGGAAAACTCTGTTCATAAGGTCCATGAATACGGCTGGAGCGTTGGTCAAACCAAATGGCATCACTAAAAATTCGTAATGGCCATATCGAGTTCTAAAAGCGGTCTTAGGTACATCTTCAGGTTTGATCTTGAGCTGATGATACCCTGACCTCAAATCTATCTTGGAGAAGACTCCTGCACCCTTAAGCTGATCGAACAGATCCTCGATCCTTGGCAAAGGATATTTGTTCTTGAGAGTGTTCTTGTTCAGTTCTCGGTAATCGATGCACATTCTCATCGATCCGTCCTTTTTCCTAACAAAAAGTACGGGTGCTCCCCAAGGTGAAACGCTTGGCCTGATAAAACCAAGGTCTAGTAATTCCTGTAACTAGATTTTGAGCTCTTCCAGTTCCTTCGGTGCCATTCTGTAAGGGGCTTTAGACTTAGGAGCTGTTCCTGGTTCTAAATTGATCGTAAAGTCCACATGACGATCTGGTGGCAATCCTGGTAGTACTTCTGGAAAAACATCTTCATATTCGTTCACGACTTTTACGTCCTGAATGGTCTTCTTGGCTCCTGGTTCTCCAACTAGGTACACAAGATAGGCTGTGGTACCTTTCTTTTTCATGAGTTTCGTGGCTTGAAGGGCTGATATGATTGGTACGCCTCTACCCATTGAAATTCCGTGGAATTCGGTCGGTTCTTTACACGGCGGCTGGAAAGAAATTTTTCTCTCGTTGCAGAGAATCGTGGCATAATTCTCTGACAACCAATCCATTCCTAGGATTATATCTACGTCCTACATTATCATAACATTTAGGTTGTTCGCTATAACCTTATGAGTTCCGATTTCTAGTTCTAGGTTAGAGCAAACATGCGTGGAAGTAGTGATCTCTCCTGAAGGTGTGGCTACTCTCATAGATTGTGCAGCTCTTACAGGTCTGATGTCTAAGTTATCGGCACATGAGCCAACAATGAAAGAATGCGATGCGCCAGTATCAAACAGTATCTTAATGGGGATGTTGTGGAGTTTTCCCATACCTGCTAGATTGCCTTTTCCTTTGCACTGACCGCTTTGTTTGATAGCGCATGCCCTCGCATTCTGTTGCTGCTGTGCATGCTGCTGAAACTGTTGCTGGTTCATAGGCGGCTGCTGTGGCTGTGCTTGGATGGCTCGGAGGGGTACTGCTTGAAGCAGTTTAAGGCAGTCCTTTTTCATGTGCCCCTTCTGTCCACAGTTGAAACAGTTGGGGTTACCCATTTGGCAGACTCCAGGATGGGCTCGGTTGCACTTCGGGCAGACAGGGATGGTAACCCTCCCTGGGTTATTCGCTCCCTGGTTAAAATTCCTCTATTGCCCTTGCGGCTGGTTTAACCGATTATTGCCCTTCCATGGCAAGTTCTGCCTGTTCCCCTGAATGAACAACCCCGATTTATTGTTTCCCTGCCACGGCCTCTTGCCATTGTTGTTGTTGTTGGCAGGCTGCTGATAACCTCTTTTCTGTCCTCCCTGATTGTTGTAACCCTGACTGTATCCTCCGCTACCTCCTCCGTTCCATTTTCTCTTCCCTTGGTAGTTGCTACTATTGTTGTTGTAGTAGCCTCGATTTTGACTCTGCGTTGGTGCTGATGCAGTTGGTACAATCTTTTTCTCATCAGGCACGATGGCCTCTATTTCCAGTGCTCTTCCCAGTATGTCTGAATAACCTAGTCCTCCATGACTAGCCAAAGTGATTCCCAATTCATGACATAAACCTCCCTGAAATTTCTTTGATAGCTTCTCTTCAGTGTCGACCAATGTCGGTGCATACCTCATCAACTCGCAGAACTTGACGTCATATTCCGTCACAGTCAGCTTTCCCTGCTTCAGGTTATAAAATTCGGCCTCTTTCTGTGCCCTATACGTCTTGGGAACGTACTTGTCAAAGAAAATCTCCTTAAATTCTTCCCACAAAAAACAAGGTATCACCTTCTGTCTTACCTCCCATCAGTAATCTGCCGATCCCGTCAGTTGGAAAGCGACACACAGCATTCTCTCCTCATCAGTGCATCTGAGGAGTTTGAAGATTTTCTCAGTCGACCTCACCCATAGCTCAGCATCGCTAGGGCTTCCAGTTCCATTAAACATTGGAGGGTTCCTTTTGAGGAAAAGATCCTCAATATCTCTACGGGGCGGTGGTGGAGGTGGTGGTGATGGTGACGGGGGTGGAGATGGGGATGGAGTGATATTCCGCTCATATTCCTATTCTTGGTTATTTTCTGGCTGATGTCTACCACGTCCTCTCGGCCTTCCAGGTCTTCGACCTCTCCTGTTGTTAACATTTCTCGGCGGCATTTTCTTTAGTCTAGAGAAGAATTGAAAATTCTCATTAGTTTCCTTTTGTTAATTACACTTAGCACTTACTAGCTCGTTCTCAACTTAATCAAATTCATGGAACAACATATCGAACATAGCTTCGATATCATTTCATTAATCTTTTAACTTTCGAGTTAAACTTATTTCCTCGTTACTCGATTCATAAGAAATTTTACTTGATTAAAAACCCTCTTTACGGGTCATATATATATACATCCAAAAAGAATATTACTTTTGCCTCTAACAAGGACTTATACAAAAGGGTTAGACTACTATTAGTCTAAACTAGGCTGACTGCCTACTATTTATCGGGTGCACTAACAAGCTGTACTCCGTATCTACTAGAGTACTAGAACGGAAACAATTCATAAAATTTCGTATCCGCTAGAGTACTTCAAAACTAACTAGTTACAGATCCGACTCTATACAGGACAAAGAGCTATCACTACTACTGATATTTACCCATGTCTATAAAGCACTGCCTAACTAAACTGCAGAAGAATCCAAAAACTACCCCAAAGTCTGCAAAATCCTAACAACCCTCCCCTGGGTCCTCCTCAGGGTCCTCCTCCGGGTCCTCCTCCTCGGACTCCGAACCAAAAACCAGCTCGAGTGCCTCGTCCACAATCAGAGTAGAACCGTCGTCAAGTGTAAGCAGGGTGGGTGAGGGTGCCTCAGAAACAGTCTCCTCCAAGTCGGAGACCAAGTCGTCCTCTTTGACCTCTCTCGCACGCTTCTTCAGGGGAAGAAGGTGCTCGGGAATTGAACCTGAACCCGACTCAAACTCTTCCCTAGAACGGACCCTGGACGGTCCTGGCTCCATCTGCTGTCGGACTACTCCCCACTTCGCGCAGATCTCCTCGAGTGGCGTAAGTGGAGAAGGCAGCTCTAACATAGCGGCGAGCTCCGCGTCGATCTCTCGGTAGTCTGGTCCCTCTCTGTACAGTCTCGTCTCCAACGGTCCCCTGATCCTAACACAAACGTCAGGCACAAATGGTGAAGACAACCCCAACAGCGCGGCTGTCTCAGCGTCAACCTCTACAAAACTCGGGCCTGGGATCAACTCCTCAATCTGCTGTCCAACCGGCGGTGACTCTAGTGCAACTACCGTCTCCTCGTCCTCCTCTGGCTGCTCTAACTCAGTCTTAGACTCCTCCTCCAGTACACCGTCTGGTGGCAACTCTAACAAAGCTAAAAACTCCGGGTCTAAGTCAAGCTCCTCAAGCTCCGTCTCGGCTGGAAAGTGACTGTAGGGAATGTGTGGCTCTAAAGGAAGGGGAAGCATAAACCTGCTCTCAAAGAAATACCTGTGCACACACAGGGCGAATCCGGCGTAGTTGCCGGTCGGCTCCGTATCGTCGCCGAAAATCCCCAAGAAGTACCAAGCTACACGGTCCGCCCATCCGCGCCACTTGTCCGGTAAGTGCACAATCAAGTCTAGTATTGCCTGACTCTCCCTGATCAGGTGTCGCACTGAGTAGTAGGCTGAAGAAAAATTACTAACAATCTGTCCCACATCCTCTTCTCCATAGTCTACCTCGAACTCGTAGTACTCATCCTGCAACATATCAACTATGGTGCGCTCGCACGAGGCCAAAGGCTGGCTCTTCCGAGCCGTAACACGAGTCCTAGCCATCCTACAAAAGTTTTTAAGGTAACACGGATCAGTAACAAGTAGGGAAAAAAAATAACTTATCTTAATGAAAACATAAATTACAAAATGAATATCCCTTATTCAATTGTAACATCAACACTTAGGTCAACCACTTATTAAGACTTCTAGCAATTCAAGAAATTGCACTCGACAACATATATATATATATATATATATATATATATATACATATATATATACATAAAATTAAAGATTTTATTTTCATTTTTTTTTCACCATATTATTACTCATTTTAATTCTTCTATTTCTTTTATTTCTTAACTCATTAACTTTTAACGACTTTCACTTATTTAAAACAAAGTTTCTTAAAAACGTCTAAGTTCTCGAAGAACCGGAAAGTTCTTAAGTTCCACGTCTACGTTCTCATTGAACCGGGAAAATTCCTTAAAATCTGACTATATTCTCGTATCCGCATAATTTTTTTCATAAAAAGGAAATCATTGCGCAAATATTTTCACATAAGATAGTACTTGTACTATCGCATAATCATGTAAGTATAAAAATTATACCTCTGTAAAATTCTCATTTTTAAAACACAGCTCATTCTTGTCTTCAATTTTTTTTTATTGAATACTTGCTCATAAATTCCTTATTTAAAAGAAATCTCATTATAAAATTCTTTCACTTTTCCTCGTTGAGTCGACGTAGCGGGCAGTTGAGTTGACTTCTACGTTCTCAATCTTAGTATCATAGTCTAACTCTTATCTCATACTTGGAAAGACGACTTTGATCCAGAGTATACACAAATACCATGTCTCATGACTTGAAAGAAGACTCGATATAGAGTACAAACGAATACTCTATATTATTTCTCGGAGAAAGACTTGTATACAAATACCACTTTATGATATTACTTAAAGAATGACTCGTACTTGAAAGAATGACTCACACTAACTTATACTAGAAGATTGACTCAGAAGCAGAGCAGAAAACGAACACTGCTCTGATACCACTCTGTCACAGCCCCAAATCCCGAGGGACGGCAGAAGCCGGGGTGCGACTGGGGTTGGATTAAAGAAGCGGGGAAGAAGGGGGCTAATTGACTAAACATACATGAAAAACATTGATAAACCATGAACAAGACTTGAATATAAATAAGAAAGAGTTAATCCCTAACAATTACTCGACAAAAGTACAATAAAGAAGCTAAGTTCATATTTACAGACTTAGACTACTGAGTATTGTTCAAACAGTACATCTCAAAAAGAAATTCAGAGTTTGGCAGCGGAAGGGTTCTAACTAAGCATCCTATCCTTTAAGTCAACATCAACCGTCGCTGCTCACCGTCGCTTCAACCTGCATATTTAGAAAATAATGCAGGGCTAAGTACAAACGTACTTAGTGAGCACGATGCCAAAATCATAATCATAAATATAGATAAATATGGCATTTCATAAACGTAGCACATCGGAGTTTTATTGAAAGAATCCGTGTCTACTAAACATTTTCTGACTTTTTCTCATAAATCGCTCGTGCGAGCATTTTCTGACTAATGTTACGTTCAATCTTGACCAATTCTAATTCACCGTGGCTGGTACCCCTCAATAGGATATCACATACACCACAGGTTACAAAGTGCACTAACTCTGGAAAGCACTTAGCAGCTAACTCAGAGCCGATCGTTAGTTAATCTAGTTAGACTAACTCTAAATCTGGAAAACATGAATGTTAACTCAGATAGGTACAAGAGAACTAACATAAAACATAAAACAGTTCATGCCATAATATCACTTTGAAAACACAGATATCAAAGCGATAAAGAAAGATTTTCCGAGCATTGCTCGTTTTATTTTGTATATAAAAGCCCACCTTGATTTACAGAACTTAAAGCAAAAGCTTCCAACTTTGGATCTTCCGTCCTTTCTCTACAGTTGGCTTCCTCCTTCATCGTAAAATAAACATACTTAAAAACGGGTCGTAAAGATAATCGATTAAAGAGAATCGAAGCAAGTTTTAGTTGTTTCATTCTTTAGGCATTTGCACGCTTACTAAATTTGTTTTATTTAAACGGGAAACGAGACTCGTACCAATCTCGTTTAGAACTCGGAAGATCTCATACTCGACTCTCGGGTCAGTAGAGAAGGTAGTCGATATCTTAATACGACTTTAAAGATTATAAGAAACTAAGTTGGAAAGAATCAACTTAGGCGATTTACGTTTTAGTTCATTGAACGATTTATGAAAATTCTCGTTTATTACTTCTTTAATGAAAGGATAAAAGATAAGATCTCGACTGGTTTTCATCACTCAATGTCCTGTACTAGACTCTAGGGTCAGTAGGGAGATATTCGTTAGATAAAACGTCTTAAACGATCGAAAGAAACTAAGTTGTGAACTAAACAACTTAGAAAACAAAAAACTGAATTTTTACTGCGCAGACCAGTAACTCTGGAGGCTGTCCAGAATAGAGGATTTGGAAAAAGGGGGTGAGCCCTAAACCACTGGAAAGATTGGGATGTCTAGTTCGCTCTCCAATTTACGGATCACAAATCCGATAAACGAGCTGGAAGTTATTACAGTTTCCGGCGAGAGTCGCAAAACTGCCGTGAAAACCCTAATTGCTTGATAAGTTCGACGTATAACGTCTTAGGTTCATTCTAAGCTCTCATATTCAATTTTTTTAGAAACTGGACTCTCAAGGCAGTCATCACGTACTTCCGAACGTACTCCTTATCAAAACTCGCTCAAAAGCACGACGTTCTATACGTCGGATTTCAACTAACAAGTACTAAACCAACAAAAATTTCAAACGCGTTCTAGTTCTCGACTATAACTATAGCCCATATTATATCAACTCGAAAGCTTATGACGTCAACTAGAAAGTTGTTCTAAATTCCATCATAAACAATAATATCAAATTAGAGTTCCCATCCGACTTCTCAATTATTAGTTACGACTAAAAGTTCGTCTCTTACGCGATTTTTCAAAGGTTGTCGGATTTTATTCAAATTTTACGACGTTAAACTACGTCTAACGTGAAACACTTTCATGCATGCAAACATATCATAACATCATTATAACTCAACTTATAAGGTGATCTTTATCTCTTATGTTTCATTAAACATTTTTAGAAAAATCTCAATTAAATTCTATAATCAACTAACATGATTTGCAACATAATTTAACCAACAATTCATTACTTATATCAAACATGTGGAAACCTCTAATTACTCTATAAAATTCTGTTTTTATAAAGATGTTAAGGGGGTGATTTTTTTCCCCAATTAACTACATTTATTTACTAATCAACCTCTTATATCATCAATTAATCAATTGTAAAACAATTATTAACTAACATGCATAAACCCCTAAATTCAACTCAAATTCTAATTGAAATTTCACAAACACACATAGGGCTTTTGTTTCCTTTTCATTCCAATCACTAATTAAACATCTATTAAACAAGAATTAACCATCAAATGAAGAAAATTAAAAATCCTACAAACATGCCTAAAAATTTCGGTACTAACATAGATATTAGAGTTCTTGGTTTTGATCAATTTTAATCCCTAATTATCCCATCTAATACATCTAATTTCATTATTCCAAGATCAAATTATCCATTTCAATAACTTAATTTTCGATCAAAGAAGGAAAAATAAAAGAAGAAGAAGATGGTTGGATAGAATTGTGGAGGAGAGAATTACTTTGAGAATTAATGAAGAGGGAAATAAGTTCTAATGGTTGGATGATGGCTTGAGATTTTCTTCTTTTTCTTGAAGCTTTCCTTCAATGGAGGATGAATGATGAAGATGAGAGAATGGGGTGTAGGGGCTTCCGAAAATTAGTTGGGAGGGAGAGAGAGGTGTGTTGATTTTGAATTAACAAAATGATATAAGATAAATATGTGTAAAGTTCAAATAGGTGTCACTTAATTAGATAAAAACAACATGCATGTCCCCCACTTATTAACTAAAAATAATAAAAAAAAAGAAGAAAAATCGGCTTCCATGCAGAATTTTAAGAAGGGTTACGGGTTTTTCCAGCGCGATCCGACGTTACGGAAAAACGAACGACGAAAAACGTTGCTCGGTACAAAATCGTCGCGATATGATTGGACCTTAAATTCTAACGTATGAACTTAATTGGAAAATAAATTTACAAAAATTAATTTGACAAAAACTCGGGACGACACAGTCCGAGTTTCGTCCGGAAAAACATAAAAACGAACTTTCTCGGGCGTGTTCGTATCGTGATTGCGTGAAAGTAAAAATCGGACAGTTTTCCGTTCTGAGTTTACGAACTAAAAAACTTTTCGTACGCGCTAACCCTAAATACAGTAGTCGTCTAGCTGACTTCTGTAATTTATTTTCAATAACGGATTCGACCGTTAGTCTTAGAATTCAAAATTGTAAACTTAGGCGGGCAAAGCCATTTATTTAATTAACTTTAAAATTTTTAGAACGTAAGGAATTTACGGGGCATTACACCTTTTGCTCAAAAAAGTACTTCAAACTCTTATGGTCCGTAAAAATCTCAACCCTAACACCATAGAGATGGTGTCTCCAAATCTTCAGCGCATGCACAATGGCTGCTAGTTCTAAGTCGTGGGTTGGATACTCAACTTCATGAGGTCGAAGTTGTCGTGAAGCATAAGCTATCACCTTTCCATCTTGCATTAAAATACAACCTAATCCGTTCTTCGAAGCATCTGTATAGACCACGTAATCTTTATTCGCTTCTGGCAGAGCCAACACTGGTGATGTGGTTAACTTCTCCTTGAGTGTCTGAAAACTCTTCTCGCATTCATCCGTCTATTTGTACTTGTTTTCCTTCCGAAGTAGTTGCGTCATAGGTCTAGCAATCGTTGAAAATCCTTCGATGAATCTTCTGTAATAACCGGCTAAACCTAAGAAACTCCTAATTTCGTTCGGACTTGTCGGCGATTTCCAATCGCGTACTGCCTCTACCTTGGCCGGATCCACCTTGATGCCTTCTGCTGATATGATGTGTCCAAGGAACATTACTTCCTTCAGCCAAAACTCGCACTTACTGAATTTGGCGTAAAGCTTCTCGGCTCTAAGCGTTTCTAAAACTATTCTCAAGTGTTCCTTGTGTTCTTCCTCATTCTTGGAGTAAATGAGAATGTCGTCGATGAATACTAAAATAAATTTGTCTAAGTATGGGTGGAAAATTCGATTTATAAGATCCATGAATATGGCGGGAGAGTTAGTCAAACCGAAAGGCATAACTAGAAATTCGTAATGGCCATATCTGGTTCGAAAAGCAGTCTTAGGTATGTCCTTGGGTTTGATTTTCAATTGATGATACTCGGATCTTAAATCTATCTTCGAAAGACTCCTGCGCCCTTAAGCTGATCAAAAAGGTCTTCTATCCTTGGCAAAGGATACTTATTATTAAGGGTGATCTTATTTAACTCTCGATAGTCTATGCACATTCTCATAGAAGTATCCTTCTTTTTGACAAACAAAACCGGTGCTCCCCAAGGTAAAACACTCGGTCTAATGAATCCAAGGTCTAAAAATTCTTGCAGCTGGATCTTAAGCTCTTCTAATTCTTTCGGTGCCATCCTAGATAGGGCTTTTGATTTGGGGGTTGATCCTGGTTCTAAGTCAATTGAGAAATCTATGTGACGGTTGGATGGTAAACCAGGAAAAATTTCTGGAAAAACATCTTCATATTCGTTAACAACTTTCACGTCTTGAATGGTCTTCTCGGCTCCTGGTTCTCCAACTAGGTATACGAGATAGGCTGTGCAACCCTTCTTCTTCATCAACTTCTTGGCTTGTAAGGCAGATATTATCGGTACTCTCTTGCCCATTGCAATTCCATGAAATTTTGTCGGTTCTTTTCCTGGTGGTTGGAAAGAGATTTCCCTTTCGTTCCAGAGAATCGTGGCATAATTCTTTGACAACCAGTCCATTCCTAAGATTATATCTACGTCCCACATGATCATAACATTCAAATTGTTCGCTTTAACCTTAAGAGTTCCGATTTCTAATTCTAGGTTAGAGCAAACATGCGTGGAAGTAGTGATCTCTCCTGAAGGTGTAGCTACTCTCATAGCGTGTTCAGCTCGTACAGGTCTGATATCTAAGTTATCCGCACACGAACCAGCAATAAAAGAATGCGATGTGCCAGTATCAAACAATATCTTAATAGGGATGTTGTGAAGTTTTATCATACCTGCAAGGTTTCCTTTTCCTTTATTCTGCGCACCCTGTTTGATCGCACATGCCCGTGCATTCTGTTGTTGTTGAGCGTGCTGCTAGAATTGCTGCTGGGTCATCTGCTGCGGCTGCGCTTGAATCGCCCTCAAAGGCTGGGGCTGTCCGTAATGGTTCTGTCCTGCCGCTTGCAGTGGCTTCGGGCATTCTCTCTTCATATGTCCTTTCTGTCCGCAGTTAAAGCAAACACCCATGCCTGCTTAACAAACATCGGGATGCGTTCTATTACACTTTTGACAAACAGGAAAGGTAACCCTCCCTGGGTTATTATTTCCATGGTTGTAACTCCTTTCTTGTCCCTATGGCTGATTCTGTTGATTATTTCCTCTCCCTTGGCCTGCCTGTCTATTTCCCTGAAGAAACAACCCTGACTGATTGTTTCCCTGCCACGGTTTCTTTCCAATATTATTGTTCTGATTCGGCTGCTGATAGCCTTGCTGATTGCCACTTCTCTGATTTTCCTGGTTGTTATAGTTCTGATTATATCCACTGCTATTTCCCCCTTCCCACTTTCTTTTCCCTTGGTAGTTGCTGTTGTTGTTGTTGTAATAACCTCGGTTTTGATTCTGGGTTGGAGCTGGTGCGGCTGTTATTGCTTTTCTTTCGTCAGGCACTATGGCCTCCATCTCTAGGGCTCGCCCTAAAACTTCAGTATAGCTCAGCCCTCCATGACTGGCTAATGTGATTCCAAATTCATGCTTCAGTCCCCCACGGAACTTCTTTGCTATTTTATCTTCGATATCCACTTGAGCAGGTGCATACCTCGACAATTCACAAAACTTGGCGTCATATTCTGTTATCGTCATATACGTCTTAGGGACGTACTTATCATATAATGCTTCCTTGAATTCTTCCCAAGTAAATCGAGCTAGGTGCTCTGCGGATATAACCTTCTGTCGAGCTTCCCACCAGTAGTCAGCTGGTCCGGAAAGCTGAAACACGACACACAACAGTCGCTCCTCATCAGTACATCTGAGGAGTTTGAAAATTCGCTCAATAGATCGTACCCAAAGCTCAGCATCGCTTGGGCTACCAGATCCGTTGAATATAGGTGGGTTACGTTTAAGGAACAGGTCCTCAATGTTACGATGGGGTGGTGGTGGAGGTGGTGATGGTGATGGTGGTGGAGGGGTATTATGGTGTTCTTGTTCTTCCTCCCTATAATTCTGAGATGGACGTCTACCACGTCCCCTGGGCCTACCAGGTCTTCCTCGGTTGTTAACAACTCTCGGCGGCATATTTTCTTTTGAAACTATAAGAACAAAATTCTCATTAGCACCTTACTTTTAAGCCTTCTTTTACTTACTAACCCTTTTCTCAACTTAAACAAGTTCGCGGAAAAGAAAACTGATAATAGCTTCGATACTTAGCTCTTTTAAACTCTTTAACTTCTCGGTTAAATCGGAATATTCATTTAATACTTTTCTTCTAATTGCGCTTAGAAGAAACTTTTCATAAGATTAAGGCCACTCTTGGGTCATCATATATATAATATATACATGTCAAAAAGAATATTAGTTTTGCCTCCAACGAGGACTTATACAAAAGGTTAGACTACGACTAGTCTAAACTAGGCTAACTGCCTATCTATGAATCGGGTGCACTAACAAGTTGCATCTCCGTATTTACTGGAAGTACTAGAACGGAAACGATCCCAAAAACTTCGTATCTGTAGGGAGTACTAAAAAAGGATAGTTACTGATCCGACTATTTACAAGACAAAAGAACTTCTACTACTACTATGCGTCTAAGACGCCCTGCTTAACAAGCTGCTGTCGAGTCACTACTGCTCTCTACGGTCTGCAACTCCTCGGGGTCCTTCTCAGGGTCCTCCTTCGGATCTTCCTCTGTATCCTCCTCCTCAGAATCTGAACCAAAGACGAGCTGAAGTTCCTCGTCAACCCTCAAAGTAGTGTTGTCCAGAAGTGTAAGTGGTGGTGGTGAAGGCACGTCAGAAGTAGTCCTCTCTGAGTCTGAAATCAGGTAGTCTGAACTGGATTCCACTGCACGCTTCTTCAGGGGAAGAAGGTGCTCAGGAAGTGAACTGGATGGGTACACCTCTGCAGAACGAGCTCTAGACGGCCCCGCCTCATCCTGTTCTCGAACTCTAGTCCACTTAGCACAGATCTCCTCTAGTGGTGTAAGAGGAGATGGTAACTCTAACATCGCAGCTAGCTCTGTGTCTCTCTCAAGGTACTCGTCTCCTAGAACTAATCCCTCAACAGGTGACAACACTGGCGATAGCTCCAACAGTGTGGCAAACTCTGGGTCTAGGGCTAATGGCTCAGGCTCAAACTCGGCCTCAGCCTCTGTCAGAATGTGAAGGTAGGGTAAGTGCTCCTCAACCGGGATAGTCCACATAACCCGACTGTGAAAGAACTGCCTATGTATGGCTAAGGCAAAATCAGCAAAGTCGCCAACCGGCTCAGGGTCATCGCCGATCAGTGCGATGTGGTACCAGGATATGGCATGAGCCCACCCATGCCACTCGCCGGACAGCCGTACCGTCAAGTCGGCCATCACCTGATACTCCGTAACAAAGTGACGAGCTGCGTAGAAGTGTGCAGCGAAGTCACTAACCAACTGCCCGATGTCATGATTCGGGTCCACCTCACATGGTACTAGTCTAAAATCTCATCAACTACTGTACGCTGTCTCAAAGGTCGACTCTTCCGAGCCGTAACACGTGTAGCAGGCATCCTACAAATTGTTTAAGAGAACACACATCAGTAACTGGTAGGGCAATAACATATCTTAAAGAATTCTTAAATCACAATCAGAATATTCCATTATTCAAAATTGCAATACTTAAATCACTTAATCACCACTTATCTTAATCACCTAGCAATTTCAAGAAACTGCACTCAATAATCATATATATATATATAAAAAAAATTCACGATTTTATTTTCACCCTTTTGCTTATTATTCTTTTACTTTCTCACTTTATTTCTTTCTTGAAGAAAATTTCTTGACGATTTCTTTTCATTCTTTTAACTTATCAACTTATTTATTCTTATTCTTCTTGGTATTCTTTATTTTATTTCCTTAAAAGGAAATTCTTACTCCTTTCATTTTTAAAAATAAGTCGACTCCAACGAGTCGGTTGTTCATGTCACTCTACGCAGGTGACATTCGTTTATTCTCTTTGATTCCCTTTATTCTGCCCTTTCCGAACCGATCAATTCTTGGAAATTTTGGAACCAACGCTTCTTAGAATGTCTATGTTCTTAAAGAATCGGGAAGGCCTTAGAGTTCGCCTAAATTCTCATGCCAATAAAACATTTCAAACAAGGAAATTATAACTCACATAATTTCACATACTTTCACATAGCATAGCATTCATGCTTTCACATACTTTCACATAATTCACAAAGTATAACTTTTATACTTTAATCACATTCATACTTGCATACTTATTCTCAATCATACTTGCATACTTTATTCACAAGTCCTTGCATACTTAATCAAAAATTTCTTCTTAAAGAAATCATACTTCTGAAATTCTTTCCTTACTTTTCTTCTTTGATTGAGTCGACGTAGCGGGAGGTTGAGTTGTCGTCTACACTCTTAAACATAGTGTTACGACTTAACTTTACTTGAAAGAAGACTCGGGTATAGAGTATATACAAATACTCTATCTTACTACTTGAAAGAAATTCGTATACAAAGCAGAAACGATTGCTCTGATACCACTCTGTCACAGCCCCAAATCCCGAGGGACGGCAGAAGCCGGGGTGCGGCTAGGGGTTGGTTTAAAGAAGCGGGGAAGAAGGGGGATGAATAAGAATAAACGAATAAGCAGACATTTATAACAGAATGAAGTACTATGAACAAGACTTCATTATATAAAAGGAAGAGTTGATCTCGAAGGATCACTCGACAAGGTTCTCAAAAATGAAACTGAGTTAATTGTACGGGTTTAGACCCAACAGATAGATACAATAACTTCAAAAAGATTGGCAGCGGAAAGCGTAAAGCTTGACACACAAGTCCTTTATTCTAAAAACGACTTCTTAACTCAACATCAACCACCGCCGCTCCCGTCACTCAACCTGCACATTTTATAAAACATATGCAGGGCTAAGTACAAAAGCATTTAGTAGGCACACTGCCGAAAACATATAATAAGTATAGATAATCAGGCATCTTATTTCTGTAGCACATCGGGGTTTTTCATTAAAGGCCCGTGTCTACTAAACATTTTCTTTCTCATTTTCACAACATGGTTTGATCAAGCACTTTTCAGACAGATGTTACGTTCAATCTTGCCCAATAATTATCACCGTGGCTGGCCAACCCTCAACAGGATTCCACACACAACGGCCACTATGTACACTAACTTTGGATAGCAAGTCGGCTAACTCAAAGTCCGATCGTTTTAGTTAGCAAGTTGGCTAACTAATAATTCTGGATAGCAGGTCGGCTAACTCAGAAGGGTACAAGAGAACTCACATAAAAACAAATCATTTCATGCTCTGATTATCACGTTGAAAACACAATTATCAAAGCTTGTAAACAAAGATTTTCGAGCATCGCTCAATTTAATTCGTATATAGAAAAGCCCACCTGACTGATTACAGAACTACTATTCGAGCTTCCGTCTCTGGTCCTCGGTCCTATCCTCGGTTCTAACTTCCCCCTTTTATCGTAAAATAAACAAACTTAAGCAACTTGAACGCAACGATAAAAGAAACAGGAAATCAAATCGGTTTTTAGTCCTTTAGGCGTTTGCACTTTTACTACTTTCTTTTGATTAACTAATAAATGAGACTTCGATCAATTCTCATCTACAAACTGACTCGGCTCAATACACAACACTTAGGTCAGTAGGTAATGAATGTCGATACTTATAACGACTTAAAAGTTCACAAGGAACGAAGTTGAAAAGGATTCAACTTAAGAAACTCAAGCTTTGGAAATTTCTGCACAGGTCAGTAAGTTCATACAGAAAAGGGTACTTCGAAACAGGGGATGATTCTATACCAAACGAAAGCCATGGGTGTCTAGTTTACTCTCCAATTTACGGATCTCGATTTCGTTAAGCGAGCTAGAAGTTATGACAGTTTCCGTGAAACATCGCAAAACAGTCGCGCAAAACCCTAATGCTCGACAAAACTCGACGCACGATTCCCTAGGTTCGATTAATGCTATTCCACTTTTATTTTCACGAAATTTTCATCTTAATACAGTTTATATGCAGAATCCCTTAATCTGGTTCGCATTCACGCCTTTTGATTAAACAAACGACGAGCATTTCCTCGTCATTTCCAACTAACCATTTACTATACCAAAACAATTTCATATTCAAAACCTATTTCATTTTATTAATAACAATCATTATTATTAAAAAGGATTTCCTTATTCGACTTTTCTACCGGCTTTTAAACTCGTTTCTTCGTCTCTTAACAAAATTTCAAACTTCTTAGAATTTGTTCAAACTTTACGGTTACGATCATTAACTAACAAGATTATCAAAGGTTTGAATCACAATCCTAAATCATTATCTATTCTCGACTTATCGTCGATTGTTCGTCTCTTAACGAAAATCTTACGTTCTCCGTTTTCGTTCAAATTTTACAACAACGATCATCATCTAACGAGCATCACTAATATTTAAACCATATTCTAAAAACATTATCGAGCTTCAACTTAACGACGTGTTTCCGTCTCTTACATTTTTTATTTTAGTTTTAGAAAAATCTCAAATAAATATATATTCATCCTTAATCATCCTATATCTCATTTCCATAAATCAATCATGCAAAACATATCATCTTCTTCATCAAATCAACCATTCTTCATCTCTTATATTTCAACTTTTATTTTTTAGAAAAATCTAAATTAATTCACATAGTCAATTCACAACATATAGAACACTAATTCATCAATCAAATGACAAGAAAATCGAACCAGGAAAAACCCCTAAAATTCTCTAAAATTTCGGTAATTTCAATAGGTTAGGGGGGATTGATTTTCTTCGATTTCAAACCATAGAACCTAATTCTAAGCATACTAGAACATGTATTAATCAAAGGACAACATGCTTCTTCATGCTCCATGTTTCGAAAAAAATGAAAAAAATTGGAAAGGATTTGTGTTCGGTTATGAACTCGGAAATAGAATTAATCGGTAGACGGAGGACTTGTGTTCTTGAGAAGAGCTTGAAGGATGAAGCTTTAATGGAGAAATGAGAAGAAAAATGAGAGAGAGGGAGTGATATGGTGGTGGCGGCAATGAGGTAAGAAGAAAGAGGGATGACTAAGCTTATTACTATACACAAAGGTATAAAATATCCAACAAAGGTGGATGACTCGCTTAAGGGGCGTTTGGATGCGAAAAATTTGACGGAAATATCTCGTTTCCGGGTTTTAAACGACGTTATAAAAGTCAAGAAATAATTTCTTAGATAGTTACGTATTCGACGAAATCTAATTCGTCTGTTAGATTAGAAATAAATCACGTACTCGGAAAACCTAATTCGTTTTTCAAAATTCGAGAAAAAGTCAGGATTAGACAGTCTAAAATTTGCCCGGAAAAATCATAAAAACTAACTTTCTCCAGTGAACTCGTATCGAAGGAAAAGTAAATGTAAAGTTCGACGGTTTTTCAAACTGAGTTTTCGGACGATAAATTTGTCGGACGCGAAAACCCTTATACAGTAGTCGTTCGACCGACTTCTGGAAATTATTTTCTGAAACGGATTTCACCGTAAATCTTAGAATCGAAAATCCTTAACTTAGGCATGCAAAGCCTTAATTATTAATTAACTTTTTATTTCATCGACGGAATAAACATCCGGGGTATTACATCCCCACTCTCATTCTACTTAAGTGAGCTACACTCTCTCTCAACTCTCTTAAAACACACGCATATTCACACACAAATTACATTTCTCTCTAGTTTCTCTTACTACAAACTCTCTCTCCTCTTCCTTTGGCCTCAAGTTTTGGCCATCTCTCTCCTCCTTCCATCTTCACCGCAGCTGCTCCTCACCTCCATAGCTGCTGCTCTTTTTCAACTAAGAGCTCAAGGAAGAAGCTACAAGTTGCTAGGAAGCACAAGAAATCAAGATTTCATCTTTATTCCTTCATACCTTCAAATAAGAGCTATATTTTCTTTCTTTCTTCTTCCATGGTAGCTGCTGCTCTTCAACTTCATAACCTCCATGTTTTTCTTTGATTCAAGCTCAAGAAGGATCAAGGAGTATTAAGGAATCAAGTTTTAACCTTTATCTCTTCAAAACCTAAACTAAGGATCAAGAACTCATCTCTTTTCTTCTTCATTTTGATCAATCAAAACCATGACTATATGAAGAAGATTTGACCCTTAGATCTTTGAGTTTAATTCCTCGATCTTGCATGTCTCTCATGCTTGAAAACAAGAAGAATAAATCCATACCTCTTACCACCATGAAACCTTCGATTTTTTAAGCTAAAAATTTCATGCTTTGATTTATTTCTTGATTTTGATAATTTAGATGAGTTCTAGAAATATATCTAAGACTATTAGAATGATTGATTGAAGAAAATAAATATATATGCATGAAGATCATGTGAAATTCAAAGTTTATGTCTTAACGATGATTTTTGTGTGTTTTGATTTATTTCTTGAATTTGATTCTTGATATGAGATATATGATGATATATAAGCATGATTGAATGAAAAGAATGAAGAAATAATCACTAAAACATGAAGAGAAATTTTGGAGAAGATGATGAATAGTAACTTTCAATTTTTGATATATGAGTTCTATGCTTAAATTGATGATGAAAAATATTAATTCAAGTATGAATAAGCATTAATCTATGATTTATTTGGAGATATGAATTTATTTGAGCCATTTTATAAAGGACCGAAATTTATATATAAGATTTGGGATTTATTATTCTTGGTTAATTTGATGAATTGATGGTTTGGAAATGAAATTAAGAAATAACTATGTATAAAAATACCATCAAAAGAAAGAAATGAACTCTTATATTCATAATAATAATTTTCAGCAATGATAAGAAAAAGAAATTGGGAATTTTAATTTCTATAGTCATATGGAAGAATTGATACTATAGAAATAAAATTAGAGATGAAATAAGCTTAAATTTAAGAGGAATTGAAGAAATAAAACCTTATACTCAAGATATGGAATTTTCGAACCATAAAATATAGAAGAAATTGTGCTTTTTGAATCCTTATGCATAAATTGATAAATTAGATAAGGAATAATGAAATTCAAATTAATTGGAGTAGAAATATGTATTAAAATCAAGAGTTTGATCACCAAAGGGAAAAGTCCCAATTTATTCGAACCAAGAAAGAAGAAAAAGAAGAATCATAGTGTTCTTGAGCTTCATAAGATAGATTGAATCAAGAATATTGATATTAGAATTAATTGAGGCATAATGATGCTTTAAAATGAAAGAAATGAGGTTGTATGAAGAAAACCTCAATTTAAGTCAATGGAATAGTAAAATAAAGTATGACTTTTGATATATAAAGTTAGAAGATAAAATTGATGGAAGAAATGAACAATTAGAATATTTCTAAGTATAATAGAACTTTGAATTAATGAGTTTGAGCAAGAATTGAAATAATTGTGAGAAATTCGAAAGAAATAAGAAAATAGGATTGGGAACTTTTGATTTTGAGTTTATAATGATCAATTGATGTTATAAGTTATCAATTAGAGTAATTTTAAGCATAATAGAACTTGAAATTATTGAAAAGGAACAAGTATAAAAGAATTTGATTTATGCAGCAAATTTCAAGAAGAAATTGATGAGAATATGATGAATAAAAAATGTAATTGATGTTATAAACATGAAATTGAGATAAAAACAAGTACATTAGCCACTCGAATCATTAAATTCGGATAAGATATGAGAAAGTTATGAAAAAGTCAACAATTTCTTAATCAAAAGTTGATTTATAAGAATTTTAGTAAATTAAAGAAGTATAAGAGTTAAAATAAATAAATAAATAAATAAAGAGTATTGGAACTTGAATCGAGCAACAACGACCCTTAAAAATTAATAAGAGTGAATACCAAAAATGGAAGGAAGAAATAAAAAGATTTTTATCGAGTCTAAAATCGAAAATCAAAATTGAACGAAAAATCGTTCAATGGAAATAAATTTAAGTGAAATATGGGAATTATAAGGATTTATAAAACAAGATAAAGTATTTTCTTGAAGAACGTGCCAAAAAGTAACTCGAGAAATTTTATATGAGAAATTGGAATGTGCAACGGAATTTAAATTTGAATTCCTTGAATTTTTCTAAGAAAAATGAAGTTAAGTACATTGAAAACTGAGAATTAAAATTTTAAGTTGAAAAATCGAGCGATATTATATATCCGGAATAATTGTTCGTGACTGTTTGATAAAACTGTTAAATGATGCGTTACGATTGAACTGTGAATTGTGTGAACGGGAATAAATCTCGTAACTATTTGAAATTATTTGAATTAAGAAATTTGAGAAAATCGAAGTTAAAAGAACAATAAATTTTTAATATTTAATATTTGAATAAAAGTATGAATGCTTGAGTATATTTATTGGTGGCGAATATTTATGCCAAGAAGTCTATTGGTAATAGTACTTGGGTAGAAATTAAGAATTGAGCGTTTGAAAAGTCGAATCGAGAATTTTGAAACTCGAGTCATGTAGAAGTCCGTTAAACGAATTAGATATTCGTTGTTTTCCGAAACTCGTCCTTATATATTATTATTTTGAAGGCACAAGTGGAGTGAAAAAGTAGGACAGTGAGAGGGAAAAAAGAATAATCGAGCAGTGCCACTTTCCAGGTGGGCTTTCTGAACGAAAACTAAACGATGTGTTGGGAAATTTATTAGTAAGAGTTTTGATGAATTCCAAAACCAACTGACCCCAACCGAGTAGATGTTGCCAATTCCTAATGTTAGCTGTTAGGCTCGCTGTTTGAGCAATGTTAAGATTTTTTCTTTACAGATCTCCAGCTGAAGACGGCAACATAGCAACACTCGGATACAACCCCGGATGAAAGATCGGATGAGGAACATCAGTTACAAGACTTTGCCTGATGAGAGAGCTATGCCAAAAAGGGGAATGCTTTTTGACAGCTGAGAGTTCAAGCCAACTGTTCAGTTGGAACATCAGCTGTAGTATGCCATCCGAAAAAGAGAATGTTTCAAGAAGGGGGAAGTTATAAAAAAGTCTCAACATGAAGTTCAAAGTTAGCTGAGAGTTCAACGGTTCAGACAGAACATCAGCTGAAGACCACTCAGATAAAGATCAAGATTTTCAACCGACTAACCGAGGTTGACTATCAGAAAGGTTTGAATTTGAATTTCAAAAGGAAGTCACATGAGGGTTTGACCGTTCAGTCATTACCCCATTTGGCCTAACACAAGGCTGCCTCAGATGGAAAGCAGAAGAGCACAGATGCCATATCGGGAAAGTCTGCAGAGATGAGAGACAAGCCATCGCTTTCAACGATCAGAGATCAACAGCTCCTCCAACGGCTAGTTGATACTCTCCGCCTATAAATAAGAGGCATTCATTCATTCGAAAGATAAGACACACACGCGAGAAGAAATCTGAGAGCAAAAAGAAAAGAGAAATATTCTTCACGAACTAAACTGAATCTCTTAGAACATCACATGTTGAGAGTTCTAGAGTTAGATAGTTTTTGTGTCTTTAGATCGAACCTTGAGAACATCACTTAGTGAGAGTTCATAGAGAGTTAGATCACAGCTCACCTTCCGTTCGAGCTGTATGTTGGAATCACATTTTTTTCTTTCACCTGAAAAGGTCTAGGATCCTACTCTTCCTGCAACTGAGTAGTGCGGTCGTTTAGTACCCGTAAACTAAACTGTAAGGTTGATAAGTACCCGAAAACTTATCCATAACGGTTGCTCAGCCCGCGTAAGCTGAGTGGTTTGTCCAGAAGAACTTGGATAGAGTTGTGTGGACTCACAACTCCCCGTGGACGTAGGAGGGTTATCTCCGAACCACGTTAAATTTTGTGTGTCTGTGTTTATTTCTGTTCAGTTACTTATTGCATTTTCAACTGACCAAACTAACCGGCATACAAACTGCATATTTGCATATTCAACTGTTTTGGTTCATGACCAACCGAGCATAAAAGCGTGAGTTGTTTTTACGAGTATAATTTTCACCATATTCCGCACAACACCACTCTCACAGCTGAGTTCTCTTACTCAGTTGTGATTTCAGTTGAGCCTTTCTTTACTCAGTTGAAGTGATTTTCGAGTGTTAAAGTTTTCAAAGTTGAAAAATCCTAACTGGTGTATTCCCCCCCCCCCATACACCAGTATCTCGTATCGGAACCATCACGATGAATGCGCAATTTATTTATTATACACGTTTTTTATTGAAATTGATTGACTTGTCTATGTTTTAATGTTTTAGTATACAATCATCTACTTACTGTTATGAGTTGAATGAGTCATGTGGACGCACGGGATGAAGTCCTGCACAAGCCGGAATAATGCATGCATTAAATTAGGTGACCGTGAGCCTTGTTACAGCTTAGCTGGTCGTTAAGTAACTATGAGCCTTGCTTCGGTTGGGCCAGTTATGTAAAGGCTGTGAGCTCTACTTTGATTGGGCCGGTCATGGTGCCGAGGAGAAGGGCTACTTCTCGACATCACCGACAAACAAGACGCGTAGATGGATTCATACCGAGAAAATGACTGCAGTCGATTCACAAACAAAACGAAAATGATTTTTAAGCTGACACAATCTTTCGTTTTTAAATAAAATATTATTAATGCTTGTGTTGCAGGTAAAGAGGCAAGTTCAATCATTTATCAAGTTTTCAAATTATTTTTGGCATGTGTCCACTGAGAATTACTCAAGTACTCAGTCCAGCATGTTATTTCTAAAATGTACAGGTTAGCTCGGATGAGGAGGGTGCGGTGTACTTAGGTGGCTCATTTGTTTATATGCTTTCATTTTGGAGTTTAAGCTTGAGGTTATGTGTCTTCATACATATAGCCTTGGGACTTTTGTCTATATTCCGTTGCAACACCATTACTTTTGACATGTTTGATTTGCATGCTAGATCTTTGATACAATGAGCCCGTGCGCTCGAACAAACCTTAAATTCTTTCTGAATTCCTTCTAAAATGCTTATAAATTGATTAACAATTCCTTAACCACCATTTGATGATTAAAAGATGGCCCACTCTTGAATGCAACATTTGCCAATAACCAAACTTAATTCCTTTGTTCAGATTGTTATTAAAAATCTTGTCAATTGCTCGTTCATTGGAGAGTAATTGATTAATAAACCATAATATTGTAAGCATGAATTGATTGCTGATGTTATTCCTTAATTATCGAGCATGTTTCTTGAGTAAAAGTTCAGTTATTCCACCTCACTGCCCCTTGCATTCTAGTCATTTCAATACCCTAAAAGTCGGGCTGTGACAGGCGGTCCGCGGGTTTTGGGCTGAACCGGGTTATACCCGGCGGGTCAACCCGTCTCATAGTGTGCATTGGTGCACACAAGTCCAGCCTAAATACCAAATAAGTTTTGCCACATCACTTCCTCCTCTAATGTAAATGAGAAGGACTCCTGTACAGACATCTCTATGGTAGAAATGGACCCGACCTGACCCGACCCGACCCGACCCGACCAATTCATATCAGAATTCTGGTTTTTCATATCTGTTCTTCTCAGAATCATCTCGTCGTTCTTCTCCTTCTCATCATTGATTTTTGAATCGTCCATGCCACAATCTTCTTCACCTCCACCGCCACCTCCGCCTTCTCTTCAAATTCCGCCGCAACATTCTCGTTTTCGATTCTGTCTTATTTAAATGCAGAGGAAGCTAGGGCTTCTGTAATCCTACTATTGAATAAGTTGTTTCTTTCTTCATCTTCTTCTGCTTGCACACAATTGATCGAAATCCTCGATCAAAATGTTCTCGGTTCGGATCACACACTAAACGGCGTCGCTTCAGCTGATTTATCACTGCTCCATTACTCTGCTGCTGATGTTGCTGGAGTTGCCGCTATTCTGGACCACCGCTCCGCCGCATTAACCTCCATTGTCGATGTCGTCGGAGCTTTATCGTGTGAGGCTCTTCGAGTTGATGTGTCATCGTTCAATTTGACGGATTCCGGTGACGGCTCATCGGCTAAGGACGCCGTAGATGTAGTAGCTAATTTCAAGGAATTTTTCAAGGGTGCAAAGTTGATTAATTTGGGGAAGAAGCTTCTAGATACTTCGGTGACTGAGATTCTGTCAATTCATGGAGAAATCAGGGATGTTTGTCGAATTCTCCACTCGAGAGATAGGGTTCAGTTGAATTCGGGGTTAGGAGCTGGCTCGACGAAGGTTTTGTCAACGATATTGGAGGTTTTGGCTTCCGCTCTGTCAAATTTAGGGGAAAACAACCTTCGTCGCACTGATCTTCTTGTTTCAACTTCGAGTTCTGATGTCAAATTGCGCTATCGTTTCTCAAAAATGTTGCCGGCTAAAAGCCTGCATGGTGCTCTGCAATAAGTGAACTCATCTTCACGAGCTGCTCTTTTGAAAAAGGATTATCTTTTGTTTAAGCACAAAGTTTATGAGAAAAATGAAAAGTGAAAAACAAAAAAAATGAGAAAATTAGAATGGAAAAAACTATCGTTTTATCCAATAAGAGTATCACTTTGAATCGTCGAGACTATCATTTGCCTCGTAATAAGGTATACATGTCACCGGCTCCATTGAAACAAAAAATGGAAAAGAAAAAAAAAACAAGAAAAATAGAATGTAAAAAAGTATCTCTTTACCCGCTAAGAGTATCTCTTTGGTTTATCGAGACTATCACTCGTGCGGTAATAAAGTATCACATGTCATTGGCTTCGTCGAAAATGAAAATTGAAAAACCAAAAATGAAAACAAAGATAATTGTCGTAGTAAAAATTAGAATATTTTCTTTTTCCTTCAACTCTTCAAGAATAAAGAGAAGATTTTTCTTCTCTTTAATTTCCACAAAATTCAAATATTGCTTTTTCTATTTTATATTCTTCACAATTTCTCCTCATACTTCATAACAATTAACGAGTTACAAGGATACGTTCAAAATTTTGCGAAGTTGATTAATTTGGGGAAGAAGCTTCTAGATACTTCGGTGACTGAGATTCCATCAATTCATGGAGAATTCAGGGGTGTTTGTCGAATTCTCCACTCGAGAGATAGGGTTCAGTTGAATTCGGGGTTCGAAGCTGGCTCGACGAAGGCTTTGTCAACGATATTGGAGGTTTTGGCTTCCGTTCTGTCAAATTTAGGGGAAAACAGCCTTCGTCGCAGTGATCATCTTGTTTCAACTTCGAGTTCTGATGTCGAATTGCGCTGTCGTTTGTCAAAAACGTTGCCGGCTAAAAGCCTGCGTGGTGCTCTGCAAAAAGTGAACTCATCTTCACGAGCTGCTCTTTTGAAAAAGGATTATCTTTTGTGTTGGGAAATTTAAGTAAAAGTTTTGATTGATTCCAAAACCAACTGACCCCAACCGAGTAGATGTTGCCAGAACCTAAGGTTAGTAGTTAGGCTCGCTGTTTGAGCATTGTTAAGATTTTTTACAGGACTCCAGCTGAAGATGGCAACAAGGCTTCACTCAGAGATAGAACATCAGTTGCAAGAAAGACAACTGAGCGTTCTTTTCATAAGAATTCAAGAAGGGGGAAGTTATGTTCACTCGGATAGAACATCAATTGTGAGGAAGACAACTGAGCGTTCAGTATATTAAAAAGGGGAAGTTACGTTCAAGATGCAAAAATCGACTAAGTATTCAAAGGAAGAAGTTGCAAGAGAACATGAGTTGTGAGGAAGACAACTGAGCGTTCAAGAGATAGAACATCAGTTGTAAGGAAAACAACTGAGCGTTCATCAGATGAGAAGTAGAAAGGAGGAAGAGAACATCAGATGAAAGGAAGTCATCTGAGCGTTCGAACCCAACTAATCAGATACAAGGAAGACAACTGAGCGTTCAGTTTTGGAACATCAGTTGTAGGACACAATCAGAAGATCAACAGCATGAAACTCAATTCAGCTGACAGTTCAACTGTTAGCTTTCAGACAGAACATGAGCTGAAAAACAAGTCAGATGAAGAACGAAAGTCTCAACCAACCAACCCTGCTGAATGTCTAATGTTGAGATTTGAATTTCAAACAAGGAAGTCACGTGAAGGTTTGACTCTCTGTCATTACCTCATTTGGCCCAACACAAGGCTGTCTCAAATGGAAAGCAGAAGAACTCAGTTGCCAAATCCGGAAAGTCTGCAGAGATGAGAGACAAGCCATCGCTTTCAAAGAACAGAGATCAACGGTTCATCTAACGACTAGTTGATTCTCTCCGCCTATAAATAGAGGCCTTCATTCACAGAGACATATAAGACAGACAAGTGCAAGAGACCACAAGAGCGAAAGAAAAACAGACTACTTCACACGAGCTGAACTGCATTCAATCTCTTAGAACATCATCAGTTGAGAGTTCTAGAGTTATAGATTCTGTCTTAGTGTTTTCTGATCGAACCTTGAGAACATCACCTAGTGAGAGTTCGTAGAGTATTAGATCATAGCTCACTTCATGTTCGAGCTATTAGTTGGAACCCAACTTTTTCACACATCCTCTCAAAAAGAGTGTTAGGACCCTACTCTTTCCGGAATTGAGTAGATAGGTTGATTAGTACCCGTAAACTAATCTGTAAGGTTGATAAGTACCGACAAACTTATCTTTAACGGTTGCACAACCCGCGTAAGCTGTGTGGTTTGTCCAGAAGAACTTGGACTGAGTTGTGTGGACTCACAACTCCCCGTGGACGTAGGAGTTCTCTCCGAACCACGTTAATTCTCTGTGTGTTGTGTTTATTTTCAGTTATCTTATTGCATATTCAACTGTCTATCTAACCTGCATACAAACTGCACTCTTTCTCAACTGTCTTGGTTCTTGACCAACCGTGCACAAAAGCGTGAGTTGATTTTATACGAGTTTATTTCCACCACATTCCGCACAACACATCACTTCCAACCGAGTGTTTCTTACTCGGTTGTGATTTCAACTGAGTTCCTTTACTCGGTTGCGTTATTTTTAGGGGGTTGTTTTAAAAAGTTGCATCTGGTGTATTCCCCCCCCCCCCCATACACCAGAACTCATATCGGGACTATCAAGTGGTATCAGAGCAGTGGTTCAAAAGACTGCTGACTCTATTTCACAAGGTGTGAATTCGAGATGTTTTTTTTCAGTGGTCAACTGAACACATCTTTTTATCACGCTAGTGCATATTTACCTGCATATTTCTTCTGTTGTTGTGTGCAGATGGACGTCAAGGATAAGATCGTGGTCATGTTCTCGGTTGTGAACTATACATCCTGGAGAACTCGGATGAAGAAGATCTTACTGTCAAAGCATCATCGGATGCAACAAGTACTGACATCCGGACCGATCGTCATCAGAGAAAGAATCACTCGGACTCCTACAAATCCAAACGATGGGGATGCAACTGTGGAGTTAATGGAGAAGAATCCAGAAGACTACACTCCAGAGGAAGCCAAAGTGTGCCAGTTGGACATCTGGGCTCAGAGCACGATCATGTCCACAATTGGACAAGATTATCTGCCGTGGATAGAGGAGTGTGAAACCGCCAAAGAAATGTGGGATATCTTGGCATCGGTGAGTGAAGGAAGCGACGAGACAAAGGAGAACAAGTTCTCACATGCCTGCCAAGACTTCGACAACTTCTGTCTGAGAGCTGATGAAACCATTGATCAGCTAGAGCTCCGGTTCATGGACATCATCAGAAGGATCCAGTCCATCCGAAGAGGAAAGTATACTTTGAGAGAAATCAACCTCAAAGTATTACAAGCTCTACCAGCCGAGTGGGATACCTTCACAAATATCCACGTGAGCCGAGCTGACCTTGGTGAGATAGGAACTGAAAGATTGTTCTCAATCCTAAAGGGAAATGAGTACAAGGTGAACCGACGAAGATCTCAGTCCTCGGTTCAGATGAGTTGACATGAAGATGTTGGTTCAGCCACAAAGTCAGTTGCACTTCGAGCTGATTACTCCAAGTCAAGGACATCAAGGCCAACAAGATCTGCAGACACAGCTGCAAAGGAGCCAAGCAGAGAGGAGCTCCAACAGAGTATAGCCACCCTGTCAAAGAAGCTAGCTGACATGGACACTCGGTTCGGGAAATACAAACAATTCTACAAATCAAACTGAACTCGAGACAGTTCAAAGCCTGTGACCAATGGTTGCTTTGAATGTGGCAAGGAAGGACATTTCAAAGCAAATTGTCCAGACCTCTCAAAGAAAGAGAGAGAAGCGTTGAGGGCCAAGCAAGCTGGAAAGAACAAGGCCATGGTTGCAGAAGAAGCAGCTGATGACATGGACATCTTCACTGACACTGAAGATGAGGATGAGCTGACTTCCACCAACAACGCTATCAGTCAGGATCAATGCCTCATGGCACTTGGAACCGACCAGGATGATAATGAGGTACACTCTAATCCTGCTAACTTAAATTCTTCCAATATTTCTAATATGCAGAAATCACTGGATGAAAGAGTTGGAACCCTCCTGGAGTTATTTTCAAGAACTTAGTGAGGAACTGCATCAGCAATCGGTTGAGTTTAAGAGTCTTCAAGAACAGTTCTCCCAACTTGAAGAATCCTTAACCGAAAAGGACGATCTGATGAAGAGCCAAACTGAAGTGATAGACAATCTCAAAAGTCAACTGAATGCGGTCAACCGAACTAATGCTCCAACTGACGAGGAGTTGACAAAGCAGATCAAGGAGTAGCAAGATCAGTTGAAAAAGCAAGAGACTCAGATCGACCAGCTGATAAAGAAGTCAGATGGACAAACCGAGCAGATAACTGTCCTCCTCAAGGAGTTGCAAACTGAGAAGGACAACTTAATAAAGCTATATCAGTCATCCAAGATCATCGAGAATCTCATCAGTTACAGCCGACAGATGGATGACGTGTCAGGACTCGGTTATGATGTAATCAAAAATACTGGAATTCCTCCAGCAACATTCATCAAAGCTATGGAGATCAAGGTTGTCGAACCTAACACAGCTGAGTCTGAATCTCCCCAAAGTAATCCAACCTCCACTTCTCAGCAAGCTCAACCAACCAAGGCAACCACAACTGAGAACGGAAAAGGAGCAGTGGATGGAGGACAGAACGTTCCATCGGTTGGGACATCAACCGAGAGGGAATGTTCCAAAAGTCAGAAGAGGAATCAGAGGCGTCGGAGACACAATCGCAACCGAACTCAGAATCAAAACTGACCTCTGCATCAACCTCAGAGTCAACATCAGAGAAAATAGAACCGACCGCCGAACCGACAAGAATCCAACCATCTGAATCAACAGCGGTTTCATCATCAGTTCAACTAGAGGTTCCAACCAAATCAACCGATAAGGAACAGGTCGAACAGCTGGAGATATTCATGCCACAAAATGAATCACCAACAGGGGATGAACAGCTATAGACCACATTCAGGGAGTTGGAATCATTATCAGCCACAAAGATTCCAACATGGCGTTCCACCTCAACGACGAATCCAACAGGATAAAAACCGCCATCAAAACAGGGGGAAAGCCTCTCCTCCGAAAGCTCAGAATGGGAGAAATCGAACTCCTCCCAAGAAACAGAACATCACTGCTAACAACAAGCCTAAGGATAACCGAGGCGTTGTTATAGTTGATGATGAAGGAAAAGTGATCTGGAATGATAAATCTATCTGAGTATACAGGGAAAAGCGACTAACAGTTCCAGGGGAAACTGGTTCTATCCCTCCAGGACCCAACTAAAATTGGGGACCTAAGCGATTTTCTCTGTGCAGGAACAGGAGAAACAGCTGAGGAAGAATAAAACGTCTGCAACAATGTGGGTGATGGATAGTGGAAGTTTGCTTGGAAGTTTCGTGTAGAAAGAAGGTCCATCAGTTACTTTTGGTGACAACTCAAAAGATTACACCAGAGGTTACGGTACCCTCGAAACCAATCACGTTTCGATTTCTAATGTTTCATATGTTAATGGATTGAAGCATAACTTGCTCTCCATCAGCCAATTCTGTGATAATGGTTTCTCTGTCAAGTTTGATGCACAGGGTTGCAGGGTAAAAATGCCGGATCAAAGCAGGTCATATTGTTGGGAAATCGATCGCCAACTAGGAATGTCTACTATGCTGACTGGAACAGTAGTCCTCCTGACACCTGCCTGTTATCAAAGAGCAGTTCAGATGTGAGCTGGCTGTGGCACAAAAGGCTCAATCATCTGAACTTCAAGACTATGAACCGACTCGCCAAACAAGAACATGCAAAAGGCATACCAAACCGAGTGTTTTCAACAACACATATCTGCAGTGCATGTCAGTTGGGAAAGCTCGCTAGATCCTCCTTCCGGTTGAAGACAACTCCCTCAACCGACCGAGTTTTACAGCTGATCCACATGGATCTCTTTGGGCCAGTCACACCAAAAAGCATGAATGGTAACGAGTATACACTTGTTGTAACTGATGATTATTCCAGATACACGTGGACCATTTTCATGCGACACAAGAGTGAGACCCGAGATGAGCTACCCAAGTTGATGGATCGGATATCAAACCAACAAGAGATGAAAATCATTTCCATCCGATCAGATCGCGGAACCGAGTTTCTAAATGAAACCATCATCGAGTACTGCGAGAAGCACGGAATTACACATCAAACATCAGATGCGCGTACTCCGCAACAGAATGGAGTAGCTGAGCGAAGAAACCGAACACTGAAAGATGCAGCTACATCCATGTTGACAAGCTCAGCTCCGCCAAAGAGATTTTGGGCTGAGGCCATCAACACAGCATGCTACACCCAGAACCGGTCTCTTCTAACCAAGCGGTTGGGAAAGACACCATACGAGCTCTGGAGACGCAGAAAGCCAGATATTTCATATTTTCGCATTTTTGGTTCTAAGTGTTATATTCACAACAATGGGAAGACTCAGTTGAAAACTTTTGATGCCAAGGCTTCAAAAGGCATATTTCTTGGATATGCTGCTCAGATCAAGGCTTATAGAGTTTTCAACAACAGCTCTCGTGTTGTGGAGATAACACCACATGTTAGTTTTGATGAATCTACTTTTGAGTGCAGGGAACAGGCTAAAGGACAACAGGCTGATCCACAAGTTCCACCTGCTCTCACCAGATTGCAAGCATTAAGGAAAAAGAATTTAGCTGAACCATTGGTATGGGCAACTGAGGATGATGATCCATATTCCTCTGAAGATGAATGTGAAGACCCCAGCTCATCTCAAGGGGGAACTCCAGCTGATGCCTCCCCAACTGCATCAGCATCCGAAGCCCAACCAAGCCCGGTTCAAAATGTTATCAATGTTGAGGATCCAGACTCAACAGCTGATCAATCACCAGTTCTGAAGACTCCAACTCAGATCACGGTACAACCACAGTTGGAAGAATAAGGAAGACGCAACCGAAGATGGTATGAAGTTCATTCCACTGACAACATCATCGGAGATCCAACCGAAGGTGTACGTACAAGAAGCAGAGTTGCGACTCAAGATTAAACCGAGGAAGATTCCAACACTTATGCCCAATATGCTGAGGAGTTGGCAGTTCTTGAGGAGTTCGAGCAAGCTGGAGATGTTGCCATGATTTCTTGCTTCGTAGCTGATGTGCCAGAACCGAAGAATGTTGCGGAAGCTCTCAACTGTGTCCACTGGACAACAGCTATGCAAGAAGAACTGAATGAATTTCTACGCAACTGTGTATGGGAGTTAGTAGAAAGACCAAATGGTGTCAAAGTTATCGGATTAAAATGGATTTTCAAGAACAAGAGAGACGCCATTGGATTTATCGTGAGGAATAAGGCAAGGTTGGTAGCTCAGGGATATTTCCAACAAGAAAGAATCGATTTTGAGGACTCCTTCGCGTCGGTTGCAAGACTAGAAGCCATCCGAATCTTTCTAGCCTATGCCGCATTTCACAAGTTCAAGGTCTATCAGATGGATGTAAAGTGTGCATTCCTCAACGGAGATATCAAGGAAGATGTATATGTTGAATAGCCTCCCGGTTTTGAAACAGGAGATGGAAGAGTGTACAAGTTAAAGAAAGCAATCTATGGCTTGAAACAAGCACCCAGGGCTTGGTATGACACTCTTTGTGGTTTTCTTCTGAACTCGGGGTTCAAACGAGGGTCAGTTGACAAAACACTGTTCACCATCAAAGTTGGAGAAGATATACTTGTTGTGCAAATCTACATCGACGACATCATATTCGGTTCTAAGTCAGAGGAGCTGTGTGAAAAATTCTCAAATCTCATGAAGGAGAATTTCGAGATGTCAATGATGGGTGAGATGAACTATTTTCTTGGACTTCAAGTGAAGCAGTCACCAGAAGGGATTTTCATCAATCAGTCCAAGTATACTAAGGAGCTCATCACCAAGTTCGGATTGCAAACAAGTAAGACAACAAGGATCCCGATGAATACTAACTGGAAGATTGAACCTGGAACTGAAGGAAAGCTCGTGGATGCCAGTAAGTATAGAGAGATCATCGGTTCTTTGCTTTATCTAACCGCCAGTCGGCCAGACATATCTTATGCGGTTGGAGTGTGTGCTCGGTTCCAAGTTCAACCGAGGGAAGCTCACATGTTGGCAGCAAAGAACATCATCAAGTATCTGAAGGGAACTGTAAATGTTGGGTTGTGGTATCCAACCGACGACAACATCCAACTGACTGGATACTCAGATGCAGATCTAGCCGGAGATCGGTTGGACAGGAAGTCCACATCTGGACATTGTCAGTTCATGGGAAGCAAGCTAGTTTCGTGGTTCTCCAAGAAACAAGCATGTGTTGCCACTTCTACAACCGAGTCAGAGTATATGGCTGCCGGTAGCTGCTGCATGCAAGTGTTGTGGCTCAAGAAACAACTGAGAGACTATGAAGTTGCAATTGGACAGGTTCCCATTCATTGCGATAGCTCAAGTGCCATTGCTATCTCTTTGAATCCTGTTCATCACTCTCGGACGAAGCACATCGACATCCGACATCATTTCATCCGAGACCATATTGATAAGAAGGACGTTTCCATGGAGAAGATTCCAACTGAGATTCAGAGAGCTGATATCTTCACCAAACCTCTAGCCGAAGCACGGTTCAAGATGTTATGTGATTTACTTGGATTGCTGGATCCATCAAATGAAGAACCAGCTGAGGTGAAGAGATAGATATCTATCTGAGGGGGAAGCTCAGATGAAGGGGGAATCTCAGATGCGGATTGCCAACCGAAGACATTAGACGTCAGCTGAACAGACGATTTCAAGTCAGCTGATGGTATGCTACAACATTGGATCAGACATCAGCTGAACAGACGAACTCAAGTCAGCTGATGGTATGCCACAACATGGGAACACAGCTGATTCCGACATCAGCTGGTAGGTAACATTTATGGCTAAAGGTGTTATGTTCTTAAATGAGAATGTTTGAAATAAATTCAAACATTCCTGAGCTAGTCAGTTACATTAAAATTGCCATCATGTCGCATTAAATGTAAAGTGCGATTGGGCTGACAAGAAAAACTGTACACCTTCTCACGCGCGGGTTGGAACTCGGTGCATGACGTCAAGTCAAAGATAGTCAACAGTCGCGTGATCTTAGTCGTTGATGAATTCACGCCATTTAACCCCAGCCGTCGATCTCTACCGAGTCAAAAACCTATAAATAGCGGAAAATCAAGAAGTGATCTCTTACCTTCCTCATTCGTGTTTATCTACTATAACTGTTCATCATCTTCCTAGAATCTATCTAACTATTTTCTGCAAAGATCCTTTCTTCTTCCTATATATATATCCTTTCAGAGATCTTAAATGGCTCCAAAAAGTAAGAAAATGGCGTCTTCCGGACCATCTCTAGTCCCCACCTCATACGAAGAATCGTTCGACTTGCTAGTGTCGAAGATTCACTTTGAACAAATCCTCTCCGACGAGGAATTGAAGTCGCCGGTGCTGTCTCCACTTGCAAATATACTAAGGGAAAACGGGCTTCTGAAATGGGCGAAGCTATTGCCTTCCCACCTGCTCAGGCGACAGGTTGGGGAATTCTACGTCAACCTGAATGCCTCCCTCGACAGCACAGAAGGAGTTTCAACGGAAGTCTCCTGTCGGCAATGAGACGTTCCGGCTAGGACCATTCGCCGTGTCACCTTCCCAATTGATGTTTTCGATGCCCTTCGCTACATCATCCCTGTAAACCACACAGCCATAGAACTCCTTGAAAGCATAACCGACGAGCACGTCGATGAGTTTCTGGAGAGTGCTCTGATCACTCTGGAGAAGTTAAGGAGCAATATGCAGAGGATGAAGCTGAAGCCAGAACATCGCCTGCTGTTCGATGTTGTTTCTAAGGTGGTGTTCGGTTACAGTGGTGCCTTCGGCGACATCAGCCGACCTAAGTTGAAGCAGTTGGTGGCTTTGGAGCACCAACACCAGATCAACTGGTTCCAATACTTTTTGAACCAGCTGATGGTGGAGAAGTCGAAGATCTTCGAGACAACAACAGACTCAAGAGAAAAGCTGTTGAGTGTCAAGGGGACGCTCAACTTCGGCTGTAAGATCTCAGCCCTGATCTTGCTCACGACCAAGGATCGCAACATGGTCTGGGATGACTGTGAGGAGACGTCGGTCAAGAAGTTGCTGCTGTTCCCAACAGCTAAGAAGGCACATGAGGTGCTCAGGAGTGTGTACACTCCGAAGGAGAAGAAGGAAACTGGGAAGTCTGCTGAGTCTACAGCTGAGGGGGAACCAGCTGTCGTTCGCCCAAGAAAGTCCAAAGCTGCACACCGACGAGCTGAGTCGGAGAAGGAAACAGCTGAGGAGCCTGCCCAGAAAAAGTTGAGGGTATGATTCAAGAAGTCGGTTAAGAAGCCAGCTGATATGCCAACTGATGAGCCAACTGAGGTGCCAGCTGATGAGTCGGCTGAGGAGCCAGTTGAGGTACTAGCTGAGGAGCAAGCTCCAGCTGAGGAGGAGGCACCGGTTGAGTCAGCACCTGCTGAGGAGCCAACCGAGTCTAGCCATTCAGCTGAGGCAGCTGCCTTCCAAATCGTTCAACGAGCTGCTGATGAGGCTGAAGGAATGGAGACGGACTTGACGTCGGATGCATCTTCCTCCTCTGAGGACGTTGAAGACGCTCTAACCTCCCCCACGGCAGGAGCTGATGCCGTACCGCCTAAAGAGCCTCTTGCTCTCTCAACCGAACAAACAGAGCCAAATGTTCCAAGCAGCCTGCTTGATGCCAACATTGTGACCGCTCCTTCAGCCAATGTTGAGGAAACAATTGAATCCCCCCTCCCAATAGAATCCAATATTCCGAGCTCCCAGCTCGATGCCGATGTTGCGACCGACTCTTTGGCCAACATTGATGAACCTTTTGAACCTTTACCATATGATCTTTCCCCCTCCCCAATAAATGAAGAAGATGACCTTCAGGCAGTTGCACTGGAGCACGAAGGCAAGGTGGCCTACTGCTTCCAGAAGCGGTTAGGCATGTTCCCTGAAGCTCGCAACATGCCGGTCTTCGCCACTCTGGGAACCGAGCTATTGTACCAGTTCCACCTGATCTTCAGTCATTGGTACGTAAAGGAAGACACGATCAGGGTGCAGAGCTGGGACAGGCTGAAGTCAGATGAGTCTCGCATCCGAGCCTACTTCAACTACTCCAACCTGGAGGTGGCTTACAACAACAGGATTACGATGCTCACTCATCGGCTGGACCAGAGCAGAGCTGAAGGGACAGACACCAGGGAGGCAGCTGGATGGGATTGCATTGACTTTCTCGACAGCATGCTGATCAAGTCAGCTGACTTTCTCGAGGATCTGGACGCAGCCGCTGTAGCAGCTAAGGATGAAGAACAAGTGCTGCAACTGTACCTGGCCAACCGCCAAGCCATGGTGACAGTTGAGCAACCAGCACCGATTGACCAAGCCCCTCCAGCTGATCAGCATGCTCCCACATCTGAAGAAATATATGAGCTGGTAGCTGAGAGGGTGAACCAGTTGAGAACCGAGTTTCTTGCCAACCTCCAACAACACAAAGAAGATCAGTTGAGGGTGTTGGAAGCACAAGAAGTGAAGAACCAGCAACTGGTGGAGGAGAATGTTGCGATGAAGACCAAGCTGGAAGAATTCTCCTCCTCCACCAGCCAAGATATGTCGGAGCTAAAGTCCACTCTTATGGGAATGAAGTCTGAGATAAACGTCTTCAAATCCTTGGCCGACTCCAATCTCGCCAAGTCCCAACAAACACAAGATGCTGAATGGGAGTCTCGCTTCGAGTTGCGATGGGCTGAGTTCGTGGCTTTTCAAACTGAGGTCATCAAGAATCTCTCTGCCTTGAAAAAAGCCAAACAAGAGCGCCAGGACTCTGCATTGGCGAAGAAGGTGGAGCTCGAGTGCGCGGTCGATGAACTCTTCAACCGCCTTCAACTTGCCGAACAACAACTCACCTCTTTGGATGGTTCAGTAGCAAGCCTTGTTGCTGATGCCAAAAAGGGGGAAGAGAAGGAGGCGGAGGTTGAGGTGCAAGAAGAAGAAGAGACCCAAGCCAAAGAAGTGCCAGCTGCAAAATCCCAGCTGAGGAGGAAGTCTGCTGCTACTCCCAAGTCAACCGAAGTCGATGGAGCTCAAATGTCTAAAGACTTGGAGCAGGCAGAGAAGTTCGGAGTTTTCTACAACTCCATAGCCGAGATCGCAGCCGAGCTAGATTCGGAACTCGACGGTATCACAACCGAAGAGTGAATTGCAGCTGCTAAGGCTATGGACGTTGAAGAGAAACACTATATGAACCCAAGCTGGATCAGGAAGTTTGCCGCCAGCCAGGCGAGGAGGGTGAACCAGTTCGAAGAAGAGCTGAAGAATGTGACCCAGAACTTGGACCGCAACGTTGCCTCCCGCAGCCGACGCCGCATCAACAAACATCAATCAAAGGCTGAAGCTTGGTTGAAGCAACAAAGGTTGCCTGGGAAGTCCAAGGTCCAGAGCCGGTTTAGGCATGTTGACAAGTGGATGCCGACCGAGTGGAATGAAGAATGGGAGTTGTTCAAGCAGGATTTCGTGAACGACTTCTACGATAGGAAGGTTTACGCAACCGACGACCCGAGGAAAGCGTTCAAGGAAGCGCTGACCGAGTTGCACTCAGGGGATCCAGGCATGTTCAGCCAGTTCAGGCGGGCTATGATTGAAGCCAAACTGGACTTGAACACAGTTCCAGTTCCCTAGAAGGTTACTTATCGACCTCCCCTCCTCCCAGACTCTCGCAACCCGAACCACACGAAGATTGCAGCCGAGGCAAGGCAGGTTTGCAAGGAGCATGGGGTGGACATTTTCAAGGAGTCAGCTACGAAGAGGGAAATTTTTTTTAGGATTTTTAGTAAGTATGGGCTACAATTTTAGCTCAGTTAGTTTTTGAACAACTGTTGTAATTTTTGGCTTTTTTGCTTATCTCTGTAATCTTCAGTTGTAATGAAAACTACTCAGTTATACGATTCAACTTGACGTACAATCCCTCATTGTCCAAGCTCTGAATCGCAAAGTTATTTCAATACCATTTTATAACTGTGCTAACCCTTTGATGTTTCAATCTTATAGACTGTCTAGAATTTCAGCTGAGATTTTGGATATGTAAGAATTGTATAAGGGTTTTAAAGTTTTAGAGTCTTGATCAGTAAGAGAGTAAGGGTTTTGGCGTCATCAAAAAGGGAGAAATCGTTGGGAAATTTAAGTAAAAGTTTTTATTGATTCCAAAACCAACTGACCCCAACCGAGTAGATGTTGCCAGAACCTAATGTTAGTAGTTAGGCTCGCTGTTTGAGCATTGTTAAGATTTTATCTTTACAGGACTCCAGCTGAAGATGGCAACAAGGCTTCACTCAGAGATAGAACATCAGTTGCAAGAAAGACAACTGAGCGTTCTTTTCATAAGAATTCAAGAAGGGGGAAGTTATGTTCACTCGGATAGAACATCAGTTGTGAGGAAGACAACTGAGCGTTCAGTATATTAAAAAGGGGATGTTACGTTCAAGATGCAAAAATCGACTAAGTATTCAAAGGAAGAAGTTGCAAGAGAACATCAGTTGTGAGGAAGACAACTGAGCGTTCAAGAGATAGAACATCAGTTATAAGGAAAACAACTGAGTGTTCATCAGATGAGAAGTAGAAAGGAGGAAGAGAACATCAGATGAAAATAAGTCATCTGAGCGTTCGAACCCAACTGATCAGATACAAGGAAGACAACTGAGCGTTTAGTTTCGGAACATCAGTTGTAGGACACAATCAGAAGATCAACAGCATGAAACTCAATTCAACTGAGAGTTCAACTGTTAGCTTTCAGACAGAACATCAGATAAAGAACAACTCAGATGAAGAACGAAAGTCTCAACCAACCAACCCTGCTGAATGTCTAATGTTGAGATTTGAATTTCAAACAAGGAAGTCACGTGAAGGTTTGACTCTCTGTCATTACCTCATTTGGCCCAACACAAGGCTGTCTCAAATGGAAAGCAGAAGAACTCAGTTGCCAAATCCGGAAAGTCTGCAGAGATGAGAGACAAGCCATCGCTTTCAAAGAACAGAGATCAACGGTTCATCCAACGGCTAGTTGATTCTCTCCGCCTATAAATAGAGGCCTTCATTCACAAAGACATATAAGACAGACAAGTGCAAGAGACCACAAGAGCGAAAGAAAGAACAGACTACTTCACACGAGCTGAACTGCATTCAATCTCTTAGAACATCATTAGTTGAGAGTTCTAGAGTTATAGATTCTGTCTTAGTGTTTTCTGATCGAACCTTGAGAACATCACTTAGTGAGAGTTCGTAGAGTGTTAGATCATAGTTCACTTCATGTTCGAGCTATTAGTTGGAACCCATCTTTTTCACACATCCTCTCAAAAGGAGTGTTAGGACCCTACTCTTCTCGGAATTGAGTCGATAGGTTGATTAGTACCCATAAACTAATCTGTAAGGTTGATAAGTACCCGCAAACTTATCCTTAACGGTTGCACAGCCCGCGTAAGCTGTGTGGTTTGTCCAGAAGAACTTAGACTGAGTTGTGTGGACTCACAACTCCCCGTGGACGTAGGAGTTCTCTCCGAACCACGTTAATTCTCTGTATGTTGTGTTTATTTTCAGTTATCTTATTGCATATTCAACTGACTATCTAACCTGCATATAAACTGCACTCTTTCTCAACTGTCTTGGTTCTTGACCAACCGTGCATAAAAGCGTGAGTTAATTTTATACGAGTTTATTTCCACCACATTCCGCACAGCACATCACTTCCAACCGAGTGTTTCTTACTAGGTTGTGATTTCAACTGAGTTCCTTTACTCGGTTGCGTTATTTTTAGGGAGTTGTTTTAAAAAGTTGCATCTGGTGTATTCTCCCCCCCCCCATACACGAAAACTCGTATCGGGACCATCATTTTGTTTGTGGACAAAGTTTATGAGAAAAATGAAAAGTGAAAAACAAAAAAAATGAGAAAATTAGAATGGAAAAACGTATCGTTTTATCCACTAAGAGTATCACTTTTAATCGTCGAGACTATCATTCACCTCGTAATAAGGTATACATGTCATCGGCTCCATCGAAACAAAAAAATGAAAAAGAAAAAAACAAGAAAAATACAATGTAAAAAAGTATCGCTTTACCAGCTAAGAATATTGCTTTGGTTTATCGAGACTATCACTCGCGCGGTAATAAAGTATCACATGTCATTGGCTTCGTCGAAAATGAAAATTGGAAAACCAAAAATGAAAACAAAGATAATTGCGATAGTAAAAATTAGAATTTTTTCTTCTTCCTTCAACTCTTCAAGAATAAAGAGAAGATTTTTCTTCTCTTTAATTTCCACAAAATTCAAATATTGCTTTTGTCTATTTTATATTTTTCACAATTTCTCCTCATCATACTTCATAACGATTAACGAGTTACAAGGATGCGTTCAAAATTTTGCGAAGTTGATTAATTTGGGGAAGAAGCTTCTAGATACTTCGGTGACTGAGATTCCGTCAATTCATAGAGAATTCAGGGATGTTTTTCGGATTCTCCACTCGAGATATAGGGTTCAGTTGAATTCGGGGTTCAGAGCTAGCTCGACAAAGGTTTTGTCAACGATATTGGAGGTTTTGGCTTCCGCTCGGTCAAATTTAGGGAAAAACAGCCTTCGTCGCACTGATCTTCTTGTTTCAACTTCGAGTTCTGATGTCGAATTGCGCTGTCGTTTGTCAAAAACGTTGCCAGCTAAAAGCCTGCGTGGTGCTCTGCAATAAGTGAACTCATCTTCACGAGCTGCTCTTTTGAAAAAGTATTATCTTTTGTTTGTTTACAAAGTTTATGAGAAAAATGAAAAGTGAAAAACAAAAAAAATGAGAAAATTAGAATGGAAAAAACTATCGTTTTATCCGCTAAGAGTATCACTTTGAATCGTCGAGACTATCATTCGCCTCGTAATAAGGTATACATGTCATCGGCTCCATCGAAACAAAAAATAGAAAAGAAAAAAAAACAAGAAAAATAGAATGTAAAAAAGTATCGCTTTACCCGATAAGAATATCGCTTTGATTTTTCGAGACTATCACTCGCGCGGTAATAAAATATCACATGTCATTGGCTTCGTCGAAAATGAAAATTGGAAAATCAAAAATGAAAACAAAGATAATTGCGGTAGTAAAAATTAGAATATTTTCTTCTTCTTTCAACCCTTCAAGAATAAAGAGAAGATTTTTCTTCTCTTTAATTTCCACAAAATTCAAATATTGCTTTTGTCTATTTTATATTCTTCATAATTTCTCCTCATCATACTTCATAACGATTAACGAGTTACAAGGATACGTTCAAAATTTTCTAAATTTGGTTCTAGAAGGCCTGATGTGTTATAAAAAAGAGATTATTAGTAGATATGCTGACATAGACACTTTGCTCTTATTGTATTGCGTGAAAAAAAAAACACTGGAGTAAAGTCAGTCAATATACAATATGTTTTTACCAACTGTAAAGAGAGAAGTCGTCGAAGTTTCGAGAATTTAAAAGAATAAAGTAACTCCTTCAGTTTCGAGCCAATTCTATTGTTGTGTACCGCAATTAATGGATTTATGTTTACAGAAAATTCAAAGAAAATATTTGGTTAATTTTTTATGAGCAGGAAATGATGTGACGAGGTTATGTGGTATTTCGGTTCCCACGTGGGATACATTCGATCAAATTTTTTAATCGAAACTTGAGATGATGTAGGGCATAAATCCTACTATTCGAAAAAGACGTGGATGATGTGGTTGATAGGGGTACTGTCATAAGTAACACACGTAAGAGTTCAATGTAACACTGGTGAATGGTGTTAGCTGATGGACCTCCGACGCTCAAGTCAGCTATCGGAATAATATAAAATTAATAATAAAAGTACGTAATACTCAAATAACAGAGAAATGCAATAGTATATTGAATTCTCAGATGTTCGGGACGTCTGGATGGTGTCGATAGAAAGTAGGAGCGTCAAGAGGGTAGGTAGTGCCGGTGTAGCCGGTGCAGCCGATAGATCCGATAGCCTAAAAGAATAGAGAATAAGAGAGAAATAGGATGGCGGCGGATAGGACAAGAGATGAAGTAGAAAGTGAGAGTGAGAATGATTCGATGCATTAGTCGGACGTAGTGGTCGTCTCTTTATATGGACCTTGTTAATTTCGAGATTTTAAGTAGCGGAGAATGTAACAACCCGGAATTTTATTTGCTATTAAAAAGTTTAAATCATAATTTGATTTTTATATATTTTATGCAACTAATTATTTAGGTTTATAAGTCGCGCCTAGAAGTAGCAGAGTATGGCATATCATTTATTTATTTGCATGGCATTTTATTTGTTTATTAATATTGTTATTTTTTTTAAGGCTCTTGTTATATGTTTGGAGTCCGAAGAGAATTTATACATGTTAGAGAGTTTCATTTTAGCTAAATGAATTTTATTAAAATTTATTTGGTTATATACTTTGTTCTTAAAGAACAAGTAAGTTAAAGAGGACAACAATTGGAGGTTTACGTCTTGTACTTGGACTTTTTATGAATCATAGCAATTTCTTTTAAAAACACAATCTTTATGTTCTCTACAGACCAATGTTTTTAAAAGGGGACCGAAGATCGAACCGGCGAGGCTTCCGGGTCATGGTTCAATCGGTTCAACCGTAATTGAACCGTTCCATCGAACCCTTCAATAATAAATAAAAAATATTAAATAAATAAATGATAAGTAATATTTTTTTAGGTAAAATAAATGATAAGTATTAAAATTTCTAAAATTTGTAACTAATAAAATAAAAATTCATCATAAATATATATTAAAACTTATAAGATATAGTTATATATTTTACTTTTATAAATAATGCAAAAATAATTAATAATCAAATATAGAAAGAGAGCTAAAATTGGAGTTTGACTGGTTTTTTCTAGTTTTCCGGTTCTTTCCGGTTTTGGCCGATTTTGACCGGTTCATACTGGTTTTGAGCCTCTCTCCCGGTTCAACCGGTTGAACCGGCCAGTCCTGTCCGGATTTTAAAACATTGTTACAGACGTCTTAGAAGGGTAATTAAATAAAATTTAGGTATATTTTTCTTCTGGAGATAATCTTCAAATAATTTGTGTATATTTTTTCCCTACTCGTCTAGTAGTACAAATAGGAGGTCTTTTGATTCATTTTCTGCACACTTCCAAATTTTACTCATAATAAGATCATAGCAGAGATATTCCACATCTTCCTCACTCCTCAATAGAATTGTAAGTCAGAATTCTTCTTGTATTATGTTGAAATGTTTAAGCATGCGAAAATTAATTTCATGTCCTTGTTGGAGATTACATGTGTATTGTTGTCATTCATTTGAGTCCAATATTATATAGTAAAAAATTGTCAGATTTAATTGATAGTTGCTAGTTTGAGTCTAGGAATAAGTTATTAGGATGAAGTGATTAAATTATTTACAAATAAATTCTGAGCATGTATTTTTCTTATCACCTTTAGTATATGACTTACGGGTATGGCTTGTTCTTCTCTTATATAAAATTAAAAGTATAAAGCATGCACAATAAATCAATGTATTCCAGTATGCAGATATGTTTATATGTATATTATATGTTACTTTATGGTAACTATGGAATAAGAAATTATGTTGCTATAGTTTTGTGATATAACTAAAGTTGTATTAATTGTGGGTAATGTGGTTGAGTTTCAAGTTTTTATCAATATATATATATATATATATATATATATATATATATATATATAGAGAGAGAGAGAGAGAGAGAGAGAGGGTTAATACTAGAAAGACCATTTTTAGATTAAAAAGTATACTTTTAGGCACACTTTTAAATTACAATAAAAAGGCCACATTTTCAAATGTGGGACGAAAATACCCTTACTATAGGTGGGGTGTTTTAATATGCTATATTTCATCCAATTTCAAATTCATTCACCAACCCACTTTCTCTCTCTACCTCTCTCTTTCCCTCTCGTTCATCTTCTTCTCTATCTTTCACCGTCGTCGCTCCGCCAACCGCCACCGTCGCTCCGCCAACCACCACCGTCGCTCCACCATCCTTCCCCCACCACCACCCCCTTTCTCTACCGCTCCGCCGCTGCTCTGCCACTCTATCCAGCCACCACCACCACCACCCTTTATTCTCTTTCTCACTCTTTCTCTTTCTCTACTTCTCTCCTTTTTTCTTTCTCTCTTTAGAAAACCAAATCTACGCGTCGCCTTGCTTTTCTTCTTCTCCGTCGACGCCCCGATTCACAGCTTCTTCGTCATCACGTTCTTTTTCTTATCCACCGCCTCGATTCTTAACCACCGTGATTTCTCATCTGAAAATTTTCGCAGTTGTACGATTTACAGATGCCATGACATTGATTGAAGTCGTACACTCGTAGCAATGTTTGTTGTTCATATGAATGAGGTATGATATTCGAAATATCGTACTTTTGTTGCTACGATTTTATTAAACTCTTACTTGAAACTGACTAATTCATGTATGTTTGGAAGATATTTTGGGGAATATAGTTGCATATTTGGTACGATTTTACAAATTCGTGCATGTGATTTTTCTACTCCGATTTGTTTGTGTTTTTGGGATTTCATGTGTATACAGTTTGTTTGTATTTTTGGAATTTCATGTTGTAATACCCCTAACTTTTCTACGTTATTAAGTGCGTATTAAATAAGATTATATGCCTATATGATGAGTTTTAAGTGCTAAAAATTTTGAAGAAAATAACTTTTCTTGTGAAATGAAAAAAATGCTCTTACGTGCCTTGATGTAATTTTTCTCGTTTTGATTATTCAAATCGAGTATGTGATGCATTGCTTGAGCATTATTATATGAGTTTGAGCTTGAGTATGAATTTCAGAATTTTCTGAAAACTTTTACTTTTGATGAATAGTAACGTTAACCGAGAAATCACTATTCATCGACTGACTCTGAATTTAGTCTAATTAGTTTCATTGGAATCTAGAATTTATTTTAAGACCTTTGAGATAAGTTGGAGAATTTTCTGAGAACGTTGAACGAATTTTTAAAAATAAATTGCTTAACGTTATAATTGGACGCGCAGTTTTTATGTTTTCTTCATTGGACGGAATCTTGATCTAAAAGTTAGATAATTAGATTCTTTAATTTATTTTGGGAGATATAAGACGATGAAGAGAGAATTTTGATGTCGGGAAAGAATTGAGGAGAGTTATTAGATGTTTGAGGGATATTTTCGCCCGTAAAACTTTTATTTCAAGTGTTTTTAACAGATAAAAATTTTGCATCCTATCCAAAATAGTGAATCTAATCTCTAAATCACTCTCACTTGAGAGAGTAGGAGCTACTCTCCCTCTCCTTCACCCAAGTGTGCCCCCCCCCCCTCCAAATCTCTCTCTCGATCTTCATCTCTCTCTCTCTTATCATTCACTTCATCACCCCTCACCTCTTATTCTCTCCCTCAACTCTCTCACTGCTGCAACACACACAAGAGGAACAACCATCCTCCTTTTCTCCCTCTCACTATCGAAGGAAGCAAAAGAGAGAGAGAGCAGCCCCTTGCTTCTCTTTCTCTACCGAGAAGCAGCAACCCTCAGCTCCCTCTCTCTTTCGTTTCCACCTCCACCGTGAGAAGCACAGGAGAGCAGCCACCCTTCCTCTCATCTTCACCTATGCCGTGGGAAGCAATAAGAGCAGCAGCCCTTCTTCTCCCTTTCACTGCCGAGCAGCAGCAGCAGCTCTTCATCCTTTTCTCCTTCAATCTCATCGGCAAACTCTACACACACGTATACATATAAACTTCTCCATGGATCCATGTACGTAGCTTGAGGATTTCTTGATGTAGTTCTTCACCTCCCTCTCCAAGATCATCAAGCAAAGTGAGCCATCATCTTTATCATTATTTTTCAAGTTTGAAACAAGCTTATAGAAACCCTTATATCTATCGATTTTTCTTAGATTTCAAGTAAGGATTTGATCCTTATCTTTCAAGCCATGATCTTGATACCTTGTATGTATTTTCATGCAAGGAAAGGAGTGAAAAATCCATCATCTTTCCCTCCTCCAAGCTGCCGAAATCATCAACCAAGAAAGAAGTTTAAGTTTTATATTTTTAAGTATGATTTCATTCATTTAATTGTATATATGTATATGTAAGTGAAGAAAATAAGGAAAAGCATGCATGGTTTACTTTATGCTTAGGCAAACCATAGGTTTCTGATGATGATGAGATGATTAACGTGAAGTTTAGAAGATGATTTAGGGTTAAAAATTGAAGAAAGCAATATTTCTTAAAAAGACATAAAAATCGACTAAAAAGGAAAATAAATAGGAAAATGAGTTCTTGATGAGTTTTGGTGATTATTTGATGATATGATGATGATATATGTTTTTGGTGATTTTTTTGAGTGATTTATATGCAAATATGTGAAGATGAGAATCTTTAATGAATTAATTGCATTTTTATCGATTTTATTTGAATAAAAATGAAGAAAATATGTTTAAATGTTTATTTATAAATTTTATGATGTTTATGATGAATATGAGCATGATGAAGTATCAAAATATGATTAAGATGTGATTTAAAGTCATTCTATGAATTTTGTGAATTTTTGTGAAAAAGTCGAACTATATGTTAATATGAAGAAAATGAATTTTTGATGATTTTGATGAAATATGATGATATTGATGATGATGATGATGATGATGATGATGATGATGTTAAGATGTTATAGATGAATATTTGAGTAGGTTTACAAGCATAAAAAAATTGAGAATTTAAAGAATTAAGAGAATATAATTTTTATAAATTTTATTGAGTTTTTGGAATAAAAATGAGTAAAAATATTTATATAAGTACTTTTTATGTTCTTGAGTTTAATAAGAAGATATGAAGATGTATTCTTCATGTTCTTGAAGAAATTATGAAGATTTGAAGATGATATAAAATAATTAGAAATTAATTATTTTTATTATTAAAATCGAAAAATATATTTATATATATTAAAATGATGGATTTCACTAAATAAAAATATAATTAAGAAATAAATGAAATATGGAGCATGTTTTAGGTAAATTGAGAAGAAAATAAAATTTCATGAATTCTATTAATGAAGAAATTGATATATATATATATATATATAATTAGAAAAAATAAGAAAAAGAAATAATTATACAAGAAGTCATGAGTTAAAACAAAGAAAGACATCTCTTTGTTAAGAGTGAAAGGATTTTTATGACAAGTGAAAAGAAGATACGAGTATGATGTTAATATTAAAAAGAAAATAAAATATTAATATTTATTTGAGAAATAAAAAGAAGAATAAAATGAAAGAAAATGAACACTTGTAATACCCCGACTTTTTCTACAGTCTTTAAAAATGAAAGTTAATAATAATTATGGCTTTGCACGCCTAAGATCATGAAATTAAATTCTAAGATTTGCGGTGAAATCCGTTTCCGAAAATAATTTCCAGAAATCGGGCGAACGACTACTGTATTAGGGTTTTCGCGTCCGATAGATTTTTCATCCAAAAGCTCAGAATTAAATTCCTTCAGAATTTACATTCACTTTTTCTTCGATACGAGTTCACCGAAGAAAGTTAGTTTTTATGATTTTCCGGACGAAATTTGGACTGTGATGTCCCGACTTTTTCTCGTTTTTGAAAAATAAATTAGGTTTTCCGAGTACGTGAATTATTTCCAACCTAACGGACGAGTTAGATTTCGTCAAATCCGTAACTATCTAGGAAAATATTTCTCGACTTTTAAATCGACGTTTAAGAGCCAGAAACGAGATATTATCGTCTAATATTTTCGCACCAAACGCTCCCTAACGACTCACCATACTTTAGTGGGATATTTTCATTCACTTTATGTCTTATACCATGACTCACCACCTCTCTCTCCCACCTCACCATTACCGCCACCACTCCTCCATCTCTCTCTCTCATTTTTCTCTCATCTTCCACCATTAAAGCTTCAACTCCAAGCTTTCCTCAAGTGCTTAACTCTTCCATCTACCGATCATTTCCAATTCCGAATCCATATTACGAAAGGTAAGAACTTCATCTACCATTTGAACCGAACAAATCTTTGTTCCGTAATTTTTTTATTTTTCGAAAATTATGAGACTAAGAGGCATGTTGTTCCTTGTTCGATACATGTTCTAGGATGTTTAGAATCGAGTTCTACGGTTTGAATCATGAAGAAAATCACACCTTCTTGTCTTAGGGTTTGTACCGATTTTTTTTATAATTTGGGGCTTTGATCATTGCTCGATTTCTTTGTCGTTTGATTGATAGATTAGTGCTCCTCTTGATATTAATTGACTTATATATGAATTGTTTTAGATTTTTCTAAAAATAAAATTTGAAACCTAAGAGACGAAGAAGGCACGATTTAGGATAGTAAATGTTATGATATGCTCGATTGTTTAATGGAAATGAGATATACGATGCATGAGGATGATTATATATTTAATTGAGATTTTTCAAAAAATAAATTGAAAAATGTAAGAGACGAAGACGCGCCATTTAGTTGAAGCTCGTTAATGTTTGGATATTATGATTCGCATATTAGTAATGCTCGTTAGATGATAATCGTTTTCTTAAAATTTGAACGAAAATGGAGAACGTAGAAATTTCGTTAAGAGATGAACGATGGACGATAAGTCGAGATTAGATAATAGTTTGGGGTCATGATTTATGTAATTATGATTCTTGATAGATGATGAATAAGATTGTAGAATTTGATTGAATTCTAATGACGTTGGAATTTTGGTAAGAAGCGAAACAACGATCCTAAGTAACGATAGAAAAGACGAGTGAGAAAAATAATTAAGATAATAGTGATTGTTATGAATAAGAGAACAAATTTGTAGTTGACGGCCTTTGCATTTGAGTTATGAAATGACGAATTATAGTTATGAACGAGAAGTAGAAACGAGAAGTTAGAAATTGCTTTGGTTTAGTAATTGTATAGTTGAAGAGATGAGGTTTTAAACGTCGTGCTTATAGACGAGAAATGAAATGGAGTTTATCACGTATGATGATACGTGGTGACTGCCTTGGGTCAGTTTTTGCATGAAAATAAAAGTGTTTAAGCTTTAAACAAACCTAGAAAAACGTGCGTCGATTTTATCGAGCATTAGGGTTTCACTCGGCAGTTTTGCGATCTTCCACGGAAACTGTCATATCTCCTAGCTTGTTTATCAGAATTGAGATCCGTAAATTGGAGAGTAAACTAGACACCCGTACCTTTCTTATAGTATAAGACTCGTCCCCTGTTTCGAAATCCCCTGTTCTGTACAGACTTACTGATCGGATCTTATGCAGTGACTTTCCAAAATCTATTTTCTTAAGTTGAATTCTTCTCAACTTGAACTCTTTCGAACTTTTAAGTCGTTTCAAGTTATCGACTACTTTCTTTCTACTGACCTAAGTGTCAAGTACAGAACCGAGTGAGTGTCAAACAAGATGCATTCGTATCTCGTTTCTTTTAACTAAAAGAGTTTAGTTTAGCGTGCAAATGCCTAAAAAGTCTAAATGACTGAAACTTAACTCGACTTTTCATATTCGTTTATCGTTTGCGACCGAGCTTTAAAGTATGATTTTTACGATGAAAGAGGAAGTCGACACCAAGGATAGGACGCAAGATCAGAAGACGGAAGCACGTGTCTTAGTTCTGTATTCTATCAAGGTGGACTTTTATATATGAAACAAAACGAGCAATGCTCGAAAACCTTTTCTTTATCACTTTGATAATCGTGTTTTCAAAGTGATAATTTTGGCATGAACTATTTGTTTTATGTGAGTTCTCTTGTACCTTATGGGTTAGCCAAAAGGGGTTAACTAAACGATCGGCTTTGAGTTAGTCAAAAGGGACTTTCCAAAGTTTAGTGTACATTGTAGCCTGTGGTGTATGTGGTATCCTGTTGAGGGGTAACCAGCCACGGTGAATTATGATTGGTCAAGATTTGAACGTAACATCTATGAAAAATGCTTGCAAGCTAACTTATGAAAATGAGAAAGAAAATGTTTAGTAGACACGGGAATTTGTTGAAAACCCCGATGTGCTACAAAAATGAAATGCCTGATTATCTATACTTATGATTATATTTTCGGCAATGTGTCCACTAAGTACTATTGTACTTAGCCCTGCATATGTTTTCTAAATGTGCAAGTTGAAGCGATGGAAGCGGCGACGGTTGAGTTAGAGTGAATAGAGTTAAGGAAGACTTTTGTTTATAGTTCACGAATCCGCTGCTAGACTCTAAACTCTTTTGATGTTATGTATAATAATCACTGTAGTCTAAGTTTTGTAATATAACTTAGAAGCTTTTGAAGTATCTTGTTCGAGTGATCCTTTGAGATCAACTCTTTCTTTCGTTAATGAAGTCTTGTTCATAGAGATTATGCTGTCATTTGGGGGTGTGATAGAGTGGTATCAGAGCAATCGTTTCTGCTCTGTATACAAGTTTCTTTCAAAGTAGTCAGATAGAGTATTCGTTCATACTCTATACCTGAGTCTTCTTTCAAGTAAAGTTAGATTGTAACACTAAGTTTAAGAGTGTAGACGACAACTCAACCTCCCGCTACGTCGACTCAATGAAGGAAAGAAAGAAAGAAAGAAAGAAAGAAAGAAAGAAAAGAAAGAATTTCAGAAATGTGTTGTCTTTTAAGAAAAAATTTTGAATAAGTATTCAATAAATTAAAATGACAATGGTGCCAAGAATGAAATTTGAAAGTATGAGAATCATACTTGTTTTCTGCTATGTGAGTTACGTGAAATTGTTTGCACAATGATTTCTTTTATTTGAAAGTATGATGGCATGAGAATCTAGATTGATTCTAGGGATTTTTCCCGGTTCGCTAAGAACATAGACTTGAAACCTAAGATCTTTCCGATTCCTCGAGAACTTAGACGTTTTAAGAACGTTAGTTTAAATGATTTCGAAAGGAGATCATGAAACGGGAAGAACTTCTGTAGACGAATGTCACGTGCGTATAGTGACATGAACAAAGACTCGGCAGAGTCAACTTTTGTTTTTTATAAAAAAAAAATCGATAAGAAATTCCTTCGAGAAAATAAGATAAATAATGATAAGGTACGTTAATTCTGTACCAAGTAAACGAAAGAAACGAATGTTACTTCCATAAAAGTAACATGAACGAAGTCATTTTTAGTTGAAGTTCACCTCGCTCAAACTTCAAGAAGAGATTGGTTATAATTACCACGAATCAAGTACGAATCTTAGTTAATTTCCAACGATCGCTCGATCTGACGACGACTAGAACTTTGGTTCTAAAGTCATTTTCCAGTTATAATTCCTTTTCCTTGGAATTTATTTTATTTCATACTTCGTAATTGAACGAAGAATACGACGAGTAAGAGATTAAAGTGTCGAGAAGGACAAAATATTTTGTAAACGGATGTTACTTTTGAATAAGTAACATGAACAAAGTAGACGTACTTTGTTTTAATAAAGTAAGAATCGTTAAGAAATTTTCCTTGAGGAAGAAATAATGAAAGAAAGTAATAAAGAATAAAGAAAGAAAAGTTATAAGGAAATAAAGTAAGAAAGTAAATAAATAATAAGATAAAGGATGAAAATAAAATCTTGAAACTTTATTTATATATATTGTTTAAGTGCAATTTCTTGAATTGCTAGATGTTATGATAAGTGGTTGTTTAAGTGGTGATATTACAATTGAATAAGGAATATTCATTTTGTAATTTAAGTATTTCATTAAGATAAGTTATTTCCCTACCTATTACTGATCCATGTTTCTTTAAAACTTTTGTAGGATGGTTAGGAGACGCGTTACAGCTCGGAAGAGCGCACCATTTTCACAGCGTACCCTAGCAGACACTTTACAGGATGATTATCACGATTATGAGGCAGATTATGGTGTGGAGGACGTAGGGCAGATAGTGAGTAACTTCTCGTCAGTTTACTATGCAGCACGACACTTCATCTCAGAGAGTCAGGCGATATCCGATCTGATTGTGCGACTGCCGGACGAGTGGCGTGGTTGGGCGCACCGCGTGGCATGGTTTTTCCTTGGGGTTTTCGGCGACGACACAGAGCCGACGGGCAACTACTCGGGATTCGCTCTGACTGTACACGAGCGTTTCTTTGACAACAGGCTCATGGTTCCAGTCCCTTTTGAGCCATATGTTCTTTACCGTCATTTCCTAGCAGTTACCGAGCCAAAGCCTTTAGACTTGGACCCGGAGTTGGCCGCGTTATTGGAGATACCACCAGACTTTGTACTTAGTGAGGAGTCGGACTCGAAGGCAGAGCAGTTAGAGGAGGACGAGGAGCCCGCAGCTACACCAGAGCTACCACTTCCACTTGGACCACTTGAGGAGTTGATCCCAGGACCAGGACTTGTAGAGATTGACGCAGAGACAGCTACCCTGTTAGGGTTATCTACTCCATTTTTACCCGAGCCCAGTGTGAGAGTTCGAAGACCTTTTGAGACAGGACTGTTTGAGACAGGGTTAGGGAACCGGGGGATAGACGCGGAGCTTGCCGCCATGTTAGAGCTACCATCTCCACCGACACCGCTTCAGGAGATTTGCGCAAAGTGGGAGGTAGTCAGAGGACAGTTAGAGGCAGGACCATCCAGGGTCCGCTCTAGGGAGGAGTACGGGTCCGGTTCCATTCCAGAGCACCTTCTTCCCCTGAAGAAGCGTGCAGTAGAGACCAGTGAGGACTTTCTTATTTCAGACTTAGAGGAGACAGTTCCGGAGGAACCATCACCACCCCTACTTACACTTTCTGACGGCTCTACTCTGAGGGAGGACGAGGCACTCCAGCTCGTCTTTGGTTCAGAGTCAGAGGAGGAGGATCTGGACGAGGACCCAGAGGAGGATCTGGACGAGGACCCGGAGGAGGACCTGGAGGAGGACTCTGAGGGTTTACAGGCCGTAGAGGGTAGTTCGGACTCGACTGCAGTTAGTTGAACAGAGCGTCGTAGACGCGTACTAGTAGTAGTAGTAGTTTCTTTTGTCCTGTACATAGTCGGATCAGTAACTAGTTTTTGTAGTACTCGAGCGGATACGAAATTTTATGAATCGTTTTCGTTCTAGTACCTCCAATAGGTACAGTAATGCAGCTTGTTAGTGCATCCTGTACAGTGATAGGCAGTCAGCCTAGTTTAGACTAGTAGTAGTCTAACTTTTTGTATAAGTCCTCGTTGGACGGAGAATCAATATTCTTTTTGATGTATATATATACATGGCCCGTGAAAGGGTTTTGATCACAAGAAAGTTTCTTATAAAGCATGTAGTAAACCAGAATGTCAAATGAACTCGTGTAACAAGAGTTTAGTTTAACTTGAAAAGTTAAAAGATTAAAGAGCTAGTATCGAAGTTATGTTCGATTTTTCTTTTCCGAGAACTTGATTAAGTTGGAAAGAGGGTGAGTAAGTAAAAGAATGTTTAAAAGAAAAGGCTAATGAGAATTCCTGTTTTCTATAGTTTAAAGAAAAATGCCGCCGAGAAATGTTAACAACAGAAGGGAACCTAGTAGGCCCCGAGGACATGGAAGACGTCAACCAGAAAATGAAAGGGAGCAAGAACAAAAACAAGAACGTAATGATACCCCTCCACCATCACCATCACCACCACCCCCACCACCACCCCGTAGGGATATTGAGGATCTTTTCCTCAAACGAAACCCCCATGTATTTAATGGAACTGGCAGCCCAAGCGACGCTGAGCTCTGGGTGCGATCTTTTGAAAGAATCTTCAAACTCCTCAGATGTACTGATGAGGAGCGACTCTCGTGTATAGCTTTTCAACTCTCTGGACTAGCGGACTACTGGTGGGAGGCAAGACAGAAGGTGATACCTGCGAAGCATTTGACTCGACTTACGTGGGACGAATTTAAGGAAGCATTGTACGACAAGTACGTGCCGAAGACGTATAGGGCTCAGAAGGAGGCTGAGTTCTACAATTTGAAACAGGGTAAGATGACTGTAACAGAGTACGATGCTAAGTTCTGTGAGCTATCAAGGTATGCGCCTACTCAGGTCGACACCGAAGAAAAGATTTCGAAGAAGTTCCATGGGGGACTAAGACATGAATTGGGAATAGTATTAGCCAGTCATGGGGGACTGAGCTATACTTATGTTCTAGGGCGAGCCCTAGAGATGGAGGCCGTTGTGCCTAATGAGAAGAAAACTGTAACAACCACACCGACTCCGACCCAAAACCAAAACCGAAGCTATTATAACAATAATAATAGCAATTTTCAAGGAAAAAGAAAGTGGGAAGGAGGAAGTAGCAGTGGCTACAATCAGAATTTCAACAACCAGGGAAATCAAAGAAAGGGAAATCAGCAGCCCAGTTAGAATAACAACAAGAAGCCATGGTAAGGAAACAACTAGTCGGGGTTGTATTTACAGGAAAATGGACAAACTGGACCATGGAGAGGCAATAACCAACCGCAAGGGCAGCAGAGGAATTTCTATCAGGGAGGAAATAACCCAGGGAGGGTTACTATTCCTGTATGCCCCAAGTGCAACAAAACACATCCCGGTGTCTGTCAAGCAGGCACTCCCAACTGTTTTAACTGCGGACAGAAGGGACATATAAAGAAGGATTGCCCTAAACCACTGCAAGCAGTACCTCTGAGGGCCATACAAGCGCAGCCACAGCAACAAATGAATCAGCAGCAGTTTCAGTAGCACGTGCAACAACAGCAGAATGCAAGGGCATGCACGAATAGGCAGACTGGGCAGGATAAAGGAAAAGGAAAAGGAAACCTTGCAGGTATGAGAAAACTTCACAACATCCCTATTAAGATACTGTTTGATACAAGCGCATCGCATTCGTTTATTGTTGGTTCGTGTGCGGATAACTTAGATATTAGACCCGTAAGAGCTGAACACCCTATGAGAGTAGCTACACCTTCAGGAGAGATCACTACTTCCACGCATGTTTGCTCTAACCTAGAACTAGAAATCGGAACTCTTAAGGTTAAAGCGAACAATTTGAACGTTATGATAATGTGGGACGTAGACATAATCCTAGGGATGGACTGGTTGTCAGAGAATTATGCCACAATTCTCTGCCACGAGAGAAAGATCTCTTTTCAACCCCTGGGTAGAGAGCCAACCGAATTTCATGGGATTGCAATGGGCAAGAGAGTACCGGTAATATCCGCCTTACAAGCCAAGAAGTTGATAAAAAAGAAGGGTTGCACAGCCTACCTTGTGTACCTAGTTGGAGAACCATGAGCCGAGAAGACCATTCAAGACGTGAAAGTTGTTAACGAATACGAAGACGTCTTTCCAAAAATTTTACCTGGTTTACCACCCAACCGTCACATAGATTTCTCGATTGACCTAGAACCAGGATCGGCCCCCAAATCTAAAGCCCCATATAGGATGGCACCGAAGGAGTTAGAAGAACTCAAAATCCAATTGCAAAGAATTGCTAGACCTTGGTTTCATCAGACCAAGTGTCTCACCTTGAGGAGCACCAGTATTGTTTGTTAGAAAGAAGGATGGTTCAATGAGGATGTGCATAGATTATCGAGAGCTGAACAAGATTACCCTCAAGAACAAATATCCTTTGCCAAGGATAGAGGATATTTTCGATCAGCTCAAGGGTGCAGGAGTGTTTTCAAAGATAGATTTAAGATCAGGGTATCACCAACTGAAGATTAAACCCGAGGACGTACCTAAGACTGCTTTTCGAACAAGATATGGCCACTACGAATTCTTAGTTATGCCATTTGGTTTGACCAACGCCCCTGTTGTATTTATGGACCTCATGAATAGAGTTTTCCACCCATACTTAGACAAATTTGTCTTAGTATTTATCGACGATATTCTCATTTACTCTAAGAATGAGAAAGAACACGAAGAACATCTGCGAATAGTGTTAGAAACACTTAGAACTGAGAAACTGTATGCCAAGTTCAGTAAGTGCGAATTTTGGTTGAAGGAGGTAATGTTTCTCGGACACATAGTTTCAGCCGAACGAATCAAAGTAGATCCTGCCAAGGTAGAGGCAGTGCATAATTGGAAGTCACCAACAAGTCCGAACGAGATTAGAAGTTTCTTAGGTTTAGCAGGCTACTACAGAAGATTCATCGAAGGATTCTCCACGATTGCTAAACCCATGATGCAGCTACTTCGAAAAGAAAAAAAATTTAAATGGACAGACGAGCGTGAAAAGAGTTTTCAAAGCTCAAAGAAAAGTTAACCTTAGCACCAGTATTAGCTCTTCCAGACGCAAACAAGGAATATGTGGTGTATTCCGATGCTTCGAAGGACGGAATAGGTTGTGTTCTAATGCAAGACGGAAAAGTGATAGCTTATGCCTTACGACAACTTCGACCTCACGAAATTGAGTATCCAACCCACGATTTAGAACTCGCAGCCATTGTGCATGCATTAAAGATTTGGAGACACCACCTTTATGGTGTAAGGGTTGAGATCTTCATAGATCACAAGAGTCTGAAGTACTTTTTCGAACAGAAAGAACTGAATATGCGACAAAGGAGATGGCTCGAATTGGTCAAAGATTACGACTGCGGAATCAACTACCACCCAGGAAAAGCAAATGTAGTAGCAGATGCACTAAGTCGCAAGGCTCCAACCAAGTTAGGATGTCTGTTTGTCGAGGAAGAAACTCTAGTACGAGAATTTGAAAAGATGGAAATAGAAGTGCTCGATACACCAGCAACGATCACAAGTCAACTAGTGACACTAGTAGCTACACCTGATTTACGAGAAAGAATTATAAGTGCCCAAAGGAAGGACGAGTCGATGGAGAAGCTCCGATTAAAGATAAGGATGGATAAACCTGACGGATATTCCGAAGCACCAGACAATGCGATATTATTTGAAGGCAGACTTTGTATTCCTGACAATGACGAAGAATTAAAGAATGATATCATGAGTGAGGATCATGATACGCCATATACAGCACACCCAGGGAGTACGAAGATGTATCAGGACTTAAGAAAGAATTTCTGGTGGAATGGATTGAAACGAGACGTTGCCTAGTTTGTAGAAAGATGCTTGGCATGCCAGCAAGTGAAAGCCTTACATAGACGACCGTATGGATTGTTGCAGCCATTAGATATCCCAGAATGGAAATAGGAAAGAATAGCTATGGATTTTGTGACAGGCTTGCCTAAGTTAAGAAGAGGAAACACTGCTATTTGGGTGATTATCGATAGGCTCACGAAATCAGCTCACTTTCTACCAATTAAGACTACCTACGGATCAGTGAAGTTAGCTCAGTTGTACGTCCGTGAGATTGTACGTCTGCACGGAGTACTGAAGTCCATAATATCAGATAGAGATGCCAAGTTCACTTCAAGATTTTGGATCACCATGCAGAAAGAGTTGGGCACTGAACTAAACTTCAGTACAACTTTCCACCCCCAGACAGACGAACAGTACGAAAGGATGATTCAGATTCAAGTTGATATGCTAAGGACAGTGGTATTGGATCGAAGCGCAAATTGGGAAGATATCTTGCACTTGGTCGAATTCGCGTATAACAACAGCTATCAGGCGACGATAGGAATGACGCCTTATGAGGCATTGTATGGAAGAAAATGCAAGTCACCACTTTATTGGGATGAAGTGGGTGAAAGAAAGAACTTAGGACCCGACTCGATTAATGAAATGATCGAGATCGTTCGATAGATTCGAGATAGAATGAAAGAAGCCCAGAGCCGACAGAAGTCGTACGCCAATGATCGACGAACCAATCTTAGTTTCGAAGTTGGTGATAAGGTTTTCCTTAAGATTTCACCATCGAAAGGAATCATTAGACCAAGGTTCATAGGACCTTACGAAATTCTTGAGAAGATAGGACCTGTTGCTTATAGATTGGCCTTACCGCCAAGTCTAGGAAGTGTCCATAACATGTTTCACGTTTCCCAACTAAGAAAGTATGTCTATGACCCTAAGCACGTTATAAATTAGCAAGACGTCGTTCATGAATCTGACCTAAGTTATGAAGAAAAACCGATATCAATTTTGGATAGAAAAGTTCAAGAATTAAGAACCAAGTCGATACCAATAGTAAAAATATTATGGAATCACCACGGGCAAGAAGAAGCCATGTGGGAGCTCGAGGAAAAGATGAAGGAGAGATATCCTTATCTTTTTTAAGAAGGTATACAAATTTCGGGACGAAATTTTTCGTAAGGGGGGTAGGATGTAGTACCCCGACTTTTTCTACAGTCTTTAAAAATGAAAGTTAATAATAATTATAGCTTTGCACGCCTAAGATCATGAAATTAGATTCTAAGATTTGCGGTGAAATCCGTTTTCGAAAAAAATTTCCAGAAATCGGGCGAACGACTACTGTATTAGGGTTTTCGCGTCCGATAGATTTTTCGTCCGAAAGCTCAGAATTAAATTCCGTCAGAATTTACATTCATTTTTTTTTCGATACGAGTTCACCGGAGAAAGTTAGTTTTTATGATTTTCCGGACAAAATTTGGACTGTGATGTCCCGACTTTTTCTCAGTTTTTGAAAAACAAATTCGGTTTTCCGAGTATGTGAATTATTTCCAACCTAACGGACGAGTTAGATTTCATCAAATCCGTAACTATCTAGGAAAGTATTTCTCGACTTTTAAATCGACGTTTAAGAGCCGGAAACGAGATATTATCGTCTAATATTTTCGCACCAAACGCTCCCTAACGACTCACCATTTAGTGGGATATTTTCATTCACTTTATGTCTTATACCATGACTCACCACCTCTCTCTCCCACCTCACCATTACCGCCACCACTCCTCCATCTCTCTCTCTCATTTTTCTCTCATCTTCCACCATTAAAGCTTCAATCCAAGCTTTCCTCAAGTGCTTAACTCTTCCATCTACCGATCATTTCCAATTCCGAATCCATATTACGAAAGGTAAGAACTTCATCTACCATTTGAACCGAACAAATCTTTGTTCCGTCTTTTTTTATTTTTCGAAAATTATGAGAGTAAGAGGCATGTTGTTCCTTGTTCGATACATGTTCTAGGATGTTTAGAATCGAGTTCTACGGTTTGAATCATGAAGAAAATCACACCTCCTTGTCTTAGGGTTTGTACCGATTTTTTTTATAATTTGGGGCTTTGATCGTAGCTCGATTTCTTTGTAGTTTGATTGATAGATTAGTGTTCCTCTTGATATTAATTGACTTATATATGAATTGTTTTAGATTTTTCTAAAAATAAAATTTGAAACCTAAGAGACGAAGAAGGCACGATTTAGGATAGTAAATGTTATGATATGCTCGATTGTTTAATGGAAATGAGATATACGATGCATGAGGATGATTATATATTTAATTGAGATTTTTCTAAAAATAAATTGAAAAATGTAAGAGACGAAGACGCGTCATTTAGTTGAAGCTCATTAATGTTTGGATATTATGATTTGCATATTAGTAATGCTCGTTAGATGATAATCGTTGTCGTAAAATTTGAACAAAAACGGAGAACGTAGAAATTTCGTTAAGAGACGAACGATGGATGATAAGTCGAGATTAGATAATAGTTTGGGGTTATGATTTATGTAATTATGATTCTTGATAGATGATGAATAAGATTGTAGAATTTGATTGAATTCTAATGACGTTGGAATTTTGGTAAGAAGCGAAACAACGATCCTAAGTAACGATAGAAAAGACGAGTGAGAAAAATAATTAAGATAATAGTGATTGTTATGAATAAGAGAACAAATTTGTAGTTGACGGCCTTTGCATTTGAGTTATGAAATGACGAATTATAGTTATGAACGAGAAGTAGAAACGAGAAGTTAGAAATTGCTTTGGTTTAGTAATTGTATAGTTGAAGAGATGAGGTTTTAAACGTCGTGCTTATAGACGAGAAATGAAATGGAGTTTATCAAGTATGATGATACGTGGTGACTGCCTTGGGTCAGTTTTTGCATGAAAATAAAAGTGTTTAAGCTTTAAACGAACCTAGAAAAACGTGCGTCGATTTTATCGAGCATTAGGGTTTCACTCGGCAGTTTTACGACCTTCCACGGAAACTGTCATATCTCCTAGCTCGTTTATCGGAATTGAGATCCGTAAATTGGAGAGTAAACTAGACACCCATACCTTTCTTATGGTATAATACTTGTCCCCTGTTTCGAAATCCCCTGTTCTGTACAGACTTACTGATCTCATCTTATGCAGTGAATTTCCAAAATCTAATTTCTTAAGTTGAATTCTTCTCAACTTGAACTCTTTCGAACTTTTAAGTCATTTCAAGTTATCGACTACTTTCTTTCTACTGACCTAAGTGTCAAGTATAGAACCGAGTGAGTGTCAAACGAGATGCGTTCGTATCTCGTTTCTTTTAACTAAAAGAGTTTAGTTTAGCGTGCAAATGCCTAAAAAGTCTAAATGACTGAAACTTAACTCGACCTTTCGTATTCGTTTATCGTTTGCGACCGAGCTTTAAAGTATGATTTTTACGATGAAGGAGGAAGTCGACACCAAGGATAGGATGCAAGATCAGAAGACGGAAGCACGTGTCTTAGTTCTGTATTCTATCAAGGTGGGCTTTTATATATGAAACAAAACGAGCAATGCTCAAAAACCTTTTCTTTATCGCTTTGATAATCGTGTTTTCAAAGTGATAATTATGGCATGAACTATTTGTTTTATGTGAGTTCTCTTGTACCTTATGGATTAGCCAAAAGGGGTTAACTAAACGATCGGCTTTGAGTTAGTCAAAAGGGACTTTCCAAAGTTTAGTGTACATTGTAGCCTGTGGTGTATGTGGTATCCTGTTGAGGGGTAACCAGCCACGGTGAATTATGATTGGTCAAGATTTAAACGTAACATCTATGAAAAATGCTTGCAAGCTAACTTATGAAAATGAGAAAGAAAATGTTTAGTAGACACGGGAATTTGTTGAAAAACCCCGATGTGCTACAAAAATGAAATGCTTGATTATCTATACTTATGATTATGTTTTCGGCAATGTGTCCACTAAGTACTATTGTACTTAGCCCTGCATATGTTTTCTAAATGTGCAGGTTGAAGCGACGGAAGCGGCGACGGTTGAGTTAGAGTGAATAGAGTTAAGGAAGACTTTTGTTTATAGTTCACGAATCCGCTGCTAGACTCTAAACTCTTTTGATGTTATGTATAATAATCACTGTAGTCTAAGTTCTGTAATATAACTTAGAAACTTTTGAAGTATCTTGTTCGAGTGATCCTTCGAGATCAACTCTTTCTTTCGTTAATGAAGTCTTGTTCATAGATATTATGCTGTCATTTATGTATGTCTATTCTTTCATCCCCTTTCTACTCCGCTTCTTTAATCCAATCCCAATCGCACCCCGGCTTCTGCCGTCCCTCGGGATTTGGGGCTGTGACAACTCTTCTATAAGGAAATGTTTTAGAAGTCGAGTACATGAATTAAGAGATAAGTTACTCGTATTTGAGTTCGTTAAAGATAAATAAGAAATTGAATAAGAAAAGTTATTGAAGAAATAATAATAATAATAATAAAACTAGAATATTCAAATTAATGGAATATTTCTTGAAAATTTGAAAGAGCTGAATGATATGAGTTATAAGTTGATGTTTATGTCTTTGAGTATGCTTGAATATGTAATTGATGCTATGAAATGATAATTGAGCATAGAGAAGTCATAAGTTTGAAAAACGAGCAAGTTATACGGGTCAAATATGAGAAAAACGAGTTAATAAGTTATAAATACTTGAATGTTAATTTCATGATGATATATGAGTCAGTAAGTGATTTGATGATGATATTTGAGTAGAAATAAGCAAGTTTTCTTTTTGAAACACTTAAATCGGAGTTAAAGCGTAGAAGTTGTAGAGCGTAGAAGTTTTGAAATGAAAAGTCGAGTTTTTATTAAATAGAAATGAAAATTGAGTTTTTTTTTAAATAAAGAAAAAAGATTAAATGAAGAATATTTGATATTGAGTTAAGTTGAGAGTATATACGAATATGAGTTCGTATTTTGAAGAAAATGAGGACGTATTTTAGAGTCAAGAAATGTAAATAGAAGTTTGAATATTAAATTTAAAATAATCATTATTTGAGTTATTAAGGGGCTTAACGAAGTTGTTGTCGTTAGAAGTTCAAGGTTAAAACTCTTTTTAAAAGTTACGAGTCGAGCAGTAACAAGTTAATTTTATTTGAAATATGAATTATTTCTGAGATTTCAAAACTTGATTGAGATTATGTGACTAAGTAGGATTCTATTAATCCACTTACTTGAGAAGTTAATCATTTATTTAATATAAATGTTTGATTATCAATATAGATGCTCGATTAGAATGAAAATGCTTGAGCACCGATGTGAATACCTGATTATTGATGTGACTGCTCGATTGATGTGAATGTTGAAGTGAATATTTGATTTCTGATATGAGTGCTCGATGATAACATGAATAATTTGTGGTAATAGTCGAGAATTGATGATATGATTTTCTGAACTTATATGACTCGAGTTCATGGAAAGTATAAGACGAGTTAAATAGTACTTTTCGTTTTGTATGATTATTAATTTTCTAGAACGAGAATTCGAGTTTGAGAAGTAATTAGAAACCGAGTAAGGACTATAATCTAAGAACGAAAAACCAAAAAGATGATGATGTAGAAAAGTCAAAATAAGATAAGAAAGACCCGAGTCAAGTAGAAGTCCTTCAGTCAAACCCTAAGTCTATTTTACGTTTTACGAGTCGATAAACTCGTCCTTATTCGATGCTATTTTGAAGGACCGAGTGGGACTGAAAGGTAGTCGGGAAGCGTAAAGTAAGCAACCTCGACTCAGTATACCAGAAGTCAGGTGGGCTTTTCTAAAACCAAAACTCTGATTAATGCTATTACTTACTGATTATTATTATTATGTGAGCTTTTAAAATTGATTGTGTCACAGCCAAAAATCCCGAAGGACAGCAAAGCCGGGGTGCGACTAGGGGTTGGATTTAAGAAGCGGGGAAGAAATGGGGGGGGGGGGGGGAAGATAACTAACAGAATAGATGCATTAAACAATAATAATAAGCAAGATGATATCTATGAACTGATTCCATTAAACGAAGAGAGTCGATCTCGAAGGATCGCTCGTCGAAGTTGTTATCAGAGTAGACTAGGTTTAAAGTACAAAACTTAAACTGAAAAGTTATACAACAAAAAGTGAAGTAGTTTACAGCGGAAAAATGTAGAACTGATTACACTATTCTTCATTCCTAAAGCACGACCTCTACTCAACTTCCGCCGTCTCCATCACTCAACCTGCACATTTATAAATACATGCAGGGCTAAGTATAATCATACTTAGTGGGCACAGTGCCGAAAACATATCATAAGCTTATAGATTAATCAGGCATTCTCAAAGTAACACAACGGGGTTTTCCTTTCAAAGGCCCGTGCTTACTAAATATTTTCTTTTCATAAACATAGCTTGCAAGCATTTTACTGTTGTTACGTTCAACTTGCCCAACTTCTGTTTCAACGCCGGGGGAGAGTTAACTTCTCCCGCACACGTTCCTCACCGTGGCTGGCTACCCCTCAACAGAGTACCACACACAACGGCTACCGTGTACACTAACTCTGGAAAACCCTTCCGGTTAACTCAGAATCCGATCGATTAGTTGGCGAACCAACTCAGAAAGGCACAAAAGAACTCACAAAAACAAATTCTTTTATGCACTGATAATCATTTAGAAAATATACTTATAAAGCAATAAGTAAACATTTTGAGCAACGCTCACTTTATTTTGTTATATAGAAAAGCCCACCTTAACCGGTTACAGAACTAACACGAACTTCTGTCTTCGGTCTTCCGTCCTTTCTTCTAAATGCGACTTCTTCCTTTCGCAACAAACATGCTTTAGTAAATCGGTCGAGACGATTAAAGACAAAGCAATTCGAATTCGGTTAAGTGTTTTAGGCGTTTGCACTTTAACTAATCTCTTTTGGTTTAAAAGAAACGAGATTCAGACACGTCTCGTTTAAAACTAACTCGGTTGCTTACTCGACATTTTTAGATTAGTTAAAGACGGAAGTCGATAACTCTTAACGACTTAAAAAGTTCTTAAAGAATTAAGTTGAAAAGAATTCAACTTTAGAAAATGAGTTTTAGAAATTTCCTGCACAAGGCAGTAGATCAGGAGCCTCTACAGAACAGAGTATTTCGAAACAGGGGATGTGCCTTATGTCAAAAGAAAGACACGGATGTTTAGTTTACTATCCAGTTTACGGATCTCGATTTCGCTAAACGAGCTAAGAGTTATGACCGTTTCCGTGAAGGGTGGCAAAACTGTCCGTGAAACCCTAGGCGTTTAGAAACTCGACGCGCGTTTCCCTAGGTTCGATCAATGCTATACAACCTTTATGTGTACGAAATTTCCATCAATTTACAGTCAAGTCACACAATTATTTAACATGAACACTTTCATATTTTTCGATTAAAAATACGACGATCAACTCTCGTCTTTTCAACTAACAAAAACACTTAGCAATTTCATTTCAATTTCAAATTATAACTAACTTCTAACTTCTATTTCATAACTCATATGAAATCATCATCAACTACACTCATGCTTATTAATCATCAACTATCTCAAATCAATTAACATATACTCATAATCATCAAACACATCGTTTTTATCGAGCAACGAACATCGTTGTCGATTTTCTTAGACATTTTTATAAAATCTAAGAAATTCAAACTAAGTACATGTAATCATGCATATCATCAATACATCAACCATATCATAAATTGGAAACATACAAACCCTCGTTTTCTCATTTCATTGATTCAAAACCTACTTACTTTCTTCGATTCTTGAAGTTTTACTAATTCAATTCAAATCAAATTAGTTTCTATCATTTTTATACTTAACAATGAACACCTTAACACATTAACATCATTATCACTACTACTTAATCATTTCACGTCATTTTTATCGGTTCATGAACTCGATTCTTCATAGTTGTTAGTTAATTCTCAATTAATTCAACAACTAACCTAACATATCAACACTCACTAATATCCGATTAGTTTTCTCGTTCGATTTTCCTATCGACGATTATTCTCGACTCTTCGTCTCTTACGAAAAGTTCGACATTCTTAGAATTCATTCAAACTTTCAAATTATCATCATTAACTACATAGATTAACTAATAGGCAATCCATTAACTCATAACATAATCAAATCTTAACTTATCGACGATTCATCGTCTCCAACGATTTCGTTTTTATTTTTAGAAAAATCTAACTAAAATATATATTCAACTACATGCTTCCTACTTCTCATAAATCATAACACATCATCAAAAATATAACAATTACTCAATCAAAATCCTATTTCTTCATCTCTTACAATATTGTTTTTATTTTTAAAAAATCCCCAAATAATTCATGTAATCATATCTCAATGCATACAAACATATCCCACAAACTATATGTCTAAATTCATGCTAAATCTTCACCAAATAATTGATGAAATTTTTGAATAAGAGGGCATATATTTCGAAAATTACCTAATTACATTCTAACATGATTTATACTTGATTTCAACCATAGAAACTTAATCCTAAGCATTAATAATCATGTAATAAACTTAGAACATCATCTTCTACATCTTACATATTTCGAAATTTTTCAAGAAATTAAGGAGATTGATTTTGTTTGGGTAGTAATTAAGAGGAAGTTCTAACCTTTAAAAATATGCAATCGGAATTGAGATTACTTGAGAAATGAACAACTTATGGAACTTGAGAGCTTGAAGAACTTGATGAACTCTTGAATGGAGTTGAAGAACAAGAGAGAGAACAGAGGAATGGGGGGTGGTAATTTTTGTGGAGATATTATGTTAATAAAGTGTTAGAGTAGAAGAAAAATATCAAGATGATGACTGGGGGGGGGGGGGGGCAGGGATTGGCGGTTTGAGTGGGATTTTTATTCCAAAATATCTCGTTTTACGGGTCTAATACTGCATACTAAAATCGATTAATTAATTTCTTAGATGGTTATATTTCCGGCAAAAACTAATTCGACGAATAGATTAGAAATAATTTAATTAGTCGGAAAGCATGATTCAATTTTCGAAATCCATCGAAAAGTCGAGACATGACAGTCCAAATTTCGCCCGAAAAAATAAATAAAACTGACTTTTACCAGAAGACTCGTATCGCAAAATAAGTTTTACCAGAAGACTCGTATCGCAAAATAAGTGAATGTAAAGTCAGATGGTTTTTCGAACTGAGTTCTCGAACGAAAATTTTATTGAGCGCGAAAACCCTAATACAGTAGTCGGTTGAATGACTTCTGGAATTTATTTTCAGAAATGGATTTCACCGTTAGTCTTAAAACTGAAATTCCTTAACTTAGGCGTGCAAAGCTTTAATTAATTATCAAAATTTTATAACAAAAATTTTGTCTCGAAATTTGCATACCTTCTTCGAAAAGGTAAGGGTATTTTTCCTTCATCTTTTTTTTTTTGCGTTCCCACGTGGCTTCTTCTTGCCCGTGGTGACTCCACAACACTTTTACTAATGATATCAACTTGTTTCTTAATTTTTGCACTTTTCGATCCAAGATCGATAGTGGTTTTTCTTCATAACATAAGTCGGATTCAAGAACAACGTCTTGCTAGTTAATTACGTGTTTAGGGTCGAAAACATACTTTCGCAATTGAGATACGTGAAAAACATTATGGACACTTCATAGACTTGATGGTAAGGCCAATCTATTAGCAACAGGTCCTAATTTTTCTAGAATCTCTTAAGGTCCTATAAACCTTGGTCTTAGTTTACCCTTGACACAAAATCTAATGATTCCCTTGGATGGAGAAATCTTGAGGAATACCTTATCCCCAATTTCAAAGTTACGATCGGTTCGGCGAACATCGGCATAAGACTTTTGTCGGCTTTGGGCTTCTTTCATTCTGACTCGAATCTGTCGAATGATCTCGATCATTTCACCGACTGAATCCGGTCCCTAAATTTTTCCTTTCACCCACTTCATCCCAATAAAGTGATGACCTACATTTCCTTCCATACAGTGCCTCATAAGGCGCCATTCCTATCGTTGCTTGCTAACTATTGTTGTAAGCAAATTCGACCAATGGTAAGATATTTTCCCAAATTGCACTTCGATCCAATACTACCGTTCTCAACATATCGACGAGTATTTGAATTGTTCTCTCGGATTGTCCATCCGTTTGGGGGTGAAAAGCGATACTAAAATTAAGTCTAGTACCTAGCTCCTTCTGCATAGTGATCCAAAACCTTGAAGTGAATTTGGCATCTCTATCGGACGTTATTGACTTTGGTATTCCGTGAAGACGTACAATCTCACGAACATACAACTGTGCTAACTTCTCTGATCCATAGGTAATTTGAATTGGTAGAAAGTGAGCTGATTTTTTGAGCCTATCAATAACTACCCAGATGGCAGTATTTCCCCTTCTAGATTTGGGCAAACCTGTCACAAAACCCATAGCTATATCTTCCCACTTCCACGTTGGAATACTTAATGGCTGCAACATCCCTTGTGGTCGTTGGTGTAAAGCTTTTACTTGTTGACAAGTCAAACATCGTTCTACAAACGAGGCAACATCTCGTTTCAATCCGTTCCACCAGAAATTCCTTCTTAAATCTTGATACATCTTTATACTCCCTGGGTGTGCTGTATATGGCGTATCGTGAGCCTCACTCATGATATCATTTTTTAATTCATCGTCATCAGGGATACAAAGTCTATTTTCAAATACGATCGCATTGTCTGGTGCTTCGGAATAACCGTCCAGTTTATCCATTCTTATTCTTAGTCGTAGCTTCTCGATCGTCTCGTCCTTTCTCTGAGCACTTATGATTCTCTCTCGTAAGTCCGGTGTAGTTACTAGTGCCGCTATTTGGGTCGTTATCGTTTTAGGTGTATCGAGCACTTCAAAATCCATCATCTCAAATTCTTGTACAAGTGTTTCTTCCTCGATAAAGAGACACCCTAATTTGGTTGGAGTCTTGCGACTCAGCGCATCTGCTACTACGTTTGCTTTTCCTGGATGATAATTGATACCACAATCATAATCCTTGACTAATTCGAGCCATCTTCTTTGTCTCATATTCAATTCCTTTTGCTCGAAAAAGTACTTCAGACTCTTGTGATCCGTAAAAATCTCAACCCTTACACCATAAAGGTGATGTCTCCAAATTTTCAATGCATGCACAACGGCTGCTAGTTCTAAATCGTGGGTTGGATAACCAACTTTATGGGGTCGAAGTTGTCGTGAAGCATAAGCTATCACCTTTCCTTCTTGCATCAATACGCACCCTAATCCGTTCTTTGAAGCATCTGTATAAACTACATATTCCTTATTTGCTTCAGGAAGAGCTAACACTGGTGCTGTGGTTAACTTTTCCTTGAGTGTCTGAAAACTCGTCTCGCACTCGTCAGTCCATTTGTACTTGTTTTCCTTCTGTAGTAGTTGCGTCATAGGTCTAGCAATTGTAGAAAATCCCTCGATGAATCTTCTATAATAGCCAGCTAAACCTAAGAAACTCCTAATTTCGTTTGGACTTGTTGGTGATATCCAATTGCGCACTGCCTCTACTTTGGCAGGGTCTACCTTGATGCCTTCTGCTGATACTATGTGTCCAAGAAACATCACTTCTTTCAGTCAAAACTCGCACTTACTGAATTTGGCATAAAGTTCCTCAGCTCTAAGTGTTTCTAACACTATTCAAAAGTGTTCTTCGTGCTCCTTCTCATTTTTGGAGTAAATGAGAATGTCGTCAATGAAAACTAAAACGAATTTGTCTAAGTATGGGTGGAAAATTCTATTCATGAGATCCATGAATACTGCGGGGGCGTTAGTCAAACCAAATGGCATAACTAGGAATTCATAATGGCCATATCTGGTTCAGAAAGCAGTCTTAGGTATATCTTCGGGTTTGATTTTCAATTGGTGATATCCAGATCTTAAGTCTATTTTTGAAAATACACCTGCGCCCTTAAGCTGATCAAAAAGGTCTTCTATCCTAGGCAAAGGATATTTATTCTTGAGGGTGATCTTATTCAGTTCGCGATAGTCTATGCACATTCTCATAGAACCATCATTTTTCCTAACGAACAAAACAGGTGCTCCCCATGGTGAAACGCTCGGTCTAATGAAACCAAGATCTAAAAACTCTTGCAGTTGGATCTTAAGCTCTTTTAACTCCTTCGGTGCCATCATATCTAGGGCTTTTGATTTGGGGGCCGATCCTAGTTCTAAGTCGATTGTGAAATTTACGTGACGGTCTTGTGGTAAACCTGGTAACACTTCTGGAAAGACGTCTTCATATTCGTTAACAATTTTCACGTCTTGTATGGCCTTTTCGGCTCCCAGTTCTCCACTTAGGTACACAAGATAAGCTTTGCAATTCTTCTTCTTCATCAACTTTTTGGCTTGTAGAGCAGATATTATCGGTATCCTCTTGCCCATCGAAATCCCATGGAATTCTGTCGGCTCTTTTCCCGGGGGTTGGAAAGAAATTTTTCTCTCGTTGCAGAGAATCATGGCATAATTCTCAGACAATCAGTCCATTCCTAAGATTATATCTACATCCCACATTATCATAACATTCAAGTTGTTTGCTTTAACCTTAAGAGTTCCAATTTCTAATTCTAGGTTAGAGCAAAACGTGCGTAGAAGTGGTGATCTCTCGTGAGGGTGTAGCTACTCTCATAGCGTGATTAGCTCGGACAGGTCTGATATCTAAGTTATCCACACATGAGCCGACAATAAAAGAATGCGATGCGCCAGTATAAAACAATATCTTTATATGGGTATTATGAAGTTTACCCTTACCTGCCAGGTATCCCTTGCCCTTATTCTGCGCATTCTGCTTGATCGTGAATGCCCTGGCATTCTGTTGCTGTTGGGCGTGATGTTGATACTGCTGCTGCGGCTGTGCCTGAATTGCCCTCAAAGGTTGGGGCTGACCATACTGGTTCTGCCCTACTGCTCGCAATGGTTTCAGGCAATCCTTCTTAAAATGCCCCTTCTGTCCACAGTTGAAGCTAATACCAGAGTTTGCTTGACAGACACCGTAGTGTACCCTATTACACTTAGGACAGGTAGGAACGGTGATCCTTCTTTGGTTATTCCCTCCCTGGTTGTTGTTCCTCTACTGCCCCTGTGACTGACCCTGCTGGTTGTTTCCTTTCCACGATCCTGCTTGATTATTCCCTTGTACATTCTGTCCCAACTGATTATTCCCTTGCCATGGCTTCTTGCCATAGTTGTTATTCTGGTTAGGCTGCTGATAGCCTCTCTGATTACCACTCTGGTTTCCCTGATTGTTGTAGTGCTGATAGTAGCCACTGTTGTTTCCTCCTTCCCATTTCCGTTTTCCCTAGTAGTTACTGTTATTGTTGTTGTTGAAATGGCCTCGATTTAGAGTCTGGGTTAGGGCTGGTGTGGGTGTCATGATTTTCTTTTCGTTAGGCACTACTGTTGGGAAACTTATTAGTAAGAGTTTTGATGAATTCCAAAACCAACTGACCCCAACCGAGTAGATGTTGCCAGAACCTAATGTTAGTAGGTAGGCTCGCTGTTTGAGCATTGTTAAGATTTTATCTTTACAGGTCTCCAGCTGAAGATGGCAACAAGGCATCACTCGGACAGAACATCAGTTGTAAGGAAAATAACTGAGCGTTCATCAGATGAAAGGAAGCCATCTGAGCGTTCGAACCCAACTGATCAGATACAAGGAAGACAACTGAGTGTTTAGTTTCAGAAAATCAGTTGTAGAACTCAACCGAGAAGATCAACAGCTTGAAGATGAAGTCAGCTGAGAGTTCAATTGTTAGTTGTCAGATAGAACATCGGCTGAAGAACAAGCTAGTTGAAGATCGAAAGTCTTAACCGACCACTCCTTGTTGGAAGTCTGTTGTTAAGATTTGAATTTCAAAAAGGAAGTCACGTGAGGGTTTGACCGTTCAGTCATTACCCCATTTGGCCCAACACAAGGCTATCTCAGATGGAAAGCAGAAGAGCACAGATGCCATATCGAGAAAGTCTGCAGAGATGAGAGACAAGCCATCGCTTTCAAAGAACAGAGATCAACAGCTCCTCCAATGGCTAGTTGATACTCTCCGCTTATAAATAGAGGCCTTCATTCATTCGAAAAAGATATAAGACACACACGCGAGAAGAAACCAGAGAGCGAAAGAAAGAGCAATATTCTTCACGAGCTGAACTGAATTTAATCTCTTAGAACATCACTTGTTGAGAGTTCTAGAGTTAGTTATTTTTTGTGTCTTTAGATCGAACCTTGAGAACATCACTTAGTGAGAGTTCGTAGAGTGTTGGATCATAGCTCACTTAGTGTTCGAGCTTTTAGTTGGAACCCCATTTTCTTTCACCTGTAAAGGTTCAAGATCCTACTCTTCTTGCAACTGAGTAGATAGGTTGTTTAGTACCCGAAAACTAAACTGTAACGTTGATAAGTACCCGCAAACTTATCCTTAACGATTGCTCAACCCGTGTAAGCTGAGTGGTTTGTCCAGAAGAACTTCGACAGAGTTGTGTGGACTCACAACTCGCCGTGGACGTAGGAGTTCTCTCCGAACCACGTTCATTCTCTGTGTGCTTGTGTTTTTCTTTATTTAGTTATTTCGTGCATATTCTACTGACCTTCTAACCAGCATACAAACTGATCTTGCATTGTCAACTGTCTTGGTTATTGACCGACCTTGCACAAAAGCGTGAGTTGTTTTACGAGTTGTTAATTTCCACCACTTTCCGCACAGCACCACTCTTCCAGCTGAGGTTGCTTACTCAACTGTGAGATTCCAACTGAGTCTTTTTACTCGGTTGAAGTATTTTTCAAGAGTTTAGTTTTAAAATCCTAACTGGTGTATTTCCCCCCCCCCCCCATACACCAGTAACTCATATCGGGACCATCAAGTGGTATCAGAGCAGTGGTTCAAAAGACTACTGACTCTGTTTCACAAGGTGTGAATTCGAGAAAGTTTCTTCAGTGGTCAACTGAACAGATCTATTTTTCACGCTAGTGCATATTTGCTTGCATATTTGTTCTGTTGATTGTGTGCAGATGGACGTCAAGGACAAGATCGTTGTCATGTTCTCTGTAGTAAATTATACATCCTGGAGGACACGGATGAAGAAGATCTTACTGTCGAAGCATCATAGGATGCAACAAGTACTCTCTTCCGGACCAATCATCATCAAAGAAAGAATAGCTCGCACTCCTACAAATCCCAACGATGGGGATACAGTTGTGGAGTTTGTGGAGAAGCAGCCGGAAGACTACACTCCAGAGGAAGCCAAGGTGAGCCAGTTGGATATCTGGGCTCAAAGCACGATTATGTCCACTGTTGGACAAGATTATCTCCCTTGGATTGAAGAGTGTGAGACTGCCAAAGAAATGTGGGATATCCTGGCATCGCTGAGTGAAGGAAGCGATGAGACGAAGGAGAACAAGTTCTCACATGCATGACAAGACTTCGACAACTTTTGTCTGAAGACAGATGAAACAATTGATCAACTAGAGCTCCGGTTTATGGACATCCTCAGAAGAATCCAGTCCATCCAAAGAGGAAAATACTCACTAAGAGAAATCAATCTCAAAGTGTTGCAAGCTCTACCGGCTGAGTGGGATACTTTCACCAATATCCACGAGAGCCGAGCTGACCTTGGTGAAATGGGAACTGAAAGATTGTTCTCAATCTTAAAGGGAAATGAGCATAAGGTGAACCGAAGAAGATCTCAATCCTCGGTTCAGACGAGTCGACTTGAGGATGTTTAAAAGCCTCAAAGTCGGTTGCTCTTCGAGCTGACTACTCTAAATCGAGAACATCGAGGCCAACCAGATCAGTTGACACAGCTGCAAAGGAGCCAAGCAGAGAGGAACTGCAACAGAACATTGCAGCCTTGTCAAAGAAACTAGCCGACATGGACACTCGGTTCGGGAAATACAAACAATTCTACAAATCAAACCGAACTCGAGACAGTTCAAAGCCTATCACCAACGGTTTCTTTGAATGCGGCAAGGAGGGACACTTCAAAGCTGACTGTCCAGACCTCTCAAAGAAAGAGAGAGAAGCGATGAGGGCCAAGCAAGCTGGAAAGAACAAGGCCATGGTAGCAGAAGAAGCAGCTGACGACATGGACATCTTCACTGACACTGAAGATGAGGATGAGCTGACTTCTACCACAGCACCATCAGTCAGGATCAATGCCTCATGGCATTTGGAACCGACCAAGAGGATACTGAGGTACACTCTAATCCTGCTAAGTTAAATTCTTTCAATACCTCTAACATGCAGGAATCTCTGGAAGAAGAGTTGGAACCCTCCTGGAGTGACTTTCAAGAACTCAGTGAGGAACTGCATCAGCAATCGGTTGAGTTTAAGAGTCTTCAAGCTCAGTTCACCAAACTTGAAGATTCCTTAATCGAAAAGGACGATCTGATCAAGAGCCAAATCGAGGAGATTGAGAATCTCAAGAGTCAACTGAATGAGGCTAAGGCTCCAACTGATGAGGAGTTGACGAAGCAGATCAAGGAGCAACAAGATCAGTTGAAAAATCAAGAGACTCAGATCGACCAGCTGATAAAGAAGTCAGATGGGCAAACTGAGAAGGATAATCTAATCAAGCTGTATCAGTCATCCAAGATTATCGAGAATCTTATCAGTTACAGTAGACATATGGATGACGTGTCAGGACTCGGTTATGACGTGATTAAAGATAGTGGAATTCCTCCAGCAACCTTCATCAAAGCTGTTGAGGTCAAGGTTGTCGAACCTAACACAGTGAAACTTGAGTCACCACAAAGTAATTCAACCTCCACCTCTCAGCAAGCTCAACCGACCAAGGCAACCACAACTGAGAAGGGAAAAGGAGCAGTAGTGGAGGACAGAATGTTCCATCGGTTGGGACATCAATCGAGGGGGAATGCTCCAAAAGTCAGAAGAGGAATCAGAGGCGTCGAAGGCATAATCACAACCGAACTCAGAATCAGAACCGACCTCTGCATCAACCTCAGAGTCAACATCAGAAAGAATGGAACCGACAAGGGTTCAATCATCTGAATCAACAGCAGTTCCAACATCAGTTCAACCAAAGGTTCCAACTGAGTCAACCAATAAGGAACACATCGAACAACTGGAGATATTCATGCCATAATATGAATCACCAACAGGGCATGAACAGCTACAGACAACACTTAGGGAGTTGGAATCAGAATCAGCCACAAAGATTCCAACATAGCATCCGACCTCACAGACAAATTCAACAGGATAAGAATCACCATCAAAGCAGGGGGAAAGCCTCTCCTTCGAAAGCTCAGAATGGGAGAAATCCAACTTCTCCCAAGAAACAGAACATCACCACTAACAACAAGCCTAAGGATAACCGAGGTGTTGTTATAGTGGATGATGAAGGAAAAGTGATCTGGAATGATAAATCCATCCGAGTATACAGGGAAAAGCGTCGCACAGTTCCAGGGGGAACTGGTTCTAACCCTCCAGGACCCAACTGAAATTGGGGACCTAAGCGAGTTTCTCTCTACAGGTACAGGAGAAACAGCTGAGGAAGAATAAAGCGTCTGCAACAATGTGGGTGATGGACAGTGGATGCTCGAAACACATGATGAATCTGAAGGATTTGCTTGGAAGTTTCGTGGAGAAAGAAGGTCCATCAGTTACCTTTGGTGACAACTCAAAAGGTTACACCAGAGGTTACGGTACACTTGAAACCAATCATGTTTCAATTTCTAATGTTTCTTATGTTGATGGATTGAAGCATAACTTTCTCTCCATCAGCCAATTCTGTGATAATGGTTTTTCTGTCAAGTTTGATGCACAGGGTTGCAGGGTTAAAAATATCGGATCAAAGCAGGTGATATTGTTGGGAAATCGATCACCAACCGGGAATGTCTACTACGCTGACTGGAACAACAGCCTCCCTGACACCTGCCTGTTATCAAAGAGCAGTTCAGATGTGAGCTGGCTGTGGCACAAACGGCTCAACCATTTGAACTTCAAGACTATGAACCGACTTGCCAGACAAGAACATGCAAGAGGCATTCCAAACCGAGTGTTTTAAACAACACATATCTGCAGTGCATGCCAGTTGGGAAAGCTCGCTAGATCCTCCTTCCAATTGAAGTCGACTCCCTCAACCGACCGAGTGTTACAGCTGATCCATATGGATCTCTTCGGGCCAGTTACACCAAAGAGCATGAACAGGAACGAGTACACCCTGGTTGTAACTGATGACTACTCAAGATATACGTGGACCATCTTCATGCGCCACAAGAGTGAAACCCGAGATGAGCTACCCAAGCTGATGGATCGGATATCAAACCAACAAGAGATGAAGATCATTTCTATCCGATCAGATCGTGGAACTGAGTTTCTAAATGAAACCATCATCGAGTACTGTGAGAAGCATGGAATTGCCCATTAAACATCAGCCGCGCGTACTCCGCAACAGAATGGAGTAGCTGAGCGAAGGAACAGAACGCTAAAGGATGCAGCTACATCCATGTTAACCAGCTCAGCTCTACCAAAAAGATTTTGGGCTGAGGCCATCAACAGTGCATGCTACACTCAGAACCGGTCTCTTCTGACCAAGCGGTTGGGAAAGACACCATACGAGCTATGGAGACGCAGGAAGCCAGATATCTCATATTTTCGTGTTTTTGGTTCTAAGTGTTATATTCACAACAATGGGAAGACTCAGTTGAAAACTTTTGATGCCAAAGCTTCGAAGGGCATATTTCTTGGATATGCCACTCGAATCAAGGCTTACAGAGTTTTCAACAACAGCTCTCGTGTTGTGGAAATAACACCTCATGTTAGTTTGATGAATCTACTTTTGAGTACAGGGAACAGGTTAAAAGACAACAGGCTGATCCACAAGTTCCACCTGTTCTCACCAGATCACAAGCTCTAAGGGAAAAGAATCTAGCTGAACCACTGGTATGGGCAACCGAGGATGAGGATCCATACTCCTCTGAAGATGAATGCGAGGACCCCAACTCATCTCAAGGGGGAACTCCAGCTGATGCCCCTCCAACTGCATCAGCATCCGAAGCTCAACCGAGTCCGGTTCAAAATAATGTCAATGTTGAGGATCCAGACTCAACAGCTGATCAATCACCAGCTCTGAAGACTCCAACTCAGATTACGGAACAGCCACAGTTGGAAGAAGAAGGAAGACGCAACCGAAGATGGTATGAAGTTCATTCCACTGACAACATCATCGGAGACCCAACCGAAGGTGTGCGTACAAGAAGCAGAGTTGTGACTCATGTTTCAACAGAGGAAGATTCCAACACTTATGCCCAATATGCTGAGGAGTTGGCAGTTCTAGAGGAGTTCGAGCAAGCTGGAGATGTTGCCATGATTTCTTGCTTTGTAGCTGATGTGCCAGAACCGAAGAATGTTGTGGAAGCTCTCAACTGTGTTCACTGGACAACAGCCATGCAAGAAGAACTGAATGAGTTTCTACGCAACTGTGTATGGGAGTTGGTAGAAAGACCAAATGGTGTCAAAGTTATTGGATTAAAATGGATCTTCAAGAACAAGAGAGACGCCATTGGATTTATAGTGAGGAATAAGGCAAGGTTGGTAGCTCAAGGATATTACCAACAAGAAGGAATCGATTTCGAGGACTCCTTCGCGCCAGTTGCAAGGCTGGAAGCCATCCGAATCTTTCTAGCCTATGCCGCACATCACAAGTTCAAGGTGTATCAGATGGATGTGAAGTGTGCATTCCTCAACGGAGATATCAAGGAAGATGTATATGTTGAACAACCTCCTGGTTTTGAGACTGGAGATGGAAGAGTGTACAAGTTGAAGAAAGCTATCTATGGACTAAAGCAAGCACCAAGGGCTTGGTATGACACTCTTTGTGATTTCCTTCTGAACTCGGGTTTCAAACGAGGGTCAGTTGACAAAACCCTGTTCACCATCAAAGTTGGAGATGACATTCTTGTTGTGCAAATCTATGTTGACGACATCATATTCGGTTCTAAGTCGGAGGAACTGTGTGAAAAATTTTCAAACCTCATGAAGGAGAAGTTCGAGATGTCGATGATGGGCAAGATGAATTATTTCCTTGGATTACAAGTGAAGCAATCGCCAAAAGGGATTTTCATCAATCAATCTAAGTATACAAAGGAGCTCATCACCAAATTCAGATTGCAGACAAGCAAGACAACAAGGATCCCGATGAATACTAACTGGAAGATTGAACCTGGAACTGAGGGAAAGCTCGTGGATGCCAGTAAGTATAGAGGGATCATCAGTTCTTTGCTCTATCTAACCGCCAGTCGGCCTGACATATCTTACGCGGTTGGAGTGTGTGCTCGGTTCCAAGTTCAACCAAGGAAAGCACACATGTTAGCAGCAAAGAACATCATCAAGTATCTGAAGGGTACAATCAATGTTGGACTGTGGTATCCAACTGACGACAATATTCAGCTGACCGGATACTCAGATGCAGATCTAGTGGGAGATCGGTTGGACAGGAAGTCCATATCTGGACACTGTCAGTTCATGGGAAGCAAGCTAGTTTCATGGTTCTCCAAGAAACAAGCATGTGTTGCCACTTCTACAACCGAGTCAGAGTATATGGCTGCCGGAAGCTGTTGCATGCAAGTATTGTGGCTCAAGCAACAGCTGAGAGATTATGAAGTTTCAACTGGACAGGTTCCCATTCATTGTGATAGCTCAAGTGCCATTGCTATCTCTCTGAATCCTGTTCACCACTCTCGGACAAAGCATATCGACATCCGTCATCATTTTATCCGAGATCATATTGAGAAGAAGGATGTATCCATGGAGAAGATTCCAACTGAGATTCTGAGAGCTGATATCTTCACCAAACCTCTAGCTGAAGCACGGTTCAAGATGCTATGTGACCTCCTTGGACTGTTGGATCCATCAGATGAGGAGTCAACTGGGGAAAAGAGATAGATATCCATCTGAGGGGGAAGCTCAGATAAAGGGGGAATCTCAGATGCGGATCGCCAACTGAAGACATCAGACATCAGCTGAACAGACGAACTCGAGTCAGCTGATGGTATGCCGCAACATGGAAACACAGCTGATTTCGACATCAGCTGACAGGTAACATTTATGGCTGAAGGTGATATGTTCTTAAATGAGAATGTTTGAAATAAATTCAAACATTCCTGAACTAGTCAGTTAAATTAAAAATAGCCATCATGTCGCATTAAATGTAAAGTACGGCTGAACATCCATAGCCTACTTTATAGTGCGACTGGGCTAACAAGATAAACTGTACACCTTCCCACGCGCTGGTTGGAACTCGGATCAAAACGTCAAGTCAAAGATAGTTAACAGTCGCGTAATCTCAGCCGTTGATGGATTCGCGCCATTTGACCCCAGCCGTCGATTTCATCCGAGTCAAAGACCTATATAAGGCGAAAAATCAGAAAGAAATCTCCTACTTTCCTCATTCGTGTTTATCTGATTTAACTGTTCATCGTCTTCACAGTTTTTGCCTAACCCGTTTCTGTAAAAAGATCTTCTTTCCTTTCCTATATATATTCCCCTTTGCAGTGATCATTAATGGCACCGAAAAGTAAGAGAATGGCATCATCTGGACCATCCCTCGTCCCTACAACATATGAAGAATCGTTCGATATGCTAGTATCGAAGATACACTTCGAGCAAATCCTCTCCGATGAGGATCTGGAGTCGCCGGTGTTGGCCCCCCTCGCCAATACTCTCCATGAGAATGGCCTCCTAGAATGGGGCAAGCTCTGCCCATCCCATCTTCTCAGGCGACAAGTGGGGGAGTTTTACGTAAACTTGAAGGCCCCCCTTGAATTTACAGAAGGAGTATCTACGGAAGTCTCCTGCCGGCAAAGAGATGTTCCGGCCAGGACCATACGTCGTGTCACCTTCCCAATCAATGTTTCCGATGCTCTCCAATACATCATTCCCGTCAACCACACCACCACAGAGTTCCTGGAGAATATTACCGACGAGCAGGCGGATGAGTTTCTGCAGAATGCTCTGATCGAGCCGAAGAGATTAAGGAGCAACATGCAACGAACGAAGCTGAAGCCAGAACATCGCCTGTTGTTCGATGCTGTGTTGAAGGTGGTGTTCGGTTACAGGGGCGCATTCGGGGACATCAGCCGACCCAAATTGAAGCAGTTGGTGGCCTTGGAGCACCAACACCAGATCCACTGGTTCCAATACTTCTTGAACCAGTTGATGGTGGAGAAGTCGAAGATCACCGAGACGACATCTGACTCGGGAGAGAAGCTGCTGAGTGTAAAGGGGACACTCAACTTCGGCTGCAAGATCTCTGCCCTCATCTTGCTCGCGACCAAGGACCACAACATGGTCTGGGCAGACTGCGAGGAGACGCCACTGAAGAAGTTGCTGTTGTTCCCGACAGCCAAGAAAGCACAGGAGGTGCTCAGGAGTGTCTACACTCCTAAGGAAAAGAAGGAGTCTGGAAAGACAGCTGAGTCAACAGCTGAGGGGGAACCAGCCGTTGCTCGTCTCGCCAAGTCCAAAGCTGCACGCCGATGAGCTGAGTCGGAGAAGGAGCCAGCTGAGGAGCCCTCCAAGAAAAGGTTGAGGGTGAAACTCAAGAAGAAGGTTGTTATTAAAGAGCCAGCTGATGAACCAACTGAGGTACCAGCTGTTGAGACAGCTGAGGAGCCAGTTGACGTACCAGCTGAGGAGGAGGCACAGGTCGAGTCTGCGCCAGCTGAGGAGGAAATGCCAGCTGAGGAGCAAGCTCCTGTTGACGAAAATGCACCAGTTGAGTCGGCACATGCTGAAGAGCCATCTGAGTCGAGCCGCTCAACTGAGGCTGCCATCTATGAGATTGCTCCTCGAGCCCCCGAAGCTGATGAGGATGAGGGAATGGAGATAGAAGTGACGTCGGATGCGTCCTCCTCATCTGAGGACTTTAAAGATGTTCCCACCTCCCCCACGGCAGGAGATAATGCCGTACCGCCCCAGAGCCTCTTTCTCTTTCTACCCCTTCTCAACCAGATATTCCGAGCACTCTGCTCGATGCCAACATCGTGACCACTCCTTCGGCCGATGTTGAGGAAACCATTGATACCTTTCTCCCAATCGAATCCCAAATTCCGAGCTCTCAGCTCGATGCTGATGTTGTGACCGACTCTTTGGCCAACATCGATGAACCTCTTGAACCTCAGCCATATAATCTTACCCCCTCCCCAATAAATGAAGCAGAGGACCTTCAGGCAGTTGAGCAGGAGCACGAAGGAAGGGTGGCCTACTGCTTTCAAAAACTGCTAGGCTTGTTCCCTGAGGCTCGCAACATGCCCATCTTCGCCACTCTGGGAACCGAGCTCTTGTACCAGTTCAACCTGATCTTCAGCCATTTGTATGTTAAAGAAGATACGATCAGGGTGCAGAGCTGGGACAGGCTGAAGTCTGATGAGTCCCGCATCCGAGCTTACTTCAACTATTCCAACTTGGAGGTGACGTACAACAACCGGATTGCGCTGCTCACTCGTCGGTTGGACCAGAGTCGAGCTGAAGGGACGGACACCATGGAAGCAGCTGGAAAGGAGTGCGTCGACTTTCTAGATAGCATGTTGGTTAAATCAGCTGATTTCCTTGAGGATGTCGATGCAGCCGCCGCAGCAGCGAAAGAAGAAGAAGAAAAACTGAAGTTGTACCTGGCCAACAGACAAGCCACGGTCACAGCTGAGCCTCTTGCTCTGATTACTCAAGCCCCTCCAGCTGATCAGCATGCTCCCTCAACTGAAGAAATCTATGAGCTGGTAGCTGAGAGGGTCAACCAGCTGAGGACTGAATTGTTTGCCAACCTCCAGCACCAAAAAGATGACCAGCTGAGGGCGATGGAAGCGCACGAAGTTAAGCACCAACAACTGGTGGAGGAGAATGTTGAACTGACGACCAAGCTGAATGAATTCTCCTCCTCCACCAGTCAAGAAGTGTCGGAGTTGAAGTCAACTCTGTTGGGATTGAAGTCGGAGCTCAACCTCTTCAAATCCTTGGCCGACTCAAATCTTGCCAAGTCCCAACAGACACAAGATGTAGAATGAGAGTCCAGGTTCGAGTCGCGTTGGGCTGAGTTCGCTGCCTTTCAGACAGAGGTCATCGACAACCTCTCTGTCTTGAAGAAGGCCGAACAAGAGCGCCAGGACTTCGAACTGGCGAAGAAGGTCGAGCTAGAGTGTGCGGTCGATGAACTCTTCAACCGTGTTCAACTAACCGAGGATAAACTCAACTCTCTGGATGGTTCAGTAGCAAGCCTTGTTGCTGATGCCAAAAAGGGGGAAGAGAAGGAGACAGAGGTTGAGGCGCAGGAAGAAGAAGAGACCCAAGAACAAGGAGTGCCAGCTGCTAAATCATCAAAATCTCAGCTGAGGAAGAGGAAGTCTGCTGCTCCCAAGTCAACTAAAGTCGGTGGAGCTGAGATGTCTAAAGACCTGGAGCAGGCAGAGAAGCTTGGAGTTTCCTACAGCTCCATAGCCGAGATCGCAGCCGAGCTGGATTCTGAACTCGACGGGATAACAACCGAAGAGTGCATTGCAGCGGCCAAGGCTATGGATGTAGAGGAGAAGGATTACATGAACCCAAGCTGGATCAGAAAGTTTGCCGCCAGCCAGGCGAGGAGGGTGAACCAGTTCGAGGATGAGCTGAAGAAGTTGTCTCAAAATTTGGACCGCAACGTTGCCTCCCGCAGCCGACGCCGCATCAACAAGCATTAATCAAAGGCGGAAGCTCGGTTGAAGCAACAAAGGCTGCCAGCAAAGTCCAAGGTAGAGAGTCGGTTTAGGCATGTTGACAAGTGGATGCCGACCGAGTGGAATGAAGAGTGGGAGTTGTTCAAGCAGGAGTTCGTGAACGACTTCTACTATAGGAAGGTTTACGCAACTGATGACCCGAGGAAAGCGTTCAAGGAAGCGCTGACCGAGTTGCACTCAGGAGACCCGGGCATGTTCAGTCAATTCAGGCGGGCTATGATTGATGCCAACCTGGACTTGAACACAGTTCCAGTTCCCAAGAGGGTTACTTATCGGCCTCCTCTTCTCCCAGACTCTAGCAACCCGAACCGCACGAAGATCGCAGCTGAGGCAAGGCAGGTTTGCAAGGAGCATGGAGTGGACATTTCTAAGGAGTCACCTGCCAAGAGAGAGATTTTTGTTAGGATCTTTAGTAAGTATGGGCTACAATTTTAGCTTAGTTAGTTTTCAAGCAACTGTTGTATTTTTTGGTTTTTGTGCCTATCTGTGTAATCATCAGTTGTAATGAAAACTTCAAGTATATATATTCGATTCACCTTGATGAACAATCCCTCATTGTCCAAGCTCTGAATCACAAAGTCTTTTAAATACCATGTTATAACTGTGCTAAGGTTTAGATCAGTAGCGGTTTAAAGTTGTAAGTGGTTTTGGTATCATCAAAAAGGGGGAAATTGTTGGGAAATTTATTAGTAAGAGTTTTGATGAATTCCAAAACCAACTGACCCCAACCGAGTAGATGTTGCCAGAACCTAATGTTAGTAGGTAGGCTCGCTGTTTGAGCATTGTTAAGATTTTATCTTTACAGGTCTCCAGCTGAAGATGGCAACAAGGCATCACTCGGATAGAACATCAGTTGTAAGGAAAACAACTGAGCGTTCATCAGATGAGTAGCAGTAAAGGGGAAGAAAACATCAGATGAAAGGAAGCAATCTGAGCGTTCGAACCCAACTGATCAGAAACAAGGAACACAACTGAGTGTTCAGTTTCAGAACATCAGTTGTAGAACTCAACCGAGAAGATCAACAGCTTGAAGATGAAGTCAGCTGAGAGTTCAACTCTTAGTTGTCAGATAGAACATCGGCTGAAGAACAAGCTAGTTGAAGATCAAAAGTCTTAACCGACCACTCCTTGTTGGAAGTCTGTTGTTAAGATTTGAATTTCAAAAAGGAAGTCACGTGAGGGTTTGACTGTTCAGTCATTACCCCATTTGGCCCAACACAAGGCTATCTCAGATGGAAAGTAGAAGAGCACAGATGACATATCGAGAAAGTCAGCAGAGATGAGAGACAAACCATCGCTTTCAAAGAACAGAGATCAACAGCTCCTCCAATGGCTAGTTGATACTCTCCGCCTATAAATAAAGGCCTTCATTCATTCGAAAAAGATATAAGACACACACGCGAGAAGAAACCAGAGAGCGAAAGAAAGAGCAATATTCTTCACGAGCTGAACTGAATTTAATCTCTTAGAACATCACTTGTTGAGAGTTCTAGAGTTTGTTAGTTTTTGTGTCTTTAGATCGAACCTTGAGAACATCACTTAGTGAGAGTTCGTAGAGTGTTAGATCATAGCTCACTTCGTGTTCGAGCTTTTAGTTGGAACCCCATTTTCTTTGACCTGTAAAGGTTTAGGATCCTACTCTTCCTGCAACTGAGTAGATAGGTTGTTTAGTACCCGAAAACTAAACTGTAAGGTTGATAAGTACCCGCAAACTTATCCTTAACGATTGCTCAACCCGCGTAAGCTGAGTGGTTTGTCCAGAAGAACTTGGACAGAGTTGTGTGGACTCACAACTCCCCATGGACGTAGGAGTTCTCTCCGAACCACGTTATTTCTCTGTGTGCTTGTGTTTTTCTTTATTCAGTTATTTCGTGCATATTCTACTGACCTTTTAACCAGCATACAAACTGATCTTGCATTGTCAACTATCTTGGTTATTGACCGACCTTGCACAAAAGCGTGAGTTGTTTTACGAGTTGTTAATTTCCACCATTTTCCGCACAGTACCACTCTTCCAGCTGAGGTTGCTTACTCAGCTGTGAGATTCCAACTGAGTCTTTTTACTCGGTTGAAGTATTTTTCAAGAGTTTAGTTTTAAAATCCTAACTGGTGTATTCCCTCCCCATACACCAATAACTCGTATCGGGACCATCAACTACTGCCTCCATCTCTAGGGCTCGCCCTAATATCTCCGTGTAGCTCAGTCCTCCGTGACTGGCTAGTGCTACACCTAGCTCGTGCTTAAGTCCCCCATGGAACTTCTTTGCTATCTTTTCCTTGGTATCTACCTGCTCAGGCGCATATCTTGATAACTCGCAGAACTTTGCATCATATTCTGTGACCGTCATCTTTCCTTGTTTTAGATTGTAGAACTCAGCCTCTTTCTGCGCTCTATAAGTCTTAGTCACGTATTTATCGTACAATGCCTCCTTAAATTCGTCCCAAGTAAAATGAGCCAAGTGCTCAGCTAGTATGACCTTCTGTCTAGCTTCCCACCAGTAGTCAGCTGGTTCGGAGAGTTGAAATGCGATACACAAAAGACGCTCCTCATCAGAACATCTGAGGAGTTTAAAGATTCTCTCAATGGATCGCACCCAAAGCTCAGCATCGCTTGGGTTACCGGATCCATTAAACACGGGTGGGTTTCGTTTGAGGAATAGGTCCTCAATATCACGACGGGGTGGTGGTGGAGATGGTGGTGGTGAAGGTGGAGGGGTTTCATGGCATTCTTGTTCCTCTTCCCTTTCACCTCGTGCTTGCCGTCTACTTGGTCCCCTAGGCCTACCAGGTCCTCTTCTATTGTTTACTACTCTCGGCGGCATTTTGAAACTATAGACATTAAGAATTATTATTAGCACTTTTGCTTAAAAAAAAAAAAATTACCCACTTAGTAAGATTCTTCCAACTTTAGACAAGTTTACGGAGAGAAATAGATAATATTATCCACACTATTTCTATGAAACTTTTAACTTCGCAAGTTAATTAAGAGCAACCAACTTAAACATGGTAAGAACAAACGTTCATTGGATTAAGCCCACTCACGGGGTTATATATATATATATACGCATCAAAAAGAGTACTGATTTTTTTTGTCTCCAACGAGGACTTATACCAAAAAGTTAGACTACAACTAGTCTGAGCTAGGCTAACTGCCTATCTATGTACCAGATGCACTAACAGGTTGCATCTCTGTACCTACTGGAAGTACTAGAACGGAAACGATTCGTAAAATTTCGTATCCGTTTAGAGTACTATAAAAAGAAGTCTACTGATCCGAACTATGTACAAGACATTTCTAAGGAAAACTACTATACGTCTAAGACTCTCTGCTCAAAAGGCTGCAGTCGAGTCTGTGCCGCCCTCTACGGCCTGAAGCTCCTCGAAGTCCCCCTCCTCTGGGTCCTCCTCAGGGTCTTCCTTCGGATCCTCCTCCATCGGATCCTCCTCCGAGTCTGTACCAAAGACTAGCTGAAGCGCCTCGTCAACCCTAATCTTGGCGCCGTCCGTAAGTACTAGAGATAGTGGCGGAGGCACCTTCGAAACGGTCCTCTCTAAGAGTGGGACCAAGTCGTCAAAGCTGGTCACTACCATCTGCTTCTTCGGGGGAAGTAGGTGCTCAGGGGGTGGACTAGGCATGTATGCCTCTGCAGAATGGACCCTGGATGGTCCTGCCTCAAACTGTCCTCGGACCTTGTCCAAGACTGGGGTAGGTCAGAGGTCGAACCCTCATCCCCAACTAGTAAAGCTGCCTCTGCAGGAACCTCCTCAGGTGGTGCAAGTGGGGATGGTAACTCTAACATCGCAGCAAACTCTGCGTCAATCTCCAGGTACCCTATTCCTGGAAACAACTCCTCAACGGGTGTAAGAACCGGTGGCAACTCTAACAACGCAGCTAACTCTGGATCCATGACAAAAGGCTCTGGCTCATGAGTAGCCGGGATGTGGATGTAGGGGTAGTGCTCATGAACAAGAACAGACACCATGTACCTACTCTCAAAGAAACGCTCGTGTACGGCTAGAGCGAATCCTGAAAAGTCACTTGTCGGCTCGGTGGCATCACCGACCAGTGTAAAAAAGTACCAGGCGACATCGTGTGCCCATCCACGCCACTTGTCGGGAAGCCATCTGATCAAATCTGCTATAGCCTGACGCTCTGTAATGAAGTGCCGAGCTGCGTGGTAACGTGTAGCAAAGTCGCTGACTATCTGTTCTATGTCGTGGTTCGGGTCTACCTCGTAGTCATAATACTCATCCAAAATCTCATCTACCATGGTACGCTGTCTCAGGGGTCTGAGTCTCGAAACCATCCTAAGGAATTCTTAAGTCTCGAACACGGATCAGTAACTGGTAGGATAATAACATATCTTAAGGAATTCTTAAATTACAAATAGAATATTCCATTATTCAATTTGCAATATCTTTAACCACATAAAAACAACTTATCTTAGGCATCTAGCAATTTTAAGAAATTGCACTCAAACACTTAATAAATAAATAAAATAAAAAATCCAAGATTTTTCCAACTTTTAACTTAACGGTTCTTAATTATTAAAACAAAGTTGACTCCAAAGAGACTTTGTTCATGTCACTTATACGCAAGTGACATTCTTTTTCTTTTTTTCTTTTCTTTTGTGAATAGGTTCCGTTCTTCTTGTTTCATGATCACTTCTCGAATAATTTTGGAACCAATGCTTCTTATTAGTTCTCTGTTCTCAAGGAATCGGGAAAAGTCTTAGAGTAATAGTTTAGGTTCTCATGCTAACACACTTCTCAATCAAAAAGAAATTATAACTCAAATAATTTCACATAATATCACAAAGTATAACACTTATACTTCAATAATTTCATACTTGGCATAATTGTTCATAACATGCTTGCATACTTATTCATAAACTTTCTGTAAAAAGAAACAACACTTCCGAGACTTTCTTTCCTTTCTTCTTCGGTTGAGTCGACGTAGCGGAAAGTTGAGTTGTTGACTACATTCTTAAGTTTAGTGATACGAACTAAACTTTACTTGAACGAAGACTCAGGTGCAGAGCATAAACAAATGCTCTGTCGGACTAACTTAAAAGAATTTTGGATGCAGAGCAGAAACCTGGCTCTGATAGCACTCTGTCACAGCCTAAAATCCCGAGGCACGGCAAAGCTGAGGTGCGACTAGGGGTTGGATTTAAGAAGCGGGAAAGAAGGGGGGGGGGAGAAGATAACTAACTGAATAGATTCATTAAACAATAATAATAAGCAAGATGATATCTATGAACTAATTCCATTAAACAAAGAGAGTCGATCTCGAAGCATCGCTCGATGAAGTTGTTATCAGAGTAGACTAGGTTTAAATTACGAAACTTAAACTGAAAAGTTATACAACAAAAAGTGAAGTAGTTTGCAGCGGAAAAATGTAGAACTGATTACACTATTCTTCATTCCTAAAGCACGACCTCTACTCAACTTCTGCCGTCTTCGTCACTCAACCTGCACATTTATAAATACATACGGGGCTAAGTATAATCATACTTAGTGGGCACAGTGCTGAAAACATATCATAAGCTTATAGATTAATCAGGCCTTCTCAAAGTAACACAACGGGGTTTTCCTTTCAAAGGCCCGTGCTTACTAAACATTTTCTTTTCATAAACATAGCTTGCAAGCATTTTACTGTTGTTACGTTCAACTTGCCCAACTTCTGTTTCAACGCCGGGGGAGAGTTAACTTCTCCCGCACACGTTCCTCACCGTGGCTGGCTACCCCTCATCAGAGTACCACACACAACGGCTACCGTGTACACTAACTCTGAAAAACCCTTCCAGTTAACTCAGAATCCTATCGATTAGTTGGCGAACCAACTCAGAAAGGCACAAAAGAACTTACAAAAACAAATGCTTTTATGCACTAATAATCATTTAGAAAACATACTTATAAAACAATAAGTAAACATTTTGAGCAACGCTCACTTTATTTTGTTATATAGAAAAGTCCACCTTAACCGGTTACAGAACAAACACGAACTTCTATCTTCGGTCTTCCGTCCTTTCTTCTAAATGCGACTTCCTCCTTCTATCGCAACAAACATGCTTTAGTAAATCGGTCGAGACAATTAAAGACAAAGCAATTCGAATTCAGTTAAGTCTTTTAGGCGTTTGCACTTTAACTAATCTCTTTTGGTTTAAAAGAAAAGAGATTCGGACACGTCTCGTTTAGAACTAACTCGGTTTCTTACTCGACATTTTTAGATTAGTTAAAGAAGGAAGTCGATAACTCTTAACGACTTAAAAAGTTCTTAAAGAATTAAGTTGAAAAGAATTCAACTTAAGAAAATGAGTTTTAGAAATTTCCTGCACAAGGCAGTAGATTAGGAGCCTCTACAGAACAGAGTATTTAGAAACAGGGGATGTGCCTTATGTCAAAAGAAAGACACGGATGTTTAGTTTACTATCCAGTTTACGGATCTTGATTTCGTTAAACGAGCTAAGATTTATGGCCGTTTCCGTGAAGGGTGGCAAAACTGTCCGTGAAACCCTAGGCGTTTAGAAACTCGATGCACGTTTCCCTAGGTTCGATCAATGCTATACAACCTTTATGTGTACGAAATTTCCATCAATTTACAGTCAAGTCACACAATCATTTAACATGAACACTTTCATGTTTTTCGATTAAAAATACGACGATCAACTCTCGTCTTTTCAACTAACGAAAACACTTAGCAATTTCATTTCAATTTCAAATTATAACTAACTTCTAACTTCTATTTCATAACTCATATGAAATCATCATCAACTACACTCATGCTTATTAAGCATCAACTATCTCAAATCAATTAACATATACTCATAATCATCAAACACATCGTTTTTATCGAGCAACGAACATCGTTGTTGATTTTCTTAAACATTTTTATAAAATCTAAGAAATTCAAACTAAGTACATGTAATCCTGCATATCATCAATACATCAACCATATCATCAATCGGAAACATACAAACCCTCGTTTTCTCATTTCATTGATTCAAAACCTACTTACTTTCTTCGATTCTTGAAGTTTAGTAATTCAATTCAAATCAAATTAGTTTCTATCATTTTTATACTTAACAATGAACACCTTAACACATTAACATCATTATCACTACTACTTAATCATTTCACGTCATTTTTATCGGTTCATGAACTCGATTTTTCATAGTTGTTAGTTAATTCTCAATTAATTAAACAACTAACCTAACATATCAACAATCACTAATATCCGATTAATTTTCTCGTTCGATTTTCCTATCGACGATTATGCTCGACTCTTCGTCTCTTACGAAAAGTTCGACATTTTTAGAATTCATTCAAACTTTCAAATTATCATCATTAACTACTTAGATTAACTAATATGCAATCCATTAACTCATAACATAATCAAATCTTAACTTATCGACGATTCATCGTCTCCAACGATTTCGTTTTTATTTTTAGAAAAATCTAACTAAAATATATATTCAACTACATGCTTCCTACTTCTCATAAATCATAACACATCATCAAAAATATAACAATTACTCAATCAAAATCCTATTTCTTCATCTCTTACAATATTATTTTTATTTTTAGAAAATCCCCAAATAATTCATGTAATCATATCTCAATGCATACAAACATATCCCACAAACTATATGTCTAAATTCATGCTAAATCTTCACTAAATAATTGATGAAATTTTCGAATAAGAGGACATATATTTCGAAAATTACCTAATTAAATTCTAACATGATTTATACTTGATTTCAACCATAGAAACTTAATCCTAAGCATTAATAATCATGTAATAAACTTAGAACATCATCTTCTACATCTTACATATTTCGAAATTTTTCAAGAAATTAAGGAGATTGATTTTGTTTGGGTAGTAATTAAGAGGAAGTTCTAACCTTTCCAAATATGTAATCGGAATTGAGATTGCTTGAGAAATGAACAAGTTATGGAACTTGAGAGCTTGAAGAACTTGATGAACTCTTCAATGGAGTTGAAGAACAAGAGAGAGAAGAGAGGAACGGGGGTGGCGGTTTGGGGGGGTGAGATAAGAGAGAAATTGTGATTTTTGTGGAGATATTATGTTAATAAAGTGTTAAAGTAGAAGAAAAATATCAAGATGATGACTGGGGGAGGGGGGGATTGGCGGTTTGGGTGGGATTTTTATTCCAAAATATCTCGTTTTACAGGTCTAATACTGCATACTAAAATCGATTAATTAATTTCTTAGACGGTTACATTTCCGGAAAAAACTAATTCGTCCAATAGATTAGAAATAATTTACTTAGTCGGAAAGCATGATTCAATTTCCAAAATCCATCGAAAAGTCGAGACATGACAGTCCAAATTTCGCCCAGAAAAATAAGTAAAACTGACTTTTACTAGAAGACTCGTATCGCAAAATAAGTGAATGTAAAGTTAGACGGTTTTTCGATCTGAGTTCTCAAACGAAAATTTTATCAGGCGCGAAAACCCTAATACAGTAGTCGGTTGAACGACTTCTGGAATTTATTTTCAGAAACGGATTTCACCGTTAGTCTTAAAACTGAAATTCCTTAACTTAGGCGTGCAAAGCCTTAATTAATTATCAAATTTTTATTTTAGTGACGGGAGAAAAGGCCGGGATATTACAGATTGACTTGCCATTTGTCTAAGTTTAATATGTTTGATCATCTACATGAGTTATTATATCATGTGTGAGGCAGGAACCTACGTGTGGTAATTGATTGATAAGGTGACTGTGAGCTTTACTTCGGTTTAGCCGGTCACAGTGTTTGAGAAAGAGGCCTACTTCTCGACACAATGTTGATGTCATAGATGATTCATACCTTTATTATATATGTTTTGACTGCGTAGTCGATTTCAGAAAAATAAAATGATTTATGCATTCACAAGTAAAATGCTTTTCAAATATACTAACACTTGTGATGCGTTGGCAAGGCAAGTTCAATTATATAGCTCTAAGAGCAAGCTTTTAAAATTATTTTTGGCAATGTGTTCACTGAGTACGAAGTACTCAGCCCTGCATGTATTTCTAAACGTGCAGGTTAGCTGTGGATGTGGATGGTGTCGATGGTTCTTGGTGGTGTGTTATCTGTTGATAGTTTGAGTCGGCAATTACATGTCCTCATACATGTAGTTGTTAAGAGCGAGTGATGTCTCCGCTGCAGGATAATCTTTTGGTTATATATCTTTTTGATAAACTCTGATATAATGATGATATAATGAGTAGTTTGCTCAAACCAATTCCCTAAATTCTGTTTGCTCTATCTATCTCTGCACGACGTGAAGTCGAGATACTTATTATTGTTTTGGTGAAACCGATGTAAATTAGTTATGCTCATTTCTCATTGAGTTTTGCTTTGGAAGCATGCTCCTATTTGTTATCCCTCTCAAACCTTAATCCCTTATTTTTTAGTATGATATCTTGTTGAGTTAAATTTATTTGATGGTTTCACATTCATAATTCAATAGAGTTTAGTTAATGCCACATCTTGAGTTGAGTTGTGACATAAGTGGTATGTTTATTTGATGGCTTCACCTTCACACTCCAATGGAGTCTGGTCGTTCCTACACACCGGATTTTGGGCTGTGACACATGTGTATACGATGTTACGATTTACAGATGCGACGATATTGATTGAAGTCGTACACTCGTAGCAACGTTTGTTGTTCATATGAATGAGGTATGATATTCAGAATATCGTAATTTTGTTGCTACGATTTTGTTAAACTCGTACTTGAGACTGACCAATTCATATATATTTGGTAGATATTTTGGGGAATATCGTTGCATATTTGCTACGATTTGATAAATTCGTGCATGTTTTTGCTTAAAATTGATACGATATTACGAATTGTTTGTGTTTTTAGGATTTCATGTGTATACGATGTTACGATATTAGAAATATCGTACTTCTGTGGCTACGATTTTATTAAACTCGTACTAAAGACTGACCAATTCAAAGATATTTTGTAGCTACTTTGATGGATATTGTTACATATTTGGTACGATTTTATAAATTTTTGCATGCATTTTTGCTTAAATTTGATACGATATTACGATTCATTTGTGTTTTTAGATTTCATGTGTGTATGATGTTATGATATATGGAATATCGTACTTATGTGATTACGATTTTGTTGAACTCGTACTCGAGGCTGACCTATTCATGCATGTTTTGTAGCTATTTTGGGGTATATCGCTACATATTTGGTACGATTACATAAATTTGTGCATGAGTTTTTCTTAAAATTGATACGATACTCCGATTTGTTTGTATTTTTGTGATTTCATGTGTAAACGATTTGTTTGTGTTTTTGGGATTTCATGTGTATACGATGTTACGATTTACAGATGCCACGACATTGATTGAAGTCTTACACTCATAGCAACATTTGTTGTTCATATGAATGAGGTATGATATTAGAAATATCGTACTTTATGTGTATATGATTTTATGATATTAGAAATATCGTATTTTTGGGAATAGCGTACCACGCTTTTCTGTCGTCACGCTCTTTCGCTTCTCCAGCACCTCGATTCTCAACCACTGTGATTTCTCATCCGAAAATTTTCGCAGTTGTACGATTTACAGATGTCACAACATTGATTGACATTCATATGAACAACAAACGTTGCTACGAGTGTACGACTTCAATCAATATTGTGGCATCTGTAAATCGTAACATCGTATACACATGAAATCTCAAAAACACAAACAAATCGGAGTAGCGTATCAATTTTAAGCAAAAATATATGCATGAATTTGTAAAATCGTACCAAATGTGCAACTATATTCCCCAAAATATCTACCAAACATACATGAATTGGTCAGTATCAAGTACGAGTTTAATAAAATAGTAGCAACAAAAGTACGATATTCTGAATATCATACCTCATTCATATGAACAACAAACGTTGCTACGAGTGTACGACTTATATTCAGAATATCGTAATTTTGTTGCTACGATTTTGTTAAGCTCGTACTTGAGACTGACCAATTCATATATGTTTGGTAGATATTTTGGGGAATATCGTTGCATATTTGGTACAATTTGATAAATTCGTGAATGTTTTTGCATAAAATTGATACGATATTATGATTTGTTTGTGTTTTTGGGATTTCATGTGTATGCGATGTTACGATATTAGAAAAATCGTACTTCTGTGGCTACGATTTATTAAACTCGTACTAAAGACAGACCAATTCAAAGATATTTTGTAGCTACTTTGATGAATATTGTTACATATTTAGTATGATTTGATAAATTTGTGCATGCATTTTTGCTTAAAATTGATACTATATTGATACTATATTACGATTTGTTTGTGTTTTTGGATTTCATGTGTGTATGATGTTACGATATATGGAATATCGTACTTATGTGATTATGATTTTGTTGAACTCGTACTTGAGGCTGACCTATTCATGCATGTTTTGTAGCTATTTTTGGGAATATCGCTACATATTTGGTACGATTAAACAAATTTGCGCATGAGTTTTTGCCACTCCGATTTGTTTGTGTTTTTAGATTTCATGTGTATACGATTTGTTTGTATTTTTGAGATTTTATGTGTATACGATGTTACGATTTACAGATGCCACGACATTGATTGAAGTCGTACACTCGTAGCAACATTTGTTATTCATATGAATGAGGTATGATATTCAAAATATCGTAATTTTGTTGCTACGATTTTGTTAAGCTCGTACTTGAGACTGACCAATTCATTTCTATTTGGAAGATATTTTGGGGAATATCATTGCATATTTGGTATGATTTGACAAATTCGTGCATGTTTTTGCTTAAAATTGATAGGATATTACTATTTGTTTGTGTTTTTGGGATTTCATATGTATACAATTTTACGATATTAGAAATATCGTATTTGTGTGGCTACAATTTTATTAAACTCGTACTAAAGTCTGACCAATTCAAAGATATTTTGTAGCTACTTTGATGAATATTGTTACATATTTGGTACGATTTGATAAATTTGTGCACGTGTTTTTGCTTAAAATTGATACGATCTTACGATTTGTTTGTGTTTTTGGATTTCATGTGTGTATGATGTTACGATATATGGAATATCGTACTTATGTGATTATGATTTTGTTGAACTCGTACTCGAGGTTGACCTATTCATGCATGTTTTGTAGCTATTTTGGGGAATATCGCTACATATTTAGTATGATTAAACAAATTTGTGCATGATTTTTTGCTTAAAATTGATAAGATATTATGATTTGTTTGTATATTTGGGATTTAATGTGAGTACGATATTACGATATTCAGTATGTCGTACTTCTGTGGCTACAATTTTGTTAAACTCGTCGAGACTGACCAAATCATGCATGTTTGTAACTATTTTGGGGAATAACGTTACATACATATTTTGTGTGATTCGACAAATTTTTGTGCATGTGTTTTGTTTAAAATTGATACTATATTAACGATTTATTTATGTTTTTGGATTTCATGTATGTACAATGTTATACTTGAGATTTGTTTGAGATTTGAGGATACCATGTGTGAAAAATAGTACTTCTGTAGATATGATATTGTTAATCTCGTACGTGAGGGTGAATAATTGATGCCACGTAATACAAATTATCTATGAATGCATGTATGTAGTTAGGGTGATTGCCTGTGTGTATGTTGTTACGATATTCCAATATTGTACTTGGTCTGTTACGATGTTGTTAATCTTGTATGTGAGGGTGACCAATTTATAGCACGAAAATAGGAATTCTTTGTGGTTTTGTGAATGCATGTGTGTATGTTGTTTGGATATTCACAATATCGTATTTAGTCTGTTATGATGTTGTTAATCTCGTATGTGAGCGTGAGAAATTGATGCCACGACAATACGAATTATTTGTATTTTTGTGATTGCATGTGTGTATGTTCTTACGATATTCCTAAAATCGTACTTGGTTTGTTACGATTTTGTTTAACTCGTACATGAATATAGATTTGACACCTTTGTATCTAATTATTTTCAAGGTTGCGTGAACACTTGTCCGACCAGCGTTGACTAAACTTCCCTAACACATAGTCCAATGCTATGGCTACGAGGGTCTAATTGGAGAGATTCGCAAAGTGCTCGACTTTTTCGTGCCCGAAGCAAAGGCTGTAGTGAAGGGATCAGTTCTAGGAGCTTTCATGCGCCTAGAGGACTTCAATGTTCGTTCGGGCCTCCCAAGTTATTACGCTTCTCCAAAGTTGAAAATCGAATTCAAGGGTTTTCAAATGATATAGTACAATTTATATTTTGCTTATTACTAGGTGTACACTGTTATGACATTCATAGTATTGTATACGTCTATACGACATTATTAAACTCGTACATGAGACTGAACAATAAATCAAGCTAGTATATCCGCATATGCACGAGATGTTTGAAAATCGTACAATCATGCCACATACTTCTTTGCGCTATGTTACGATTTCAATAAATCGTATCATATAATGAACAACAAAATAACAAAAAATAAGTTATCATCGATATCATGTTATCTCGTATCGAGAACAGTGATAATTATAACTGCATTTCTAAAAGTTTAATATCATTTGTTTGTGATTGCACGCATAATTAAGATTTGTTTGAGATTTGAGCATAGCATGTGTGAAAATCATACTTCTGTAGATACGATGTTGTTAATCTCATACGTGAGGGTGACCAATTGATACCACGACAATGTGACTTGTTTCTGCTTTGTGAATGCATGTGCATAAGTTGTTACAACATTTGTAATATCGTACTTATTTTTATTCGATTTTGTTAATCTCGTACGTGAGGGTGACCAATTATGCTATGACAATACTAATTATTTTAATTTATGTGTAAAGCATGATACGCAACCTTAAAAATAATTAAATACGAAGAAAGATGTCAAATCTGCAATCATATACGAGTTAAGCAAAATCGTAACAATTCAAGTACGATGTTAGGAATATCGTAACAACATACACACATACAATTTGTAATCTCGTGTACGAGAGTATAAATGTTGATACAACCTACGTACATGCATTTACAAAAACTGTGTATTTATAGCCACATTTCTACAAGTTTAATATATATTGTAGCACAAAGCTATTATTTTGTAGCACAGGGTGCTCTAGATATTGCTACGACTTGATAATATTCGTAACAATAATAATGCCACCTTATTACGATATATGTTTAATTCATCCTCATGATTTCACTAGTAGGAGATGTAACAAGAGCATCAACCTCAAAAATAAAGATGCTCTTGTCCTTCTTCATTCGAATCTCAAGCTTAATAAATCTTCATAAGTTATCCCACCAGGTGGTATAGGTATGTATTCTTTCTTCTCACCCTCATAAAGATTGTGATTCCATACTCCACCATGAGCAACAATTAAACAATAATGCCCCGTCTGCATGAAATATGACACGATCAGATTACGAACAAATCTAAATAATGTTACGATATACCATATATCGTACAAACATATGCTACGATATATCAAAAACCTACAATTTAACGTAGTGATAAAGTAATAATAAATAAAAAATCGTAGCAGTGTGTGTCATTATTTCATGATCGTGAAGTACGATATTATGTATGTCTTACGATATATGACACGATATATCCATTCCTACAATCATATTAGAGAGGTGTTTGTACGATCTAAAATACCTCACATGAATAGTAGGAATCTCCAACATTTTCATCAAAGTATTCAACTCAAAAACGTATGTTACCTTCATCCGCATGATTTCGCCAGTAGGAGAAGTAACAAGGGCATCAATTTCAAAAATAAATATGGTCTTGTCCTTCTTCATCCGAATCTCAAGTTTATTCAATAAATCTTCATAACTTATCCCATCAGGTTATATAGGTATGTACTCTTTCCTTCCACCCTCATATATATTCTCATTCCATGATCCACCATGAGCAGCAATTAAACAATAATGCCTAGTCTGCATGAAATATCACACTGTCAGATATCAAACGATGTTACAATATACCATATATCGTACAAACACAAGCTATGATATATAAAAAATCTCACATCATAACGTATTGATAATGAATGTCATACAATATATCACACTACGATATTATGTATGTCGTACAATATATGATACGATATATCCAATCATACACTAGTATTAGAGATATCTATGTACCATCTACAACACGTCGTACAAACTTAACCTCGTGCATGGCCACAATCAAACATTAATACAATGACAAGATCAGATTACAAAAAAATTTAAATGATGTTGCCATATATCGTACAACCATAAGCTACGATATATTCAAATCCTACAATTTAACATAATGATAACGTATGTCGTACAATATATCAAAGTACGATATTTTGTATGTCGTACAATATATGATACGATATATACAATCGTACACCCGTATTAGAAATATATATGTTTGTATGATTTACAACACCTCGTACAAATATAAAACTCGTTCATGGCCACAATCAAACATTGATGTGAATGTACGACTTAAACATATGTCGTCTGACTGTATATCGTACAACCGCGAAAAATACAAAATTCCATATATCAATCCTCACATTCAACAAAAATTATTCGTTAAGTAAACAAAAATCAAACGGCATAACATACAGTACCTCCATTGTCGTAAAAACGGTCGAAAATACGTAGAGCAATGAACACCATAAAAAAAAACAAAAAAAAACAAAAGGAATCGACCACCACCGGAAATAATGGAAAACGAAGATAAATTTTTTCTCTTACCACCACCGCCGGCGAAATAGGAGAAAATGGTATATTTAAAGTAAAATTTCCGGCGAAAATAAAAAAATACACTAAGAGTGAAAAGAGAAGAACAAGAAGAAGAAGAAGAAGAAGAGAAAAAAAATATATTCTCATTTCTTAGGATAAAAAAAAGTAAAAAAAAAAATATGTGAAGTGGTGCATCTAATTATATAGGGTGGTGCATCTCAAATAAAAAAAAAGTAAAAAAATATGCTTAACTTAGTGGTACATCTAATTATATAGAGTGGTGCATCCGAATATGTGAAGTGGTGCATGTGAGCTGAAAGGAAAATAAAAAATAAAAAAAAGTAAAAAAAAATCGAAAAAAAAAATCAACGGGTTGACCCGGGTGACCCGGATTTGACCCGCTTTGACTTGGCCAAATCTTGACCCTTCCTCACCAATAGATCTATGGTGGAGATCTATTCTCATTTCTTAGGATAAGATCTATTCTTATATGATCCTAAACATATATATATATATATATATATATATATATATATATATATATATATATATATATATACGATCTGGTGAGAATGGATTTTATATGAGAACGTGATAATGGTACATTTTAATGCATATATTGCAGAAATGTAATGCATACACATCTTAATGCATATACTACAGAAACCTAATGCATAAACATTGTAATGCATAAATTACCGCAACATAATGCATGGATAAATCTGAGCCATTGATCAACAAAAATCAAGAGTCCAGATTTATTCTCATTTCTCACCTAAGATATCATTCTCACATGATCCTCTTCCTACATACATATACATATACATATATATATATATACTAGGGTTTTCTTTATTACCTTGTCGTCGGTCTTATCGGCCCATCATTTCTTCTTTAGACGGTTCCGATTATCGTGGGAAGATTATTATTTGACTTATTCATCAGCTAGTCGTGCTGACTTATCTGGATATCATGGTCGATTATGTCGGCGCGTCTTGTTAGGCCGTTGGATACCCTGAGTCGAATATTGGCTCCTTTACCCCAATAATTTAATTAAATTTTTATTGGCTGGTATATATAGTCCGACATACTAATTGGGTCGATTTAGTAGGCTTTGTAAGAAGACAAATTTTGTCTACTATAGTTTGTCCCCCACTCTCTAATTAAAATATTTTAACTAGAGACAATATACACATGTGCGCCTACATATATACATAAGGATATTTTTAGGTTAACAATATTTTAAGAAAAATGTAAAGGCCAATTAGGCCAATTATGCCAATAGAATGTAATTGGGTCGAATAACTGATTGAGAATTGCGGGTTCATCAGTCACTTGGCCTCATAGCTAGGCTTTAGGGGTAGACATGTCCAGTGCATCCAATAGTGATTGTAAATACCTACCATTAATGCCAATATTGCCAAGGGTGCTTGTACAGCAACTAAGAGAAAGGGATCGAATGTGGTTGACTAAATCGACGCATCCGGTGCGTCCGATGCTGTCACAACCCCAAATCCTGAGGGACGGCCAAGCCGGGGTGTGACTAGTGGTTGGATTAAAGAGGCGGGGAAGAAAGGGGAATTACTGAATAAATTAACATCGATAACCGAGATAAAAATACTATGAACTGATTCTTATTAGACCAATGAGAGTCAATCTCGAAAGATCGCTCGAAAAAGTTGTGATTAGAGAAGACTGGGTTTAAAGTATGAACAACTTAAACCGAAAAGATTAATATCAATAAGAGAGTTATTTTGCAGCGGAAAAACGTAGAATGAGATCACATATCAAATGTGAAATCGAGGCTCAACTAAACTTTACTTCCTTAAGTACGACCTTTACTCAACCTCCGCCTTCGTCACTCAACCTGCACATTTAAAAACAAACATGTAGGGCTAAGTACATAAAGCACTTAGTGGGCACATTGCCGAAAACAACTCACAAGAGTATAGATTAATCAGGCATCTTTTCATAAACATTCGTAAGACTTATACTGTTGTACACTTAATTCTGGATAACACACTGTAGGTTAACTCAGAATCTGATCGTCTGGATAGCACTCTGTGGGCTAACTAAGAATATGTCCCTCTGGATAGCACTCTGTGGGCTATCTCAGAATATGATCGTTTAGTTGGAATCTCTGGATAACATTCTGTGGGCTAACTCAGAATCCAATACTCTGGATAGCACTCTGTGGGCTAACTCAGAGAGGCACAAGAGAATTCACATAAAACAATTCATTTATGCACTGATAATTACTTTAATACACACTTATTAAAGCAGTAAGTAACACCTTCGAGCAACGCTCATTTTATTTTGATAGAAAAGCCCACCTCAATCGTTTACTGAACAAACTTTAACCTTCTGTCTTCCGTCTTGTCTTCTAATCTCGACGTCCTCCTTCTTTGAATGCAAATAATCACACTTTTAGTATTTGGTCGAGACGTTAAAAAGAAAACAGAAATTCGGAATCGGTTAAGTCTTTTAGGCCTTTAGGCTTTTGCACTTTACTACTTTCTTTTGATTAACTAATAAACGAGACTCGAGCAATTCTCGTTTATAAACTGACTTGGCTCATTGCTCGACACTTAGGTCAGTAGATAAAAGGAAGTCGATAACTCATAACGACTTAGAAGTTCACAAGGAACGAAGTTAAAAGGGATTTAACTTAAGAAATCAAGTTTTGGAAATTTCTGCACAGGTCAGTAAGTTCATATAGAACAGGGTCGAAACAGGGGATGTATCATATACCAAACGAAAGCCACGGATGTCTAGTTCACTCTCCAATTTACGAATCTCGATTTTGTTAAGCGAGCTAAAAGTTATGACAGTTTCCGTAACGCATTGCAAAACAGTCCGCGTGGAACCCTAGTGCTCGTTAACTCGACGCACGACTTTCTAGGTTCGGTTTATGCGATTCTACTTTTATTCTTACGAAATTTTCATCTCAATATAGTCTACATGCATGTCCCTTAATCGGGTACACAATCATGTCTTTTGATTAAACAAACGACGAGCATTTCCTCGTCATTTTCAACTAACCAATTACTATACAAAATCATATTTCAAATTCTATTTCATTCATCAACTTCTCGATTCTTAACTATGACTCATAACATCTCGTATCTCGGATAGAGATATCGTCAACTACAATATCGTTTGTCAAACGACAACAATCATTATTATCAAATTGGTTTTCCTTATTCGACTTTTCTATCGACGTTTAATCTCGTTTCTTTATCTCTTATTCAAAATCGAACCTTTTTAGAATTCCATCAAACTTTACGGTTACGATCATTAACTATCAAGATTATCATAGGTTCGAATCACAAACCCTAATCATTATTCAAGCTCGATTTATCGACGATTGCTCGTCTCTTACTAAAAATCCTACGTTCTCCATTTTCGTTCAAATTTTACAACAACGATCATCATCTAACAAGCATCACTAATATGCAAACTATATTCTAAAAACATTAACGAGCTTCAACTTACCGATGGATTTTACGGTTTTCATTTTATTTTTAGAAAAATTCCAAATAATTATATCATCATCCTCAAACATCCTACATACCATTTCTATTATCCATTCATGCATATCATAACATCTTCCTCATCAAATCCTCACTTGTTCTTCTCTTACATTTCTATTTTTATTTTTTAGAAAATTCTAGAATAATTCATGCATCCTTCTATCATTATATGGAACACAATTCCACTAATCAATCCTCAAGAAAATCGAACTACATCAAACCCCCAAAACTTATTAAAATTTCGGTAATGACATAAATCAAAGGAGGCGGGGTGATTTCTTCATATTCGATCCATATAATCTATTCCTAAGTATACTATAACATGCTTTAACCATAGATTCATCCTCCTACATCCCTTGAAAATTTCGAAATTAATTAAACTTGAAGGATTGAAATTTTGTTCGGTTCATAACATAGACGAAGTGCCTACCTTGTCGAATATGATCTCGGATCTAAAGTCGATCGGTAGATGGATGACTTTGTGGAGCTTGAGAGAGCTTGAGGAATGAAGAACAATGGAAGAAAAAATGAGAGAGAAGATGAGAGGGGGGGGCGGCAATTAGAGGGTGGGAGAGAAGAAATGAGGTGTTATGTTTTTAGATAATATCTCTAAAGTAGGATGACTAACCATGTGATGAGTCATAGGGGGGTAAGGTGGCGGTTTAGGATAGGATTTTAGTCAAAAATATCTCGTTTTCAGGTCTAATACGACGTATTAAAAATCGAGAAATAAATTCTTAGTCGGTTACGTATTCGGTGGAATCTAATTCGACCGTTAGATTAGAAATAAATCACGTACTCGAAAAGCATATTTCGTTTTTCAAAATTCGATAAAAAATCGGGACATCACAGTCCAAATTTTGTCCGGAAAAAATAATAAAAATGGATTTTTACTAACTTACTCGTCTCGCAAAAAAAGTGAATGTAAAATCAGACGGTTTCTCGATTTGAGTTTTCGGGCGAAAATTTTATCGGACGCGAAAACCCTAATACAGTAGTCATTCAACCGACTTCTGGAATTTATTTTCAATAACGGATTTCACCGTTAGTCTTAGAATTGAAAATCCTTAACTTAGGCGTGCAAAGCCTTAATTAATTAGAAAATTTTTATTTCTCGTCGGAAGAAAATATCTGGGGTATTACATTCTACCCCTCTAACGAAAAATTTCGTCCCGAAATTTGCTTACCTCCTTCGCGAAAGTTCCCACGTAGCTTTCTCTTGCCCATGGTAATTCCAGAACACTTTACTAATCGTATCGACTTACTTCTTAACTCTCGCACTTTTCGATCCAAGATCGATTGCGGCCTTTCTTCATAACTTATAACTTAATCAAGAACAACGTCTTGCTGATGAATCACGCGTTTTAGAATTGAACACGTACTTTCTCATACGAGATACGCAAACATAATAAACATTTCATAGACTTGGTGACACGGCCAATCTATATAACATTGAAACCTATCTTTTTCAAGATATCTACTAATCATATATAAAGCTTCGTCTAAGCTTATACTGAACGCGAAGAAATAATCACAATAATCCTTAGTAGGAAAATCATGAGGAAAATCTTGTCCTCATTTTCTAAATTTAAGTCTGATCAACATATATCACATAAGACTTTCGTCACCTCTAGACTTCTTTCTTTCTGACTTGAATCTATCGAAAGAGTATATCTATCATTCCACTGAGTGAATCTAGTTCTAGATCCTTCCTTCCATACAAGGCCTCGTAAGGCATAATACTTATCGTAGCCTGATAACTATTAACACTAGCGTCCTTAACATTTCTTCTAATACTTGAATCGTTCTCTCGGATTTACTTAAAATTCTCTCTCGTAAGTCTGGTGTAGCTACTATTCAGTTTAGTTATTGTCTCAGGTGTATCTAGCACTTCCAAATCCATCATCTCAATTTTTGTACAAGTGTTTCTTCTTCGATTAAGAGACACCCTACTTTAGTTGGAGTCTTGCGACTCAGCGTGTGTGCTACGACGGTTGCTTTTCCTGGATGGTAATTGATACCAAAATCATAATTCTTCCATCCCATAGGTTATATCCATATCAAACATTTTCATTAACTCTTTACTTTAAACGTTCACTTACTTTACTAAACCCCTTTTTTCACTTAAAAAATTCACAAAACTGAAACAGGTAATAACTCTGATACTAGTTCTATAAACTTTTTAACTTCTCAAGTTAAACAAGTTCCTTGTTAAACAAGTTAGTTGAATATTCTTGTTTAACTAACACGATTAGAAGAAATTTTCACGAAGTCAAAGCCCACTCACGGGGTCATATGTACATATACGTCGAATGAGTACTGTTTTGCCTCCAACGAGGACTTATACAAAACTAGACTACTACTAGTCTGAGTTAGGCCAATTAGTTGCCTAGTGACCCTTGCCCTTGTCCTGTGCTTCTGGCCCATTCACAAATGTCCATGCATTCTGCTCTTGTTGCTGTTGTGACTGTTGTTGTTGCGGATGTGGCTGAGCTTGATTAGCTCTCAAGGGTTAGGGCTGACCATACTGATTCGATCCTTCTGGTTGCAATGGTTTCGGACAATTTCTTCTCACGTGTCCCTTCTGACCACAGTTATAACAACCGTAAATGTTTGCCAAACAATTACCAAAGTGCATTCTGTTACACTTAGGGCAGGTAGTGTAATACCCCGAGCTTCTATAACATTAGAGAGTGTATTAAATAACCTTATAAGTTTAAATGGCGAGATTTGAGGAATAAAATTTTTTCTAAATAAGTAGAAGTGAGTAAAACTACTGAAATGCCTTATGTGTTTTTACGTGAGATTATCTGTTTCTATTTCTTGAAATGATAATGTGATGCATATATTGAGCTTATTTGTATGAGAATGAGTACGAGTATGATTTTCAGAGATTTCCGAGGATTTTGATTTGAAGCGAATATTGTTGATAACCGAGAAATCGCTATACATTGATGAACTTAGAATAGATTTTAATTAAAATCTTTGAACCTAGAATTAATTCTAAGGTCATTGAGATAAGATAGAAGCTTATCCGAGATTATTTGAGAATGTTACAAGAATTGAATTATTAAAGGATTAATAAGCCGACTAATTTTTAGTTTTCTTCGTTATATGGAATTTAGACCTCAAAATTTGATAATCGGAATCCTTAATTTATTTATTGAGATGTGAGATAGGTTTGAGATGTTTTTAATGTCGGAAACGAGACGAGGAGAGATTAGATCCGTTTTTAGCATAAATGGAATAATACGGACTTTTTATCCGGAAAACTTTTTACGACCGGGTAAATAATACCCGTAATAAAATAATAAGAAAAATCCCTCTCATCTCTCTCCCTCTCCACCGCCATCTCTCAACCTCTCTCCCTAATCTCTCTCTCTACAAACCTATTTGCAAGTCTACACTTAGATTTCATCATGAATATTCTTTAGCAAAGAATAAAATTCTAGTAACTTGTGATATAAAGATTGCATGCATTATCCCATCCCATCAATCCATCTATTTTTCTCTCTTAATCCAATTTCCAACACCTTTTCATCATTAAGATTCTATATGTTGGGACAATATCTAGTATATCTTATTTCAAACTTGAGAGATGCATTGAATCATTTCATTCTCTCAAGACATCTCTCTCTCTCGAAAACTCTCTCTCCCTCTCTCTCATTGCCGAACACACACACACATTACATACTTGGAGATTTCCTCCATTAAAGCTTAGCATTCAAGCTCTAATCTCATGAAGATCAAGATAAGATCATCATCATCCTAGTTCTTTCAAGCCCTAAATTGAAAGGTAATAATTCTCCAAGTTCTTGAGTTTGAAATCCAATAATCATCCTTATTCCTTCATTATTTTCGGCTCTTAAGCCCTAAAAATGGATGATTAATTGTTTTTTCATATTTTCTTGAGGATTCAAGATGATTTCTTTCATGGTGAATCCAAGCTAGAAGTTTGAGCCCTATTTCTCCACCATTTTCAGCCAAAGAAGAGATCAAGGAGGAGAAATCCAATTTATTTTCTAAAAGTATGATATTCATTTGATTTCTTGTATATATGTATCCCTATAAGCCCTAAAAGAAAGAAAACATGCATGCATGGTATTTATTTTATGTTTAGGCAAATTAGGGTTATCGATGTGAGGATCGAGTGAGGAGAAATCGATAGGAGAATCGAATTCTAGGATTTAATCTATGAATTAAGAGAGAAAAAGAAATTTAAAAACCCTAAAAATTGAGTAATACCGAAAATATAGGAGAAAAACCCTAAACTAGGCTGACTGCCTACTATTTACCGAGTGCACTAACAGGCTGCAACTCCGTACCTATTAAAAGTACTAGAACGGAAACGATTCATAAAATTTCGTATCCGTTTGAGTACTACAAAAACTAGTTACTGATCCGACTATGTACAGGACAAAAGAGCTACTACTACTACTAACATGCGTCTACGACGCTCTACTCGACAAACTATAAACGAGTCGGAACTGCCCTCTACGGCCTAAAAACCCTAAGAGTCCTCCTCTGGGTCCTCCTCCGGATCCTCGTCCGGGTACTCCTCCTCAGACTCTGAACCAAAGACGAGCTGGAGTGCCTCGTGCTCCCTCAGAGTAGAGCCATCAGAAAGTGTAAGCAGAGTGGGTGACGGTGCCTCTGAAACTGTCTCCTCAAGGTCGGAAACAAGGTAGTCCTCACTGATCTCTACTGCACGCTTCTTCAGGGAAAGAAGGTGCTCTGGAACGGAACCGGTACCTGATCCTGACTCGAACTCCTCCCTAGAACGGACTCTGGACGGTCCTGCCTCCATCTGACCTCTGACTACGCCCCACTTCGCACAGATCTCCTCAAGCGGCGTCAGTGGAGATGGCAACTCTAACATGGCGACAAGCTCCGTGTCGATCCCTCGGTGCTCAGACTCCTCCCGAAACAGTCCTGTCTCTAAAGGTCCTCTGACTCTAACACAAATGTCAGGTAAGAACGGTGAAGATAGTCCTAACAACGCGGCTATCTCGGCGTCGATCTCTACGAATCTTGGTCCTGGGATCAACTCCTCGATCTGTGTACTCACTGGCGGTAACTCTAGTGTAACAGCGGGCTCTGCGTCCTCCTCTAACTGCTCTAACTCCGCGTCACACTCCTCACTCGGCACAAAGTCTGGTGGTAACTCCAACAAGGCAACTCTGGGTCCAAGTCGAGGTGCTTTAGCTCGGTCTCTGTGGGAAACTGACTGTAGGGGAGATGCGGCTCAAAAGGAACTGGAAGCATGTATCTGCTGTCAAAGAATCGCATGTGTACAAACAGGGCGAATCCCGTGTAATTGCCAGTCGGCTCGATGTCGTCGCCGAAAATCCCTAGAAAGTACCACGCCACGCGGTGCGCCCAACCGCGCCACTCTTCCGGTAGGTGTACAATCAGGTCTGATATTGCCTGACTCTCCGGAATCAAGTGCCGCACTGGAAAGTAAACTGACGAAAAGTTGCTTACTATCTGTCCCACATCCTCCTCACCGTAATCTGCCTTGAACTCATAATACTCGTCTTGTATCATATCTAGTATGGTACGCTCGCACGCGGCCAAGGGCTGGCTCTTCCGAGCAGTAACACGAGTCCTAGTCATCCTACAAAAGTTTTAAGGAAACACGGATCAGTAACAGGTAGGGAAATAACTTATCTCAACGAAAATACTTAAATTACAAAATGAACATTCCTTATTCAATTGTAACATCACCACTTAAGACAACCACTTATCAAGACTTCTAGCAATTCAAGAAATTGCACTCAAACAATATATATATATAATTAAAAATTTCGAGATTTTTATTTCCATTCCTTGTCTTACTATGTTCTTACTTACTTTAATTCTTTAGTAGTTTCTCAACAACATTTCTTAACGATTCTTACTTATTAAAACAAAGTACGTTTACTTTGTTCATGTTACTTATTCAAAAGTAACATCCATTTACAAAAGAATTTGTCGTTAACTACTCTTTATACTCGTACTATTGGTAATCTTTGCTCAAAGACGAAATATGGAATAAATTCCAAAAGAAAATGGAATATAACTTAGAGAATAACTTTTCTGGAAACTACGTTCCAGTTGTCGTCGCTAGAATCGGACGATCGATAGAAAAATTTAATCAAGCTTCGTGCTCGACTTCTAATAATTTATACGATTTTCTTCGTAGAGTTCGATCAAGGCGAATTCTACTGAAACACGGAACGAAAAGAAAATGGAATGACGTGGCACGAATGACGTCATTTACGTTACTTACACGTAAGCAACGTTCACTTATTTCATTTGGCTTTGATTCCCTTTATTCTGTCTTCGTCGTCTCGTTCATATCTTTCTTAATTCGAAGCCAAAAGCTTCTCAAACGTCTAATCGTTTACTCCGTTTACTAACACGATTTACCGTACCATTTTTATTTCATTTTCCTCGCAGGAATTTTTTTTTTGTTTGGATTTTTAAAACAAAGATCGACTTTGCCGAATCTTTTATTCATGTCACTTAACACACGTGACATTTATCAGTAGAAGTCCTTCTCGTGTTGGGGATCTCCTTTTGAAATCATTTCAAAATAAACTTTCTTAAAAACGTCTAAGTTCTCGAAGAACCGGAAAGTTCTTAGGTTTCGAGTCAATGTTCTCATGGAACCGGGAAAAATCCCTAAAATTCAACTATATTCTTGTGTCCAAATATTTTTCAAAAGAAAGAAATTATCGCGCAAATAATTTCACATAAGATAGTACTCGTACTATCGCATAATCACATAAAGTATAAAAATTATACTTTCATAAAATTCTTATTTTTGGCACACAACTCATTCTCATTCTCAATTTCATTGAATACTTGTTCATAAATTTCTTATTTAAAAGAAATCACATCATTAAAAATTCTTTCCTTTTTCCTCGTTGAGTCGAGTTAAGAATGAGAATCGAGTTACAAATAGAAATGAAATTCCTATTTCATAAGAGTTAATAAAAATAAGAAGAATTTTTATTAATTGAGTAAAGATTTATAATACGTTTCATAAGATACAAGTTTGGAAAAGTGTTGTTTATAAGTCGAGAAAGATAACTTTTATTAATTGAGTTTTTATAAAAAGAAATTCGTATTTGAATTAAGTACTAAAATAAAAATTGAGTAAATGTTAACGTGTCTTGAAATGTGATTGAATTCGAGGCAATATGTTTGATTTATTTTGAATTGTTATGTAATTGAATTAACGTGCTTAAGTGAATGATATTATTTGATGATGACGTAAAAGATTATTGAGTTTGTTTTGTATGCAAAACAATTGAGTTGTTAAGTTGATAATTAAATCAAGAATTGATTAAGTTTATAAAAGAAAACTTGAGTAATAGAATTTAGATAGACAACGTTTCATAATTAAAGCGAGAAGTGCTAAGACATTGGTTAGTAGTATTAACCAATCGAGTAGAGTTAATGGCTTTAGAGACGAGAATGCGAAACTCATTTAGAAAAGAATAGCTTTGAGAGCAACGAGTCAAGTAGAATGTAATACCCCGGAAATTTTCTACTGCGTTAAAAATTCAAAGTTAATAATAATTACAGCTTTGCATGCCTAAGTTCATAAAATTAAATTCTAAGACTAACAGTTTCACAGCCCCAAATCCCGAGGGACGGCAGAAGCCGGGGTGCGACTGGGATTGGATTAAAGAAGCGGGGAAGAAGGGGGCTGACTAGCTAAACATACATAAAAGACATCATACATTCAATGAACAAGACTTAACTATTAAAAAGGAAGAGTTAATCATGAAGGATTACTCGACAAAAGGTACTCGAAAGTATCTAAGTTAAAGTTTACAGACTTAAACTACAGTGATTTGTTTAATGTACATATTCTCAAAAAGAGACTAGAGTTTTGCAGCGGAAAGTAGGTCATAGCTAAAGCAATCCTAACTTCTCAACTCGACTCAACTTCAACCACCGCCGCTCTCGTCGCTTCAACCTGCACATTTATAAACACATGAAGGGCTAAGTACAAAAGTACTTAGTGGGCACGATGCCGAAAACATAAGCATAATTATAGATAATCTGGCATTTCATAATTTGTAGCACATCGGGGTTTTATTAAAAATAGCCCGTGTCTACTAAAATATTTTCTGACTCATTTTCACAATTTCCTCGGCCGAGCATTTTCTGGTATGTTACGTTCAAATCTTGACCAATTCTCATTCACCGTGGCTGGTTACCCCTCAACAGGATACCACATACACCACAGGTTACAAAGTGCACTAACTCTGGAAAGTACTTAATAGCTAACTCAGAGCCGATCGTTAGTTAACCTATTTCGATTAACTCTTAAATCTGGAAAACACGAATGTTAACTCAGATAGGTACAAGAGAACTCACATAAAACATAAAATAGTTCATGCCATAATTATCACTTTGAAAACACAGATATCAAAGCGATAAAGAAAGGTTTTTGAGCATTGCTCGTTTTGTTTTATATATAGAAGCCCACCTTAGCATTTACAGAACTAAGTACGAGGTTCCGTTCTCCTGATCTTCCGTCCTTTCCTTACTGCTGTCTTCCTCCTTCATCGTAAAATAATAACACTTTAAAATCGGTCGTAAAAGATAATCGATCATAGAAATTCGAATTAGGTTTTAGTCGTTTCGTTTCTTTAGGCATTTGCACGCTACTATTTTCATTTTAATTAAATGGGAACGAGACTTGAACAAATCTCGTTTAGAACTCGAAAGGTCTCATACTCGACTCTTAGGTCAGTAGAGAAGATAGTCGTTAACTTATTACGGCTTAAACGATCGAAAGAAACTAAGTTGCGAAGAAAACAACTTAGGCAAACAAATCCTGAAATTCCACTGCGCAATGCAGTAGTTCTGGGGACTGCCCAGAACAGAGGAATTGGAAACAGGGGATGAGCTCTGTACCGTTAGAAAGCTTGGAAAGTCTAGTTTACGCTCCAATTTACGGATCTCAAATCCGATAAACGAGCTAAAAGTTATTACATTTTCCGGGAAGGGCCGCAAAACTGCCGCGGCTAACCCTAGTTGCTCGATAGAATCGACGTATAACTTCCTAAGTTCGTTCTAAGTTCTTGTACTCGATTTCTTATGAAATTTCACTCTCAAGGCATTCAACACGTACTCCCGTACATGAAGGAATCCTTTTCAAAACTCGTTTTGAACTACGACGATCAAACCTCGTCGTTTCAACTACCATTTACTATACCAAAATCAAGTTAACAAATTCTCGTTTCTAGTTCTCGACTATAACTACAACTCATATTATAATATTTCGGATGCTCATGTCGTCAACTACAATGTCGTACCTTAGTCCATTATAAACATTATTATCAAGTTAGAAACCTTACTCGACTTCTCGATTATTAATTACGTCCACTTGTTCGTCTCTTACGAAATTCCAAAAGTTATCGGAATTCGTTCATTTTCTACGACATTAATCAACATCTTACGAGATTCATTATTATATACATCATCACCTCATATCATTACTAAAACTCAACTTAATTCGAGTTCTTAGTCTTTTACGATTTCATTAACATTTTTAGAAAATTCCAATTAAATTCATAACATTATCTATCATTACCTAGAACCTTAATCCATCATCATTTCATCAATAAAAACAAGCTACATGAAATTCCCCAATCCTTCATATTTTTCGGTAATAACATAATAAATTAAGGGGTGATTTTCTTCATCGATTAACATCATTAATCCATTAATCATACTACTTTATCATCAATTAACCAATTATCAATACCATTACATCACTAATTTGAAAAACCATCCTCAAACCCTAAGTCTAAACTCGGTTCTCACTTATAATCATAGGGGTTTCGATTTCTTTTTGTTTTAATCACTAATTAAACCACTCCTAAGCAATATTATACCATCAATTGAAGAATCCAAATTATCCTACAACAAATCCCTAATTTTCGGTAATAATAAGAAAATAGGGTTCTTGATTTTTTTTCAATTTTAATCATAGATCCATATCTAATCCATCTAGTTATACTAATTAGAGATCAAAACATCTAATCTCCATCATCCATAAAAAATCGATCCACATGAAAAAATTAAAAGAAATGGATTCCAATTGGATAGGATTAGAGAGGAGGAGATTACCTTGACAATTAATAAAGGAAGTTGGATGATTCGATGGTTGGATGAAGAACTTGTGAAGATTTCTTGCCCAAGAACTTGAAGTTCCAACAATGGTGAAATGAAGAAAATGGGAGAGAGGTGTGTGTGTGTGTGTACCGAATTGAGAGGGAGAGGAGTGAGGATGATGACATAATTTGTTGTATGATAAAGGTTAATAGGTGTAAAGTTAAGAAAATATCCTAAGTAGTGAGTCATGAGATTAATACTAATATAAAATCAAAATATCAAGGTTGTGAGAGGAGGAGAAGTCGGCATTGAGGGGAGAAAAAGAAGAAATTACGCATTTTTCCCGCGCGATACGACGTTACGGAAATCGAACGACGAAAAGCGTAGCTCGGCACAAAATCGTCAAATTCCGATTCGACCAAAAATTCTAACATATTTAACTTATTCGGAAAGTAATATTTAAAAACTTAATTCCGACAAAAACTCGGGACGACACAGTCCGAGTTTCGTTCGAAAAATAAAAAAAACGAACTTTCTCGGGCGAGTTCGTATCGCGATTTCGTGAATGTAAAAATCAGACGGTTTTCCGTTCCGAGTTCTAGAACTAAAAAGTTTTCGTACGCGATAACCCAAAATACAGTAGTCATCTAACTGACTTCCGTAATTTATTTTCGGAAACGGATTTCACTGTTGGTTTTAGAATTCAGAATCGTAAACTTAGGCGTGCAAAGCCATTTTTATTATTAACTTTAAATTTTTAGGACTGTACGGAAAATCTGGGGTATTACATCCTACCCCCCTTGCGAAAAATTTCGTCCCGAAATTTGCATACCTTCTGCAAAAAGATGAGGATATCTCTCCTTCATCTTCTCCTCGAGCTCCCACGTGGCTTCTTCTTGGCCGTGGTGGTTCCAAAGCACTTTATTGATTGATATCGATTTAGTTCTTAATTCTTGGACTTTTCTATCCAAAATCGATATCGGTTTCTCTTCATAGCTTAGGTCAGATTCAAGAACTACGTCTTGCTGACTAATGACGTGCTTAGGATCATAGACATATTTTCTCAATTGAGAAACGTGAAATACGTTGTGGACACTTCCTAGACTTGGCAGTAGGACCAATCTATAAGCGATGGGTCCTATCCTCTCGAGGATTTTATAAGGTCCTATGAACCTGGGTCTTAGTTTACCCTTAACTCCGAATATAAGGATTCCTCTGGTCAGTGATATCTTAAGGAAAACTTTATCTCCTATTTCAAACTCAAGATTGGTTCGACGGTCATCGACATAAGACTTCTGTCGGCTCTGGGCTTCTTTCATTCTATCTCGTATCTGCCGAACTATCTCAATCATCTCATTTAATGCATCCGGGCCTAGGTTCTTTCTCTCACCTACTTCGTCCCAATAAAGTGGTGATCTACATTTTCTTCCATACAAAGCCTCATACGGCGCCATTCCTATCGTGGCCTGATAGCTGTTGTTGTAAGCGAATTCGACCAAGTGTAGAATTTCTTCCCAATTCGCGCCTCGGTCCAAAACCACTGTCCTTAACATATCGACTAAAATCTGAATCGTCCTCTCTGAGTGTCCATCTGTCTGTGGGTGAAACGCTGTACTGAAGTTTAGCTCTGTTCCTAATTTTTTCTGCATTGTAATCCAAAATCTCGAGGTAAATTTGGCGTCTCTATCTGATATTATGACCTTCGGTACTCCATGCAGACGTACAATCTCTCTGATGTACAACTGAGCTAGTTTCTCTAATCCGTAGGTAGTTTTAATCGGCAAGAAATGTGCTGACTTCGTAAGTCTATCGATTATTACCCAAATAGCTGTGTTTCCTCTTCTTGACTTAGGCAAGCCTGACAAAGTCCATAGCTATGCCTTCCCATTTCCATTCTGGGACATCCAATGGTTGTAGCAATCCATACGGTCGTCGGTGTAAAGCCTTAACTTGTTAACATGCCAAACATCTTTCTACAAACGAGGCAACGTCTCGTTTCATTCCATTCCACCAGAAGTTCCTTCTCAAATCTTGATACATTTTCGTACTTCCTGGGTGTGCTGTATAAGGTGTATCGTGAGCCTCACTCAAGATTTCATTCTTCAGTTCGCTGTCGTCATCAGGAATACAGATTCTGTCTTCATAAAGGATCGCATTGTCTGGTGCTTCAAAATATCCATCTGGTTTCTCTGTTCTTATCTTTAATCGCAACTTTTCCATTGATTCATCCTTTCTCTGAGCACTGATGATTCTTTCTCTCAAATCTGGTGTAGCTTCTAATGCTGCTATCTGACTTGTTATCGTAGCTGGCGTGTCGAGCACTTTGATATCCATCTTCTCGAATTCTCGTACTAAAGTTTCTTCCTCTACAAAAAGGCATCCTAACTTCGTTGGAGCCTTGCGACTCAATGTGTCTGCTACCACATTAGCCTTTCCTGGATGATAGTTAATTCCGCAGTCGTAATCCTTGACTAGTTCAAGCCATCTCCTTTGTCTCATATTCAATTCTTTCTGCTCGAAAAAGTACTTCAGGCTCTTGTGATCGGTGAATATCTCAACCCTTACACCATAGAGATGGTGTCTCCAAATCTTTAACACATGCACCACGGCTGCGAGTTCTAAGTTGTGGGTTGGGTACTCAACTTCGTGTGGTCGAAGTTGTCGTGAAGCATAAGCTATCACTCGTCCATCTTGCATTAAGACACAACCTAATCCATTTTTCGATGCGTCGGTGTAAACCACATATTCCTTGCTTGTGTCTGGAAGAGCTAATACTGGCGCTGTGGTTAATTTCTCCTTGAGCGTTTGGAAACTCTTCTCACACTCGTCCGTCCACTTAAATTTGGTTTCCTTCCTGAGTAGCTGTGTCATCGGCCCAGCAATCGTGGAGAATCCTTCAATGAATCTTCTGTAGTAGCCTGCCAAACCTAAGAAACTTCTGATCTTATTCTGACTTGTTGGTGACTTCCAGTTGTGCACTGCTTCTACCTTGGCTGGATCCACTTTGATTCCTTCCGCTGATACTATGTGCCCAAGGCACATTACTTCCTTCAGCCAAAATTCACATTTACTGAATTTGGCGTAGAGTTTCTCGATTCTTAGTGTTTCCAACACTATCCGTAGATGTTTCTCGTGCTCCTTTTCATCCTTAGAGTAAACGAGGATGTCGTCGATGAATACTAAAACGAATTTGTCCAAGTAAGGGTGGAAAACCAAATAGCATTACTAGGAATTCGTAATGGCCATATCGGGTTCTAAAGGCGGTCTTCGGTACATCTTCAGGTTTGATCTTCAGCTGATGGTACCCTGACCTTAAATCTATTTTAGAAAAGACTCCTGCACCTTTAAGCTGATCGAACAGATCCTCGATCCTTGGCAAAGGATATTTGTTCTTGAGTGTGATCTTGTTCAGTTCTCGATAATCTATACACATTCTCATCGATCTATCCTTTTTCCTAACAAACAACACGAGTGCTCCCCAAGGTGAGACGCTTGGCTTGATGAAACCAAGGTCTAGCAATTCTTGTAACTGGATTTTGAGCTCTTGTAGTTCTTTCAGTGCCATCCTATATGGGGCTTTAGACTTAGGAGCTGCTCCTGGTTCTAAGTCGATCGTGAAGTCCACATGACGATCTGGTGGCAATCCTGGTAACACTTCTGGAAAGACGTCTTCGTATTCATTCACAACTTTTACGTCTTGGATGGTCTTCTCGGCTCCTGGCTCTCCGACTAGGTACACGAGATAAGCTGTGGTACCTTTCTTCTTCATGAGTTTCGTGGCTTGAAGGGCTGATATAATTGGTACGCCTCTACCCATGGAGATTCCATGGAATTCAGTTGGTTCTTTACCCGGGGGTTGAAAAGAGATTTTTCTCTCGTTGCAGAGAATTGTGGCATAATTCTCTAACAACCAATCCATTCCTAGGATTATATTTACGTCCCACATTATCATAAACATTTAAGTTGTTCGCTTTAACCTTAAGAGTTCCGACTTCTAGTTCTAGGTTAGAGCAAACATGTGTGGAAGTAGTGATCTCTCCTGAAGGTGTAGCTACTCTCATAGAATGTGTAGCTCTTACAGGCCTGATGTCTAAGTTATCGGCACACGAGCCAGCAATGAAAGAATGCGATGCGCCAGTATCAAACAGTATCTTAATGGGGATGTTGTGTAGTTTTCCCATACCTGCTAGGTTGCCTTTTCCTTTGTGCTGGCCACCCTGTTTGATAGCGCATGCCCTCGCATTCTATTGCTGCTGTGCATGCTGCTGGAACTGCTGTTGGTTCATTTGTGGCTGCTACGGCTGTGCTTATATGGCTCTGAGAGGTATGGCTTGCAGTGGTTTCGGGCAATCCTTCTTCATATGCCCCTTCTGTCCACAGTTGAAATAGTTGGGGGTGTCTATCTGACAGACTCCAAGATGGGCTATGTTGCACTTAGAGCAGACAAGAATGGTAACCCTCTCTGGGTTAATTCCTCCCTGGTTGAAGTTTCGTTGCTGCCCTTGCGGTTGGTTCTGTTGACCGTTGCCCTTTCATGGTGCGTTCTGCTTATTCCCCTGAATAAACAACCCCGATTGGTTGTTTCCCTGCCACGGCCTTTTGTTGATGTTGTTGTTGTTGTTGTTGTTGTTGTTGTTGTTGTTGTTGTTGTTGTTGTTGTTGTTGTTCTGACCAGGCTGCTGATAGCCCTGCTGGAAGCCCCTCTTCTAATTACCCTGGTTGTTATAATTCTGATTGTAGCCTCCGCTACCTCTTCCATTCCACTTCCTCTTTCCCTGATAGTTGCTATTATTGTTGTTATAATAGCCTCGGTTCTGGTTCTGTGCTGGTGTTGGTGCAGTTGGTACAACCTTCTTCTCATCAGGCACGACGGCCTCCATTTCCAATGCTCTTCCCAAAATATCAATGTAGCCTAGTCCCCCATGACTAGCTAACGCGATTCCCAGTTCGTGTCGTAGTCCTCCTTGGAACTTCTTCAATAATTTCTCCTCGGTATCAACTAAAGCAGGTGCATACCTAGACAGTTTGCAAAACTTAGCATCATACTCAGTCACGGTCAGCTTTCCTTGCTTCAAATTATAGAACTCGACTTCCTTCTGTGCTCTATATGTTTTGGGTACGTACTTATCAAACAGTATTTCCTTGAACTCTTCCCACGTGAAACGAGCCAGCTGCTCTGCGGGTATCACCTTCTGCCTGGCTTCCCACCAATAATCTGCCGATCCAGTTAGTTGGAACGCGACACATAGCATTCTCTCCTCATCAGTACATCTAAGGAGTTTGAATATCATCTCAGTAGATATTACCCATAGCTCAGCATCGCTAGGGCTGCCCGTTCCATTAAACATCGGGGGGTTTCTTTTGAGGAAAAGGTCCTCAATATCTCTACGGGGTGGTGGTGGTGGTGGTGGTGGTGGTGATGGGGGCGGTGATGGCGATGGTGATGGGGTAGCATTATGTTCTTGTTCTTGTTCTCTGTCGTTCTCTGGTTCACGTCTCCCACGTCCTCGAGGCCTTCCAGGTCCTCGACCTCTCCTATTATTAACGTTTCTTGGTGGCATTTTCTTTGATCTAAAGAAATTTGAAATTCTCATTAGTCATTTCTGTTAATCACTCTTAGTACTTACTAGCTCGTTCTCAACTTAATCAAGTTCACGGGACGACATATCGAACATAGCTTCGATATTAACTTCGAAATCTTTTAACTTTCAAGTTAAACTTTACATTTCTCGCTATACGAATTCATTGACATTCAGATTTAATTACACGATTCATAGGAAATTTTTCTCGTGATTAAAAACCCTCTCATGGGTCATGTATATATGTATACATCAAAAAGAATATTAATTCTGCCTCCAACGAGGACTTATACAAAAAGTTAGACTACTACTAGTCTAAACTAGGCTGACTGCCTACTATTTACCGGGTGCACTAACAGGCTGCAACTCCATACCTATTAAAAGTACTAGAACGGAAACGATTCATAAAATTTTGTATCCGCTAGAGTACTACAAAAACTAGTTACTGATCCGACTATGTACAGGACAAAAGAGCTACTACTACTACTAACATGCGTCTACGACGCTCTACTCGACAAACTATAATCGAGTCGGAACTGCCCTCTACGGCCTAAAAACCCTAAGAGTCCTCCTCTGGGTCCTCCTCCGGATCCTCGTCCGGGTCCTCCTCAGGATCCTCGTCTGGGTCCTCCTCCTCAGACTCTGAACCAAAGACGAGCTGGAGTGCCTCGTCCTCCCTCAGAGTAGAGCCGTCAGAAAGTGTAAGCAGAGTGGGTGACGGTGCCTCTGAAACTATCTCCTCAAGGTCGGAAACAAGGTAGTCCTCACTGATCTCTACTGCACGCTTCTTCAGGGGAAGAAGGTGCTCTGGAACGAAACCGGTACCTGATCCTGACTCGAACTCCTCCCTAGAACGGACTCTAGACGGTCCTGCCTCCATCTGACCTCTGACTACGCCCCACATCGCACAGATCTCCTCAAGCGACGTCAGTGAAGATGGTAACTCTAACATGGCGACAAGCTCCGCGTCGATCCCTCGGTGCTCAGACTCCTCTCGAAACAGTCCTGTCTCTATAGGTCCTCTGACTCTAACACAAACGTCGGGTAAGAACGGTGAAGATAGTCCTAACAACGCGGCTATCTCGGCGTCGATCTCTATGAATCCCGGTCCTGGGATCAACTCCTCGATCTGTGTACTCATTGGCGGTAACTCTGGTGTAACAGCGGGCTCTGTGTCCTCCTCTAACTGCTCTGACTCCGCGTCAGACTCCTCACTTGGCACAAAGTCTGGTGGTAACTCCAACAAGGCGGAAAACTCTGGGTCCAAGTCGAGGTGCTCTAGCTCGGTCTCTGCGGGAAACTGACTGCAGGGGAGATACGGCTCAAAAGGAACTGGAAGCATGTATCTGCTGTCAAAGAATCGCCTGTTTACAAACAGGGCGAATCCCGTGTAGTTGCCAGTCGGCTCGGTGTCGTCGCCGAAAATCCCTAGAAAGTACCACGCCACGCGGTGCGCCCAACCGCGCCACTCGTCCGGTAGGTGTACAATCAGGTCTGATATTTCCTGACTCTGCGGAATCAAGTGCCGTACTGGAAAGTAAACTGACGAAAAGTTGCTTACTATCTGTCCCACATCCTCCTCTCCATAATCTGCCTCGAACTCATAATACTCGTCTTGTATCATATCTAGTATGGTACACTCGCACGCAGCCAAGGGCTGGCTTTTCCGAGCAGTAACACGAGTCCTAGCCATCCTACAAAAGTTTTAAGGAAACACGGATCAGTAACAGGTAGGGAAATAACTTATCTCAACGAAAATACTTAAATTACAAAATGAACATTCCTTATTCAATTGTAACATCACCACTTAAGACAACCACTTATCAAGACTTCTAGCAATTCAAGAAATTGTACTCAAACAATATATATATATATATATATATAATTAAAAATTTCGAGATTTTTATTTCCATTCCTTGTCTTACTATGTTCTTACTTACTTTAATTCTTTAGTAGTTTCTCAACAACATTTCTTAACGATTCTTACTTATTAAAACAAAGTACGTTTACTTTGTTCATGTTACTTATTCAAAAGTAACATCCATTTACAAAAGAATTTGTCGTTAACTACTCTTTATACTCGTACTATTGGTAGTCTTTGCTCAAAGACGAAATATGGAATAAATTCCAAAAGAAAATGGAATATAAATTAGAGAATAACTTTTCTGGAAACTACGTTCCAGTTGTCATGGCTAGAATCGGACGACGATAGAAAAATTTAATCAAGCTTCGTGCTCGACTTCTAATAATTTATATGATTTTCTTCGTAGAGTTCGATCAAGGCGAATTCTACTGAAACACGGAACGAAAAGAAAACGGAATGACGTGGCACGAATGACGTCATTTACGTTACTTACACGTAAGCAACATTCACTTATTTCATTTGGCTTTGATTCCCTTTATTCTGTCTTCGTCGTCTCGTTCATATCTTTCTTAATTCGAAGCCGAAAGCTTCTCAAACGTCTAATCGTTTACTCCATTTACTAACACGATTTACCGTACAATTTTTATTTCATTTTCCTCGTAGGAAAATTTTTTTATTTTTGTTTGGGATTTTTAAAACAAAGATCGACTTTGCCGAATCTTTATTCATGTCACTTAACGCACGTGACATTTATCAGTAGAAGTCCTTCTCGTGTTGGGGATCTCCTTTCGAAATCATTTCAAAATAACGTTTCTTAAAAACGTCTAAGTTCTCGAAGAACCGGAAAGTTCTTAGGTTTCGAGTCTATGTTCTCATGGAACCGGGAAAAATCCCTAAAATTCAACTATATTCTTGTGTCCAAATATTTTTCAAAAGAAAGAAATTATCGCGCAAATAATTTCACATAAGATGGTACTCATACTATCGCATAATCACATAAAGTATAAAAATTATACTTCCATAAAATTCTTATTTTTGGCACACAACTCATTCTTATTCTCAATTTCATTGAATACTTGTTCATAAATTTCTTATTTAAAAGAAATCACATCATTAAAAATTCTTTCCTTTTTCCTCGTTGAGTCGAGTTAAGAATGAGAATCGAGTTAGAAATAGAAATGAAATTCCTATTTCATAAGAGTTAATAAAAATAAGAAGAATTTTTATTAATTGAGTAAAGATTTATAATACGTTTCATAAGACAACAAGTTTGGAAAAGTGTTGTTTATAAGTCGAGAAAGATAACTTTTATTAATTGAGTTTTTATAAAAAGAAATTCGTATTTGAATTAAGTACTAAAATAAAAATTGAGTAAATGTTAATGTGTCTTGAAATGTGATTGAATTCGAGGCAATATGTTTGATTTATTTTGAATTGTTATGCAATTGAATTAACGTGCCTAAGTGAATGATATTATTTGATGATGACGTGAAAGATTATTGAGTTTGTTTTGTATGCAAAACAATTGAGTTGTTAAGTTGATAATTAAATCAAGAATTGATTAAGTTTATAAAAGAAAACTTGAGTAATAGAATTTAGATAGACAACGTTTCATAACTAAAGCGAGAAGTGCTAAGACATTGGTTAGTAGTATTAACCAATTATCGAGTAGAGTTAATGGCTTAGAGACGAGAATGCAAAACTCATTTAGAAAAGAATAGCTTTGAGAGCAACGATTCAAGTAGAATGTAATACCCCGGAAATTTTCTACTGCGTTAAAAATTCAAAGTTAATAATAATTACGGCTTTGAACGCCTAAGTTAATAAAATTAAATTCTAAGACTAACAGTGTCACAGCCCCAAATCCCGAGGGACGGCAGAAGCCGGGGTGCGACTGGGATTGGATTAAAGAAGCGGGGAAGAAGGGGGCTGACTAGCTAAACATACATAAAAGACATCATACATTCAATGAACAAGACTTGACTATTAAAAAGGAATAGTTAATCGCGAAGGATTACTCGACAAAAGGTACTCGAAAGTATCTAAGTTAAAGTTTACAGACTTAAACTATAGTGATTTGTTTAATGTACATATTCTCAAAAAGAGACTAGAGTTTTGCAACGGAAAGTATGTCATAGCTAAAGCAATCCTAACTTCTCAACTCGACTCAACTTCAACCACCGCCGCTCTCGTCGCTTCAACCTGCACATTTATAAACACATGCAGGGCTAAGTACAAAAGTACTTAGTGGGCACGATGCCGAAAACATAAGCATAAGTATAGATAATCTGGCATTTCATAATTTGTAGCACATTGGGGTTTTATTAAAAATAGCCCGTGTATACTAAAACATTTTCTGACTCATTTTTACAATTTACTCGGCCGAGCATTTTCTGGTATGTTACGTTCAAATCATGTCCTATTCTCATTCACCGGGCTGGTTACCCCTCAACAGGATACCACATACACCGCAGGTTACAAAGTGCACTAACTCTGGAAAGCACTTAATAGCTAACTAAGAGCCGATCGTTAGTTAACCTATTTCGATTAACTCTTAAATCTGGAAAACACAAATGTCAACTCAGATAGGTACAAGAGAACTCACATAAAACATAAAACAATTCATGCCATAATTATCACTTTGAAACACAGATATCAAAGCGATAAAGAAAGGTTTTTGAGCATTGCTCGTTTTGCTTTATATATAGAAGCCCACCTTAGCGTTTACAGAACTAAGTACGAGCTTCCGTTCTCCTGATCTTCCGTCCTTTCCTTACTGCTGGCTTCCTCATTCATCATAAAATAATAACACTTTAAAATCGGTCGTAAAAGATAATCGATCATAGAAATTCGAATTAGGTTTTAGTCGTTTCGTTTCTTTAGGCATTTGCACGCTACTATTTTCATTTTAATTAAACGGGAACGAGAAGATAGTCGTTAACTTATTACGGCTTAAACGATCGAAAGAAACTAAGTTGCAAAGAAAACAACTTAGGAAAATAACTTCTGAAATTTCACTGAGTAAAGCAGTAGTTCTGGGGACTGCCCAGAACAGAGAAATTGGAAACAGGGAATGAGCCCTATACCGTTAGAAAGCTTGGAAAGTCTAGTTTACGCTCCAATTTACGGATCTCAAATCCGATAAACGAGCTAAAAGTTATTACATTTTCCGGGAAGGGTCGCAAAACTGCCGCGGCTAACCCTAGTTGCTCGATAGAATCGACGTATAACTTCCTAAGTTCGTTCTAAGTTCTCGTACTCGATTTCTTACGAAATTTCACTCTCAAGGCAGTCAACACGTACTCCCGTACGTAAAGGACTCCTTTTCAAAACTCGTTTTGAACTACGACGATCAAACCTCGTCGTTTCAACTACCATTTACTATACCAAAATCAAGTTAACAAATTCTCGTTTCTAGTTCTCGACTATAACTACAACTCATATTATAATATTCCGGATGCTCATGTCGTCAACTACAATGTCGCACCTTAGTCCATTATAAACATTATTATCAAGTTGGAAACCTTACTCGACTTCTCAATTATTAATTACGTTCACTTGTTCGTCTCTGACGAAATTCCAAAAGTTATCGGAATTCGTTCATTTTCTACGACATTAATCAACATCTTACTAGATTCATTATTATATACATCATCACCTCATATCATTACTAAAACTCAACTTAATTCGAGCTCTTAGTCTCTTACGATTTCATTAACATTTTTAGAAAATTCCAATTAAATTCATAACATTATCTATCATTACCTAGAACCTTAATCCATCGTCATTTCATCAATAAAAACAAGCTACATGAAATTCCCCAATCCTTCATATTTTTCGGTAATAACATAATAAATTAAGGGGTGATTTTCTTCATCGATTAACATCATTAATCCATTAATCATACTACTATATCATCAATTAACCAATTATCAATACCATTACATCACTAATTTGAAAAACCATCCTCAAACCCTAAGTCTAAACTCGGTTCGCACTTATAATCATAGGGGTTTCGATTTCTTTTTGTTTTAATCACTAATTAAACCACTCCTAAGCAATATTATACCATCAATTGAAGAATCCAAATTATCCTACAACAAATCCCTAATTTTCGGTATTAATAAGAAAATAGGGTTCTTGATTTTTTTTTTCAATTTTAATCATAGATCCATATCTAATCCATCTAGTTATACTAATTAGAGATCAAAACATCTAATCTCCATCATCCATAAAAAATCGATCCACATGAAAAAATTAAAAGAAATGGAATCCAATTGGATAGGATTAGAGAGGAGGAGATTACCTTGACAATTAATAAAGGAAGTTGGATGATTCGATGGTTGGATGAAGAACTTGTGAAGATTTCTTGTCCAAGAACTTGAAGATCCAACAATGGTGAAATGAATAAAATGGGAGAGGTGTGTGTATGTGTGTGTACCGAATTGGGAGGGAGAGGAGTGAGGATGATGACTTAATTTGTTGTATGATAAAGGTTAATAGGTGTAAAGTTAAGAAAATATCCTAAGTAGTGAGCCATGAGATTAATACTATATAAAATCAAAATATCAAGGTTGTGAGAGGAGGAGAAGTCGGCATTGAGGGGAGAAAAAGAAGAAATTACGCGTTTTTCCGGTGCGATACGACGTTACGGAAATCGAACGACGAAAAACGTAGCTCGACACAAAATCGTCAAATTCCAATTCGACCAAAAATTCTAACGTATTAACTTATTCCGAAAGTAATATTTAAAAACTTAATTCCGACAAAAACTCGAGACGACACAGTCCGAGTTTCGTCCGGAAAATAAAAAAATGAACTTTTTCGGGCGAGTTCGTATCGCGATTTCGTGAATGTAAAAATCAGATGGTTTTCCGTTCTGAGTTCTAGAACTAAAAAGTTTTCGTACGCGATAACCCAAAATAAAGTAGTAATCTAACTGACTTCCGTAATTTATTTTCAGAAACGGATTTCACTGTTGGTTTTAGAATTCAGAATCGTAAACTTAGGCGTGCAAAGCCATTTTTATTATTAACTCTAAATTTTTAGGACTGTACGGAAAATCTGGGGTATTACAAACGGTGAAATCCGTTACCAAAAATAAATTGCGGAAGTCACTTAGATGACTACTGTATTAGGGTTATTGCGTACGATAACTTTTTAGTTCGAGAACTCAGATCGGGAAACCGTCTGATTTTTACATTCACGAAATTGCGATACGAGTTCGCTCGAGAAAGTTCGTTTTTAATTTTTTTTTGGACGAAATTCGGACTGTAAGGTTCCAAGATTTTGTCGGATTTTAAGTTTTAAAATATATTTTCCCGAATAAGTTAAATATATCGGAATTAATGGTCAAATCGGTTTTTGACGAAAACATGCCGAATACGTTTTTATTTACTCGATTTTTATAACATCGTAACGAGCCGGAAAAACGCGGTGTGTGGAGAAATAAATCCCCTTATGGCCGACTTCTACTACTTACTTTACATAGATATTTCAAATTTTAATAGTATTAAACCTTATGACTCATTGACATAGTATTAAACCTTATTTCAAATTTCATTAATTAGTTGTCATCACCCTCCCAAACTCTCTCTCAACTCACACATACACACATATACAATTATCTCACTTTTTCTCCTTCATTCCACCATTGAAGACAAGGTTCCTTCAAGCTTTTTAAGTTCATATCTCATCACTCATCCACCCAATTCCAATTCTACTTGCATAATACTCAAGGTAATAAGCTAATCTTCCTATCTATCCAATTCAAATTTCATTTCATTTAATTTCTCTTCATGACCGAAAATTAAGAGTTGTAATTATAGGATGTTTAAGTCTTAATTCTTGTATTTAAATGGATAGAAACTAATCTCTATGGTTTAGTTGATGGAAAAACCAAGAACCCTAATTTCTCACTAGGACCGAATTTTAGGGGTTTAGGATAGGAAGTTTTAATTCTTAAATTGGTTGGATAATTGAGCTTAGGAGTAGCTTAATTGATGATAGAAACAAAAAAAAATCAATTCCCCTAAGATTTGAAGTGGTGACCGAATTTAGGGCTAGGGTTTCAACTTGGTTTTCTAATTAATGATGTGGGATTGTTAATTCTTGAATAATACTTGATGTTGTAGGTTTAAAATTGGACTAATAGATGAAATTAATGAATAAAATCACTTTCCCTAATTAATTACCAATACCAAAAATTTAAGGGATTTAGGGGTTTTGATGTAGCTTAATTCTATTAAGGAAATGATGATGGATTAATGTTATAATTGATGTTAGATGATTATATGAATTATTTGAAATTATTCTAAAAATATTAGGTAAAGTATAAGAGACAAAAATCTATAAATAAACCGAGTTTGGTTAAAGTTAAGGATATGGATCACTTACTAATGAGTCTTGATAGATGTCGAATAATGTTGTAGAATTAAATCGGATTCTAATAACGTTGAAATTTTGGTAAGAAATGAAGCAACGAGTCTAAGTATCGATAGAAAAGTCGAACCAAGAAAATAATTGGATATTAATGAATCTTATCGTTAAGTGAACAAGTTCGTAGTTGACGACGTGTTAATCCGAGTTATGAAATGATAGGTTATAATTGAAACCGAGAAATTAGGAATTGAATTAGGAACTTGATTTGGTTTAGTAATTGGTTCGATTGAACGACGAGGTTTTGATCGTCGTATTTATAGACGAGAAATAAAAAAAGGAGTTCTTCACGTATGGAAATACGTGTTGACTGCCCTGTTGTATAATTTTCGTGAGAGTTTAGGTACGAGAACATAAAACGAACCTAGGAAGTCACACGTCGATTTTTATCAAACCTTAGGGTTAACTTCGGCAGTTTTGCGACCCTTTCCGGAAACTGCCATATCTCTTAGCTCATTTATCGGATTTGAGATCCGTAAATTGGAGAGTAAAATAGACTTCCTTGGCTTTCTTTCGGTACAGAGAACCTCCCCTGTTTCACGGTACTCTGTTCTGGGCAGTCCTCAAAAGCTCTGCCTTGTGCAGTGAAGTTTCAAAACTTAATTTCTTAAGTTGATTTCTTCTCAACTTAATTTCATTCGATCTTTTAAGTCGTTCCAAGTATCGACTATCATAATTTACTGACCTTAGCATCAAGTAAGAGTTATAAATAAGAAATGTTTGATTCTCGTTCCCGTTTAATTAAAAGAATCTAGAATAGCGTGCAAAGGCCTAAAAGCTTAAGAACATATGAGAACTAATTCAATTTCGTTTTCGATTTCCGTTTTCTTTTATCGACTCGATGACTTATCGAAGTTATGATTATTTACAATGAAGGAGGAAGTCAGCACTTGGGATAAGACGAAGGATCGACGACAGAAAACTCGTTTAATAGTTCTGTAACTTATAAGGTGGGCTTTCCTATATACATATAAAATGAGCAATGCTCGAAAACCTTTTCTTTATCGCTTTGATAATCGTGTTTTCAAAGTGTTAATCATGGCATGAACTGTTTTGTATTTTATGTGAATTCTCTTGTACCTTATGAGTTAATCAAAAGGGGTTAACTAACGATCGGCTTTGAGTTAGTCAAAAATTGCTTTCCAGAGTTAGTGCACTTGTAGCCTGTGGTGTATGTGGTATCCTGTTGAGGGGTAGCCAGCCACGGTGAATTATGACTGGTTAGGATTTGAACGTAACATCTATGAAATTGCTTGCGCAAGCAAAATTTATGAAAAAGAGAAAGAAAATGTTTAGTAGACACGGGCCTTTAATGAAAAACCCCGATGTGCTACAGAAATGAAATGTCTGAATTATCTATACCTATGATTATGTTTTCGGCAACGTGCCCACTAAGTACTTTTGTACTTAGCCCTGCATATGTTTTCTAAATGTGCAGGTTGAAGCGACGGCATCGGTGGACGGTTGAGTTAGGGTTGAATAGAGATAGGAAAGACTTGTATTCATATCTCACTTTTCCGCTGCTAAACTCTAAGACTTTTGTTGTATATATATTTAAATCACTGTAGCCTGAGTCCTGTTTATAACTTAAAATCTTTCGAAATCTTGTCCGAGTGATCTTTCGAGATCAACTCCTTCTTTTGTTATAAAGTCTTGTTCATTGAAATTGTGTTGTCTTCTATGTATGTTTATTCAGTCATTCCCTTTCTTCCCCGCCTCTTTAATCCAATCCCAGTCGCACCTCGGCTTCTGCCGTCCCTCGGGATTTGGGGTTGTGACATAGAAGTCCTTCAGTCGAGACCAACGATTAATATCCATCTTTGCGTAGTATCTTATCTTCTTTATAGATGTCGAACTGTGAAGGATCAAGCAGAACGGAGAAATAAGCGAGGACAGATAGCATGTAAGCCACCTAGCTAGAACGTCGGATGACAGGTGGGCTTCTCTAAACCAAAACTATCGATGAATGCTATTATACTATTGAGTATTATTATGTGAATTTTTAAAATGAAATTGACTTGCCATTTTATTGAGTTTAGTATATGTTATCATCTGTTTGTTTGAGTTATTATCATCCTGTGAAAGGCAGGAAACCCACGTGTGGTATGTTAAATGTTGAGGTGACTGTAAGCCTTGCTTCGGTTAGGCCGGTCACAGTGTTCGACAGGGAGGCCTACTTCTCGGCACAGTGTGAGAATTTGTGACAGATAATGCATACTGTTGAGTATATATTATGTTTTGACTGCGCAGTCTATTTAAAAGAAAATGTTTTAGCATGCACAAGTAAAATCATTTTAAGTTGCTTAGTTACTTGTGATGTTTCGGCAAGGCAAGTTCAATTGATATAGCTTTAAAGAGCATCTTTTCCAAATGTTTTCGGCATATGTTCACTGAGTACGAAGTACTCAGCCCTGCATGTATTTCTAAACGTGCAGGTTAGCAGGATGGCGATGGCAGGAAAGGCTTGGTGGTGTGGTCTGTTTGGTTGAGTTGAGTCGAATGTTAGAATGGCATTTGCACGTCTTCATACGTGTGAGTGTTGGGTTTTGAGTCGAGTTTCCGCTGCAACCCCTTTTGAAATGGAAATCTGTTAATATATACTTGACACTTGTTTTTTATTCCGAGCAATGTGCTCGATGGTTTTAATGTCTTGTTGAATCTTAATCTCGTTGACTTGATATACTTATCATACTCTCGTTGATATGTAATTTAAAATGCTCGATTATTGCTTCCTTATGTCTTTGATAGCTTTATGCGAGTGCTATTTCTTTTCGTTGATGTTTCCCCGAGCATGTTTCCCCGTATTTGAGTTGATCGTTAGAAGGTTAAGTTATGTTATTGTTCGTAAGTCGCACCTCGGGAGTCGGGGTGTGACAGGTTGGTATCAGAGTCGGGAGTACGTGCTCCTCCACTGATTCCTCAAGATGGTCCTGTTTCCCTTCACATTAATTCGCCACCACGAACCGAATTTGAACCTCAAGAGTCCCACCAAGATTATCCAATTGTAAGTGGTGTGCTTTCAATCCGATCTTTTGATCCCTTTGCCTTGTCTAACTTGCCAACATTGCAGCCGAGCAGATGCAATGACCCTAATGGAATTTCGTCACCGACTGAGGATCAGTTCGCCGCCTATATGAATCGTTACCAAGCAACTCTCTCAGTTCATCCCGAAGCGGAGTCCTCCAGACCAGCCCGTTCAAACAACGACGATGATAATGAGAATGAAAATGAGCCGGCCAATGCAGCGACAGTGGGAAAAGGATACCTCCAAGCTTTATCCAGCAATATCTTTCCTGCCCTTATACCTGTGCATCTACCTCTGTAGTAAGGCCAGAAGATGAGCACAACTCCCAGTTTGGTGTCTCAGCCGACGTAGCATCCTACCTTCGTCAAGAGGAAAACCCCAACACCCCGCCTTGGGTTGAATCCGAGCTAGCTGCACTAAACTACACTCTAGAGGATTGCGAGGAAGCGTTGAGGGCAGTCGAACGTGAGTGTTTCACTATCGAAGATGACAACGTTGAGGAAGAAGGGCAGCTTGCAGAAAACATACATGAGGAAGAGGAAGAAGAAGAAGAGGATCCTGAAGAAGAAGAAGACCCTAGAGAGCACATTGAAGTAGACTCCGACGCTGAGCAATACGATGACAGTGGGCCGAGTGAAGATGATTCTTGCATGTAGAATTGGTTCAAGGAAGCAGTGGAATTCTAAGTAGTTTACCGTGTGTGTTTGAGAGATGAACTATTTTTAATTTTCAGCAGTGATGTTATTATCGTGGTTTAATTTGTAGGTAAGAATCGAACGCAAAGTGAGAACTTGCGTAGTTCAAGTAGAAGAAAGGGAAATTTTCAGTGAAATTGTTTGAATCCCTATTGTTTATAAGTCCTCAGAAGAGGCCGTCGTCGGGCAATATAAAAGATGAGCCGTTAGGCTATTAAAATTAATTTTGAGTCTCCTGAGTTATTAATTTGAATTGAGTATGTGAATATTAAGGTAATGATGTTTTATTCGATGATTGTGATTAATTGTCTTGAGAATATGTGAATTTATAATGATGATGTAAATGCTTGATGACTATTGGAAATTGAATGAGGTATATGTACATATGAGAATTTGAAATAATGAAGTTATTTGAAATGATTCTTGTTTCGCCTTTTAATTATTTATTTAAGTACCGATCGAGAATCGTATTCCTCCCAAAAGGGAAATGTTTTCAGAATCGAGAAAGGTTCCTAGTAAGCTAAAGTATTGGAGTGGCTAAAGTTTTCTTGTTATATTTTTAGAATGCCGCCAAGACGTAGAAATGTCAGAAACCCTAAAGATAGCCCCGAGGGTCAGCGTGCCCCCTCCGAATGAGAGACGAGTCGAAGAACTTTTTCTTCGTCAGAATCCCCCAACTTTCGATGGTAAAGGCAGTCCAGCTGATGCTGAGGACTGGATTCGTTCTCTTGAGCGAATTTTTCGTTTTCTTCATTGCACCGATCGTGAACGTCTTGAGTGTATGACGTATACATTAAAAGGAACCGCCGACTACTGGTGGGAGGAAAAATAAAGAGTGTATACACCCGAAGAACGTGAGAACCTGACTTGGGATCAGTTTAAAGAAGCTTAAAATGAGAAGTATGTGCCGAGGAGTTATCGCAAGCAGAAAGCAAACGAATTCGCCAATCTGAGGCAAGGAAAGAAGATTGTAGCTGAGTATGATCGAGAGTTCCGCGAATTAGCTCGATTTGCGCCTGATATGGTAGACACTGATGAGAAAATGTGTAAGTTGTTTCGAGCAGGACTAAGGCAGGATATCCGAGTAGTTCTTGCTAGTCAGAGTGGTCTGACTTATGCTGAAGCCTTGAACCGAGCCCTAGATATGGAGTTGGCCATGCAACCAGAAAAAGGATCGCATCCATCAGCGAATCCTCAATTTCAAAGCCAGACAATGATGACCGTAACTACCTAACAATCCCAATTTTGCCAGCATAGAAAGAGGAAAGGAAAATGGAGTGGTGGAAACCACCCGAGCAGGAAACCATGGCAAGGAAAAAACCAGCAACAACCTCAGAAGGGAAGAGCTCCACAGGTCAACCGAAGTAACCTACCTGTAGGACCTTTAGGATTCCCTCCTTGTTCGAAGTGTGGCAAAATGCATCAAGACGTCTGCAAGAGTGGGAGTAATGTTTGCTATACTTGTGGCCAGCCTGGTCATTTCTCGAACCAGTTCCCGAGTAAGCAAGAAGGAACGAGAGGCGGAAGACCAAATCAGTTCCAGCCTTCGCAAATGAAAGCCGTTGAGGCAACTCCTCCGCAAAAGTTTATCCAACATCAACGCAAACCGCCGCAGCTAAAGCAGCAACCTCTCCAGCAAGAGCCCCTGCACTTCCAAAGAACCTACGCAATTGAGCAGAAGCCGCTAGAGAAAGATAAAGGAAATTTGGCAGGTATGGGAAAGCTTAACGGCATACCTGTTATTGTTTTGTTCAATACGGGTGCTTCGCATTCATTTATATCTAGCGTTTGCGTAGAGAACCTAGATTTGCAGGTAGAAGAATCAAACCAGGTGCTTAGTGTCGCAACCCCTTTAGGAAAATCTGCGTTGGTTTCGCGCGTTTGCTCGAATTTAGAATTTGAAGTCGGCAATCGTAAGTTGATCGCGAAATCCCTGAATTTAATCCAGATGTGGGACGTAGATATAATCCTAGGAATGGATTGGTTAACCGAGAACTTTGCGACGATTCGATGCGACTTGAGACAAATATCGTTTAAACCCCCTGGAAAAGAGTCAACCATAGTTTTCGGAGTTGAGAAGAGAATGAGAAAGAGCATACCAATAGTTTCAGCTATGAAAGCACAGAGATTAATGAGGAAGAAAGATACACAAGTGTATCTAGTTTATTTGAATAAAGACGAGAATCAAGAGTTGAATATCGATAATGTACCGATCGTGAGAGAATTCAAGGACGTATTTCTAGAAGTATTACCAGGTTTACCCCTGATCGACAATTGGAGTTTACGATCGATTTAGAACCCGGATCAGCCCCGATATCCAAGGCCCCGTATAGAATGGCTCCAAAAGAACTTCAAGAGTTGAAAATCTAACTGCAAGAATTGTTGGACTTGGGTTATATCCGACCAAGTGTATCGCCATGGGGTGCTCCAATTTTATTTGTGAAGAAAAAGGACGGTAGTTTAAGGATGTGCATAGACTACCGAGAGCTAAACAAGATTACGCTTAAGAACAAGTATCCTTTGCCAAGGATAGATGATTTGTTCGATCAGCTAAGAGGAGCCGGTGTTTTCTCCAAGATTGATTTAAGATCTGGATACCATCAATTGAAGATCAAGTAAGAGGATATTCCAAAGACTGCTTTCAGAACGAGATATAGACATTACGAATTTATAGTAATGCCATTCGGGTTAACAAATGCTCCAGCAATATTTATGGATATGATGAACAGAGTTTTTCACGAATATTTGGATAAGTTCGTGATTGTCTTTATAGACGATATTTTGGTGTATTCAAGAGATGAAGTCGAGCACGAGAAGCATTTGAGGATTGTATTGGAAAAGCTTAGAACTGAAAAGTTGTATGCCAAATTCAGTAAATGTGAATTTTGGTTGAAAGAGGTGAATTTCCTAGGGCATGTTGTTTTGTCCGAAGGAATTAAGGTAGATATGGAAAAGGTGAAAGCTGTACAAGAATGAAAATCCCCGACATTAGTGCATGAAATCTGTAGTTTCCTCGGTTTAGCAGGATACTATCGGAGATTCATAGAAGGATTCTCCAAAATCGCGAAGCCAATGACGAGCCTGTTGAAGAAAAAAATGAAGTTCGAGTGGACGGAAGAATGTGAAAGAAGTTTCCAAGAACTCAAGACGAGATTGACTACAACTCCAGTATTAGCTCTACCCGAACCAGACAAAGATTACATCATATATACTGACGCATCTGCTCAAGGATTAGGATGTGTTCTAATGCAAGATGGAAAAGTGATTGCACATGCTTCAAGAAAACTCAAACCCCATGAGGAGAAGTATCCAACTCATGACATGGAATTAGCAGCTGTCGTGCATGCTTTAAAGATTTGGCGACATTATCTCTACGGAGCCAAGTGTGAAATATTTTCAGATCATACGAGTTTGAAGTACTTCTTCGAATAGAAGAAGTTAAACATAAGACAAAGAAGATGGCTCGAGTTGGTGAAAGATTACGATTGCAAGATATCTTACCACCCCGGTAAAGCTAATGTAGTAGCTGACGCGCTAAGTCGAAAGAAAAAGAAGGAAAATTCGGAAGAGATCGAATTAGGATTTCTTCTAACTGATGAAGTCAAATTGATCAAAGAGTTTGGGAAGATGAGAATTGAAGTGATTGTACCTCCAGCGACGGTAGAACAAATGATTGCTACTTTAGTAGTAATGCCCGATTTGAGAACCCGCATCATAGAATGTCAGATAAGGGATGAAGAGTTAGAGAAGTTACGGATGAAGGTGAGAAGTGAAGAAGTTAAAGATTTCTCGGAGTCAAGCGATAATGCCTTGTTTTACCAAGGAAGAATTTGTGTGTCTAATGACGACAAGTTAAGAAATGAAATAATGAGTGAAGCTCATGAAACCCCGTATACAGCCCATCCCGGCAGCACGAAGATGTACCAAGACTTAAAGAAACAGTTTTGGTGGAATGGAATGAAAATGGATGTGGCATTGTTCGTTGAGAGATGCCTAGCTTGCCAGCAAGTAAAGTCTTTGCATCAAAGACCGTATGGACCTCTGCAGCCATTACCAGTCCCAGAATGGAAATGGGATGGAATCACGATGGATTTTGTGACAGGATTGCCAAGATCAAGGAAAGGAAACACGGTTGTATGGGTGATAGTGGATAGATTGACGAAGTCTGCTCATTTCATACCTATTCCACACACCTATGGATCAGCCAAGTTAGCTCAGATCTACATTAAAGAAATTGTAAAGTTGCACGGAGTGCCAAAGACGATTACTTCTGATAGAGATTCGAAGTTCACAGCCCGTTTTTGGGAAAGCTTCCACAAGGAGTTGGGAACTCAGTTGCAATTCAGCACTGCTTATCATCCCCAGACCGATGGTCAATCCGAGAGAACGATTCAAATCCTCGAGGATATGTTGAGAGCTGTTTTGCTAGGTAAAAGAGTTGAATGGGAGAAAATCTTACCTCTTGTCGAATTTGCTTATAACAATAGCTATCAGAATACGATAGGAATGGCCCCTTACGAAGCTCTTTACGGAAGAAAATGTAGATCGCCGCTTTATTGGAATGAAGTGGGCGAAAGGAAAGTTATAGGGCCAGAAGCGATTGAGGAAATGATAGAATCTGTGCACTAAATTCGCGAAAAGATTAAGGAAGCTCAAAGTCGACAAAAGTCGTATGCTAATAACCAAAGATCCAAGTTAGAGTTTAAAGTAAGAGATAAAGTATTTTTGAAAGTGTCCCCTTCGAGAGGAGTATATCGTTTTGGAGTCAAAGGAAAGCTTAAACCTCGTTTTATAGGACCATACGAAATCCTTGAGAGGAATGGATCTGTATCGTATCGTTTAGCGTTACCTCCTAGTTTCGGGAACTCGCATAACATTTTTCACGTATCGCAATTGAGAAAGTACGTCTTCGATCCAAAGCACGTGATACGTCAAGAAGATGTAAAGATGAAGCCTGATCTAAGCTACGAGGAGAAACCCGAGAGAATTTTAGATCGTAAAGTTCAGCAGCTTAGAACAAAATCGATTCCCTTAGTAAAAGTCAAGTGGTATCATCATGATCTCGAAGAAGCCACGTGGGAACTCGAAGAAAAGATGAGGGCAAATTATCCCGAGCTATTTTCTTAAGGTTAGTAAATTTCGGGACGAAATTTTTTTTAGAGGGTGAGGATGTAATACCCCGAGCTTCTATAACATTAGAGAGCATATTAAATAACCTTATAAGTTTAAATGGCGAGATTTGAGGAATAAAATTTTTTCTAAATAAGTAGAAGTGAGTAAAACGACTGAAATGCCTTATGTGTTTTTACGTGAGATTATCTGTTTCTATTTCTTGAAATGATAATGTGATGCATATATTGAGCTTAATTGTATGAGAATGAGTACGAGTATGATTTTCAGAGATTTCCGAGGATTTTGATTTGAAGTGAATATTGTTGATAACCGAGAAATCGCTATACATTGATGAACTTAGAATAGATTTTAATTAAAATCTTTGAACCTAGAATTAATTCTAAGGTCATTGAGATAAGATAGAAGCTTATCCAAGATTATTTGGGAATGTTACAAGAATTGAATTATTAAAGGATTAATAAGCCGACTAATTTTTAGTTTTCTTCGTTATATGGAATTTAGACCTAAAAATTTGATAATCGGAATCCTTAATTTATTTATCGAGATGTGAGATAGGTTTGAGATGTTTTTAATGTCGGAAACGAGACGAGGAGAGATTAGATCCGTTTTAAGCATAAATGGAATTATACGGACTTTTTATCCGGAAAAACATTTTACGACCGGGTAAATAATACCCGTAATAAAATAATGAGAAAAATCCCTCTCATCTCTCTCCCTCTCTCCAAACCTATTTGTAAGTCTACACTTAGATTTCATCATGAATATTCTTTAGCAAAGAATAAAATCCTAGTAACTTGTGATATAAAGATTGCATGCATTATCCCATCCCATCAATCCATCTATTTTTCTCTCTTAATCCAAATTCCAACACCTTTTCATCATTAAGATTCTATATGTTGGGACAATATCTAGCATAACTTATTTCAAACTTGAGAGATGCATTGAATCATTTCATTCTCTTAAGACATCTCTCTCTCTCGAAAACTCTCTCTCCCTCTCTCTCATTGCCGAACACACACACACATTACATACTTGGAGATTTCCTCCATTAAAACTTAGCATTCAAGCTCCAATCTCATGAAGATCAAGATAAGATCATCATCATCCTAGTTCTTTCAAGCCCTAAATTGAAAGGTAATAATTCTCCAAGTTCTTGAGTTTGAAATCAAATAATCATCCTTATTCTTTCATTATTTTCGGCTCTTAAGCCCTAAAAATGGATGATTAATTGTTGTTTCATATTTTCTTGAGGATTCAAGATGATTTCTTCCATGGTGAATCCAAGCTAGAAGTTTGAGCCCTATTTCTCCACCATTTTTCTGCCAAAGAAGAGATCAAGGAGGAGAAATCCAATTTATTTTCTAAAAGTATGATATTCATTTGATTTCTTATATATATGTATCCCTATAAGCCCTAAAAGAAAGAAAACATGCATGCATGGTATTTATTTTATGTTTAGGAAAATTAGGGTTATCGATATGAGGATCGAGTGAGGAGAAATCGATAGGAGAATCGAACTCTAGGATTTAATCTATGAATTACGAGAAAAAGAAATTTAAAAACCCTAAAAATTGAGTAATACCGAAAATATAGGAGAAAAATGAGAAAATATGAGTTTCTTGAGTTTTTGTTACTTTGATGCTTGATTTATGATTTTTATCATGTTTAGGATGAAATTATATGCTTGAAAAATTGAAAACCGATTGCCCTAATTTTTGTGTTAATGTCGTGAGCTATGGGCAAAGAAGGAGAAAATATTTTGTTGATTTTGTTGATGATTTAATTGATGTTTTGAGCATGAGATTATTATGAGATGTGATGATTTAATCTTTTATGTTGTTAAGTGTGAGAAAAATCGACATATGCATGAGGTTTTTTTGAAGAAAATAATTTTGTAATGATTTAGAAAATTTGATGATCTTGATGTTATAATGTTGTTGATGTGTATTAAGAGTATTAATTTGAATCCAAGATGAAAATAGGATTTAATGTGATGAAAGAATGAAGTTTTAAGCTTTAAAAATGTTAAGAATTGAAAAATACATAGAAAAATATGACGGTCCCGATACGAGTTACTGGTGTATGGGGGGGGGGGGGGGAATACACCAGTTAGGATTTTTAAACTTTCTAAAAACTTAACACTTGAAATCAACTTCAACTGAGTAAAAGGACTCAGTTGGGATCTCACAGCTGAGTAAGCAACCTCAGCTGGAAGAGTGGTGCTGTGCGGAATGTGGTGGAAAATGTACTCGTAAAAACAAACTCACGCTTTTGTGCACGGTTGGTCAAAACCAAAACTGTTGATGTGAAAGAAAGCAGTTTGTATGCGGTTAGATTGTCAGTTGAGATATGCAAAATAATGACTGAACACAAAACAACACGACACACAAGATTTACGTGGTTCGGAGAGAACTCCTACGTCCACGGGGAGATGTGAGTCCACACACCTCAGTCCAAGTTCTTCTGGACAGTTCCACTCAACTTACGCGGGCTGAGCAACCGTTACAGTTTAGTTTACGGGCACTAAACAGCCTAAGTCAAGTTTGCGGGTACTTGACGACCTAACTACTCAATTACAGGAAGAGTAAGGTCCTAGCACACTTTTTAGGGTGTGAGAAAGGGTAGGATTTCCAACTACAGCTCGATCACGAATGAGAGCTGGATCTAAGGCTTGAACAAAAAAACACTCAACCTAAGATCAAAAAACAGTTTCGATCTCTAGGAACCCTCAGCTACTAATGTTCTCTCAAATTGGAACTCTCAGCTGCTGATGCTCTTAGATGATGATTTTGCAGATTTGCTTTTGATTTCTCTCGAGAAAGCTCTTGAATTTTTCGTTGTCTATGTGTCTATCTGCCTGTGTCTCTTTGCTCAAATGAGAGAATGCCTCTATTTATAGGCGGAGAGAATCAACTAGCCGTTGGAGGAGCAGTTGATCTCTGATTGGTTGAAAGCGATGGCTTGTTTCTCATCTCTGCAGACTTTCCCGATATGGCATATGTGCTCTTCTGCTTTCCATCTGAGACAGCCTTGTGTTGGGCCAGATGGGGTAATGACTGAACGGTCAAACCCTCTTGTGACTTCCTTTTGAAATTCAAATCTTTGACAGTCAACTTCGGTTTGTCGGTTGAAAGTCTTGACCTTCATCTGAGTGATCTTCAGTTGATGTTCCGATCTGTCGAGCTCTCAGCTAACTTCGAACTTCAAACAAATAAACTCCTTGTTCGGATTGTACAACTGAGGTTCTGAAACTGAACACTCAGTTGCCTTCCTTATATTTACTCAGTTGGGTTTGAACCCTCAGATGATTTCCTTTTCATCTGATATTCGCTCAGTTGGTTTCCTTCAACTGATGTTCTGAAGACTTCCCCTTGTTTGCATCTGAACAAATGAACTCTCAGTTGTCTTTCTTCACAACTGATGTTCTGTCTGAGTGACGTCTTGTTGCCATCTTCAGCCGGAGACCTGTAAAGATAAAATCTTAACATTGCTCAAACACCGAGCCTAAATTATAGCATTAGGTCCTGGCAACATCTACTCGGTTGGGGTCAGTTGGTTTTGGAATTCATCAAAACTTATACTAATAAATTTCCCAACAATTTCCCCCTTTTTGATGATGCCAAAACCACTTATAACTTGAAACCACTACTGATCTAAAATCTCAGCTGAAATTCTAGACAGTCTATAAGATAAAACATCAAATGGTTAGCACAGTTATAACATGAAATTGAAAGACTTTGTGATTCAGAGCTTGGACAATGAGGAATTGTTCATCAAGGTGAATCGTATTATATACTTTGAAGTTTTTGTTACAACTGAAGGTTACAATGTTAAGCGCAAAACATAGACAGATATAACAGTTGCTTCAAAAACTACAACATCCAAAAACACAATCAGCTCAAAAACTTTGACAGCTCAGAAATACTGTTGACCGTACTTGTTGAAGATACGGTTGAAGATCTCCTTCTTGGCTTCCGTCTCGATCCCAGTGTTGACGCCGTGTTCCTTGCAGACTTGCCTCGCCTCAGCCAAGATCGCATTTCTATTTGGCGTGCTCGTGCCTTTGATCATCGGAGGGCGGTACCTGCACATCTTCGGAACTGGAACAGTGTTAGGATCAAGCTGAGCATTCAGCATAGCTCGCTTGATCTGACTAAACATTCCAGGGTCTCCAGATCTGAGTTCCCACAGGGCTTCCTTGAAGGCTAGCCTTGGGTCTTCAGTCGAGTAAACTTTCCTGTAATAGAAGTCATTGACGAACTCATGCTTGAACTGTTCCCAGTCATCATTCCACTCCGCATTCATCCACTTGTCAACATGTGGGTATCGAGACGGGAGCGGAGCGTTCTTCTGCAGCTGATGCGTCGACTTTCTAGCCTCAGCCTTCATCTGATGCTTGTTGATTCTTCGCACACTCCGGCTGGCTTTGTTTCTGTCGACGTTCTTCTCCACCTTGGCGAGCTCCTTCTCGAACTTGGCTACCTTTTTGGCCTGATCGGCAGCGAACTTCTTGATCCAAGAGGGATTCAAGTATTTCTCCTTAGGCATCTCCATAGCTTTGGCAGCTTCGATACAGTCTTCAACGGATATCCCGTCAAGTTCTGCATCGAGCTCGGCTGTGAGCTCGGCTACGAGGTCGTGGGAGACTTCCAGTTCGGGCTGCGACCCTTCAGCTTCAGCTTCAGCTGGCACTCCTTCTCCTTGCTGGAGAACAGCTTTCCCTTGTCCATCCCCAGCTGCCGGCTCCTTGTCTTCCCCAGCTGCTGGCTCCTTGTCTTCCCCCTTTTTGGCATCATCCAAAAGAGTGGCAACAGTGCCATCCAGAGAGGTCAACTTGGCTTCAGCTTGTTGAATGCGGGAAAACAGCTCTTCAACAGAGTCCTTCTCTTCCACCTTCGTCGCCAATTCCAGGTCTTGGCGCTCCTGCTCGGCTCGCTGCACAGCTGCAAAAGTCGCAGAGACCTCTTTGTGGAGGGAGACGAACTCAGCTCGGAAAGAGGCGAACTGAGCCATCCACTCCTGGTCTTGAGTCTGCTGGGACTTTGCGAGGTCAGATTCAGCAACGGTCTTGAACACGTTGAAGTCCGAGCTGAGGCTCTGAACAGCCTTTCTTAGAGCCGAGACCTCTGAGCTGGAAGAAGTGGAGAAATCTTCGAACCTGTGCTGCAGAGAAGAGGAGAGGTGTTCTAGCTGATTCTTCAGGCTGGCATTTTGTGCCATCAGCTGCTGCATCATTTCAGCTTCTTCCTCCTTGCCTAGCTGGATCTTGGACAGCATCTCCGTCCTCAGCTGGTTGACCCTCTCCAAGATCAGCTCGCAGATGGCGTCAGTTGAGAGAGCTGGCTGATCGGAGGGTCCGAGCAGAAGCTGTGGTTGTGGCTGGGCAGCAGACTTCGCGACAACCATGGCAGATCGGCTGGCGAGGTAGGCCTTGAGTTTGTCTTCTTCTCTCTTGGCCGCCTCATCAGCTGCGTCGACGTCGTCCATGCAGGAGGCATTTTTGGCGAGCATGTCATCAAGAAAGTGAACAACTTCAGGGTTGTTGCACAGCTCCCTGGTGTCTGTCCCTTCTTGGATGCTTTTGTCCAGACGTCGTCGGAGCACAACCACCTTTTGATTGTAAGCCACCTCCAGGCTCTGGTAGTCGAAGTACTCCCTCAGGTTGGACTCTTCGACCTTTAACTTGTCCCAACCATGGATCCTGAGGGTCTCCTCCTTCACGTACCAGTAGCTGAATATGACACTGAATTGGTATAGAAGCTCCGTCCCGAGAATAGAGAAAATGGGCATCGATGTTGCCTCGGGGAACATACCAATCAGCTTGCGGAAGCAGTAGCTGAGTCTTCCTTCATACTCAGCCAGGATTGCCTGGCGGTTGGCTTCTTCATCGATCTGAGGGGGGTCGATATCGAAGGTTATGGGTTCGATGGTTTCATCAACGTTGGCCGAAGAAGTGGTCACAACGTTGGCATTGAGCGAGAGGCTCGGAATATCTGACTGAGGACCAGTTGAGAGAACTGGATCCTCTTTGGATGAAGAGTTGGCTGGCTGGAGGATTTCTTCAGTCACAGGTGGGTTAACCTGGCTGGCATCAGCTCTAAACCGACTGTCGTGGGACTCCTCAGATGAAGAAGAGTCATCTGAAGAGGAGCTGGCATCCACCACTTGGATCTCCACGTCTTCACCTGCCTCCTCAGCCACGTCCTCCTGGCGAGGTTGAAGAATAAACCCAGCTGGGTCAACCGATTGACTGGATTCGGTTGACTCCTTCGCCTCAGCCGGCTTGATCACCACTGGACTTGTTGTGGATGGTTGAGCCGCTGGCTGGATGATCCTTATCCTTGGCCTCTTCTGCAGAGGTTCCTCCTCTTCCTCCTCTTCGTCTTCTTCCTCCTCAGCTACCTCTTCCAGCTGGCGCTTCGCCGACTTGGTCCTCGAAGGGCGACGAGCAGCTGCCTCCACAGCTGGCTTGGGGACACCCTTGGGGGTGTAGACAGCTTCTACAACATCCCTGGCCTTCTTGGCTGAGGGGAACAGTGACAGCTTGCTGACTGGAGTGTCCTCACTCCCTTCCCATGTCAGCAGTAGACCCTTTGTGGCTTGGAGGATGAGGGCTGATATCTTTGTCCCGAAGTTGAGAGTCCCCTTGACACTCAACAGAACATCTCCGGACTCAGCTGTCGTCTCAGATATCTTTTGCTTCTCCGACAACAGCTGGCTCTCTATAAATCCCAACCAGTCGACCTGGTGCATCTCTTCCAGAGCCTTCTGCTGCTTGAGCTTAGGACGACTGATGTCCCCGAAGGCTCCACCATATGCGAAGATGCATTTGGAGATTACATCGAAAAGAAGTCGGTGCTCCGGCTTCAACTTTGTCCTTTGCATGCTCCCCTTCAATGGTTCGGGAACAAGAAGAATGGTTTGAAGGAAGGCATCAGCTTCCTTGTCAGAAAAGTTCCCCACCACGTCTGTGGCTTCACTGTTTCTGGGAATGAGCTTCTCCAACTCCTTCGACACCTTTATCTCCACAACGGAGTCTTCTACTATTCGGGAGGTTCTGTGGCGTTGCTTGCACGGGATGATCGTGACAAGCCCGTCATTTGCGACTCGTTGCAGATTCTGGTAGAAATGTACGATCTGCTTCCTGAGTAACAGGGCCGGAGAGAGGGTGGCCCAATCAAGCAGATGGTGGTCGGAGAGGATGGTGGCGATTGGAACGAGCTCAGGCGATGAGAGAGCCGCTCTGGATAAAATTTGTTCGAAATGAATCTTCGACATCACCATGTCGAACGATTCCTGGAACGTTGCAGGCTCTGAGGAAACCATCTTTTTAGAAGCTTTTGACTTGGGCGCCATCTCGAGGAGATATATATGCAAAGAAAGAGTGAAAGACTTTACTGGAAATGGCGAAACAAGATTTGAGAAGATGATGAATAGTGAGTAAAGATATGCACGAAAAGAGAAGGTAAGGATCACTTCCTAATTTGCCGTATTATATAATCTTTGACTCGGATAAAATCAACGGCTGGGGTTAAATCGCGCGAATCTATTGACAGCTGTGATTTCGCGACTGTTGAGTAATTTTGACTGATATACCACGCGCGCGAGTGGGAAGGTGAATAGTTTGATGTGTCAGCCCAGTCGCACTATAAAGTAAGGCTATAGATGTTCAGCCAGACTTTACATTAAATGCGATATGATGGCTTGTTTAGTCTAGCTGACATGTTCAGGAATGTTTGAATTTATTTCAAACATTCTCATTTAATATCATAACACCTTCAGTCATAAATGATACCTGTCAGCTGATGTCTGAATCAGCTGTGTTCATTAGTTGAATTCCTCAGTTGCCGCATACCATCAGCTGACTCGAGTTCGTCTGTTCAGTTGACGTCTGTTCCATTATTGCAGCATACCATCAGCTGACTCAAGTTCATCTCCTGAGCTGACGTTTGATGTCCTCAGTTGGCAATTTGCATCTGAGATTCCCCCTTTATCTGAGCTTCCCCCTTAATTCGATATCCGATTCGTCAGCTCGGATGAATCCTTATCAGCTCGGATGAGTTTTTAGCTCGAATCCAAAAGTCCTAGAAGATCACACAGCATCTTGAACCGGGCTTCAGGAAGAGGTTTGGTGAAGATGTCAGCTCTCTGAATCTCAGTTGGGATCTTCTCCATGGACACATCCTTCTTCTCAATATGGTCTCGGATGAAATGATGACGAATATCGATATGCTTAGTCCGAGAGTGGTGAACAGGGTTTAGAGAGATAGCTATGGCACTCGAGCTATCACAATGAATGGGAACCTGTCCAGTTGAGACTTCATAATCTCTCAGCTGCTGCTTCAGCCACAATACTTGCATGCAACAGCTTCCGGCAGCCATGTACTCTGACTCGGTTGTCGAAGTAGCCACACACGCTTGTTTCTTGGAGAACCATGAAACTAGCTTGCTTCCCATGAATTGACAGTGTCCAAAAGTAGACTTCCTATCCAACCGATCTCCTGCTAGGTCGGCATCTGAGTATCCAGTCAGCTGGATGTTGTCATCAGTTGGGTACCACAATCCAACATTGACAGTTCCCTTCAGATACTTAATGATGTTCTTTGCTGCCAACATGTGTGCTTCTCTTAGTTGGACTTGAAAACGAGCACACACTCCAACTGCGTATGAAATGTCTGGTCGGCTGGTAGTCAGGTATAGCAGCGAACCGATGATCCCTCTATACTGGCTGGCATCAATGAGCTTTCCCTCAGCTCCTGGTTCGATCTTCCAGTTCGTGTTCATAGGGATCTTTGTTGTCTTACTTGTCTACAATCCGAACTTGGTGATGAGCTCCTTTGTATATTTGGACTGGTTAATGAAAATCCCTTCAGGCGACTGTTTCACTTGTAATCCAAGGAAATAATTCATCTCGCCCATCATTGACATTTCGAACTTTTCCTTCATAAGATCGGAGAATTTCTTGCATAGCTCCTCCGACTTGGACCCGAAAATGATGTCATCGACATAAATTTGCACAACAAGTATATCTTCTCCAACTTTGATGGTGAACAGAGTTTTATCAACTGAACCTCATTTGAACCCCGAGTCCAGAAGAAATCCACAAAGAGTGTCATACCATGCTCTTGGTGCTTGCTTTAGACCATAGATAGCTTTCTTCAGCTTGTACACTCTTTCATCTCCAGTCTCAAAACCAGGAGGCTGTTCAACATATACATCTTCTTTTATATCCCCATTGAGGAATGCACACTTCACATCCATCTGATATACTTTGAACTTGTGATGTGCGGCATAAGCTAGAAAGATCCGGATGGCTTCCAGCCTTGCAACTGGTGCGAAGGAATCTTCAGAGTCAATTCCTTCTTGTTGGCAGTATCCTTGAGCTACCAACCTTGCTTTATTCCTCACAATGAATCCAATGGCGTCTCTCTTGTTTTTGAAAATCCACTTTAGTCCAATCACCTTGACACCATTTGGTCTTTCTACCAACTCCCATACACAGTTGCGTAGAAACTCATTCAATTCTTCTTGCATGGCTGTTGTCCAGTGGACATAATTGAGAGCTTCCCCAACATTCTTCGGTTCTGGAACATCAGCTACATAGCAAGAAATCATGGCAACATCTCCAGCTTGCTCGAACTTCTCTAGAACTGCCAATTCCTCAGCATATTGGGCATAAGTGTTGGATTCTTCCTCGGTTAATTCTGGATTTGCAACTCTGCTCCGTGTGCGCACACCCTCGGTTAGATCTCCGATGATGTCGTTGGTGGAATGAACTTCATACCATCTTCGGTTGCGTCTTCCTTCTTCTTCCAACAGTGGTTGTTCAGACATCTGAGTTGGAGTCTTCAAAATTGGTGATTGATCAGCTGTTGAGTCTGGATCCTCAACATTTATAATAGATTGAACTGAGTTCGGTTGGGCATCGGATGTTGATGCAGTTGGAGGGACATCAGCTGAAGTTCCCTCTAGGGACGAGCTGAGGTCTTCGCATTCATCTTCAGAGGAGTATGGGTCTTCATCCTCAGTTGCCCATACCAGTGATTCAGCTCGGTCCTTTTCCCGAAGTGCTTGCGATCTGGTGAGAACTGGTAGAACAGCTGGATTCGCGTGTTGTTCCTTTACCTGTTCCCTGCACTCAAAGGTAGATTCATCAAAATTAACATGAGGTGTTATTTCCACAACACGAGAGCTGTTGTTGAAAACTCTATATGCCTTGATCCGAGCTGCATATCCAAGAAATATGCCCTTCGTAGCTTTGGCATCAAAAGTTTTCAACTGAGTCTTCCCATTGTTGTGAATATAATACTTAGATCCAAAAACACGAAAATAGGAAATATCTGGCTTTCTGCGTCTCCACAGCTCGTAGGGCGTTTTTCCCAACCGCTTGGTGAGAAGAGATCGATTCTGTGTGTAGCATGCTGTGTTGATCGCTTCAGCCCAAAATCTCTTAGGCAGTGCTGAGCTCGCTAACATGGATGTGGCTGCATCCTTCAGAGTTCTATTTATTCGCTCAGCTACGCCATTTTGTTGTGGAGTATGTGCGGCTGATGTCTGGTGGGTTATGCCATTCTTTTCGCAATACTCAACGATGGTTTCATTTAGAAACTCCGTTCCACGATCTGATCGGATAGATATGATCTTCATCTCTTGTTGGTTCGATATCCGATCCATCAGCTTGGGCAGCTCATCTCGGGTTTCGCTCTTGTGTCGCATGAAGATGGTCCACGTATATCTTGAGTAGTCATCAGTTACAACCAAAGTATATTCGTTTCCATTAATGCTTTTTGGTGTAACTGGCCCGAAGAGATCCATATGGATCAGCTGCAACACTCGGTCGGTTGAGGGAGTTGACTTCAACCGGAAGGAGGTTCTAGCGAGCTTTCCCAGCTGGCATGCACTGCAGATGTGTGTTGTTGAAAACACTCGGTTAGGTATGCCTCTTGCATGTTCTTGTCTGGCAAGTCGGTTCATCGTCTTGAAGTTCAGATGGTTGAGCCTTTTGTGCCACAGCCAGCTCACATCCGAACTGCTCTTTGATAACAGGCAAGTGTCGGGGAGGCTGCTGTTCCAGTCAGCATAGTATACATTCCCTGTTGGAGATCGATTTCCCAACAATATCACCTGCTTTGATCCGACATCTTTAACTCTGCAACCCTGTGCATCAACCTTGACAGAGAAACCATTATCACAGAATTGGCTGATGGAGAGCAGGTTATGCTTCAATCCATCAACATAAGAGACACTAGAAATTGAAACATGATTGGTTTCGAGGGTACCGTAACCTCTGGTGTAACCTTTTGAGTTATCACCAAAAGTAACTGATGGACCTTCTTTCTCCATGAAACTTCCAAGCAAATCCTTCAGATTTGTCATGTGTTTCGAGCATCCACTATCCATCACCCATATTGTTGTAGACGCCTTCTTCTTCCTCAGCAATTTCTCTTGTACCTGCAAAGAGAAACTCGCTTAGGTCCCCAATTTCAGTTGGGTCCTGGAGGGTTAGAACCAATTCCCCCTGGAACTGTGCGTCTCTTTTCTCTGTACACTCGAATAGTCTTGTCATTCCAAATGATCTGCCCATTTTCATCAACTATAACAACACCCTGGTTATCCTTAGGCTTGTTGTTTGAAATGATGCTCTGTTTCTTGGGAGGAGTTGGATTTCTCCCATGTTGGGCTTTAGGAGGTGAGGCTTTCCCCCTGTTTTGATGGCGATTCTTATCTTGTTGAGTTTGTCTGTGAGGTCGGACGCCATTGTGGAATCTTCTTGGCTGATTCTGATTCCATTGCGTTGGCTGTTGACGATAGATGTTCATGCCCGGACGTTGATTCATGTTGTGGCATGAGTAACCATAGCTGTCGTAACTGTTCCACATAGGTTGACTCTGTTGGAACCTCTGATTGTTGTGGTGATGGAACCGTTGTTGATTATGTCGGTTGAAGCTCGGTCGGTTCTGTTGGTTCCATCTCTGCTGTGGTTGGTTTGTTGGTCGGTTATCACGTCGGTTCTGAGCTTGGATATGTTGTCGATTTTGAGCTCGTTTCTGATTGCGACTCCGACGTCTCCGGTTCCTCCGTTGAGTCTTGGAACATTCCCCCTCGGTTGTAGACTCCAGGGACTGTTTCGTTGGTGCTCCATCTGCAGCTCCTTTACCTTTCTCAGCCGTAGTTGCCTTTATCGGTTGTGAGGGTGTTTGTTCAGTTGCATACTCAACTGTGTTAGGTTTGGCAACCATGACTTCCTCAGCCCTGGTGAAGGTAGCTGGTGGAATTCCAGTGTCCTTTGCCACGTCGTATCCGAGTCCAGACACATCATCCGTTTGCCGTCTGTATTTGATGAGATTCTCGATGATCTCGGATGACTGATATAGCTTTGTCAGGTTGTCCTTCTCAGTTTGAAGATCCTTGAGAAGAACAGCTATATGCTCGGTCTGGGCATCTGATGTCTTCATTAGCTGGTCGATCTGAGCCTCTTGCTTGTTCAACCGTTCGTTCTGTGCCTTGATCTGTTCCTTCAACTGTTCATCGGTTGAAGCCTCAGTTTGGTTGGCTGTACTCAGTTGACTTTTCAGCTGGTCTATTTCTTCAGCTTGTCTCTTGATCAGATCGTCCTTTTCGGTTAAGGAATCTTCAAGCTTGGCGAACTGGGCTTGAAGACTCTTAAACTCAATCGACTGCTGATGCAGTTCCTCACTGAGTTCTTGAAAATCATTCCAGGAGGGTTCCAACTCATCGTTCATAGATTCCTGCATGTTAGAAGTATTGGAAGAGTTTAAGCGAGCAGGATTAGATTGTACCTCAATATCATCTTGGTCAGTTCCAAGTGCCATGAGGCATTGATCCGGACTGATGACTTTGTTGGTAGAGGTCAGGTCATCCTCATCTTCAGTGTCTGTGAAGATGTCCATATCGTCAGCTGCCTCTTCAGCTACCATGGCCTTATTCTTTGCAGTTTGCTTTGCCCTCAGTGCTTCTCTTTCCTTCTTTGAGAGGTCTGGGCAATCGGCTTTGAAGTGTCCTTCCTTGCCGCATTCGAAGCAACCATTGGCGATTGGCTTCGAACTGTCTCGAGTTCGGTTTGATTTATAGAAACGTTTATATTTGCCGAACCGAGTATCCATATCGGCTAACTTCTTTGACAACGCTGCAATGTTCTGTTGCAGTTCTTCTCTGCTCGGCTCCTTTGCAGTCGTGTCAGCCGACCTGGTTGGTCTTGACGATCTCGACTTTGAGTAGTCAGCTCTGAGGGCAACTGACTTTGATGCTGAGCCGACATCCTCAATTCTATTTGTCCGACTTGAGGGCTGCGACCTCCTTCTGTTGACCTTATACTCATTCCCTTTCAAGATTGAGAACAATCTTTCAGTTCCCATTTCACCAAGGTCAGCTCGGCTCTCGTGGATATTTGTGAAAGTATCCCACTCAGCCGGTAGAGCTTATAACACTTTGAGGTTTATTTCTCTTAGAGTGTATTTTCCTTTCCGGATGGATTGGATTCTTCTGATGATGTCCATAAACCGGAGCTCTAGCTGATCGATAGTCTCATCAGGTCGCAGACTGAAATTGTCAAAATCTTGACATGCATGCGAGAACTTGTTTTCCTTCGTTTCGTCGCTTCCTTCACTTAGCGAGGCCAGGATGTCCCACATCTCTTTTGCGGTCTCACACTCCTCTATCCAGGGCAGATAATCTTGTCCAACCGTGGACATTATTGTGCTCTGAGCCCAGATATCCAGCTGGCTCACCTTGGCCTCCTCCGGAGTGTAGTCCTCTGGCTGTTTCTTCACATACTCCACCACTGCATCTCCATCGTTGGGATTTGGGGGAGTACGAAGTATTCTGTCTCGTATGACGATTGGTCCAGATGTGAGAACTTGTTGCATCCTATGATGTTTGGACAAAAGGATCTTCTTCATTCGAGTTCTCCATGATGTATAGTTGACAACAGAGAACATGACTGTGATCTTGTCCTTGACGTCCATCTGCACAAACAAAAACAGGACAACAAAAATGCGAGCAAGAATGCACTAGCGTGAAAAGATCTGTTCAGTTGACCACTGAAGAAAATTCTCGAATTCACACCTCGTGAAAAAGAGACAGTAGTCTTTTGAACCACTGCTCTGATACCACTTGATGGTCCCGATATGAGTTACTGGTGTATGGGGGGGGGGGGGGGGGGAATACACCAGTTAGGATTTTTAAACTTTCTAAAAACTTAACACTTGAAATCAACTTCAACTGAGTAAAAGGACTCAGTTGGGATCTCACAGCTGAGTAAGCAACCTCAGCTGGAAGAGTGGTGCTGTGCAGAATGTGGTGGAAAATGTACTCGTAAAAATAAACTCACGCTTTTGTGCACGGTTGGTCAAAACCAAAACTGTTGATGTGAAAGAAAGCAGTTTGTATGCGGTTAGATTGTCAGTTGAGATATGCAAAATAATGATTGAACACAAAACAACACGACACACAAGCTTTACGTGGTTCGGAGAGAACTCCTACGTCCACGGGGAGATGTGAGTCCACACACCTCAGTCCAAGTTCTTCTGGACAGTTCCACTCAACTTACGCGGGCTGAGCAACCGTTACAGCTTAGTTTGCGGGCACTAAACAGCCTAAGTCAAGTTTGCGGGTACTTGACGACCTAACTACTCAATTACAGGAAGAGTAAGGTCCTAGCACACTTTTTAGGGTGTGAGAAAGGGTAGGATTTCCAACTACAGCTCGATCACGAATGAGAGTTGGATCTAAGGCTTGAACAAAAAAACACTCAACCTAAGATCAAAAAACAGTTTCGATCTCTAGGAACCCTCAGCTACTAATGTTCTCTCAAATTGGAACTCTCAGCTGCTGATGCTCTTAGATGATGATTTTGCAGATTTGCTTTTGATTTCTCTCAAGAAAGCTCTTGAATTTTTCGTTGTCTATGTGTCTATCTGCCTGTGTCTCTTTGCTCGAATGAGAGAATGCCTCTATTTATAGGCGGAGAGAATCAACTAGCCGTTGGAGGAGCAGTTGATCTCTAATTGGTTGAAAGCGATGGCTTGTCTCTCATCTCTGCAGACTTTCCCGATATGGCATCTGTGCTCTTCTGCTTTCCATCTGAGACAGCCTTGTGTTGGGCCAGATGGGGTAATGACTGAACGGTCAAACCCTCATGTGACTTCCTTTTGAAATTCAAATCTTTGACAGTCAACTTCGGTTTGTCGGTTGAAAGTCTTGACCTTCATCTGAGTGATCTTCAGTTGATGTTCCGATCTGTCGAGCTCTCAGCTAACTTCGAAATTCAAACAGATGAACTCCTTGTTCGGATTGTACAACTGAGGTTCTGAAACTGAACACTCAGTTGCCTTCCTTGTATTTACTCAGTTGGGTTTGAACCCTCAGATGATTTCCTTTTCATCTGATATTCGCTCAGTTGGTTTCCTTCAACTGATGTTCTGAAGACTTCCCCTTGTTTGCATCTGAACAAATGAACTCTCAGTTGTCTTTCTTCACAACTAATGTTCTGTCTGAGTGACGTCTTGTTGCCATCTTCAGCCGGAGACCTGTAAAGATAAAATCTTAACATTGCTCGGTTGGGGTCAGCCGGTTTTGGAATTCATCAAAACTTATACTAATAAATTTCCCAACAATTTCCCCCTTTTTGATGATGCCAAAACCACTTATAACTTGAAACCACTACTGATCTAAAATCTCAGCTGAAATTCTAGACAGTCTATAAGATAAAACATCAAATGGTTAGCACAGTTATAACATGAAATTGAAAGACTTTGTGATTCAGAGCTTGGACAATGAGGAATTGTTCATCAAGGTGAATCGTATTATATACTTTGAAGTTTTTGTTACAACTGAAGGTTACAATGTTAAGCGCAAAACATAGACAGATATAACAGTTGCTTCAAAAACTACAACATCCAAAAACACAATCAGCTCAAAAACTTTGACAGCTCAGAAATACTGTTGACCGTACTTGTTGAAGATACGGTTGAAGATCTCCTTCTTCGCTTCCGACTCGATCCCAGTGTTGACGCCGTGTTCCTTGCAGACTTGCCTTCGCCTCAGCCAAGATCGCATTTCTATTTGGCGTGCTCGTGCCTTTGATCATCGGAGGGCGGTACCTGCACATCTTCGGAACTGGAACAGTGTTGGGATCAAGCTGAGCATTCAGCATAGCTCGCTTGATCTTCGGAAATTTCTTATTTAAATAAGTAAGAATCGAGAAAATCGAGTTAAAATAAAAAGAATAAAATGATAAGAAAGTGAAGAGGAGATTTAATCAAGTCGAAGAGAAGTGTTAGACAAGTTAAATTTAAATACTCGTATAATTTAATCAAGAAAAGAATGGAATAAAATACGAGTAAGATATCGGGTAATGATTTTAAAAGTAATTAATTAAATTAATTAAGTAAGTTGTTTTTTAAACCGTGTGGATTAAGAATAAACCGAGAAGAATTGTCAAAATAATAATCTAAAAAGTAATAGTTTGAGTTAAGAATGAGAATCGAGTTAGAAATAGAAATGAAATTCCTATTTCATAAGAGTTAATAAAAATAAGAAGAATTTTTATTAATTGAGTAAAGATTTATAATACGTTTCATAAGACAACGAGTTTGGAAAAGTGTTGTTTATAAGTTGAGAAAGATAAATTTTATTAATTGAGTTTTTATAAAAAGGAATTCGTATTTGAATTAAGTTCTAAAATAAAAATTGAGCAAATGTTAATGTGTCTTGAAATGTGATTGAATTCGAGGCAATATGTTTGATTTATTTTGAATTGTTATGCAATTGAATTAAGGTGCTTAAGTGAATGATATTATTTGATGATGACGAAAAAGATTATTGAGTTTGTTTTCTATGCAAAACAATTGAGTTGTTAAGTTGATAATTAAATCAAGAATTGATTAAGTTTATAAAAGAAAACTCGAGTAATAGGATTTAGATAGACAACATTTCATAATTAAAGCGAGAAGTGCTAAGACATTGGTTAGTAGTTTTAACCAATTATCGAGTAGAGTTAATGGCTTAGAGACGAGAATGCGAAACTCATTTAGAAAAGAATAGCTTTGAGAGCAATGAGTCAAGTAGAAGTCCTTCAGTTGAGACCAACGATTAATATCCGTCTTTGCGTAGTATCTTATCTTCTTTATCGATGTCGAACTGTGAAGGATCAAGCAGAACGGAGAAATAAGTGAGGACAGATAGCACGTAAGCCACCTAGCTAGAACGTCGGAAGACAGGTGGACTTCTCTAAACCAAAACTATCGATGAATACTATTAAACTATTGAGTATTATTATGTGAATTTTTAAAATGAAATTGACTTGCCATTTTATTGAGTTTAGTATGTGTTATCATCTGTTTGTTTGAGTTATTATCATCCTGTGAAAGGCAGGAAACCCACGTGTGGTATGTTAAATGTTGAGGTGACTTTGAGCCTTGCTTCGGTTAGGCCGATCACAGTGTTCGAGAAGGAGGCCTACTTCTCGGCACAGTGAGAGAATTTGTGACAGATGATGCATACTGTTGAGTATATATTATGTTTTGACTGCGCAGTCTATTTAAAAGAAAATGTTTTAGCATGCACAAGTAAAATCATTTTAAGTTTCTTAGTTACTTGTGATGTTTCGGCAAGGCAAGTTCAATTGATATAGCTTTAAAGAGCATCTTTTCCAAATGTTTTCGGCATATGTTCACTGAGTACGAAGTAGTCAGCCCTGCATGTATTTCTAAACGTGCAGGTTAGCAGGATGGCGATGGCAGCAAAGGCTTGGTGGTGTGGTCTGTTTGGTTGAGTTGAGTCGAATGTCAGACTGGCATTTGCACGTCTTCATACGTGTGAGTGTTGGGTTTTGAGTCGAGTTTCCGCTGCAACCCCTTTTGAAATGGAAATCTGTTAATATATACTTGACACTTGTTTTTGATTCCGAGCAATGTGCTCGATGGTTTTAATGTCTTGTTGAATCTTAATCTCGTTGACTAGATATACTTATCATACTCTCATTGATATGTAATTTAAAATGCTCGATTATTGCTTCTTTATGTCTTTGATAGCTTTATTCGAGTGCTATTGCTTTTCGTTGATGTTTCCCCGAGCATGTTTCCCCGTATTTGAGTTGATCGTTAGAAGGTTAAGTTGTGTTATTGTTCGTAAGTCGCACCTCGGGAGTCGGGGTGTGACAGGTAGGAATAGTGATTCTTCCTTGGTTATTGTCTGCCTGTTGTCCCTGCCACTGTCCTTGTTGGTTATTTTCCCTCAATTGTCCTGATTGATTATTCTGATTCGGCTGTTGAAAGCCACGCTGATTTCAACCCTGATTTCCTCCTTCCCATTTCCTTTTTCCTTTAAAGCCGCTGTTATTGTTGTTGGAATGGTCTTGAGTTGGAGCCTGGGTTGTTGCTGGTACGGGCGCTACAATCTTTTGTTCATCCGGCACAACTGCCTCCATGTCTAAGGCTCGTCCTAGCATGTCTGTAGTTCGTGTCTCGGTCCCCCACGGAACTTCTTTGCTATCTTCTCGTCGGTATCTACCTACTCGGGTGCATACCTCGACAATTCACAAAAGGTTCAATCGTATTCAGTCACTGTCATCTTCCCTTGTTTCAGACTGTAGAACTCTGCTTCCTTCTTTGCTCTATAGGTTTTAGGGATGTACTTGTCGTAAAATGCTTTCTTAAACTCATCCCAAGTAAACTGAGCCAGATGCTCTGTCGGAATAACCTTCTGCCTAGCTTCCCACCAGATATCAGCTGGTCCGGTGAGTTGAAACGCAACACACGAGAGACGCTCCTCATCAGTACATGTGAGAAGTTTAAAAATTCTTTCTGTATCTCTTACCCAAAGCTCAGCATCGCTCGGGTTTCTTGATCCATTAAAGACAGGTGGATTTCTTTTGAGGAACATATCCTCTATGTCACGACGTAGTGGTGGTGGAGGTGGAGAGGTTTCCTGACGTCCTTGATCTTCCTCCCTCTCATATTTTCCATGACCTCTTCCCGGTCCTCTAGGCCTACCGAGTCCTCTTCTTCTGTTATTCGCTACTCTTGGCGGCATTTTGAAACTAAAGGAAAGAAGAATTCTCATCAACTCCATGCTTTAAGAACTTACCCATTCAATAAGGAATTAACTTATCTTAATCATCTAGAAATTTCACAATTGCAACCAAACTCTTAATGGTTCTTAACTTACCTTAACCATCTCATCTTACTTTAATCATCTTAACTTAGACTTCTTAGTTTTTCTTGAAGAAAACTTTTAATCGGTTCTTAATTATTAAAACAAAGTAACGACTCTACTTTGTTCATGTTACTTATACAAAAGTAACATTCGTCTCTTATTCGCTTTGATTCCCTTTATTTTGTCCTTCCCGTTCCGATTGTCTCTCGCTTATTTTCGAAACCAACGCTTCTTAAAACGTCTATGTTCTCAATGAATCGGGAAGAATCTTAAAGCAAGTAGTCTAGGTTCTCAAACCAACATACTTCTCAAAATAACAGAAATTATAGCTCAAATAATTTCACATACTTTCACAAAGGTATAACAATCATACTTTAATCAGTTCATACTTTTACTCAGGAAAAGTATAACTATCATACTTCAATTAATTCATACTCGGTACTTAACAAAAGTATATCTCATACTTCAATCAATTCATACTTGGCACTATTTGTTCTCGACATGCTTGCATACTTACTCACAAATTCTTGCATACTTAATTAAATATTTCTTCTTAAAAGAAATCATACTTCCGAAACTCTTTCCTTACTTTTTTTCATTGGTTGAGTCGACGTAGCGGGAGGTTGAGTTGTCGTCTACACTCTTAAACTTAGTGTTACGACCTGTTAGGAAATTTAGTAGTAAGAGTTTTGATGAATTCCAAAACCAATTGACCCCAACCGAGTAGATGTTGCCAGAACCTAATGTTAGTAGGTAGGCTCGCTGTTTGAGCATTGTTAAGATTCTATCTTTACAGGTCTCCAGCTGAAGATGGCAACATGGCATCACTCGGACAGAACATCAGTTGTTAGGAAAACAACTGAGCGTTCATCAGATGAGAAGCAGTAAAGGGGAAGAGAACATCAGATGAAAGAAAGCCATCTGAGCGTTCGAACCCAACTGATCAGATACAAGGAAGACAACTGAGTGTTCAGTTTCAGAACATCAGTTGTAGAACTCAACCGAGAAGATCAACAGCTTTGAAGATGAAGTCAGCTGAGAGTTCAACTGTTAGTTGTCAGATAAGAACATCGGCTGAAGAGCAAGTTAGTTGAAGATCGAAAGTCTTAACCGACCACTCCTTGTTGGAAGTCTGTTGTTAAGATTTGAATTTCAAAAAGGAAGTCACATGAGGGTTTGACCGTTCAGTCATTACCCCATTTGGCCCAACACAAGGCTATCTCAGATGGAAAACAGATGAGCACAGATGCCATATCGGGAAAGTTTGCAGAAATGAGAGACAAGCCATCACTTTCAAAGATCAGAGATCAACAGCTCCTCCAACGGCTAGTTGATACTCTCCACCTATAAATAGAGGCATTCATTCATTCGGAAGACACACAAGAGAAGACACATACGCGAGAAGAAACCAGAGAGCGAAAGAAAGAGCAATATTCTTCACAAGCTGAACTGAATTTAATCTCCTAGAACATCACTTGTTGAGAGTTCTAGAGTTAGTTAGTTTTTGTGTCTTTAGATCGAACCTTGAGAACATCACTTAGTGAGAGTTCGTAGAGAGTTAGATCATAGCTCACTTCCCGTTCGAGCTTTTTGTTGGAACCCCATTTGCTTTCACCTGAAAAGGTTTAGGATCCTACTCTTCCCGCAACTGAGTAGATAGGTTGTTTAGTACCCGGAAACTAAACTGTAAGGTTGATAAGTACCCGCAAACTTATCCTTAACGATTGCTCAGCCCGCGTAAGCTGAGTGGTTTGTCCAGAAGAACTTGGACAGAGTTGTGTGGACTCACAACTCCTCGTGGACGTAGGAGTCTTATCTCCGAACCACGTTAATTTTTCTGTGTGCTTGTGTTTTTCTTTATTCAGTTATTTCTTGCATTCTCAATTGACTGACTAACCATCATACAAATCGCATCTGTGCATTTTCAACTGTTTTGGTTTTTGACCAACCGTGCATAAAAGCGTGAGTTGTTTTACGAGTTTAATTTCCACCACATTCCGCATAGCACTACACTTCCAACTGAGTGTTCTTTACTCTGTTGCGATTCCAACTGAGCTGCTCTACTCAGTTGAATTATTTTTGGGGGTTAAGTTTGAAAATCGTAACTGGTGTATTCCCCCCCCCCCATATTCCAGTAACTCGTATCGGGACCATCAAATGGTATCAGAGCAGTGGTTCAAAAGACTACTGACTCTGTTTCACAAGGTGTGAATTCGAGAAAGTTTCTTCAGTGGTCAACTGAACAGATCTATTTTTCACGCTAGTGCATATTTGCTTGCATATTTGTTCTGTTGTTGTGTGCGGATGGACGTCAAAGACAAGATAGTTGTCATGTTCTCGGTAGTAAATTATACATCCTGGAGGACACGGATGAAGAAGATCTTACTGTCGAAGCATCATAGGATGCAACAAGTACTCTCTTCCGGACCGATCATCATCAAAGAAAGAATAGCTCGCACTCCTACAAATCCCAACGATGGGGATACAGTTGTGGAGTTTGTGGAGAAGCAGCCGGAAGACTACACTCCAGAGGAAGCCAAGGTGAGCCAGTTGGATATCTGGGCTCAAAACACGATTATGTCCACTGTTGGACAAGATTATCTCCCTTGGATTGAAAAGTGTGAGACTGCCAAAGAAATGTGGGATATCCTGGCATCGCTGAGTGAAGGAAGCGATGAGATGAAGGAGAACAAGTTCTCACATGCTTGCCAAGACTTCAACAACTTTTGTCTGAAGATAGATGAAACAATTGATCAGCTAGAGCTCCGGTTTATGGACATCCTCAGAAGAATCCAGTCCATCCGAAGAGGAAAATACACAATAAGAGAAATCAATCTCAAAGTGTTGCAAGCTCTACCGGCTGAGTGGGATACTTTCACCAATATCCACGAGAGCCGAGCTGACCTTGGTGAAATGGGAACTGAAAGATTGTTCTCAATCTTAAAGGGAAATGAGTATAAGGTAAACCGAAGAAGATCTCAGTCCTCGGTTCAGACGAGTCGACTTGAGGATGCTGGTTCAGCCTCAAAGTCAGTTACTCTTCGAGCTGACTACTCCAAATCAAGAACATCGAGGCCGACCAGATCAGCTGACACAACTGCAAAGGAGCCAAGCAGAGAGGAACTACAACAGAACATTGCGGCCCTGTCAAAGAAACTAGCCGACATGGACACTCGGTTCGGGAAATACAAACGATTCTACAAATCAAACCGAACTCGAGACAGTTTAAAGTCTGTCACCAACGGCTGCTTTGAATGCGGCAAGGAGGGACACTTCAAAGTTGAACAGCCTCTTGGCTTTTAGACTGGAGATGGAAGAGTGTACAAGTTGAAGAAAGCTATCTATGGACTAAAGCAAGCGCCAAGGGCTTGGCATGACACTCTTTGTGGTTTTCTTCTGAACTCGGGTTTCAAACAAGGGTCAGTTGATAAAACCCTGTTCACCATCAAAGTTGGAGATGACATTCTTGTTGTGCAAATCTATGTTGACGACATCATATTCGGATCTAAGTCGGAGGAACTGTGTGAAATTTTTTCAAACCTCATGAAGGAGAAGTTCGAGATGTCAATGATGGGCGAGATGAATTATTTTCTTGGATTACAAGTGAAGCAGTTGCCAGAAGGGATTTTCACCAATCAATCCAAGTATACAAAGGAGCTCATCACCAAGTTCGGATTGCAGACAAGTAAGACCACAAGGATCCCAATGAATACTAACTGGAAGATTGAACCTGGAACTGAAGAAATGCTCGTAGATGCCAGTAAGTATAGAGGGATCATTGGTTCTTTGCTATATCTGACTGCCAGCCGGCCAGACATATCATACGCAGTTGGAGTGTGTGCCCGGTTACAAGATCAATCGAGGGAAGCACACATGTTGGCAGCAAAGAACATCATCAAGTATCTGAAGGGAACTGTTAATGTTGGATTGTTGTATCCAACTGACGACAATATCCAACTGACCGGATACTCAGATGCAGATCTAGCAGGAGATCGATTGGATAGGAAGTCCACATCTGGACACTGTCAGTTCATGGGAAGCAAGTTGGTTTCATGGTTCTCCAAGAAACAAGCATGTGTTGCCACTTCTACAACCGAATCAGAGTATATGGCTGCCGGAAGCTGTTGCATGCAAGTGTTATGGCTAAAGCAACAACTGAGAGATTATGAAGTCGTAACTGGACAGGTTCCCATTCATTGTGATAGCTCGAGTGCCATAGCTATCTCTTTGAATCCTGTTCACCACTCTCGGACAAAGCATATCGACATCTGTCATCATTTTATCCGAGATCATATTGAGAAGAAGGATGTATCCATGGAGAAGATTCCAACTGAGATTCAGAGAGCTGATATCTTCACCAAACCTCTAGTTGAAGCACGGTTCAAGATGCTATGTGACCTCCTTGGACTGTTGGATCCATCAGATGAGGAGTCAACTGGGGAACAGAGATAGATATCCATCTGAGGGGGAAGCTCAGATGAAGGGGGAATCTCAGATGCGGATCGCCAACTGATGACATCAGACGACAGCTGAACAGGCGAACTCGAGTCAGCTGATGGTATGCTGCAACATGGGAACTCAGCTGATTTCGACATCAGCTGGCAGGTAACATTTATGGCTGAAGGTGATATGTTCTTAAATGAGAATGTTTGAAATAAATTCAAACCTTCCTGAACTAGTCAGTTACATTAAAAAGAGCCATCATGTCGCATTAATTGTAAAGTACGGCTGAACATCCATAGCCTACTTTATAGTGCGACTGGGCTGACAAGATAAACTGTACACCTTCTCACGCGCTGGTTGGAACTCGGATCAAAACGTCAAGTCAAAGATAGTCAACAGTCGCGTAATCTCAGCCGTTGATGGATTCGCGCCATTTAACCCCAGCCGTTGATTTCATCCGAGTCAAAGACCTATATAAGGCGAAAAATCAGGAAGAAATCTCCTACTTTCCTCATTCATGCATATCTGATTTACCTGTTCATCGTCTTCACAGTTTTTGCCTAACCCTTTTCTGCAAAAGATTTTCTTTCCTTTCTTCTATATATTCCCTTTGCAGTGATCATAAATGGCACCAAAAAGTAAGAGAATGGCTTCATCCGAACCATCCCTAGTCCCTACCACTTATGAAGAATCGTTCGAAATGCTAGTATCGAAGATACACTTCGAGTAAATCCTCTCTGACGAGGATCTGGAGTCGCCGGTCTTGGCCCCGCTCGCTAACACACTCAGAGAGAATGGCTTTCTCGAATGAGCCAAGCTTTGCCCCTCCCACTTGCTCAGGCGACAAGTCGGGGAATTCTACGTCAACCTCAACCGCCCCCTTGGCACTACAGAGGGAGTATCTACGGAGGTGTCCTGCCGACAAAGAGATATTCCGGCCAGGACCATACGTCGTGTCTCCTTCTCCATCGATGTTTCCGATGTCCTCCGGTACATCATTCCCATCAACCACACCGCCAGCGAGTTCCTGGAGAATATTACCGACGAGCAGGCGGATGAGTTTCTGCAGGATGCTCTGATCGAGCCGGAGAGGTTAAGGAGTAACATGCAACGGACGAAGCTGAAGCCAGAACATCGCCTGCTGTTCGATGCTGTGTCGAAGGTGGTGTTCGGTTACAGTGGCGCATTCGACGACATCAGCCGACCCAAATTGAAGCAGTTGGTGGCCTTGGAGCACCAACACCAGATCAACTGGTTCCAATATTTCTTGAACCAGTTTATGGTGGAGAAGTCGAAGATCTCCGAGACAACAACCGAGTCTGGAGAAAAGCTGCTGAGTGTAAAGGGGACACTCAACTTCGGCTGCAAAATCTCTACCCTCATCTTGCTCACAACCAAGGACCGCAACATGGTCTGGGAAGATTGTGAGCAGACGCCGCTGAAGAAGCTGTTGTTGTTCCCGACAGCCAAGAAAGCTCAGGAGGTGCTCAGGAGTGTCTACACTCCAAAGGAAAAGAGGGTGTCTGGAAAGACAGCTGAGTCAACAGATGAGGGAGAACCAGCCGTTGCTCGCCCCGTCAAGTCCAAAGCTGCACGCCGACGTGCTGAGTCGGAGAAAGAGTCAACTGAGGAACCTGCCTAGAAAAAGCTAAGGGTACAGTTCAAGAAGTCGACCAAGAAGGCAGCTGATGTAACAGCTGATGAGCCAACTGAGGTGCCAGCTGATGAGTCAGCTGAGGAGCCAGTTGAGGTACCAGCTGAGGAGCCAGCTGAGGAGCAAGCTCCAGCTGAGGAGGAGGCACCGGTTGAGTCGACACCAGTTGAGGAGCAAGCTCCAGCTGAGGAGGAGGCACCGGTTGAGTCGACACCTGCTGAGGGGCCTTCCGAATCCAGCCGCTCAGCTGAGGCTGCCTCGTTCAAGATCGTCCCTCGAGCCCCCGGAGCTGATGATGTTGAGGGAATGGAGACAGTCGAGACGTCGGATGCATCCTCCTCATCTGAGGACGTTGAAGATGTTACCACCTCCCTCACGGCAGGAGATAATGCCGTACCGCCCCCAGAGCCTCTTGCTCTTTCTACCCTTCTTCAACCAGATATTGCGAGCACTCTGCTTGATGCCAACATCATGACCGCTCCTTCGACCGATGTTGAGGAAACCATTGAAACCACTCTCCTAACCGAATCCCAAATTCCGAGCTCTCAGCTCGATGTCGATGTTGCGACCGACTCTTTGGCCAACATCGATGAACCTCTTGAACCTCAGCCATATAATCTTACCCCTTCCCCAATAAATGAAGCGGAGAACCTTCAGGCAGATGCGCAGGAGCACGAAGGAAGGGTGGCCTACTGCTTTCAAAAGCTGCTAGGCTTGTTCCCTGAGGCTCGCAACATGCCCATCTTCGCCACTCTGGGAACCGAGCTCTTGTACCAGTTCCACCTGATCTTCAGCCATTGGTACGTTAAAGAGGATACGATCAGGGTGCAGAGTTGGGACAGGCTGAAGTCTGATGAGTCCCGCATCCGAGCCTACTTCAACTATTCCAACTTAGAGGTGGCTTACAACAATCGGATTGCGCTGCTCACTCGTCGCATGGACCAGAGTCGAGCTGAAGGGACGGACACCAGGGAAACAGCTAGAAAGGAGTACGTCGACTTTCTCGACAGCATGTTGGTTAAATCAGCTGATTTCCTTGAGGATGTCGATGCAGCTGCCGCAGCAGCAAAAGAAGAAGAAGAAGCACTGAAGCTGTACCTGGCCAACAGACAAGCCATGGTCACAGCTGAGTCTCTAGCTCTGATTGCTCAAGACCCTCCAGCTGTTCAACATGCTCCATCAACTAAAGAAATCTGCGAACTGGTAGCTGAGAGGGTCAACCAGCTAAGGAGTGAACTGCTTGCCAACCTCCAACACCAAAAAGATGAACAGATGAGGGCGTTGAAAGCACAAGAACTCAAGAACCAACAACTGGTGGAGGAGAATGTTGCTCTGAAGACCAAGATGAATGAATTCTCCTCCTCCACTAGTCAAGAAGTGTTGGAGTTGAAGACAACTCTGTTGGGATTGAAGTCGGAGCTCAACATCTTCAAATCCTTGGCCGACTCAAATCTTGCCAAGTCCCAACAGACACAGGATGTAGAATGGGAGTCCAGGTTCGAGTCACGTTGGGTTGAGTTCGCTGCCTTTCAGACAGAGGTCATAGACAACCTCTCTGTCTTGAAGAAGGCCGAACAAGAGCGCCAGGACTCTGAACTGGCAAAGAAGATCGAGCTGAAGTGTGCGGTCGATGAACTCTTCAACCGTGTTCAACTAACCGAGGATAAACTCAACTCTCTGGACGGTTCAGTAGCAAGCCTTGTTGTTGATGCCAAAAAGGAGAAAGAGAAGGAGACGGAGGTTGAGGCGTAGGAATAAGAAGAGACCCAAGAACAAGGAGTGCCAGCTGCTCAACCATCTAAATCTCAGCTGAGGAAGAGGAAGTCTGCTGCTCCCAAGTCAACCGAAGTCGGTGGAGCTGAGATGTCTAAAGACTTGGAGCAGGCAGAAAAGATTGGAGTTTCCTACAGCTCCATAGCCGAGATCGCAGCCGAGCTGGATTCTGAACTCGACGGGATAACAACCAAAGAGTGCATTGCAGCTGCCAAGGCTATGGATGTAGAGGAGAAGGATTATATGAACCCGAGCTGGATCAGGAAGTTTGCCGCCAGCCAGGCGAGGAGGGTGAACCAGTTCGAGGATGAGCTGAAAAAGATGTCCCAGAACCTGGACCGCAACATTGCCTCCCGCAGCCGATGCTGCATCGAAAAAATTCAATCAAAGGCAGAAGCTCGGTTGAAGCAACAAAGGTTGCCTGCAAAGTCCAAGGTCGAGAGTCGGTTTAGGCATGTTGACAAGTGGATGCTGACCGAGTGGAATAAAGAGTGGGAGTTGTTCAAGCAGGAGTTCGTGAACGACTTCTATTACAGGAAGGTTTTCGCAACTGATGAGCCGAGGAAAGCGTTCAAGGAAGCGCTGACCGAGTTGCACTCAGGGGATCCTGGCATGTTCAGTCAATTCAGGTGGGCTATGATTGACGCCAACCTGGACTTGAATACAGTTCCAGTTCCCAAGAGGGTTACTTATCGGCCTCCTCTTCTCCCAGACTCAAGCAACCTGAACCGCACGAAGATCGCAGCTGAGGCGAGGCAGGTTTGCAAGGAGCATGGAGTGGACATTTCTAAGGAGTCACCTGCCAAGAGAGAGATTTTTGTTAGGATCTTTAGTAAGTATGGGCTACAATTTTAGCTCAGTTAGTTTTCAAGCAACTTTTGTAATTTCTGGATTTTGCGCTTATCTTTGTAACAATAAGTTGTAATGAAAACTACTCAGTTATATTCGATTCACCTTGATGAACAATCCCTCATTGTCCAAGCTTTGAATCGCAAAGTCTTTTAAATACCATGTTATAACTGTGCTAACCCTTTGATGTTTTATCTTATAGACTGTCTAGAATTTCAGCAGAGATTTTAGATAAGTTAGTGAGGTTTAGGTCAGTAGTGGTTTAAAGTTGTAAGTGGCTTTGGCATCATCAAAAAGGGTGAAATTGTTGGGAAATTTATTAGAAAGAGTTTTGATGAATTCCAAAACCAACTGACCCCAACCGAGTAGATGTTGCCAGAACCTAATGTTAGTAGGTAGGCTCGCTGTTTGAGCATTGTTAAGATTCTATATTTACAGGTCTCCAGCTGAAGATGGCAACATGGCATCACTCGGACAGAACATCAGTTGTTAGGAAAACAACTGAGCATTCATCAGATGAGAAGCAGTAAAGGGGAAGAGAACATCAGATGAAAGAAAGCCATCTGAGCGTTCGAACCCAACTGATCACATACAAGGAAGACAACTGAGTGTTCAGTTTCAGAACATCAGTTGTAGAACTCAACCGAGAAGATCAACAGCTTTGAAGATGAAGTCAGCTGAGAGTTCAATTGTTAGTTGTCAGATAAGAACATCGGCTGAAGAACAAGTAGTTGAAGATCGAATGTCTTAACCGACCACTCCTTGTTGGAAGTCTGTTGTTAAGATTTGAATTTCAAAAAGGAAGTCACGTGAGGGTTTGACCGTTCAGTCATTACCCCATTTGGCCCAATACAAGGCTATCTCAGATGGAAAACAAATGAGCACAGATGCCATATCGGGAAAGTCTGCAGAAATGAGAGACAAGCCATCTCTTTCAAAGATCAGAGATCAACAACTCCTCCAATGGCTAGTAGATACTCTCTGCCTATAAATAGAGGCATTCATTCATTCGGAAGACACACAAGAGAAGACACATACGCGAGAAGAAACCAGAGAGTGAAAGAAAGAGCAATATTCTTCACAAGCTGAACTGAGTTTAATCTCCTAGAACATCACTTGTTGAGAGTTCTAGAGTGAGTTAGTTTTTGTGTCTTTAGATCGAACCTTGAGAACATCACTTAGTGAGAGTTCGTAGAGAGTTAGATCATAGCTCACTTCCCGTTCGAGCTTTTTGTTGGAACCCCATTTACTTTCACCTGAAAAGGTTTAGGATCCTACTCTTCCCGCAACTGAGTAGATAGGTTGTTTAGTACCCGAAAACTAAACTGTAAGGTTGATAAGTACCCGCAAACTTATCCTTAACGGTTGCTCAGCCCGCGTAAGCTGAGTGGTTTGTCCAGAAGAACTTGGACAGAGTTGTGTGGACTCACAACTCCCCGTGGACGTAGGATTGTTATCTCCGAACCACGTTAATTCTCTGTGTGCTTGTGTTTTTCTTTATTCAGTTATTTCTTGCATTCTCAACTGACTGACTAACCAGCATACAAATCGCATCTGTGCATTCTCAACTGTTTTGGTTTTTGACCAACCGTGCATAAAAGCGTGAGTTGTTTTACGAGTTTAATTTCCACCACATTTCGCACAACACTACACTTCCAACTGAGTGTTGTTTACTCAGTTGTGATTCTAACTGAGCTGCTCTACTCAGTTGAAGTTATTTTTGGTGGTTAAGTTTGAAAATCGTAACTGGTGTATTCCCCCCCCCCCCATACACCAGTAACTCGTATTGAAACCATCACGACCTAACTTTACTCGAAAGAAGACTCAGGTGTAGAGTATATACAAATACTCTATCTTACTACTCGAAAGAAACTTGTATGCAGAGCAAAAACGATTGCTCTGATATCATTCTGTGGTATCACTAGAAAAAATTATCTTACGAACAGAGCAGAACCGAATGCTCTGATACCATTCTGTCACAGCCCCAAATCCCGAGGGACGGCCAAGCCGGGGTGTGACTATGGGTTGGATTAAAGAGGCGGGGAAGAAAGGGGAATTACTGAATAAATTAACATCTATAACCGAGATAAAAATACTATGAACTGATTCTTATTAGACCAAAGAGAGTCAATCTCGAAAGATCACTCGACAAAGTTGTGATTAGAGAAGAGTGGGTTTAAAGTATGAACAACTTAAACCGAAAAGATGAACATCAATAAGAGAGTTATTTTGCAGGGCTAAGTACATAAAGCACTTAGTGGGCACATTGCCGAAAACAACTCACAAGAGTATAGATTAATCAGGCATCTTTTCATAAACATTCGTAAGACTTATACTGTTGTACACTTAATTCTGGATAACACACTGTAGGTTAACTCAGAATCCAATCGTCTGGATAGCACTCTGTGGGCTAACTCAGAATCTGTCCCACTGGATAGCACTCTGTGGGCTATCTCAGAATCTGATCGTTTAGTTGGAATCTCTGGATAACACTCTGTGGGCTAACTCAGAATCCAATACTCTGGATAGCACTCTGTGGGCTAACTCAGAGAGGCACAAGAGAATTCACATAAAACAATTCATTTATGCACTGTAATTACTTTAATACACACTTATTAAAGCAGTAAGTAACACCTTCGAGCAACGCTCATTTTATTTTGATAGAAAAGCCCACCTCAATCGTTTACAGAACAAATTTTAACCTTCTGTCTTCCGTCCTGTCTTCTAATCTTGACGTCCTTCTTCTTTGAACGCAAATAATCACACTTTTAATATTTGGTCGAGACGTTAAAAAGAAAACAGAAATTCGGAATCAGTTAAGTCTTTTAGGCCTTTAGGCTTTTGCACTTTACTACTTTCTTTTGATTAACTAATAAATGAGACTCGAGCAATTCTCGTTTATAAACTGACTTAGCTCATTACTCGACACTTAGGTCAGTAGATAAAAGGAAGTCGATAACTCATAACAACTTAGAAGTTCACAAGGAACGAAGTTAAAAAGGATTTAACTTAAGAAATCAAGTTTTGGAAATTTCTTCACAGGTCAGTAAGTTCATACAGAACAGGGTACTTCGAAACAGGGGATGTATCCTATACCAAAAGAAAGCCACGGATGTCTAGTTCACTCTCCAATTTAAGGATCTTGATTTCGTTAAGCGAGCTAAAAGTTATGACAGTTTCCGTAACGCATCGCAAAACAGTCCACGTGGAACCCTAGTGCTCGTTAATTCGACGCACGACTTTCTAGGTTCAGTTTATGCGATTCCACTTTTATTCTTACGAAATTTTCATCTCAATACAGTCTACATGCATGTACCTTAATCGGGTACACAATCACGTCTTTTGATTAAACAAACGACGAGCATTTCCTCGTCATTTTCAACTAACCAATTACTATACCAAATCATATTTCAGATTCTATTTCATTCATCAACTTCTCGATTCTTAACTATAACTCATAACATCTCATATCTCGGATGGAAATATCGTTCGTCAAACGACAACAATCATTATTATCAAATTGGTTTTCCTTATTCGACTTTTTCTATCGACGTTTAATCTCGTTTCTTCGTCTCTTATTCAAAATCGAACCTTCTTAGAATTCGTTCAAACTTTACGGTTACGATCATTAACTATCAAGATTATCATAGGTTCGAATCACAAACCCTAATCATTATTCAAGCTTGACTTATCGACGATTGCTCGTCTTTTACTAAAAATCCTACGTTCTCCGTTTTCGTTCAAATTTTACAACAACGATCATCATCTAACAAGCATCACTAATATGCAAACCATATTCTGAAAACATTAACGAGCTTCAACTTACTGATGGATTTCCGTCTCTTACGGTTTTCATTTTAATTTTAGAAAAATTCCAAATAATTATATCATCATCCTAAAACATCCTACATACCATTTCTATTATCCATTCATGCATATCATAACATCTTCCTCATCAAATCCTCACTGGTTCTTCTCTTACATTTCTATTTTTATTTTTTAGAAAATTCTAGAATAATTCATGCATCCATCTATCATTATATAGAACACAATTCCACTAATCAATCCTCAAGAAAATCGAACTACATCAAACCCCCAAAACTTATTAAAATTTCGGTATTGACATAAATCAAATGGGAGGGGGGTGATTTCTTCATAATTCGATCCATATCATCTATTCCTAAGCATACTATAACATGCTTTAACCATAGATTCATCCTCCTACATCCCTTGAAAATTTCGAAATTAATTAAACTTGAAGGATTGAAATTTTGTTCGGTTCATAACGTAGACGAAGTGCCTACCTCGTCGAATATGATTGTTCGACTAAATTTTATCTTAAAGTCGCCCGCAATTAAACGAGATCAAAGTAGCATAAATCAATCAACCCAAGTCGTATCTCTCGAGGAAGACTTAACAGGGCAATGTTTGTATTGTTAAAATAAAAAGAAAATAAAACGAAAGCGGTAAAGATTGATTGGAATTTTAAGTTCTAATTCTATATAATTAAAAGACAAATTAATCTAGGCAGAATTATAAACCCTAACTCTAAGAACAAAATAAATCATAAACATAATTATGATGCAAAGAAATAACTCACAATAATTAATCCGTGGTGGAAGTCTGTCACAAAATCCGTACGAATTGAAAGCAATAAATCTATCTAGAACTTGGAAGAACAAGAAACAAAGAAATACTGGAAAGAAAATATATTCGTATGTCTGGCGGCTGAAGAAAATTAAACGTGAAGAAAGAGATAGAAACAAATCCGATAACATCCCTATTTATAGGAAATTTTCTCGCGACCTCAACACGGGCGATCGCCAACACAGACGATCGCCAACACCTGGACGAGCGCTTGGACTGAGCGAGCGTCCACTTCCCGTGCAGCCACACCTACCCAGACGAGCGCCCGGAGTCGACGCTCGTCCAAGGATGTTCTTTGTTGCTCGCTTGTCTTCATTCCCGCATGCCGAACGAACGTCGGAGGCCGACGATCGCTCGTGGTTGCCTCTGTTGCTGCTTTGCAATTCATGCCGGACGAGCGCCCAACAAGGGCGAGCGTCCGTCACGTTTTTGCCTAGCGCGCCCTTTTTGTTTCGATCATATCTCTCTCGTCCGAACTCCGATTTGCGCACGGTTTTCGCCTACGAACTCGTATCGAGACGTACTTCAATCCTATCAAGTTAAACTCCTTAAATAATTGTCACATCATTTCCCATTTTTGTCCATCTATCGTCTATTCTCGCACAATTCTTGCAAAATCAACATGTTAGCGAGATTAACTCGAACCAATGAATTTAACAATAAAAACTGACAAAATAGCAATGAGAAAGATCACTTGACACATAAATACACATCAAAATGAAGCACAGAATGAGGTGAAACACCCCTTTACACACAAAACCTTGCTTGACCTCAAGCAAATCTCATTTCAAATCAAGATGGAAAAGTAATAAATTGAACTAAACAATTCATACTCCAATAAACTCTCAATTTCAAAACAAATTCATCATTCATCAACCAAATATAATCATCACAAAACAATGAGTTGCCCTTCACACAAAAACTCAATCAACTCAACATCCAACTGCAAGATCTAGGTGAGAAAACCTGAACAATAAAAAGTATCCCAAATTCATGTCATTTCCTAAATTATAGATATTAAGTGAATTTCGGGCAATATTCACTAGGTTTACTCACGGAGAATTCCGGTTGCCTAGCGTGGTTTCCCATACCCATTTCTCGTATAATATATTCAACATTGAACAGACAAGAAAGAGGGGTAGAGCCCTTCAAATCACAACCATTTTAAACAAAGACGACACATTAAATTCTCAAGTCAAGTCAGGTTATATCGCCAAAATTTATGAGGTGTGAACATTTAGAGATCATCTAAAATATCCTCATGTGGTTTCCCATGCTCATGGTTCCCAGAAGAGCAGAAGCCTCCCAACTTGACTCAACAAATTAGACATTTTAAGGCTCATTATTCAGGATACGCTTCTTAAAACACATAATTTCTCACCCTTCACCCACACTCAAACATCAAGCTTCAATCATCCAAGCATGAAATGCGCCACAATTGAAATGCAACAACCATATCAATCAAATCATGACAAAATATCCCGATCAATCAAGCAAATCAAAGCATGAACTATAAACTTCAATTCCTACTTCCACAACTCAATTGTGAAATAAAATAAACCAAAGACAAACAAGATAGACAATCAAGAGAAACACACCTCCCCCACGAGAAAAATTAAACAATGTCCCCATTGTCACAATAATAATTAAGAAATAGGATTAGAGGGTGATACAGAGGGTCAAATTGGAGAGTAATCAAGGGCATAGAATCCACAACTTCAAACAACCTACACAGCAAAAACAACCAAAACAAGAGGCAAAACCAAAGACACACAAAAGACCTAAAGAAGAAGAAAAACAAAACAAACAGCATCCACTACAAAATAAAAATAACGATTACCAAACCGTGGGTTGCCTCCCACACAGCGCTAAGTTTTAACGTCGCCAGCCGACGGACAAATGAAACTTTATTCCGAATCCACGAGCCAAATTGACTCCACTTCCTTCAAAATATATTCTCCTTCGTGGTACGGTTTTACTCGACGACCATTAGCTTGGAAGGACTCTTGAGTCTGCTCGTTGATCAAACGGACAGCTCCAAATGGTAACACTTCTTCAATAAGATACGGGCCGGTCCACCGAGACTTCAACTTGCCTGGAAATAATTTCAACCTTGAGTTGAACAAAAGAACTTTCATCCCGGGCTTCAACTCCTTGGACAGAATCCTACTATCATGCAACCTTTTCACTCGATCTTTGTAGATCTTGGCATTGTCATAGGCCTCATTCCGGAGCTCATCCAACTCGGACATTTGCAACATTCATTGCTTCCCTGTGGCCTCAAGATCGAAGTTTGTTGCCCGAATTGCCCAATACGCCTTGTGCTCGACTTTAACAGGCAAGTGACAATTCTTTCCATACACAAGCCGGTACGGACTCATCCCCAAAAAGCTCTTGTACGCCGTACGGTATGCCTAAAGCGCATCATTGAGCTTTGAAGACCAATGTTTACGAGACGGCTGCACAGTCTTCTCCAAAATTCCCTTGATTTGTCGGTTGCTAGTCTCTGCTTGGCCCGATGATTGGGGGTGATAAGGAGTAGCCACCTTATGTGTTATTCCATTCTTCTTCATAAGCTTCTCGTAAAGCTTGTTGCAAAAATGCTTCCCTCCATCACTTATTATTGCCTTAGGAAATCCGAACTGACCAAGGATATTTTCCTGTACAAACTTTAGCACAACATGAGAGTCACAAGTCCTAGTGGGGATTGCCTCGACCCACTTGAACACATACTCAACAGCTAAAAGAATGTATTCGTAGCCAAAGGATTTGGGAAACGGTATAGATGCCCCATACATCGAAAATCTCAACCACAAGAATATTATTAAGGGGCATCTCATTCCTACGACCGATGGACCTACCCTTTGGCAACGATCACATGCAAGATAAAAAGCATGTGCATCCTTAAATAATACAGGCCAGAATAAACCTGATTGGAGCACCTTGTGTGCCGTTTTCTGTCCTCCAAAGTGGCCTCCACAATGTGTCTCATGGCAAAACTGGAGCACCTTAGCTTGCTCATCATCCGGCACACACCTTTGGATCACATCATCCTTACCAATCTTGAATAGGTAAGGGTCTTCCCAAAAGTATTGCCTGCACACAGATAAAAAACGCTTCCTTTCTTGGAAAGTAAGGTCAGATCTCAATTCATCACAAGCAAGATAATTGACAATGTCCGCATACCAAGGAACAATTCTTGCACTCAAAGCTTTCTCCAAAAGGAACGACTCAAGCAAATTATCACAAATCATAGGCGAAGGAAGATTATCAAGACGAGATAAGTGGTCAGCTACAGCATTCTCACTACCTTTCCTATCCCGAATCTCTAAGTCAAATTCTTGTAATAAGACCATGATGGTCCCAATACGAGTTACTGGTGTATGGGGGGGGGAATACACCAGTTAGGATTTTAAAAATAAACTCTTGAAAATTACTTCAACCGAGTAAAAAGACTCAGTTGGAATCTCACAGCTGAGTAAGCAACCTCAGCTGGAAGAGTGGTGCGGTGCGGAATGTGGTGGAAATTATCAACTCGTAAAACAACTCACGTTTTTGTGCACGGTTGGTCAAAAACCAAAACAGTTGTGAATGTGTGGATGCAGTTTGTATGCTGGTTAGTCAGTCAGTAGAGAATGCAAGAAATAACTGAATAAAGAAAAATACAAGTATACAGAGAATTAACGTGGTTCGGAGCTAACACTCCTACGTCCACGGGGAGTTGTAAGTCCACACAACTCTATCCAAGTTCTTCTGGACAAACCACACAGCTTACGCGGGCTGTGCAACCGTTAAGGATAAGTTTGCGGGTACTTATCAACCTTACAGATTAGTTTACGGGTACTAATCAAACTATCTACTCAGTTACGGGAAGAGTAGGGTCCGAAAACCTTTTCAGGTATGAAAGATAAGGTTCCAACTAACAGCTCGAACAAGAAGTGAGCTGGGATCTAACACTCTACGAACTCTCACAAAGTGATGTTCTCAAGGTTCGATCTAAAGACACTCAGACACAATCTAATGCTCTAGAACTCTCAACAAGTGATGTTCTTAGAGACTAAATCTAATTCAGCTCGAGTAAGGAATATAGTTCTTTCTTTCGCTCTGTCTCGTCTCGTGTGTCTTCTCTTGTGTGTCTTCCCCCTTTTTCCAATAAATGGAAGCCTCTATTTATAGGCAGAGAAAAACAACAAGCCGTTGGAGGAGCCGTTGATCTCTGGTCTTCGAAAGCGATGGCTTGTCTCTCATCTTTGCAGACTTTCCTGATTTGGCAACTGCGTGCTTCTGCTTTCCATCTGAGACAGCCTTGTGTTGGTCCAAATGGGGTAATGACTGAACGGTCAAACCCTCACGTGACTTCCTTTTTTAAACTCAAATCTTAACAACAGACTTCCAACAAGGAGTGGTCGGTTAAGACTTTCGATCTTCAACTAGGTTGTTCTTCAGCCAATGTTCTATCTGCCAACTAACAGTTGAACTCTCAGCTGACTTCATCTTCAAGCTGTTGATCTTCTTGGTTGAGTTCTACAACTAATGTTCTGAAACTGAACGCTCAGTTGTCTTTCTTGTATCTGATCAGTTGGGTTCGAACGCTCAGATAGCTTTCTTTCATCTGATGTTCTCTTCCCCTTTATTGCTTCTCATCTGATGAACACTCAGTTGTTTTCCTTACAACTGATGTTCTGAAGACTTCCCCCTCTTTGCATCTGAAGAGATGAACTCTCAGTTGTCTTTCTTCACAACTGATGTTCTGTCTGAGTGATGCCTTGTTGCCATCTTCAGCTGGAGACCTGTAAAGATAAAATCTTGACAATGCTCAAACAGCGAGCCTATCTACTAACAATAGGTTCTGGCAACATCTACTCGGTTGGGGTCAGTTGGTTTTGGAATTCATCAAAACTCTTACTAATAAATTTCCCAACAATTTCCCCTTTTTTGATGATGTCAAAACCACTTACAACTTCAAACCACTACTGATCTAAACCTTACTAACTTATCTAAAATCTCAGCTGAAATTCTAGGCCGTCTATAAGATAAAACATCAAAGGGTTACCACAGTTATAACATGGTATTTAAAAAACTTTGAGATTCAGAGCTTGGACAATAAGGGACTGTTCATCAAGGTGAATCTTATAACTGAGTAGTTTTCATTACAACTGATTGTTACAAAAGATAAGCACAAAACATTACATTACAACAGTTGCTCAAAATTTAAATCAGCTCAAAAATACTCTTGGCCGTACTTGCTGAAGATACGGTCAAAAATCTCTTTCTTCGCCGCTGACTCGGTCCCGGTATTAACTCCATGTTCCTTGCACACTTGTCTCGCCTCAGCCATGATTATATTTCTGTTAGAGTACTTGTACCTTTGATCATCTGAGGGCGATATCTGACCTTCTGCAGGACCAGAACTGTGTTGGGATCGAGCTGAGCTTCTACCATGGCTCGTTGGAATTGCCTGAACATCCCTGGATCCCCAGATCTGAGCTCCCACAAGGCTTCCTTGAAAGCTTGCCTTGGGTCTTTAGTTGAGTAGACCTTCCTGTAGTAGAAGTCGTTGATGAACTCATGCTTGAACTGCTCCCAGTCATCGTTCCACTCAATGTTCATCCACTTGTCAATATGTGGGAACAGTGACTGGAGCGGGGCATTTCTCTGTAGCTGCTTGGTCTTTGCTCTAGCTTCAGCCTTCATTTGGTATTTGTTGATGCGTTTAACGCTCTGGCTAGCTTTGTTCCTATCCACGCTCTTAGCAATTTTAGCCAGTTCCTTTTCGAACTTGCCCACTTTCTTGGCTTGGTCAGCAACAAACTTCTTGATCCAAGAGGGATTCAAGTAGTTCTCCTTGGACTCCCCCATAGCTTTTACAGCTTCGATGCAATCTTCGACTGAGATTCCGTCAAGATCGGCATCCAGTTCGGCTGTAAGCTCAGCTACAAGGTCTTGGGAGACTTCAAGTTCCTGCTCTTTTCCTGTTGACTCCTTCAGCTGAGACTCTTTTTTAGCAGCTCCTTCCCCCTGAGCTCCAGGTGCAACTCCTTCTTTCCCTTGTCCAGCAACAGCTGCTGGCACCTTTCCTTCCCCCTTTTTGGCATCATCCAAAAGGGTGGCAATTGAGCCATCCAGGGAGGTCAGCTTGGCTTTGGCTTGTTGAACTCAAGAGAAGAGTTCTTCCACAGCATCTTTTTCTTCAACCTTCTTCGCCAGCTCCAGGTCTTGGCGTTCTTGTTCGGCTTGCTTCATGGCGCAAAGGTTGCAGAGACATCCTTGTGAAGGGTGACGAACTCAGCTCGATAATTTTCGAACTGAGACATCCACTCCTGGTCTTGTGTTTGCTGGGACTATGCAAGATTGGATTCAGATACAGACTTGAAGCTGTGGAATGCTGAGCTGAGTCCACGAACTTCTTTCTTCAGCTCAAAATCGACGGTGCTGGTTGAGGAGGAGAGTTCATCTAGCTGCTTCCTCAGAGAGGCATTCTCCTCTATCAGCTGATCTATCTTGGCATTTTAAGCCTCAGCCAGATGCTGTAGATCTTCTTTGTTGAGCTCAATGGAGGACAACAGCTCATGCCTCAGCTGGTTGACCCTCTCAGATATCAGCTCACAGATAGCATCAGTGGAGAGTGCTGGCTGATCAGAGGGTCCAGACTGTTCTTACTGTTGAGTTGTGGCTGGTGGATCCACAATGACCATGGTTGTTTGATTTGCCAGGTATTGTTTGAGCCTCTCTTCTTCTGCTTTAGCCGCCTCTTCAGCTGTATCCACATCCTCTACGGGTTCGGCAGTCTTGGCTAGCATGGACTCTAGGAAGGCAACATCTCTTTCATTGTTACACAGCTCCCTAGAGTCAGTTCCTTCTGCTCGGCTTTGATCCAGGCGGCGTCGTAGCAGGGCAACCTTCTGGTTGTAAGCAACCTCGAGGTTCTGGAATCCGAAGTATGTCCTCAGGTTGGATTCATCAGTTTCCAACCTGTCCCAGCCGTGGATCCTCAGGGTGTCCTCCTTTACGTACCAGTAACTGAAGATGACGTTGAACTGATAGAGAAGTTCGGTCCCGAACATTGCAAAGATGGGCATGGAACGTGTCTCCGGAAACATGCCCGTCAGCTTTCTGAAGCAATAGACCAGCCTCCCTTCATACTCAGCCAAAATTGCCTGGCGGTTGGCTTCTTCATCAATCTGTGGGGGGGTCTATATTGAAGGTAATGGGTTTGATGGTTTCCTCAATGTCGGCCAAAGAAATGGTCTCAACGTTGGCATCGAGCGTGAGGCTCGGGATATTTGACTGAGGATCAGTTGAGAGAACTGGATCCTCTTTGGGTGGTGATTGGGCGGGCTCAATAGTTTCCTCAAACATAGGTGAGATTACCTGGCTAACATCAGCTCCGGTCAGTGGAGAGGGTGGACTGTCGTGGGACTCCTCAGATGAAGAAGAGTCATCTGAGGACGAGCTGGACTCCTCAACATTTTTCTCCATCCCTTTAGCCATCTCTTCTTGTTGGCGTGGTTGAATCACAAACGCAGCTGCATCAACCGACGGGCTGGAATCGGTTGATTTCTCAGCTGGTGTCTCCTCTATTGGTTTTTCCACAGCTGGCTTCGCAGCTGGTTGCACAGCTGGCTGCTTGAAACGAATCATCGGTCTCTTCAGTAGAGGTACCTCCTCCTCTTCTTCTTCATCTTCATCAGGCTCATCCCTCAGCTGGCGTTTGGAAGATGATCTGGTTGTGCGACCAACTGTTGCAGGAGGTTGAGACTTCAACTGTGCCTCAGCTGTGTCTGCTTCCACAGCTGGTTTTCCAGCTCCCTTCTTGTCCTTGGGAGTGTACACCGCAGACAAGACATCCTGAGCCTTCTTAGCTGATGGGAACAGCAACAACTTATTCAGGAGAGTTGCTTCGCTGTCTACCCAGGTCAGGTTCTGGTCCTTGGTGGCACTGAGGATCAGCGCAGAGATCTTGGTGCCGAAGTTGAGTGAGCCTTTCACACTCAACAATCGCTCTCCAGACTTAGTTGTGACCTCGGAGATCTTCTGTTGCTCCAACAGCAGCTGATGTTCAAAGTACTGAAGCCAGTTGACCTCGTGTCTCTCTTCCAGAGCCTTCTACTGCTTCAGTTTGGGGCGGCTGATATCCCCAAACGCTCCTCCGTATTCAAATGCACATTTGGAAATAACATCGAACAAAAGTCAATGTTGAGGCTTCAACTTTGTTCTTTGCATGCTGCCCTTCATTTTCTCTGGGATAATCAAGGCCTGCTGAAGGAATTCATCCGCTTCTTTATCCGTGAAGTTGTCGATGACGTCTGTAGCCTGAAGATTTCTGGGGATGATTTTGGCGAGTTCTTCAGACACACAAATCTTGACGGCGAAATCATGGACAATCCTGGAGACTCCATCGCGCTGTTTGCAGGAAACTGTAGACACAAGTCCGACTTGTGAATCGTTATGGAGATTGAGATAGAACTCTTCGACTTGTTTCCTGAGAATGAGGGAGGGTGAAAGAGTCGCCCATTGAAGAAGGCCGTGCGCAGAGAGAAGACCGGCGAGGGGAGAGAGCTCCGGTGACTCCAGCGCGTCCGTCGACAGAATATGTTCAAAGTGTATCTTCGATATCAACATATCGAATGACTCCTGGAAAGTGGCTGGTTCTTTGGAAACCATCTTCTTGGAGGATTTGGGTGCCATTGTAATTTGCAGTGAAGATATATATATGCAAAGAGGAAAGAGAAAATTAGCCAAATTTGGAGAGACAGAATTGAAGACGATGATGAACAGTTGTTTTGATATGCACGAATGAGGAAAGTAGGAGATAACTTCCTGATTTTTGGCCTTAAATAGGTTTTTGACTCGGTTGAAATCGACGGCTGGGGTTAAATGGCACGAATCCATCAACGGCTGAGATCACGTGACTGTTGACTATCTTTGACTTGACGTTTTGATCCGAGTTCCAATCAGCGCGTGAGAAGGTGTACAGTTTATCTTGTCAGCCCAGTCGCACTATAAAGTAGGCTATGGATGTTCAGCCGTACTTTACATTTAATGCGACATGATGGCTATTTTTAATGTAACTGACTAGTTCAGGAATGTTTGAATTTATTTCAAACATTCTCATTTAAGAACATATCACCTTCAGCCATAAATGTTACCTACCAGCTGATGTCGAAATCAGCTGAGTTCCCATGTTGCAACATACCATCAGCTGACTCAAGTTGGTCTATTCAGCTGACTTCTGATGTCATCAGTTGGCGATCCGCATCTGAAATTCCCCCTTCATCTAAGCTTTCCTCTCATATGGATATCTATCTCTTTGCCCCAGTTGACTCCTCATCTGGTGGATCCAACAGTCCAAGGAGGTCACAAAGCATCTTGAACCGTGCTTCAGCTAAAGATTTGGTGAAGATGTCAGCTCGCTGAATCTCAGTTGGAGTCTTTTCTTCATGGAAACGTCTTTCTTCTCAATTGTGATCTAGAAACTCAGTTCCATGATCTGATCGGATGGAAATAATTTTTATCTCTTGTTGGTTCGATATCCGATCCATCAACTTGGGTAGCTCATCTCGGGTTTCACTCTTGTGGCGCATGAAGATGGTCCACGTATATCTTGAGTATCAGTTACAACCAGGGTGTACTCGTTGTCGTTCATGCTCTTTGGTGTAACTGGCCCGAAGAGATCCATGTGGATCAGCTGTAACACTCGGTCGTTTGAGGGAGTTGATTTCAACCGGAAGGAGGATCTAGCGAGCTTTCCCAACTGGCATGCACTGCAGATATGTGTTGTTGAAAACACTCGGTTTGGTATGCCTCTTGCATGTTCTTGTCTGGCGAGTCGATTCATTGTCTTGAAGTTCAGATGGTTGAGCCTTTTGTGCCACAGCCAGCTCACATCTGAACTGCTCTTTGATAGCAAGCAGGTGTCAGGAAGACTACTGTTCCAGTCAGCATAGTAGACGTTCCCGGTTGGTGATCAATTTCCCAACAATATGACCTGCTTTGTTCCGACATCTTTAACTCTGCAACCCTGTACATCAAACTTAACAGAGAAACCATTATCACAGAATTGGCTGATGGAGAGCAAGTTATGCTTCAATCCATCAACATATGAAACATTAGAGATCGAAACATGATTGGTTTCAAGGGTACCGTAACCTCTGGTGTAACCTTTTGAGTTATCACCAAAAGTAACTGAGGGTGCTTCTTTCTCCACGAAACTTCCAAGCAAATCCTTCAGATTTGTCATGTATTTCGAGCATCCACTGTCCATCACCCACATTATTGCAGACGCTTTATTCTTCCTCAGCTGTTTCTCCTGAATCTGCAAAGAGAAACTCGCTTAGGTCCCCAATTTTAGTTGGGTCCTGGAGGGTTAGAACCAGTTCCCTCTGGAACTGTGCGTCGCTTTTCCTTGTATACTCGGATGGATTTATCATTCCAGATCACTTTTCCTTCATCATCAACTATAACAACTCCTCGGTGATCCTTAGGCTTGTTGTTAGTAGTGATGTTCTGTTTCTTGGGAGGAGTTGGATTTCTCCCATGTTGAACTTTCGGAGGTGAGGCTTTCCTCCTGTTTTGATGGCGATTTTTATCCTGTTTGATCTGTCTGGATGATCAGACGCCATGTTGGAATCTTCGTATCTGATACTGATTCCATCTTTCTAACTGACGACGGCAGCTGGTCATGCTTGGATGTTGATTCAAGTTGTGGCATGAATTTCTCCAGCTGTTCGAACTGTTCCTCATTGGTTGACTCGGTTGGAACCTCTGGTTGAATTGATGATGGAACTGTTGTTGATTCAGATGGTTGAGTCTTTGTAGGCTCTGCGGTCGGTTCCATTCTTTCTGTGGTTGGTTCTGTGGAAGGTTCAGAGGTCGGTTCTGATTTTTTTTTTGTTTCGGTTGTATCTTCGACGCCTCTGGTTCCTCTTCTGTGACTTGGAACATTCCCCCTCGGTTGATGTCCCAACCGATGGAACGTTCTGTTCATCCACTGCTTCTTTTCCCTTCTGAGTTGGAGTTTCCTTGATCGGTTGAGCTTGCTGAGAAGTGGAAGTTGCATTACTTTGGGGAGATTCAGGTTCAACTATGTTAGGTTCGACAACCTTGACCTCAACAGCTTTGATGAAGGTTGCTGGAGGAATTCCACTATCTTTAACCACATCGTAACCGAGTCCTGACAAGTCATCCATTTGTCGGCTGTAACTGATTAGATTCTCTATGATCTTGGATGACTGATATAGCTTGATCAGGTTGTCCTTTTCAGTTTGCAACTCTTTGAGAAGAACAGCTATATACTCGGACTGTTCGTCTAACTTTTTCACCAGCTGGCCGATCTGCGCCTCTTGCTTGTTCAACTAATCTTCCTGCTTCTTGATTTGTTTCATTAACTCCTCATCAGTTGAAGCCTTAGGTTAGCTGGCAGCATTCAGTTGATTATTGAGATTGTCAATCTCTTCCGTTTGGCTCTTGATCAGATCGTCCTTGTCGGTTAAGGATTCTTCAAGCTTGGCGAATTGTACTTGAAGACTCTTAAACTCAACCGACTGCTGTTGCACTTCCTCATTGAGTGCTAAGAAGTCGTCCCATGAGAGTTCCAACTCTTCATCTAGGGTTTCCTGCATGTTAGAAATATTTGAAGAATTCAAAAATAGCAGGATTAAATTGTACCTCATCATCTTTGACGTCCATCTGCACACAACAACAAAAGAAGGGTGCAAGCAGATATGCACTAGAGTGATAAAGAGATCTGTTCAGTTGACCACTAAATAAAATTCCTCGAATTCACACCTTGTGAAACAGAGTCAGCAGTCTTTTGAACCACTGCTCTGATACCACTTGATGGTCCCGATACGAGTTACTGGTGTATGGGGGAGGGGGAATACACCAGTTAGGATTTTAAAAATAAACTCTTGAAAATTACTTCAACCGAGTAAAAAGACTCAGTTGGAATCTCACAGCTGAGTAAGCAACCTCAGCTGAAAGAGTGGTGCGGTGCGGAATGTGGTGGAAATTATCAACTCGTAAAACAACTCACGTTTTTGTGCACGGTTGGTCAAAAACCAAAACAGTTGTGAATGTGCGGATGCAGTTTGTATGCTGGTTAGTCAGTCAATAGAGAATGCAAGAAATAACTGAATAAAGAAAAACACAAGCACACAGAGAATTAACGTGGTTCGGAGCTAACACTCCTACGTCCACGGGGAGTTGTGAGTCCACACAACTCTGTCCAAGTTCTTCTGGACAAACCACACAGCTTACGCGGGCTGTGCAACCGTTAAGGATAAGTTTGCGGGTACTTATCAACCTTACAGATTAGTTTACGGGTACTAATCAACCTGTCTACTCAGTTACGGGAAGAGTAGGGTCCTAAAACCTTTTCAGGTATGAAAGATAAGGTTCCAACTAACAGCTCGAACAAGAAGTGAGCTGGGATCTAACACTCTACGAACTCTCACAAAGTGATGTTCTCAAGGTTCAATCTAAAGACACTCAGACACAATCTAATGCTCTAGAACTCTCAACAAGTGATGTTCTTAGAGACTAAATCTAATTCAGCTCGAGTAAGGAATATAGTTCTTTCTTTCGCTCTGTCTTCTCTTGTGTGTCTTCCCCCTTTCTCCAATGAATGGAAGCCTCTATTTATAGGCAAAGAGAATCAACTAGCCGTTGGAGGAGCCGTTGATCTCTGGTCTTCGAAAGCGATGGCTTGTCTCTCATCTCTGCAGACTTTCCTGATTTGGCAACTGCGTGCTTCTGCTTTCCATCTGAGACAACCTTGTGTTGGGCCAAATGGGGTAATGACTGAACGGTCAAACCCTCACGTGACTTCCTTTTTGAAACTCAAATCTTAACAACAGACTTCCAACAAGGAGTGGTCGGTTAAGACTTTCGATCTTCAACTAGGTTGTTCTTCAGCCGATGTTCTATCTGCCAACTAACAGTTGAACTCTCAGCTGACTTCATCTTCAAGCTGTTGATCTTCTTGGTTGAGTTCTACAACTGATGTTCTGAAACTGAATGATCAGTTGTCTTCCTTGTATCTGATCAGTTGGGTTCGAACGCTCAGATGACTTTCTTTCATCTGATGTTCACTTTCCCTTTATTGCTTCTCATCTGATGAACACTCAGTTGTTTTCCTTACAACTGATGTTCTGAAGACTTCCCCCTCTTTGCATTTAAAGAGATAAACTCTCAGTTGTCTTTCTTCACAACTGATGTTCTGTCTGAGTGATGCCTTGTTGCCATCTTCAGCTGGAGACCTGTAAAGATAAAATCTTGACAATGCTCAAACAGCGAGCCTATCTACTAACAATAGGTTCTGGCAACATCTACTCGGTTGGGGTCAGTTGGTTTTGGAATTCATCAAAACTCTTACTAATAAATTTTCCAACAAAGCACCCAACGGATTAGTCTTGGCTTAGCCTGAGACTTTGTCAACAAATAACGCAGTGCAATATGATCACTATGAATGATGACCTTAGACCCAATGACATATGCACGAAACTTATCTAATGCAAACACAACAGCAAACATCTCCTTTCAGTAGTAGTATAATTCACTTGAGCAGGTGTTAGAGTTAGGCTTGCATAATAGATCACACGAAGCATCTTATCAACACGTTGTCCCAAAACAGCACCAACAGCAGAATTAGATGCATCACACATAATCTCAAAGGGTTCTGACCAAATAGGACCAATAACTACAGGTGCAGTACTCAACTTCTCCTTAAGCAAGTTAAACGCATGAAGACAAGCATCATCAAAAATAAAGGGCACATCTTGAAAAAGCAAACGACACAGAGGTTGACTGATTTTAGAAAAATCTTTAATGAAACGCCGATAGAAACCGGCATGACCAAGAAAGCTCCTAATTCCTTTGACATCACAAGGTGGAGGTAATCTTTCAATCACATCCACCTTAGCTTTGTCGACCTCTACACCCCTCTTAGAGACGATATGGCCTAACACGTTCCCCCTCCTCACCATAAAATGACTCTTTTCCCAACTAAGAGTCAAACCACTTTCAACACACCTTCCTAAGACCCGTTCAATTTTTCTAAGACAATCATTAAAAGATGATCCAAACACAGAGAAGTCATCCATGACGATCTCAACAAAATCATTAAGCATCTCAGAGAATATGGACATCATACATCTTTGAAAGGTACCTGGTACATTGCAGAGTCCGAACGGCATCCTCTTGCAGGCATATGTGCCAAAGGGGCACGTGAAGGCTGTCTTAGCTTGATCCTCGGGTGCGATCGCAATCTGATAATAACCCGACAGTCCATCTAGAAAACAGTAGAACTCATGCCCCGCCAATCTGTCGAGCATCTGATCAATAAATGGCAGTGGAAAGTGATCCTTCTTGGTGGCCGCATTAAGTTTCCTGAAGTCTATGCACATCCGCCACCCTGTAACAGGTCTCATAGGCACCAACTCCTCATTATCATTCAAGACCACTGTGATTCCCCCTTTCTTCGAAACCACGTGCACGGGACTGAGCCATTTACTGTTAGCAATGGGGAAGATGATCCCCTCGGCCAATTGCTTGTAGATCTCCTTCCTCACAACCTCCAGTAATACAGGATTCAATCGACTTTGGCCATCCCTCTTTGGAGTAGCTCCGTCTTCCAAGTTTATCCGGTGCATACATGTTACAGGGCTGATCCCCTTAATATCGGACAAACACCATCCAAAAGTGGCCTTGAATTTTGTGAGCACCTCGACCAATTCTTCTTCTTCGGCTGCCTTGAGCTCTGCCGAGATTATGACAGGCTTCTTCCTTCCTTTTTCAAGGAACACATACTTCAAGTTACCCGGAAGATCCTTGAGCTCAAGCTTGATCTCCTTCTCTTCTTTAGGAGCCTCTATTATCACTGGCTCATCAACAGGTAGATTGGTTGGCAGCAAGGCTTCCATAGCTGCTTCCTCTCTAAGTCGCTCCTCCAAGTCAGCGGAGCCTTCAAACACCTCCTCAATCTGTTGCTCTTCCATAAAACAGGCCTCGGCAAGTGTGTCAATAGCATCAATATAAGAACAATTATCAATGCTATTGGCCGATGGAATCCCTTTATTGGCTCGGACATCATATGAAACTGACTCACCCAAGACTGACATCTTAATTATGCCATTTTTGACGCCAATGAGAGTATTAGTGGTGGCCATAAATGGCCTGCCCAATAACAGAGTGTGCTCTCGTCCATCTTCATTGACATCTCCAATTTCTAGAACCACAAAATCCACCGGTACGATAAGCTTCCCTACTCGAACCAAAACATCTTCAATAACTCCTCGAGGGTGTCGACCCGACCTATCCGCCAATTGCAAGCACATCCGGGTCGGCTTCAACTCTCCCAATTCCAACTGCTTGAAAATCGAGTAGGGCATAAGATTGATCCCTGCTCCTAAATCCAGCATCCCCGAAGCTTCCTTTCCATTCCCCATAGCTATTTTAATCACAAAACTCCCAGGATCTCATTGCTTTTGGGGCAGAGATTGCTGCATAATGGAGTTGGCACTTTCTGATACTAGAACTTGTTCTGGTTCATCAAACTTTCTCTTCTTGGATGCTAACTCCTTGAAAAACTTCACATAAGCAGGCACGTTCCTGATCACATCAAGCAGAGGCAAATTCACATTCACCTTGGATAGCATCTTATAAAAGTCTGAAAACTGTTGGCCCTTCTTCTCATTCCGCAATCTGCTTGGGAAAGGCACTGGTGGGCGATAAGGCTTGTCAGCCTTATGTAGTCAGATTTCTGCTTGCTCTTCCTCGACTCTAGGTTGCACGACCTCTAATGGTGAGTCGCCCACCTTATTATCCACCGTCTTTCCACTTCTCAACACGGTGACTGCCGAAGCTTGATGTGGCTGTTGACCTTGGCTCGGAATCTTTCCAGTCTGCTGCTGCTGCTGCATCTGGTTCACAGTACCAGAAACTTGTCCCACAGCCGTCTCAAGACGCTTGATGGTTGCATCTTGAGCTTCTCTCACCTACCTGCTTTCTTGCATGAATGTATTGAGATTATCTTCAAACTGGTTCTTCTGAGCAGATGGTGGCGATGGGTGCTGAAATGGTGATGGTCCCTGCTGGAACTGACTTGGCTGAGCTGGATTCTGCCACTGAGAGTTAAAATTTTCCTGCTGCTGCGGATACCACTGCTGCTGCTACTGCTGAGGATACCACTGTTGCTGATTAGAAAACTGATTAAATTGTTGAGGAGGATACTGAGTAAACTGCTGTGGAGGACGGCGATTTTGAAAGTTTCCTCCATATCCCTGGTCTTGATTCTGATTCCGCCATCCAGCGGTAGGTTGATTCTGCCATCCCGAGTTTTGCTGTCGCTGACTCTGATTAGATCCTTGGCCCTGATCAAACTGTTGTCGATGAGGGAACCCCTGTGCCGCATACACTTCTGCGCCTCCTTCATAAGTCAACTCCCCCATTCTCTGGCACTCCTCAGGATTATGTCCCAGTTCTCCACAAATGCCACAGGGTTCAGGGATGATTTCACGTCTAACGGGCTCCGATCGAGGTGGAGAAGCCGTAGATTTATTCATTTTCAACTCTTGCAACTCCCTCATCATCCCTGCGAGCTGTTTCTGTAACTCATAATTCGGTGCCACTGCACTGGCATCAACTCTTCTTCCACGGACCGACTTTTGTTGTGAACTGTCTGCCAAAGTTTGAAAGATCTGGTTGGTTCCGTGGGAGTCTTCGTGGCAATGTTACCCCCTGCAGTGCTATCCACCATGAACTGAGTAGTCGTAAGTAGTCCATCATAAAGGAATTGGCTGATCATAATAGAAGACAACTGATGATGTGGACACTGTCGAAGAAGCTCTTGATATCTCTCCCAAGCCTCATGGAAAGGCTCATCAGCTCCTTGCGTGAAATTCATAATCTGAGTACGAATCTCCTGTGTCTTGTGGTTTGGGTAGAATTTCAGCATAAATTTTTCACAAGCATCCTTCCAGGATTCGATAGAATTGGATGGAAGCGATAGTAGCCACACCCGAGCTCGATCCTTCAAAGTGTATGGCAGGCGCTTGAGCCTCAATTGATCCTCTGTAAGGTCCGAGAGAGGAAAAGTTTGCACTATCGAACAGAATTCAAGAACAAATTGGAGGGCATTTTCATTAGGCATGCCGTGAAAGGTTGGAAGCATGCTAGAGTAGTTATGCTTCAAATCATAATTCCTGACCCCAGTAGGAAGGACAATGGCCGACGTTGTGGCCTCAATAACAGGTCGGGAGTATTCTCCCATGAGCTGGTTTTCCTCGGTTGCCATGTTACTTTGGAAATTCAACTGACACTCTTCCTCGAAATCACCAAATAAACTCCCAAACAAAGCGTCTTCTTCAACTTTGTCAGGAAGCGGTTCGGTTACCTCCCTTGCTTGTTCCAGAACTGCGCTTCTCCTGTGTATGTTGTTAATATACTGTGCTGAAGGTTGATTCTGACTTCTGCGACCTCGCATACACAATACTAACAAACAGATTAAACGCACCGGAGGGAGAAAAATAACCAAACAAAATTAAAAATAAAATTGCAACACTAAAATCGCCTAAAGCCTTCCCCGGCAACGGCGCCAAATTTGTTCGATTGAATTTTATCCTAAAGTCACCCGCAATTAAACAAGATCAAAGTAGCATAAATCAATCAACCCAAGTCGTATCTCTCAAGGAAGACTTAACAGGGCAATGTTTGTATTGCGAAAATAAAAAGAAAATAAAACGAAAGCGGTAAAGATTGATTGGAATTTGATGTTCTAATTCTAATTAATTAAAAGATAAATTAATCTAGGCAGAATTATAAACCCTAACTCTAAGAACAAAATAAATCACAAAAAGATAATTAAGATGCAAAGAAATAACTCACAATAATTAATCCGTGGTGGAAGTCTGTCACAAAATCCATGCGAATTGAAAGCAATAAATCTATCTAGAACTTGGAAGAACAAGAAACAAAGAAATACTGGAAAGAAAATATATTCGTATGTCTGGCGGTTGAAGAAAATTAAACGTGAAAAAAGAGATAGAAACAAATCCGATAACATCCCTATTTATAGGAATTTTTCTCGCTGCCTCAACACATGCGATCGCCCAACACAGACGAGCGTCCGTCCTCATCGCAATCCAACCACCTGGACGAGCGCTTGGACTGAGTGAGCGTCCACTTCCCATGAAGCCACACCTACCCGGACGAGCGCCCGGAGTTGACGCTCGTCCAAGGATGTTCTCTGTTGCTCGCTTGTCTTCATTCCCGCATGCCAAACGAGCGTCGGAGGCCGACGATCGCCCGTGGTTGCCTCTGTTGCTGCTTCGCAATTCATGCCGGACGAGCGCCCAACACGGGCGAGCGTCCGTCACGTCTCTCTCGTCCGAACTCCAATTTGCGCACGGTTTTCGCCTACGAACTCGTATCGAGACGTACTTCAATCCTATCAGGTTCAACTCCTTAAATAATTGTCACATCATTTCCCATTTTTGTCCATCTATCGTCTATTCTCGCGCAATTCTTGCAAAACCAACATGTTAGCGAGATTAACTAGAACCAATGAATTTAACAATAAAAACCGACAAAATAGCAATGAGAAAGATCACTTGACACATAAATACACATCAAAATGAAGCACAGAATGAGGTCAAACAATGATCTCAGATCTAAGTTCGATCGGTAGATAGATGACTTATGGAGCTTGAGAGAGCTTGAGGAATGAAGAACAATGGAAGAAAAAATGAGAGAGAAGATGGGGGGGGGGGGGGGCGGCAATTAGAGGGTGGGAGAGAAGAAATGAGGTGTTATGTTTTTAGATAATATCTCTAAAGTAGGATGACTAACCATGTGATGAGTCATAGGGGGGGTAAGGTGGCGGTTTAAGATAGGACACACAACTGCGGGTGAAGGAGAGAAAGTATCTCCGGCGAGTCCGTCGTGTCTGATGATGCTTGAAGTTAGTGTTGGAGATGCTGGTGAAGGAAAGAGAGAGGGAGACAGAGCGTCTTATACGTCGATGTTGTTACTTTGGGTGGAAGCCGCAGTCGTTTATAGTCGCTGCTCGTAGTGATGAGATGCGAACGAGTTAGTGAGTTTCACTAAAGCCAACACCAACACGATGCCTATGAGCTTTTTAGATCAAGCAAAAAAAAAGGTTGCAGATGCACAAGAAGTTATGGAAAAGCCATGAGTCCGACAAAATATCTTGACTTCTGATGGAGAAGTAACTTGACATTATCCTTCCATTAGCTTACTTTTTTGTAAAGGAAACAACATAGATATTTGTGATTAACTGCTACACTACGCCAAAAATGCTCATAGATAACGGATTTTATCTGTTAAAATCGTTCGTTAAGTATAGTGGTGATATCTATGTGGTGCTCATAGATAACGGACATTTATACGTTATCTATGCCAAAATATATAACGACATATTTTAAATAACTAACGCTTTTATTACGTTATCTATGTTGGAATAAATAACGATTTTTTTAAATAAATAACGTTAGAAAATCCATTATCTATAAGTCTGATATATAATGTTGCTTACCGTTATAAAAGTTCATAAATATCCGTTATCTTTATCTTTATTGATAACAGTAATTTTCATATACATTACACTCTTTTTTTCGTTATCTTTATCTTTATACATAACGTTTTGTTCCGTTATGAAAAATCAATTTTCCCTGTTATCAAAGGTTTTGATAGATAGCAGTCATTTTTTTTTATTACCTTTACGTATGCTACAGATGAATTCAAATATATAATTTATTTGCAATTAAAATCGACGTTAAAAACTAAATAATAAAAACCATCCGTAAATCATGTCATATACTCTATCATCCAAAATATTCATACAATCATCACCCAAATATATGTAACATTCTTCTACACATGTTCTATCAGTTCTATGTCCAAATAAAGATAACACATTGATGATGCAACTAGCTAGATAGCCATTTCAATCCGAACAACCTTCCAACGAAGATGAGAGGCGCTCATTGTCACAGCCCGAAATTCGGTGTGTAGGAACGACCAGACTCCATTGCAGTGTGAAGGTGAAACCATCAAGTAAACAAATCACTCTTGTCACATATCAACTCGATATGTAACCAAACACTAACCCAATTCATCAAAGAATGTGAAACCAACAAATAAACTTAACTCAATAAGATTTTATGCTCGAGAATAAAGAAATAGGGTTTGAAAAACGATATTGGATAAGCACAAGTTTTCAAGACATTACTCATCAAAGATCGAGCATAAATAATTTACAATGGTTCCACAAAATAATGATAAGTATCTTGACTCCAAGTCAAGATAATACGGAAAAACAAATAGGGATTAGAAAAGTTCTTTCGAGCACGCGGCGCATTGTTTTTTCACCAAATCAGAGTATTTCAAAACAACACATATGTCAAAAGATTATCATTAGTTATTAATGCAGCGGAGACATCCTAAGCTCTTGACAATTACATGTATGAAGACATGCAATTATCAACTTTGACTCACAACAGATAACACACCACCAAGAATCATCCTCGCCATCCTCATCCACAGCTAACCTGCACGTTTAGAAATACATGCAGGGCTGAGTACTTCGTACTCAGTGAATACGGTGCCAAAAACATTTTAAAACTCTGCCCATTAGGGCTATATAATTGAACTTGCCTTGCCACTGCATCACAAGTGTTAGTATACTTGAAATCATTTTACTTGTGAATGCATAAAACACTTTTCCTTTAAAAGATGTGTGCACACAATTTTATATAATAGGCATGAAATCATCTACCACATCAACTCTGTGCTGAGAAGTATGCCTCATTCTCAAACACTGTGATCGGCTAAATCGAAGTAGAGCTCACAGTCACCTCATCAATCAATTCACCACACGTGGGTTCCTGCCTCACACAGGATAATATAACTCATGTAGATGATAAAGCATACCAAACTCAGATAAATGACAAGTAAATTAATTTTAACAACTCACATAATATTACTCAATAAGTAATAACATTCATCAGAGTTTTAGTTTTAGAAAAGCCCACCTCACTTCTGGTATGTTGAGTCGAGGTAGCTTACTTTACGCTTTCCGATTACGTCTTAGTCCCGTTTGGTCCTTCAATAACGACATCAAATAAGATCGAGTGTATCGACTCGAAAAACGTATGATAGACTTAGGGCTCGGCTGAAGGAGTTCTACATGACTCGTATTTTTCATATCTTATTTTTACTTTTCTACATCGATGATGTTTTCGGTATCTCGTTTTCGGATTATCGTCATTTACTCGGTTTCTAATTTTTTCTCAAACTAAAATTCTCGTTCTAAAGAATTTCATTTTATTCTTCACGCAAAACGACAAGTTACTATTTAATTCGTCTTATACTTTTCAAGTTCTTGAGTTATGTAAACTCAGAAGATCATAACATCACAACTCATTCACACCACATTCAAGTATTCACATCATATTCAAATATTCATTTCGATATTCATATCATGTTCTCAAACATGCTAATATAGCCATGTTTTTAAAAACGATCAAATATGGCCACGCATACACGACTTGCATACACGACCAGCATACACGACCATGTATATTGGTCATGTATGCTGGTCGTGTATGCTAGTTGTGTATTCAGGTCGTGTATGCTTATATAGTCGTGTATTTTAGTCGTGTGTACATTATTGTGTATATTGCTATGGTTGTATATGCTAGTCGTGTATGTATGGCTATATTTGATCATTTTTAAAAAAGTGGCTATATTAGCACTTTTCTTTTCAGAGGTGGCTATATTTGCACTTCTCCCTAATTCAATCAAGTTTTATAACTTAAAAACAGTTTTCATAGTTAACTGTTAACTCATTACTGCTCGACTCTTATTCTTTAAGAACTTATAACTTTTAACTTCTAACAAAACTAATTTCGTTATATAATAATAGCTCAAATAATAATTATCATTTTGAATTTAATATTCAAATTTCTATTTAATATTTCTCATTTCAAAATACATCATCATTTTCAAAATACGAATTCATACTCGTATATATATTCTCTCTATTTTAATACTCAACATCAAGTAATCATTATTTAATCTTTTCTTTATTTAAAAACTCTAATTTTCGTTTTTATTTATTAAAAACTCGTCTTTTATTTCAAAATTTCATCGCTCAATAACTTCTACATTTTAATTCTTTTTTAAGTGATTCAAAAAGCAAACTTGCTTATTTCTACTCAAACATCATCATCAAATCACTTAATACACATGCATCATCAAGAAATTAACATTCAAACACTTATAATTTAATAATTTCATTTTCCTCATATATCACGTATTCGTGATCCGTTTTTTCCCACTTTTATGACTCTTTTTCATATACTTAACATCCTATAACATCAATCAATCATTAAAGCATATTCAAAGAATATAAGTATCAACTTATAACTTATTTACTCAATATTTTCTATTTTTCAAGAAATATTCTATTAATTGAATATTTAAGTTTTATTATTATTTCTCCAATAATATTTCTTAATTAATTTCTCGCTTATCATAAACGAACTCAAATACGAGTAACTCTTTCTTAACTCATATATTCAGATTCTAAGACATCTTCACATATAAAATTTTATTTTCTTTGTTCTAATTTCCTTTTTATTTCTCAAAATAATAATAATATTAATATCCTATTTTCTTTTTAACAACATTTTCAAATTCATGCATTTCTTCACTATATCATCAATATTTTCACATGCTCAACAAAGAAATATCCTTCTTTGTTTTATTAAACTCATAACTTCAATTTTTATTATTTCTTCTTTCTCGTTTTCTTTTATTTAATATATATATATATATATATAGAGAGAGAGAGAGAGACATATTTTGAAATAGCCATAATGACCATTAAAATATAAATTTTGGCCTACCTTCTTCAAAAATATAAATTTTGGCCATTTTTTTCAATTTGGGATGAAAATACCCTTAATAAGACGCGGAACGGGTCATGTCGGACGCGGGCGGGCGCGGGTCGGGTCGGGCAGATATAAGGCGTTTGGTACTTTTGGTACAAATTTAGTTATATTAGTACCAATAGTTCTAGTACTTCTGGTACGAATTTAGCCTTATTAGTGCCAATAGTTCCAGATTCGGTATAATTGGGACGAATTATCGAATTAGTTCCAGATGTTCCAAGTTATGATATGGTACTCTTGGGACGAAAATTCCAATTATTTCAAGTTATACCGCTCCGATTTTGCGGCTCCGCCTTCAGCTCCGATTATACGGCTCCGCCTTCGCTTCGATTACTAATATAAGGATAATCGTCGGGCAACAATTTAGATTTCTTCGGCTCGCTCCGAGGCCTTCGGCTCCCGTCACTTGAATCTTGACCAAAGAAGAAGCGGCCAACAAAAAAAATGAATAGGCAAACAAAAAATAATGAGGCAAATGGCAATTAAAAAGAAATAGAAAAAAAAAACAGAAAACAAGAAAAAATCTGGAAAAAAAAAGAAATAACAAGGAAAAAATTGGAAAATAAAAAAAACAAAAGAAATCTGAAAAAAAAACAGAAAAAAAAGAAAAAAAATCTGGAAAATAAGAAAAACAAATAGAAAAAAGAAGAAAAAAGCTGGAAAAAAAAAAAAAAAAACAGGAAAAAAAAAGAAAAAAAAAACTTGGAAAGGAAAACAAGTGTCAATAAAATGGATCAAGGATTGATGGGTCAAAAATAGAAGAGGGAAAGAGGTATTTAGGTCCTAAGTTCAAAAAAATGGCCATAATTTATATTTATGAAAAAGGTGGGCCAAAATTTATATTTTAATGTTCATTATGGCTATATCACATGATATTCTCTATATATATATATATCGAATTTCCTAAATACCAACTCATGGAATTTTATCCTTTTCTCAATTCACTCATGAATGCTCAACATCTCATTTACTCTTTAATTTCATTTTTATTTAATGAAATCTATCATTTTAATATATATTTACATATATCGATTTTTATATAATAAAATAATTAATTTCTAGTTATTTTATATCATCTTCAAATCTTCATAATTTCTTCAAGAACATGAAGAACACATCTTCATATCTTAATATTGACTCAAGAACATCAAAAATACTTATTCATATTTTTATACCTATTTTAATCGATTTTATCTCTATAAATTCAATAAAATCCATAAAAAAAATATATTTCTTAATTTCTCAATTTCTATGCATGCAATCTTACTCAAAAATTCATTCTTAACATCATAACATCATTAACATCATCAATATCATCATATTTCATCAAAAACGTCAAAAATTCATTTTCTTCATAAGAACATATATATCGAATTTTTTTACAAAAATTCACAAAATTCATATTATGACTTAAAATCACCACTTAATCATATTCTCATGCTTCATCATGCTCATATTCATCATAAACATCATAAAATCCATAAATTATCATTTAAGCATATTTTCTCTATTTTAGCTCAATTAATTCGATTAAAATGAAATAAAATTCATAATAATTTATAAAAATTCATAAAAGTTCTCAAACTCATATAGATCACTCAAATCATCATTAAAGACATATATCATCATAATAGCATCAAATAAACATCAAGAACTCATTTTTCCTATTTTTTTTTTTGTTAGTCAATTTTATGGCTTTTAATGAAATATTGTTTGCTTCAACTTTTAATCCCTAGATTGATTCTGAAACTTCTTGTTAATCTTCATCTCATCATCATAATCCTAAGGTTTGCCTAAGCATAAAGTAAATCATGCATGCTTTCCTTATTTTCTTCACTTACATATACATATATACAATTAAATGAATAAAACCATACTTAGAAATATAAAAGCTCAAACTCCTCTTTGGCTTGGTATTTTTGGCAGCTTGAAGGGTATGAAGATGATGGATTTTTCACTCCTTTTCTTGCATGAAGATATATACAAGGCATCAAGATCAAGATTTGAATAAGTAAGGATCAAATCCTTACTTTAGAAACTCAACAAAATCGATAGTTATAGAGGTTTCTCTAAGCTTATCTTAAGCTTAAAAAGAATGATAAAGACGAAAGCTTACTTTCTTAGATGATTCTTGAAGATGAAGGATGAAAAAAACATCAAGGATCCAAGCTTTCAAGCTCCTTGCATGGAGGAAGTTATTTTGGTAAGTATGTATATGTGTATGTGTTCTTCGATGAAGATGATGGAGAAAAGAGAGAGGGGCTGTTGTTGCTCTCTCTTCTTCGACAGTGAAAGGGAGTAAGAGAGGGAGCTGGTTTTGTGGCTTCCCTTGACAGTGAAAGAAGGAGCAAGAGAAGGTAGCTCTCTTATGCTTCACGGCATAGATGGAAGCAACGTGAAGAAGAGCTGTTGCTCTTGATCTTTCGGCAGAGATGGAGTTGGGAGGGAGAGGGCTGCTCCTTGTCTTCCTTCGACAGAGGTGAAGAGAAGATGGAAGGGAGCTACTGCTCTCGTGCTTCTCACAGCAAAAATAGAAGTCAAAGGATGGAAATCGAGGGAGAGAGAGTTAAGGTTGTTGCTACTTTTCGGCAGACTTAGGGAGCAAGGCTGCTCTCTTTCTCTCTTGTGTATGATACGGTAGAGAGGGAAGAATGAGAGAAGATGATGAAAAGGTGATGAATGTTGGATGATAGCTTAGGGGAAATGCATATTAGCTATAAGGGATAGAGAGAGAGACCGTAAGAGAGAGTAGAGAGAAAGTAGTATAGGTGTGTTGTCTCATTGAGAGAGAGAGAGTAGCTCTCACTCTCTCAAGTGATAATGAAATAGTTTAGGGTTTAATAATGAGGATAAGTATTAGATAACTATGCAGTTTTTAACTGCTAAATACGCCCGGTTAATTAATTTTCCGGTAGAAAATATCCCCATTATTTTATTTTATTCCCTCAAACGTCTAATAACTCTCCTTGTCTCTTTCCCGACATCAAAATTCTCTCTAATTTGCCTTATATTTCCCAAAATAAATTAAGGAATCCAATTATCTAATTTTTATGTCAAGATTCCTTTAATACACGTCGTTAAGCAATTTATTTTTATACATCACTCAAATGATCTCAGAAAATTCTCCGACTTATCTCAAAAGTCTTAGAATAAATTCTAGATTCAAATGAAACTAATTAGACTCAATTCGGAGTCGGTCGATAAATAGTGATTTCTCGGGTTACGTTACTATTCATCTAAAATTCAAAGTTCTTAGAAAATTTCGAAATTCATACTCAAACTCAATCTCATCTAATAATGCTCATACAATGCATCACATACTTAATTCGAGTAATCGAAACGAGAAAAATCACATTAGAGCACATAAGGGCATTTTCGTCATTTCACACAAAAATTTATTTTCGCGAAAATTTTTAGCACTCAAAACTCATCAGATAGGCATATTAACTTATTTAATACGCACTTAAGAACTTAGAAAAGTTTGGGATATTATATCCTCACCCCCTAAAAAAAATTTCGTCCCGAAATTTGCTAATCTTAAAGAAATAGCTCGGGATACTTTGATCTCATCTTTTCTTTAAGTTCCCACGTAACTTCTTCAAGATCGTGGTGTTTCCATTTGATCTTAATGAGGGGAAATCGATTTTGTTCTAAGCTGTTGAATCTTACTATCCAGAACTCACTCGGGATTCTCCTCGTAATTTGAATTTAACTTTAAAGCTACGTCCTCTCATCTAATCACGTGTTTTGGATCAAAAACATACTAGCATAATTGTGATAAGTATAAAACACGTTATGCGAATTCCTAAAATTGGAGGGCAAAGTTAATCTATACGAGACAGCTTCAATCATTTCTAGTATTTCAAACGGTCCTATAAATCGCGGCTTAGCTTTCTCAAACATCGAAATGATGTACTCCTCTCGTAGGGGACACTTTTAAAAAGACTTTATTCCCTACCTCATACTCTAGCTCGGATCTTCGATTATCGACATACGACTTTTTCCGACTCTAAGCGTCTTTGATTTTCTCGCGAATCTGAAAGACAAATTCTATCATCTCCTCGATTGCTTCTGGCCCTATAATTTTTCTCTCGCTTACTTCGTCACAGTCGAGCGGAGACTTACATTTCCTTATCTAAAGAACTTCGTAAGGGGCCATTCCTATCGTATTCTGATAACTGATGTTGTAGGCAAATTCAACAAGACGTAAAATTTTCTCCCAATTGTTCCCTTTGTCTAACAACACGGCTCTCAACATATCCTCAAGAATTTAAATTGTTCTTTTCAATTGATCATTGGTTTCGAGGATAATAGGCGGTACTAAACTGTAACCATGTTCCCAACTCTTTTTTGAAACTTTCCCAAAAACGGGCGGTAAACTTCAAATCTCGATCGGAAGTGATCGTACTTGGCACATTAGGCAATCACGCAACTTCTCTGACATATTTCTATGCCAACTTGTTAGATCTATAGGTGTGTAGATTTTCATCAATCTATCCAATATCTCTCATATGACTGTGTTTTCTTTTCTCGTCCTTAGCAACTTTGTCACAAAATCCATAGTGACGTCGATCAATTTCCACTTAGGAACTGGTAACAGCTGCAAAGATTAATACGGTCTTTGATGCACGGACTTTACTTGCTGACAAGCTAAGCATCTCTTGACAACATGGCTACATCTTTCTTTATTTTTTCCCGCCAGAATTGTTACTTCAAATCCTGGTACATCTACCAGGTGAACGATATACGGGGACTCATGAGTTAAGCTCATGATCTTACTTCTTAGCTTCTCATCATTTAGTACACACATTCTTCTTCTAAACAACAAAACATTGTAACTTGACTCCTTGAAATCCTCGGCTTCTCCTTTACTGACTCTAAACCTCAATACTTCCAACTACTCGTCCTTTCTTTTGGCTTTCTATGATACGAGATCTCAAATCTAGTATCATACCAAAGAAGCAATCTCTAGTTCTACCATCCTTTGAGGCAGAACTACTTCAATTCTCATTCTTCTAAACTCCTCAATGAGTTTTTCTTCATCGGATAGAAGAAATCCTAAGTTCATTTTCTCGGAGTCCTTTGATTTCTTCTTTCTGCTCAACACATCGGTTACTATGTTAGCTTTCCCTGGATGATAGGAAATTTTGAAATTGTAGTCTTCTACTAACTCAAGCCATCATCGTTATCCTACATTGAGCTTCTTTTGCTCGAAGAAATATTTCAGAATTTTATGATCTGAAAAGATTTCACACTTGGCACCATAGAGATAGTGCCTCTAAATATTCAAAGCATGTACGACGTCTGCTAACTTCAGATCATACATTGGGTACTTCTCTTTATACGGTTTGAGTTGTCTTGAAGAGTATGCAATTACTCTTCCATCTTGCATTAGCACACATCCTAATCCTTGGGATGATGCGTTGGTGTAGATTGTATAGTCCTTTCCAACTTCAGGAAGGGCTAATACTTGGAGTTAGATTAACTATAGCTCTTGAAAACTTTTCTCACATACTTTCGTCCACTTAAATTTCGATTCTTTCTTCAACAAAGTTATCATCAGTTTAGCGATCTTAAATCCTTCTATGAATCTTCGATAGTAACCTACTGAACTAAAGAAACTACGGATTTCATGTACTGACATTGGTGACTTCAAATCTTGAACAACTCTTACCTTATCTGGATCAAATTTAATTCCTTCGGACGAAACAATATGTCCAAGGAGATTCACTTCCTTTAACCAAAATGCACACTTACTGATTTTGGCATACAGCTTCTCCGATCTTAATTTCTCTAACATATTTCGCAAATGCTTCTCGTTTTCTTTTTCATTCTTTGAATATACGATATCTTGGTATATTCATGAAAAACTCTGTTCATCAAGTCCATGAAAATGGCTGGAGCATTGGTCAATCTAAATGGCATTACTACAAATTCGTAATGTCCATATCTCATTCTAATTGAAGTCTATACACATTCTCAGACTACCGTCCTTTTTCTTTACAACAAAATCAGAGCTTTCCAAGGGAAAACACTCGGTCGCATGAAACCTAAATCCAACAACTCTTGCAGTTGGATTTCTAACTCTTGAGGTTCCTTTGGAGCCATTCTATACGGAACTTTTGAAATCGGGGTTGGTCCAGGCTCTAGATTAATCGTAGACTCTAACTGTCTATTCGGAGACAAATCGGGTAAGACTTTGAGAAAAAAACGTCTTTAAATTCTCTCACATCAGCTCCGTCATCGATATTTAGCTCATGCCCATCATTTTTATTTCAATAAACTAGATACGCTTTCGTATCCTTACTTTTTATTAACTTTTCTCGCTCTCATGGCCGAAATAATCGACTTACTCTTCTTTCTACTCCAAACACTATGGTCGGCTTTTCTCCGAAAGGTTGAGACAAAAATTGTCTCTAATCGCATCTAATCGTCGCGAGATTCTCGGTTAACTAAACCATTCCTAAAATTATACTCACAATCAACATCTAGATTAGATATTGGGATCTTGCGGATAGCTTACGGTTTTCGAATTCGAGTTCGGGGTTCGAACAAACTCACGAAATTAATGATGATCCTCGTAAAGGGGTTGATACTCTAAGCACCTGATTCGATTCTTCTACGTTCAAGAGCTAGATTTTCTACACTAGCGCTAGAAATAAACGAATGCGAAGCACCGATATCAATCAAAACGACAATAGGCACGTCTTTTAACTTCCTCATACCTGCGAGATTTCTTTGGTCTATCTCTCCAGACTTTAGCTCAATTACGAAGACTCGCTGGTATCGCGGTTGTTCCTGTTGAGGAGGTTGCGGCTTTTACGACTGCGATTTACGTTGGGGTTGGGGGTACTTCTGTTGTGGCGCTGCTTCCACTTCTCTCATCTGAGAGGGCTGATATTAATTCGGCCTTCCACCGATCATTCTTTGCTGTTTACTTGGGCACTGGTAAAAAAAATGTGTAATACCCCAGAAATTATAACTGTCTCTAAAAATGAAATTAATTAATAAAAATGGCTTTGCACGCCTAAATTCATGAATTTGAATTCTAAAACTAACGGTGAAATCTGTTTCCGAAAATAAATTACGGAAGTCAGTTAGATGACTACTGTATTTTGGGTTATCGCGTACGATAACTTTTAGTTCTAGAACTCAGATCGGAAAACCGTCTGATTTTTACATTCACGAAATCGCGATACGAACTCGCCCGAGAAAATTCGTTTTTATGATTTTCCAGACGAAACTCGGACTGTGATGTCCCGAGATTTTTTCGGATTTTAATTTTCAAATATTACTTTCCGAGTAAGTAAAATATATCGGAATTTATGGTCGAGTCGGATTTTGACGGAAACGAGCCAAATACGTATTTTTAATACGCGATTTTTCGTAACGTCGTAACGAGCCGGAAAACGGGATTTTTGGGATAAAAAACCCCCTCATTGCCGACTTGCACACACACACACATGTAAAGGATCTTTCATTTTTATATCATTCCACCTTATGACTCATGTCCTTTTTCCTTCTAACACTTTACACCTAAGTCTTAGATATTAATTCTTTAATTTCTCCTTCCCCAACCCCTTGAAACTGCCACCACCTCCATCACTTTCATCTTTCATTTCATTCAATCTCCATTGAAGAGCTTGAAGTATTTTGCAAGGATTTTTCTTCTAAGTCATCAACCATTCATCATTTTCCTTCCTTCCTTTATTAAATCTCAAGGTAATCTTCTCTTCTGTTGTTCTATCCATTTAGAATTCATTTCTTTAATTTTCTAGTATGGACCGATTTTGAGGATATTGGTATAGTAATTGATTTAAGTGTTATTATGCAATTAGATGTTTAAGGGATTGAATTCTAAGGTTTAATTGATGAGAAAACAAAAGCCCTAAATCTTATGCTTGGACCGAAAATTAGGGGTTTAGGTTAGGATGGATTAATTCTAAAATTGATTACACAATTGAGCTTGGGAGATGATTAATTGAGGATTAGTGGAAAAATAAATGGAAACCCCTATGTTTTTTATGAATATCGATTTTAGGGTTTAGGGTTTCAACTTGGATTTCAATTGATGATGAAATGGTATTAATCATTGATTAATTGGTGTTGTAGTAGGATAATTAATGGACTAATGGAGCTAATTGATGAAGAAATTCACCTTCCCTAATAACTAGTTGATACCGAAAATTAGTAGGAATTAGGGGTTTTATGAGCTTTCATTTTATTGATGAAATGATGATGGATTATGATTTCTTATGATGTTAGTTGATAATAGAAATTATTTGGAATTAATCTAAAATTATTATAGAATTTATAAGAGACAAAGAATCTCAATTAAGTTGAAATTGGTTAATGATATGAGGTGATGATATAGATAATAATGAATCTCGTTAGATGATGATTAATGTTGTAGAAAATGAATGAATTCCGTTAACTTTGGAAATTTCGTAAGAGACGAACAAATGTACGTAATTAATGATAGGAAAGTCGAGTAGGAATGATAATTGGATATTAATGATCATTAATGTTGAGGGAACGAAATTGTAGTTGATGTCGTGTTGATCCGAGCTATAAAATATTGAGTTTATGTTATAATCGAGAAGTTAGGACGAGAAATGATAACTTGTTGTTGGTATAGTAATTGGTAGTTGAAACGACGAGTTTTTAAACGTCGTGTCTATAGACGAGTTTTGAAAAGGAGTTCTTCACGTACGAGAGTACGTGTTGACTGCCTTGATGTGATATTTTCGTGAGAACGTAGGTTCGATAACTTAGAACGAACCTAGGAAGTCATACGTCGATTCTATCGAACAATTAGGGTTAACCTCGGCAGTTTAGCGACCCTTGCCGGAAACTGTAATATCTCTTAGCTCGTTTATCGGATTTGAGATCCGTAAATTGGAGCATAAACTAGACTTCCCTGGATTTCTAACGGTACAGGGCTCTTCCCCTGTTTCCAGATATTCTGTTCTGGACAGTCCCCAGAACTACTGCATTGCGCAGTGAAATTTCAGAACTTAGTTTTCCTAAGTGGTTTTCTTCTCAACTTAGTTTCTTTCGATCTTTTAAGTCGTAATGAGTTAACGACTATCTATTTTACTGACATAAGAGTCAAGTACAGAGTTTAAGTTTCAAAACGAGATATGATCGTATCTCGTTTCCGATTAAATAAAAGAAATTAGTTCAGCGTGTAAATGCCTAAAAGTTGAAACGTAAAAGACTAAATCGAACTTGTTTTTGATTTCCATTTTCTTTTATCGTCTCAACGACTCATCAAGGTTATGTTTCATGTATGATGAAGGACGAAGTCAGTACAAGGAAAGGACGGAAGACTAAAGAGGAGAAGCTTGTTCTTTAGTTCTGTAAAGCTAAGGTGGGCTTTTATCTATAACAAATAAAATGTGGGTTTTTCCATAACTCGAAAGTGAGCTTTATGAGCTTTGATAACTGTGTTTTCAAAGTGATATCAGGCATAAATGAAATGTTTTATGTTTATGTGAGTTCTCTTGTACCATCTGAGTTAGCCGTCGTGCTTTCCAGAATTGTATGTTAACCATTTAGGTGTTAACTATTTAACGATCGGCTCTGAGTTAGTCAACTAGGTGCTTTCCAGAGTTAGTGCACTGTAGCCTGTGGTGTATGTGGTATCTTGTTGAGGGGTAACCAGCCACGGTGATAATGACTGGTCAACATTTGAACGTAACATCTATGGAAAAATGCTCGCGCGAGCTACTTATTGAAAGAGATAAAAATGTTTTAATAGGCACGGGCTCTTTTAAATGAAAACCCCGTTGCGCTAGATGCCTGTTTATCTATAATATGATTATTTTTCGGCAACGTGCCCGCTAAGTACTTTCGTACTTAGCCCTGCATATGTTTCTAAATGTGCAGGTTGAAGCGACGAGAGCGGAGGAGGGTTGAGTTAGGAGTGGAAGTCGTCTTTAGGAGAAGACTTGTATTATGTCTCACTTTTTCCGCTGCCAAACTCTAGACGTTTGAAACACTTTTGATGTTATGTAATTATCTCACTGTAGTCTAAGTTCTATTAATAACTTAGATTTCTTTTTGAATGCTTTGTCGAGTGATCTTCCGAGATCAACTCTTTTCTTATATATATTATAATCGAGGTCTTGTTCATAGAAATTATGTAGTCGTGTATGTATGTTTATTCAGTCAGTCCCTTTCTTCCCCACTTCTTTAATCCAATCCCGGTCGCACCCCGGCTTCTGCCGTTCCTCGGGATTTGGGGCTGTGACAGAGTGGTATCAGAGCAGTGGTTTCTGCTCTGGTCATGAGTCATTTCCCTAGTATGAGTCATTCCTTCTAGTGATACCACAGAGTGCTCTAGTAATACCCCGATATTTTCTCCGTCGCTTAAAATAAAAATTTTATAAGAAATTAAGGCTTTGCACGCCTAAGCTTCCGATTTTCAATTCTAAGACTAACGGTGAAATCCGTTATTAAAAATAATTTTCGGAAGTCAATGAAACGAATACTGTATTAGGGTTTTCGCGGACGAAAACTTTTTAGTACTAGAACACAGATCGGGAAACCGTCTGATTTTTACATTCACAAAATTTCGATAAGAGTTCGCCCGAGAAAGTTCATTTTTATGATTTTTCCGGACGAATTTTGGACTGTGACGTCCTGACTTTTTCTCGGATTTTGAAAAACGAATTAGGTTTTCTGAGTACGTAAATTATTTCCAATCTAATGGACGAATTAGATTTCGTCAATTCCGTAACTAACTAGAAAAGTATTTCTCAACTTTTAAAACGGCATTTAAGAGTCGGAAACGAGTTATTTCGTTAATTATTTCCCTCCCCAAACGCTCCCTAACGACTCACCTCTACTTTTGGGATATTTCCTCTTACTTATGACTCACCATAAGTGAGTCATCAGCTCCCTCACTAAGTCTCCATTACCGCCACCCTCCATCACACATACACACTCTCTTTTTCTTCATTTTCTCCTCCATTGAAGCTCAAGCTCAAGCTCTTTCCAAGATCAATACTCCTCCGTCTACGGATCAAATCCGAATCCGAGTTTATATTACGAAAGGTAAGAGCTTCGTCTCTAGTTTGAACCGAACAAATCTCCTTTCCCCTCTCTTTTATTTTTTTCGAAAATTAGGGAATGGATTAGCATGTGATTTCTTGTTCGATACATGTTCTAGGATGTTTAGAATCGAATTCTATGGATCAAATCATGAAGAAAAATCAAGAACCCTAACCCCTAATTAGTACCGAAAATTTTCAGATTTGGGGCTTTTGATTTGTGTTCGATTTCTTTGCCGAATTGATGATAGATTAGTGTTTCTTATATTGTTAATTGATCGTATGAATTGTTTTAGATTTTTCTAAAAATAAAATCCAAAACCTAATAGACGAACAAGGCTCGATTTAGGTTAGTAAATGTTATGATATGCTCGATTGTTTGATGGAAATGAGTTATACGATGCATGAGGACGAACATATATTAATTTGAGAATTTTCTAAAAATAAAACGAAAAGTGTAAGAGATGAAGATGTGGTGATAAGTCGAGGCTCGATAACATTTTGATAATATGATTTGCATGTTAGTAATGCTTGATAGATGATAATCGTTGTCGTAAAATTTGAATGAAAACGGAGAATGTAGAATTTTACGTAAGAAACGAACGACGGTCGATAAGTCGGGAATAAATGATGATATGAGGTTATGATTTGCATAATAATGATTCTCGATAGATAATGAACGATAGTGTAAAATTTGATCAAGTTCTAATGACGTTGGAATTTTCATAAGAGACGAAGACACGAGCATAAGTATTGATAGAAAAATCGAACCAAGGAAATTATTGGATATTAATGACTCTTAATCTTATGAGAACAAGTTTGTAGTTGACGACACTTTCACTCGAGTTATAATCTTATGATAATTATAAGTTGAAATCGAGAAGTTGGAATTTGAATTAGGAACTTGATTGGTTTAGTAATTGCTTAAATTGAAATGTCGAGGTTTTAATCGTCGTTTTAGTAATCGAGAAATGAAATGGAGTTCATCGCGTATGAGGTTAAGTGTTGACTGCTTTGAGACAGTAATTTCGTGTGAAAAATAGAGGATTATCATAAGTCGAACCTAGGAAGCCGTGCGCCGAGTTATCGAGCCCTAGGGTTACACTCGGACTGTTTTGCGACGTTTCACGGAAACTGTCATATCTCCTAGCTCGCTTAACGAAATCGAGATCCATAAATTGAAGAGTAAACTAGACATCCGAGGCTTTCTTTTGGTACAGGGCATGTTCCTTGTTTCGAAATCCCCTGTTCTGTATGATGGTTACTGACCTGTACAGTAATTTTCAAAACTCGTTTTCTTAAGTTGAATTCTTTTCAACCTAATCTCTTATGATCCTTTAAGTCGATATAAGCTATCGACTATCATTAATGACTGACCCCAGTGTCGAGTAAGGAACCAAGGGAGTTTTAAACGAGAAGTGTTCGAGTCTCGTTCTAGATTAACTAAAAGAATCTAGTTAAGCATGCAAATGCCTAAAGCTTAAGAACTTAAATGATTAATTCGATTTCAGTTTCGAATTCCATTTTCTTCTATCGACTCGACAACTTATCGTTGTTTTATTACTTGCGTTCAAAGGAGGAGATCAAGAATAGAAGACAGGACGGAAGACGGAAGTACGTGTTATAGTTCTGTAAACGTTCGAGGTGGGCTTTCTAAAACCAAAAACTCCGATGAATGCCATTAGTTGTGAAGTAATATTATGTGAGCGTTGCTCGAAAGTGTTTACGTATATTTGATAAATGTGTATTAAAGTATCTATCGAAGCATAAATGAATTGTTTATGTGAATTCTCTTATGCTTCTCTGAGTTAGCCCTCAGAGTGCTAACCAGAGTATTGGATTCTGAGTTAGCCCTCAGAGTGCTAACCAGATATTCCAACTAAACGATCAGATTCTGAGATAGCCCACAGAGTGCTATCCAGAGGGACAGATTCTGTGTTAGCCCACAGAGTGCTTTCCAGACGATCGGATGTGAGTTAAAACTCACAGTGTGTCATTTAGAAATTAAGTGTTCAGCAGTAAAAGTATTTATACAAGTGTTTATGAAAAGATGCATGATTAATTTATAATAAAACTCTTGTGAGTTGTTTTCGGCAATGTGCCCACTAAGTACTTTTGAACTTAGCCCTGCATGTTCGTTTTTTGAATGTGCAGGTTGAGTGACGAAGGCAGAGGAGGTTGAGTAAAGGTCGTCTTTAAAGAAGTAAAGTTAATTGAAGCCTCGATTTCACATTCGATATGTGTTATCATTTTCTACGTTTTTCCGCTGCCAAACTGCAAACTAGTTTCAGTTTATTATAACTTTAGATCTAAGTTTCACTCTTTGAACTTAGTCTCTTTTAAGAACAATTTTACTGAGTGATCCTTCGTGATTGACTCTTTCTTTCATTAAATAAAGTCGGTTCTTCTATTATTGTAAATCCTTTTAGTTTAAGTTGTTATTACTTTAAACCTAGTTTTCTTTGATCAAACTTCGTCGAGTGATCTTTCGAGATCGACTCCCTTTTTTATTCAATAAAGTTAAGTTCATTAGTAGTTTAGTTATATTTGTCCGTTTATTCATACATATCCCCCTTCTTTCCCGCTTCTTTAATCCAATCCCTAGTCGCACCCCGGCTTGGCCGTCCCTCGGGATTTAGGGCTGTGACAGCTCTGCTCTGTATACGAGTCTTTCTTTCGAGTCACGAGATAGAGTACTTGTATATACTCTAGATCAGAGTGTTCTTCCAAGTAAAGTTAAGAGTTAGAGTTATGACATTAAGGATTAGAGTATAGACGACAACTCAACCTCCCGCTACGTCGACTCAACGAGGAAAGAAAGAAAGGAAATAATTTCAGTAATGTAATTTCTTTTAAAAGAAATTTTTGAATGAGTATTCAACGAGAATGAAAATGAGAATGAGAATGAAATTTACGTGCCAAGAATAAGAATTATTTTGCAAGTATATATTTATGTTTTGCTTGTTATGTGAATATGTGATAGTACGAGTACTATCTTACGTGAAATTATTTGCGCAATAATTTCTATTTTTTAAAAGATACCTTGGCACGAGAATCTAGAATGATTCTAGGGATTTTTCCCGGTTCAATGAGAACGTATACTTGAAATCTAAGGTCTTTTTCTGAACCCTCGAGAACTTAGATGTTTTAAGAAACGTTTTATCAAATGATTTCGAAAGGAAATCGTGAAACGAGAACGACTCCTCCAGGCGAATGTCACGTGCGTGTAGTGACATGAGCAAGACTCAGCAAAGTTGAATCTTGTTTTTATACTTAGGAGCCGGTAATAATTTCCTTCGAGGAAATGAGATGAATAATGACGGGATGAATTAACTTAGTGTCAAGTGAACGAAAGAAACGAGCAAACGTACGAGAAACGTTGGCTTCAGGCCAAGAAAGATATGATCGAGACGAAGAGGATTAAATAAAGAGAATCAAAGACAACAGAAATAAACGAATATTCCTTACGTATAGGTAACGTGAACGACATTGCTTCGTGTCGCTTCGTTTTGTTTTAGCGGAGTTCTCTTCATTCGAACTTCGAGAAGAAAAATGTTTTATTATTGAGAATCGAGCACGAGGCTTGATTAAATTTTTCCAAAAATCGATCCTATCCAACGACGATTGGAACTTATGTCCTAATAGTTATTCCCCAATTAATATTCCATTTTCCTTTGGAATTTATTTCTATATTTCGTTTTTAAACGAGAATTCCGACGAGTACGTGTATCAAGTGTCGTAAAACGACAAGTCTTTTGAGAATGAATGTTACTTTTTGAAGGAGTAACATGAACAAAGTGGACGCACTTTGTTTTTAATGAGTGAGAATCGATAAGAAATTCGTTCGGGGAAGGAAGTTTATGAGAGAAATCAGGAAGAAATAAAATGAATAATAAGATAACGAATGGAAATAAAATCTTGAAATTTTATTTCAATATATTGATGTTTGTGTGCAATTTCTTGAATTGCTAGATGTTATGATAAGTGGTTGTTTAAGTTGTGATATTACAATTGAATAAGGAATGTTCATTTTGTAATCTAAGTATTTCATTAAGATAAGTTATATTTTTTTTTCTACCCGTTACTAATCCGTGTTTCCTTAAAACTTTTGTAGGATGGCTTCTAGTAGTGACATGACTCGGGAGAGTCAATCCCCACCACAACGTACCTTAGCAGACCTTTTACAGGACGCTTATTACAATTACGAGGCATATTACGATATGGAGGATGTGGGGCAGATAGTGAGCAACTTCTCGTCAGTTTATTTTTCAGTACGGCACTTTATCCCGGAGAGTCAGGCGATATCCGACCTGATTGTGCATCTACCGGATGAGTGGCGCGGTTGGGCGCACCGCGTGGCGTGGTATTTTCTTGGGATTTTTGGCGACGACACTGAGCCGACAGGCAACTACACGGGATTTGCCCTATATATACACGGGCGATTCTTTGACAGCAGATTCATGCTTCCAGTTCCTTTTGAGCCGCATCTCCCCTACCGTCACTTCCCAGCAGAGACCGAGCAAGAGCACCTAGACTTGGACCCAGAGTTTTCCGCTTTGTTGGAGATACCACCAGACTTTGTACCGAGTGAGGAGTCTGACGCAGAGTCAGAGCAGTTAGAGGTGGACGAGGAGCCCACAGCCAACCAGAGTTACCACTTCCACTTGGACCACTTGAGGAGTTGGTCCCAGGACCGGGATTTGTAGAGACGATGCAGAGACAGCCGCTTTGTTAGGGTTATCTTCACCGTTTATACCTGACGTTTGTGTTACGGTCAGAGGACCTTTAGAGATAGAACTGTTTCGAGTAGAGTCAGAGTACCGAGGGATTGACGCGGAGCTTGCCGTCATGTTAGAGCTACCATCTCCACTGACACCGCTTGAGGAGATCTGTGCGAAGTGGGACGTAGTCAGAGGTCAGTTAGAGGCGGGACTATCTAGAGTCCGTTCTAAGGAGGAGTACGAGTCGGGTTCAGGTTCCGGTTCTATTCTAGAGCACCTTCTTCCTCTGAAGAAGCGTGCAGTAGAGACTAGTGAGGACTACCTTGTTTCAGACTTAGAGGAGGCGGTTTCTGAGGCACCGTCACCACCTCGGCTTACACTTTCTGACGGCTCTACTCTGAGGGAGGACGAGGCCCTCCAGCTCAACTTTGGTTCAAAGTCTGAGGAGGAGGACCCGGAGGAGGACCCAGAGGAGGACTCTTAGGATTTTTACAGGCCGTAGAGGGTAGTTTGGACTCGACTGCAGTTAGTTGAGCAGAGCATCGTAGACGCGTGTTAATATCAGTAGTAGTAGTAGTTTCTTTTGCCCTGTACATAGTCGAATCAGTAACTAGTTTTGTAGTACTCTAACGGATACGAAATTTTATGAATTGTTTCCGTTCTAGTACTTCCAGTAGATACGGAGATGCAGCCTGTTAGTGCACCTGGTAAATAGTAGGCAGTTAGCCTAGTTAGACTAGTAGTAGTCTAACTTTTTATATAAGTCCTCGTTGGAGGCAGAATTAATATTCTTTTTGATGTATATATATATATACATGACCCGTGAGAGGATTTTTAATCACAAGAAAAATTTCCTATGAATCGAGTAAGGAAAACTGAATGTCAAATGAACTCGTGTAACGAGAATTGAGTTTAACTTGAGAGGTTAAAAGATTAATGAATTAATATCGAAATTATGTTCGATTTTCTTTCTACGAACTTGTTTAAATTGGAAAGAGAGTTAGTAAGTAAGCGAATGATTAAGAAAAGGGGCTAATGAGAATTTTTGTTACCTATAGCTTAAGGAAAAATGCCGCCAAGAAACGTTAACAACAGGAGGGGACCGGGTAGGCCCCGTAGACGTGGAAGACGTCAGCCAGAGGATGAAAGGGAACAGGATCAGGAACATCGTGATACCCCACCACTATCACCATCACCACCACCTCCACCACCACCCCGTAGGGATATTGAGGACCTCTTCCTCAAGAGAAACCCCCCGATGTTCAGTGGAACGGGTAGCCCTAGCGATTTTGAGCTATGGGTGCGGTCTACTGAGAAAATCTTCAAACTCCTCAGATGTACTGATGAGGAGCGACTACTATGTGTTACTTTCCAACTGACGGGATCAGCAGACTACTGGTGGGAGGCCAGACAAAAAGTGATACCCGCGGAGCATCTAGCTCGTTTTACGTGGGAAGAGTTCAAGGAAGCCCTGTTTGACAAATATGTACCCAAGACTTATAGAGCTCAGAAGGAGGCTGAGTTCTATAATCTAAAACAGGGAAAACTGATGGTAACTAAGTACGATGCTAAGTTCTGTGAGCTTTCAAGGTATGCGCCGACTCAGGTGGATACCGAGGAAAAGTTATCAAAGAAGTTCCAAGGGGGACTACGACATGAGTTGGGAATTGCCTTAGCTAGTCATGGAGGACTAAGCTATACTGATATTTTAGGAAGAGCTTTAGAAATGGAGGCCATTGTGCCTGATGAGAAGAAAACCATAACAACCACACCAGCTCCACAGAACCAGAACAGAGGCTATTATAACAACAATAATAGCAATTTCCAGGGAAAACGAAAATGGGATGGAGGTAATCGCAGTGGTAACAACCAGAACTACAATAATCAGGGGAATCAGGGGAATCAGAGGAATAGTAATCAGCAAGGCTATCAGCAGCCTGGTCAGAACAGCAATAAGAGACCGTGGCAAGGAAACAACCAGTCGGGGTTGTACCTGCAAGGAAATAGGCAGAATGGATCAGAGAGAGGTAACGGTCAACAGAATCAGCCGCAGGGGCAGCAGAGGAACACCAACCAGGGAGGAAATAACCCAGGGAGGGTTAACGTGCCTGTTTACTCTCAAAGCAACAAGGCGCAATTTGGTGTTTGTCAAATCGGCACCACCAACTGTTTTAATTGCGGGCAAAAAGGGCATATGAAGAAGGACTGCCCTAAACCACTTCAGGCAGTACCTTTGAGGGCTATACAAGCGCAGACACAACCACATCAACCGATCAATCAGTAGCAATTCCAGCAGTACGCACAGCAACAACAGAATGCGAGAGGATGCGCTATCAAACAGGGTGGCCAACACAAGGGAAAAGGCAATCTCGCAGGTATGGGAAAACTTCACAACATCCCTATTAAGATACTGTTTGATACCGGCGCATCGCATTCTTTTATTGCTGGCTCGTGTGCCGATAACTTAGACATCAGATCTGTAAGAGCTGCACACCCTATGAGAGTAGCTACACCTTCAGGAGAGATCACTACTTCTACTCATGTTTGCTCTAACCTAGATTTAGAAATCGGAACTCTTAAGGTTAAAGCGAACAACTTAAATGTTATGATAATGTAGGACGTAGATATAATCTTAGGAATGGATTGGTTGTCAGAGAATTACGCTACGATTCTCTGCAACGAGAGAAAAATCTCTTTTCAACCGCCGGGTAAAGAAACAACCGAATTCCATGGAATCTTAATGGGTAGAGGAGTACCAATAATATCAGCGTTGCAAGCCACGAAATTGATGAAGAAGAAGGGTACTACAGCTTATCTTGTGTACCTAGTCGGAGAACCAGGAGCAAAGAAGACCATACAGGATGTGAAGGTTGTGAGCGAATATGAAGACGTCTTTCCGGAGGTTTTGCCAGGATTATCGCCAGATCGTCACGTGGACTTCATGATCGACTTAGAACCAGGAGCAGCTCCCAAATCCAAAGCCCCATATAGGATGGCACCGAAAGAGATAGAGAAACTTAAAATCCAGTTACTTGTTAGACCTTGGTTTCATCAGACCAAGTGTCTCACCTTGGGGAGCACCAGTTTTGTTTGTTAGGAAGAAGGACGGTTCGATGAGAATGTGTATAGATTATAGAGAGCTGAACAAGATCACACTCAAGAACAAATATCCTTTGCCAAGGATAGAGGATCTTTTCGATCAGCTCAAAGGTGCAGGAGTCTTCTCCAAGATAGATTTTAGGTCAGGGTATCATCAGTTGAAAATCAAACCCGAGGACGTACCTAAAACTGCTTTTAGAACCCGTTATGGCCATTACGAATTCCTAGTAATGCCATTTAGATTAACCAACGCCCCCGCAGTATTCATGGACCTCATGAATAGAGTTTTCCACCCATACTTAGACAAATTCGTATTAGTATTCATCGACGACATTCTCATTTACTCCAAAAATGAGAAAGAGCACGAAGAACATCTACGGATAGTGTTGGAAACCCTTAGAGCCGATAAACTCTACGCCAAATTCAGTAAATGCAAATTTTGGCTAAAGGAAGTAATGTTCCTAGGTCATATAGTTTCGGCAGAAGGAATCAAGGTGGATCCTGCCAAGGTAGAGGCAGTGCACAACTGGAAGTCACCAACGAGTCAGAATGAGATCCGAAGTTTCTTGGGTTTAGCCGGTTACTACAGAAGGTTTATTGAGGGATTCTCTACGATCGCTAGGCCGATGACACAGCTACTTAGGAAGGAAACCAAATTTAAATAGACGGACGCGTGCGAGAAAAGTTTCCAAACGCTCAAGGAGAAATTAACCACAACGCCAGTATTAGCTCTTCCAGACGCAAGCAAGGAATATGTGGTTTACACCAACGCCTCGAAAAATGGATTAGGTTGTGTCTTAATACAAGATGGACGAGTGATAGCTTATGCTTCACGACAACTTCGACCTCACGAAGTTGAGTATCCAACCCACGACTTAGAACTTGTAGCCATGGTGCATGCGTTAAAGATTTGGAGACACCATCTTTATGGTGTAAGGGTTGAGATATTCACTGATCACAAGAGTCTGAAATACTTCTTCGAGCAGAAGGAACTGAATATGAGACAACGAAGGTGGCTCGAATTAGTAAAGGATTATGATTGCAAAATTAGCTACCATCCAGGAAAGGCGAATGTAGTATCTGACGTGCTGAGTCGCAAGGCTCCAACGAAGTTAGGATGCCTCTTTGTAGAGAAAGAAACCTTAGTACGAGAGTTTGAAAAGATGAATATAGAGGTACTTGATACACCAGCAACGATAACAAGCCAGATAGCCGCACTAGAAGCTACACCAGATTTACGAGAAAGGATCGTCAGTGCTCAGAGAAAGGACGAGTCGATGGAGAAACTTCGACTAAAGATAAGGACGGAGAAACCAGATGGATATTCCGAAGAACCAGACAATGTAATCCTTTTTGAAGGCAGAATTTGTGTCCCTGATGACAATAACGAACTGAAGAATGACATTATGAGTGAGGCTCACGATACGCCGTACACAGCACACCCAAGGAGTACAAAGATGTATCAGGATTTGAGAAGGAACTTCTAGTGGAATGGACTAAAACGAGACGTTGCCTCGTTTGTAGAAAGATGTTTGGCATGCCAGCAGGTTAAGGCTTTACATAGACGACGTATGGATTGCTGCAGCCATTAGATATACCAGAGTGGAAATGGGAAGGCATAGCTATGGACTTCGTCACAGGCTTGCCTAAGTCAAGGAGAGGAAACACAGCCATTTGGGTGATTATCGACAGACTTACAAAATCAGCTCACTTCCTACCGATTAAGACTACGTATGGATCAGAAAGATTAGCTCAGTTGTACGTTAGAGAGATTGTACATCTGCATGGAGTACCGAAGGTCATAATATCAGATAGAGACGCTAAATTCACCTCGAGATTTTGGGTCACTATGCAGAAAGAACTGGGAACCGAGCTTAACTTTAGTACAGCTTTTCACCCTCAGACAGATGGACAGTCAGAGAGGACGATTCAGATACTAGTTGATATGTTAAGGACAGTGGTATTGGATCGAGGCGCGAATTGGGAAGAAATTTTACACTTGGTCGAATTCGCTTACAACAACAGCTATCAGGCCACGATAGGAATGGCGCCGTATGAGGCTTTGTATGGAAGGAAATGCAGATCACCACTTTATTGGGACGAAGTAGGTGAGAGAAAAAACCTAGGCCCAGATGCAGTAAATGAGATGATTGAGATAGTTCGGCAGATACGAGATAGAATGAAAGAAGCCCAGAGCTGACAAAAGTCTTATGCTGATGATCGTCGAACCAATCTTGAGTATAAAATAGGAGATAAAGTTTTCCTTAAGATTTCACCTTCTAAGGGAATCATTCGATTCGGTGTTAAGGGTAAACTAAGACCCAGGTTCATAGGACCTTACGAAATCCTCGAGAAAATAGGACCTGTTGCTTATAGATTGGCCTTACCGCCAAGTCTAGGAAGTGTCCACAACGTATTTCACGTTTCTCAATTGAGAAAATACGTCTATGATCCTAAGCACGTTATAAGTCAGCAAGACGTTGTTCTTGAATCTGACTTGAGTTATGAAAAGAAGCCGATATCAATTTTGGATAGAAAAGTTCAAGAACTACGAACCAAATCGAGACCAATCGTGAAAGTGCTATGGAATCACCACGGGCAGGAAGAAGCCACGTGGGAGCTCGAGGAGAAGATGAAGGAGAGATATCCTCATCTTTTTGCAGAAGATATGCAAATTTCGGGACGAAATTTTTCCAAGGGGGGTAGGATGTAATACCCCAGAAATTATAACTGTCTCTAAAAATGAAATTAATTAATAAAAATGGCTTTTCACGCATAAATTCATGAATTTGAATTCTAAAACTAACGGTGAAATCCGTTTCCGAAAATAAATTACGAAAGTCAGTTAGATGACTATTGTATTTGTAATACCCCAAAAATTTCGTACAGTCTTAAAAATTTAAAGTTAATAATAAAAATGGCTTTGCACGCCTAAGTTTACGATTTTGAATTCTAAAACGAACGGTGAAATCCGTTTCCGAAAATAAATTACGGAAGTCAGTTAGATGACTACTGTATTTAGGGTTATCGCGTACGAAAACTTTTTAGTTCTAGAACTCAGAACGGAAAACCGTCTGATTTTTACATTCACAAAATCGCGATACGAACTCGCCTGAGAAAGTTCGTTTTTTTAATTTTCCGGACGAAACTCAGACTGTGACGTCCCGAGTTTTGTCGGAATTAAGTTTTTAAATATTACCTTCCGAATAAGTTAAATATGTTAGAATTTATGGTAGAATCGGAATTTGACGATTTTGTGCCGAGATACGTTTTTCGTCTTTCGATTTCCATAACATCGTATCGCGCCGGAAAAACGCGTATTTTCTCTTTCTCTTTTTTGCCTCATAGCCGACTTCCCTCTCCCTCACAACCAAGATATTTCATTACTTTATAGTATTAACCTTATGACTCACCCATTTAGATATATAATTGACTTTACACCTATTAACTTAAATAATATAACATAATACATTGTTAGTTATCCTCCCCAACACCACATCATTGCCGCCATCTTCACACACACACATACTTTCATTTTCTCTCAATCTCCATTGATGAACTTGAAGCTTGGAGCAACAAATCTTCATAAGTTCATCATCCAACCATCAAATCTTATAACTTCTTTCACTAATTGTTAAGGTAATCATCTCCTCTCTTATCCTATCCAATTAGATTTCTTTTCTTTAAATTTTTCCTAGAGGACGATTTTGATGATGATGTAGATTAGATGATTTGAGCTTTAATTAAGATAATTAGATGGATTAGATATGAATTCTATGGTTAAAATTTGAAGAAATCCAAGAACCCCAAATACTAGGTAATACCGAAAATTAGGGCATAGATGTAGGATGATTGGATTCTTCAATTGGTTGGATAATTATGCTTAGGAGATGTTTAATTGGTGAATTGATCAAAGAGAAATCAAAACCCCTATGAACTAGAAGAGGACCGAGTTTTAGGCTTAGGATATGAGTTGGGGGTTTTCAAATTAATGATGTAATAAGACTTGTAATTGGTTAATTGATGTTATAGTAGTATGGGAATTGGATTAATGGAGTTATTTGATGAAGAAAATCACCCCCTTTAATTTATTGTTAATGCCGATTTTTATGAAGAAATTGGAGGTTTCATATAGCTTGTTTTAGTTGATGATATAATGATGAATTAATGCTTCTTATGATGTTATTTGATGATAGAAATTAATTGGAATTTTTCTAAAATTATTTTGTAGAACGTAAGAGACAAAGAATTGGAATTTAACCGAGTTTGGTAAATGATTTGATGTTGTGTCATACGTAGTAATGATTCTCGATAGATGAAGATTTATAATATCGAATTTGAACGAATTCCGATAACTTTGGAAAATTTCTAAGAGACGAATAAGTGAACATAAGTAATAATTGAGAAGTCGAGTAAGGATTCTAACTAGATAATAATGATTATGATGGACTAAGGCACGACTTTGTAGTTGACGACATGAGCATCCGGATTATTATTTAATGAGTTGTAGTTATAATCGAGAACTAGAAACGAGAATTGTTAACTTGATTTTGGTATATTTCTTGTTAGTTTGAAAGCCGATGTTTAGAACGTCGTGCTATTGGACGAACGGCGGAAAGGAGTTCTTCACGTACGGGAGTACGTGTTGACTGTCTTGAAGTGCTAAAATCGTGAAAATGTAGATTCGATAACATAGAACGAGCCTAGGAAGTCATACGTCGATTCTATCGAGCAACTAGGGTTAGCCGCGGCAGCTTTGCGACCCTTCCCAGAAACTGTAATATCTTTTAGCTCGTTTATCGGATTTAAGATCCGTAAATTGAAGAGTAATCTAGACTTCCCAAGCTTTCTAACGGTACAGGGCATATCCCCTGTTTCCAATTCCTCGGTTCTGGGCAGTCCCCAAAACTACTGCATTGCGCAGTGATTTTTCAGAACTTGAATTCCTAAGTTGTTTCTTCGCAACTTAGTTTCTTTCGATCGTTTGAGCCGTAATAAGTTAACGATTATCTTCTCTACTGACCTAAGAGTCGAGTAAGATACCTTTCGAGTTCTAAACGAGATTTTTTCAAGTCTCGTTCCCGTTTAATTAAAAAAAATTAGTAGCATGCAAATGCCTAAAGAATCAAAACGACTAAAACCTAATTCGAATTTCCATGTTCGATTATCTTTTACGACCGAATTTAAAGTGTGATTATTTTACGATGAAGGAGGAAGCCAGCACTAAGAAAAGGACGGAAGAACAGAAGAATGGAAACCTAGTTAGTAGTTCTGTATCATCGAGGTGGGCTTTTATATATAAAACAAAACGAGCAATGCTCGAAAACCTTTCTTTATCGCTTTGATATCTGTGTTTTCAAAGTGATAATTATGGCATGAACTGTTTTATGTTTTATGTGAGTTCTCTTGTACCTATCTGAGTTAACATTCGTGTTTTCCAGATTTATTAGTTAACCGCTAGGATGTTAACTATCGATTGGCTCTGAGTTAGCTATTAAGCGCTTTCCAGAGTTAGTGCACTTTGTAGCCTGTGGTGTATGTGGTATCCTGTTGAGGGGTAACCAGCCCCGGTGAATGAGAATTGGTCAAGATTTGAACGTAACATCTATAAAAAGTGCTTGATTAAGCCAAATTGTGAAAATGAGTCAGAAAATATTTTAGTAGACACGGGCTAATTTTAAATAAAACCCCGATGTGCTACAAATTATGAAATGCCAGATTATCTATACTTATGTTTATGTTTTCGGCAACGTGCCCACTAAGTACTTTTGTACTTAGCCCTGAATATATTTTCTAAATGTGCAGGTTGAAGCGACGAGAGCGGCGGTGGTTGAAGTTGAGTCGAGTTGTTAGGAAGTCTTTAGCTTATGACCTACTTTCCGTTGCAAAACTCTAGACCTTTTGACATTATGTACATTTGGTGAATTACTGTAGTTTAAGTCTGTAATCTCTAACTTAGATGCTTTCGAATACTTTCTGTCGAGTAATCCTTCGTGATTAACTCCTTCTTTTAATAGTAAAGTCTTGTTCATTGAATGTATGATATCTTTTATGTATGTTTAATTAGTCAGTCCCCTTCTTCCCCGCTTCTTTAATCCAATCCCAGTCGCACCCCGGCTTCTGCCGTCCCACGGGATTTGGGGCTGTGACAGTATTTTGGGTTATCGCGTACGATAACTTTTTAGTTCTAGAACTCAGATGAGAAAACCGTCTGACTTTTACATTCACGAAATCGCGATACGAACTCGCCCGAGAAAGTTCGTTTTTATGATTTTCCGGACGAAACTCAGACTGTGATGTCCCGAGATTTTGTCGGATTTTAATTTTCAAATATTACTTTCCGAGTAAGTAAAATATATCGGAATTTATGATCGAGTCGGATTTTGATGGAAACGAGCCGAATACGTATTTTTAATACGCAATTTTTCGTAACGTTGTAACGAGCCGAATAACGGGATTTTTGGGATAAAAATCCCCCTCATTGCCGACTTGCACACACACACACATGTAAAGGATCTTTCATTTTTATATCATTCCACCTTATGGCTCATGTCCTTTTTCCTTCTAACACTTTACACCTAAGTCTTAGATATTAATTCTTTAACATGTTAGACACTATTTCTCCTTCCCCAACCCCTTGAAACTGCCACCACCTCCATCACTTTCATCTTCGATTTCATTCAATCTCCATTGAAGAGCTTGAAGTATTTTGCAAGGATTTTTCTTCTAAGTCATCAACCATCCATCATTTTCCTTCCTTCCTTTATTAAATCTCAAGGTAATCTTCTCTTCTATTGTTCTATCCATTTAGAATTCATTTCTTTAATTTTCTAGTATGGACCGATTTTGAGGATATTGATGAAGAAATTCACCTTCCCTAATAACTAGTTGATACCAAAAATTAGTAGGAATTAGGGGTTTTGTGAGCTTTCATTTTATTGATGAAATGATGATGGATTATGATTTCTTATGATGTTAGTTGATAATAGAAATTATTTGGAATTAATCTAAAATTATTATAGAATTTATAAGAGACAAAGAATCCCAATTAAGTTGAAATTGGTTAATGATATGAGGTGATGATATAGATAATAATGAATCTCGTTAGATTATGATTAATGTTGTAGAAAATGAATGAATTCCGTTAACTTTGGAAATTTCGTAAGAGACGAACAAATGTACGTAATTAATGATAGGAAAGTCGAGTAGGAATGATAATTGGATATTAATGATCATTAATGTTGAGGGAACGAAATTGTAGTTGACGTCATGTTGATCCGAGCTATAAAATATTGAGTTTATGTTATAATCGAGAAGTTAGGACGAGAAATGATAACTTGTTGTTGGTATAGTAATTGGTAGTTGAAACGACGAGTTTTTAAACGTCGTGTCTATAGACGATTTTTGAAAAAGAGTTCTTCACGTACGAGAGTACGTGTTGACTGCCTTGATGAGATATTTTTGTGAGAACGTAGGTTCGATAACTTAGAACGAACCTATGAAGTCATACGTCGATTCTATCGAACAATTAGGGTTAACCTCGGCAGTTTTGCGACCCTTTCCGGAAACTGTAATATCTCTTAGCTCGTTTATTGGATTTGAGATCCGTAAATTGGAGCGTAAACTAGACTTCCCAGGCTTTCTAACGGTACAGGGCACTTCCGCTGTTTCCGGATACTTTGTTCTGGGCAGTCCCCATAACTACTGCATTGCGCAGTGAAATTTCAGAACTTAGTTTTCCTAAGTTGTTTTCTTCTCAACTTAGTTTCTTTTGATCTTTTAAGTCGTAATGAGTTAACGACTATCTATTTTACTGACCTACGAGTCAAGTACAGAGTTTGAGTGTCAAAACGGGATATGATCGTATTTCGTTTCCGATTAAATAAAAGAAATTAGTTAAGCGTGCAAATGCCTAAAAGTTGAAACGTAAAAGACTAAATCGAACTTGTTTTCGATTTCCATTTTCTTTTGTCGTCTCAACGACTCATCAAGGTTATGTTTCATGTATGATGAAGGACAAAGTCAGTACAAGGAAAGGACGGAAGACTAAAGAGGAGAAGCTTGTTATTTAGTTCTATAAAGCTAAGGTGGGCTTTTATCTATAACAAATAAATGTGGGTTTTTCCACAACTCGAAAGTGAGCTTTATGAGCTTTGATAACTGTGTTTTCAAAGTGATATCATGAATAAATGAAATGTTTTATGTCTATGTGAGTTCTCTTGTACCATCTGAGTTAGCCGTCGTGCTTTCCAGAATTGTATGTTAACCATTTAGGTGTTAACTACTTAACGATCGGCTCTGAGTTAGTCAACTAGGTGCTTTCCAGAGTTAGTGCACTGTAGCCTGTGGTGTATGTGGTATCTTGTTGAGGGGTAACCAGCCACGGTGATAATGACTGGTCAAGATTTGAACGTAACATCTATGAAAAAATGCTCGCGCGAGCTACTTATTGAATGAGATAAAAATGTTTTAACATCTATGATTATGTTTTCGGCAACGTGCCCGCTAAGTACTTTCGTACTTAGCCCTGCATATGTTTCTAAATGTGCAGGTTGAAGCGACGAGAGCGGAGGAGGGTTGAGTTAGGAGTGGAAGTCGTCTTTAGGAGAAGACTTGTATTATGTCTCACTTTTTCCGCTGCCAAACTCTAGACGTTTGAAACACTTTTGATGTTATGTAATTATCTCACTGTAGTCTAAGTTCTGTTAATAACTTAGATTTCTTTTTGAATGCTTTGTCGAGTGATCTTCCGAGATCAACTCTTTTCTTATATATATTATAATCGAGGTCTTGTTCATAGAAATTATGAAGTCGTGTATGTATGTTTATTCAGTCAGTCCCTTTCTTCCCCGCTTCTTTAATCCTATCCCGGTCGCACCCCGGCTTCTGCCGTCCCTCGGGATTTGGGGTTGTGACAAAATGACCAGGCTGACCACAAGTATAACAGACATTACTCTCAGCTTTGCAGATGCCTTGAGGCATCTTGCTACACTTCGCACACAGAGGTAGACCTTGAGGTCCTATTGGTACGTTGCTGCGATTAGAATACTGAACTTTCACTTTCTGTGATTTCTGAGGTTGTTGTTGTATTTGCTTCTTCCACGGCTTTTTGTTTGGGTGAGATCCACCACTCCACTTTCCTATGTGCTTTGGGAATTGGCCTTGCTGGAATGGGTATGAGGCAGCAGCTGTCATTAACTGACTTTGAGATTGAGGATTAGCTAAAGAATGCGATCCTTTCTCTGGCTCCACTGCCAATTCCATATCCAAAGCTCGGTTTAGGGGTTCAGCGTAAGTCAGACCACTCTAATTTGCAAGAACAACTCGAATTTCAACTCGAAAAAGGCTTACATATTTTCTTGTTGGTATCCACCATATCAGGTGAAAAACGAGCTAACTCACAGAACTCACGATCGTAATCAGCTTCCGATCTTTTTCCTTTCTTTGAATTCGCAAATTCGTTTACTTTCTGCTTATTATGATTTCGTGGCACGTACTTCTCGAAAAAGACTTCGTTAAATTTTTCCCACGTCAAATTCTCACGTTCTACAGGCTTCTCAAACGTATACTCCTTTTTTCGAGCTTTCCACCAACAATCGGCAGTTTCTTTAAGTTGATACATCGCGCACTTGAGACGTTAGCGATCATTACATCGAAGAAATCGAAAAATTCGCTCTAGAGAACGAATCCAGTCCTCGTCTTTCGCCGGACTGTCTTTACCATCGAAGGTTGGGGGATTTTGGCGAAGAAAAAGTTCTTCGCATCTCTCGTTTTGAGGAGGTGGGGTAGGATTTTGATGAGCTTTTTCTTCACTTCTTTTGACTCTCACGTTTTTTTGTCTTGGCATTCTAAAACAAATGCCAATAATTAGGTAACTCGGAATATCTTCCGCAAAACAGATTAACTCACTCGGAAATTTTTTTTTTCGATTTTTGAAAATATTTCCTTCTTAAAATGAATTTAATTCTTGATTGGTACTCATCATCATATAAGGAAATATTCAAATAAAGCAATAACTTCAAAATCATAATCATCTCAAATAGCATAATCATCTCAGATAAAACAATCATCTCAAATTCATCAATCATCTCAAATGTATCATTTCTCAGCTCAAGTATTTAATAATTTATTAATATGCACTCAAATTTCACATTTTCTCAAATAAATCATCTTTGTCATTCAAGATAATCATATACTCTAATTTTGTCATACATGACACATACTCATCAGTCACATATTATACTCAATTATTTGTCATAAAAGAAATATGACACATCCTCATTACTCAATTATTATGTTTCATCAAATTATTCTCAGGAGAATACTCATTTAATTAACTCAACTTTTACTTCTTCTTCTGCTCTTTACCCAAAACAAGAGGTCTCAGATACTCAAAATATAATCGGAACTTAAGAGACTCAAAGTTGATTTTAACAGCCTAACGGCTTCATTTTATTATCATCCGAAACAATGGCCTCTTTGTGATGACTTTACCGAAGATAAGGGATTAACGTCTTCATCGAAAAAAAAAATTCCCTAACTTCGTCACACATACTACTCGTACTAACGATGAGCTACTACTTTTATGATTGATCTACGCAACATTTATGCATCAAGTTCAATATTTACATCACTGCTGAAAAATAAAGGAGTTTGATTCTCAACGTAAAACAAAGATTGTTCACGACTTTTCATAACTTTCTTCAACTGCACCCTATACATGCGAACTACAGTTGCTAGGGTCATCTCCTCCATCACGTTTCTCTTCGGGATCCTTATTGCCTTGAATCTTTATTGCGATTAGCGCCTCTAAAAAGTCATCGTGGGTATACTCAGGAATATTCCACAACTTTGTCGTATCTCCTATTTGCTCATCTTCGAAAGAAACTTCATCATCTTCCAACTCTGACTCATCCCACGGGGGAGTCTCTACGTTATTCTCGAGATAGGTATAAGCTCCAATAAAGTCATCAATCTCTCGCTCAAGCTCTTGGTTAGCCTTTGCTGCCAATGAATCAAAATCTACGTGCGGAGAAACATAACGATCATTTAGAATTGGCCGAAGGTAACCACGACCTACTGTAGCTGCTGCTATCGAGAACTCTGAGGATTCGCCATCTCTAACTCCTGCACGTCTCGACCTAGATGACTCAGCCACTGGCGGAACTGGAGAAAGTGTGTGGCCTCGGTGTCTGAACTGCTCGAGTTGGTCATATGCATAAGGCAAGGCACTTAAAGAAGCATATGTACTGTCTAGCTGGTTTGGGACTAAACCAGATGAGGTGGTGTAATCTTGGGCATACGATACAATAGGAAGTACGTTTCCTGAATGTTCGTTAAACGGGGCATCACTCAACACAGGACGAGGTTGAGGAGGAATGAGAAACGGAACAGATCATCCTAAGGCTGAGGTGCAGAACCAATTCCATTTGGCTCAAAACGAGGCGAAGGGTAGAACAGTCCAGGGGGTGGAACGTCTTCTTGGTTAAACTGATTTATAATGGTGGCAATGAATTCGTTGATATCACAACTAAGATATTCATCAAAGTTGTGTTGTCTAATATGTGTAGACACCAAAAATGCTACCCATTCGCGCCATTTCTCGGGAAGAGCGTTGATTAAGCGTATTAGGCCATCGAAAATACTAATGTCGAGATACTTGACTACCTCCCAAATTTTATGAAATCGGGCTAAGAACTCAGCAATCGTTTCATCGCAAGCTTTACTAAAGTGCAAGTATTCTTGCATCATTGCTTGATTCATTTCATCGTTTATCCTATACGATTTAAAAAAAACGTATTAAGCATACTATAATAAATATACGTATCACATTTTGGAATTTTGACCACCACATACTCGTTTTTGCGTTTCAAGGGGTTTTATCGCCGGAACTACTCGGCAATTCCATTATTTAAATTGTTTACATAATCAATCCATCCATTTTTCGAAATTCACATCAAAGCACAAATATTAGGGATGACGTTCTAAAGCAATCTAGTTATTCGAACAACTATCTTAGCAAGAAGCTTCTAATTTTTAACGAGCAAAACAGCAGGCTGAATAACTTTAACTCAATTGCATACTCAAAACTTTTTAGAAAATATTCATACCTGATAGCTGGATGAGATGGGGATGATTGGTGTGTTACTAACTCAGACAAGTCTAGGACACAAATCTAGACTCAGCTATTAATGAGAGTTTAACTTCAAAATAAACAGACTTCAGAGCAGTCAGACCTTGCTCTGATACCACTTTGTCACAGCCTGAAATCCGGTGTGTAGAAACGACCAGACTCCATTGGAGAGTGAAGGTGAAACCATCAAATAAACAAATCACTCTTGTCATATATCAACTCGATATGTAACCAAACACTAACCCAATTCATCAAAGAATGTGAAACCAACAAATAAACTTAACTCAATAAGACTTTATGCTCGAGAATAAAGAAATAGGGTTTGAAAAACGATAATGGATAAGCACAAGTTTTCAAGACATTAGTCATCAAAGATCGAGCATAAATAATTTACAACGGTTCCACAAAATAATGATAAATTTCTTGACTCCAAGTCAAGATAATACGGAAAAACAAACAAGGATTAGAAAAGTTTTTCCGAGCACGCGGCTCATTGTTTCATCACAAAATCAGAGTATTTCAAAACAACACATAGGTCAAAAAATTATCATTAGTTATTAATGCAGCGAAGACATCCTAAGCTCTTGACAATTACATGTATGAAGACATGCAATTATCAACTTTGACTCACAACAGATAACACACCACCAAGAATCATCCTCACCATCCTCATCCATAGCTAACCTGCACGTTTAGAAATACATGCAGGGTTGAGTACTTCGTACTCAGTGAATACAGTGCCAAAAACATTTTAAAACTCTGCCCATTAGGGCTATATAATTGAACTTGCCTTGCCACTGCATCACAAGTGTTAGTGTACTTGAAATCATTTTACTTGTGAATGCATAAAACAATTTTCCTTTAAAAGATGTGTGCACACAATTTTATATAATAGGTATGAAATCAACTACCACATCAACTCTGTGCTGAGAAGTAGGCCTCCTTCTCAAACACTGTGACCGGCTAAACCGAAGTAGAGCTCACAGCCACCTCATCAATCAATTAACCACACGAGGGTTCCAGCCTCACAAAGGATAATATAACTCATGTAGATGATAAAGCATACCAAACTCAGATAAATGGCAAGTCAATTAATTTTAAAAACTCACTTAATATTACTCAATAAGTAATAGCATTCATCAGAGTTTTAGTTTTAGAAAAGCCCACCTCACTTCTAGTATGTTGAGTCGAGGTAGCTTACTTTACGCTTTCTGATTACGTCTTAGTCCCGCTTGGCCCTTTAATAACGACATCGAATAAGATCGAGTGTATCGACTTGAAAAACGTATGATAGACTTAGGGCTCGGCTGAAGGACTTCTACATGACACGTATTTTTCATATCTTATTTTTACTTTTCTACATCGATAATCTTCTAGGTATCTCGTTCTCGGATTATCGTCTTTTACTCGGTTTCTAATTATTTCTCAAACTAAAATTCTCGTTCTAAAGAATTTCATTTTATTCTTCACGCAAAACAACAAGTTACTATTTAATTCGTCTTATACTTTTCAAGTTCTTGAGTTATGTAAACTCAGAAAATCATAACATCACAACTCATTCACATCACATTCAAGTATTCACATCATATTCAAATATTCATTTCGATATTCATATCGTGTTCTCAAACATTTTAATCATAATCAAACATTCATTATCAATCATTCAAAACTTAATATGAATAACTTCTCAAGCAAGTAGGTTATTAAAATCCTACTTAGGCATATAATTCAATCAAGTTTTATAACTTAAAAACAATTTTCATAGTTAACTATTAACTCATTACTGCTCAACTCTTATTCTTTAAAAACTTATAACTTTTAACTTCTAACAAAAATAATTTTGTTAGATAATAATAGCTCAAATAATAATTATCATTTTGAATTTAATATTCAAATTTCTATTTAATATTTCTCATTTCAAAATACGTCATCATTTTCAAAATATGAATTCATACTCGTATATATATTCTCTCTAGTTTAATACTCAACATCAAGTAATCATTATTTAATCTTTTCTTTATTTAAAACTCTAATTTTCGTTTTTATTTATTAAAGACTCGTCTTTTATTTCAAAATTTCACCGCTCAATAACTTCTACATTTTAATTCCTTTTTAAGTGATTCAAAAAGCAAACTTGTTTATTTCTACTCAAATATCATCATCAAATCACTTAATACATCATGCATCATCAAGAAATTAACATTCAAACACTTATAATTTACTAATTTCATTTTCCTCATATATCACGTATTCGTGATCCGTTTTTTCCAACTTCTATAACTCTTTTTCATATACTTAACATCTTATAACATCAATCAATCATGAAAGCATATTCAAAGAATATAAGTATCCACTTATAACTCATTTACTCAATATTTTCTATTTTTCAAGAAATATTCTATTAATTGAATATTTAAGTTTTATTATTATTTCTCCAATAATATTTCTTAATTAATTTCTCGCTTATCATAAACGAACTCAAATACAAGTAACTCTTTCTTTAACTCATATATTTAGATTCTAAGACATCTTCTCATATGTAATACCCCAGATATTTTCTTCCGACGAGAAATAAAAATGTTCTAATTAATTAAGGCTTTGCACGCCTAAGTTAAGGATTTTCAATTCTAAGACTAACGGTGAAATCCGTTTCTGAAAATAAATTTCAGAAGTCGGTTGAACGACTATTGTATTAGGGTTTTCGCGTCCGATAAAATTTTCGCCCGAAAACTCAAAAATCGAGAAACCGTCTGATTTTACATTCACTCTTTTTGCGAGACGAGAAAGTTAGTAAAAATCCGTTTTTATTTTTTTCCGGAAAAAATTCGGACTGTGATGTCCCGACTTTTTATCGGATTTTGAAAAATGAAATATGCTTTTCCGAGTATGTGATTTATTTCTAATCTATGTTTAATACTTGTTATAGTATGCTTAGGAATGATTTTATGAATTGAAATCATGAAGAAATCATCCCTCCTAATCTATGTATGATTACCGAAATTTTCTTGAGTTTTAGGGGTTTTTGTTAGTTCGATTTTTCTTGATGATTGTTCGGTGGAATTGTGTTTTATGTGATGTTAGATGATCACATGAATTAAATTAGAATTTTCTAAAAATAAAATGAAAAATGTAAGAGATGAAGCATGGATAATTTGAATGAGTATATGTTATGATATGCATGAATTGTTAATGGAAATGAGATGTAGGATGTTTGAGGATGAATATATAATTAATTGGAATTTTTCTAAAAATATAATGAAAATCGTAAGAGACGGAAACTCGTCGATAAGTTGAAACTCGTTAATGTTTTGAGTATATGGTTTGTATATTAGTGATGCTAGATAAATGATGATCGTTATTGTAAAATTTGAACGAAATCGGAGAATGTCGGATTTTCGCTAAGAGACGAAGAATCGTCGATAAGTCGAGATTAGATAATGATTTAGGTTTGTGATTAGAACCTATGTTAATCTTGATAGTTAATGATCGTAACCGTAAAATTTGAACGAATTCTTAGAAGATTGAAATTTCGTTAAGAGACGAAGAAACGAGATTAAATACCGATAGAAAAGTCGAATAAGGAAAACCAATTTGATAATAACGATTGTCGTCGTTTGATGAACGATATTGTAGTTGACGATATTTCCATCCGAGATACGAGATGATTTGAGTTTTAGTTAATAAACGAGAAGTTGTTGAATGAAATAGAAATTGAAATAGAATTGGTTTAGTAATTGGATTAGTTTAAAGACGAGTAAATTATACGTCGAGTTTGTAATCGAGAAATGAGAAGGAGTTCGTCATAAAGGATCGTGCATGTCGACTGCCTTGAGATAGAAATTTCCTAAGAATGAAAGTGGGATAGCATTAATCGAACCTAGAAAGTCGTGCGTCGAGTTAACGAGCACTAGGGTTCCACGCGGACTGTTTTGCGATGCGTACGGAAACTATCATAACTTTTAGCTCGCTTAAGGAAATCGAGATCCGTAAATTGGAGAGTAAACTAGACACTCGAGGCTTTCTTTTGGTATAAATTTCATCCCCTGTATTAAAGTTCTCTGTTCTGAGCGAACTCCAAAATCACTGTATTGTGCAGAAAGATTACAAAACTTAATTTCTTAAGTTGAATCCTTTTCAACTTCGTTCCTTGTGAACTTCTAAGTTGTTATAAGTTATCGACATCCATTATTTACTGACCTAAGTGTTGAGTAATGAGCCGAGTCAGTTTGTAGATGAGAAATTGATCGAGTCTCGTTTATTCGTTAATTAAAAGAAAGTAGTAAAGTGCAAAGGCCTAAAAGACTAAAACCGATTCCGAATTTCTGTTTTCTTTTTAACGTCTCGACCAAATACTAAAGTGTGATTATTTACGTTCAAAGAAGGAGGACGTCGAGAATAGAAGACAGGACGGAAGACAGAAGGTTAAAGTTTGTTCTGTAAACGATTGAGGTGGGCTTTTCTATCAAAATAAAATGAGCGTTGCTCGAAAGTGTTTACTTACTGCTTTAATAAGTGTGTATCAAAGTAACTATCAGTGCATAATGAATTGTTTTATGTGAATTCTCTTGTGCCGCTCTGAGATAGTCCACAGAGTGCTATCCAGAGTATTGGATTCTGAGTTAGCCTACAGAGTGCTATCCAGAGATTCCAACTAAACGATCAGATTCTGAAATAGCCCACAGAGTGCTATCTAGAGGGACAGATTCTGAGTTAGCCCACAGAGTGCTATCCAGACGATCGGATTCTAAGTTAACCTTCAGTATGTTATCCAGAATTAAGTGTTCAACAGTACAAGTCTTACGAATGTTTATGAAAAGATGCATGACTAATCTATACTCTTGTGAGTTGTTTTCGGCAATGTGCCCACTAAGTGCTTTATGTACTTAGCCCTGCATGTTTGTTTTTTAAATGTGCAGGTTGAGTGACGGGAGCGGCGGTGGTTGATGTTGAGTTTAGAATAAAGAACTTGTATCCAGCTTCACGCTTTCCTCTGCCAATCTTTTTGAAGTTAATATATCTATTTGTTGGGTCTAAGCCCGTACAATGATCTCAGTTCCTGTTTGAACATCTTGTTGAGTGATCCTTCGAGATCAACTCTTTCTTTTAAATGAAGTCTTGTTCATAGAAGTTATTCTATTATTTATGTCTGTTTATTCGTTTATTCTTATTCATTCCCCTTCTTCCCCGCTTCTTTAATCCAACCCCTAGTCGCACCCCGACTTTGCCGTCCCTCGGGATTTGGGGCTGTGACATCATATAAAATTTTATTTTCTTTGTTCTAATTTCCTTTTTTTCTCAAAATAATAATAATATTAATATCCTATTTTCTTTTTAACATCTTCAAATTCATGCATTTCTTCACTATATCATCAATATTTTCACATGCTCAACAAAGAAATATCCTTCTTTGTTTCATTAAACTTATAACTTCACTTTTTATTATTTCTTCTTTCTCATTTTCTTTTATTTAATATATATATATATATATATATATATATATATATATATATATATCGAATTTCCTAAATACAAACTCATGGAATTTTATCCTTTTCTCAATTCACTCATGACATGCTCAACATCTCATTTACTCTTTAAATTCATTTTTATTTAATGAAATCTATCATTTTTAATATATATTTACATATATCAATTTTTATGTAATAAAATAATTAATTTCTAATTATTTTATATCATCTTCAAATCTTCATAATTTCTACAAGAACATGTAGAACAAATCTTCATATCTTCATATTGACTCAAGAAAATCAAAAATACTTATTCATATTTTTATACCTATTTTAATCGATTTTATCTCTATAAATTAAATAAAATCCATAAAAAAGTGTATTTGCTTATTTCTCAATTTCTATGCATGCAATCTTACTCAAAAATTCATTCTTAAAATCATAACATCATTAACATCATCAATATCATCATACTTCATCAAAAATATCAAAAATTCATTTTCTTCATAAGAACATATATATCGAATTTTATTACAAAAATTCACAAAATTCATATTATGACTTAAAATCATCACTTAATCATATTCTCATGCTTCATCATGCTCATATTCATCATAAACATCATAAAATTCATAAATCATCATTTAAGCATATTTTCACTATTGTTGCTCAATTAATTCGATTAAAATGAAATAAAATTCATAATAATTTCTAAAAATTCATAAAAATTCTCAAACTCATATAGATCACTCAAATCATCATTTAAGACATATATCATCATCATAGCATCAAATAAACATCAAGAACTCATTTTTCCTATTTTTTTCTTGTTAGTCGATTTTTATGGCTTTTAATGAAATATTGTTTTCTTCAACTTTTAATCCCTAGATTGATTCTTAAACTTCTTGCTAATCATCATCTCATCGTCATAATCCTAAGGTTTTCCTAAGTATAAAGTAAATCATGCATGCTTTCCTTATTTTCTTCACTTACATATACATATATACAATTAAATGAATAAAACCATACTTAGAAATATAAAAGATCAAAGTCCTCTTTGGCTTGGTATTTTCGGCAGCTTGAATGGTATGAAGATGATGGATTTTTCACTCCATTCCTTGCATGAAGATATATACAAGGCATTAAGATCAAGACTTGAATAAGTAAGGATCAAATCCTTACTTTAGAACTCAAGAATATCGATAGTTATAGAGGTTTCTCTAAGCTTAAAAAGAATGATAAAGACGAAAGCTTACTTTCTTACACGATTCTTGAAGATGAAGGATGAAAACAACATCAAGGATCCAAGCTTTCAAGCTCCTTGCATGGAGGAAGTTATTTTGGTAAGTATGTATATGTGTATGTGTTCTTCGATGAAAATGATGAAGAAAAGAGAAAGGGGCTGTTGTTGCTCTCTCTTCTTCGACAGTGAAAGGGAGTAAGAGAGGGAGCTGGTTTTGTGGCTTCCCTTGACAGTGAAAGAAGGAGCAAGAGAAGGTAGCTCTCTTATGCTTCACGGCATAGATGGAAGCAACGTGAAGAAGAGTTGTTGCTCTTGATCTTTCGGCAGAAATGGAGTTGGGAGGGAGAGGGCTGCTCCTTGTCTTCCTTCGTCAGAGGTGAAGAGAAGATGGAAGGGAGCTACTGTTCTCGTGCTTCTCACAGCAAAAATAGAAGTCGAAGGATGTAAATCAAGGGAGAGAGAGTTAAGGTTGCTGCTACTTTTCGACAGACTTAGGGAACAAGGCTGCTCTCTTTCTCTCTTGTGTATGATACGGTAGAGAGGGAGGAATAAGAGAAGATGATGAAAAGGTGATGAATGTTGGATGATAGCTTAAGGGAAATGCATATTAGCTATAAGGGAAAAAGAGAGAGACCGTGAGAGAGAGTAAGGAGAGAGTAGTATAGGTGTGTTGTCTCATTGAGAGAGAGAGAGTAGCTCCCACTCTCTCAAGTGAGAGTGAAATAGTTTAGGGTTTAACAATGAGGATAAGTATTGGATAACTATGTAGTTTTTAACTGCTAAATACGCCCGGTTAATTAATTTTCCGGTAGAAAATATTCCCGTTATTTTATTTTATTCCCTCAAACGTCTAATAACTCTCCTCGTCTCTTTCCCGACATCAAAATTCTCTCTAATTCGCCTTATATTTCCCAAAATAAATTAAGGTATCCAATTATCTAATTTTTACGTCAAGATTCCTTCTAACGAATAATTTCATAAAAACTACTCGACTAAACACATCGTTAAGCAATTTATTTTTAAACATCACTCAAATGATCTCGGAAAATTCTCTGACTTATCTCAAAAGTCATAGAATAACTTCTAGATTCAAATGAAACTAATTAGACTCAATTCAGAGTCGGTCGATGAATAGTGATTTCTCGGGTTACTTTACTATTCATCTAAAATTCAATGTTCTCAGAAAATTCCGAAATTCATACTCAAACTCAATCTCATCTAATAATGCTCATACAATGCATCACAAACTCGATTTGAGTAATCGAAACGAGAAAAATCACATTAGAGCACATAAGGGCATTTTCGTCATTTCACACGAAAATTTATTTTCGCGAAATTTTTTAGCACTCAAAACTCATCATATAGGCATATTAACTTATTTAATATGAACTTAAGAAATTAGAAAAGTTTGGGGTATTACACTCATTCAGCTCAGCGGCTCAACTGCAATTTTGTTCATATATACCTAGTGACATTAAAAATTATCCAAATAACAATCACACTACCTACCTATATAAAAAAAGATAAAACTTCATGACTTGTAAGAAATCTAACTAATGTCATCATGAATTTTGTGAATCAATGAACCAACAATGTCTATTATAAACTAACTCATGATCAAAAAATTAATTAAATGAAGAACTGTAATACCCTGATCTTTTATTAGTCGTTAAGATCGCTTTAATTGAGTTTATGTCACTAAATGTGTGCTTTTATGTGATAAAAATTTCTGAGAAAAGAAATTTTCTCGTGAAATTACCAAAATGCCCTTGAGCGCTCTTATGTGATTTTTCTCGTTTTGGTTATCCGAATCGAGTGTGTGATGACTTGATTGAGCACGATTATATGAGTTTGAGTTTCAGTTTGAATTTCGCAAAATTCTGAGAAGTTTCATTTTTGGATGAATAGTAACTTTTCTCGAGTAATCACTATTCATCGAACTTTTCTGAATTTCATCTAATTAGTGTCTTTTTGAGTCTATAAATTATTTTAAAAGGTTTGAGATAGGTTTGAGAATCGTCAGAAATTGTCTGAGAGAAAAATTAGTAAAGGACCAGAAAATCTTAATATGAATAGTGAATTCCGACTTTTTCTTCATTTCTCGGAATTTCGATTTGAAAACTTGATTTCTGGGTTCCTTGATTTATTTGGTGAAGTTTAGGACAGAGTAGAGAGAATTCTGATATCGAGAAAGAGTCGTGGTGAGTTTCAAATCGTTTAAGAGTTTAATGAGAAATTAGGGATAGAGCACTGGATAACTTTTTCTTCCGGCGAAATTTATATCGCATTTTTTATCACCGGGTGCAACTATTTCAATTTATAAACCTATCTTACTCTCATTCACTCACACTCTCTCACACGCTCTCTCTCTCTCTCTCTCTCTCTCTCTTAAACATTGCTTTTAATCATCTCTCTCTCTCTCTAATTCTCTCCCTAAACTCTCTCTCTCCCTCACGGAAAACACGCACACACACACACACTCCATTGACGCTTCAAGCTTCAAGAACTCCAAGAAGATCACCTCCATTTATCCATCGACTAATCCGTTAAGGTATTTGTGATCCTCTCGTTGTGATGATCGATTCAAGACTAGGATCTAATCATTTCCTTTTCCTTCAAAAATCGGCAGCCATGGAGTATGAGATGGAGCTCGATTTTATCTTGATTAAAGCTTAGAGTTGTGTGGATTTCAAGTCTCCGATCGATCAAAGCTTCAAGTTCAAGTAAACCCCTTTTCCCTTCTCTCTTTTGATCGATCATAATGATCATTTCTTCAAGGAAATCAAAGCCTTTGTTCTAGTATGATTTTGAGTTCTTGAGAGTCTTTAATCCATGAAATTAGAAGCTAAAAATCAAATCTCTCTCCCTCTTGAAGTTGCCGAAATTTTTGGGTTTTAGGGTAGAGTTTTGATTTTGATTTTTGATTATAATGTTCTTGATCTTGGTATTGTAATACCCCAGAATTTCCGTACGATCTCAAAATTTTAAAGTTAATAATAAAAATTGCTTTGCATGCCTAAGTTTACGTTTTTGAATTCTAAGACTAACGGTCAAATCCGTTTCCGAAAATAAATTACGGAAGTCAGCTAGACGACTACTGTATTTAGGTTTAGCGCGTACGAAAAATTTTTAGTTCGTGAACTCAGAACGGAAAACCGTCTAATTTTTACATTCACGAAATCGCGATACGAACTCGCCCGAGAAAGTTCGTTTTTATGATTTTCCGGACGAAACTCGGACTGTGTCGTCCCGAGTTTTTGTCGGAATTAATTTTATAAATATTATTTTCCGATTAAGTTTAATACGTTAGAATTTTTGGACGAATCGGATTGTGACGATTTTGTGCCGAGCTACGTATTTCGTCGTTCGATTTCCGTAACGTCGTATCGCGTCGGAAAAGCGCGTATTTTCCCTCCCTTCCCTCTCATAGCCGACTTCTCTCTCTCATTTTTAGCTTGATATTTGTGTTTTATATTGTATTATGTGTGACACCTAATGCTATACTATTCAAACTTTACACCTTAGGTAGTAACTATTCCTACTTTACACATATTACCTAAAGTAATACCTTATAACAAATTAAATCACCCATCTCCTCCCTCCCTCATCATTTTCGGCAGCTTCCCTCCCTCTCTCCCTTCTTCATTTTGTTTTTCCATTGTTGGATCTTTAAGTTCTTGAGCAAGAAATCACACAAGTCTTCATCCATCCATCAAAACCTAAGTCTTCCTTCATTATTTGTCAAGGTAATTATCTCCTCTATGTTTCTATCCATACCAATCCCTTTCTTTTTATTTTCTTCTTTGGATCGAAATTGAGGATTGATGAACTAGATGTTTTGATCTTGGATTAGTGAAATTAGAAGTGTTTAGATATGAATTCTAGGATTAAAATTGAAGGAAAATCATGAACCCTAACTTCTATGTATTACCGAAAATTTAGGGCATTTGTGTAGGATTTTTGAATCCTTAAATTGATGTTATAATCATGGTTAGGAAGTGTTTAATTAGTGATTAGAACCAAGAGAAATCGAAAGCCCTTTGTTATTTGAAACCGATTTAGGGTTTAGGGTTTGAAATTGGGAATTTTGCATTTTATTGTGTAATTGGACTTCTTTTGATCAATTGATGTTATAATAATATGATTAAGAGTTAAATGGTTTTGATTAATGAAGAAAATCACTCTCTTAATCTTTGTGTTAATACCGATTTTTAGGTATTAATTAGGGGTTTGATATAGCTTGGTTTAAATTGATGAAATGATGATAGAATGTGGTTTCTAATGACATTAGATGATGTTATGAATTTAATTAGAATTTTCTAAAATAATTATTGATTTGGTAAGAGACAAAGATCCCAAATTAAGTTGAGATATAGTGATGATATGAAGTGATGATGTGCATGAAAATGAATCTCGTTAGATGATGTTTGATGACGTAGAAAATGAACGAAATCCGATAACTTTTAAAATTTTGTAAGAGACGAACAATTAGTCGTAATTAATAACCGAGAAGCCGAATGAGAATTTTAACTTGATAATATTGTTTATAATGGACTTGAGAACGACTTTGTAGTTGACGTCATGAGCTTTCGAGCTATTATAATATGAGTTATAGTGGTAGTCGAGAACTAGAACGGGAAATTGTTAACTTGTTGGTTTAGTACTTGTTAGTTGAAAGCCGACGTTTAGAACGTCGTGCTATTGGACGAGTTTTGAGAAGGAGTTCATCACGTACGGGGGTACGTGTTGACTGCCTTGAGAGTGAAATTTCATGAGAAATCAAGTACGAGAACTTAGAACGAACTTAGGAAATTATACGTCGTTTCCATCGAGCATTTAGGGTTAGCCGCGGCAGTTTTGCGACCCTTTCCGGATACTGTAATATCTTCTAGCTCGTTTATCGGATTTGCGATCCGTAAATTGGAGCGTAAACTAGACATCCCAAGCTTTTAAACGGTACAGGGCTCATTCCCTGTTTCCAATTCCCCTGTTCTGGGCAGCCCCAAAGTTACTGCCTTGCGCAGTGAATTTTCAGATTTCATTCTTCTAAGTTGTTTTGTTCGCAACTTAGTTTCTTACGATCTTTTGAGCCGTAATAACTTGACGACTATCTTCCTACTGACCCCAGTGTCAAGAAAGGAGCCTTGAGTGGTAAAACAAGACGAGATCTCATCTCGTATCCGTTAAAGTAAAGAATTTAGTTAAGCGAGATTTTGTCTAAATCGTCTAAAGAGCTAAAACGTAATTTTCCTAAGTTGATTTCTTTTCCAACTTAGTTCCTTATGATCTTTTAAGTCGTATTAAGCTATCGACTACCCTCTCTACTGACCTAAGGGTCGAGTATGAGACCTTTTGAGTTCCAAACGAGATTTGTTCGAGTCTCGTTCCCGTTTAATTAAAATGAAACTAGTAAGCGTGCATTTGCCTAAAGAAATGAAACGACTAAAACCTTTTTCGAGTTTTAATGATCGATTATCTTTTACGACCCGATTTTAAGTATTATTATTTTACGATGAAGGAGGAAGCCAGCAGTAAGGAAAGGACGGAAGATCAGAAGATCGGAAGCTAGTGCTTTTTAGTTCTGTATTACAAGGTGGGCTTTTATATATGAAATAAAACGAGCAATGCTCGAAAACCCTTTTCTTTATCGCTTTGATAATCGTGTTTTCAAAGTGATAATCATGGCATAAACTGTTTAAATATTTTATGTGAGTTCTCTTGTACCTATCTAAGTTAACCTTCGTGTTTTCCAAATTTATTAGTTATCGATCGGCTCTGAGTTAGCTATTAAGCGCTTTCCAGAGTTAGTGCACTTTGTAACCTGTGGTGTATGTGGTATCCTGTTGAGGGGTAACCAGCCATGGTGAATGAGAATTGATCAAGATTTGAACGTAACATACTAGAAAAATGCTTGTACAAGCTAATTTATATAAATGAGTCAGAAAATGTTTAGTAGACACGGGCCATTTTCAATAAAACCCTGATGTGCTACGATTATGAGATGCCTGATTATTTATACTTATGAATATGTTTTGGCAATGTGCCCACTAAGTACTTTTGTACTTAGCCCTGCATATGTTTTCTAAATGTGCAGGTTGAAGCGATGGAAGCGGCGAAGGTTGAATAAAGTTGTCATAGGAAGACTTTAGTTAGTATGAATCACATTTCCGCTGCATAAACTCTAGTTTTTTGATGAACATATATGTAATCACTGTAGACTAAGATCTGTCTTATAACTTAGTTTATCTACCGTGTACTTTCAGTCGAGTAATCCTTTGAGTTTAACTCTTCCTTTTCTGTAAATAAAGCCTTGTTCATAGTATGTATGATGTCTCTTATGTATGTATGTATGTTTAGTCAGTCCCCTTCTTCCCCGCTCCTTAAATCCAATCCCAGTCGCACCCCGGCTTCTGCCGTCCCTCGGGATTTGGGGCCGTGACAGATATGTTTATGTGTGTGAAATTTGAGAAAAAAATTTCTTATATATATGTGTGTGTGTGTGTGTGTGTGTGTGGACCGAAATTGATGATGGAAATTCAGGGATTTGAGTGTTAATGTTGTTAGTTGTTTTGATGATGGAAAAATGAGGTAGATGATGATAGGAATTGAAGAAAATAAAAAGAAGAAAATTTTTGTTATTATTTTTGTTAATACCGAAAAAAAAAGATATAAATGGATGATGTTCTTGATATTCTTCATGAAGTTCTTGATGTTCTTGATAATATTTTGATGATAGATGCTTAAATGATGAAGATTTGATAATTTAAAGATGTTAGAATAAGAAAATTTAAAAAATGAATTTTTAGGAATTTTTAATATTAAAATTCAAAATAAAAGTGATGAATGAGGTTGATGATTTTAGAAGTTGTATGTTAGATTCGATTAAAATGATGAATCGATGATGGAGATGTCAATAAAATAATTAGAGTTTCTTTTCAAAGTTTTTGAATCCGAGCTAAAACGAGAACGTTATCGAGTTTTGAATGAAATCGAGTTTTTTATTAATTAATAAAAAGTTAAGTGAAAATAATTAAATAAATAGTTAATGATGACTATTTCGAGTTATTGATTAAGTTTAGTGATTTTCCGAGCCTATGCACATTTTACGAGAAAAGGACGAAAAACCTTGTTTCGTAAAATTTGTTACGAATTTCTAATTCCGATTAAATAATAATTTTTTTTATTATTAAAAGAGAAATGAAATAAATTTCATTAAAATTTAAATTTAAGTTTAATAATTAATAATTTCTAGAAACTGAGCAGAGTCGAGAATTTTGAATGAATAACCGAGTCTTGAATAACCAAGTTTCTAATTATGATTAAATAATAATATTATTTTCTAGATATTTCTAGAATATTATATTATAATTGGAAATTTTTTCTTTTTCCATCTGTTTATCGAATTTGATCGTTTATCTATCTGTGAATGTCCGATTCTTGATGTGAAAGTCTGTATGTGAATGAATTGTGATTTTAGGACTTGAGAATTAATTTTGTAATTTTCTGAGTTTGTCTGACTCGAGAAATCGAGAAAAGACGAAAGACGTGATGTGAATAGTGATTTCTCATTTTTCGTGAATTGTTTAAGTTAAATTTGTCTAATGTTATCGATTTGAGTTCCCGAGTTTGAAGGTCTGCTAGTTTAGTATTTTGGTAGAAACCGAGAAAGATCGAGTTAGATAAGTCGAGAAAAGTTAAAGAAAAATCTGAGTAAAGTAGAAGTGCTTCAACCGAGCGTTAGAATTCGTTTCCGTTTTTAGAAAAGTAAACTCGTCCTTATAAGATGTTATTCTTGAAGGAACGAGCGGAGCAGAGAAGTAGACGAAGAAGAATGAATCAACTACCCGACCAAACCCTAACAGTCAGGTAGCTTTTTAACCAAAAATCAAATGATGAATGTGATTACTATTATTATATTATGTGAGTTTTTAAAGTTAATTGACTTGCCGTTTTATCTAAGTATTTTTGGTATGATTAATCATCTACTTGAGCTGTTAATATCTTGTGTGAGATTGGAACACACGTGTTGTTATTTGATTGACGTGACTGTGAGCCTTACTTCGGTTAGGCCGATCACAGTGTTTGAGAAGGAGGCCTACTTCTCAACACATGAGATTATGTGGTAGATTGATTCATACCTGTTATCTATATTGACTGCGCAGTCGTTTCATGAAAAAAAAAATGATTTTTGCATGCACAAGTAAAAGTTTTAAAATGTTCTAACACTTGTGATGCAGTGGCAAGGCAAGTTCAATTATATAGCTCTAGTCGGGCAAAGTTTAAATTATTTTGGCATGTGTTCACTGAGTACGAAGTACTCAGCCCTGCATGTATTTCTAAACGTGCATGTTAACTGGATGGAGATGGCGGATGGTGCTCGACAGTGTGTTTATTTGAATAAGTCGAGTCTTCTTTTGGAGTTTAAGCTTGCAATTGCATATCTTCATATATGTAATTGTGGGACTTGAGAGTATATTCTGCTGCAAAACAATGTTTATTTGTTTGTTAAACTTACACTCTGATATTTGGTGTCGATACAATGTGCATGATGGTTAAAACTTATTTTTATTCGCTTTTATATTTGATCTGACTTGGTGATGGTTTACTATTCTAATTCCGACATTTGAGTTGTTAATCATTGCTCGTCTTCCTTTAAGTTGAAAATTGAAAGCATGTTAGCATTTGTTATCGCTTTCAATTTATATTCCCTTGTTCCCGAGCATGATCCCTTGATTGAGTTGTGTTTTATTCGGAGGTTTCACCTCACTGTCCAATGGTTTTAGTCGTCTTTATACGTTAAAATTCGGGCTATGACAAGAACCAAATGCCATCAGCCATCTTCAGTGAACTATCTAGAAAAACTAAATGAAAAATAATTAAACTGTCTCAAGCAAAACAAATAAACTTCAAACAATACCTCATTCACATATATTCACATAGGATCAGGAGAAATCAGTTGGCAAAGAAAGAAACTAGAGATCACTGACATTAACTATAGTTGTCATCAGCTACAAAATAATAGTATGTAATTACTTACTGTCAGTAAGGAAACTTGTTATGCGTGTGACTTCAAAAAAATATGGAACAATCTTCTCTTTTCTACCTGAACATAAGATAACATGAGAATAGCTCAATATAGTTTTCAACAAATTATTGGAAGATAGTATAGAAACAGACCTAAAAAGGAAAAGAATAAAAGGAGTGTTTCCATTAATTGCATAAAAATTTCTCCAGCTAATGTATCTTGTAAGGGTCACCCCAAGAAAACAAAGACAAGTGGTAACAAAGTATATGTTAACTAATACAGAGATGTTTCAAAATTCTATCTAGAAAGCAACAGTAATGAAATGGACAGATATTTTAACCTCATCAGGCATTCATAACAAATATTATTCAGATGATAGAAGGCCTTTTACAATTGCAGAAAAGATAAGACACATTGATCCTATATGTTTAATAAGAAGATATGGTTTATGTCACCTACAATAAACTTTGCTTTAGGAGCTTTCAAGATATTTGAGGATAAAAATAACAAGTGATCAAAACTAAAATCTGTAAAATTGACCCAAAGATTTTCAAAATACATTCAAGAGTAGATACACAAACCTCTAGAGTCTAGAGTGCATAGGAAAACAGCTTCAAATATTTTAGGAAACATTTTCAAGCAAGAATAGTAATTGAAATTAAGAACATTAAAGAAAAAGGGGGAACAACAGCCATAAGCAACCACAACAAAGCACAAATAAATGTTGTTATTAAAAACGGCAAGCCATATTCAAGATCTTGTCTATTTATGGGGACCAACATTAGTATACAAGCAAAACATGGACTAAAAATAACAAAAGTACTTATTCATTATGGTGGCAAAAGAAGATAGAACTCACAACTCTCATGCATCAGGCATGTTCTGGGAATAACCTAGGCACAGAGTCTAACATTGGAGTCGCAAATTGTTTTCTGATACGCGGTTAATTGTCATCTCTGTCCAGAAATGTCTCAATAAGATATACAGACCAAAAAGAATCAAGCAGCTACAAAATCTGGAACACACTGGTAGACATAGATTATTACATCCAAACTTAGTCTCATATAATAGGCTATTGACAAAGCAAAATACTCAGAGAAGATGAGCTGCTAATTAATAGAAACACAAATCTTAGAGTATGATTACCAAATCTTCTTCTGATCAGTTCACTTCCCCGTCCAATTCTAAAACACAGTAGTTTTACAACGCAGGACTAGTGTCCGCAGCTAATCGATCCTTCTCTCCTCTTCCACTCGACAAAATCACTCTTGCACAAACTAAATATTGTAATAGCCATAAACAAAATAAGAATAAATATAAAACTGAAGAAACTAAGCTAATAAACGAAAATTAATAATTCTCTACAAACTAAAATATTGGTGCATTGACTCATCAAATCAGGTCTCTTTCTTTCTAAAGCAGAGTAAAGAAAGAAAATTTTGATATCAAATTAACTTATTTTGTTATTTTTCATCAATAAAATAACATTTACTGTATTTATTTTATCATTTCATTCACATTTAATTTGCCCTGTTCTTTTCTTTTCTTTTCCTTCCTTTACTTTTTAACCAAAATACAGCTTTTGCTTGGAGTATTGATTCAGCATTGCCTCTCAAATAAATGTAAAATTAAGAGTAATAAATAGAGTACAAAATATCACGGCACACCTGGAAAGATAAACCACTCATTTAGAGCATCCACATTGATGCCCTCAAACTGAAAAAATAGAGAATGCAATACAAATTGAAGTAGGAAATCCAAATTGAAGTGGGTATTATTATCTGCCAATCAGAAACTTCTTCAAATCGTTTCCAAACGCAATGTCCCTCAGAACAGCAAAACCTCGATTAATTCATTCCCACAATTTTCTGCAATATTCTAGAACTAAAGCATGGACCGAGGTGCTATGTACCTGAATCTTCCTTTCAAGTTTATTGAGGACACAGTTCTGCTTGGGATACTCAACAACACAAGGTTCCAGATCATTAGCATACACATATTTAACTTTCTTTGCAGCAGAAATGGCAATTGGACCGACCCCCGCAAAAACATCACCTGAATACAAACAAAGAGAATGCAGAAGGCTTCAATAAGTCAAGATTTATAAATGGACGGCTGTAATATTGTAAAAACTCCATCTTCGTTAACAAGGTCAATGTAAAATGTCAGCTTGTATAGGATGACAAACTATGGATGCTCTAGCATTTATATACTCAATATGATGGATGTCATGCACCGACATTTCAAACTACTCAAGTGCGAACTATATTTTTGTCATCTTGTGCTGATTTTAAAAATGCCCTTTGGTGCTTCATTTTCCTCTTTTGATGATGATATATTTGAAACATTTTAGCAGAAAGCTACCATTATGTTAATATGTTCTCTTTATTTTTAGATCAAATTCTCTTATACAATTGGTGAGGGAGTATGACTTAACTTAACTTAAAAAATCAAAGATTTCTCTGCCAAGAGAATAACTAGGAAAAAAAAAACAGTGCTCTAAAAATTAATACTGGTAAGAATGAGAAGAAATGGCGCAAGAAAGGTGGATTGTTAGAATCTTCGAACAAGAAGTTGAAGGCTACGAGTAGTGATTAACTCAAAGCTACACCCCTATACTCTCTAATGATGTGAATAGTTCCCACAAATTTGTTTGTTATTTTGTTTTTGTATTAGCAATTTTATCGAAAATATCTATGGACGGTGCATTGAAGAAATGGCATCAGACTGAAAGCTCTTGTATTCACATGTCTAAGCGAGGATTAATTACATAGAAAAGCAAAATTGGTTGCATTCTACATTGCAACAAAATCCGGCAATTAAAAGACATGAGAGAGAGAGAGAGAGAGAGAGAGAGAGAGAGACTAATTTACCGGCACATGCAGTGGCTGTGCGGAGTGGAGGTCATCGGTGGCAACAATAGGGTTGCGGATTTCAATTTCGGGGATTTTAGGTGAGAGGAAGAATTTAGGGATTTAGGGATTTTAGGGTTTCACCTAGTGGATGTAAGACACTGGCGGCGGCGAGCGGAGGAACGACAGCACGGAGGAGAGAAGGAAGAAAGGATAAGGTCATGCTTCACTCCTCCTTAGATAGTAGTCGTACCTGATCCATCCAAGTATGACCCTCACCAACCTTCTCTTCCAAGCTTCTCGGCTCCGCACCTACAGAGTAGACATAACTCGCGAGATATACATTTCCGGTAACGCGTCCAACCGGTCATCGATATATCTACGATGCGCAAGATGAGTCCCTTGGTCAATAACCATGGCTTGATGCCTCGTCACAGTTGGTAGGTGATTGTTAGAGAAGCCCAAGACCGAGGAAGGACTCAGTATCACCTTGCCCATTCCTCGCCATTCAGATCTACAACACCATTGAAGGCTCTGCTCAGCCACTCGGTCATAGGCATACTGAACATTGCCATCTGTCATGCCCTGGCCTCTGCTTGACATGGTACAACTCCAACCGAACGGAGATCACCCGTTAGGTCAGGACTACCCATGAATTCTGCTCAGATCTCTCTGGAACCACTGGACCCAACCGAAGGCACAAATGCATCTCGAATATTTCACATATCAACACTTAATCATGTCCACCACCCAAATCTCACCAAAGGGAACTAATCACACCTACACACTTAAACCATACTTGCCCTCAAGTATGTAGGTGGATTCACAGAAGACACCAAGAAAGAGATGAACAAAGAGGAATAAAACTCCAAGACACGAGACATCGCAGTCAAATGGATCAGTTCATGTATGCATGCATCAACCAGAATATCATACCATAAACCATTAAGCAGATACATTACATGACAGTGTTAGCAGCTTCCCTCACACACTCAAGTGTATAGCTAGTGTTTACTCTCATTTTATGCTGCATTAGCTTTCCCATAGGCTCGTTCATAGATTCATGGCAAATACTTAAGCTGGTGTAGATTATCAAAGGGTATTTGTTTGGTTATAAGGGGGCATACAGAGCAGAGGTAAGGATTTCTCGACAGTGGTTTAAAACTTGGTTCCAGTCATCCCGACTAATCTTTCAGTACTAGTGCTCCCACTCAACCTCTTCTTTCTTTTTCGGGGGTTGTTCCTTTTTTTCTTAGGCATGTATTATTTTTTTTTATCAACATTCAAAACTCTATTTTTCAACTTATGCCTTCCCGTAAAAAAAAGTTTTACCCCTTTTTTTTTCTTTGGTGAGCCCTCTTTTCTCAATTATGCTTTTCCACTTTAAGTACTGATCTATCTTTCTTCTTTGTATGGTGTGGGAGACACACTCTTAATTAAACATCAAAACAAAGTCTTATGAAAGAAATGCTTCGGCTCAAAGTGGTTAGCAATAGTTTATCATGTTTTAGCTTAATAAGTCTGGGGCTTCTAATCATGAAAGAACTGCCCTAATCCTCTAAACTACACCAACCAGCTAAATTCCATTAACAAGTTCTAGGATTACTAAGCAGCATAGTCACACCAGAAAATAAATGCATATCGGCTCAATGCTCACAGGTGTGGATTTCAGTATGCTCTCTACTGCTATCAATGCAACAATGTTCATCATACCAAACATACCAGTCAAACCAAACAACATGCATACATCACACCAATCCATATATCTTACGCGACACACATACAGACTCTAATAAACACCAGACTCCAACTGACACAATGACATAAAGCATAAAATCAAAAATGAAAAATAAAGCCTAATCTAAAAGTAGGGAATAGAAAACTTAGTCGTTTTGGTCGGAGGCATCCTCCTCCCCATCAGCTCGTGCAAGCAATGCCTCGAACCCAGTCCTCATATCAGTCCCGAGCACCACCATCTCCTCCTTCAGGAATGCTATTTCCTCACGCATCTCCTTCAGTTCTGCTAGTATGGATGCTACTTCGCTGTTGGTAAGGTGTGGAATCACCTGCTCACTCACCCTGCGCGGTTCGACTCTGCCTGCTGCTCCTTCTGGGTAGACCAGCGAGTAGTTTCCATGTTCATCCACCTCAACAATTCTCCACCTCACGAAGCGCCCTTGATCCAGGAATCTGGTATCAGCGACTGGATGGTCATCTGGCTTCTCCAGGTTGAAATTGGTGAGATTCTTTAGGAGGATAGTCACCAAGGGGCAGTGAGAGAGGTACTTGTTGTGGTGGGTCACTCCAAATTGAAACTGCAAGGCTGCTATGAACCTAAAATTTACCCTTTTCTTCTCCACTATGCACCATAACAGGAATAGCTCTTGCTGAGTCACCATATTTGAGCCTTCCAGACGGCCGTAGATGTTGTAGGCCAGCCACCTGTGGCATATTTGCAGTGTCGGATCCCAAATTTCATTCGATTTGCTGTTGTTCTTCACATACTTGTCCTTGGTGGAGATGGTCGACCAGTAGTGGTCAATCTGAGACTTCCATTCAGGTGAGGCCACTGTCTCTGCCTCCTTGTATTCTTCCTCATACACCTCCCGCGGCTCAAGCACTCCGAGTTGGATGTTCAACTCGTTGATAAAGAAATGGAACATCCTACCCCGCAGTTGAAAGCGCAGGGTACCCGGAGTCTCAATGGTGTAGTTGCCACGGGGTTTAAACTCAACTGTCCCCATGAACTCCTCCGATAGCTTCTTGTAGGCTAGGTAGTTCCATCCCAACAGATTTCCCCAGCCAATTCCTTCAAAATATCCTTCCACGTTCTTCTTGATTCCAAACCCTTCCAAGCTCTCCATGAGCAAAAAGTACCAGGGAATGATCTCCCTGTTCTTGAGAATGGCATACCGTCGACTATCTCTCGGTACAATCGTGCTAGATGAAGCAGGTCGCACCAAACCCTTTTTCTTGATCACGGTCTTCTTGGTGGCGATGCTTGGTGTGGACCTCACCGGGGCTGGAATCCCTCCAGAATCAGAGCTGTCTATAGCCTCTGTTTCTTCTTCTTCAACTCCTTTCCCTTCTTCTTTTTCCACTTCTACTTTCTTCCCTTTTCCTTTCTCTGCAGTGGTAGCCTTCCTCATTGTGCTCGTGGTTCTGGTCTTACTCCCCACTTTACTCAATTTTCCTTTTGGCGGTAGAGGGGGTTTCGAAACATCCAGTTTCCTCTTGACACCTACCCCCTTCTCTTTGCTTTGTGGGGTGTGTTCCTGAGACTGCACAGGGGAATTTCCCTCTTCCCCTTCTTCCTCCAACACTTGTTCCTCCTCCCGTTTACTTCCTTGTTCCTTCTCCTCATCGTCGGAGGTGGTCTGACCATCCTCCTCTAACAGAGAGTTGGAACGAGAAAGAATAGGTTCGGGAGTTGGTTCTTTTGGTGGGGTTTGCAACACAGGGGTTGCTTTCTTCCCAGCGGCTGCAAAGATCTTCTTCTTCGCTGCGGTGGTAGTCGTGGAGTTTTTAACCGCAGGCTTCTTCTTTTCTTTCTTCTTAGACAGCTAGTCATCTGCCTCCTCGTCAGCTTGACCAGAACCCTTGACTGCTTCTGTGCCCTCTTCACCAGTGGTTGGTTTTTTCGGTGAAGGGACTTGCTCCTGTTCCTCTTCCTCTAAAGTTAGAGAAGGTGTGGTTGTCTCTGTGATTTGCGCAGGAGTTTCTTCAGACGCAGAGCTGCGCGTCTTTCTCTTTCCTCCCGCTGGTGTAGGTTTCACCGCAGCGGTGCTTTTCTGCCCCGTGGTGGTGGTTTTGGTGCTATCGGAGGCGGCGCCGCCCTTGGCACTTTTCTTATTTGCAGGCATTTTGGTTCTGGCCATGGTGAGTGCGAAATTAAGAACTAGGGTTTCTGGTTTGCTAATGGATGAGTGTGCAGGGAAGCAAAACTGGCTATTAAATGGAGTATTTCGAATGGCGGTTGCAGCGAAGTGGGCAGAGTTGGTGTAATGTGTAGCGGTTATGGAGGATGTGGTGGTTTAATGGGGGAGTGTTTAACCGATGAGAGGGTGGAGATGACGGTTATGGAAAGTGTGGAATGATTAAGGAATAAAATCATTACCATATTTGAAATTCAAATATTTGTGCGAAACACGAAGCGGCGCAGTCACTTCCTAGGTAGGCTGTGTCAAACGCGCTTCCACGTCACTCCTCGGTTAGACCTATCCCCATTGAAACAATACCATGGGCCTCCACCTACACACTTTGCATCGCAAAGTGGGTTCAACATTTACCTTGGGCTTTCCTTATCTTTGGCCCATATTTCCCAAACTCTGATTCAGCCCAAAATCACTTAATAAAATAAAATATCCTAAGTAACGAATGAAACAGCAGTTGTGGTCATACCGACGACTATGCCTGGGTTGCCTCCCAGTCAGCGCTCTTGTTTAATGTCTTGAGCTCAACTTCCCCAAATTTGTTTTCACTGGTAAACAGGGTCTAGAAGAGAGCATTTCTCCTTGTTCTTCTTCAGCTCGGAGTAGTCAAAGTAGGGCTTCAAACGGTGACCATTTACCAAAAATGTATCGCTTCCATTTAGGTCATACACCTCGACGCTTCCATTTGGAAATATCTCTTTCACGATGTGTGGTCCTCCCCATTTAGATCTAAGTTTCCCACTCATCAATTTAAACTGGAATTGAAGAGCAGTACCTTTTGCCCAACCCAGAATTCTTTCTTGCGGATCTTTGCATCATGAATCTTCTTTGTTCTCTCCTTGTACAGAACTGCATTGTCGTATGACTCCAACTGCAGTTCCTCCAACTCACTTATCTGCAATTTCTTTTTTTCTCCGACCAAAGTCATACTGAAGTTAATTTTCTTGATGGCCCAATATGCTTTGTGCTCCACTTCTACTGGTAAGTGACACCTTTTTCCAAACACTAGCGTAAAGGGTGACATCCGTATTGGGGTTTTGTAGGCAGTTCGGTATGCCCATAACGCATCCTCTAAATTATTACTCCAGTCATTCCGGTTGGGATGGACCACTTTCTCCAGTATGCCCTTGATCTCTCTGTTCGAAATTTCAGCCTGTCCATTGACTTGAGGGTGGTATGCAGTTGTTACTTTGTGTTTCACCCCCATCTTTTTAGTGAGTGCTTCAATAGTAGCATTACAGAATTGAGATCCCTGATCCCTGATGAGGATTTTTAGAACTCTAAATCTGTTAAACACTTGGTCCTTCAAGAATTCAGCCACCGTGTGAGCATCACCATTTGATATAGCCTTTCCTTCGACCCATTTAGATACATAATCGGCTGCTACCAGTATATACTCATAATTTCCAGACTTAGGGAAGGGTCCCATAAAGTTTATTCCCCATACGTCGAAAATTTCCACAGGCATAATGGGCATTTGAGGCATCTCATCCCTTGCGGTAATGCCCCCAACCATTTGACACTTCGGGCAGCCCTGTACCCATTTCCTTGCATCAGCAAATACTGAAGGCCAATAAAATCTGCTATCCAAAATCCTCTGTGCCGTTCTTCTTCCACCAAAGTGTCCACTGCATGTAGTGCCGTGGTACATTTCCAAGATTTGGGTATGCTCATCCTCAGGAACACACCTCCGTATGACCTGGTTTGTTCCTATCTTCCATAAATGCAGTGCGTCCCAAAAGTAGGAACGGGCTTGTGTGACCAATTTCTGCTTTTCAAACTTGGTCTTTCCTGATGGAACCTCTTTTGTAAACAAATAATTTTCTATATCTACAAACCATGGCTCCTTATCGGTCAGGGTATACAGTGACTCCATCTCCGTATGAGCATGCACGGCATATAGTTTCTCATCAGGGAAAGCATCTTCTATAGGTTCTCCATCATCCTTGCTCATTTGTAGCCTACTCAAATGATCTGTCACAAGGTTGGCAGCTCCTTTCTTATCCCTTATTGCAATGTCAAACTCTTGTAGCAGTAGTATCCATCGAATGAGTCGTGGTTTAGATTCTTTCTTCGCCATTAAATTGTGATACCCCGAGTTCTTATACCTTTAGAGAGCATCTAATTAACCGAGTGAGTTAAAAGATGAGAATTTAGGAGTAAAATTTTTCTTTTCTAATCGAAGAGAATTGAATAAAACGTTTAATTTGCCTTGTGAATCTTGTGTGAATTTATCTGTTCTATTTATCTGAGATGATGATGATGTGATATGCTTGTTGAGTTTTTTATATGAAAATGAGTATGAATTTAAATTCCGGAAAAATCCCGAGAAGTTTGTTGATTGAGATAACATAACGTTAATCGCCAAGAAATATGTTTACGCCGACGAGACTAGAATAGAATTGAATTAGAACCTTCGAACCTAGAATTTCTTTTAAGATCACTGAGATAAGGTAAGAACTTATCCGAGAATTGAGAAGAGAAATGAGGCATTATTCTTGAAAAGGATTAATAAACGGATTAATAAGCCGATTAAATTCTTTTAAGAATTAAAGGACTAAAAAGATCGAAGCCTTTAATCTTTTAATTTGAGACGTGAAATAGGATTGGGATGAGTTAGTGTCGAAAGTGAAATGAGAAGAGGTTAGACCCGTTAAGAAAACAAAACGGAATTAATACGAATCGTTTTATCCGGAAAACCTTTACGACCGGATAATTAATACCCGTAACGACACGACGACGACACGTGTCATCCACCTCTCTCCCTCTCACGCCACCTCACACCTCCTCTCCCATCATCCCTCAATTTCCAAGACTAAAACATCATGATTATGTCTTATGCATGGTATTACCTAAAGTATGCATGCAAGTTAAGATCACATCACCTATCAAGTCATGTCTTGCTCCAACTTCCAACAAGTGCACTTTATTCTCTATGTTGGATTTCAATTTCACTCATCTAAGACAAGTAGGGAGACTACACTCATTCACTCCATCTCTCTCTCCATTTCAATCTCTCTCTCTCAAACAAGAAAGAAAACAATCTCTCAAACTCTCCCAAGCTCTCTCTCTCTCGGCAATCTCGCTCTCTCCCTCATACCTTGATTTTTCTTCACATGCAACCATGGATTCAAGCTCTCCATCCATGAAAATGAAGTAGAAGTTATCAATCTCCATCCATTTCATCCATATTTTCAAAGAAAGGTAAGAATCTTCCAAGTTCTTGAAGTTGAATTCAAGAATCATCCAACACTTTTCTTTATTTTGATTCTTAAAATCTATGGATGATTAATTTCATGTTATTTCTTTTTCTTTGAGGATTCAAGAAGATTTCTTTCTTCTATTCAAGATTCAAGCTTTGAAGCTACCATTTCCATCCATTTCAATTCCAAGAGTCAAGAGAAGGATTCCCATTTAATTAAGTATGAAATTCATTTGATTAGTTGTAAATATGTATGTCTATAAGTCCTAAAAGAAAGATCTATGCATGCATGTTATTTAAATTTTGTTTAGGCAAACTTAGGATATGCATGTGCTAATCGAGTGAGAAGAATTCGTTAGGAGAATCGAACATTGGATATTAATCGATGAATTAAGAGAAGAAAAAGAATCTAAAACCCTAAAAATTAGGTAAATGCCGAAAAAAATTAGTAAAAATAGGAAAAATATAAATTCTTTGAGTTATTATTATTATGATGCTTGATTTGTTATTTTTATCATGTTGAGAATGAGATTTTATACATGAAAAATTGAGAAATAAAATGCACAAGGTTGTGCATGTGTGTGCCGTGTGTTTTAAACAAAAATGGAATATTTATTTTGTTAATTTTGTTGATGAATTGAGTGTTGTTTTTGATCAATGAAAGGATTGTATATTATGTTGGTAGAATCATACATGTGTTTAAATTGAGAAAATAAGTTTGCATGTTGAAGTTTTGAAAGAAATTAATTGTAAAAATAATAAAAAAGATTGGATGTTTAAGTATGTATTAATGTTAATTTGAATATGGAATAAAGATAGAAGTTTGACAAAAAAATTTAATGTTGAAAAGCTTTTGATTAAATAAAAGATGTATGAAAAGATATATTAATTAAATGTCTTGCATTAAAATTTAAAGACTTGAAATTTTTACTAAAACTACAACAAAAAAGATCTTTTATAATGTAACTAATAAAGTAGGCTAATTCATAAAAATGTGTATCAAAAGATAAAGAAATTATTTAGTAAGAAATGGCTTAAGTTAAAGACAAATAAAAAAAGAAGTTATTAAAAAAATAAGCAAAAATAAAGAAAACCGAGTTTAAGAGGAATTAATCGATAAGAAATAAAAAGGAAGTTAAATTGAGTAAAGAAAAGATGCTAGACGAGTTAAGATAGATACTCGTATAAGTTGATTGAGAAAATGAGAATAAAATAAGATGTCAAGAATTAAATGGAAAGAAGGTTAATTAAATAATTAATTGAGTACATTATTTCCAACCAAGCAAATAAAAAGATAAACCGAGATAATATTTAAATGAACAATAATCGAGATAAGAAATGAGGATCAAATTAAAAATGAATAAGAAAATCATAATTTTATACGAGTTAATAATGATTAAAGAGAAATTTTGTTAATTGAATAAAAGTTATAAAATATCTTATAAGATAACGGATGTAAAGTAAAGCATTGTCTCTATAAGTAAGGAAGATAAAATAAACAGTTTGAGCCCTTATAAAAAGAAATGCATAATCGAGTTAGATTTTTAAGGTCCAAATTGAATGAATGTTAATATGTCTTGAAGTATACTTGATTTATATGATTTCATTATATGTTTGAATAAGTGTTTAAATGCATGATAGTGTTACAATGTGAAAGATGATTGAACTATTGTATGCGAGATGATTGGTTGTTAAGTTGAGAATAACTAAAGTCTTTAAAAGAAAGCTCAAGTAATAGAATGATAACAATGAAGTTATTAATTAGGACAAGAAAGGTGTACGATGTTGAGTAGTAAAGTTAACCAATTCGAATAGAGTTAATAAATTAAAGACGAGAACGCGAGATCTTTTAGAAAAGCTAGAGCGAAGAGAGAGACGACTCGAATAGAAGTCCGTCAGTTAAAGTCCAACGCCTTTGTGTCCGTCTTTCATATATCTTATCTATAACTGTGAAGGATCGAGCCGGACGGATCATTAAGCGAGGACAAATAGCCCTAGACCACCTAGCTAGTTCTTCGGAAGTCAGGTGGGCTTTTCTGAACCAAAACTACCGATGAAAATTAGTTATGCTATTGAATATTATGATATGTTTTTCAAATGTGATTGACTTGCCATTTTATTTAGTATGTGTTATCATCTATTTATATGAAGATGTGATTATCCTGTGAAAAGCAGGAACCCACCTGTGGTATATGTTGAGGTGACTGTGAGCCTTGCTTCGGTTAGGCCGGTCACAGTGTTTGAGAAGGAGGCCTACTTCTCGACACAGTGAGATTATTTGTGATAGATGATACATACTGTTATATTATATGTTATTTGACTGCGCAGTCTGTTTTAAAGAAAATGTTTTGACATGCACAAGTAAAACCGTTTTGAAAACTGCTTATATACTTGTGATGTTTGGCAAGGCAAGTTCAATTAATATAGCTTTAAGAAGCATCTTTATTCAAATGTTTTGGCTTGTGTTCACTGAGTACGAAGTACTCAGCCCTGCGTGTGTTTCTAAACATGCAGGTTGACTGGATGGCGATGGCGTGGATACTTGGTGGTGTGGTTTGGTTTTGTTGGTTAAGTTTAGTTGAATTTCGGACTGGCATTTGTACGTCTTCATACGTGCAAGTGTTGGGTATTGATGCTAATTTCCGCTGCAATCCTTTTGAACTAATGTTTGTTGACGATAATACTTTAATACTCATGTTTTTGATTCCGAGCGTTGTGCTCGAAGACTTTGAATGCTTGTTGAATTCGTAACCCTTTAACTTGTAATCCCGAGCGATGGGTTCGTAACTTGAATTGTCGTTGAACATGATCCCTTATCTTGATATATATATATTCGTATGCTTTCTCTTTTTGTTGGAATTCATTTCCCATCAGCATGAATTACTTGTTTGAATTCCTGTTAAAAGTGAAGTTAAGATGCTCGGTTATTAATTCATTATGCTTTTGAAAAACCAAATTCGATTGCCTTATATTCCATCTTTGTTTTCCCCGAGCATGTTCCCTTTATTTGAGTTAGTTTTTAGTTGTTTAGGTTTGTTGTTGTTCGTAAGTCGCACCTCGAGAGTCGGGGCGTAACATAAATACTTCAAGGCTGCATGGTCGGTATATATAATTGCCTTGGTGCCCAAAAGATATGACCTAAATTTCTCTATGGCGAACACCACTGCTAACAATTCTTTCTCAGTTGTGGTATAACTGCACTGAGCTGAATTGAGGGTCTTCGAGGTGTAGTAAATGACATAGCTTTCCTTCCCTTTCTTATGTCCCAGTACAGCTTCAACCGCATGATTACTAGCGTCACACATAATTTTGAAAGGTATCTCCGAATCTGGGGGCTGTATAATAGGGGCTGACACCAATCTGTCCTTTAGATTAAGGAATGCTTCTTTACAGTCATCGTCGAAGTCAAACTGAACATCTTGGTGCAACAGTCGAGTCATGGGCTGAGCAATTTTTGCAAAGTCCTTGATGAAACGTCGGTAAAACCCTGCATGTCCAAGGAATGCCCGTATGTGCTTGACCGTAGTTGGGTAAGGCAATTTGGCAATGGGTTTTGCCTTGTCCATTTCGATCCCCCTTTCCGAAATGACATGTCCCAGCACTATACCTTCCTTTACCATAAAATGGCATTTCTCATAATTGAGCACCAGGCTTTTCTCCACGCACCTTTTCAATACCAGCTCTAAGTGATCAAGGCATGTATCGAATGAGTCTCCATATACCGTGAAGTCATCCATAAACACTTCGATGCAATTCTCCAATAAGTCAGAGAAAATACTCATCATGCACATTTGAAAAGTTCGAGGTGCATTGCACAGACCAAAGGGCATTCTTCGATAAGCAAATATCCCATACACGCATGTGAAAGTTGTTTTCTCTTGGTCTTCTTGTGCCACAAAATTTGCATGTATCCCGATTACCCATCTAAGAAGCAGTAATAGGCATTACCAGCTAGTCGTTCGAGCATCTAATCGATAAAGGGTAGCGGGAAGTGGTCCTTCCGTGTGACCATGTTCAATTTCCTATAATCTATGCAGACTCTCCATCCAATTTGCAATCTTGTGAGAACTAGCTCTCCCTTATCATTTTCTACCACCTATATCCCAGATTTCTTCGGTACAACATGGACTGGGCTAACCCACTGGCTGTCAGAGATAGGAAAAATTATTCCCAACTCCAAAAGTTTCAGAATCTCCTTGAGTACCACTTCTTTCATTACAGGGTTCATCTTCCTCTATGAATCTCGCACTGGTCGAGCTCCTTCCTCCATGTAGATATGGTGCATGCATTCAGTTGGACTGATTCCCTTAATGTCTGCCAAGGTCCAACTGATTGCTTCCCTATTCTCCCGTAAGACCCTGACCAATCTTTCCTTCTGCACCATTGTCAGATCTGCACTGACGATTACTAGAAGAGTCTCCTCAGGTCCCAAATATGCATATTGTAGATGTTTGGGTAGCTTCTTTAATTCCAAGATCGGTGCTTTCAAAATTGAAGGAAGTAACTTTTCGTGCTGCTCATACTGAGAAAACAATTCCGGTTTGCCCTCTGCTGATCCTCCAACTGAATACACTTCCAAAATAATTTCTCCGATCTTTTTATCCACCTCTAACTCTGCCTCCAAAGTGCTCTCCTTGAGTGAATACAGCTCTATAATAGCCTCCCTTACCTCAATATCTTCTGTTTGAATAGCATCTTGATCGGTAATGCTAGCTTGTATCACCTTTTCTGTGGAATCACAAGCACTGAATTCCAAGCTTTGTTCTTGTACCAGAGGTTCAAATATGTCAATCATTTCTACAGATTCTACCTCTGGTTTCCTTTTCATAGCTTCATATATATTGAATTTTTCCACAACTCCATCGAATTCGCAAGATAGTATGCCCATCTTCATATCTAATTTTGTTCCGGCAGTCATCATGAAAGGTCTGCCCAATAAGATGGAATTCCCTTTTGCCTCTAACCCCGTATCCAACATATAGAAGTCGGCAGGAAAGATCAATTCCCCCACTTTGATTAGCACATCCTTTATCACTCATTCCGGGTATGCATTGGACCGATCTGCCAATTGTATGACCACTCGGGCATTCCTTAGTTCTCCCAACTTCAACCTGTTAAAAACTGCTAAGGGCTTTACATTTATCGAAGCCCCTAAATCCATCATGGCCTTATCCATATTTCTTCCTGCTATGTTTGCAAGGGATGGTGAACATTCCAGGATCTTTATGTTTTGGGGGTAATTTCTGCTAAATTACCGCTAACACACTTTCTCCCATCACATATCGAGCATCTTCTTCTACTTTCACCTTCCTTGAACAGAGATCCTTCAAGAATTTAACATATTTAGGGATTTGCTTGATTGCATCCAGTAGTGGTATGCTAAGTTCCACTTTCTGTAACATTTTCATCATCTCGCTGGCCTCCTTTTCTTTGGCTTTTTGTCACAGTCTGCTCGGATAAGGTGGTTCAGTTTGATCGTTACCTTTCTGTTCTCCAGTAGGCCTATGACTGGTTCCCTCATCCCTTTTTTCCTGTTAACTTCTGCTTCGGCCAAAAATTTCTCAGCCTGCTCATTATCCATTTCTGTTATTATCACCTGTGCTTGTTCCTTATGATTAATTCCCTGAGGAAGAAGCTTTCCTATATTTTCTTCCACTTTGGCCAATGCCTTTGCCTGATTAATACCAGCTTGAACTTCATTTCGAAATTTCTCACTTTCCTTGTCCATATTCTCAATGGCCTCTTCCCATGGTGCTCGCCTTTGATGTGGCGGCTGATACACCTGTTGCTGTTGTGGTTGGTAATTATGCTGTTGTGGTGGTCCTCCCTGATACTGTGGCTGTTGTTGGTGCTGGGCATACTGTTGAGAAGATCTCGGTATGCCCGTGTTATGCTGTTGGGGTTGACCATCTTGCTTCCATCTGAAATTAGGATAATCCCTTCATCCTCAATTGTAAGTGTTAGAGAAGGGATCATGCTTTCTATAAATCATTCGTTTCCCCCCATAGCATTTACATCCATTATGTCTTCACCAAAATTAGGGCAATTCTCAGATTGATGCCCTGTTGCATCGCAGAGGCCACACTGACGTACCTTCTTCTGTATGGTCAAACCACTCAGCAGTGCCTTGATCTCTTTCATCTCCTTACTCAATGTTGTAAGTTTATCTGTTTCTTCTTCCTTAGTTGGCAACTCTCTATTCCTTTCATGTCCATCATCTCTTGACTCCTCAGCCATCGTTCCCAATATTTTGAAGATTTCTTGAGGAGTTTTGGCCATCAATGATCCATTGCATGCAGCTAACACCAACCCTCGATCATTCCTCCGCATGCCTTTTACAAAGCTCTCAACTTGATCCTTAGGCGTGATCTGATGGTGCGGGCAGTTGCTCAGAAGATGCTTAAATCGAGTCCAATACTCATAGAAGGATTCCAACCTATCTTGTTTGATGTTTCTAATTTCCCATCTCATTCTCTCAACTCGTATTGCTAGAAAGAATTATTCTAAGAAGCATTGTTGCATTTCTACCCAAGAAGTAACACTTCCTTGGGGTAGATTATATAACCATCTCCTTGTACGATCCACCAACGAGAATGGAAAGAGTACCAACTTCACGTACTGTTGTTGGTTTTCGTTCCATTGGTGCAACACTGTCATTTCAAAATCCTGGAGATGAGTGTGGGGGTCGTCCCCAGCGTATCCATTAAACTTTGGTAAGACCTCTATCAGTGCTGGTTTAAGGTCAAACCGCTCAAGGTCGAAAGGGTTTGCTGGTAAAGTGATCCCATTAGGCCTGAGATTCAGATTAGTTGGGTATGACAACTATTTGAGGGTCTGCGCTTGCTGTAGATCTATGACGAGGCTGTCGTTCGCACTCTCAAAATGAATTTGTAGCCTATCCTCACAGCTATATAGTTAGCAAGTAAGTACAGGGTCGATCCACAAGGAGTTGAATGTCACTGTCTCTTAAAACCTCCTCCACTTGTTCAGAAAAGTTGGTTTTGCTATCTTGGTCACGAGGGCTCTCTTGTCCAATTCGAGAACTCAATAAACACTGAAAAGTAAGCAAGGAACTTTGATCAATAATAAAAAGGACTTGGTCTGGATCTAGACATTGTTAAGTGAAAACTCTGCTTGGCCATTGGTGCAAATATATTCATTAAACGCATGCATCGTTAGTTATGGGACTTGAATGCAAAGATCCCTTTTTACTCGTCACGCTCTCAACAAACCCTTCCTTTACCAATCTTTACTTAGTTGGCGACGCACCGCCGGCTCCCTACCTTGGGCAATACCTCTGTCGGAGTCATCGTTCAGTTTCTTGCCCAAGGAGCATTTATCTCTAGAAAGGCCCAACAAGGAATCATCACGTCTAGCCTAATAGGGTAGACACCTTCCTCTAATGTCAATCGATCTTAAACAAGAAGATGTGGAAAACACTCGTACTTCTCCTAAGTGATTAACGACCTATTAATCTCTTATTCGTATTATCTCATATTGGAGCAAGCTCATTAACATTATGGGAACACATGCATGCAATTATCTAGCACAATTTAGACCTCTCAAGCATAAGTTGACACTCAACTGCCTTGCCCAGACCAAGTATAAAAGCTTAGCTAGTCATAATCATAAAGTAACGGACATGCGAATAGAAGAAAATCATAAACACTATATTAAAACTTACGAAGTATTTGCAGGAATTAAACACGGCCAAAAGTACCGATAAACTAAGTACGAAATAAAGTATGCCCTTAGGACTCGTCTTTCTCCTCACAAACTCTCGATGAAATTACAGGGAAATAAAGCATGAAAGACGTCGTATGCATGCAGCAGCAGGGCTTCGATTTATATAGGTGAGTGCTTAGGGTTTGGGCCCCCTAATCCTTAATATGGAAGGAATCAACGAGCTACCTTGGGATGCAAGTATCACTTGATAAGCTCGACCCCAACAAGGCAAGTCACATCTATCTCCAAGAGATCTGACGAGGCTGTCGTTCACACTCTCAAAATGAATTTGTAGCCTATCCTCACAGCTATATAGTTAGCAAGTAAGTACAGGGTCGATCCACAAGGAGTTGAATGTTACTATCTCTTGAAACCTCCTCCACCTGTTCAGAAAAGTTGGTTTTGCTATCTTGGTCACTAGGGCTCTCTTGCCCAATTCGAGAACTCAATTGAACACTAAAAAGTAAACAAAGAACTTGATCAATAATAAAAAGGACTTGGTCTGGATCTAGACATTGTTAAGTGAAAACTCTAGCTTGGTCATTGGTGCAAATATATTCATCACATGCATGCATCGTGAGTTATAGGACTTGAATGCTGAGATCCCTTTTAACTCATCACGCTCTAAACAAACCCTTCCCTTGCCAATCCTTACTTAATCGGCGAGGCTCCGCCGGCTCCCTACCTTGGGCAATACCTCTGTCAGAGTCATTGTTCAGTTTCTTGCCTAAGGAGCATTTATCTCTAGAAAGGCCTAACAAGGAATCATCACGTCTATCCCAATAGGGTAGACACCTTCCTCTAATGTTAATCGATCTAAATCAAGGAGATGTTGGAAAACACTCCTACTCCCCAAATGATTGGTGATCTAATATTTCCTAAGTGATTAACGGCCTATTAATCCCCTATTCGTATTATCTCATATTAGAACAAGCTCATCAACATTATGAGAACACATGCATGCAACTATCTAGCACAATTTAGACCTCTCAAGCATTGGTTAACACTTAACGCGTCTTGCCCAGACCAAGTATAAAAATTTAGCTAGACATAACCATACAATAACAAACACATGAATTGAAGAACATAATAAACACTATATTAAAACTCACGAAGTCTGTGCAGCAAAATAAACTCGGCCAAAAGTGCCGATCAACAAAATACGAAATAAAGTATGCCCTTAGGACTTTTTTTTCTCCTCGCCAACTCTCGAATAATTACAGGGAAAATAAAGCATAAAGGCGGTGTCTCATGCAGCAGCAGGGCTTCGATAGTTATAGGAGAGTGCTTAGGGTTTGGGCTCCCTAGTCCTTAACATGGAAGGAATCCACGAGCTACCTTGAAATCAAGTAATACTTGATAAGCTCGACCCCAACAAGGAAAGTCACATCTATCTCCAAGAGATCCCTTGCGGATCCTAAATCTAGTCGGATAAGGAAAGATATTTAAGTTAGATCATCTTTTCCTTATCCTTCTAGACCTAGGAGAGAAACTTCGCCTGTTGACCACGGCACTCCTCCTATCTGTCTTGGCCAATATGGTTCTCCCTGACCTGCTTCCAGAAATGCTGCTTCTTTTCCCTGTTTTGCCCAACTTCCACCTACAAGGCAGCAAACATCCTCCTGTCCAATATATGTCCTCCCAGACATAGAAACAAGACAAAACACACACAAAGACTCAATCTAAACTACCTAAAACAAGCATTAGAAAGATACGAAATATGGACTCATCATGCGCACACACTTAACCCACACTTGTCCTCAAGTGTGCACAAACAACTTGCCCAAGACACAAAAAATAAAAAACTCAAGACACAATCAACAAGGAAGAGTTAGTTAAAGCAATACAACAATCATTTCATAAAAATCTGCAAGTGAAGGGAAAAGAGAATGCAATGCTATCAAACAAGTTAAGAAAGAATTGTGAACTTTTAGGATCCCCTTTCAACACTCATCACTCATGTGTTTTGGCTCTTTTTTACACTCATAAACCATCTTGACTTCGGTACCACCATAGGCTTGCCTGCCCTTTACATCTAAGCACTTATCTCAAATCTCTGAACTCATTATTAGGGCTTCTAAGGTTTAAGCTTGAAACAAAAGATAGGAAATATTTAGATCTTGGCTAAGGGCAAATTAAACTCATATTGGGCAACAGGGGTTCCCAACTCTTTTTCAATCCTTAGCCTTTATTTTCTAGGATTAAGCTTTAACTCTTTTTTTCTGGGGAACTTATTAATTTATTTTTTCATGTTTTTTCTCTTCCCCTTATTTCTTTCATTTTTTCCTTAGTTGAGAAACAACCCAACTATCAACAAAACCTGCCCAGAATACATCCCCAATCATCTCATCCCTGCCCCTAACTTCTTACACTGCCCAGGTTCCCAAAACAAGATAAACATCTTTTTAACAAGCAGTGCCCAAGTGATAGAAAGAATTAGTTTGGCTCAAAAGGGTTATCAAAGGATAATGATTAAAGGTAGTCAATTCAGCTCAAAATGGGCTAATGAAAGAATGACCTAAATCATCTAAGTTCAGAGATCTTAAATCAAAGTACAGACAAGTTCTAGTACTTCCTAATCAAGATGTTCTTCATCACACAAGAATGAATTCAATTAAGCTCAAAATCCTCACAGGGTATGTTCACAACTCAATCCATCATACAAGTCATCTTCTAGCATGCAAAAACTTAACACTGTTCAACAAGCATCAATTAAGCTCACAGATTATCATATCATCTTGCCCAACAACTTCATGCCGATCAACACAAACACTTAAAATAAAAACAGACGACACAGAAACCCCACGCACACACTTTGCTTATAGCAAAGTCTATCCATGGAGGCCCTCAACCTTGGACTCAACACAAACTCTGATAAACTGATGGCTTTCCCATGCACACACTTTGCTTATAGGAAAGTAATGGACGTAAGAAGGTCAAGACACTAACAAACATGAGTCATTCGCCTACCTCACCACACAATTTGCAAGGCAAATTGTGGGTGAGGTATTTGAATAACTCTACTGACTCAAATAACAAAAGACACAAAACAAAAAAACAAAAACACAAAAAACTAAAACCAAAACTAAACAAAATAGGAGGACATAGTTAAGCAGAGGGACCAAAAGCTGACCCCAATTTCAGGTGGCGGGCAAGGCTGTTAAGAGTGGATTGCATGGTAAGTTGCCCATCGCATAGCTCCTTGAGCAACTTCTTTGTCTTGCCCAACCTCTCCAGTACCTCCTTGAGCTGGCAGAAGGAGATTCGATCTCCTCATCATCTTCTCCTTCCACATCCTCCTCGATCGCAGACTTCTTAGCCAATCTGGCTGACTTCTTGGGCGGCAGGCGAGCTGAAACTGGTTGATCCTTCTCATGAGCCTCCAACAGGCGCCATCCCTTGCTGTGCTTCACCACCTCCTTCATTCTGCTCAGCCTCTCCATGTTGAGCACGTCCGCTGGCGTCACCTCGAACTCCTTCACCTCATCATGTAGCTCCAATCCATCAATGTAAGCAGTCACAAATTGCCCACATGAACACTTCTGACTCGCCTTGGCCACCACTGCCCTCAGCTGTTCCATCAAGAAGGTTGCAAAGTTTAGCCTCTTCTTGGTCAACATACAATACAGTATGTATATCTCCTTGTTGGCCAGCGAATTTCCGCTGTCTCCCTTGCCAAACATGTTGTATGCAAGGATCCTATGGGCAATACGCAAGGCTGGCGTCTTGAGATCAGAAGCTTTGTTGTCCCCAGACTTGGACTCCGTCCCCACACTCACTTCCTTCCACATCCGGATCCACTCCTCCTTGGGCACGTCCACTGGCACCTTCTTGACTGCCCTTCGATACTCCGGCCTTTGCAGCTCCACCATGGTGGCGAACCCCAAGATCTGGTTCACATCGTTCAACCTAGCCACATATGGCTGCCCATTCAAGGTAAACTCAATTGAAGACGAGTTCCCTTCTCCATCCAGCTCAAACTCCAGCGAGCTGTACATCTCTCTTACCAAATCTTCATAGATGTGGCAGGGTAGCGTCATAAAATGTGCCCCAACCACATCCCTCGTACAGGTCTCTCACCACACACGCTATGCCTAAACTGTCAAGATCACTGAAGGCGACCTCCCTGGGCACGAACACCTTTCTGGCAGATGGATCCTCTGCCTTCCTGGCCCTCTTCTTACCTCTCGACTCGGAGTCCTCCTTCTTGACCTTCCGAACGGACGATCTTGTGATTCTCTCCCCCACTATCTGGACGTCCTCATCGTCCTCCGACTCCACAATCCTCTGCCTCTTTCCTGGATTCTTAGACGAAGGTGTAGCCACCTTCTTCTCATCTGTAGATGACTCTCCTCCTAGTGAAGAGGCAGCCTCAGACACAGCGGCCTTGGTCGTCTTCTTCTGCTGGGTCTCCTTCTCTTTTCCCTTCTCCTTCTTCTTCTTCTTGGACTCTCGCTCTACCTCAGCACAGAGTTTGTCGAAGGAATCATCAGATTCCTTCTTCTCCTTCTTTCTCTCTTCTTCCTCTTGTATCTCCGCCTCCACATTGTTGTTTGGCTGCACTTCTTCCTCCTCCGGTGCCTTCGATGCATTCTCCGGAGTCTCCTTCACGGCTTCCTCAGTAGTCCCTTCTGGAGTGGCGAAGTTCTCCTCCTCCGACACTATGGCTTCCTCTTGCGCTTTCTTTGGTATTACCATGGCTTTGTTAACAGCTCTGCTGACCGCTTCTTCTACTTCAGCTGTGAGAGGGTAAGGAATTACCCAAAGTAATGGGTCTACTTCGACTGCAGAGGGCTCTGACGGCGGTGTTTGTGGTTTTTCTAGGTCAATGTGAGTACCGTAAGGGATTTTATTTTTCTTGTTCTTTGGGCGAGTTGAAACCATTGCGATTTTAGGGTTTAGAATTTAGGAAGGAAATCTGCAGGATCTTCCGAAATTGGGGGGTTTGAGGGGGAAAGTGGTGTATGGCGGTTGTGTTTGAAGTAATGGCTTATGTGGGGAAGTGAAAGAGTTGGAGAGAGAATTGTGGTAGGGTGGCAGACGGTTATAGGGCTAGGGGTAGGAATTGAGTGCGGCTGTCACATCGCACATGGTCTGACAGTCGATGCCCCCTCAGCAGTGTTGCCCAAATAGTCTCCCTTGCCCAGAGCGCCGCTTGTGCCCTCCTGCGCACACACTTTGCTCGAAGCAAAGTGTCTAATCCTCATTCTTCCTCTTGCCCAGTACCTATTTTCTGCAACTCACAAACACTCTTCCATGCATAAGACAAAAGTACTTGATCCTACGGTTAGACAGTTCTACCCATAATGGAATTAAAATACGCTTAAATTTGATGAAAAATTAAAATTATGGCTACTTTAATCCCTACCTTACACATTTTTATTTTTTTCTTTTTTTGAAAAACAAATAAACAAAAGGAAACAAAATAAGAAAAGTAAAAGAAAACATACCAGGTTGCCTCCTAGCCAGCGCTCCAGTTGCCGTCGTGGGCACGACGTCCTTCTTGCCCCAGTTAGGGCTCCATGTCATAGAGGAATTTCAAATATTCCTCTGGTTTCTCCAAGGCTTGGCCAAAGAAGGCCTTCAACCTTTCTCCATTGACTTTGAAAAGTTTTCCTGATTTAGTGTTTCTCACTTCAACAACTCCATTAGGGTATGTAGTTTGAACTTTGAACGGACCAACCCATTTAGTGGACAACTTGCCCAATATAAGCTTAAATTTGGACTGATAAAGAAGCACTTGTTGCCCAGGTTCAAACTTCTTGACCTTGATCAAGGCATCATGAGCCTTCTTCATCCGCTCCTTATACAACACACCACTGTCATATGTGTTGAGTCCGATCTCCTCAAGTTCCTGCAATTGAAGCTTCCTGGCTTGGCCAGCTTCATCCCAATCATAGTTCATCTTCTGGACTGCCAAATACGCTCGATGCTCTATCTCCCGGGCAAGTGGCCCATCTTGCCAAAGACCATTCTGTACGGTGATATGCCAAATGGGGTTTTGAATACTGTCCTATATGCCCACAATGCATCTTCAAGACGCAAACTCCAATCCTTCCCTGTTGGACTAACTGTCTTCCTCAAGACAGCCTTCACAATGCGATTAGACAATTCAGCTTGACCATTTGCTTGAGGATGATAAGCATTCGAGATCCTGTGGTGTACTCCATATCTACTCATCAATCCTTTGACAACTCCATTGCAAAAATGCGTTCCTTGGTCACTAATTATTCCTCTTGGCACACCAAACCTGCTAAAAATATTGCTCTTGAGGAATTCCACCACCACCCTCGAGTCATTGGTTGTTGTGGCTTTGGCCTCCATTCATTTAGACACGTAGTCCACCGCCAGCAATATATAGAGATTTCCTCTTGAGTTGGGCAATGGCCCCATGAAATCCATGCCCCATATGTCAAATACTTCCACAGGCATTACAGGTGTCATGGGCATCTCGTTCCTCTTGCCAATGTTGCCCTCCTTCTGGCATTGGGCACAACTTTTACACCATTCGAAGTTATCCTTAAATATGTTGGGCCAATAAAACCCGCAATCTAAGATTTTCCTTGCCATCCTCTTAGGTCCAAAATGTCCACCACACACCTTGGAATGGCAATGGGCCAGAATACTTTCTTGTTCCTTCTCATCAACGCATCTGTGGATGACTTGGTCAGTACACATCTTCCATAGGTATGGTTCATCCCATATGTAGTATCTACTTTCCATCTTCAGCTTGTTTCTTTGGTAAGGGTTGAGATCACCTGGAAGCTTTCCCAAAACAATATAGTTGCAAAGGTCGGCATACCACGGTTCTGGGTTGTCTTGGAAAAGAGCCAGATGCTCGTCTGAAAATGTCTCCTTGATTGGCTCGATCTCTTCTTCTTGAATGATGCAACTTAGGTGGTCAGCCACCAAGTTCTGAGTTCCAGCTTTATCCTTGATCTCCAAATCGAATTCCTGAAGCAATAGAATCCACTTTATCAATCTGGGCTTGGTTTCCTTCTTGGCCATGAGAAACTTCAGAGCTGAATGATCGGTGTACACTATGGTCTTGCCCTCGAGCAGGTATGATCGAAACTTCTCAACGGCGAATACCACAGCTAGTAACTCTTTTTCTGTTGTGGAGTAATTACATTGGGCAGGGTTAAGGGTTCTGGATGCATAATATATGACATGATTCACTCTTCCTTTCTTTTGCCCAAAAATTACTCCTACGGCATAGTCGCTTGCATCACACATTACTTCAAATGGCATCTTCCAGTCTGGTGGCTGGATTATTGGTGCCGACACTAAGATCTCCTTCAGTGTCTGAAAGGCCTTCTTGTAGTCTTCATCAAAGTTCCACTCCACTTCTCCTTGTAGTAATCTGGTCATGGGCTGTGCGATCTTAGCAAAATCCTTGACGAACCTTCTGTAGAATCCTGCATGTCCAAGGAAACCTCTCAACTACTTCATATTGCTCGGGTAAGGCAACTTACCTATGATGTCAATCTTGGCTTTGTCGACCTCTATCCCTCGCTCGGATATGATGTGCCCAAGGACTATCCCCTCTTTGACCATGAAGTGACACTTTTCATAATTCAAAACTAAGCTCTTATCCACACACCTTTTAAGCACCATCTCCAAATTTTGTAGGCACTTATCAAAATCTGATCCATAGACAATAAAGTCGTCTATGAACACTTCTATACATGTCTCAAGCAAATCTGAGAATATACTTATCATGCATCTTTGGAACGTTCCAGGAGCGTTGCATAGACCAAATGGCATTCTTCTATAAGCAAATGTACCAAATGGGCAAGTAAACGTTGTCTTGCCCTGGTCTTCCTCCGTGACCCAGATCTGCATATAGCCCGAGTACCCGTCAAGAAAACAGAAGTACTTGTTGCCTGCCAACCGTTCAAGCATCTCATCAATGAATGGTAACGGAAAATGATCCTTCTTGGTCTTCTGATTAAGCTTCCTGTAATCAATACATACTCGTCATCCTATTTGTAGTCTAGTTGCTACCATTTCTCTTTGCTCGTTCTTCACCACTTGAATTCCAGACTTCTTGGGCACGACGTGTACTGGACTAACCCGTCTACTATCAGAGACCGGGTAGATAATTCCCAGGTCCAACATCTTCAAGATTTCTTTCATCACTACCTCCTTCATTACTGGATTCAATCTTCTTTGAGGATCTCTTATGGGCACGGCATCTTCCTCGAGCAGGATGTGATGTCTGCACACAGTAGGGTTTATGCCCCTTATGTCGACCAATGTTCAGCCAATGGCTAACTTGTATTCCATCAACACTTCTTTAACACGCTCCTCTTCCTCAATAGATAACTCTGCACTTATGATTACTGGTATTGTCTCTTTCTCCCCCAAGTAGATGTACTTCAAGTGACTAGGTAAGGCCTTTAATTCCAGCTTGGGCGCCTTTTCGATCGAAGGCATCAATCTGTCTTCTTGATTTAGTATAGGAATCACCAGTGGTTCCACCCTCCTTGTTTGTTCTACCTCTCCTGTTAGGTAGTGGACTGCTTCAACGAGCTCAACAGATCCGTCTTGGGCAACAACCTCCGTTAGGCCAATTTGTAGGGCCACATCCAACCTATCTTCAATTGCTATTTCTGGCTAGGCTTCTTCCACCGTCTGATCAACATGGTCGATGCTATGCACCATCTCTCCGTCGCTAGGCTGCTTCATTGTGTTGTAGATGTCGAATGATACTACTTCTCCCCCGAACTCACATGTTAACTTGCCCGTATCACAATTGATCCTGGTGCGGGCTGTCTTTAAGAACGGTCTTCCTAGTAACATTACTGGTGCCTTTTGCGACGATCTTCCCATGTCCAAAATGTAGAAATCAGCTGGAAAGATTAAATCTCTTACCCTGACCAAAACGTCCTCTAGAATTCCTTCCGTTCAAATAGTTGATCTATCCGCTAGTTGGATGGCTACCCTGGTGGGTTTGAGCGATCCCATTCACAAGTCATCATACATTGACTTGGGCATGACATTAATCGACGCCCCAAGATCCAGCATAGCTTTCTCTGTCTTCATATCTCCAATGATGCATGGAATGTAGAACATCCCTGGGTCAGTGCACTTGGTCGGCATGGGCGTATCTTGTAATACAGCAGAGACGTTCTCACTCACTTGAAATCTTGCATCGTCTGTGTACTTAACCTTCCTCGTGCATAGTTCCTTAAGAAACTTAGCACACTTGGGCATAGATTGTAGGGCAGTCAAGAGGGGTATATTGACCTCGACCTTTTAAAACATCTTGGTCAATTCTTTCATCTCCCGTGCTTCCTTATCCTTTGCGAACCGTCCTGGGTAAGGAGCTTTTGGTTCATAAGGCCTGGACTTTATCACGTTCTCAGCATCCTTCATTGCCTTAGCTCTGATTTCAGCTGCATCTAACTCAGCCTTTCTCCTTATGTCTGCTGCTTCCCTTTCAACCTGTGCCCTTTTTTCAACTGACAATTCTTGCCAGAGCTCCTCAACATCACTTGATCCCATGGGTACCTCTTCGTATTTTTCTGGCTCAGCTTTCCCCTCTTGCTCCAGATTGACATCTTGCCCAAGAGACTGATGTTGACCAGATAGTTTTTTCTGAAGCTCGTAGTGGTCAGGCACTTTTACTTCGGGCAACTTGGCTCCACTCCGTAATGTAATAGCATTTACTTGAGCCTTTGTTATCTCAACTTGGGATGGTAATTCTCCTTTTCCTCCATGCAACATTGACTTAATCTAGGAGATGGATTCCACTAAATAGCTCAAGGTGCCATTGATATCTCGCATGCCTCCCCTCGTCTCTATACGAAAACTATCCAATTCCTGATACCCCTTTCTTTGTTCAGCTGCAAGTCTCTCCACTTTACTTCTTAGGGTATCCTTTGGTTGATCGCGATTGTGTGGATGTACGTAAGGTTGCTGCGGTGGTTGCCCTTGTTGAGGTGCATTCAAGTAATTGTTGTTCCCGTACCTCAGATTGTCATTCGGCTTCCAAGGTCCATTGTTGAAGTTCCTTCGCTGCCCAACATCTCCTTGTTGGTATGGTTGTCCAACTGCATTTACTTCTTCATCCTTATATAGTGTTGGACATCGGTCAGTGGGATGAGTGTTGGCAGCACAAAGTTCACACTTCATAACTCTCTTCCTCAAGATTTGTCCAGGGTTGTCATTCCCATTGGCATTATTCTTGTTCTGGTTCATCATTTCCTTTATCATAGACACTAGGATATCAAATTTAGGGTCACTACTGGTCGGCTCATGCGTCCTGGGCACGATGGTTTCGTCTTGATTCCTCTTTCTATCTGCCATCTCAGCGAACAACTTAAAGATCTCTCTGGGTTGTTTGTTGATAACATTGCCTCCACATGCTGCATCGATCCAGTCTCTCTCAGATTGCCTCAGCCCATTCATGAAAGCATTGATCAAATCCTTGTCTCCCAACCCATGCTGAGGGCATCTAGCAATCAGCTTCTTGTACCTCGAGTGATAGTCATATATAGACTCTCCATTGCCCATTTTTATATTCTGGATTGCAGCTCTTGCGTTCTGGATTCGGGCAAAGGGATACTACTGTTCAAGAAACTTCTGCTGCATCTACTGCCAAGATGTCACACTGCCTTTCGGTAATTGGTACAGCCATTCCCTAGCTCTATCTTGTAGTGAAAATGGAAACGTTAGGAGACGGATGTACTCCCTCAATGTATTCTCTGCAGCGGTTGTGTGCACCGTACACATTGCCATTTCAAAATCTTGCAAGTGGCATTCGGATCTTCTCCGGGCATGTCGCTGAACTTGGGCAAGATCTGTATCAGCGAGTGCTTCAATTCCCAGCTGTCAGTGATGGTAGGCATGCCTGCTGGGTTCAGATTGACTTCTGTTGGAAAACATGATTTCCTTCAGAGTCCTTTCAGGATCCACTCGGGGTGGCATCTCTTCTTCTTCAGATTGTTCGCAATCTGAATTTGGTGGTGACCTCTCCTCGTCACTCGCCAGTTCCTCCGCTCGTGCTTGCTTTTCAACTTCCCTCTTTAGTTTCTTTTGCTTTTTGATGTACTTCTTCGGTTCAGGATGGTACTTCAATTCACCGTTGATCCAAACAGGGTCGGAGCCAAGCATGCACAGGGTCTCTCCCTCAAGAGACAGTTACAAAATCAGCTCCCCGACAACGGCGCCAATTTTGACGAGGCTGTCGTTTGCACTCTCAAAATGAATTTGTAGCCTATCCTCACAACTATATAGTTAGCAAGTAAGTACAGGGTCGATCCACAAGGAGTTGAATGTTACTATCTCTTGAAACCACCTCCACCTGTTCAGAAAAGTTGGTTTTGCTATCTTGGTCACTAGGGATCTCTTGCCCAATCCGAGAACTCAATTGAACACTAAAAAGTAAACAAAGAACTTGATCAATAATAAAAAGGACTTGGTCTGGATCTAGACATTGTTAACTGAAAACTCTAGCTTGGTCATTGGTGCAAATATATTCATCACATGCATGCATCGTTAGTTATAGGACTTGAATGTTGAGATCCCTTTTTACTCGTCACGCTCTCAACAAACCCTTCCCTTGCCAATCCTTACTTAATCGGCGACGCTCCGCCGGCTCCCTACCTTGGGCAATACCTCTATCGGAGTCATTGTTCAGTTTCTTGCCCAAGGAGCATTTATCTCTAGAAAGGCCTAACAAGGAATCATCACGTCTATCCCAATAGGGTAGACACCTCCCTCTAATGTTAATCGATCTAAATCAAGGAGATGTTGGAAAACACTCCTACTCCCCAATTGATTGGTGATCTAATATTTCCGAAGTGATTAACGGCCTATTAATCCCCTATTCGTATTATCTCATATTAGAACAAGCTCATCAACATTATAGGAACACATGCACGCAACTATCTAGCACAATTTAAACCTCTCAAGCATTGGTTAACACTTACTCGTCTTGCCGAGACCAAGTATAAAAATTTAGCTAGACAAAACCATAAAATAACAAACACATGAATTGAAGAACATAATAAATACTATATTAAAACTCACAAAGTCTGTGCAGCAAAATAAACTCGGCCAAAAGTGCCGATCAACAAAATACGAAATAAAGTATGCCCTTAGGACTTGTTTTTCTCCTCACCAACCCTCGAATAATTACAGGGAAAATAAAGCATAAAGGCGGTGTCTCATGCAGTAGCAGGGCTTCGATTTTTATAGGAGAGTGCTTAGGGTTTGGGCCCCCTAGTCCTTAACATAGAAGGAATCCACGAGCTACCTTGGGATGCAAGTAATACTTGATAAGCTCGACCCCAACAAGGAAAGTCACATCTATCTCCAAGAGATCCATTGCGGATCCTAAATCTAGTCGGATAAGGAAAGATATTTAAGTTAGATCATCTTTTCCTTATCCTTCTAGACCTAGGAGAGAAACTTCGTCTGTTGACCACGGCACTCCTCCTATCTATCTTGGCCAATATGGTTCTCCCTGACCTGCTTCCAGAAATGCTGCTTCTTTTCCCTGTTTTGCCCAACTTCCACCTACAAGGCAGCAAACATCCTCCTGCCCAATATATGTCCTCCCAGACATAGAAACAAGACAAAACACACACAAACACTCGATCTAAACTACCTAAAACAAGCACTAGAAAGACACGAAATATGGACTCATCATGCGCACACACTTAACCCACACGTGTCCTCAAGTGTGCACAAACAACTTGCCCAAGACACAAAAAATAAAAGACTCAAGACACAATCAACATAGAAGAGTTAGTCAAAGCAATACAACAATCATTTCATAAAAATCTGCAAGTGAAGGGAAAAGAGAATGCAATGCTATCAAACAAGTCAAGAAAGAACTGTGAACTTTTAGGATCCCCTTTCAACACTCATCACTCGTGTGTTTTGGCTTTTTTTTACACTCATAAACCATCTTAACTTCGGTACCACCATAGGCTTGCCTGCCCTTTACATCTAAGCACTTATCTCAAATCTCAGAACTCATCATTAGGGCTTCTAAGGTTTTAAAGCTTGAAACAAAAGATAGGAAATATTTAGATCTTGGCTAAGGGCAAATTAAACTCATATTGGGCAACAGGGGTTCCCAACTCTTTTTCAATCCTTAGCCTTTATTTTCTAGGCTCAAGCTTTAACTCTTTTTTTCTGGGGAACTTATTAATTTATTTTTTCATATTTTTTTTGTTCCCCTTATGTCTTTCATTTTTTCCTTAGTTGAGAAACAACCCAACTATCAACACAAAACTTGCCCAGAATACATCCGCAATCATCTCATCCCTGCCCCTAACTTCTTACACTGCCCAGGTTCCCAAAACAAGATAAACATCTTTTTAACAAACAGTGTCCAAGTGATAGAAAGAATTAGTTTGGCTCAAAAGGGTTATCAAAGGATAATGATTAAAGGTAGTCAATTCAGTACGTCAGCCGGTGTCACTTCTTCATTCTGCTCAACCTCTCCATGTTGAGTACGTCAGCTGGTGTCACTTCAAAATCCTTCACCTCATCGTGAAGCTGCAATCCCTCAATGTAGGCCGTCACAAAGTGCCCACATGAGTACTTCTGACTCGCCTTAGCCACAACCGCCTTCAGCTGCTCCATCAAGAAGGTTGCAAAATTCAGCCTCTTCTTGGTCAACATACAATAAAGTATGTATATCTCCTTGTTGCCAGCGAATTCCCGCTATCTCCCTTGCCAAACATGTTGTAGGCAAGAATCCTATGAGCAATACGCAAGGCTCGCGTCTTCAAATCCGAGGCGTTGTTGTCTCCCGACTTGAACTCTGTCCCCACGCTGACTTCCTCCCACATCTGGATCCATTCTTCCTTGGACAAATCCACTGGCACCTTCTTGACTGCCCACCGGAACTCCAGCCTTTGCAGCTCCATCATGGTGGCGAACCCCAAAATTGTGTTCAAGTCATTCAATTCAGCCTCATAAGGCTGCCCATTCGATGTAAACTCGATCGAAGATGAGTTCCCATCTCCATCAAGCATGAACTCCACTGAGCCGTACATCTCTCTTCTCAAGTTTGCGTAGATGTGGCAGGGCAGCGTCAGAAATCTCTCCCAGCTACATCCCTCATACAAGGCCCTCACATCACATACGATGCCCAAAATGTCCAGGTCATCGAAAGAGACCCCCCTGGGCACAAAATCTTTCTGGCGGATGAATCTTCCACCTTCTTGGCCCTCTTCTTCCCTCTTAACTCGGAATCCTCCTTCTTGACCTCCCGAGCGGCTGACCTTGTGATTCTCTCCCCCACTATCTGGACATCTTCATCGTCCTCCGACTCCACAATCCTCTGTCTCTTTCCTAGATTCTTAGATGAAGGCGTGGTGACCTTCTTCTCCTCTGTGGACGACTCTCCTCCTGACGAAGCAGTCTCAGACACGGCAGCCTTCGTCACCTTCTTCCTCTGGGTTTCCTTCCCTTTCCCTTTCTCTTTCTTCTTCTTCTTCTTGGAATCCCGCGCTACCTCAGTACAAAGCTTATCGAAGGAATCATCGGATTCCTTCTTCTCCTAACCTTCCTTTTCATCTAGCACCTCCATCTCCACATCGTCATCCTGCTGCGCTACTTCTTTCTCAGGCTCCTGTTGCGTGTTCTCCGATATGATTTCCTCTGCAGCTCCTTCCTCCGGCGTGACAAAGGTCTCCTCCACCGGTGCAGCTTCTTCTTCTCGCTCTTTCTCCGGTACCACCATGGTTTCAGCAAGAGCTTTGCTGATACTCTCCTCTGCTTCGGCTGTAAGCGGGTATGGAACGACCCAACATAACGGGTCTAGCTCGACAACAGGGTTCTCTGACGGTGGCATTTCTGGTTCTCCTTGGTCAATGTGGGTGCCATGAGGGATTTTATTTAGCTTGTTCTTGGGGCAGGTTGATACCATTGTGATTCTAGGGTTTAGAATTAGGAAAGAAAATCTGCAGATTGTCTGAAATTGGGGGGTTGAGGAGGGAAAGTGGTGTATGGCGGTTTGAAGTGATGGTTTATGTGGGGAAGTAAAAGAGTTGGAGAGAGAATTGTAGTAGGGTGGCATACGGTTATAGGGTTGCGGCTATCACGTCGCACGTGACATGGCAGTTAATACCTCATCATCTATGTTGCCCAAGCCACCTGCTTAGCCCAGAGTGCCGCTCTTGCCCTCCTGCGCACACACTTTGCTCAAAGCAAAGTGTCCAATCCTCATTCTTCCTCTTGCCCAATACCTGTTTCCTGCGACTCACCAACACACTTATATGCACACGGCAAAAACACTATATCCTATGGTTAGACATTTCTACCCATAATGGAATTAAAATACGCCTAAATTTAATGGAAAAAAAATTAAAATTGTGGCTATTTTAATCCCTATCTCACCACTTTTTTTTTTTTTTTTGTTATGTGAAATCAAATGCTATGCGAAATTAAAGAAAAGTAAAAGAAAACATACCAGGTTGCCTCCTAGCCAGCGCCCCAGTTACCGTCGTGGGCACGACGTACTTCTTGCTCCAGTTAAGGTTCCATGTCATAGAGGAATTTCAAGTATTCCTCTGGTTTCTCCATGGCCTGGCCATAGAAGGCCTTTAGTCTTTCTCCATTGACTTTAAAAGTCTTCCCCGATCTTACATTCCTCACTTCCACAGCCATATTTGGATATATGGCTTGCACTTCGAACGGACCAACCCACTTGGTTGATAGCTTCCCTGATATGAGCTTAAACTTGGACTAGTATAGAAGCACTTGTTGCCCTGGTGCAAACTTCTTGACCTTGATCAGCGCATCGTGAGCCTTCTTCATTTTCTCTTTATACAACACAGCATTGTCGTATGAATTGAGTCTGATTTCCTCAAGCTCCTGCAGTTGAAGCTTCCTGGCTTGGCCAACTTCATCCCAATCATAGTTCATCTTCTGAACTGCCCAATACGCTCGATGCTCTATTTCCACGGGTAAATGGCACATCTTACCAAAGACCATTCTGTAGGGCGATATGCCAAATGGGGTTTTGAATACCGTCCTGTATGCCCACAATGCATCCTCAAGACGTAAACTCCAATCCTTCCCCGTTGGACTAACTGTCTTCCTCAATATAGCCTTCACAATGCGATTAGACAACTCAGCTTGTCCATTTGCTTGAGGATGATAAGCATTCGAAATCCTGTGATGTACTCCATATCTAATCATCAATCCTTTTACAGCTCCATTGCAGAAGTGTGTTTCTTGATCACTAATGATTACCCTTGGCACACCAAACTGGTTAAAGATATTGCTCTTGAGAAACTCTACAACCACCTTTGAGTCATTGGTTGATGTTGCCTTGGCTTGCACCCATTTACAAGCGTAGTCTACTGCCAATAATATGTAGAGATTACCTCTTGAATTGGGCAATGGCCCCATAAAGTCCATGCCCCATATGTCAAATACTTCCACGGGCATGACTGGTGTCATGGGCATCTCATTCCTCTTGCCAATGTTACCTTCCTTCTTGCATTGGGTGCATCGTTTACACCATTCGAAGTTATCCTTGAATATATTGGGCCAATAGAATCCACAATCTAAGATCTTCCTTGCTGTCCTCTTAGGTCCAAAATGTCCCCCACATACCTTGGAATGACAATAGGCGAGGATGCTTGCTTGTTCCTTCTCATCAACACATCTACGGATGATTTGGTCAGTACACATTTTCCATAGGTATGGTTTATCCCATATGTAGTATCGACTTTCCACCTTCAACATGTTCCTCTGGTAATGGTTGAGATCACCTGGAAGCTTCCCCAATACAATATAGTTGCAAAGGTCAGAATACCATGGTTCTAGACTGTCTTGGGCAAGAGCCAGGTGCTCGTCTGGGAATGTCTCCTTGATCGGTTCGATCTCTTCTTGTTGAATGATACGATTGAGATGATCAGCCACCAAGTTCTGAGTTCCTGCTTTGTCTTTGATCTCCAAATCGAATTCTTGAAGCAACAGGATCCATCTTATCAATCTGGGCTTGGTTTCCTTCTTGGCCATGAGGAATTTCAGAGCTGAATGATCGGTGTAAACTATGGTCTTGCCCCCGAGCAGGTACGATTGAAATTTCTCGACAGCGAACACCACAACTAGTAACTCCTTCTCCATCATAGAGTAGTTGCATTGGGCAGGATTGAGGGTTCTGGATGCATAGTATATGACATGATTCACTCTTCCTTTCTTTTGCCCAAGAACCGCTCCTACTGCATAGTCACTTGCATCACACATCACTTCAAATGGCATTTTCCAATCTGGTGTTTGGATGATAGGTGCTGACACTAGGATTTTCTTTAATGCATGAAATGCCTTCTTGCAACCCTCATCAAAGTTCCACTCTACTTCTCCTTGTAATAGTCTGGTCATGGGCTGTGCGATCTTAGCAAAGTCCTTGACGAACCTCCGGTAAAATCCTGCATGTCCAAGGAAACCTCTCAACTGTTTCACGTTGCTCGGGTAGGGCAACTTGCTTATGATGTCAATCTTGGCCTTGTCGACCTCTATCCCTCACTCGGATATTATGTGTCCAAGGACTATTCCCTCCTTGACCATGAAGTGACACTTCTCATAGTTCAAAACCAAATTCTTATCCACACACTTTTTTAGCACCATCTCCAAATTGTGTAGACACTTGTCGAAGTCGGATCCATAGACAGTAAAGTCTTCCATGAACATCTCTATGCATGTCTCGAGTAAATCCGAGAATATGCTCATCATGCATCATTGGAATGTTCCAGGAGCGTTACATAGACCAAAAGGCATCCTTCTATACGCAAATGTACCAAATGGGCAAGTGAAAGTAGTCTTGCCCTGGTTCTCTTCCGCGACCCAGATCTGCATATAGCCCGAGTAACCGTAAAAAAAATAGAAATACTTGTTGCCTGCCAACCTTTCTAGCATCTCGTCGATAAAAGGTAGCGGAAAGTGATCCTTCTTGGTCTTCTGGTTCAGCTTCCTGTAGTCAATACATACTCGTCATCCTGTTTGTAACCTGGTTGCGACCATTTCTCTTTGCTCATTCTCCACCACTTGAATTCCTGACTTCTAGGGCACGACGTGCAATGGACTAACCCATCTACTGTCAGAGACCAGATAGATGATACCCATGTCCAACAGCTTCAGGATTTCTTTCATCACTACCTCTTTCATCGTTGGATTCAGTCTTCTTTGAGGATCCCTACTTCCTCGAGCAAGATGTGATGTGTGCACACAGTAGGGTTTATGCCCCTTATGTCGGCTAATGTCCAGCCAATGGCCAGCTTGTACTCCATCAAAACTCCTTTGACACGCTCCTCTTCCTCTATGGACAACTCTGCACTTATGATGACTGGTAATGTTTCTTCTTCTCCCAAGTAGATGTATTTCAAGTGGCTTGGTAAAGTCTTCAATTCTAGCTTTGGTGCTTTCTCGATTGAAGGAATCAACCTATCTTCTTATTGTAGCATTGGAATCACCAAGGGTTCCACTCTCCTTCCCAGCTCTGCCTCTCCTTTTGAATAGTGAACTGCATCGACTAGCTCAACAAACCCGTCTTGGGCAACAACCTCCGTTAGGCCAATTTGTAAAACTACATCCAGCTTATCTTCAATTGCTATTTCCGGCCAAGACTCTTCCACCAATTGATCAATGTGGTCTATGCTGTGTACTGTCTCTGCATCGCTAGGTTGTTTCATGGAGTTGTAGATGTCGAATGACACTACTTCTCCTCCGAACTCACATGTTAACTTCCCCGTATCACAGTTGATTCTGGTGCGAGTGGTCTTCAAGAATGGTCTCCCTAACAACATTACTGGTGCCTTGTGTGATGTCCTCCCCATGTCTAGGATGTAGAAATCAGCTGAGAAGATTAAGTCTCTGATCTTGACCAAGACGTCCTCTAGAATTCCCTCTGGCCAAACAGTTGACATGTCCGCTAGTTGAATTGCCACCCTTATAGGTTTTAGTGGTCCCATCCTTACATCATCATACATTGACTTGGGCATGACATTAATTGATGCCCCAAGATCTAACATTGCCTTCTCAATCTTCATATCCCCAATGATGCATGGGATGTAGAACATCCCTGGGTCAGTGCACTTGGTCGGCATAGGTGTGTCTTGCAACAGTACAGATACATTCTCACTCACTTAGAATCTTGCATCGTCTGTATACTTGACCTTCCTTGTGCATAATTCCTTAAGAAACTTAGCACACTTGGGCATAGATTGTAAGGCGGTCAAGAGGGGTATTTTGACCTTGACCTTCTGAAACATCTTGGTCAACTCATTCATCTCCTGTGCTTCCTTATCTTTTGCAAACCGTCCTGGGTAAGGGGCTTTTGGCTCATAAGGTTTGGATTTAATCACATTTTCAGCTTCCTTCATTGCCTTAGCTCTGATTTCAGCTGCCTCGCGCTCCGCTTTCCTTCTTATGCCTGCTGCCTCTCTTTCAACCTGTGCTCTCTTCTCTACTGACAACTCTTGCCATAGCTCCTCAACATCTCCTGATCCCATAGGTACCTCTTCGTATTTTTACGATTCAGTATCCCCTTCTTGCTCCAGATCCATGTCCTGCCTAAGAGATGGTTGTTGACCGGAAAAAGTTTTTTGTAGTACACTCTGGTCGAGTGCTCTTACTTCAGGCAACGTAGCTCCACTTCGCAATGTAATAGCATTCACTTGAGCCTTTGTTATTTCGACCTGAGATGGTAGTTCTCCTTTTCCTTCATTTAACATTGACTTGATCTGGGATATAGATTCTACCAAATGGCTCAGCGTGCCATTAATGTCTCTCATGCCTCCTCTTGTTTCCATACAAAAGCTATTCAATTCTTGATACCCCTTCCTTTGCTCAGCTGCAATTCTTTCCACTTCACCTCTTAGGGTATCTCTTGGCTTATCTAGATTGTGCGGAGGCACGTAAGGTTGCTGTGGTGGTTGCCCTTGTTGAGGTGCATTCAAGTAGTTGTTGTTCCCATATCTCAAATTATCATTGGGCCTCTAAGGTCCATTGTTGAAATTCCTTCGCTGCCCACCATCTCCTTGTTGGTATGGCTGCCCAACTGCATTGACTTCCTCATCTTCATACAATGATGGACACCTATTAGTGGGGTGAGTATTGGCAGCACAAAGTTCACACTTCATAACCTTCTTCCTCAAGATCTGTACAGGGTTATCATTCCCACTAGCGTTGTTCTTATTCTGGTTCATCATCTCCTTCATCATAGACACCAAGATATCAAATTTAGGATCCCTGCTAGTTGGTTCATGCATCCTGGGCATGATGGTCTCATCTTGGTTTCTCTTCCTGTCCACCATTTCAGCAAATAACTTGAAAATTTCACTGGGTGGCTTGTTGATCACCTTGCCTCCGCATGCTGCATCGATCCAATCCCGCTCAGATTGCCTTAGCCCACTCATGAAGGCGTTAATCAAATCTTTATCACCCAAACCATGCTGGGGACACCTTGCAATCAGTTTCTTGTATCTAGAGCGGTAATCATAAATAGATTCTCCATTGCCCATCTTTATGTTTTGAATTGCAGCTCTAGCATTCTGTATCCGGGCAAAGGGATAGTATTGCTCAAGAAACTTCTGCTGCATTTTTTGCCAAGATGTTACGTTGTCCTGAGGTAATTGATAGAGCCATTCCCTTGCACCATCTTGTAGTGAGAATGAAAATGTTAGGAGACGAATGTATTCCCTCAGTGTATTTTCCGCAGCGTTGGTGTGCACAGTACGCATGGCCATCTCAAAATCCTGTAAGTGGCACTGCGGGTCCTCTCCAGGCAAGTCACTGAACTTGGGCAAGATCTGTATCAGTGAGTGCTTCAACTCCCAATTGTCAGTGACGGTAGGCAAAATAATTCCTACTGGGTTCAGATTGACATTTGTTGGAAACATGATTTCCTTCAACGTCCTCTCTGGATCCATTCGTGGTGGCATCTCCTCTTCTTCAGATTGTTCGTGATCTGAAGTTGGCGGTGACCTCTCCTCGTCACTCGCCAGTTCCTCCGCTCGTGCTTGTTTTTCAGCTTCCCTCTTTAGTTTCTTCTGCTCCTTGATGTACTTCTCCGGGTCAGGATGGTACTTCAATTCACCGTCGATTCAAACAGGGTTGGAGCCAAACGTGCAGAGGGTCTCTCCCTCAAGAGACAGTTACAAAATCAGCTCCCCGGCAACGGCGCCAATTTTGACGAGGCTGTCGTTCGCACTCTCAAAATGAATTTGTAGCCTATCCTCACAGCTATATAGTTAGCAAGTAAGTACAGGGTCGATCCACAAGGAGTTGAATGTCACTGTCTCTTGAAACCTCTTCCACCTGTTCAGAAAAGTTGGTTTTGCTATCTTGGTCACGAGGGCTCTCTTACCCAATTCGAGAACTCAATAAACACTGAAAAGTAAACAAGGAACTTTGATCAATAATAAAAAGGACTTGGTCTGGATCTAGACATTGTTAAGTGAAAACTCTGCTTGGTCATTAGTGCAAATATATTCATTACACGCATGCATCATCAGTTATGGGACTTGAATACTGAGATCCCTTTTTACTCGTCACGCTCTCAACAAACCCTTCCCTTACCAATCCTTACTTAGTTGGCGACGCACCGCCGGCTCTCTACCTTGGGCAATACTTCTGTCGGAGTCATCGTTCAGTTTCTTACCCAAGGAGCATTTATCTCTAAAAAGGCCCAACAAGGAATCATCACGTCTAGCCCAATAGGGTAAACACCTTCCTCTAATGTCAATCGATCTTAACCAAGAAGATGTGGAAACACTCCTACTTCTCAATTGATTGGCGATCTAATATATCCTAAGTGATTAACGGCCTATTAATCTCTTATTCGTATTATCTCATATTGGACTAAGCTCATTAACATTATGGGAACACATGCATGCAATTATCTAGCACAATTTAGACCTCTCAAGCATAAGTTGACACTCAACTGCCTTGCCCAGACCAAGTATAAAAGCTTAGCTAGTCATAATCATAAAGTAACGAACATGCGAATAGAAGAAAATCATAAACACTATATTAAAACTTACGAAGTATTTGCAGGAATTAAACATAGCCAAAAGTGCCGATAAACTAAGTACGAAATAAAGTATGCCCTTAGGACTTGTTTTTCTCCTCACAAACCCTCGATGAAATTACAGGGAAATAAAGCGTGAAAGATGGCATATGCATTCAGCAGCAGAGCTTCGATTTATATAGGTGAGTGCTTAGGGTTTTGGCCCCCTAGTCCTTAACATGGAAGGAATCCACGAGCTACCTTGGGATTCAAGTATCACTTGATAAGCTCGACCCCAACAAGGCAGGTCACATTTATCTCCAAGAGATCCCTTACGGATCCTAAATCTAGTCGGATAAGGAAAGATATTTAAGTTAGATCATCTTTTCCTTATCCTTCTAGACCTAGGAGAGAAACTTCGCCTGTTGACCAGCACACTCCTCCTATCTATCTTGATCAATATAGCTCTCCCTGGCCTACTTCCATAAATGCTGCTTCTTTTCCCTGTTCTGCCCAACTTCCACCTGCAAGGCAGCAGATATCCTCCTGCCCAAGATATGTCCTCCCAGACATAGAAACAAGGCAAAACACACACAAAGACTTGATCTAGGCTACCTAAAAACAACACTAAAAAGACACAAAATATGGACTCATCAATCTACCATAGCGTCGCGTCTCGCTATCCATGCAAGTGCGCGTAGTCGTCGTTCAGTTCGGTCAATATTTGGATCAAAAATCAATGCTCTTTGTGCTCGACGAGTTCCACTCATACACTAGTAGCGGAAAATGGAATGAGAAGAGTAAAATTGTTGCACGTCACTCCCCGGCAACGGCGTCAATTTTGATACGCACCCGTCTTGTGGTACGATCAAAATACCTGTGTATGCCCAAGACGGACAGTACACGCTCCTATGCCCACTACCGGACTGGCTAGTCTTAGCAGTAAGCTAGGGTCGATCCCACGGAGAGTGAGGAACTACTTTACTCTTCAGGTGCACAAGTTTGGTTGTCACGATCCAATCCTGTTTATCTGCACAACATAACTTGGAAACAATCAAATATAAAAGGGGTAAGATTTGGGATAGGTCATGATCATTGTTGATATGTTTATTTGGTCATAGGCATACTGAAGATCCGTCCATGCTTTGTATAAACTCAAGGCGTGGCCCAAAGACATTGGGGCGTTTCAAGAGTTTATACTCCACACTTGGGATGGTTGAATCCCTTGTAGTCTGACGGAGCGCTGTCGTCACACACTTCGCACAAATAATATTTATAACACCTCTTGCCCAACAAGGTAGTAGTCAGCGGCAAGCGGGATCATACCCAAGGGACTCGACGTAATTTGCTCTTCTGATGTTGCTCAACAAATGGGTTTTGGTCACAATGTATCTTAATAACCTGTACTCAACAAATAACAATGTCAAATAACAAAAGAGTTTGGATTGGGTTTCGAATCCATGATCCTAATTACTCTTTACTCGTTCATCGGTGCAAAGATATTCAATTAACTAATTTTATCACTTGGTTTAAGGCAAATATTGGTTAACACCCTAAGGTCACGAAGTCACGATGCTAACACACTTAACCCATGTGTAATCAATTTTACAGATCTTGACCAGAAGGCTAGATCTCCTCTCTTGATTAGCAAAGTCACGAAGACACTTCAGTAACGATGCTGCCCAACAGGCATTAAGAATAAATAGACCCAAGACCAAGAGGTAGGTCAATACCGACTGCTCTCCAACACCCTTTACCTTCTTGGGCATGAAAGACACTCTCGTGTTGATCCCAATTTCTGTTAAAGACTTAATCTCAATATCTAGATGTTGATAAATCAACTTCAATATCAATTAAGTCTAGAATTAATCCTAAGTGTTTCGGGAACAAAATCAATTAACGAACTAACACAATTAGACCTCACAAGTTTGAACGAGTAATTTAGAATCACTTCATCTACATCCAACCCAAACAATAAACTTATCTAGACATAATATTAAATAAGAACACAAAGCAAATAAAGAAAAGCATACTTAGCATAAATCTGGAAAGGGGTTGCTGCCCAAAAGTGTAGTCAGCAACCAGGGTCTTGGCTTCATGCCAACAACTAACTTAAAGCAGTAAAATACGAAATAAAAGTAAATTGCCCTTATGACTTGTTTCTTCCTCACTTTCTCTCAACCTAGAATGCAGAACTAATCTAAACTTCTTAATTCGAAAAGCTCCTTTACATGATAGAGTCGGCCATATATATAGGCAATGAGATTCTAAGGTTTAGGGAAGTTTCCTTGTTGAATAAGGATTCTTCCCATGCATATCATAACCTCCGCCTCTCTCTCTTTTCCTTCGCATGCACGATCCTTCTTTCCTTGCGTGGTAGATTTATTCCATGATTTGGCTCGTCTAGGATAAGAAAGGAAACATCCGATCCTTATCCTCTTCCTTGAAGGAAAAGAAACATGCTGCTGTTGCTCGACTCTCATCTTGCCCTTCATCGTCTGCATCCTGAATTGCCTCCGGTCTTGACCACGATCCTGGCTCCTCCGAGTACTCTGTCTGTTGGCTTAAGGATATGGAGAGGTGCTTCCTGACTTGTAGAAAGGATGTTTTCGATGTTTCATAGCTACAAGCTTCCAGCCCTATGCCCATTCGCATCGTATCGCCATCTCAACAACAGATTTTCCATCGGATTTGCCCAGCATCCCCCTGTTCTTCCCCTGCACACTATCTCTCGACTTGCGTGTCCTTCCAGACACATAATGACTCGATAAAGACTAAAAACACAAGAAAGAAACAAGAAAAGATGGACACAAATATGGGTTCATCACACCCACACACTTGAATTACACTTGCCCTCAAGTGTATGGTTGCAACTTGCCCAAGACTTAAACACAGAAAAGACAAAATAGAAAACACAGACTCAAAATAAATCAACATCTCACATGTCAGTCAAAACAGAATATGTAACAGATATTGCCATCAAACAGGTCAAGATAGAGTTATCGGGCAACAAGGACATCCTCACCAACACTCATCTCTCAAGTGTATAAGGTTAAGTGTTTACGCTCTTGACCATCATCAACATAGTTTTTCCATAGGCTTGCCTGCCCTCTACATATCTACTTCTTCGAACAAATTCAAACTACTTATCCTTAGGTCTTCATTGGGTTGTAATATGGCTTATGACAAAAGGTAGGATAATATGGAAACTGGCTAAGTCAAGAACTAGGTTCTCGAGCTACACATTGCCCTTGATTCCTTACTCCTCTTTATTTAGCACACTTATTCTGGGCTTCTTATATATTTATTTATTTATATTTTTTTCTTTTCTTTTTTTTTTCTTTTCTCCCTTTCTTTTTTTTCTTTTTTTTTCTCTGTTTTTTTTTTTAACCCAACACCTCTATCTTAGGTGATTCTGCCCACTATGTGCTACCCAACATTTCCTTTCATCCCTCGTTCTTCTAGACCTGAGTTCTTGACCCGGACAGCTAAAATTCAGGCTTCTATAAGTGAATAGAAAGTATACGATCCAAGCTCAATGGAGCTAATCAAAGGATAAATGTTATGGTAGGAAATTTTTAGGCCATGGCTATTTTGAACAAAAAATTGCCTAATTCATCTAAGTAGTTCTACTAAGTTACATGCAGTTTTAATTAAGAGATGCAGGCAAGTTCTAGATCAACACATGTCAACTGATCATTATCACACAAGAAAGAATAATGCTGCATATGTATATAGCATTTCAAAAGCTCAAATCCTCACAGTTAATGCCCAACATCTCATTCTGTCCTACCTATTTACATACGGCATCATCCATAAACCTATTCTAACTTTCATGCTAACATGCTGATCAATATCACAAACAAACTTTAAAAACACAAACTGACACCCCAACACACACACTTTGCCTTAGGCAAAGTGGGTAAAATGTTGGGCAACAAACAAACAAAAAATAAACTGACTCAACAAACACAACCGAGAAGGCAATAGGATCTTCACCACACAATTTGTTGGGCAAATTGTGGGTGAAGACAGTAAAATCGCCCTCTCGACAGCAAGACACTAAATAACACAAAACAGGACTCAACAATAAAACATAAAAACGAAAAATAAAAAGCCTAAACTAACGAAAAAGGGAGGAACACAAATCAAAGAGAAGATTCAGGTGGATACCTGAATCCTTGGTGTGCAAAGAATGACAGTTGGGCATCTCTGATCTCGGTCAACAACCTCTCCACATTGGCCAGTCTGGTCTCGATCTCAATGTCGGGCAGCACCGCTACACTGGTGCTTGAGCTAGATGCTAGATGCTGGTTTGGAATGATCAACAAACACATATCTGCCATTCCTGATCTCGATATCATTCATCTTTCTCAAGGCAGTTTCTCCCAACATGTTGACCGGCATCTTCGGCTTCCCCTTCAGATCACCATAGACCCCGACTCCATTAGCGAAGGCTGTCACAAAGTGGCCACAAGTGCATCCCAACGCCTGCTTTGCCAACACGGTCTTTAGCTGCTCACCAAGGAACGCCACGAAGTTGACCTTGGTCTTGGTGTGCATACACCACAGTAGATATCGCTCCTTGTTGCTCAAGCTATTGCCGCTATCACTCTTGCCATACAAGTTGTAGGCAAGGATGTGGTGGCAAAGTCTCAGGGCAAGCGTTCTTAGCTCAGTACCCTTGTTGTTGGCTCCATAGTAGGGCGTCCCATTGCTGATCTCCTTCCACTGCTCCTCATAAACCACATCTCCTGGGGATGGCACCTTGGTCCTGGCCTCCATGAACTCCTTCCTGGCCAAATCTCGCAGACTCACCATCCCGAGAATCTGATTGAGGGCACTGACTTGAATCTCATACTTCTCGCCCAACAGCGAGAAGGAAATCATGCTCACCCCATTCTCATGGTCACTTGTTATTGCCGTCGTGCTATAAACTTCCTTGACTTGCTCCTCGTAGCCCTCCACAGGCCACTTCAAAAACTTACTCCAGCCGATCCCCTTGAACAACTCTCTTACTTCTTGGGCAACACCCAAGTTCTCGTAGAATTTGAAGTCGAGAACTCAAGGTGCAGTCACCTTCCACTCTTTGGGCTTGCTACACGTCATCACCGTGGGCCCCTTCCTCTTCTTCCTGCTCTTAGCACTTGCTGGGGCAGACTGCTCATCATCCCCTTCCTCCTCAAGATCGTTTCCTTCTTCCTGCTCACTGACAGCCGTTCCCTTCGAAATCGATGGCTGAAAAGACCCGGCGTCTGAAGTAGCAGACTTGTGCTTCTTCGCCGGCGTCCCCTCGCCATCGTGAGGGCGTTTCTTAGCCGCCTTGGCTTCCTTCTTCTTCTTCGCCGGACTTTCCTTTGCCTTGGTCTTCGCCTCCACCAACGCCTCCGCTGCCAGCGTCACCGCCACTGCGTCAATGGCTTCATTCACATCATCGTTGTCGCCTTCTCCCTCATCATCTTTTTCTTCTTCTTCATCCTCGCCAACGTGTTCCTCCTCCTCTGCTTCTTCCTCTAACTCCTCTTGCTCGGAAACCTGCTTCGATTGCGTCTCCTCCTCCTGCTGCTTCTCCGCCTCTTCCATCAGGCTAGGGTTTTCGTCGCTCATCAGAAGTGTGGCGTCGACCGGCGGACTCTTGGGTACAGTAGTTCCGATCGAAATTTCTGGTTGTTGGTCGGCAGAAGGGTTGGTGGGTTCCATGGGTAGTTTCCTCTTGGTGATGATTTTGGGCTTTGTGGTGGTGGTTTTAGGTTTAGCGGTGGTGGTAGTGGGGTGTTCGGTGGTGAGGTCGATATTGGTTCCAGCAGGGATCTTGTGGAATTTGTTTTTGGGACGAGTAGACACCATTGTAGGGAATTTGGGAGTTTTGATGGAGAGAGAAGAGAGAAGATGAGAAGTTGCAGACTTGAATTTGAAATCGGGTAGTGGGGGTATAGACGTGGTAGGGTGGTTTTAAAGGGCGCGTAGTTTTAGGGGTATAGTAACCGCCTCAATCGTTTTGACCAATAACTTAGCTCTTGCCCAGAGTCCTTGCTCCACTCTCACAGCTCCTTCCCTTAGAGTGGATCCTGATCTACAACCTGCATCTTGCTCAACATCTCCTGCACACTTACAAACACAAACACACTCCAGAACAAACTTCCCCTTATGGTTAGACTCGATCATAAAATGCTTTAAAATAAAATACTTAAAACATAAACTAGCTAAACTACACTAATTTTTTTGCATTTTCCTGATTTTATGAATTTTTTTGGATTTTAATATTTTTACGCGGAAATAAAATCATTAAATAAAAACACAAAATTAAACTAAAATAAAATAAATAAAATACTAACCAGGTTGCCTCCTGGACAGCGCCCCATTTAAGGTCTTGGGCACGACACCCCCCTCTTTAGAAGTCAGAGGTCCTCCTCGACAGGAAACCTAGATGGTTCCCCCTCAACAAACTGTTCTTGCCCAAGATAGGCCTTCAAGCGCTGGCCATTAACTTTAAAAATCTTCCCGTTCTTGGGATCCTTGATCTCAACAGCTCCATTAGGGAATTGAGCTTGCACTTCATAGGGTCCTGCCCACTTGGTCGAAAGCTTCCCCGATGAAAGCCTAAATCTTGTTTGATAGAGCAGCACATGTTGCCCAAAATGGAACTCCTTTTCCTTGATCAAGAGGTCGTGGGTCTTCTTCATCCGTTCCTTGTATAGACCGGCATTGTCATATGCTTGGAGTCTGATCTTGTCGAGTTCCTGGATCTCGAGCTTCTTTGATTCACCTGCTTCATTCCAGTCGAGGTTAAGCTGGGCAACAGCCCAATGCGCACGATGTTCCAGTTCCACGGGCAAGTGACATCTCTTGCCATAGACCATGCGATAAGGGGACATGCCAAAAGGTGTTTTGAAGGCAGTCCTATATGCCCACAAGGCATCATCCAAGCGCATACTCCAATCCTTCCTTGTTGCGCCCAAAGTCTTCCTCAAGATCGTCTTGATTATTCTATTAGACAACTCCGCTTGTCCATTGGCTTGTGGTAGGCTGTTGACACACGATGGGTAACTCCATACTTCTTGAACAAGGTAGTCACCGTGGCGTTGCAAAAATGAGTCCCTTGATTGCTGATTATAGCTCGAGGAATGCCAAACCTATTGAAAATTTGAGTTCTCAAGAAGTTAGAAACCACCTTCGAATCATCCTTGTATGAAGCACGAGCCTCTACCCACTTCGAGACATAATCCACTACTAATATGATGTACTTGTTGCCTTTGGAACTTGGCAATGGTCCCATAAAATCCATGCCCCATATATCAAAAACTTCCACGGGCAAGATCGGGATCATGGGCATCTCGTTCCTTCTCGTGATGTTGCCTTCTTTTTGGCACTTCTCGCACATCTTGACCCACTCGTAACAGTCTTTAAACAATGTTGGCCAATAAAAACCACACTCCAAAATTTTTCTTGCAGTACGTTGGTGCCCAAAGTGTCCTCCACACTCATCTATAAAGGGCAAAGGAAAGTGATCCTTCTTCGTCTTTTGGTTGAGCTTTCGGTAATCTATGCACACTCGCCATCAAGTTTGTAGTCTCATGGCCACCATCTCGTTCTTTTCGTTCTCCACAACCTGAATTCCTAAATTCTTGGGCACCACGTGCACAGGGCTCACCCATCGGTTGTCAGAGACGGGGTAGATGATCCTTAAGTTAAGAAGCTTAAGTATCTCCTTCATAACCACTTCTTTCATGGCTGGATTCAATCTTCGTTGTGGATCTCTTACTGGTGCAGCATCCTCCTCGAGCAAAATATGATGAACACAATCCAAAGGGTTAATGCCCTTGATGTCGGCCAATGTCCATCCTATTGCCTCCTTGTACTTGCTCAGCACCTCACCAACTCTGATCTCCTCCATGCTCGATAACTCTGATGATATGATCACGGGCAAGGTCTCGTTCTTGCCAAGGTAGATGTATTTCAGATGCTTGGGCAAGGGCTTCAGTTCCAAGGTAGGTGCTTTTTGCAATGATGGCACCAAAATCAATTAACGAACTAACACAATTAGACCTCACAAGTTTGAACGAGTAATCTAGAATCACTTCATCTACATCCAACCCAAACAATAAACTTAGCTAGACATAATATTAAATAAGAACACAAAGTAAATAAAGAAAAGCATACTTAGCATAAACCTGGAAAGGGTTGCTGCCCAAAAACGTCGTCAGCAACTAAAAGGTCTTGGCTTCACGCCAACAACTAAAACTAAAGCAGTAAAATACGAAATAAAAGTAAATTGCCCTTAGGACTTGTTTCTTCCTCACTTTCTCTCAACCTAGAATGCAGAACTAATCCAAACTACTGAATTCGAAAAGCTCCTTTACATGATAGAGTCGGCCATATATATAGGCGATGAGATTCTAAGGTTTAGGGAAGTTTCCTTGTTGAATAAAGATTCTTCCCATGCATATCATAACCTCCGCCTCTCTCTCTTTCCTTCGCATGCACGATCCTTCTTTCCTTGCGTGGTAGATTTATTCCACGATTTTGCTCGGCTAGGATAAGAAAGGAAACATCCGATCCTTATCCTCTTCCTTGAAGGAAAAGAAACCTATTGCTGTTGCTCGACTCTCATCTTGCCCTTCATCGTCTGCATCCTGAATTGCCTCCGGTCTTGACCACGATCCTGGCTCCTCCGAGTACTCTGTCTGTTAGCTTAAGGATATGGGGAGGTGTTTCCTGACTTATAGAAAGGATGTTTCAATGTTTCCCAGCTACAAGCTTCCAGCCCTATGCCCATTCGCATCGTATCGCCATCTCAACAACAGATTTTCCATCGGATTTGCCCAGCATCCACCTATTCTTTCCCTGCACACTATCTCTCGACTTGCGTGTCCTCCCAGACACATAATGACTCGATAAAGACTAAAAACAAAAGAAAGAAACAAGAAAAGATGGACACAAATATGGGTTCATCATAGTCACTTGGTCCGAAGGTCACGCTTTACCCCGGTCACAAGGTCGTGCTTCACTCCTCCTTAGATAGTAGTTGTACCCGATCCCTCCAAGTATGACCCTCACCAACCTTCTCTTCCAAGCTTCCCGACACCACACCTACAGAGTAGACATAACTCACGGGATATACATTTCCGGTAACGCGTCCAACCGGTCATCGATATATCTATGATGTGCAAGATGAGTCCCTTGGTTAATAACCATGGCTTGATGCCTCATCACAGTTGGTGGGTGATTGTTAGAGAAGCCCAAGACCGAGGAAGGACGTAGTATCCCCTTGCCCATTCCTCGCCATCCAGATCTACAACACCATTGAAGGCGCTGCTCAGCCACTCGGTCATAGGCATACTGAACATTGCCGTCTGTCATACCCTGGCCTCTGCTTGACATGGTACAGCTCCAACCAAATGGAGATCATCCGTTAGGTCAAGACTGCCCATGAATTCTGCTCAGATCTCTCCGAAACCACTGGACCCAACCGAAGGCACAAATGCCTCTCGATATTTCACATATCAACACTTAATCATGTCCACCACCCAAATCTCACCAAAGGGAACTACTCACACATATTGAATTGCATATTAACGGAAGTAAATAAACACATCAATAACATAAAATATGAAATACTTGAATTAAGATGATATTTAAGGCAACCTGCCTTGGATTTGTTCTTCACAATAGAATGAAAATAAAAACAGGTAAATTGTTTGTGCGAAAACTGTAAAAGTACTGAAAGTAAAAGTGTTTCTTGAACTAAAGACTATCGAATGGTAGGGGTAACCAACATTGTGCTAGCCACACTTGCTGCACTTTTATAGTTGAGATGATGGCAGTCAAAACCCTCCTCCGGCAGACCGTATCGGCATGATTGATTCCTTCCATATTTAGCTTGATCTTGATTTGTCCGAGATTGATCGGATTAATGATCGGCAATCTCCGATTGATTGATTGAGGGTGATGAACTGGCTTCCAGATCCTTCTTTACATAGACGCTCGGCAGAATATCGTGCAAATCCCTTTTACGCGTCTTTCCTTATTTAGCTTCGGTGACTGACTGCTAATGTCGGTAGTGGTAATACGGGTTGTATGCTTCGGTTAGTCTCGCACCAAGGTCATGTTCTTCGTGGGTGCAATAGCTGCAGATCTTCTTTGTTGTTGGATGCATTACGTTAATACCACGAATGCGAATGATGAAATACAACTTAGCTTCAGGGTTCACATAGAATCCTCCTTTCAACCTCGCCTCACGCTTCAGCTAAATGAGCTCCCTCTCCTATGCTGCATACTCCTTGGTGTAGTCAGCTTTGTGCAACTGGTTGAAAATACTCCAATTGTGCTCATTCTGACCATCTTTCCTCTGTTTGCCTTGGACGAAGCTTCCTACCCACGAACAACAGTTTTCTTCCCTATATACACACCAAACATACAAAAAGACAGGAAAAATAGGGCCAAATGGCCCAAAAGTCGAAGACGCATCAGTGATTCCGCGCTTGGTTTTATTTTGGTGAAGAAGAGCCAAAATTATTTTAATTAAAAAAGAAATGAAATTAAAATCTAATACAAACACAATTAATAACGGTAATATTTATTGTTATTAAAGCAGCTCATACATAACACCAAGCATAACGGTATTTCAAACGCGTTATTAAAAATGAAATAAGTAACGCTCATAGATAACGTAAGAGTAACAAACGTTATAAATGATTATAGATAACAGTTTCCTCATAACGGATTTTTGAAATCTCCGTTATCTGTGTAAAAAAGGTGCTCATAGATAACGGATATTTTAAATATCCGTTATCTATGAGGCATTATGTATGAACAAATTTGGCGTAGTGCTACTTCCTTTATGTAGATAAATAGGGAAAGAGAAGGTATGATAGTGTAGTTGTGCATGTAGAAGGTAGAGTAAAAGTAAATATCCAGATAATTCTTTTGTCTATAAAAGAAATGGACTTGTGCGCCATCTTCAATTCACTTCTCAAATAATTGAAGTAAAAATTGTTAAAGATCTTGGATTAGTTTGTGCTATCTCCAAAGTCCAATAGAGGTGAGGGAAAGTAGCCAACGTTTTCGTGCATTAATTTAGAACAAAGTGGTGGGGTTTGTCGAGGAGTCGGCGGTGCCGATGGAGGCCGTAGAAGCACCATAGGCAGTGTAGGTATTAAGTGAGCATGTCCAATGAGGTCGGGCCAATAGGATACAACAACGTCAATGTCAACGGTGAGGGAGACATTGGTGTTGAGCTGCTGTCGAGCTTGGTGCAGTTCGTCGGTGCATCCAGTGAAGCTGACGAGGGAGAGAGTCATTGGAAGTGTTGAGAAAATTAGTAAAGGTTTTGATTTCTACCAAAATCCAACTTACCCAACTGAGTAGATGAGTCATCAGTTTAACTATAGCTAGAGCTCATTGTTTGAACTTAGAGATTTTATCTTTACAGGTTCAAACTGAAGAAGACAGCTCAAGACTGAAAGGCAGTTCAAGTTCGAGTTTGGTCAGTCGACTCCGAGACTGAACCATGCAGTTCATGCATGTCGATCAGTTCTATCGAAGTCACACGTCTAGAAGTCAGAAGAAGAAGACGAAGGAAGACGAAGGAAGAAGAAGAACTTGGATTCAAATTCAAATTTGCTCCGAAGTACAAAACAGCCTGTAAATTTCCTCTTATGGACCGACCGTAGAGACATCTTGAAAGCAAGACTCATAGTTACCTTTTTAGGAAAGCTTGCACAAGAGTAGGTGAAGGACCATGCTTTTTGGTAGAGGTTAAATGACTCTTTCCAACGACTCTTTGGACCTCTCTCTATAAATAGAGACCTTCACCACTACGAGAAGATGACTAAACACTGAAATCACCGAAAAAACAAGTATCCAAGCATTCAAGCAGAAAAGCATTCATTTACTCTCGCTCTTACAAGGAAGTTTTCAGGCGAAGAAAACTAGTTGTAGTTGAGTGTTCACATCCCCACTCCTTGTAGTTTCCTAAGTAGATTCACTTTGAAAGTTTGAGTCTGTAATCCTTAGAAGGAAACCTCCACTGAAAGTTTGTGTCTTTAATTTGCTAACTAATTGACTGCATAAATCAATTAGAAAATTGCACCAAGTGTTGCGAACTTGACCTTCGCCTAAAATGTTTTTTTAGTAAGTAACGAGAACAATATTTCCACCACATTCTGCATTGCATACTCTTTCAAAACCTTAGTCAGGAAAACACGGTTGACCCTCAGTCAAAGAAATCAACTGTGTGCTAAACTCAGGGACAACTCCAATTGAGTTTCACAGTTATCGAGCATCACGAACTAAGAAGTTTGTTTTTGAAAAAGTTTTAGGAAAAATCTCAACTGGTGTATATACCAGTTAACTCGTTACTGGGACCATCAAGTGGCAAGCTCTTGCATTGGCCACGCTTCAGATTTTTTTTTTTTTGTGAGCGTCGAGAGCAGAGATTCTAGTGGTAGTCGGGCGACTTGAATTTTCTCACAAGCTTTAAATATACAAATAAGTATATGTGTATGATGAAGAAAAAATAGCGAGATGAATATACATATTATTCATGCTACAATCACACATATCATTCATTATTAATTCGAGTAATTTTCAATTTTATGCTCCTATATATGCGTGTATATTCATGTAGATATAATTGCATATATAGCATACAAGGGAACAAAGCAAGGAAATGGTTCCAAAATATGTAATACGCGTACATTATTCATAATATATACTCCATGCATGGCATGTATGCATACAAAGAATATAATGGTTTCTCATTTATATGTACCGTGTATACATATTCTATGCATATAAAAGTTGCAGATTTTTCCCGCTTTAATTGGCAACAGACTAAATATTTTTGCTTATGACCTACCATCTTCTAGTACAGAATAATTAGTGAGAAAGTCGTGCGGATGTTGCTAAGAGCGAGTGGCCAAGATGGCAAAAGCGCCTGAAGAGAGTTGCAGGCTGCAGTAGTTGCCGCGACTCTTGTGGTGGCCAGATATTTTAAATAAAATATCTTCGACCATTTTCGACAAGTTCGTGATAATTGACAATATAATCAATGCCAAGTTTCATACCACCTGCTTTGATGTTTAGTCGTTTTATATTCCGACTAGTCCAGCACGTTTGGAGCGGCCTTTGAGTTTATAAACACTTGGTCTTTTATTATGTTATTGGTCTTGCATATTCAGCTTGTCTGATTCCTCATGTTCTATGTGATTTTTTGTTTTTAATTTTGTTGATACTTAGTCATTTTATATTTTACTTGTCCCTCAATGTTGGTAAGACAATAAGGTAGGGTCTATAAGAGGGCCACACTCAATGGAGCTGCCTACATACTTCGTTTGGAGATCAAAGCCCATATGTAGTTCTGAAAATTTTCTGTATAAATTGTTAGAACTAGTGTGGGAAATGGTGGGTCCCGTAGGACTAAGCAAATGAAAAAATTGAGTAAGTTAGATTTAATATCGTCCAATGGGTCCGGTATATGCGATATTGGTAACTAAGCGTATTGTCATTTCCCGTCTTGTGCATTTCACCTGCAAAGACGTCCGTTGGACTCCGGAGAGCCACCTACATACTTCTTTCGGAGATCAAGCCAATATGTAGTTCTCAAAATTTTCCTCATAAAATTGTCAGAACTAGTATGGTTGGAATGTGAGTCCCTTAGGACTTAAAACTTATTGATAAAAGCAAGTAAGGTTATCGCCCTGTGCCAATTCAATTGCGATTGTTGGTGGAGCTGTGTTCGTCTTTTCTTTTGTGGTTGATATGGCTGAACTCCGGAGAGTTGCCTACATACCCATATTGTAGGATTAAGCCGATGTAGTTCTGGCCTGTTGTAATGAACGGTCAGAGATGCCGGGAGAGAAGATAAGGGTGGTTGTGCTCCTTGGAGCTGCCTACATACCCTAAAGAGCGATCAAGCTACAATGTAGTTTTTTCAGGCTGGAGAGGTGGGTCTCGTAGGACCTAATCAATTAAAAGAAATGAGAAGTTGAATTTAGGCATGATACTGTCTTAAATTGTCGCATTCCAACTGTTGAAGATGTCGCTACTAGAGCTTGTAAGCACTTTGCCGACCACTGTGGTGTTCAAGTAATTCTCTTTGCGAGTGAGACATGCTCACATCATGTCGAGATTTGTGTAGTGAATGCATACTCGACATTTGTCATTCTTCTTCTTTTTCTCTATAACCAGTTTAGCCAACCATTTATTGTCCAAGTGGTCCAAGTATAGCTAGATTTCATTTGATTTTGCCATGTCGGGCTGGTCTGGTTGCATTTGATATAGCCTATTATGTCGTACATAAAAGACTTGAGCATGGTTGGTTCTCATAGTGGTTTGGTAGCATGTTCTTGATTCTTTGGTCGCCATGTATCTCACTTACCCCCCCCCCCCCTAGTTAGTTGAAAATGTCAAGACTTGATGATAAGTGGCGGGTATTGTTTTTCATTTCTTGAAGCCAATGTCTACCTAGTACGACGTTGTAGGCTGAAGGTGAATCGATCACTAAGAATCTGGTGTATAGATTGACTCCTTCTGCATAAACTGGTAACTCAATCTCTCTAACTATGTTCTTTTGTTCTCCACTGAATCCAATTAGGACAGTGGATTTCTTGACTACCTTTGATTCATCAATTGCCATTTCCTTGAGAGTAGAAAGAAAAAGGACATTGATAGAGCTACCGTTGTCTATTAGTACGCACTTAGTTAAATAATTAGTAATAACAAGTGAAATGACAAATGCATCATGGTGTGGGTTAAGAAGTTTAGTGGACTTAGTAGTAGTGAAGCTGATTGTCTAAGCGGGTAGGGCTCTTGAGCTTTTCTCGGCTCCGCTAGATTCTATTCTAGCACATCCAACTTGTCTTGTATGTCTCTTGGCCACCAAATGTGTGATGCCGCTATCTTCAGAACCACCTGTGATGACATTGACGGTTCGGTCGACATCTGGTGGTCTTGGAGGGGTAATGTCTCCATGACCCTCTTCTTTATCTCTCCTTGCTGGAGAGTTTCCTTCTTTTGTCCGTCACAAAATCAGTGAGATGACCTTTCTTTAACATGTGAGACATTTCTAATCTCAAAGAAATACAATCTTCACTTCGGTGTCCATGATCTGCATGGATTTCGCACCACTTCGACTTGTCTTGTTGGTTCGCCGATGTCCTTATCTTTTCAGGCAAATTGACCTTAATTTTCTAATCTCTTGAGAGCTAGGACTACCTCAGTCGGCGAGATAGATAAGTTGTATTATGGTATTTTTGCTTTTTCACGTGGTTGTGTCTCTGAGTGATGGTCATATTACATCCGCATGCCTTCATGTCTACCTAGAGATGGGTAAGGCTCGAACCGTCTATCCATTGTTCTTCTGTTGACCCTGTCATCTCTTTTAGTCCTCATAGAAAGTGAATGTTGGTGATGGTTGTATTGGTCTTCTTCCCACTTGATTTGTGCCCATGCCTTGGCGAGGATATCTTCCATTGTTCTGCAAGAATACTTGGTGAATTCCTTGTAAAGGTTCGAGTCGGGCAGAGGCCCTTTTGGAAGGCAATGACTGCTGCTTGGATGTTGCAATGGGTTATGGACACTTTCTCCTTGTTAAAGCATTCGATATAGTCTCGAAGAGACTTATTATGTCGTTGTACCACGGTGTATAAGTCCTCTGATATCTTTTCAAGTTTCTTGCTACTAGAATATTGTTGCACGGAAATATCGGTTAATTGAGCAAAACTTGAAATACTATAGTTTGAAAGGTTCGTGTACCATTGGAGAGTGGGTCCTATCTGACTAGAACCGAACCCTTTACACATGCAAGTCTGCTTCAATTCAAAGAGAATTGCCACAATGAACATCCTTTGCTTGTATTGAGCATTGTGATCGGTCGGATCTATCGTGCCATCAAACATCTGCATGCTAGGAAAGTTGAATTTAACGGGCATGTCAATTAGGGCAATTTCGTCCACAAATGGTGAGTCGGCATAGCTGTTCTCTGAACTCTTGTGAATCGGTGCCAGCACACTATGAATTCGTTGGATCAGAGCTTCCATTTTGTCCAACTTTCTCGCCAAGTCTTCATCTTTTATTGCATAATGGCCTGTCATGGTTGGTTGGGCAAATTCATTGGCAAACAGCTAATCTTGAGTAACCTTTCTCGGATATGTTCTAATTGTATGTTCGTTAACATTAGTTGGTGAGATCGTCTGGTAGGATACCGGTATGGTTGGTTGTGTGCCTCCAATGACAGCGTTACTTATTGCTACGCTGGGGGTGGTCAAGATGGTTTGTGCATGTTGGTCCCAGGTAGTGATTGTTTCGTCTAGCCGGGTGGTTCGCCCGGTTCCGACATCCGGAGTGACTCGTCCTTGAACTGGCTCTTGCTCTAGAGTGGTAGGCGGGATGTTGTTACCTGTATTCAAAAGAGCACTACCCGGATCAGTTGGGACATTAATTATGTTGTGATTTCTTACTGATGATGACAGATTCGTGGCACAAGGGTTGGATCCATCATTTTGTGCAATTTGGATGTCATCCAACGATTGCATGCGAGGTACTCGGACTCGAAAACGACGTGAGTCAACGGTTTCGATTGGCTCCAAAGCCTCGAGATGGACATACAAGTTGGCATTTTCATTTTCCGATTTCTTGCATCTCTCTCGCTCCTTATTCATCTGCTCAGTAAGAGTGGCAATCTGGGCGGCCAGGACCTGAGCGTTCGTGTCAGGTAGGGTGATTTGTTCTATCACGTCCGTCAGACATGATTGGTATTCGAGAGACTCTACGGTGGACGTTGGGCATCAAATTGTAGGGGATAAATCCTACTACTCGGAAGATGTGGATGACGTGATTGATAGGGGCACCGAGCAACCTATCATAAGTAACACACGTAAGAGTCCAATAGAAAACCGGTGGGGGTGTCGGAATAATACGATATTAATAATAAAAGTAATACTCAAATAATAGAGAAATGAAATAGTATTGAATTCTTAGATGTCTGGGACGTCCGGATGGTGACAATAGAGAGTAGGAGCGTCAAAAGGATAGGTGGTGCTCGTGTAGCCGGCGCAGCCGATAGATCCGATAGCCTAAAAGAATTGAGAATAAGAGAGAAATAAGATGGCGGCGGATGGGGCAAGAGATGGAGTAGAGAGTGAGAGTGCGAATAATTTGATACATTAGTCGGATGTAGTGGCCGTCTCTTTATATGGACCACTTAGTCGATTTACGGTTTTCTTTATACCCTAGTCGTGAGCCTTGTCCGTCCACCATCTCCTCTTTAGACGGTTCCAATTATCATGAGAAGACGATTATTTAACTTATTCATCAGCTAGCCATGCTGACTTATCCGTATATCATAGTTAGTTATGCCGACGCGTCTTGTTAGGACATTAATTAAATTTAATTTCCCCATAATTCTAGAGTCTATTCAGTTTAGACTTGGAGGAACAAACAAAATTAAAACTTCTACAGACATTAATTAATGGCAAATTCTTGTATGCAACCCGTCTCACATTGTGAGACCGGGTTGACCCGGTCCGGATCCGAGTTGACCCGGTCAACGCATTGACTTTTTAATTTTTTTTTTTCGAATTTTTTTTCTGCCAATAAGTCCATATGCACATCACCATATATTCATATGCACTACACTTATGTTCATATGCACAATGTTATATTTTCATATGCACAACCAATATTCGATTTTTGTTTTTTAAAATTTCAAATTTACTTTGCACTCCTTTTTTTTTGTTTGCCTCTTCGTTGTTTTGTTTGCCGCTTCTTCTTTGGTCAAGATTCGAGTGAGGAGAGCCGAAGGCTTCGGAGCAAGCCGTAAAAATCCAAATTGTTGCCCAACGATTATCCTTATATTTGTAATCGGAGCGAAGGCGGAGCCGTAAAATCGGAGCCGAAGGCTCCATCGGAATTAAAAAAAAAAACTGTAAATAAAAAAAAAACTAGAAAACGTTGGTGCATATGGATACTCTTCGGTGTGCATATGAACATTAAGTGGTGTGCATATGAATATATGGTGGTGTGCATATGGATATAATGCAAAAAAAACAACTAGAAAAAGTTAGTGCATATGGATACTCTTTTGTGTGCATATGAACATTAAGTGGTGTGCATATAAATATATGGTGGTGTGCATATGGACATATTGCAAAAAAAAAAGGGCACGTTGACATGCACCCGTCGTGCGGTACGATCAAAATACCTGTGTTTTTCCCTGGACGGACTATACACGCTCCTAAGCCCACTACCGGACTGGCTAGTCTTCGTGGTAAGCTAGGGTCGATCCCACGGAGAATGATGAACCACCTTACTCTTCAGTGTACAAATCAAGTTGTCACGGTCTCAATCTGTATATCTGCACAAAATAAACTAAACGGAATTCAAATATAAAAGGGGGGTAAGATTTGGGGTAGGTTATGATCATTGTTGATATGTTAATTCGGTCATGGGCACACTGAAGATCCGTCCATGCTTCATATAAACTCAAGGCGTGGCCCAAAGACATTGGGGCGTTTCAAGAATTCATACTCTACACTTGGGATGATTGAATCCCTTGTTGTCGTCTCGGTCCGAAGGTCACGCTTCACCCCGGTCACAAGACCGTGCTTCACTCCTCCTTAGATAGTAGTCATACCCGATCTCTCCAAGTATGACCCTCACCAACCTTCTCTCCCAAGCTTCCCATGTCCGCACCTACAGAGTAGACATAACTCGCGGGATATCCATTTCCGGTACTACATCCAACAGGTCATCGATATAACTACGATACGCGAGATGAGTCCTTTGGTCAATAACCATGGCTTGATGCCTCGTCACAGTTGATGGTTGATTGTTAGAGAAGCCTAAGACTGAGGAAGGACGCAGTATCTCCTTGCCCTTTCCTCACCATCCAGATCTACAACACCATTGAAGGCGCTGCTCAGCTACTCGGTCATAAGCATACTGAACGTTGCCGTCTGTCATGCCCTGGCCTTTGCTTGTCATGGTACAGCTCTAACCGAGCAGAGATAACCCGTTGGATCAGAACTGCCCATGGATTCTGCTCAGATCTCTCTAGAACCACTGGATCCAACCGATGGCACAAATGCCTCGCGAACATTTCACATATCAACACTTAATCATTTTCCATACCCAAATCTCACCAGGGGAATTACTCACACATAATTAAATACATAAACACAAAATAAAATGAACACATGAATAGAAGAAAATACGAAATACTAGAATAAATATCAAAGGCAAACCGCCTTGGGCTTGTTCTTCACAACGGAATTGAAATAAAAGCAAGTAAATTGTTTGGTACGAAAATGTAAAAGAAAATACTGAACTAAAGTGTATCTTGGGACTAAAAATGAAGTAGAACACGATGGGGAGTAACCACTTGTGCCAGCCGCTCTGGCTGGACTTTTATAGTAGCAACGGCAGCGAGCAAAACCCTAAGCGAGTAGACTGAATCGGCATGATTGGCACTTTCCATGTTGAGCGAGATGCTGATTATTCCTAATTGACTTGATTGGTGATTGGCAATCTCCGATTAATTGATTGATTTAGGGTGATGCGCTGACTTCAAGATCCTTCTTTCCATAGACGCTCGGCAGATATGCTGTGAATCTTTCCCACGCGGTTTTCCTTCTTTAGCTTTGGCGACTGACTGGCAATTGTTGTAGTGGTCAAACTGGTTGCATGCTTCCTGATTTGATTCTTCGTAAGCCAGGCAGTTGCAAGATCTTCTTTGTTGTTGGGTGCATTGCGTTAATACCACGAATGCGAATGATGAACAACAACTTAGCTTCAAGGTTCACATGGAATCCTTCTTTCAACCTCGTCTCTTGCTTCAATTCATCTCCTGCGCTGCATACTCCTTTGCGTAGCCCTTGCAACCGACTGAATTCACTCCCGTTCTGCTCATTCTGACCACCTTTCTTCTGTTTGACTCGGACTGAGCTTCCTTCCTTCGAACAATAACTTCCTTCCCCTGGACAGACACTAACTACACAAAAAGACATGAAAAAATAGGGTCAAATGGCCCAAAAGTCGAAGACGCATCACACCTACACACTTAAACCATACTTGCCCTCAAGTATGTTGGTGGATTCACAAAGACACCAAGAAGGGAGATGAATGAAAAAGAAATAAAACTTCAAGACACGAAAGTGCGCAATGAAATGAATTAGTTCGTGCATGCATGTATCAACCAAGTTAACATTCCACAACCCATTGAGCAAATACACCACATGATCAAATTAGCAGTCTTCCTCACACACTCAAGTGTATGGCTAGTGTTTACTCTCATTTCATGCTTCATTAACTTTCCTATTAGCTTGTTCGAGGATTTATGGCTATCAGATAGTCTGGTGCAGTTTATCAAAGGGTCTCAATTTGGTTGTAATGGGGCATGCGGAGCAGGGTAAGGACTTTTGGACAGTGGGTTAAAACCTGATTCCAGTCACATGGACTGCTCTTTCAATATAAGTGCTCCCACTAATCCTCATACTCCTTTCTTTCTTTGGGGTTTATTTCTTCCTTAGGCATGTATTGATCTTTGATCACACTTAGAATTCCCATTCTTTTCATTTATGTCTTCTTAAACTCTGACTACCCCTTTTGTTACCCCTCTTTTACTTGTGTCTTTCCACTTAGAGCATCTATGTTCCCTTCTTATCTTGTATAGTGTGGGAGACACACTCTTAATCAAATATCATTACAATGGCTTATGAAAGAAAAAGTGCTTCGGCTCAAAGTGGTTAGCAATGGTTTATCATGCTCAGCTAGATAATTCTGCCCTTATCCTTTAATCTACACCACCAGCTAAAATCCACTAACAAGTTCTAGAATTACTAAGCAGCATGAACACACAGAAGATAGAAATAACTAGGCTCAATTCTCACAGGTAAGGACTTCTGTATTCCCTCTACTGCTATACATGTAATGTTGCTCAGCATACCATTCAAACTAGTCAAACCAAACAACATGCACACATTCCCCTAATCCATATATCATGCGCACACACAGACTCACAGACTTACTTTACACTAGACTCCAGCTGACACACAACGTAAAAGCCAGAAATGAAAAGAACAAAAAGAAAAAAGAAAAAAGAAAAAATAAATAAAACCTAAACTACAGATAGGGCAAAGGAAACTTATTCATTCTGGTCGGAGGCATCCTCCTCCTCTCCGTCCGCTTTTTCCATCAATGCCTCAAAGCCTTCCTTCATGTTGGTATGGATTGCCATCATCTCTGCCCTCAGTATTGCTACTTCTGCACGTAGCTCTTTCAGTTCTGCCAGTACGGCCACCATCTCACTGTTTGAGCGGCACGGAACCGCCTGCTCATTCGCCTTGCTCGGCTCCGCTCTGCCTGCTGTGCCTTCTGGGTGGACCAGCGAGTAATTCCCATGCTCGTCCACCTCAACAATCCTCCACCTCACGAAGCGCCCTTGGTCCAGAAATCTTGTATCAGCAACTGCGAGATCATCTGGCTTCTCCAAGTTGAAATTGGTGAGATTCTTTGCAAGAATCATCGCCAAAGGGCAGAGTGAGAGGTGTTTGTTGTGGTGGGTCACGCCGAACTGAAACTGCTGCGCTGCTATGAACCCAAAGTTCACCCATTTCTTCTCCATCATGCACCATAAAATGAACAGCTCCTGTTGAGTCACCACGTTGGACCCCTCCAAACGCCCGTAGAGGTTGTAAGCCAGCCACCTGTGGCAAATCTGTAGCGCTGGATCTCTGATCTCATTGGACTTGCTGTTGTTCTTCACATAGCGATTCCTGGTGGAGATGATTGACCAGTAGTGGTCAATCTGAGACTTCCATTCATCCGAGGCCACCGTCTCTGCCTCCTTATAATCATCCTCATATACCTCCCGCGGCTCGAGTACTCCGAGTTGAATGTTCAACTCATTGATGGAGAGAGGGAACATTCTGCCCCGCAGTTGAAAGCGCAGGGTGCCCGGAGTCTCGATACCGTATTTGCCTCGGGGTTTGAACTCCATTGTCCCCATGAATTCCTTCGACAGCTTCTTGAACGCAGGGTAGTTCCATTCCAAAACCTTTCCCCAGCCGATACCCTTGAAGTATCCCTCCACCTTCTCTTTGATTCCAAATGCTTCCAAGCTTTCTGTCAACAGGTAGTACCAAAGGAGGATCTCCCTGTTTTGCAGGATGGCATACCGCTAGCTGTCTCGCGGTATGGTTGCTCCAGATGATGCAGGTCGTAGTACGCATTTCCTCTTGGTTCCTGATTTCTTGGTGGTGACACTGGGTGTAGACTTCACAGGCGCTTGAATTTCCCCCGAGTTAGAGTTGTCGATGATCTCCACTCTCTCTATTTCTTCCTCTTCGATTTCCTTTGCTTCTCCTTCTTTTTCTCCTTCTTTTACCTTCCCTTTTTCCTCAGCTGTAACCCTCCTCACCGTGCTCGTAGTACCAACCTTGCCCCCTAATTTGCTCTGTTTGGACTTCTGCGATAAGGGGGGTTTCGAGGTTTCGAGCTTCCTCTTTGCTCCCACCCCTTTCTCCTTGCTTTGCGGGGTGATATCTTCCTGGGCCCGCACGGGAATGCTTTTTTCTGTCTCCTCCTCTCTAACTGGCTCTCCCCCTTGCTCGCCTTCTTGTTCCTTCTCTTCGTGGTCAGAAGTGGTCAGACCACCCTCCTTTGATTGAGATTGGGAGTGTGAAGAACTGGGGTCTGGAGTAGGCTCCTTTGGTGGAGGACTAGCTGCTTTCTTTCCGGCGGTCTTCTTCTTGGCTGATGCTGCGGTAGTGGTGTCCTTGACCGCAGGCTTCTTCTTCTCTTTCTTCCTAGGCGGTTGAACATCTGGTTCTTCCTCGACCTGTACCTGCTCTTGGTCACCCGCAGTGTCTCCTTCTCCGGTGGGTTGCTTCTCCGGCGAGGGAATCTTCTCCTGTTCCTCTTCTTCCACACCCGGAGTAGGTGTGGTCTTTTCTAAACTGTGCACAGGAGTTTCCTCGGAGGTGATGCTGTGCGTTTTTCTCTTCTCCCCCACAGGTACAGATTTTGTAGCGACTGGGCCTTTGGTTTGGGTACAGCCGGAGACGGCGACACTTTTGTTCATTCTTTTGTGCGCGGCTTTCTTGATTCTGACCATGGTGTTGGTTGGAAACTAGGGGTTTTCATAAAGATGGCGAAGGCTGGTGAAGGTATGTGGAGTGAAAACTAGAACTGCGTGTTTAAATGGCAGGTTTGTGGACGGCGGTTATGGCGAAGTGGAGAGAGTGGCTGAGTGTGTGGCAGTTATGGAGACTGCGAGGGTTAATGTAGGTGGGTTTTCTCCTTTTAACTGATGGAGTGGTGAGGTGACAGTTATGGGAAGTTGAAACATTCAAGGGAATAAAATCATTACCAAATTTGAAATTCAAATTTCGTGCGAAATCCCAAGCGCCGCAGTTACATCCAGCCGTCCTTGTCAGATGCGCCTCCACGTCATTTCTTGGTTAGACCGTCCCCATTCCACACACCGGTCTGCCACCTACACACTTTGCATCGCAAAGTGGGTTCACAATTCACCTTGGACCTCCACTTACACACTTTGCCTCGCAAAGTGGGTTCGAATCTCAAAATAGACTCTGAAAACACCTTGGCCCACATTCTCCAGTTCTGACTTAGTCCAATACTCACTTAACTCAAAACAACTCTTTAATAACTAATTAAGGGAAAGCGGTTGTGGTCTTACTGACGACCACTCCTGGGTTGCCTCCCAGTCAGCGCTCTTGTTTAATGTCTTGAGCTCGACTTCCAGCTTTGGCTCTTACTGATAAATAGGATCCAGTAAAGAACATTTCTCCTTGGTCTTCTTCAATTCTGAATAATCGAAGTACGGCTTCAAGCGATGACCGTTCACCACAAAAGTATCCTTTCCATTCAAATCATAAACTTCGACACTTCCATTTGGGAATAACTCCTTCACGATGTAAGGTCCTCCCATTTTGATCTAAGCTTCCCACTCATCAACTTAAATCGAGAGTTGAATAATAACACCTTTTGGCCAGACCAAAATTCCTTCTTCCTAAGCTTTGCATCGTGGATTCTCCTCGTTCTTTCCTTGTATAAAACTGCATTGTCATATGACTCCAACCAAAGTTCCTCCAATTCATTCATTTGCAGCTTCCTTTCTTCTCCGGCCCTAGTCATACTGAAGTTGATTCTCTTGATCGCCCAGTAAGCTTTGTGTTCCACTTCTACTGGTAAATGGCATCTTTTTCCGAACACAAGCCTGAATGGTGACATGCCAATTGGAGTTTTATAGGCAGTGCGGTATGCCCATAACGCATCTCCCAGGTAATTGCTCCAATCTTTACGATTGGGATGAACCACCTTCTCCAATATGCCCTTGATCTCCCTGTTAGAAATTTCAGCCTGCCCATTGGCCTGGGGGTGATATGCAGTCGTGACTTTATGTTTCACCCCCATTCTTTTGGTGAGTGCTCTAATGGCAGCATTGCAGAAATGAGATCCTTGGTCGCTAATGAGGATTTTTGGAACTCCAAATCTATTAAACACCTGCTCTCTAAAAAATTCTGCCACCGTATGAGCATCATTACTAGTTGTAGCCTTTGCTTCGACCCATTTGGATACGTAATCAACTGCCACCAAAATGTATTCATAATTTCCTGACTTAGGGAGTGGTCCCATAAAGTCGATTCCCCATACATCGAAGATTTCCACAGGCATAATAGGCATTTGAGGCATTTCATCTTTTGCGGTGATACCCCCTACCATCTGGCACTTCGGGCAGCCCTGTACCCATTTCTTAGCATCAGCAAAGATTGTAGGCCAATAGAATCCACTATCCAATATTCTTTGCGTTGTTCTTCTTCCACCGAAATGGCCAGTGCATGCTGTGCTATGGCACATCTCCAATATCTGAGCATGTTCAATCTCCGGAACGCACCTCCGTATGATTTGATCTGTGTCAACCTTCCATAAATGCGGTGCTTCCCAAAAATAAGAGCGAGCCTGTGTCACCAATTTCTGTCTCTCGAACTTGGTCTTCCTTGGTGGCACTTCCTTAGTAAAAAGATAATTTGCTATGTTTGCAAACCAGGGCTCCTTCTCGGTCAGGGCATACAGAGTCTACATCTCCATATGATCTCGTACGGCGTACAGCCTCTCATTCGGAAAAGCGTCTTCTATTGGTTCGCCATCATTCTTTCCCATTTGTAGCCTGCTTAGATGATCAGCTACTAGCTTGGCGGCTCCCTTCTTATCTCTTATTTCTAAGTCGAACTCTTGGAGCAGCAATATCCACCGGATAAGTCGTGGTTTTGATTTTTTCTTCGCCGTGAGGTATTTCAAAGCAGCGTGATTGGTGTAAATGATCGCTTTTGTTCCCAGAAGGTATGATCTGAATTTCTCGATTGCGAAAACCACTGCCAACAATTCCTTCTCAGTTGTGGTGTAGCTACACTGAGCTGGATTCAAAGTCTTCGAGGCGTAGTATATAACGTGGCTTTCCTTACCTTTCTTCTGCCCCATTACTGCTCGAACCGCGTAATTGCTGGCATCACACATGATTTCGAATGGTTTCTCCCAATCTGGCGATTGAATAATAGGGGCTGATACCAATCTGTCCCGTAGATTCAGAAATGCCTCCTTACAGTCGTCATCAAAGTCGAACTGTACATCTTGTTGTAACAAACGGGTCATGGGTTGAGCAACCTTTGCGAAATCCTTTATGAATCTGCGGTAGAATCCTGCGTGGCCAAGGAATGCTCGTATGTGCTTGACCATAGTTGGATACGGCAACTTGGCGATGGAATTGATTTTTTCCTTGTCCACTTCGATCCCCCCTCTCCGATATGACATGGCCCAGTACGATGCCTTCCTTCACCATAAAATGGCATTTTTCATAATTGAGTACCAGGCTTTTCTCCACGCATCTTTTCAATACTAGCTCCAAATGATTAAGGCATGTGTCGAACGAATCACCACACACCGTGAAATCATCCATAAACACCTCTATGCAATTTTCCAATAAATCTGAAAAAATGCTCATCATGCACCGTTGGAAGGTTCCAGGTGCATTACAAAGACCAAATGGCATTCTTCGGTAGGCAAAAGTCCCGTACACGCAAGTGAACGTGGTCTTTTCTTGATCTTCTTGAGCTACGAATATTTGCATATATCCTGAATATCCATCTAGGAAACAATAATAGGCATTACCAGCTAGTCGTTCCAGCATTTGGTCGATAAAGGGTAATGGAAAATGGTCCTTCCGTGTGACCATATTCAGCTTCCGGTAGTCTATATAGACTCTCCACCCAGTTTGTAGCCTTGTTGGAACGAGCTCGCCTTTGTCATTCTCCACAACCTGTATCCCAGATTTCTTCGGCACGACGTGAACCGGGCTGACCCATTGGCTGTCGGATATAGGGTAAATTATGCCCAACTCCAAAAGCTTTAGGATCTCCTTAAGTACCACCTCTTTCATGACAGGATTCATTTTCCTCTGCGAATCCCGTACTGGTCGTGCTCCTTCCTCCAAGTATATATGTTGAATACACTCTGTTGGACTGATACCCTTTATATCTGCCAGGGTCCAACCAATGGCTTCCTTGTTCTCTCTCAATACTCTGATTAGTCTTTCTTCCTGCACCAAGGTTAGATCAGAACTAATAATCACTGGAAGAGTTTCCTCCGGTCCCAAGTAAGCATATTGCAAGTGTTTTGGCAGCTTCTTTAACTCTAAGACTGGAGTTTTCACAATCGATGGCATCAGTTTCTCGTGTTGCCCATACTGAGAGAACAACTCCGGTTTGCCCTGTCCCGATCCTCCGATGGAGTACACTTCCAAGATAATATCTTTAATCTTCCTGTCAACCTCCACTGCTGCTTCCAAAGTGCTTTCCTTTAAAGAGTACAATTCCATGATAGCCTCCTTCATCTCGAGGTCCTCTATTTGCACGGCATCTCGATCGGTCAGTCCGGCTTGTATCACCCTTTCTGTGGTGTCGCTTGAGCTGAATTCCAGGTTTTGCTCTTGCACCAATGGTTCAAATATGTCAATCATTTCTACAGACTCTAGTTCAGGCTTCCTTCTCATGGCTTCATAAATGTTGAATTTTTCCGCCACGCCATCGAATTCACACGATAGAATTCCAGTCTTCATGTCCAGTTTAGTCCTTGCAGTCATCATGAATGGTCTGCCCAGCAGAATGGAGTTCTCCTCTGCTTCTGAACCTATATCCAGCACGTAGAAGTCAGCAGGAAAAATCAGCTCTCCTACTTTGATCAGCACATCTTCAATAACACCTTCTGGATACGCGTTTGACCTGTCTGCTAATTGTATGACAACTCGGGTGTTCCGTAGTTCCCCCAAGTTGAGCCTGTTGAAAACCACTAGGGGCATAACGTTTATAGATGCCCCCAAGTCCATCATGGCTTTGTCCATGTTCCTGCCCGCGATATTGCAAGGGATAGTGAACATCCCGGATCTTTCTTCTTCGGTGGCAGTTTCTGCTGTATAATGGCTGACACACTCTCTCCCATAATATATCGAACATCTTCATCAATCTTCACCTTCCTCGAGCACAGATCTTTAAGGAACTTGGCATACTTTGGAATTTGCTTAATCGCGTCCAGTAGGGGTATGCTAAGTTCCAATTTTCGAAAGATCTTCATCATATCATTGGCTTCTTTCTCTCTGGCTTTCTGTCGAAGTCTACCCAGATAAGGGGGTTCAGTCTGCTCATCACCATCTATTTCTCCTGTAATTTTGTTGTCGGTTCCCTCCTTTCTTTGCCGGTTAACTTCTGCCTCCGCCAAAATTTTTTCAGCTTGCTCATCATCAACCTCTGTGATTATCACTTGTGTCTGTTCTTTGTGGTTGATCCCTTGAGGTGGGAGCTTCCCTGTATTCTCTTCTACTTTCGCCAGCGCCTTCGCCAAATGACCAATCTGCACGTTGGTTTGATTCATACCAGCTCGGATTTCATTGCGGAACTTCTCACTTTCCTTAGCCATACTTTCCATGGCCTCTTCCCATGGTGCTCTCCTCTGATGAGGCGGTTGATACACCTGCTGCTGCTGTGGTTGGTAGTGTTGTTGTTGTGGTGGGCCTCCTTGATATTGTCCCTGCTGTTGGTGCTGGGCAAATGATTGAGATGATCCCGGTAGACCTGTACCGTTCTGTTGTGGTTGACCATCTTGTTTCCATCTAAAGTTAGGATGATCCCTCCACCCTCTGTTATACGTATTTGAAAACGGGTCATGCTTCCTCTGAAATCCTTCATTTCCCCCCATGGAATTTACGTCCATTATATCTTCACCAAAGTTGAGGCAATTTTCAGATTGATGCCCCACTGCATCGCATAGGCCACACTGTCTAACCTTCCTCTGCACGGTCAGACCACTCAGCAGTGTCTTTATTTTCTTCATCTCCTTTTCCAGATTCGTCAGTTTATCTTTTTCCTCTCCTTTCTCTGGTATCTCTCTGCTTCTTTCATGTCCATCATCTCTGGATTCTTCTGCCATTGTTCCCAAGAGTTTGAAAATCTCTTGAGTTGTTTTGCTCATCAACGATCCATTGCATGCAGCCAATACCAGTCCTCGATCACTCCTCCGCATGCCCTTTCGAAGCTTTCCACTTGATCTTTTGGAGTGATCTGGTGATGAGGACAGTTGCTTAACAACTATTTGAAGCGAGTCCAGTACTCATAAAAAGTCTCCAGCCCATCCTGTTTAATGTTTCGGATGTCCCATCGCATCCTTTCAACTCTTGTGGCTGGGAAAAACTCTTCCAAGAAACTCTGCTGCATTTCTGCCCAAGTGGTAACGCTTTCTTGGGGTAGATTGTACAGCCTTCTCCTTGCTCTGTCCACCAATGAGAATGGAAAAAGAACCAGTTTCACATATTCTTGCTGATTCTCATTAGACTGATGCATCACTGTCATTTTGAAGTCCTGGAGATGGGTATGCGGGTCGTCTCCTGGATATCCATTAAATTTCGGTAAGACCTGTATTAATGCAGGTTTCAAGTCGAACCGCTCTGGTGCGAAGGGATTCGTTGGTAAGGTGATTCCGTTCGGCCTGAGATTCAGATTAGTTGGGTAAACCAACTGCTTGAGGGTCTGTGGCGGCTGTGGTTGTTCACCCATAGCGTCGCGTCTTGCTATTCGTGCAAGTGCGCGTAGTCGTCGTTCAGTTCGTTCAATATTTGGATCAAAGGTTAATGCTATATGTACTCGACGAGTTCCATGCATACACTAGTAGCGGAAGATGGAATGAGAAGAGTAAAATTGTTGTGCGTCACTCCCCGGCAACGGCGCCAATTTTGACACGCACCCGTCGTGCGGTACGATCAAAATACCTGTGTTTGCCCTGGACGGACAATACACACTCCTAAGCCCACTACCGGACTGGCTAGTCTTCGTGGCAAGCTAGGGTCGATCCCACGGAGAGTGATGAACCACCTTACTCTTCAGTGCACAAATCGAGTTGTCACGGTCTCAATCTGTATATCTGCACAAAATAAACTAAACGGAATTCAAATATAAAAGGGGGGTAAGATTTGGGGTAGGTTATAATCATTGTTGATATGTTAATTCGGTCATGGGCACACTGAAGATCCGTCCATGCTTCATATAAACTCAAGGCGTGGCCCAAAGACATTGGGGCGTTTCAAGAATTCATACTCCACACTTGGGATGGTTGAATCCCTTGTTGTCGTCTCGGTCCGAAGGTCACGCTTCACCCCGGTCACAAGGCCGTGCTTCACTCCTCCTTAGATAGTAGTCATACCCGATCTCTCCAAGTATGACCCTCACCAACCTTCTCTCCCAAGCTTCCCATGTCCGCACCTACAGAGTAGACATAACTCGCGAGATATCCATTTCCGATACTACGTCCAACCGGTCATCAATATATCTACGATACGCGAGATGAGTCCTTTGGTCGATAACCATGGCTTGATGCCTCGTCACAGTTGATGGTTGATTGTTAGAGAAGCCCAAGACTGAGGAAGGACGCAGTATCCCCTTGCCCTTTCCTCACCATCCAGATCTACAACACCATTGAAGGCGCTGCTCAGCTACTCGGTCATAGGCATACTGAACGTTGCCGTCTGTCATGCCCTGGCCTTTGCTTGTCATGGTACAGCTCTAACCGAGCGGAGATCACCCGCTGGATCAGAACTGCCCATGGATTCTGCTCATATCTCTCTGGAACCACTGGATCCAACCGATGGCACAAATGCCTCGCGAACATTTCACATATCAACACTTAATCATTTTCCATACCCAAATCTCACCAGGGGAATTACTCACACATAATTAAATACATAAACACAAAATAAAATGAACACATGAATAGAAGAACATACGAAATACTAGAATAAATATCAAAGGCAAACCGCCTTGGGCTTGTTCTTCACAACGGAATTGAAATAAAAGCAAGTAAATTGTTTGGTACGAAAATGTAAAAGAAAATACTGAACTAAAGTGTATCTTGGGACTGAAAATGAAGTAGAACACGATGGGGAGTAACCACTTGTGCCAGCCGCTCTTGTTGGACTTTTATAGTAGCAACGGCGGTGAGCAAAACCCTAAGCGAGTAGACTGAATCGGCATGATTGGCACTTTCCATGTTGAGCGAGATGCTGATTATTCCTAATTGACTTGATTGGTGATTAGCAATCACCGATTAATTGATTGATTTAGGGTGATGCACTGACTTCAAGATCCTTCTTTCCATAGACGCTCGGCAGATATGCTGTGAATCTTTCCCACGCGGTTTTCCTTCTTTAGCTCTGGCGACTGACTGGCAATTGTTGTAGTGGTCAAACTAGTTGCATGCTTCCTGATTTGATTCTTCGTAAGCCAGGCAGTTGCAAGATCTTCTTTGTTGTTGGGTGCATTGCGTTAATACCACGAATGCGAATGATGAATAGCAACTTAGCTTCAGGGTTCACATGGAATCCTTCTTTCAACCTCGTCTCTTGCTTCAATTCATCTACTGCGCTGCATACTCCTTTGCGTAGCCCTTGCAACCGATTGAATTCACTCTCGTTCTGCTCATTCTGACCACCTTTCTTCTGTTTGACTCGGACTGAGCTTCCTTCCTTCGAACAATAACTTCCTTCCCCTGGACAGACACTAACTACACAAAAAGACATGAAAAAATAGGGCCAAATGGCCCAAAAGTCGAAGACGCATCACGCGTGCACAACACGTGCCGCGGGTGAAGTGCGCGCTTGCAGTGCACACGCCACGCGCCGATCTCACAATGTGAGACCGGTCTAATTAATTTATCAATTTATCTATATATATAGCAAAGTTTCACAATCTTTTTGATTTAGTGTTTTCCTATACTTTTATATTCATTTTACTTTTGTACTTCCATACACATGCATATGCTCTTCAATTCGAGATCAAATTGTTTGCACATATTATATCTTATATTTTTGTGCTATTTTTAGGTAATTTGTTTCGAAAATATTGTGAAATTATTTTTTACGTGCATTTTTTTATATGTTTTTGTTTAGTGAAACAAGTTAAAAAAGTGATGAAGCATGATGCCTCTTTTCTGATAAAAGCAGCAAATATTCAGACATTGAGTTATGCTTTCTCTAGATTGGGTAGTATCTGTCCAAATTAAATTACTTGACAACTTTTGTACTCTCATAGTGCAATGTGGCTAAATAGGTGAATTTCTTCAATTTTGGCAGGTAGATAAGATTTTTTAGGTTGAATTTGTTCCAAACTTAGGGGGTGTATTCAATCAGGATTTCCATTAGATTTTAAAGATTTCAGAAGTTTGGGTGTATTCAATCTAAACTTTTGTTGGATTTCTGAAATTCGGGTGTATTCAATTTAGACTTCTGTTGGATTTCAGAAATCCTACAAAAGTCTAGGTGTATTCAATTACGATTTTATTTGGATTTCTGAATTCAGGGTGTATTCAACACTCCATGGACTTTGCAAAACATGACTTTCATTGGACTTTCCTTGGAGTTTGAGGCAAAAAATACACTTGATGAAATTCGATCGATATCGATGAGATTTGAAATCTAATGCGAACCCAGCGTCGAGTGAGGACGAGCGGTCGCTCGGGACTCCCAGCCGGCGCTAGAGGCCAGCGGCCGCTGGTTTCAACTCCTTCTTCCATTTAGGGCATTGTATTAACCCCAATTCACGCGGCTCCCAACGATCACTGGCTGTGAGCAGGCGCTCGGGACTACGAGCGCCCACTAGATGGCGACGATCGCTGGGATGATGCATCTCACCTCCAACAGAAGTCGATGCGAAATCAATCTCCAACAAAACTCCATCTTAAATCCACGAAATCATCCTGAACTCCATCTGAAATCCATAGACTTCACAACTCTATAGACTTACAAACACAAACACAAATCCTAATTGAATACACCCCCTTAATCTCCGCATGGTGCGTTCGGTTATTAAGATTAAAAAGGCCCTAAATTATATAAGGTTGAATTACCCTAAGATGGCCACGATTAACTTTTTTATAAGGTGGCGGAAGCCAAGATTAATAAGGCAAGACTAATTCTACGTGATACCGTGCCAAGATTAAGTACCAAGTCTAATAAAGGGATGACTGGTATGAATGAATGAAATGAGAATAAAATGGTCATTCCTTCTTCCATTCTTAATCTTATGGTTGATATTCCCTCTGTCACCAAATAACTTTTTATCTTTCCTTTTGAAACGGTCTCCAAATACATTTCTACCTATTTTGTCATACACACAATAAAATATTATCCTTTACGCTTACTTTTTCTCTACTCACAAAAACCTTTTCCTTAATTCATGTATCACTTCCTCTTAAAAACTTATTTCAGGTTCGAAGGTAGTATTTTTATTGCTCATGAATGAGCATTCCTAATAAAATCACTAATCCATAAATATGGTATTAGCCATTCTTTCCAACCCCAGTAAGTTTTATCTTGTCATGTGATTCTTTTACTATGTTGCTTTTTTTGCTTAGTTGTAAAGATCGTCATTAAAAAAATTATTATTTGTCCAATTCTAAATCACAATCAACGGGTTATAATGATTCATAGTTGACATTTATCAGTTTGTTTTGCATTCGAACTGTTATCATTTAGTACTATATGAAAAAGTAAAATATTATTCCCTTTGTCTCGACTTAGTATGATGTGGAGCTTTAATATAGATTAAAAAAAAGTAGATAAATGTTTGGTAAATGTATTTTTAGTGAAGGAATGAACCGATTTAGAATATGTTGTTAATTTCTTAGCGTAGGAAATTTTTTTATAAAAGTAATATATTGAATTTCGAGAAAATCCCCCAAAATAGCACTTCTATGATAGTTTTTTGAAAATTTAGCACTCCTTTTAAAAACTTAAAATTTTGGCACTTCCTCTCTTTTATACCCTCAACAATAATTTCTAATTCCCATTATATCACAATTTTTTAAGTTTCTCTCTACATCTGTATGTTTTATCGTCTTTTTTATTCATTATTCTCTGGTTTCTTTTCTCTCTTCTTTCTTCTCCTACATCTGTATCTTCCCGACTTCCAATTTTCGACTTCCATTTTCGACTTCGACTTCCCAGGAAGAATCATTCAGGTAAATTTCTGATGTGTTTCATTTAGGTATTATTTTTTTTTTTCTAGGGTTTGTTTTCTGTAGTGGATCTTCTTTTTCGTTGCTCTTTTCCAGTAGGGGCGGAATCATTCACCTAAATTGATTCTCTGTTTCTCTTTTTTCATATTATTTTTGCTTTTTTCGTCGCATATTCTCTGTGCATTTTTTTGGGTTTTGTGGCTGTAGACAATGTTCTTCTTCGTTGCTCTTTGTCCGATGTACAGTAATCGCGTTTCTTAAGATCTTAGTTATGGTTCAATTGTATCTGTATAGGTTTTTCTTTTTCCTTATTTTTTGAACTTCAATGCTTATTCCCCGTATACAGTTATTCATTTTGTTGTTTTTATTTGATTTGTTTAATCCTTTTTTTTTTTGAAATGCACTGCTCGTCGTTAGTTATTTTTCAATTTTTTTTGATTTAATCTAGTTTTTTTTGTGTAGTATCAAAATGTCATTGTTTTTAGAGCTTATCACTCCATATAGCTTATCACTCCTTCGTATATGCTATTTTTATTGTAGCTTTGTTTTTTACCTATTTGTGCTGTAACAAAATTTCCCCTTTTTTTGTGCAATCTGTTTGTTTTTAGTCTATGTTTGTTTTTAGTTTTTTGATGTCCATTTTTTGTGATTTAACAAATTTTATTCATATTGGATACTTGTCTGTAAATTTAATTTTTGTATGTTTACATGTTAATAGTATAATTGGCAGGAACCATGGTTGAAATGACATGTAAACATGGTTTGAAAGCCATGGTTAACACGTCTTGGTCTGATGATGATCCTACAAGGAGATATTTTACTTGTCCTAATTTGGAGGTACAAAATTTTGTATTATCTTTTAGATAGTTTGTTTAAAGTAATATTGCAACTATTTGATTGATGTTTTTATTTTATTTTTTTGATATACAGAAGGATGTTTGTGAGTTTTGTGATTGGATTGATCCTAATGTTACGGATATTCAACACAATTACATCAAAGGACTTCGTCGTGATCGTGATATGTATAAGGAATAGCTTGGCCATCTTCAAGAATCATACAAGAAGATGGTTTTATCAGAAAATGTTGCATCTACAATTGCTGCTCAATATCGTAAGGAGAGGGATGATTTGCAATAGAAGCTTCATATAGTAGAATTTGATTGTAATCAACTCCGTACTGCAAAGAATGAAGCTGAAGAATCAAATGGACAACTCACTTTGAATGACTTTGAATTGCGGGAGGAAATTTCTGGTTTGAAATTGAAGTCACGGTGGAAGGATTTTGCAATAGGCGCTTTGCTAATCACGCTTATTGTTGTAGCTTTTAAGATAGTTGCAATATGTAATATTTTTAGTGATTTATTTGGTTGTTAATTTTTGAACTCGTACATTTAATTCTAACATATGTTGTTGGAAATCGTACTATTAGTTGAACTGGTATATTTTTTTTTTCATTCACTAATATTTTTCAATTTTTTTTGTGCAATAACATATTTTAGTATTGACCAAAAATTAATTTTACTTTTTGTGCAGTAACAAAAATTATTCAACCTATTTTTTTGAGTCAACAAAAGACCAACAAAATATTCAAAACCAATTAACTAATTTATTTGAGGCAACAAAACACCAACAAAACTCCATATATTTCTGATTCTGTAACAACAAAAGGCCATTAACAGCAACTTATCTTTATTAATTTTGTGAGTTCCTTAATGTTTTTAAATTTTTTGTGACAGCTCAAAAAAAATATCATTCAGCTTTAATGAGTAGAAACTTTTGCGACTTAACAAAAAAAGTAGCATTCACGATTATTGTCTCAGTCAATTTTGTAAAATCTAAACGTATACTTTATGCATATAAAGTTTTTTCGCGTTACTAAAAAACTTAGCACATACAGTATAACAGAAACAATAAACTGTACTGAAATAAAAGACACACGATATGGTAACCCAGTTCAGTTTTGCAACCTACGTCTGGGGGGCCTTTGCCCAAGAGAGAACCAATCCACTATTAGAAGAAATGGCTATAGAGGATCTTACACATATAGGTCACCACCTTATGATGCCCTTTCGCTCACCCTCTTCCTAACGTCACGTGAATTCGTGATTGACGATCTACAATCGCTCAACCTAAGTCCGAACCGCCAGTTCGACCCTTAACTCTCTTTAGGAACTAATTTATCAAAGATAAACTCTCACAATAATTCGTGCTCTCACAATACAATACTCTCAAGTAAGTATAAGCACTCAAACAATAAAACATGGGCGGCCCCTTCCTCACAATGTAGATGTCGAATATATATAGGCGAAACCCTAGATCTCTTCTCCATCATGTATATCTCTTTAGATCTTCTTTCCTTGTGAGGATAAGGCTTGGGGAACACGTCTCTTATCTGCTTGATATGTATCTTGTCCGCATCTATCATAAACTTGGAAAAGATCCCGCAAAATCCGCGCCGATAAGGTAAGTCTCTGCCAGACTGTTCCAGGTTCCCTTAGCACAGACTGAAGCACACATAACAGAGTTTGTTCTATGCAGCAGCTTCGACACTTCAGTTGTACTTTTGGCTACATAAACTTTGCCAACATCTTCGAGCAGTATCACCTCTTGAGCAGCAACACCTCAAATCCAACAATCTCCCCATTTGGCATTTATGTAGACAAAACCAATCATCAAGAAAATAATCAACCATAACCATCTTCATACCTCCAAATCCTCCAAGTCCGAACTTGTATGAAGTATGCCAAAGCTCCCCCTCCAACTAGTAATTGGAGAAAGCTGTATTGAAACTCCCCCTTAAGCAAGGCATGGAGTAAACCGATCACCAAGTAAATCTTCAATCATCGAGCGGATGATCTTCAACATAGCACCAAAGAACACTATTAAAACCATAAGTAATAAACTGGGAGCTTATGATATATATCCAACAAAAACATCAAGGAGTAGAGGGAATAACTCCTTGGAAGCAAAAACTAAGTCTGCGCAAAAAGCTGGCACAGACACTAAAACACCAACAAAGCAACCAGAAAACCAAAATAAATACAAAAACTTCGAATTTTCCTACTCCCCCTTTTTGTCTGGCAGAAATGACAAAGTAGGGGGGTCTTCCATCCAATCTTCAGAAAGACTGGGAGCCTTTCTTCTTCGCAGCTTGAGCTGAGGCTTGGAGGTCTTCTTCTGTCACAGCCCAAAATCCCGAGGCACGGCAGAAGCCGGGGTGCGACTGGGATTGGATTTAAGAAGCGGGGAAGAAGGGGACTGACTAAACATACATACATAAGAGATATCATACATACTATGAACAAGGCTTTATTTACATAAAGAAATAGTTAAACTCAAAGGATTACTCGACTGAAAGTACACGGTAGATAAACTAAGTTATAAGACAGATCTTAGTCTACAGTGATTACATATATGTTCATTAAAACACTAGAGTTTATGCAGCGGAAATGTGATTCATACTAACTAAAGTCTTCCTATGAAAACTTTATTCAACCTTCGCCGCTTCCATCGCTTCAACCTGCACATTTAGAAAACATATGCAGGGTTAAGTACAAAAGTACTTAGTCGGCACGTTGCCGAAAACATATTCATAAGTATAAATAATCAGGCATCTCATAATCATAGCACATCGGGGTTTTATTGAAAATGGCCCGTGTCTACTAAACATTTTCTGACTCATTTATATAAATTAGCTTGTACAAGCATTTTTCTAATATGTTACGTTCAAATCATGACCAATTCTCATTCACCATGGCTGGTACCCCTCAACAGGGTATCAACTTAGGAAATTAAGTTCTAGTTCATTATACGATTTATGCATTTTCACGCTTAACTATATTTCTTTACTTGAACGGATACGAGATGAGATCTCGTCTCGTTTAGCACTCAAGGCTCCTTTCTTGACACTGGGGTCAGTAGGAAGATAGTCGGCAAGTTATTACGGCTTAAACGATCGAAAGAAACTAAGTTGCGAACGAAATAACTTAAAAGAATGAAATCTGAAAATTCACTGCGCAAGGCAGTAATTCTGGGGACTGCCCAGAACAGGGAAACTGGAAACAGGGGATGATCCCTGCACCGTTGGAAAGTTTGGGATGTCTAGTTTACGCTCCAATTTACGGATCGCAAATCCGATAAACGAGCTAAAAGTTATTGCAGTTTCCAGCAAGGGTCGCAAAAATGTCGCGCTAACCCTAGTTGCTCGATAGAATCGACGTATAACTTCTTAGGTTCGTTCTAAGTTCTCGTACTTTATTTCTCATGAAATTTCACTCTCAAGGCAGTCAACACGTACTCCCGTACGTGATGAACTCCTTCTCAAAACTCGTCCAATAGCACGATGTTCTAAACGTCGGTTTCCAACTATCAAGTACTAAACCAACAAGTTAACAATTTCCTGTTCTAGTTCTCGACTATCACTATAACTCATATTATAATAGCTCGAAAGCTCATGACGTCAACAACAAATTCATTCTCAAGTCCATTATAAACAATATTATCAAGTTAAAATTCTCATTCGACTTCTCGGTTATTAATTACGACTAATTGTTCGTCTCTTACAAAATTTTAAAAGTTATCGGATTTCGTTCATTTTCTACGTCATCAAACATCATCTAACGAGATTCATTTTCATGCAACTCATCACTTCATATCATCACTATATCTCAACTTAATTCGAGATCTTTGTCTCTTACCAAATCAATAATTATTTTAGAAAATTCTGATTAAATTCATAGCATCATCTAATGTCATTAGAAACCATATTCTATCATCATTTCATCAATTAAACCAAACTATATCAAACCCCTAATTTTTTTAATAATTTTCGGTACTTACACAAAGATTAAGAGGGTGATTTTCTTCATTAATCAACACCATTTAACTCTTAATCATACTATTATAACATCAATTGATCAATTGAAATCCAAATGCAACATTAAAATGCAAAACCCCCAATTTCAAACCCTAAACCCTAAATCGGTTTCAACATAACAAAGGGCTTTCGATTTCTCTTGGTTCTAATCACTAATTAAACACTTCCTAAGCATGATTATAACATCAATTTAAGGATTCAAAAATCCTACACAAATGCCCTAAAATTTCGGTAATACATAGAAGTTAGGGTTCATGATTTTCCTTCAATTTTAAATCCTAGAATTCATATCCAAACACTTCTAATTTCACTAATCCAAGATCAAAACATCTAGTTCATCAATCCTCAATTTCAATCCAAAGAAGAAAATAAAAAGAAAGGGATTGGTATGGGTAGAAACATAGAGGAGATAATTACCTTGACAAATAATGAAGGAAGACTTAGGTTTTGATGGATGGATGAAGAATTTTGTGATTTCTTGCTCAAGAACTTGAAGATCCAACAATGGAGAAAATGAAATGAAGATGGGAGAGAGGGAGAGGGCTGTCGTGTGTTTTGGGGAGGGAGGAGATGAGAGATTTAAATTGTGTAATAGATATTACTTAGGGTAATATGTGTAAAGTAGGAATAGTAATAGTAATAGGTGTCACCAATACTTAGGTTATAATAAGAAAATATCTATGCTAATATGAGAGAGAGGTCGGTCATAAGAGGGAAAAGAAGGAAAATATGGGCTTTTCCGACGCGATACGACGTTACGGAAATCGAACGACGAAATACGTAGCTCGGCACAAAATCGTCACAAACCGATTCGTCCAAAAATTCTAACGTATTAAACTTAATCGGAAAATAATATTTATAAAAATTAATTCCGACAAAAACTCGGGATGACACAGTCTGAGTTTCATCCGGAAAATCATAAAAACGAACTTTCTCGGGCGAGTTCGTATCGCGATTTCGTGAATGTAAAAATCAGACGGTTTTTCATTCTGAGTTCACGAACTAAAAATTTTTCGTACGCGCTAAACCTAAATACAATAGTCGTCTAGCTGACTTCCATAAATACAAAATCGTAAACTTAGGCGTGCAAAGCCATTTTTATTATTAACTTTAAATTTTTAAGATCGTACGGAAATTCTGGGGTATTACATCCTACCCCCCTTGCGAATCCTCTTTAAACTGTTCGGGGTACTTCATACTCAACTCTTTCCCGAATTCCCACATGGCTTCCTCTTGCCTGTGATGATCTTACAACGTTATTACTAATCGTCTCGACTTGCTCTTTAACATTTTGCGCTTTTCGATCCAAGATCGTTTTCGATCCTTCCTAATAACTTAAGTCGATATCAAGATCAACGTCTTGTTGACCAACTATGTGTATAGAATCGGACGTACATACTTCTTCTCAAAATAAGATATACTTAAAATAAGCATTCCATAAACTTGGCGATAAAGCCATAACTATTCGTATTGGAAACTATCATTTCCAAGTTATTGCTAATTATATAATTCTGCGTCGAAGTTTTACTTGACACGAATCTAATGTTTCTCATTAACGGAGAATCTTAAGAAGTTTTATATTCTTTCTCAATTATTAAGTTCGAATTGTCGTATATACTTAAGACTTTTGTCTTCTTTAAACTCGTTTTATTCTGACTTGAATCTATCGAATGATCTCGATCATTTCATCGACCGTGTCTGGTCCTAAATTCTTGCTTTCACCTACCTTATAATAATAAGGCAACTATGTAAATCTTTTCCTCCTACAAGGTCTCGTAAGTCGTAATACCTATCGTAGCTTAATAATTATTGTTATAACAATCCAGTTGTTGGCTATGTGTTCTTCAATTCGCTCTTCGGCTAATCTTATCGTTCTTAGCTTATCAACGAGTATCTGAATCGTTTTCTCGGACTGTCCATTCAACTGGAGGTGAGAAGTGGTACTAAAGTTAAGTTTGTTATCTAACTTTTCTACCTTGTGACCCACAAACATCTCGTTGTCATAAAATCGCAACCATATCCTTCCATTTCCATTCTGGAATACCTTAATGGTTATCACAACTCGTATAGTTGTCAGTGAAAGGCTTTCACTTTCCTATAAGCTAAACATCTTTCTACCAAACTAGGCAATGTCTCGTTTCACTCTATTCCACTAGAAATCCTTTCTTAAATCTTAAATTCGTTGTCATCGGAAATACTAATTTATTTTCTATCATAATACTCGTTGCTTCAAAGTTGCTGTCTGGTTTATCCATTCTTATCCTTAGTCGAGGCTTATCCATTGACTCGTCCTTTCTCTAGATACTTATAATCTTTTTCACAATTTGGCATAGCTACTCGTGCCGCTATTTGCCCTGCGATCGATGCTGATGCATCATGCATTTCTATATCCATCATCTCGAATCCTCGTATAATTGTTTCTTCTCCCACGTAGAGATACTTAAACTTAGTTGGAGTCTTACGACTCAACGTATCTATTCTTACCCTTAGCTTTACCTAGATGGTAATTATTTTCACAATCATAATATCTTACTAGTTCGAGCCATCTCCTTTGTCTTATGTTAATTCCTTTGCTCGAATACACACTCTAAATTTTTATGATCTGTGAAGATCTCATCCCTTACACCATATAGATGGTGTGTCCAAATTTCATTGCATGTACTACGGCTGCAAGTTCTAAGTCGTGGTTTGGATACTCAATTTCCTGAGGTTAATATGTCGTGAAGCGTAAGCTATCACTCTCTTATCTTGCATTTATACCATCCTAACATGTTCTTCGTAGCATTGGTATCTACCTCATATTCCTTGTCGTTTCTGGGAGGGCTAAATCTGGGGTGATAATCAACTTTTTCTTGAACGTCTGCATACCTATCTCACACTTGTCTATACATCTATGCTTCTTTTCCTTCTATGTAGTTGTGTCATAAGTCTTAGTAATCATAGAAAATTCCTTAATGGAAACCTCTATTATAACTGTCCAACCTAAGAAACTCCTTATATCGTTCGGACTGGTAGACCATTTCCATTAAAGTACTGTCTCCTCCTTGGCAGGATTTATCTTAACGCCTTCTGTTGACACTATATATCCATGAAACTTCACTTTCTTCAATCGAACTTGCTCTTACCGAACTTGGCATATAGTTCCTCGACTCTAGGCATTTCTAGTACTATTCGCAAGTGTTCTTCATGCTCCTCTTCATTCTTGGGGTAACCGAAATTATCGTCGATGAATACTAAAACAAATTTTTCTAAGTCTAGGTGAAAAATTCTATTCATGTGGTTCATGAATACTACGGAGCTCTAGCCAACTAAACGGCATAACTTAAACATTCGTAATGGCCATATCTGGCTTGAAAGAAAAATTTTGGGTATTTCACCAGTTTATCCTTTAACTAGTGATGCTTAGACCTTAAGTCTATCCTCACAATTGCACTTGTTTCTTTTTGAGCTTATCAGGGGTCTTCCATTCTCACAAAAGGATACTTATCCTTAAGGGTTATCTTTATTTAACTTTTGACAGCCTATATACATTCTCGCAGAATCATCCTTCTTCGATGATGAACATCTAAAATGTTTTCCATGATGAAAACATTTGTCTAAAAAAAAAAGTCATCTAACAACTTTTGCAGTTGGGTCTTAAGCTCCTCTAACTCCTTCGATACCATTCTACATAAGGCCTTTGATTTAGGAGCTGCTCGTAGTTCTAAGTCGATCGTGAAACCTACACGACAATCTGGTGGTAAACCAGATATTTCATATAATTCTGTAGGTTCTCTACTCGGGGTTTTTAAAAGAGATTTTCCTCTCATTGTCGAGAATCGTGGTAATTCTCAAACAACTAGTCTATTCCTAAATTTATATATATTGTACATTTTATTACTTCCCAATCGATTGCTATGTTCTAACAGAAAGACCCTAAATTAAATTCTATGCTCAACGAAACTAAGGGGATAACACTATGAGATTATCGTCACTCCCTGAAGCGTAATCGTTCCTATTTCACAATTAGAGCGTCCTAGTTCTACTCCTAAAGGTTAACAGGTACTAATTATAACCGAATATAAGGTTCTAAAACGAAGCAAAATTTATGGCAGGGTATTCCAATACCTGCCAGATCTCCCTTCCCTTCATTATGCATCTCCTGCCTAATCATGTAAGCTCCTGCATCTTGTTGTGATTGCATCAGCTGTGGTTGTGACTAGACCTGAGTTGTATTTAGTGGTTGAGGCTGGCCGTACTGAATTGGTACCATCATTTGCAACAGCGTTGGGCAATCCTTACTTATATGCCCCAGTATCATACATTTAAAACATCTACCCGTGTTTGCTAGACACACACCCTCATGCTTCTTACCACATCTAGGACATGCAGAAACTTCTTGTTTCTGTTCTACCACTTGCCTCAGTTCTGGGCAATTCCTCATAACGTGTCCCTTATGCAAACAGTTGTAACAAATACCAGTTTTTGCTAAACAAACACCTGGTTGTTCCTTACCACATTTAGGGCAAGCTGGAGAAGGGATCTTTTCTTAAGTACTTTTTGGAGCTGGGAGTCGATCATGCTGGTTGGTTCTATTTGCCGTCAGTGGTTCCGGGCAATTTCTCTTAATATGTCCCTTATGTCCACAGTTGAAACAGTTGTCAGTGCCTACCTGACATGCACCAGAGTGTGATTTATTACATTTGGAGCAAACAGGAATGTTAACCCTTACTGTGTGATTTCCTCCCTGATTCCTGTTCCCTTGCTGCCCTTGCAGCTGACCTAATGGATTGTTACTCTTGCCCTGTCCTGATTGTTTATTCCTTTGTAGGTTATTTCTTTGCCTTGCTTTCTTTCCATAGTCCCTTCCTTTTCCTGGCTGGTGGAAACCTTGCCTAGTCCTATTCTATTTCCCTTGATTGTTGTGGCGCTGGTAACACTCGCTGCTACTCCCTTCCCATTTCCTTTTACCCTTATGGTTAACCTTATTATTGGGAAGATTTTGGGTTATGGTCTGGTTTGGTGTTGGTGTGGACCTTACCATCTTTTCTTTATTAGGCACTACTGCCTCTATTTCTCGAACTCGTTCTAGTAGTTCAGCATAACTCAATCCCTCCTGTCTGGCTACTGCTATTCCCAGTACATACTTTTCATAATATGCCTCCTTAAAACCATTCCAGGTGGTTAGAGCCGCTTGTTCTACCGGCATAATTCTCTGTCTAGTCTTCCACCAATATTTAGCTGGTCCGGTTAGCTGATACCCAGCACATGCTAGACGCTCCTTATCACTAAGTCCAATCGGCTCAAAGACTCTCTCCATAGAACGTATCCATTGTTCGGCCTCACTCGGATTGCCAGATCCATCGAAATATGGTGGTTTACTTCCGAAGAATAAATCCTCAATGCTATGACGTTGTGGAGATAGGGGAAGTGAAAAGGTTGTTGGATGTTTTTGCCTTTCCTCGCTTATACGTTGTTCTTGACCTCTATCAGGTCCTCTAGGATGTTCAGGTCCTCTCTGGTCGTTAACAGCTCTCAGCGACATTTTTGGAACTATAAGATACAAAGTTTTTCTCATTAGTACTTGCTTTTAAATCTTCATTTTCTCACTTACCCTTTTCTTTTCCCACTTAATACTTTCACGTAAACGAGAATAACAAATTAACTTCGACTCTATTTCTTTCAACTTTCAACCTCCAAGGTTAAATTAAACTCTCGTTACACGAGTTCATTTGGCATTCTGATTTAGTTATACGATTCATAAGAAACTTTCTTGTGACTAAAACCCTTTCATGGGTCATGTATATTACATATACATCAAAAGAATATATTAGTTTTGCCTTTAACAAGGACTTATACAAAACTAGACTACAACGAGTCTAAGCTAGGCTAACTGCCTACGTGCACAGGATGCACTAACATATTGCATTACTTTACTACTGGAAGTACTAGAACGGAAATGATTCATAAAATTTCGTATCCGATGGAGTACTACAAAACTATCTAGTTACTGATCCGACTATGTACAACAAAAGGCTACCATACTACTATGCGTCTCTGACGTCTTGCTCAACAAACTACGGTCAAGTCACCACTGCCCACTATGGCCTAATCCTCGTCGGGGTCCTCGTCCGGATCCTCTTCGGTGTCCTCTTCCGGATCCTCATCTGGGTCCTCATCCTCTGACTCTGAACCGAAAGCAAACTGAAGTGCCTCGTCAACCCTCAAAGTAGTGCCATCTGAAAGTGTAAGTGATGGAGGTGCAGACATATCTGAAACTGTCATATCTGAATCTGAAACCAAGTAGTCCCAGTAGGTCACTGATACCCGCTTCTTCAGGGGCAGCAGGCGGTCGGGAAGTGAACAGGACTCGTACTCCTCTCTAGTATGGACCCTAGACGGTCCTGCCTCAAACTCTGTCCTAACTCTAGTCAATTCCGAGCAAATCTCATCAAGGGGTCTGTAAGATGATGGAAACTGTAGTAGGGCAGCAAGCTCTGCGTCTATGTCTAAATACTCTGGTCCTGACTGAAATGGTCCCTGAATTCTCATGGAAGGCTCATGCTGAAAAGGAGCGGGTAACCCTAGGCCATCTGCTGTCTCTGCAACTAACTCCCCTATGTCCACACTAGGTACCATCACTGAAGGGATCTCCAACTGTGCAATCATCTCTAGACCTATCTCATCATGCTCTGACTCTGAATCTGTCGGAAAGTGAGTGTAGAGAGGATGCGCCTGAACAGGATATGCTGCTATGTGTCTGCTCTCGAAGAAACGCCTGTGTACCTCCAAAGCGAATCCATTGTAATCACCTGTTGGCTCTATATCGTCGTCAAACATCCCAAGGTAGTACCACGCCGTGTCGTGTGCCCAACCACGCCATTCCTCTGGTAGACGTCTAACCAAGTCAAGTATAGCCTGACTCTCTGGAATAGTATGCCGGACTGGATAATAAACTGACGAAAAGTAACTAATCCTCTATCCTACGTCGTGTCTCGGGTTTGACTCATAATCTCTATACCTATCCAATAACTGATCTGTCCAAGTACACTGTGGCGGGGACTGACTCTCCGAAGCCGTGTCACTACTGAAAGTCATCCTACAAAGTCTTTAAGAAACACGGATCAGTAACGGTAAGATGATATCTTATCTTACGGAAAATCTTAAATTACAAAATGAATATTCCTTATTCAATTGTAATATTACCATACTTACTCTAGCAAACTTATTGTCACGCCCCGACTCTCGAGGTGCAACTTACGAACAACAACAAACCTAAACAACTAAAAACTAACTCAAATAAAGGAAACATGCTCGGGGAAAACAAAGATGGAATATAAGGCAATCGAATTTGGTTTTTCAAAAGCATAATGAATTAATAACCGAGCATCTTAACTTCACTTTTAACAGGAATTCAAACAAGTAATTCATGCTGATGGGAAAGGAATTCCAACAAAAAGAGAAAGCATACGAATATATATATATATATATATCAAGATAAGGGATCATGTTCAACGACAATTCAAGTTACGAGCCCATCGCTCGGGATTACAAGTTAAAGGGTTACGAATTCAACAAGCATTCAAAGTCTTCGAGCACAACGCTCGGAATCAAAAACATGAGTATTAAAGTATTATCATCAACAGACATTAGTTCAAAAGGATTGCAGCGGAAATTAGCATCAATACCCAACACTTGTACGTATGAAGACGTACAAATGCCAGTCTGAAATTCAACTAAACTTAACCAACAAAACCAAACCACACCACCAAGTATCCACGCCATCGCCATCCAGTCAACCTGCATGTTTAGAAACACACGCAGGGCTGAGTACTTCGTACTCAGTGAACGCAAGCCAAAACATTTGAATAAAGATGCTTCTTAAAGCTATATTAATTGAACTTGCCTTGCCAAACATCACAAGTATATAAGCAGTTTTAAAAACGGTTTTACTTGTGCATGTTAAAACATTTTCTTTAAAACAGACTGCGCAGTCAAATAACATATAATATAACAGTATGTATCATCTATCACAAATAATCTCACTGTGTCGAGAAGTAGGCCTCCTTCTCAAACACTGTGACCGGCCTAACCGAAGCAAGGCTCACAGTCACCTCAACATATACCACACGTGGGTTCCTGCTTTTCACAGGATAATCACATCTTCATATAAATAGATGATAACACATACTAAATAAAATGGCAAGTCAATCACATTTGAAAAACATATCATAATATTCAATAGCATAACTAATTTTCATCGGTGGTTTTGGTTCAGAAAAGCCCACCTGACTTCCGAAGAACTAGCTAGGTGGTCTAGGGCTATTTGTCCTCGCTTAATGATCCGTCCGGCTCGATCCTTCACAGTTCGATATCGATAGATAAGATATATGAAAGACGGACACAAAGGCATTGGACTTTAACTGACGGACTTCTATTTGAGTCGTCTCTCTCTTCGCTCTAGCTTTTCTAAAAGATCTCGTGTTCTCGTTTTTAATTTATTAACTCTATTCGAATTGGTTAACTTTACTACTCAACATCGTACACCTTTCTTGTCCTAATTAATAACTTCATTGTTATCATTCTATTACTTGAGCTTTCTTTTAAAGACTTTAGTTATTCTCAACTTAACAACCAATCATCTCGCATACAATAGTTCAATCATCTTTTACATTGTAACACTATCATGCATTTAAACACTTATTCAAACATATAATGAAATCATATAAATCAAGTATACTTCAAGACATATTAACATTCATTCAATTTGGACCTTAAAAATCTAACTCGATTATGCATTTCTTTTTATGAAGGCTCAAACTGTTTATTTTATCTTCCTTACTTATAGAGACAATGCTTTACTTTACATCCGTTATCTTATAAGATATTTTATAACTTTTATTCAATTAACAAAATTTCTCTTTAATCATTATTAACTCGTATAAAATTATGATTTTCTTATTCATTTTTAATTTGATCCTCATTTCTTATCTCGATTATTGTTCATTTAAATATTATCTCGGTTTATCTTTTTATTTACTTGGTTGGAAATAATGTACTCAATTAATTATTTAATTAACCTTCTTTCCATTTAATTCTTGACATCTTATTTTATTCTCATTTTCTCAATCAACTTATACGAGTATCTATCTTAACTCGTCTAGCATCTTTTCTTTACTCAATTTAACTTCCTTTTTATTTCTTATCGATTAATTCCTCTTAAACTCGGTTTTCTTTATTTTTGCTTATTTTTTTAATAACTTCTTTTTTTATTTGTCTTTAACTTAAGCCATTTCTTACTAAATAATTTCTTTATCTTTTGATACACATTTTTATGAATTAGCCTACTTTATTAGTTACACTATAAAAGATCTTTTTTGTTGTAGTTTTAGTAAAAATTTCAAGTCTTTAAATTTTAATGCAAGACATTTAATTAATATATCTTTTCATACATCTTTTCATCTTTTATTTAATTAAAAGCTTTTCAACATTAAATTTTTTTGTCAAACTTCTATCTTTATTCCATATTCAAATTAACATTAATACATACTTAAACATCCAATCTTTTTTATTATTTTTACAATTAATTTCTTTCAAAACTTCAACATGCAAACTTATTTTCTCAATTTAAACACATGTATGATTCTACCAACATAATATACAATCCTTTCATTCATCAAAAACAACACTCAATTCATCAACAAAATTAACAAAATAAATATTCCATTTTTGTTTAAAACATACGGCACACACATGCACAACCTTGTGCATTTTATTTCTCAATTTTTCATGTATAAAATCTCATTCTCAACATGATAAAAATAACAAATCAAGCATCATAATAATAATAACTCAAAGAATTTATATTTTTCCTATTTTTACTAATTTTTTTCGGCATTTACCTAATTTTTAGGGTTTTAGATTCTTTTTCTTCTCTTAATTCATCGATTAGTATCCAATGTTCGATTCTCCTAACGAATTCTTCTCACTCGATTAGCACATGCATATCCTAAGTTTGTCTAAACATAATTTAAATAACATGCATGCATAGATCTTTCTTTTAGGACTTATAGACATACATATTTACAACTAATCAAATGAATTTCATACTTAATTAAATGGGAATCCTTCTCTTGACTCTTGGAATTGAAATGGATGGAAATGGTAGCTTCAAAGCTTGAATCTTGAATAGAAAAAAGAAATCTTCTTGAATCCTCAAAGAAAAAGAAATAACATGGAATTAATCATCCATAGGTTTTAAGAATCAAAATAAAGAAAAGTGTTGGATGATTCTTGAATTCAACTTCAAGAACTTGGAAGATTCTTACCTTTCTTTGAAAATATGGATGAAATGGATGGAGATTGATAACTTCTACTTCATTTTCATGGATGGAGAGCTTGAATCCATGGTTGCATGTGAAGAAAAATCAAGGTATGAGGGAGAGAGGGAGATTGCCGAGAGAGAGAGAGCTTGGGAGAGTTTGAGAGATTGTTTTCTTTCTTGTTTGAGAGAGAGAGAGAGATCGAAATGGAGAGAGAGATGGAGTGAATGAGTGTAGTCTCCCTACTTGTCTTAGATGAGTGAAATTGAAATCCAACATAGAGAATAAAGTGCACTTGTTGGAAGTTGGAGCAAGACATGACTTGATAGGTGATGTGATCTTAACTTGCATGCATACTTTAGGTAATACCATGCATAAAACATAATCATGATGTTTTAGTCTTGGAAATTGAGGGATGATGGGAGAGGAGGTGTGAGGTGGCGTGAGAGGGAGAGAGGTGGATGATACGTGTCGTCGTCATGTCGTTACGGGTATTAATTATCCGGTCGTAAAGGTTTTCCGGATAAAACGATTCGTATTAATTCCGTTTTGTTTTCTTAACGGGTCTAACCTCTTCTCGTTTCACTTTCGACACTAACTCATCCCAATCCTATTTCACGTCTCAAATTAAAAGATTAAAGGCTTCGATCTTTTTAGTCCTTTAATTCTTAAAAGAATTTAATCGGCTTATTAATCCGTTTATTAATCCTTTTCAAGACTAATGCCTCATTTCTCTTCTCAATTCTCGGATAAGTTCTTACCCTATCTCAGTGATCTTAAAAGAAATTCTAGGTTCGAAGGTTCTAATTCAATTCTATTCTAGTCTCATCGGCGTAAACATATTTCTCGGCGATTAACGTTATGTTATCTCAATCAACAAACTTCTCGGAATTTTTCCGGAATTTAAATTCATACTCATTTTTATATAAACAACTCAACAAGCATATCACATCATCATCATCTCAGATAAATAGAACAGATAAATTCACACAAGATTTACAAGGCAAATTAAACGTTTTATTCAATTCTCTTCGATTAGAAAAGAAAAATTTTACTCCTAAATTCTCATCTTTTAACTCACTCGGTTTATTAGACGCTCTCTAAAGGTATAAGAACTCAGGGTATCACACTTATCTTAACATCTAGCAATTTCACAGAAAATTGCTCTCGTTCTCACGATATATAGAAATAAAATTTCAAGATTTTATTCCCATTCCTTATCTCATTCCTTTAATTTCTTACTTTAATTCCTTATTTATTTCTCAAGAAATTTTTTTTTTATCGATTCTCATTCCTTTAAAACAAAGCACGTCTACTTTGTTCATGTTACTTATGCAAAAGTAACATTCATTTACAAAAGACTTTGTCGTTTACAACTATTAATACTCATACGAGTTGTATTCTTCGCTCAAGGACGAAGTATAAAAATATAAATTCCAAAGGAAAAATGGAATATATCCTAAGAATAACTTTTTAGAATATAAGTTCTAGTCGGCGTCGCTAAAATCGAGCAATCGTTGGAAATTTAATCAAGCCTCGTGCTTGACTCCTAATAATAAAACAACTCTCTTCGCAAAGTTCGAACAAGGCGAACTCTACTGAAAAATGAAATGATATGAAAAGGAAAGGAACGACGTCGTTACATGTTACTTATACGCAAGTAACATTCGTCTCTTTAAACCACTTATACCATACTAAAAAGGTTTTGCTAGCGGGGCATAAGACCCATATTACTGAGTTTTTTATTATGTGGGTTGATCAGGTCCACATAACAGTCTCTCAATCTCATGGAACTTCTGTCTCGCTCTATCGTTCACTTCGTACAGAATTTACTTTCCTAAATCGAGTAGCAATTTCTCGAATTGTACACACAACTACTTCTTAAAAAGGAATTTTTGGAAACCTTCCAATTTAGCTCGGAATACTCAATCTTCTCAAGGAAGATACAAATTTTAAGCTAATCGAATACTTGAACGGCTCCTAATAAGTAAAACAAAATCATCTCCAAGAGACTTTGTTCCTGCCACTTACAACAAAAGTAACATTCGGCTTTTCTGTTTATTTCAATTTATCCTCCTCGTTTCAACCTTTTCTCGAATAATTTGGAGTCACGTTCTTCTCACACGTCTATTTGTTTCTTTCATTTGCTTCGTACATATTTACCTTATTTTATCAACATTTATTTCATTTCCCTCGAAGGAAATTCTTATCGGTTTTAAAACAAAGACCGACTTCGCCGAGTCTTTATTCATGTCACTTTACGCACGTGACATCCATCAATAGAAGTCCTTCTCATGTTGTGGATCTCCTTTCGAAATCATTTGAAATAGTGTTTCTTAAAAACGTCTAAGTTCTCGGAGAATCGGAAAGATCTTAAGTTTTTCGTCTACATTCTCAATACCCCGGGAAAATCCCTAGATTCCTTCTAGTTTCTCGTGCCATGGTAAAATAATAGAAATTATCGCGCAATTAATTTCACGTAAGATAGTACTTGTACTATCACATAATCACATAAACAAATCATAGTATAATTTATTATACTTTCATGATTGAAGGGTATCTTGGCACCATTATCACTTTTCACTCAATGAATACTTATTCAAATTTCTTATTTAAAAGAAATCACATCATTAAAAATTCTTTTCCTCGTTGAGTCGACGTAGCGGGAGGTTGAGTTGTCGTCTACATTCTAAATTCTAATGTTATAACTTAACTCTTAACTTTACTTGAGAGAAGACTCTGATCTGGAGTACATACAAATTACTCTATCTTACGACTCGAAAGAAGACTCAATATAGAGTATGAACGAATACTCTATACTACTACTCGAAGGAAGACTCGTATCCAGAGCAGAAACGAACCCTGCTCTGATACCACTCTGTCACAGCCCCAAATCCTGAGGGACGGCAGAAGCCGGGGTGCGACTGGGATTGGATTTAAGAAGCGGGGAAGAAGAGGACTGACTAAACATACATACATAAGAGACATCATACATACTATGAACAAGGCTTTATTTACATAAAGGAAGAGTTAAACTCAAAGGATTACTCGACTGAAAGTACACGATAGATAAACTAAGTTATAAGACAGATCTTAGTCTACAGTGATTACATATATGTTCATTAAAACACTAAAGTTTATGCAGCGGAAATGTGATTCATACTAACTAAAGTCTTCCTATGACAACTTTATTCAACCTTCGCCGCTTCCATCGCTTCAACCTGCACATTTAGAAAACATATGCAGGGCTAAGTACAAAAGTACTTAGTGGGCATGTTGCCGAAAACATATTCATAAGTATAAATAATCAGGCATCTCATAATCGTAGCACATCGGGGTTTTATTGAAAATGGCCCGTGTCTACTAAACATTTTCTGACTCATTTATATAAATTAGCTTGTACAAGCATTTTTCTAATATGTTACGTTCAAATCTTGACCAATTCTCATTCACCATGGCTGGTACCCCTCAACAGGGTATCACATACACCACAGGTTACAAAGTGCACTAACTCTGGAAAGCGCTTAATAGCTAACTCAGAGCCGATCGATAGTTAACAATCCTAGCGGTTAACTAAAAATCTGGAAAACACGAATGTTAACTCAGATAGGTACAAGAGAACTCACATAAAATATTTCAACAGTTTATGCCATGATTATCACTTTGAAAACACGATTATCAAAGCGATAAGAAAAGGGTTTTCGAGCATTGCTCGTTTTATTTTATATATAAAAGCCCACCTTGTAATACAGAACTAAAAAGCACTAGCTTTTGATCTTCTGATCTTCCGTCCTTTCCTTACTGCTGGCTTCTTCCTTCATCGTAAAATAATAACACTTAAAATCGGGTCGTAAAAGATAATCGATCATTAAAACTCGAAAAAAGTTTTAGTCGTTTCATTTCTTTAGGCAAATGCACGCTTACTAGTTTCATTTTAATTAAACGGGAACGAGACTCGAACAAATCTCGTTTAGAACTCGAAAGATCTCATACTCGACTCTTAGGTCAGTAGAGAGGGTAGTCGATAGCTTAATACGACTTAAAAGATCAAAAGGAACTAAGATGGAAAAGAAATCAACTTAGGAAATTAAGTTCTAGTTCATTATACGATTTATGCATTTTCACGCTTAACTAGATTTCTTTACTTGAACGGATACGAGATGAGATCTCGTCTCGTTTAGCACTCAAGGATCCTTTCTTGACACTGGGGTCAGTAGGAAGATAGTCGGCAAGTTATTACGGCTTAAACGATCGAAAGAAACTAAGTTGCGAACGAAACAACTTAAAAGAATGAAATCTGAAAATTCACTGCGCAAGGCAGTAATTCTGGGGACTGCCCAGAACAGGGGAAATGGAAACAGGGGATGAGCCCTGTACCGTTGGAAAGTTTGGGATGTCTAGTTTACGCTCCAATTTACGGATCGCAAATCCGATAAACGAACTAAAAGTTATTGAAGTTTCTGGCAAGGGTCGCAAAACTGCCGCGCTAACCCTAGTTGCTCGATAGAATCGATGTATAACTTCTTAGGTTCGTTCTAAGTTCTCGTACTTGATTTCTCATGAAATTTCACTCTCAAGGCAGTCAACACGTACTACCGTACGTGATGAACTCCTTCTCAAAACTCGTCCAATAGCACGACGTTCTAAACGTCGGCTTCCAACTATCAAGTACTAAACCAACAAGTTAACAATTTCCCGTTCTAGTTCTCGACTATCACTATAACTCATATTATAATAGCTCGAAAGCTCATGACGTCAACTACAAAGTCGTTCTCAAGTCCATTATAAACAATATTATCAAGTTAAAATTCTCATTCGACTTCTCGGTTATTAATTACGACTAATTGTTCGTCTCTTACAAAATTTTAAAAGTTATCGGATTTCATTCATTTTCTACGTCATCAAACATCATCTAACGAGATTCATTTTCATGCAACTCATCACTTCATATCATCACTATATCTCAACTTTATTCGAGATCTTTGTCTCTTACCAAATCAATAATTATTTTAGAAAATTCTGATTAAATTCATAGCATCATCTAATGTCATTAGAAACCATATTCTATCATCATTTTATCAATTAAACCAAGCTATATCAAACCCCTAATTTTTTTAATAATTTTCGGTACTTACACAAAGATTAAGAGGGTGATTTTCTTCATTAATCAACACCATTTAACTCTTAATCATACTATTATAACATCAATTGATCAATTGAAATCCAAATGCAATATTAAAATGCAAAACCCCCAATTTCAAACCCTAAACCCTAAATCGGTTTCAACATAACAAAGGGCTTTCGATTTCTCTTGGTTCTAATCACTAATTAAACACTTCCTAAGCATGATTATAACATCAATTTAAGGATTCAAAAATCCTACACAAATGCCCTAAATTTTCGGTAATACATAGAAGTTAGGGTTCATGATTTTCCTTCAATTTTAAATCCTAGAATTCATATCCAAACACTTCTAATTTCACTAATCCAAGATCAAAACATCTAGTTCATCAATCCTCAATTTCGATCCAAAGAAGAAAATAAAAAGAAAGGGATTTGTATGGATAGAAACATAGAGGAGATAATTACCTTGACAAATAATGAAGGAAGACTTAGGTTTTGATGGATGGATGAAGACTTGTGTGATTTCTTGCTCAAGAACTTGAAGATCCAACAATGGAGAAAATGAAATGAAGATGGGAGAGAGGGAGAGGGATGTCGTGTGTTTTGGGGTGGGAGGAGATGAGAGATTTAAATTGTGTAATAGATATTACTTAGGGTAATATGTGTAAAGTAGGAATAGTAATAGTAATAGGTGTCACCAATACTTAGGTTATAATAAGAAAATATCTATGCTAATATGAGAGAGAGGTCGTTCATAAGAGGGAAAAGAAGGAAAATACGTGCTTTTCCGACGCGATACGACGATACGGAAATCGAGCGACGAAATACGTAGCTCGGCACAAAATCGTCACAAACTGATTCGTCCAAAAATTCTGACGTATTAAACTTAATCGGAAAATAATATTTATAAAAATTAATTCCGACAAAAACTTGGGACGACACAGTCCGAGTTTCGTCCGGAAAATCATAAAAACGAACTTTCTCGGGCGAGTTCGTATCGCGATTTCGTGAATGTAAAAATCAGACGGTTTTCCGTTCTGAGTTCACGAACTAAAAATTTTTCGTACGCGCTAAACCTAAATACAGTAGTCGTCTAGCTGAATTCCGTAATTTATTTTTGGAAATGGATTCGACCGTTAGTCTTAGAATTCAAAATCGTAAACTTAGGCGTGCAAAGCCATTTTTATTATTAACTTTAAATTTTTAAGATCGTACGGAAATTCTGGGGTATTACATCTTCATCCTCATCAGTTTGGGTATCTTCATCACCCAAGTCCTCTTCAGCATCCTCAGCCTCATCACCATCATCAACTGCATCTTCATCCTCTGCATCATCATCTTCAACATCATCATCATTTTCTGGCACAGACTCTGCATCACGTATCGCCGATCCAAATGGCACAGCTTCTCCTCCAGCAAAGACTGCTTTGGCATCATTGAGTAATGCAGCAATCTCATTCTTGTGCATGCGAAGCTTCTTCATCTGGAACAGAATGGAGTTGTACTCCCTTTCCAGCTCTCGCAGCATCCTTGAAGAAATAGCCTTGAGGTTATGCTCACTCAGCATAGGCGCTGGCACAGATGATGTTGGCTTCTTTCTTTCCACAATACGAACAGAGAAACCCTCGATGTCCTTGGGATGAACAGCCTCGTTAAGAAGCTTGTCATGGATGACAATATTCTTTGAAGTGCGCTCAAACTACTCTCCCACTTGCATCAAATCAGGAAATTGTGAAGAGATAATACCAAAGATTAAACCAGGATAGCCTAGAGCCTTAGGCTTCGTCAGATTTCCAGCATGTTGAGTGACGTGGTCGAAGACCAAACGTCCAAAGTCGAAGGGCTTGAAGCGCCCTATCCCGTACAGTACCCTTGTTGTTTCTTGGCTTACTGTGGCGGTGTGTGAGGTGGGGCACCAATTTCTGACTGCAATCTTATGCAAGATCGCATACTTCTGTGACAGCATAGAAGAACTGATGGACATTTTTTTCCTCCACGTTCGATACACCCCGTGCGTGATCTCGCATGCAATTGTGTCCAAAGACACATCCTCCTCTTGCACTCCATGATCATCACGCCCAACAAATGCAGAGATAACAGCAGGAGAGAAATTAATGTACCTTCCTCGAATGTATGATTTGAAATGATAGCGAGATGAAGGGTTAGTAATACTCTTGGACATGTTGCAGTAGAATTCCAGCACAACCGCTCGCACATAACGACGAACAGGGAAGATAGTTTGATCCCACTTAGCGTCCTCGAGCAGCTTGTCCAGGCCAATTCCCTCCATATCTTCCTTCTTCACAGGTTGCTCATAGACCAGCTTCCTGTAGATCACATTATTTTACGCTTCAGCTTGCTCATCAGATTTGAATCTGAGAGCATCCACCACAGCATTTGATCTCTGAATGACCTCAGATGTTGATCTTCTAACTGGAGTAGCAGATGATGCACCTTGATGAGATACTTCGTGCTCAGAATTTCCAGCATCACTCTCCAACACATGATCATGCCCAGACTCAACTTCAATGGGCTGATTGGGATCCACACCTTTCTTTGTCTTAGAGACAGCCTTCTTCTTCTTCTTGGAAGATTCACCAACCTTCCCTTTACCCTTGGCTTCATGGGTAGCAGCAATCTTCTTAGCAAGTTGACCCCTAGTTCGAGTAGCTGGGGTCGCAGCAGGTTCCTTGATGGTTAAAGGAGTTTCTTCAATTCTGACTTTCTTCCTTGGAGGGTCAGAGAGTTTGCGAAGACGTCTCTTGGAAGGTCTTTGCTTCTTTGCTGCTGGCACAGACTCCTCACCAGGATTTTCTTCAAGTTCAGCCACAAACTCATCAAGTGCTGCTTCATCAATATCAGCCTTCTTATTAACAGTCGTAGCTTCCTTCTCAACGAGTTGGAATATAGGTATCACAGGAGGAATAATAGCCTGATCAGGAAAAGATTGAGAGCCTCCGGCAGAAGGTGCAGGTTGCCGGAGAATTGATCTCGAGGAAGAAGACTTGGATGGAGTAATCTTCTTCTTCATGGTAGCAACAGGAACATGGGCTTGTTCCTTCTCACTAGATTCCGTCTCAGATGCGGAGTCTTCTACGGTTTGTTTCTCCGGAGGGGGGGAGTGCTTTGACGGCGACTCAGTGACTGTCTTCGCCGGCAAGAAGGACTTAGAAAGAGAAGGCTTCTCTTTTGGAGGAATTGTAGGGGGATCCTTCTCTCCGGAGTCTGATTCAGAGTCGGAGTAGTCAACGATTCCCGTGGCTCAAAGTTGGGGTAGACCTCTTTTCTTCTTCTTACCATCTGCAGAGTAGAGACGGGAGATAGGAACATTATCATCGCTGGAATCATCAGAGAGATGCTGGGTTGAACGGCTTCCATCCGACATGATGAATATCAAACAGCAATATACGAACACAGCAGATATCTTTGAGAGAGAGAGACTTCAAAGCTAAGCAAAGATTTGTGAAATCTTAATGCAGAAGAAATCAAAATATATAAGCACAAAGACGGTGGATTTCTCTCTATAAATAGATATGTATGGAAACAAATCCCTACAAAATAGGAGATGATATGTATGTCAAGATTTGAAGAGATCCTTATCTCCAACGTTCAAATTTGAACGTAAAACATCCGTTGCCTACACTTGGAAGTCGCAGAGTTCAACACAGAAAGTAGCCATTGAAAGCTACAGAGATGACGTCAGCCCTTGTCAGCTCCAGCATACTACGTGTGCCATTGGTTGTGCCCACAATTCCTGGCACAGAAACACACAGAAAAACGAGAAACACCAAGAAAACCAAAAATGAACCAATAATGTACATATACATTGTGCTTGTTCAGAAGACCACAAGCACGAGGTCACTCTAGAGAGATTAGAGAGAGCAAAAACCCAATGAGGCTCGAAGAGATTCGAACCTCGCTGCATCCAATGCCTTAGTGAACAAGTCTGCCAATTGCTTCTCCGTAGGCATAAACTCCATGTCGAGTATCTTCTCTTCAATCAGCTCCCTTATGAAGTGGTGGCGAATGTCAATGTGCTTCGACTTAGAGTGGTGCACAGGATTCTTTGAGATATCAATTGCACTCTTGTTGTCGCAATAAAGGGTAAATGACTCGAAGGGCACTCCATAGTCTTCAAGCATTTGGCTCATCCACATGAGTTGAGTGCAAGCTGATCCTGCAGCAATGTATTCAGCTTCAGTTGAGGACAGAGACGCGCTCACCTGCTTCTTGCTGTGCCAGGATACTAGATTGTTGCCAAGGAAGAAACAAGCTCTAGATGTGATCTTCCTATCGTCTGGGCTACCTGCCCAATCCGCATCACTATACCTCACTAAGGATGTGGTGTTGTCCTTAGTCATCCAAATACCAAAATCACTGGTTCCTCGAACATACTTGATAATATTATTCACAACTAGAAGATGACTCTCCTTAGGATCCGCCTGGAACCTGGCACAAACTCCGGCGCTGTGGCTAATGTCTAGTCTACTGGCCGTCAAGTAGAGCAAACTTCCAATCATACTTCTGTATAGAGACTGATCTACAGAAGCACCTTCTGTGTCCTTGCTAAGCTTGATTGAAGTTGACATAGGTGTGCGACGCACCTTGGCATTTTCTAGTCCAAATTTCTTCACTAAGCTCCGAGCATACTTTGATTGAGTCACAAATATCCCCTCCTCGGATTGCTTGATTTGTAGTCCCAGAAAATAATGCAATTCGGCAAAAAGACTCATATCAAACTCCTTTGTCGTGTGTCCCACAAATTCCTGGATCAGATCCTGAGATACAGAGCCAAAAATTATATCATCAACATAAATCTGAATAATGATGATACCTTCCGAATTACTCTTATAGAAAAGAGTCTTGTCAGATCCTCCATGAACATATCCTTTGGAGATGAGATACTTGGACAGCGTATCATACCAAGCACGAGGTGTTTGCTTCAAACCATAAAGCGCCTTGTTCAACTTGTAGACATGATTGGGAAATTCTGGATCGACCAAGCCTGGGGGTTGTTCCACGTACACATCTTCTTGAAGAGTACCATTGAGAAAGGCAGTCTTAACATCCATTTGGTATAGCTTGAAGTTCATGCAGCATGCCATTCCAAGAAGTAATCGAACTGCTTCTAGGCGAGTGACCGGAGCAAAAGTCTCTTCATAATCAATACCTTCCTCTTGAGAATATCCTTGAGCTACTGGTCTTGACTTGTTACGAATAATCTCCTCCATCTCATCTGTTTTGTTGCGAAAAATCCATTTCATCCCAATCACATGCACATCAATGGGACGTGGCACAAGATACCAAACATTGCAACAGACAAATTGGAGCAATTCTTCTTGCATGTAGGCAATCCAATCTTCAATCAATAAGGCCTCCTTGACATTCTTTGGAAGAACTTTAGATACATAGCACATGAATGCAATGTTTGCCACCATATGTTTGTAGTCTCTTGCCACGTTTCTAGTTAATCTTCCTCTGGTGACATCTCCAATGACATTTGTTAGTGGATGATACTTAGATAGTCTTCTGGATGGACCTGGAGTAGTAGGGGCTATTTCGCCTGAGGTGGAGTCAGATGGAGCTTTAACTTCGACTGAATCAGTGGTCGTGTCAGTGGATCCGGTCTGTGTACTTGAGGATGTTGGCACAGACTCTGGCACAGGTAATAGTAGTTGTGCCTCCTCTTCTGCTTCTGCGTCTGTAGAATTAGTGAAGACCACATTAATAGACTCCATGATAGTCTTGTTTGCTTTGACATAGACTCTGAATGCTCTGCTGTCACGAGCATATCCCATAAATATAGCTTCAAGACCTTGATCATCAAGCTTTTGAGTGTATTTTCTGTCATTCAGAACATAGCACACTGTCCCGAACACATGAAGATGTTTGAGGTTGGGCTTTCTTCCCTTCCAGATTTCATAAGGAGTCTGATTTGTCTTTGGACGAAGATAGACTCGATTCACAATATAGCATGCCGTATTCATCGCCTCAGCCCAAAATCTGTCAGCTACATCATGCGCCTTGAGCATGGTTCTCATCATTTCTTGTAGAGTCCTGTTCTTTCTCTCAACAACTCCATTTTGTTGAGGTGTCTTCGGAGCTGAAAACTCGTGTGCTATGCCATTTTCAGCACAGAAAGTGATGAAATCTTCATTTTGAAATTCTCCACCATGATCGCTCCTTATTCTTCTCAAAGGAAGATCCTTCTCCAATTCTACGCAAATGCATAAGTCCTTAAAGCTTTTGAAGGCTTTCTATTTGTGTCGGAGAAATTCCACCCAAGTGAACCTTGAATAGTCATCAACACATACAAGAACAAACTCCTTCTTGGCTATACTTTGAGTAGGCATTGGTCCAATTAGATCCATATGTATTAGTTCCAGAATGCTAGAAGTGGTGATGCTTCGAACTTTCTTGTGTCCCACCTCAATTTGTTTTCCCAATTGACAAGGCCCACACACAACCTTATCATCAATCTCCAGCTTAGGGACTCCACAAACAGCATCTGCATTCAGAAGTTTCTTCATGCTCCTCAAACTTGCATGTCCCAATTTCTGATGCCAGGTTTCTGTCATTCCAGCACTAACTTGCATACAGACATGGGCGGGTGTGACAAGATAACACTTGTCATGAGATCTGCGACCAGTCATAAACTCAGCTCCATTCTTCACTACTTGACACGTACTTTCGTCGAATATCACTTTGTATCCTTCATCGCATATTTGACCAACACTGAGAAGATTGGCCTTAAGTCCATCAACCAAATACACATTCCGTAGAGGCGGCATTCCAGGTATGTTTAGAATTCCTTTCCCAATCACTGTGGCTTGATTTCCATCTCCAAAGGTAATGTGATCATCGAAGACATCAACAATATTGGTCAAGAAATTAGGATTTCCTGTCATGTGCTTGGAGCAAGCACTGTCCATGTACCACCTGTTATCCGCTCGTGCCCAAAGAGATGTTAGAGCAACATATGCAGTGTAGTTGTTTCTAGATTGAAACATTCTTCTTCTGTCACCAAGATAATATCTGCAGTGTGGCCTTATGTGTCTAGGGAGATCGCAATAATGACAGACTGGTCTGAATAGCTCTTCTTGTTGTGGTGGTTGTCCCTTCCTGAACTGATGATTCTGATTTCTTGGAACACTCCTTGATATGTGGGTCTGCATCTGTGTCTGCTTCTGAGGATTCCTTTGGGGATTTCTCGTTTGCCTCCTATTGTTGAAAGTATTTGACTTGAGAGCAGGATTCCCTTGAGATTTTTTGTTTTGAGGAACAAACATCACCTTCTTCTCCTTGTCTTCGACAGCCACCCACTGCTTTCCTTGGAAGCCTAAACCAGATTTGCTGGTTGAGCTCTGTCCAGCTTCAATAATTTTATCAAGCTTGGAAGTTGCATCACCATTCATCATCTTAACGAACTTATCCATCTGATCCATCTTGTGAAGAAGCATGTTGTTTTGATCGAGCAGAGACATATTCAGCACTTTCAGATTGTCTTTTTCCTTCGTCACTTCCTCAATTTGGGCATTGAGGGTTAAGTTGATTCTTCCAACTTCATCACACTTAATGATCAGGTATTCGTACTTCTTAATCATTGACTCCTCATCCACGCTATCTGCATCACTTTCTTCATCCAATGGATTATTCTTGCTAGTGGGCACAGACTCAAGCACAGGAATGAATGGTTGTACCACAGATATTGCAACATGAGCAACCTTTTCATCAATGTCACTCTCACTATCATTTGTGTCCTTGTCACTGTGGGTGGCAACATATGACTTGCCTTGCCTCCGCGTTGTATTGATGCATTCATGCTTGAAGTGTCCATAACCATGACACTCATGACATTGAGGTCCAGTCTTTGGAGTGCACTGGGAGTCTTCCTTATCCAATTGACTGGATTCTGATTTACTTCCTTTCTTCTTGTCAAGCCCTCGTTTGGCCAACTTCTTAAACTCCTTCTTGAATAACTTTGTGACTAGGGCCATTGCTTCAGCAGCTGCTATTTCTCCTTTTGGCACAGTCGGAGCCTCAGGGTGCCAGTTGTGTGCTTGAAAGGCAATTCCTTTCCTTTCAGCGCTTTCACTCTTCTTTCCCATCTCAAAAGTTCTTAAAGATCCAATGAGCTCATCCAGTTTCATGCTAGCAAGATCTCTTGCTTCTTCAATTGCAGCCACTTTGTACTCGAATCTGTTGGGAAGAGATCTTAATACCTTTCTGACAAGATATTCATCAGTGTACTTGTTCCCAAGGGCCACACTTTCATTAATAATTTTCAACAGCTTTGCATGAAAGTCATTAATCAACTCATGTTCTTCCATCCTCCATAACTCGAATTGGGTTGCTAGTTGTTGAAGACATTGCCCTTTCACACGATCATTTTCTTCAAAGGAGGTCTCTAGAATATCCCATGCTTGCTTTGTTGAATCGCATGTGGAAATAAGGGAGAATATTTCCATAGTAACAGATGTATGAATGGCATTCAGTGCAACCTGATTCATCCCCGATTCTTTCTTTTCAGCTTCCGACCAGTCTTTCCTGTCTTTGACTTTGCCAGCATTGGGTTGGCCCGTGGCTATGATGGGAGGTTTGAATTCTAACTTTATCGTCTCCCACGCCTCTTCATTGATGGCTCTGATGTGTGCCATCAAACGAATCTTCCAATATCCATAGTTGGATCCATCAAGAATTGGTGGTTTCGTCATCGAACTGCCACCTGTGGAAGTCATTGTGTCTTATCACGAACGCAGCAACACGTTTAGATGTCTGTCCCAAGATCAACACCTGTAAGATCGGTGTACCGCTCTGGTACCAATCGTAAGATCTAAACGTATACTTTATGCATATAAAATTTTTTCGCGTTACTGAAAAACTTAGCACAGACAGTATAACAGAAACAATAAACTGTGCTGAAATAAAAGACACACAATATGGTAACCCAGTTCAGTTTTGCAACCTACGTCTGGGGGGCCTTTGCCCAAGAGAGATCCAATCCACTATTAAAAGAAATAGCTACAGAGGATCTTACACATACAGGTCACCACCTTATGCTATCCTTTCGCTCACCCTCTTCCTAACGTCACGTGAATTCGTGATTGACGATCTACAATCGCTCAACCTAAGTCCGAACCGCCAGTTCGACCCTTAACTCTCTTTAGGAACTAATTTATCAAAGATAAACTCTCACAATAATTCGTGCTCTCACAATATAATACTCTCAAGTAAGTATAAGCACTCAAATAATAAAACATGGGCGGCCCCTTCCTCACAATGTAGATGTCGAATATATATAGGCGAAACCCTAGATCTCTTCTCCATCATGTATATCTCTTTAGATCTTCTTTCCTTGTGAGGATAAGGCTTAGGGAACACGTCTCTTATCTGCTTGATATGTATTTTGTCTGCATCTATCATAAACTTGGAAAAGATCCTGCAAAATCCGCGCCGATAAGGTAAGTCTCTGCCAGACTATTCCAGGTTCCCTTAGCACAGACTGAAGCACACATAACAGAGTTTGTTCTACGCAGCGGCTTCAACACTTCAGCTGTACTTTTGGCTACATAAACTTTGCCAAAATCTTCGAGCAGTATCACCTCTTGAGCAGCAACACCTCAAATCCAACAAATTTTTGAATTTTACAATTTCTCTAACTTAAAATCGTGTTTATGGCTATAGCAAAATTTTAAAATTTTATACATTATTTGGCGCTTGTACCATATATTATTAATCTTCCTCTTCTTAACCCAAATCTCAGTTTCCCTCCTAGAAGAACATATTCCGTTCGCAAGCATCGTCTCAACCCAAATCTCATGTTCGCTCCTACAAGAACACTATACGGGTTTTTAATCAACTAATTTGCCATCTTCGCCTACAGTCGTCCTCTTATTTTCAGGTATTTGTGGTTCAATTATTTGTATGTGCCTTAATCGAACTAAGGTTTTCACTTCTTTCATCTTCCTGTTTTTGGGGGAATTTCTTTTGGGTTCAGGGAAATACAAGTTACACAGATTTGATGTTAAATTAGCATATATTTCTTTGTATTATTACCAGCATTGGTGTCTTTGAACTAATAGATTATCTTCTCTTTTTTTCAATCCACCCTGCATTTTTTAGATGGATCTTACCTCTGTTGTAGTGTATTATGGTGGTGTATGGATTAATGATTTGTACCAAGGCGGTAAAAAATTATTGTTGATATTATCGAGTGACGAACGTTCATTTTCTGTTTTCCTAAGAAAATTTCAGTCAAACATAAGTGGAGTTAAAAACTTTGCTGGAATATGTGTAGTATCTTGTTTGGTTGGTTCTCCAATAGAAGATGGTAGTGTTGCATGTCTTAATGTAACTAATAATGTTGAGCTCAATTTTGCTTTGGAGAATGGTGTTAGAAGGTTCTATGCCACTGTGTCATCACCTGTGAAACCTTGTAACCAACCAGATGTGACGAATCTGAAAAGGAAACATGTTGATAAGTCATCAATTGATGAGTCCTATGTTGGTGATCGTTGTCAATCTGGTGAGGACAATGATGATGACGATGACGATTTTGATCCAGACGATGGTGTTAGTGATGACAGTTTGGATGATGAGGATTCGTATCAGTACAATTCCTTTTACAACGACGGGGAGCCTGCTCCACTTTTCCATCCATTCCTTCACAACAATCAATTTGTGACTCCGTTTTCCAATAATTCACCACCCCATAGTATTTACCATCCTCAACAAGTGAGTTCTAATAAGGCACCCACACATGGGACACACTTGGATCAAGCAATTGTACCTGTTACTGATTGTAGTATTGAGGGCGACTTTCAAATGAAGTTCAGTACCGATGATTTGGCTTTAGGTGCTATGTATATTGATAAATCAAGCTTGATGTATGCTGTTGGTCTTTATCATTTGACTAATGAGTGTGAGTTTTTAGTTGAGCGTTTAAGTGCAACGAAGTATTATGTGCATTGTAAGTTCCCTGATAGGTGCCAATTTCATATGCGGTCTGCTGCTCCTTGTGCAAAGGGTATTTGGAGAATCACACATTAGCAAGCACCTCATACATGTGAGTTGGACTCGAGAGTTAATAAGCACCGGACCATGTGCTCCAATGTTGTCGGTGCTTTTTTTGTTCCCCGTCTAATGGTTCGAGGTGCTATTTTGCGCCCCAAGGAAATGGTACACTATCTTCAATCAGAATTTGGTTTCAAGGTACGTTTTATCTTTCCAAAATAATTAACAGCAATTATTTGTCATTTTTGAATACTGCTTATCATTGTATAATTTGTTAATTAACAAAATTATCTATTACAAATTTTGTTACTACACAAATAAATTTCTTACAAGTTCAGTTACAAAATGACTTACAAATTTATACCAATATCTTTTAGATATCATATTCAGTGGCATGGGCTGCCCACAATCGTGCCATACAACAGATATATGGTGACAGTGATGACTCCTTCAGACGCTTGCCCGGCTTCTTACATATGACTGAAACTTGTAATCCAGGTTCTGTGGTTTCTTTGCAAACTGATGAGAATAATGTTTTTGAATGTGCATTTATGGCTCTCAGTGCTTGTATTTCCGGTTTTGCATCATCATGTCGTCCTGTTATCTGTGTTGATGCTACACACTTGAAAGGTAAGTTCAAAGGAGTTATGTTTGTAGCTGCGTCTAAGGATGCTAATGAACAATTTTTTCCGCTTGCATTTGGTATTGGCGATAAAGAGAATGATAGATCATGGATATGGTTTTTGTCTGAAGTGAAGAAAGCATTTGTGTAGAAAGATGATTTGGTTATTGTTTCTGATCAACATATTAGCATTAGCAAAGCGGTTGAGACAGTATATCCTGGAGTAATGCATGGTCTTTGTTGTTTTCATATTCAAAAAAATCTTTCCAAATACGGTGTTAATGTTGTCAAGGCATTCCAAAAAGCAGCATCATGTCCTCGAAATGAGGACTTTTATCACCTAATGAATGTTATTGAGGATATGTGTCCCAAAGCTGCTCGTAGGTTGTCTGAGATTGATCCTATTTGTTAGGCTAATTGTTTTTTTGCCTGTTAGACGTTATGGTGTGATGACATCCAATGCTTGCGAAAATATCAATTCAACGCTACGCTGGGCCAGAACATTACCCGTATGCACTCTACTTGACTGTGTTCGTTCTATGATATGTGGTTAGTTTGTTGAGAGGCGTCAGCTAGGGTTAAGCCGTACACATGAACTTTCTCCTAGAATTGCAGATGAACTTGCTATTAGAATTGAAGAAGGCTTCACAATGGTTGTCGAACCCATTAACTCCACTCGCTTTTGTGTGAAGAAAACTGGGAAAAGTTTTATTGTTGATTTAGATTTACATTCTTGTTCCTGCCGAGAGTTTGATCTTAACATGTTCCCTTGTTCTCACGCATCTGCTGCAATAAGGTCTATATTTTAAATCTTAAGTTCATAATTATCATATTTTCTTCATAATACTTGTACTGATCTTTTTCTTGCTTTTGTAGCTCGGCAAAGGAGAAGCCTATATCTTATGTTTCGCATCTCTTCACAACTCGTAACTTGTGTGACATGTATGTTGGTGATGTGAACCCAAATCCATCACGTGATGATTGGATTCTCCCTCTACATGTACGAGATACGATTGTCCATCCTCCTGGTAATCTCCGTCAAGCTGGAAGGCCCAAGACAAATGCATTGTATCTTTCTGTGAGTCCTCACGCTCTTCATCTCATTTTTGCTCTCGGTGCAAGCAACGTGGCCATTACAATTTCACATGTACTGCATATGTTTGTACTTCCAAACCAACTTTTTCAAAAGCACCAAGAACTACGTGAAAACCGAAGGCTTGCAGTATTTATCGTGACACCAGTCATACACGTAGGAAATGTCCTCATCTGGTGGATTGAATTTGTATTTGATGTTTTGTTCTCACTTATATATTAAATATCTATTTCGAACATCTTATTCTATGATGTAGTACTTATACATTTTGTACGATTTTTACTCTATTACTTGGTTTAGTGACTTAGTTTAAATTTTTGGAGAACATTTGCTGTTACGCATTTTTTTTGTTTATGGAAACTTCTACATCATTTTTATATGATGTAAACAGAATATTGTTGTCATTCACAAGAAAAATATTAACATATTGTGGAGTGACCCAAAAAATAACTTTTTGGATGAATAAAAATATTATGAAAATCTGGTGGAGTCAAAGTCACAAAATTAATAGAAATTATTGTGGAGTAACCAAAAAATTATGAATTTTTTTTAGTGTAACAAAAACAAATTCAAAATTTTGTGGAGTCACAAAGAAATTTGAAATTTTTGTGGAGTAACAAAAACTTATGTCATTTTTGTAGAATAACAAAAAATTATGAAATTTTTGTGGCGTAACAAAAAAATTTGTATTTTTTGTGGAGTATCAAAAAATTTATGCTATTTTTTTAGATTAACAAAAATATTATGAAATTTCTGTGAAGTAACAAAAAAACATCTAATTTTTGTGGAGTAACAAAATTTATTTAAATTTTTGTGGTGTCAGCACTTGAATATTTTATGAAGTCACTAAAAAAATTAATAAAAATGTTATCAAAATTTTGTGGAATCACAAAAAAAATTACATTTTTTGTGGAGACACAAAGAAATTTGAAATTTTTGTGTAGTAACAAAAAACGTTTGACATTTTTGTAGAGTAACAAAAAAATATGAAATTTTGTGGTGTAACAAAATAATTTATAATTTTTATGGAGTAACAAAAATTATGTTATTTTTGTGGAGTAACAAAAATATTATTAAATTTCTGTGTAGTAACAAAAAAGTTGAAAATTATTTTTGTGGAGTAACAAAGATTAATTAAATTTATGTGGTGTCAGCAACTTGAATATTTTGTGGACTCACTAAAAAATATTAATATTTTTGTGTAGTCACAAAACATAATCAAACAAATTGATTGATAAAGAACATAAATTCAACATAACATAATCAAACAAATTTTTGTGTAGTCACAAAACTAATTGATTGATAAAGAATATAATCTAACATGTATATATCTGACTCGATGCAAGAACATAATACAACATAAACATCATGAAATATACTTAACACATCCCAAATTTGAGAAGTAACAAAACAAAAATAAATATTTACATCACAAACATACAAAAATAGCATACACATATGAAATCATGTTCATTGGGCACCCAAACCTCTCCCATTTAAAATCTTCCAACAAAAGACTATGCCAAAACGCATAAATGACCTGCACTATCACATCAACTTCCCAAATCCTAACCTAAAAATATTTAGTTTAAAAATCTAACTCCATGAAACCAACTCATCAATCAATTGTTGTTTTAACATCCAACAATTTTAACACCTGCACATAACTGTGTTGACTTGCCAGCTTGTGTACTTCCGTCCGTACTGTACTTGAATATTCTTAGTGCAACAGCCTTCCTATAGTCCACCATGTCCTTCTTAATGAAGCTCAGTCGGAACGATCTCTCTATGATTGCCTCCATAGTCCTGAGCACATAGCCTCCTGTTTTGAAAGTCTGTTTTGTATTTCTAATTGTCATTGTGGCTTTGTCAATGTGGGTGATGCTCCAACTTGGGACGCTGCTCAAATCTTCGCGTGCCGCGTAGAATCCACTATAAGTGAGCACCTGTGGCAGCCATCGTGAGAGAGCAATCAAAATCTTGGAGGATTCTTTCACATCGTCTGCATCAAACTTGTGTGCCTTGGAATCGTATATGATCAAGTTGTGAGTGGAGAATTCGATTTCCAATGGGCCCATCCGTAAATCCCATTGAAAACAGTAACAAGATGTGTCAACATACAATATATATATGGTTAGAAGTTGTTTTGAACAATGACTATCAACTATATACATTGTTCAGAATTCATAAAAAATATAGAACAATCCACCCATACACTGTCTATGAAGAAATTTTTATAATCCAATATCTATCACTAACAAAATAGTTTAACATTTTTGTGCAGTCACATAAAATTATACAAGTTTACAACCAATGACAAAAACCTACTCATTTTTTAGTTGACTCACAAAAATGTGCTTTTCTGTCAAAGCAGCTTAATTATTTTGTTCTCCTAGAATCAGCTTTTCTGTCACTTCTCATACATGATCCATAGGTGTTTTATTTATGTGTTTTTTATGTATCTATTATTTTATGTATCAGCACAATTACAAATTACATCATTAAAAATTACGCAGTCATATTTCCACCACTCTTGCTGATTCTTCCATCGTGGTTTTTCAGCTTGAACATATTGTGCTAATTTGTACAAGTGTGATACAGAAATTGCTTCATCCTTCTCAGGGTTGAACTGTGTCATTATCCCCTCGCTGTTATAATGCTGCCAAAGCTCGTAGAGTTCCGTCTGTTGTACAAGTAACATAATCATGAACATAAGAACATTAGATCACAACAAACCAATAACTTAAAAAAATACCTAATATAATATACTAACCATAAATGTCGGTGATATGATGCCCATTCGTTGATCAACAGACTTAACCTTTGTAAATTCTGGAAAACTGTGGAGGCAGGACAGATATGCCTCGATGTGCGCCAGCCTCAATTCTTAGGTCTCATCCTCTATCACCTTGAACCATTTTGCATCAACATGGGCAGGAAGTCCTACATTCCTCCTATAAAGATTTAAATCAACAAATTCTCCCTAAGTCAGAAGCAACAACAATATTCTAAAAATTTAGTAATTGACATAATATATTTAACAATTTATAATATTACGTGGCATTGCTGTTCTTGAACTTCAGATAGTCTATTCCCCGTTTCACATTTTCCAAGAATGGACTGCACAACACCGCTGTTTTTCTCCTTGTCCTCACCAAGGTCCAGTCTAACTTCGATGGTCTTTGAGTTTTATCATCCAATTCGCTTGTTGTAGCGGTCTGCATCCTTGTTATAGGTGAAGTTGATTGACCTCCACTACCAGAAATGTTTTTCCCTTTTGTATTCAGCTATTGTTTCTTTGTCTCAGCTACCATTTGTGTCACAGCGTGTGCACTATTGCAAGCTTCTTCCACGAAATCAAGTGGTTCATCTCCAAAAGCAGCGCTGTGTTCTGGAGTCTTGTACCCTGATGAATTTTTCTGTACAAGTCCATATAGAGAACAAGAGTAAACCTTTATGATTCCACAAGGACAAAATGTGCAGCAACAAACATAATATCAAATTTCTTAACATTCAATTTAAAAACATCACTTTTATGCTCAAACTCAGGATATCAACCTTAATATTTTTGATCAGTAACAAACTCAAGATATCACTCATCAAGCATGAACTCATATTTTTGTGAAGTAACAAATTTTTATATCATATTATTTGGAAGTAACTCATCAAACATTTTGTTTCATGAAGCATACTATTGTTTAAGATTATTATACAACAAGTATACAGACCATTTTAGCATAAAAAAATAATTCAAGTACTAGCATCTTAGGCACCATTAACAAAGAAAAAGTGGTTTGTACCATTTTACTCATCTTCTGTTAAGTAACAAAACAATTTCAAATTTTATGCAGCAGTAACATGTGTCCAAGTTCATAGAAATTAAATGATGCTTTATAGTATTACCGTCTTAATGAATCCCTAGTTTATTCAAATATTTCAATTAGGAACTCATATTTTTTATCAGTAACAAACTCAGGTTATCACTCATTATGACTTTTGAACACTAAATAACAATTTTGGTGACAAACCTCGGTTTGTACTAGCCCACAATCTGTCACGATGTTCTCCACCACTCCTGCTAGCTCCGTATCATTGTATTCTCCCCCGGTCAAATGGGACGGTGATTAACGATTCAATTGTTTTTTCCCTTAAAAATATATAATATCAATCACGTTTTCAACAACAAAATTATAAAATTTTTAGCATAAACATGTTCCTCTAACCAAGAATTTCAACATACATAATACCTCATTACTTTTGACTTCTGCCTTACAAACACTCACATTCTTTTTGGCCCCAACATCTGTCATAGGGCTTCCAAGATTCACTGGCTGCTGCTGAGTTACAATCTGCAACATCACACATTTTTGGGTTATATGCTTTCAACAACAATTTTTAAAAATAACATTGTTAAAAAACCTCCTCTGTTATTTTGCCGAAAAGTCTGGAAGGCGAATCTGCAGCCCTGTTCTCCTTTGATTTGCTTTTCTATTTTTCCATTGCAAGACGAAATCAATATTATATTTTGAATGCAAAAATAAAATAACACAAATTGAAATCACCCAATTTACCGTCTCTCTCACTCGGTTCAGCCGTTCCTCTTCTTCTTCATCTCCATCTATCACAACAGTTGGACCATCCTTCATTCCACTAACATCTGCCCCAGATGTATCGAAAACAACATGAACCCCTGGTAGCACCTGCTCCTGCAAAAAACAACCGATTCAGCTTACATAGATTATTATTTATATTTATAAAACCTCACTTATAACTTCCACATCTTACCCCTAGTTTCTTCACAACAATTCCTGCAGTTACTGCGGCAAACTTATTAACCACATCATCACTCATCAAGATGGATGTGATTAATTTTGTTGCCTCCTTCACACTGATGAAATCACCAGAATCATGTCCCACTTCTTTACGTCTCTTTTTCACAGCCACAACTCTAGGATCCATTTCAGCTTCTTCATTGTCAGACAATGACAATGTTGGAACAGTCACATCGTAGTTGGAAAAATGCATCTTAAAGGGCTCTTCCTCTGCTTTCAATGTTTCCCAATAAACGGACTCCAGTTCATCGTCAGATGGCTTCAACGTCTCCTCTATCTTTATTTATATAAAAAAAAAACACAAAAGTACAACCATAAATCATATCTATAACTCATTCAACAAATTTAATTTACTTACTTAACCGATTATTTACCTCTTCAATCATTTCCATCAGATGTCCAAGGGATGATGAATAATCATACCTCAACATCCTGGGAATAACAGTTTCATTCCTCAGTCCAGATTCTTTCCCTACCTCGAGAAATGCACACATGATCCATGCCTTGTTGCCAAACAACCATAACAACAAAACACCAATATAAATACATCAGCTCCGGAAGAATTAGTAAAAAACAGGACAAGACATAAATGCAGATTCAATAAAAGGACAGAGCAACTTCCAATAAAAAACATACCAAGAATGCAGTGACAAATCCATTAACATGATATCTGGTGCTCTTGGTTTCACCCTTCTTATGCGTTTTGATTGAATCCAGGTTCTGTATGAGGTGCTGGTATGACAAACTACCCCAAGGGAAAGCCTCCCATAGCTTTTCATTCTCCACTAAAGCCCAAATCCACTCATCAATTGTCTTAATTTTTTGCACTCCCAGAAGCACACTATATACAAACAGAATTTTGGATGCTTTTAAATATTCCTCCCCAGTCCTAAATTTAGAGGCCTTGTAATCATCCCACAACCTTCCAAAACTAGTTTTGGAACCCACATACCAAGTCGCATACAATGAATTCAGACTGAAAAAATGTCTCTGTTGGGAAATTTATTAGTATAAGTTTTGATGAATTCCAAAACCGACTGACCCCAACCGAGTAGATGTTGCCAGAACCTAATGTTAGAATTTAGGCTCGCTGTTTGAGCAAAGTTAAGATTTTATCTTTACAGGTCTCCAGCTGAAGATGGCAACAAGGCATTACTCAGACAGAACATCGGTTTTGTTGAAAGATAACTAAGAGTTCTTTTGTTCAGATGGAATGAGGGGGAAGTCTTCAGAACATCAGTTGTGAAGGAAACCAACTGAGCGTTCATCAGATGAGAAGCAGTAGAGAGGAAGAGAACATCAGATGAAAAGGAAGTCATCTGAGGGTTCAAACCCAACTGAGTAAACACACGGAAGACAGTTGAGTGTTCAGTTTCACAACCTCAGTTGTAGAATCCAACCAAGAAGTCCAACTGCTTGAAGTTCAAAGTCAGCTGAGAGTTCAACAGCTCGGAACATCAGCTGAAGACCACTCAGATGAAGATCAAGACTTTCAACCAACTGACCAAGGTTGACTGTCAGGAAGGTTAAGATTTGAATTTCAAAAGGAAGTCACATGAGGGTTTGACCGTTCAGTCATTACCCCATTTGGCCCAACACAAGGCTGTCTCAGATGGAAAGCAGAAGAGCACAGATGCCATATCGGGAAAGTCTGCAGAGATGAGAGACAAGCCATCGCTATCAAAGAACAGAGATCAACAGCTCCTCCAACGGCTAGTTGATTCTCTCCGCCTATAAATAGAGGCTTCCATTCATTGGAGATTAGGGTGGTAGACACACAAGAGAAGACACACGAGACGAGACAGAGCGAAAGAAAGAACTATATTCCTTACTTGAGCTGAATTAGATTTAGCCTCTAAGAACATCACTTGTTGAGAGTTCTAGAGCATTAGATTGTGTCTGAGTGTCTTTAGATCGAACCTTGAGATCACTTTGTGAGAGTTCATAGAGTGTTAGATCCCAGCTCACTTCTTGTTCGAGCTGTTAGTTGGAACCTTATCTTTTATACCTGAAAAGGTTTCAGGACCCTACTCTTCCCGTAATTGAGTAGTTAGGTTGCCAAGTACCCGCAAACTTGATATAGGTTGTTAAGTACCCGTAAACTTAACTGTATAGGTTGATAAGTACCCGTAAACTTATTACGACGGTTGCACAGCCCGGGTAAGCCATGTGGTTTGTCCAGAAGAACTTGGACAGAGTTGTGTGGACTCACAACTCCCCGTGGACGTAGGAGGGTTATCTCCGAACCACGTTAAATCCTGTGTGTCTGTGTTTATTTCATTCAGTTATTTATTGCATTATTAACTGACCTAACTAACCGGCATACAAATCTGCATCTTTGCATATTCAACTGTTTTAGTTGTTGACCAACCCTGCACTAAAAGCGTGAGTTGATTTTAATGAGTTTAATTTTCCACCACATTCCGCACAGCCGCACTCTTCCAGCTGAGGTTGCTTACTCAGCTGTGAGATTCCAACTGCGTCCGTTTTACTCGGTTGAAGTAATTTTTAAGGATTAAGTTTTTAAAATCCTAACTGGTGTATTCCCCCCCCCCCCCCCATACACCAGTAACTCGTTCCGGGACCATCAGTCTCTTTCTGTGAGGGTTGAACTCTGAGCCTCCAAACAGAAGCCCCGTAACAAGTGCAAATTCTTGACGCCGAAACTTCACCACCATCCCCTTTACCCAAAAACATAATTCCCGAGTAGTGTAAGCTTTTTCAGTTTTCTTCACTATTTGGTAAGTCATGAGCTCGTGTACTGTGCTCATTGACTTCCCCAATTTCCCTGGAAAATCATAAAACCTGCCAAAACAAGAATTTTCAAATTGATTGAAAAGCGACACCCCTTGATTGTTTAATGTCGTTCGGATGCTATTGAGCATCTCCTCTTTACAGTGGTGATTCACCCTTTGGCTAACTCCTTGTAGCAGAGGCTTCTTGAACCTCTAGCCCTCCTACATATAACAATAGTACTTTGTACATTAACAAATTCTCTACAAATATTTCAAGCAGAAAATCATATTTTTGTGAAGTAACAAAAATTTGAAACTTATTTTTTTGAAGTAACTCAGCAAAAATTTTGTGTCATGAAGCATAATATTCTATAAGGTTATTATACAACAAGTATACAGAGCATTTTATCAATAAAAAAATTCAAGTAGTAACATCTTACGCACCATTAACAAAGAAAATGTGGTCAGTACCATTTTAGTCAACTTTTGATAAGTAACACAACAAGCATGCACTCATATTTTTGTGAAGTAACAAATTTTTGCAACAACTTTTTTAAAAGTCACTGAGCATTGTAGCATCAAATTTGAGCAAAATTTTTTTGGGAATGAAGCATACTATTCTTTAGGCTTATTATAGAACAAGCATACAGAGCATTGTAGCATCAAATAAATTGAAGTAGTAACATCTTAGCCAACATCTTAGTCAACTTTTGTTAAGTAACAAAAAAATATCCAACAATTTTAAGCAGTAACATTTGACCAAAATATTGACAAAATATAACCAATTTCTGTGAACTCACAAAAACAAAACCAGTTTATTTGTTCATTACCAAAAAAAAAATTACCAACCATGTCAACATCTTCTATCCGTTGTTTCTTTGCATTATTTGACCAAAAACACTTCACTCGTGCATCTTTAATCATGAAAAAGATAGATCCACAACAGATTTCCCTTTTCAATTACATTTATCCATAAATTCAACTAATATTTTGGTGGACCACTTATGTGGGGCTTCGAAAAAGTACACAAAAGTTCACTTTTGACAAAATTTGGGTAATATTGTACCCTATTTAACAAAAATGCCTTAATGAATGTAGATGAGTTATATACGGTTCTCATTCATTTATTAGTTTTATTTTCTGTCTCTTCCCTCTCATTCTCTCCACTAACCCACAATTCTCGCTACTGTTCATCTTCTCCTCCTTCATACCTCCGTTGTCCGCCATCTCGATACCGCCGTCGAATTTCACGCCATTGTCGCTCCATTCCGCCGTTGCCGCCACCGTCGTCGTCGTCTTCCTCATTTTGAATGTTTATATGCAGATTTTCTCTCTCTTCTTCTCTCTTCTCTTCTCCTCCATTCCTCCTTCATCCCCACTCATTTCTGCAGCCGTCTGCAACATCCAGAACCACCACACCAAATATTGTCGCCGAAAATTCATAGATCTCGCCGGAAATCCATAGATCTAAAACTGGAGTAATGAGTTTATTTGAATTTTTTTTAAAATTTATGATCTTTTTTAGACTTGGTTTTTAGTCATTTATAGGTTTTTCGTTGAGTTTCTAATGATTTATAGTGTATTTGGGTTGAATTCTGAGCGATTTCGATGTATTTGTGTAGATTTCTGGTTTCTTTTTGTTGTAGCAGAGCTGCTGTTGTTGTAAAAACCCATTGATACGCAGTACGTATTTATAAATACGTATTTGTAAATTCGTATTGCGTACGTGATAAACTTGTTATGTTTTTGTAAATACGTACCGAGTTATCAAGTAAAATACAGGTACACGCGGTACTGTCACAGCCCGAAATCATGTGTGTAGGAACGACTAGACTCCATTGGAGTGTGAAGGTGAAACCATCAAATAAACACATCACTTATGTCACAACTCAACTCGAATAGTGACCAAATACTATTCTGGATGAATTAAGAATGAGAAATCATCAAACAAAAATTTGACTCGACAATGAATCAATTAAGGAAATAAGGAATGAAAGCGATAATGAAAATGAACATGCTTTCAACCGAACTCTATAAGAAACGACATAATTAATTTACAACGGTTTCTCAAAAATAGTGTTAAGTATTCAGACTTTACGTCATTCAGAATATAAAGCAAATATAGTTTAGGCGTTGTTTTGAGCAAACTTCTCATTGTATCATCAACACAACAGAGTATTTCAAAAATATAGACACAATCCAGCGGAAGACATCACTGCTCATAACAATTACATGTATGAAGACATGTAACTGTCGACTGAACATCCAAAAGATTAACACACCACTAAGACCATCCACACCATCCTCATCCACAGCTAACCTGCACGTTTATAAATACATATAGGGCTGAGTACTTCGTACTCAGTGAACACGATGCCAAAAACAGTTTTAAAAGCTTGCTCTTAGAGCTATATAATTGAATTTGTCTTGCCACTGCATCACAAGTGTTAGGATATTTGAAAATATTTTACTTGTGAATGCATAAATCATTTTATCATTTTCAAATTCACGACTGCGCAGTCAAAACATATATATAAACAGGCATGAATCATCTACCACATCAACTTTGTGTTGAGAAGTAGACCTCCTTCTCAAGCACTGTGACCGGCTAACCCGAAGTAAAGCTCACAGTCACCATCATCAATCAATTAACTACACGTGGGTTCCCGTTTTCCACAGGATGTAATACTCATATAGATGATAAAGCATACCAAACTCAGAATAATGGCAAGTCAATTAATTTTAAAAACTCACATAATATTACTCAATAAGTAATAGCATTTGTCGGAGTTTTGGTTTTAGAAAAGCCCACCTTACTTCTGGTCTTTTGAAGTCGAGGTTGCTTACTTTACGCTTTCCCAATTACTTCACAGTCCCGCTCAGCCCTTCAATAGCAACATCAATTAAACTCGAGCTTATCGACTCGAAAAACGTATCATAGACTTAGGGCTTGGCTGATGGACTTCTACTTGACTCGGGTTTTTCTTAAATTATCTAAACTTTTCTACATCGATAACTTTCTCGATTTCTTGTTCTTGAATCATCGTCTTAACTCGGTTTCTGATTGTTTCTCAAACTTAGAGTCTCGTTTCTAATATATTATTTCAATCTTTACGTACATCGATAAGTTACTACTTAACTCGCCTTAATTTCTCATGAACTCAAGTTATATAATTTCGGCGAATTAATACGTCAAATTTCAACTATTAACATCACAAATCGTTCAAACACAGTTGAGCACTTATTTCAACAATCAAGCATTCATTCGAAACTCAAACGTTCACTTCATAAACAGGTAGTAACATCAATATTCAAACATCGGCATCATACTCAAACATCAATGTCAATATTCAAACAGTTATAAATAATTAACTTAGTGATTAATTTACTAGGAAGGTTAATCATACTCAATCATTTAATCACGTTAATCATACTCAATCATTTAATCACATTCTAATATCGAATTTTCATAAACAATTCACGTCTTAAACACAAACATTTAATAACTCATGTCTCGAACACTTGCACATAATAACGAGTTATTGCTCGACTTTTAACTTTTATAAACTTATAACTTCAACTCTAACGAAAATCATTTCGTTAAACTCAAATAATAATCATTTTTGAATTTATTATTCAAACTTCTACTTCGTATTTGTTGACTCTAAAATACGTCCTTATTTTTCTCAAAATACGTACTCATACACGTATAGGATCTCAACTACTCCCTCCGTATTTGAAAAAATGTAATGTTTGCCCAAAAACACCGTAATTGAAAAAATGTAATGTTTCACTTTATGGACTCCTATACCCTAAATATTCCTCTATATTTACATCAATATGCCATTACTTTCCCCTTAATTAACAAAATCTAATTAAACTAATCTAATCTAATTAACTTAATTTAAACAACCCACCCCAATTAAAAATACAACCCAAACCCAAAATCCCCAAACCCAAATCCATTTCTGCAGCCCATTTCCCCCAAATACTTAATCGATTCTCTCCCACCCCAAACCCTAAATCGGCGCAGCTTCCCTCTCTCGTGTTCTTCACTGATCTAGGGTTTCTCCTCTTACTCTCCCCCTCTCCACTCTCATCTCTGTACTCCTTGTGTCCGTTCACTTTTGTTGCGCCGATCAATATGTCGACTCCCAAAACTGAGAGCCTGGTGGTGAAGCCACCTTCGCCGCCGCTCTGTGATGACTTTGAGAATCCTTCGCCGACAGTCTTTGACGAATCTCGGCCGCAATCTCCTTTGCCATCGGTGTGTGACGAGTCTGGTGCTCAATCGCCTTCTTGGCCGCCCTTTCACTGCTCTGATACGCCTTCCCGACCGGTCTATGATGATTCTCAGAGGCAATCTCCTTCTCTGGCGTTGTTTGACGAGTATGAGACTCAAGCTCCCTCTCCGCCGAGATTTCACGAATATATTCCTCAATCTCCGTCGTCGGCACTCTTGCCCGACGGATCTCAGGCAGATTCTTTGCCGGCGCCGCTCAGACTTTCTTCGCTGCCGCTCTGTGACGAAACCGTGGTGCCTCACTTGTCATTCTGTACAAAATCTGAGGGCCAGCATGGTGGCGGACAACCTGAGCTCGGTGCCGGCGATGCAGTGGGAGGATGAAGCTGACCATCATCTCACCTACGAGGAGTGGGTGCAGAAATACATTGCTAAGGGAATGCTTGTGTATAAACGCTCCAGAAAATAGGTGCTTGTGTTCTAATTTATGACTCTGCAGTTCTGTATTTGCGCTTTCATTTGTGGGGGAAGGCTGGTGATGCCTTATTTGTGCAGTTTATGATCCTGTGTGTATTTCTGTATTTGATCCGCTTGTGTTCTATTGAATTGATACTACACTCTGCAAACCCAGTGTTGTGAAACTGATATTGAATTGATACTACACTTGTGAACCCTGTGTTGCGAAACTGATATTGAATTGATACTACACTTGTGTCTAAACCAAACTAAATTGAATGTGAAGTGTTGTCTTCTTGGGAGTTGTTTAATGAATCTTATTACTGCCACCCATATAATAATTTGTGTTATATGTTTGGAGGCATAAATAGGATGCAAAGTGAGTCAATGATGCAAAAATATTTCATTTAAGTAAGGCTGAGACTACATGCAAACACTAAACAACTGATCCATCTGCAAATTTACATTCCAAACAAAAAAACAGATCTATTTCCAGTTTGTCCCTGTAAACTGATCTATTTCCCAAAAACTGTACCCTGTCCAAAAGCTTGATCTGCACAGAACTTTTCAGTCTTCTAAATGCATTTCTTCCACTCCTTTTGTGATGTTTTCACTCTGCACTATTATCCCTCCATCAATCCCATTCTGATTCAGATACTCCCATCCTTCTTTGACAACACTTTCATCCACTAATATAGAATCAGGCAGTGGTCCCTCCCTTGCCATTCTCTCCTTGTACCTATGTGGAATTTTGTAAGTGTTATTTCCCCTGCACTTGATTATTTCTTCATGACAGCCCTGTAAAGTGAGAAACACATTAGTTAGTTTCCATGGTGGAAATTCCTCAAATGCTTGCTTCACACTTCTGATCATGTCATCCACATTTCTTGCATCATTCTCATACTTTAGTGTCTGTAGAGCTCTAAAAAATCCAAGATCATTGATGTTAGTGTCTGGTGAGTTTGGTGGTTGCTGTACAAGCTGTATGTTGAATCCATCTGATGATGCAGCAGCTCTGAAATCTGAATCATTGTTGTCTATGTGTGGTCTTGCATTATCTTGCTGGATTATGATATTTTTGCTCAATCCTTCTGGCCACTTTCTTTTAATGAGGGGTATCATCTGCATTAGGTAAGTGGAAATCATGTAAACTGCACCAAATGATGAATCAGATTGATTCTGATAGTGAAATATGCATGACAACCTCTTACCTCCTGCAGAAAAGTATCCTTCATCACCTTTCTTGATATTTTTGTGATTGGTTTAGTGATCATGGTGCCTTTCTCTCTATGTTTAGAATTCCTTTGTGTTGGTTCTTGGTAAGTGAATGGTATGATTCTAAACTTACCATCAAATATTATGCCACCATTGTTGTCTAAGATTGGCCTTGAAACCATGCACTCAAACATGATTTTGTCAATGTTGTTCTTGGATTGAAACTGTCTATGTGGTGCTGTTTCATCTTTTAAGAGGTAATACCTTGCTGTTTTTCTTGTTAAATTGAACCATTTCTCATCTATATGGATCACATTGTAATTGTTCTGAAAAACCAGCTTTCCTTCCTCACTAATGCATGAAAGTTGGTTGAGGCTAAACTCTATTCTAGTGAGCATGTTCTTAGGAGTTAAGTAGGGTTTAATAGCACTAGTATGAGGCCTTATTTCTTCTGTTTTAAGCCAGCATTGTACCTGATAAGGGCTCACTCCCATAGCATGTGCAGTTTTTCTGATTGAGGTCCTCTGCAAAACTGAGAGAGATTTCAGTTTTTCTGCATCTAACTCCTTTTTGTCACTGTGATGACAGTCTTTCTTCTTGTTTTTAACTTGTATAGGTCTGCCCAAAGTTTGTTGAGCAGCAGCTTCCTTCCATATGCGATACACGGTGATGTAGTCCACATTGAACATTGTTGCAGCCTCTTTTTTGGCACCATGCTTCAGGCCTGAAGTAGTGGTCTGTTGGAGCAGCCACTGCACCATGGCAGTTCTTTCTTCATCAGTCAGATTATTCTTCCTTTGGCCTGTCTTCATTGTTGTGGAATTTCAGAAGTTATTGCAGTAGTTGTAATGTGGTTGTTGGCTTTCAATGCCCTGTATTTATAGCACTAGGTGGCTTTCTGTATTCCCTCCCAACAATTTAGGGGGAAATTTGAATTTAGGATGTATTTTTTCCCTCTCAATCCTGTAAATATCAGCAGCATTGAATGCTGAAACAGAAATGCAGATTTTCCATGCTTAATGAATTTTTTATTCAGTTTACTGTTCTTGCATCCTTTATTATTCAAGTTTTAGTTTTGTCTTAATTAATTTATGTGCAATAGAATGGAAATAAACAAACAGGAAAAAGAAAATGATCAGAAATTAAAAGAGCAGGGGAAAAAAAGTAGGAGAAAAAAAAACAGAAAAAAAAATGACTGCCCAAATAAAAGAGCAGGAAAAAAAAGGCAGGAAAAAAAAGGTCAGAGGAAAAAAAAAGCAGGAAAAAAAAACAAGCAGAAAAAAAAAACGCGTAAAAAATCACGAGAATGAAAAAAATCGAGCACATAAAAATTATCGCGCATAAAATCGATCAAACATGAGTTGGTTATGTTATTTAATCTACAAATGCTAATTGTCATTAACAAACATCAATTCCACTACCTTTTTGGTCATTTTACATCACTTTATTCCAAAAAGTCAACTTTTCTTAAACTCCGCGCAAACAGTAAACTTTACATTTTTTAAAATACGGAGGGAGTACATACTTAAGATAATCATTATTTAATCTTTTTCTTTTATTTTAAAACTCAATCTTTCGTTTTTATTTAATAAAAACTCGTTTTTCATTTCAAAACTTTGTTGCTCAATATCTTCTACATTTTAATTTCTTTTTAAGTGATTCAAAAAGCAAACTTGCTTATTTATACTCAAATAACATCATCAAATCACTTAACACATCATATATCATCAATAACTCATCATCAAAATATTTTTAAACTCAAAAGTATTATTTTTCTCACATAATATATTCATTTGCTCGTTTCTCAAATTCCTTTACTCGATTAACACCTCGTCACATCAATCAAACATTCAAAACACACTTAAACACATAAACATCACTTAGAATTCACATTACTCAAACATATTCATTTTTAATGGAAATATTCCATTAAATCAATTATTTTATTATTTTATTATTATTTCTTTAATAATAATTCTTTTAGCTTTTCGTTTGAAACAATGAACTCAAATACGAACATCTTAACTCTTAATCTCATACTCATGTCTTCTAACTCATATTATCTCATAGAAATTTCATTTTCTTTTATTTTATTTTTCTTTTTATCCTCAAATATTAATATTATTATTAATATTTTATTTTTATTTTAACACTAACATCAAATTCACATCACATTTTCACTTGTCATCATTCCAACATCATCATCAATCAAAGAAATATTTTTCCTTAGACTCATACTTTCATTTACTTCTTCTTCTCATTATTTCCTTTTTATTATATATATATATATATATATATAGGGTGCGGATCTGGTGAGAACTACTCCTTATATGAGAACTAGGAACTAATCCTGACCACTCATTTGTAAAAAATGTGTGGTTAGAATTAAATCTAAAATTTAATAGAAATTAGAAAGTAGATGACGGAGGGATAAATGAGGAATTTAACATTGTGAAACATATTTTCTCTCTCCCCCAGGTTCAATCACAATTCCTTTTTTTTTTCTCTCATTTCGATCGGCAGGAACAATTCCTCTCTTTTCATCTTCAACCACCGGCGAAAATCAATTGTCGCCCGCCACCAACATCACCACCGCTGATCGTTGTCGCCGCCGCTTCCTCTCGCTCTCTCTCTCTGAAATCATTGTAAATACCCAAAATATAAACCCTGCGTTTTTTCATCTTTTCCTCCCAAATTCAGCGAGAGATCATCGATCTTTGCTATTGCCTCCTTAGGCGCGCTGCGACCGCTCGCTCTCACGTTCACCTTCTCCGACGAGAATAGTCGTTGCCGTTTGCCCTCACGGCCAGAAGTTCTTGTCGTCGCCGTCGCCAATACCACCACGAACGCCGGACATCAACATCGACATCGTCGTCGGACTTAGCTTTCACGATGGATCCCTTTCCATGAGGAATTCCTAAAGTTATATACACTTTGTGTATTTTTTCAAGCCCTTGAACAGAGCTTGAGACGAATTGATAACTCAATTTAAGGTTTTTCATATGAGTTTTTGTATATATTGAAATTCTAGACGGCGGAGACGATGGCAGTCGGCTGGTGGATTTGGGGGATGGTGGGAAGGCGGTGGTAGAGAAGAAATTGAGTGTGGGGTGATGATAAATTAAAATTACACATTGTAATGCATAAAACTAAGTAATGTGATGCACAAATATCATATACGTAATGCATTAATTGTGGTAGTCAGATTTTTCTATTTTGTGCATTTACAGAATCATATTGATGCATCACGTAAGTTGTGTTAATGCATCATGAAATTGTTCCCAAAACATCAAATAATAAATACGAAAATAATGTACATAATGCATTAATTATGATATTATATTCGGATATAAATACGAATACGATATACGTAATGCATTAATTGTATAAGTACACACTTTTATAAATTTTATTTACTCTTTATAAACAATATGCATTTATGCATCACTTTGCATTAATTTATGCATCACTTTGCACTACTTTATGCATCACGATTTTGCACCGCATAAATGGCGAAAATTACTATTCTAACCCTACTTAAGTAAAAGATACGAGATTGACCAAAAAAAGCGGGTTTGACCAGTTAATTAAGAGATTAAATCATATCCATTGATCTTATAGGATGAATGGCTTAGATTAGTTCCTAGTTCTCATATAAATAGGAGTTCCTATATGATCCTCTCCCTATATATATATATATATATATATATATATATATATATATATCAAAATTCATAGAAAATTCATAAGACTTTATTTTCTACTCAATTCATTCAAATAGACTTAAAATCTCATTTATTTCTCAATTTTATTTTTATCTAATGAAATTCCTCATTTTATATATATATACTCATTTTTTTAAAATAATTATTTTTCTAATTAATTTATAACATATTCAAATCTTCAAGTTTTTCTTATGAATATGAAGAACACATCTTTATAAACTCCTATTAACCTCAAGAACATCATATTTATTTTTAGACCTATTTATTTTTCTTCCATAAATTCCATAAATATAAATAAAAATTATATCTTCATATTTTCTCAATTTCCATGCTTATAAACTCATTCAAAAATTCATCTAACACATATTAACATCATCATCATCATGAATATCATCATATCTATTCAAAATCATCAAAATTTCATTTTTCTCAAAATAATACTTAATTCGAATTTTTCCTCAAAAATCATAAAACTCATATTTCATCTTAAAAACACATCTAGATCATATTTTCATATACCATCATGCTCATAAACATCATAAAACTCATAAAACTCATAAATCATCATTTAATCATATTTACTCTATTTTTAATCGATTAAATTCATTAAAAATCTAATAAATTCACCAAAAATTCTCATCATTACATATATGCATATAAATCACATGAAAAATCATAATAAGCATATATCATCACCATATCATCAAATAATCATCAAAACTCATAAAGAACTTATTTTTTCCTATTTTTTTTCTTCATAGTCGATTTAGGGTTCTTAGCATATTATTTTTCTTTTCTTATTTTAACTCCTAAATCATGCTTATATCTTCATTTAGATCATCATCTCATCATCATAATCCTAAGGTTTGCCTAAGCATAAAGTAAATCATGCATCTTTTCCTTATTTTCTCACTTACATATACATGTATACATCTTTAAAGAATGAAATCATACTTAGAAAATAAATAAACTTAATCTCTTCTTGGCTTGGAGCTTTGGATAGTTTGGAGGATGAAAGATGATGGATTTGGAACTCCTTTCCTTGCATGAAAATATGTGCAAGAAATCAAGATCATGGCTTTTGAAAAATAAAGATCAAACTCTTACTTTCTTTCAAGATAATCGATGAAAAAAGGGTTGGAGTTCTAAGCTTGTTTCAAGCTTGAAAAAGAAAGAATAAGTTGAAAACTTACTTCTTAGATGATCTTGGTTATGTAAGAGATAATCTACATCAAAAGATCTTCAAGCTATGTGTATGAATCCATCGAAGAACTTAGGTATATATGTATGGTGTCGAAGGATGGAAGTTGTCGAAGGGCTGCTACTCTTGGCGTGAAGAACACGAAGGCTACAACTGATTTTCTTCCTTCTTATGTTGGAGATGATGGAGGGATGAAGAAGGAAATGATCTCTTGATTACTATGGTGAAGGTGATGAAGACATGGAGGTGATGTTGAAAGGGATATAACAGCTGCAAAACTGCTGAAAATTTTGCTCTCTCGGCAGTGAAGTATCGAGAGAGAGAGAGATGAAGTTGCTTCTGCTTCTTTCTTTCAATAGAGAGAGATGAGAGGTAAGGGAGAGAGAGTGATGTAGGGATAGAGATGGATGCAAGTTGAGAGGCATTTAACATGTGGAGAGATTTAGAAAGATTAGAGAGAGAAGAAAGAATCGAGAGATAGATTTGAGAGAGAGAGGGAGTACACATGTGGATGAATGAGAGGGAGAGTAGCATACACTTGCTCTCTTGAGAGTATTATAGGATATGTAGTTACTATTTTAGATAAGTATGCAGTTTTTAACTGCTAATTATACCCGGAAATAAAAGTTTTCTGGTAGAAAATATCCTCGTCATTTTATTTTATTCCCTCAAACTTTTAATAACCCTTCTCGTCTCTTTCTCGACGTTTAAATTCTCTCTAATTCGTCTTATATCTCCCAAAATAATTTAACGAATCCAATGATCTATTTTTTTTGCCAATATTCCTTCTAACGAATAAGTTCATAAAAACTGTTCGACTAAACGAGTCGTTAAGCAATTTATTTTTAAACTTCACTCAAATAATCTCATAAAATTCTCCGACTTATCTCAAAGGTCTTAAAATAAATTCTAGATTCAAGTGAAACTAATTAAACTAAATTCGGAGTCGGTCGATGAATAGTGATTTTTCGGTTTACGCTACTATTCATCTAAAAATAAAAGTTCTCAAAAAATTCCAAAATTCATACTCAAGCTCAAACTCATATAAGTAAGCTCAATCAATTCATCATATACTCAATTCGAATAATCGAAATGAAAAAAATCACATTAGAGCATATAAGGGCATTATCGTCATTTCACAGAAAAATTTATTTTCGCGAAAAATTTTAGCACTCAAAACTCATCATATGGCATATTAATTAAATTAATACGCACTTAAGAGCTTAGAAAAGTTTGGGGTATTACAGATACGCATTTTTTAATGCGTACCGAGTGTACCAGTAATATTTTTGTTTACTATTACGTAATTGCAAATACCATGCGAACACCTTTAGGTACGCAGTACGTATTTAGAAATACGTACCTAGTTTGTTGTGTACAATGAATTTGTTCTTCGATTAGGATACGAGTTGCTTGATTTGGGAAATTCCGAACTAGGTGTACTTGTTCGTTTTGTGCAATACGTACTGATACACACACATCATTTATTTCTAACATTTTCATTTATAATTGGGGATGGTTCATTATTGGTTTTCTGATATTATGCATGGTGAATTTTTGCATTCGGTTGATGTGAATATACACATTTGTATGACTTTATGTGAATTTGACATTTGTTTATGCGATTATATGATTAAAGTTGGTACGATTTTATAAATGTGTAACTAATTCCGAAACATATAAGTGGGAACGAGATACGCATTTGCAAAAACGTACAAAGTTACCAAGCATATTACTAGTACACTTGGTATGCATTGACAAATACGTACAAAGTTCACAAGTATATTAATAGTAAACTAGGTACGTTTTTATAAATACGTACCGAGTTATCAAGTAAAATACAAGTACACGCGGTATGCATTTTTAAATGTGTACCAAGGGTACCAGTTTTATTTTTGTTTACTATTACGTAATTGCAAATACGTACATATTTTACAAGTACACTTGGTACGCATTTGCAAATACGTACCGATTGTACCAGTAATATATTTGTTAAATTGGTACGTAATTGTAAATATGTACCTATTTTATTTGCATTCTACATTTCGAACCTAGTGTACTCGGAATTTTTGAGCTGACTTCTAATTTGTTTTTGTTTATGTAGGAGTTTGCTGCTCGATGTCAAAACTTGTCAGTACGAAATGAGCATATTCATGAAAGTTTGTCTAGAAAAGGAGGGAAGGAATTTCATGAATCTAACACCATAGAATGAAAGAAAACTAATGAAATAGGTTAGATTCCAACCTTTCCTCAAAGATTCTTAGAAGAACTTCTTGGATCAAGAGCTTAAGACTTGATTCTTGGAAGAAAAATATGGATATGTGTGTGGAAGCCGAAATGAGGAGAGAGAGAGAGAGAGTTTTGGTCTCCAACAATCTTATATAGTGAACATTTAAGTTTAAAATGGAAGGTTAGATTTCAATCTCCAAAATGGAAGGCTAGGATTGAAACTTGCATCCAAAGTAAGGAAGGTGAATTGTGGGAGTGACATGTGTCCATGTCTAGATTAGTTGAGAGAGTGACAAGTGTCCTCTTTTAAAGACTGTGAGTCCCACCATTAATGCAGTCTAACTACACAGTGTACTTTTACTGTAAATCGGCTAACACACACATTCTTCTTCCAAAACGAATGACTTTGAACTCAAAACTTATACCAAAGTTCATGAAATTTCATCACGAACAACATACTAAAAATTGGTGAAAAGCAGACAACTTTCGATTTTTCACCAAAAGACGAAAAACTGCGTTTTTTTTTACCAGAAACCAGAAATTCGACTTTTTATGCAATTCATTGCAATAATTCACATTCTCATGCACATATATACACACACCACATAATCTTGCTTTCATTCACTGAATTTTGCAAATTAGGAAAAATTGCTATTTTTGGAAACTTTCTATTTCTGAAAACTTTGAGAGACGGGGTGTTACACTAAAAAAGATGACCTCACCTGCATCATAATATATTGATGTAACTGGATACGCATTAATCAATACGTACTGCGTACCAAGTAAACTTGGTACGTACTGTTAAATACGTACTGCGTACCAAGAAAAAAAATTAAGGTACGCGCAATTACAAAAACGTACCAACTCAAAACTAGAATTCATATTGCCAAAAAATTACCTCTATAGCTTTGTTGCCACAACCAAACATTGCCCGAAAATTACAATCGAACACACGTAACACTTTCTAAATGAATATACAAGAATAAATCATAGCAAAATCGCAACAAATTGCGCAAAAAAATGCAGCAAAATTGCAGAAAAAAAGCCAAATTTAGCAAAATCGCAACAAAATCGCAGCAAAATCGCAGCAAAATCGCAAGAGAGAGAGACGCCGAAGAAGCAACTTTTAGACAAAAATTAACTACGACGATAACGAAAATCGAGTTCAAGCCTTGCACCGATTACGAGCTGAGGGAGGAAGAAGAGGAAGAGAAAAAAAAGAGAGAAACACGTGAGGTGAGGGAAGAAGAGAGAGAAAAAGAGAGAAGAAAATAAAAGTAAAAAAATAGGAGAGAGAGTATTATAAGATGGAATAAAGGACAAAACATAAGAGTATAAATGTCCAAAAAGTAAACATATAACAAAAATTGATAAAATTTGAATTAATGACTTTTTATATAAATTAAAGATATATGACTACATTCTCTCTTTAAATTAATATAATCTCATGGTACCAATGATATTAAATTATAGAAGTTTTACTGTAGTAACCTTTGCCGGTTTTATGTACGGTCCGAGTTTGAAAATATTGTGGCAAATTTAACACCACTTATGAACGAACCGAATTGATTAAGGCTGCAAACCAAACCGGGACGGTTCAACGAATTCACCCCTAACCTCCTCTTCTTACACTCGTCCTTCACAAACCTGACTGAGCGTTCTTCCTAAACCCTAAACATGACGGAGGTGGCAAGTGCGGTGGTACACGAGGTTTTGGGGCAGCGTGTGGAGGATGTTGATCAGCCAATTGTCGATTATATCGTCAATGTCCTCGCTGACGAGGATTTCGATTTCGGCGCCGACGGTGAAGGCGCCTTCGATGCTCTCGGCGAACTCCTCGTCGATTGCGGATGCGTCTCTGACTTCTCTGAGTGCCGCGCGGTATGCCTTGATCCTCCATCATCTTTAAAAACCTACTGTTGATGTTGCTTCAATGTATGTTCTGAAATGTTTTCGTAATTCTTTTTTGATTTTAGTTTCTTCAGCTCCTCTTTTAATGAAAATAATAGTATGTAAGTTGTGTTTGGTAATTTGGTTGGTGATTGGAGACTAATGCATTTTCTGAAATTTCTTCTGAAAGTCTGCAACTTTTGAATTGCTCCTGTGCAATCAATATGGGTTCTCGCTCGTCACTGCTGAAAGTATCAATTGAGTTTTAAACTAGCTGAGCTATTAAGTTCTTCTTTATGGGTGACTGCATATAAGATTTTCAGGCAAATCTAATATTTTAGATGAAATTTACTGTAGGTTTGTAGTAAAATATGTGAGAAGTTTGGGAAGCATGGATTGGTGAAAGAAAAACCCACGGTTAGAAGCCTTTTGGCGCCATTAAGAATGGATGATGGAATGGATGAAAAGGTTGCTCCAAAGAAGAAACAGGAACCTGTGGATGGTCCTCTGTTGACGGAGCGTGATAAGATGAAGCTTGAAAGGAGGAAACGAAAAGATGAACGGCAGAGAGAGGTAATAGTGAAGTGGAGAACCATTAGCCTCATACTGTTGTATTGGAAAGTTATGCTCATACATTTGATTAAATCATTATCACATGTGACCATTGAGAGTGGTATATATATTCTTATACATTTATGCAGTGATAATTAGCTTAATCAGCTTTCGTGCCAGGTAAAAAAAGTTACAGTGAGAATACTGTGATGACTGGCTGCACATGTATTGAGTTTCTTATTTATAATTCTATATTTCTAACAGGTACAATACCAAGCACACTTGAAGGAAATGGAAGCAGCCCAAGCTGGGATGCCTGCTGTAGTTGTAAACCATGATAATAGCTCTGGGCCAGCTGTGAGAGATATCCACATGGAGAGATTCAATATATCTGTTGGAGGGCGTGACCTTATTGTGGATGGTTGTATAACACTCTCTTTTGGGAGGCATTATGGTTAGTTATACTTGCACTTTAACAATGAGCTTGCTGTGGGTTTGACTAGTGAGAGAGAACACAGAGTCTTATTTTGTGATAGTGCTATATCCGTTCTTCTGTGTTCTGTCTTCTTAATATGTGAAGAAGAACACCCGTTTATTAATTTCTAAGTCGCTTGTGTGCAATCTGTAATCTGAGGTTCAAATCCACCTTGTTTTTCTTAGAAGACATCAGAAAGTAATTATGTTGGAAGTATGTTATATATTTATATCAAGTCCATTGTCCAAATATTGAGAACTTATGATAAGACCATCATTAGAAGTAGAAGTTAACTCCTCATCTTCTAGGACATGAGGAGTTTTCTGTTATTTTGTATTATTAATTGATTAGGCTATTACAATTAATGCACTAATTACAGTAATCATTTTTATGCTTTGGTTGGTTAATTTTATTTTTGGATGCAGGTCTCGTTGGTAGGAATGGTACTGGTAAAACAACCTTTCTTAGGTACATGGCCATGCATGCTATTGACGGTATTCCCAAGAATTGCCAGATATTACATGTTGAGCAAGAAGTAGTTGGTGATGATACAACGGCCTTGCAGTGTGTATTAAATTCTGATGTGGAGAGAATTCAGCTTTTGGAGGAGGAATCACGTTTGCTTGGATTACAGGTTGGAATATTGCATTTCAAGTGGCAAAAGTGCAAACTTGACTATTTCAGTCCATGTCTTGAAACCTGTGTTTTCCTTTCCCATTTATTTCCCCAATGTTTGTAATCCACTTTTTTAGAAAGAAATTGATCCAGATGGGGACTCTGGAAAGAGCAAAGAGGTAGTGAATGGTGGGGTTGACAAAGATTCAGTTTCTCAAAGGCTTGAAGAGATATATAAAAGGCTGGAGTTTATTGATGCTTATTCTGCTGAGGCTCGAGCAGCTTCCATACTTGCGGTTAGTTTTCCACCTTCATAAGTATGATGACAGAATTACCTATTGAATTTAATAGTTGTTTGCTTGAGCAATCAGGCGTTGCACTTGGAACTATCTTTAGGAGCTACTTATCCTGGAAATATGTGCATAGAAGGATGCTATGTGACTTATGTTGGTTCATGGATTCTATCATTTAAATGATTCCAACAAGTTTTCATGCATCTGCTTCATTTGACTCTGTGGTGTTATTCCTAAGAGGTTTATACCATTATTGCTTCCTTGATATTGAACTTTCCTTGGGTATAATTTAGGTCCATCTCCACTGGCATACTATTTGTATTCTATTTTCTTGGCACTAAGATTCATGATATGGATCAATAGAAGGTGTGAAAGTGTCTCAATCATATAAATCCATGACTGATAAAATCATGCCTTTAACGAACTCTACATGCTTTCTAGTTTCTACTTTATCTTTCTCCCAAGTAAAACGCTATGGCTGTCTCGCTGGTTGTAACCAGCATTTATTCTGTTTTGCTCTTATTTTTAGGTTATCTATTTTCAGTTATTGATTATTGTTGTTCACACTTCTTATTTATTTGTAAAAATTACTCAGGTGATTCAACTCTTTCTTGTTCCCCATATAATTGATATCCTTTTTACGTGAAATTTGATAGGGTCTCAGTTTCACTCCAGAGATGCAGAAGAAGCCAACTAAAGCTTTTTCAGGAGGATGGAGGATGAGAATAGCACTTGCTCGTGCCTTGTTTATTGAACCTGATCTCTTGCTTCTTGATGAACCAACGGTACTTCATGCTTGTTTCTCATCAGGAACTGTAAATTCTATCACTAACATACATTTCACTTATGTGGCAGAATCATCTTGATCTTCATGCAGTCCTGTGGCTGGAAACTTACCTGGTGAAATGGCCAAAGACATTTATTGTTGTTTCGCATGCTAGAGAGTTCTTGAACACAGTATGACTTTGATTCCTCTCTGAAATTCATTCAATTTGTAATTTCTATTTTGGTGTTTTACTCTTGAACTAAAGAAGTATTGTTACTGCTCGCGTCTTCCAGGTGGTTACAGATATTCTCCATCTTCAAGGACAACAGTTGACTGCTTACAAAGGTAACTATGATATATTTGAGAGGACACGCGAAGAACAACTCAAGAACAAACAAAAAGCATTTGAATCTCATGAACGTGCAAGAGAGCATATGCAGGTTCTTGTTTATGAATGATTGACAAATTCTTGTTTATAAATGGATGTTAAAAATTTATCTCTAAATGTGTTTGTGTCTACTTTTGGTGAGATCTTGATGCATGTTTTTTCCTTAAAAATTGAATTGCAGTCGTTCATTGACAAGTTCCGGTATAATGCAAAGCGTGCGTCTCTTGTTCAATCAAGAATTAAGGTAATTGTGATTTCAGCTGTTCTTCGTGGCCTAGTGATATCAAGATGAAGTACAGGACCTGTTTCATCATACTTTTATAATTTAAAAAGTTTATCTATTATCTTTTGATCATTCTTGCTATTGTATCATCCAGGCACTAGATCGGTTGGGTCATGTGGATCAAATTATAAATGACCCTGAGTATGAACTCTTTGACTCATCTTTTATTTTTCAGTATTCTAGTTTTAGTTAATTTATTTATCAGTTCATCATACTTGTATGGATGAAGAAAAACTCTTGACCAGTGCTAATGAGTTTCCTTGACTCTGATTTTCCTTTCTTCAGCTACAAATTCGAATTTCCATCCCCTGACGATAGACCAGGCCCACCAATCATAAGCTTCAGGTACAACATCTGATTCATATAACAATTAAGTGCTCACGAGTTATGGGGCTAAGCATTGTAAAAAATAAGTTTCCCTTTAATATTTATCTAATTGCCGATGATTATCCATTTTGGTTTTCTGCTCTATGAATGTCTTGCTACTACTTCTATTTTCCAATTCAGTTGGTTTATGATTCCAGTGATGCATCTTTTGGATATGCTGGGGGCCCTATATTGTTTAAGAACTTGAATTTTGGAATCGATCTGGATAGCCGAATAGCCAGTAAGTCATTTTCTGAAGTTCCTAAAATTATGATGTAATGTAATTTAGCTCTATTTAACCTCTAGCTCTAGTTCCTTAGAGTGTGTTTTTGAAATTATACTTGAGGAATTTTGATTGCAGCAAGAAGACACCTGGAATACTTTCTGGAAGATTATTTTATTTAATGAGTTATTATAGATTTATGAGTTCTTATATTTTAGTCTGCTTAATTAACAAGGCTGGCCGCCCATGGAGTATAAGTTGTTAAATATTCAGATTAGGGTTTCTCATCTTGGATTATCCTAGGAAAAATGACAGCTCCCGGTGGCAGACATCTGTCTGTGAACCTCCTTGTTTGATGCAGTTATTCAATTTTTAGTTTATTGTGTTCTTAGTGCCTTCACTTTTATCAAATTTGTTTTTCTATTTTTTATGCGCTTATATGCACACCTTGCAGTGGTTGGTCCTAATGGAATTGGAAAGTCAACTATACTAAAACTTATTTCTGGGGAGCTTCAACCAAGCTCTGGGACTGTTTTCCGTTCAGCAAAGGTATTTCTCCTAGTAGTTGTTATTTTGGTCTTCTGAATCAAGTGCCGGTTAATTTTTACTAGCTGGATATGCTTTTGGCTTTGCTACATCTATTGGTACGCATTTAAATTCTATCTGTGTTTCATTGTTATATCCACGTTTTGTTACATCATCTTGTCATTTTCTTATCTTTCTTTCAAATTATAATATATTTTTCGCTCTGCATTAACTTCTGCTTGGTAAAATTTTATGGTCATACGTTTATACCCATTGATCCAAGGATTTCGAAAGCTTACTTTTGCTTAACTAATGGGGCTGATGCAGGTTATTCTTAATTTCACTATTCTCCACGTTCCTTATAATGGTGTATTTTATGGTTTCTATCAGGTTCGCATTGCTGTGTTTAATCAGCATCACGTTGATGGTTTAGACCTCTCTTCAAATCCACTTCTGTATATGATGCGGTGCTTTCCGGTAAATCTCGTACAAAATTAGAATTATATGCATTTTCTCATTTTTGTCGTAGCAAACATCTGATCAATGCTTAAGGTTGATTACTCTTGAGACTACTAATAAAATTGTAGCTTACGTAATGTGTCAAAGTTAAGTCTTAAATTTGCATAGATCTTGAATATTATGTTGCTTCAGATATTCTTATGTTGCTACATCGCTAAAAAAGTACTTTTGTTAGTTGGAAACTAAGTTAAATTCAACGGCTAAATATGTTTGATGTTTCTTTTGCTTTGTGAGAAAAAGATTTTAGTTTATTGCATTCTATCCTTATTGTATTAATTGCACATTTGTAAATGTACTGAAGCCCAATGATATTGATCTTGTATGTAATATTTTCTAGACAACTTGTGTCTGTTGATGTGCAGGGAGTGCCAGAACAGAAGTTAAGAGGGCATCTAGGCTCTTTGGGCATAACAGGGAATCTTGCCCTTCAGCCGATGTACACGCTATCAGGTTTTTCTCTTAAATGCATATGGTGTTACAAAGTTAAAAACAATTAATTGATGGAGTAATTAACATCTATGTAAACTGCTTAAAATAATATGCCAGGTGGTCAAAAAAGTAGGGTTGCTTTTGCAAAGATTACTTTCAAAAAGCCCCACATATTACTGCTTGACGAGCCATCAAACCATCTTGTAAGATGTTTCTATACCCTCTTATATATTTCTTTTATGAGATATGTGCATATTAATGCTTTTATTTCATTTATTTCGGGGCGGGCGGCGGGTTGGTTCTTAAGCACCACTTCACTTCTGAGTTTATGCTAAACTGCTCGACTACTTTTATAATTTCGGGTTCGAACTAGAAATGTTCAACTTCTGGATTTGACACTGGACCATTTTCCTTTTTGGTTTGAGAGGGTGGGGTGTTATATTCTGCTTGTTTCCCTTGTTTGCATGTTCAGCTATACTTAATGACTTGACATGTCTATCACAATTTCACCTAGCAGAAAATTTGAAGTTATTCTAGTGAAGTATACTTGATGAAAGAAAATGAAATAGTCAAAGGGTTTAAGAGGGCATTTTGAATATTTATAAGGATTTAATTAATTGTCTGTTTATTTTAATCTTTTCTGACAAATTTAAAGATTTATTAAGTAGGTTTATTGGACACTGAAATTATGGCGACCTAATCATAATTAGGTCACTATCAACTTATAGAGTGTACTTTAATGCATTCTGAAAAAAGCTTGTAACCTTCGAAATATGCAAAAAAAAAACCCCGCAACCTATCAACATTTTTTCCCCAAAATATCTCTTAATAAAAATTCAAACATCTGATTTCCGAATATGCATGCTGAATTCCTGTGTGTAATCGTGTATGCAATTATAAAATGGATTTACATTAGTGTCTCACGTGCAAAATTGGAAATTACACGCATTTTTTTTTAATTAAATGACCAACCCGAAAATATAGTGAAAGATCATATATTTTTGCATATTTTGAAGTCAGTACATTTTTCAAAATGCATTGATATAAATATTTCTTCAGTGATTTTTATGGGGTTGATTATACTTGATGGCCTGATATTTGGAGCGGGTTTAAAATGAACCACGAGCTGTTTTCTGCTTTCAAAAATCTGACTCATCCATCTAATTTTTTTTTCTACCTAAGCATCAAAATGTTGGGTGGAAAAAATAAAAACAGAAATTGAAACATCTGCTTTGTTTCTTCTTTTTTCGTCCTAATTTTGCAATGGGGTAAGCTACCTATGATGAGGAAATGATGGCTATAAGCCTTGCAGTAGTAGATGAAAAGATCAGAGTTGGGGCCACCCGAGAAAGTGTCCTTGCTCAAATACATGGGCGTCTTTCATTTCGGCACAGCATAAATATAACTTATGTGATACACAAAATACACTACGTTAATGCACAAACTGTTAATACACAAATTACACTAATTTAATGCACATTATTTAACACACTACTTTTAATGCACAAACAAACAATAATAATCTAATGCATCAATTAATCTGAACCGTAGATTAAAAGAAAATCAACGGTCCTGATTAGTTCCTAATCGCTACTTAAGGATGAGTTCCTATATGATTCTATCCCCATATATGTGTTGTGTGTGTAAACTTTATATAACATATTATGTATATTCGATCTAAAATATCAAAGGAGCATAATATTGGGGGTTTGATGGTTTTGATCCTTAGGTTTCACAAGCAATGTCATCTTAATGGCTGCATAGTTTCTTTAGACATCATATAGGACTGCTCTCAGCAGAGTTTACCATTTTATGTGGAGTATATGTAAAGAGTGGACATATGAGGATTGAGGTGTCAAAGTGCTCGTGTCGGACCAAGATCATCTACTAAGATGTTTGGGTTGGGTTGGCGTGAATTTTCGGGCAACGAATGATGAAGTCAAAGCCCACCCAAATATGGGCTGGTTCGGGCTATATACCCTACGGGCTGAGTGATTAAATTTTCGGGATCAGACCATCCTAGTCTATCCATTGAGGGGCTATGTATATGGAATTATGGATATTAATATCTATTTTTGATTTTAAAAATTGGTGGATATCATAGAGGAAAGGTCAGATTAACTCTGAAAAAAGTGTAGGATGTAGAAGAGTGGTGCTGGAAGTATTTCTGACTGTGAAATCCAAGCTTTTGAGCTGCCTTCATCAAACATGGGCAAACTGAGTCTTGCCACTGCTGAATAGGCTTCCATGAAATCTGTGGTCTGAGTAGTCCTGATTTGGGCATACGCTGAGTGGTTTCCTGCGCCCTCGCGTGCGTTCGCCCCTGCCCCTGCGAGCCCTCCAGTAATTGTGTTGAACTGTCTCATGCCTGCGCTCATGTTTCTGCCTGTAATGTATGCGACCAACATGCTCGAACAGGAACCTGGCTGACCTGGATACCGGACAGAAGTCATCCCTTCGCTCCTGTAGTTTGTATGCAATAAGCCCCTGCCTCTTAAAAAAACCGAAAAATAAAGTTTAACCTAGTTTATCCATCTTTGCTGTAAGTTCTAAGTCATCTATGTGGTCAGTCTTCTCAAACCTAGGGCGCCACTGTTCTATTTCGACCCAAATCTTATTGTTCCCCTTCTCCAAAGTCTCAATTCTTATGTCCATCTCTATTCAAACAAGGTTTCACGTGTTTGGAGTGAACCAATAAGGCTGGTCGGACAATGTTGTTAGAACAATAAGACGAATTATCACTGTTCAGCATTAACTCTTTAACTATGCTACTGATCAAAGGGAAATCCGAGACGGTTCTTTCTTGTAAGGACTAAGGAGAAGAACTCTTTTGTCTATTGCCTAACTTACAATTAAATCACAGAATTAATAAAATAACTAAATAGAAAACCTATAGAACAAAACCGGTGCGGCTAGGTGCATTCCTTTTCCCTCCTCACTTAAAAATTGTTTGTGACACCTTCACATGCTCCCTATGTTCCATCAGTTCTTTTTTTCCTCTTACCCATGAATATAGAATGTATGGTATGTCCTGAGAGGTGGGCAGTTGCAGCGGTCAAGGGTGGATTGTGGTGTGGCTGGGTAGGACTAGATTTCACCTTCCTTAGAATAAAAAGAAAGTTGTGAACCATTGAACGAGCCTGGTGGGATCATCAATCAGTCGGTTCGTTGGTAAGGTGAGAGCTTCAAGCCCGATTTCTGGTGGCGCATCCCCCACACAAGCACCGCACGACAAAGGGGGGAAAAAGAAATATACTTCTAATGTCGAATCAGGATCAACTAGATCATCACCTTATCTCCTTTAGAGACATCACGCACGGAAGGGAATCCCGACAATTCGCTAGTCGAATGACATAGGTGCACAAGAGTACTTCACGCCACAGCCATTTCTTTTTTATAAAGCCCCCTTCAACATCTCTCATAATGTGAATGAGGCGTGAATCCATTTACAGTTGGTATTCTGATTGTGTAGTTTGTACGTTTGATTAGAATCTGATGATTCTGATCAAAGGCTTCATAGTTCTTGAAGTTTTTGGTGGTTCAAGATTCCATCCATTCAATTCAGTTTTGAAGTCTTACTGATTGGACAAACTAGACCTCTTCCTTCTTGTCCTTCACATGCTAATTTATTGAGTTATTGGTCAATTGATTGTGTAGTTTGTTTAATTGATTAGAAAATCTGATCAAAGGCTTCATAACTATGAATGGTTTCAGATCTCATCCAGTTGATTTAAAAGGCTAAACAGATTGAACAAACTGGACCTCTTCTTTTATTTGCTTCTCATGCTGATTTCTTTTTCCAAATTGCCTTGGCATTTCACTTTTTTCTGCTGATAGTATTATATGAGACATGGGGGAGAAGAACCTCAAATCAATGATTACAAATCTATTGAGCTTGTTTGGATAATATTGTGTTGCAAGCACTTCAATACCCTGTAATTCTCCCCTTGAGCTCAAATCCTTCTGTCCAAGTGCAGCTAACGTTGGTAAATACTGATTGGTGATAAATTACCCATCGAGCTGTAATGGTCTCTTAAGTGTTGCTCTGATTGGTAAATTACCCTTCTGTGAAAACTATCCTTAATTTCACGTCTGAAAGACATAATAGATATGGGCTCTTAGCAAATTTGAAGGAATTTCTGAAAGTCCCGCATTATCTATTCATGCAGTGGTATAGGAGACTGAAAATGCATGTTCCGCTGAAACTACAAGCAGTGAAACTGAAAAAGATAAAAAATGAAACAAATAAATCTCATTTGTTCCTGAGGCTGGGACTGACACTTTTATGTACAAATGATAGGATTTGGACGCTGTCGAAGCATTGATCCAAGGTCTCGTCTTGTTCCAAGGAGGCGTGTTAATGGTATTACTACGTATCATGCAAACTTTAATTGGGGGGCAACAGTCATCACTGTGGATTTTAATTTCCAACTGTCGTGGTATGTGTTGAGCAGGTCAGTCACGATGAGCATTTGATCTCTGGTAGTGTGGAGCAACTATGGGCTGTGTCTGATGGCAGGGTGACTCCTTTCGATGGATCGTTCCAGGACTATAAGGCCAAGTTACATTCAGCATAGTGAATCTGTGACCAACACGAACCGGATTTTTCGTTAACTCAATATGGTAAAAGCAGAAAGGTCCTTTCATATACTTGTAAACTAGGACTACTGCAAAATCAGTGCCTTTGGACCTTTTGGTTTACGTTTAGGTTAAATGAGATTTTGTTGGGATGTTTCTCTTGTGTTCAGTGCAGAAATAGAAATAGGATTTTCTTTTAATTGGCAGAAACATAGAGAATATCTGCACTTATACTACCGGAGCGGATGGGATATTCTTACCAAATATCGAATTGTAATGTTATTTACAGCTGAAGTAATTTTGTAATTTTATTAAATCAAGCTAGACTTTAGAAATTCATCTGTTTATAAGTTCAACACGTCGATCTAATTCCATGTTTGGTTGAACATTTTTGGGGCATGGATATGGATTCGGTGAAGTCAATCAATAACTCCTTGATTGGTTTGGGTAGTGGTCTTTATTTTTGTTAAGAAATGAAGAATAGGCACTGTTCCTTCCTTTCTATTGAATTAATCATAACTACTACCTACATTCCAGGAAATTGTGCACCACAAATATGAACTAATAAAGAGACCTGTGATCCCGTAGAAAGACATTACGATCCCGTGCGAAAGAAAAAAAAAATGATTTGCTGAGATGGGACAAAGGATATTAAATTCCTACTAAGAAAACTGGAAGTTCCAACTAACAAGAATCCTAATGAACTTGTAAAAAACGATAAAAGCCCGACAAAAAATTACTTAGTTCTCTAGTTTAACCATTATTCTTATTTGAGAGTCGAACATTTTCATAAAATATAACAATCATAATGATAATAATAAGTTATGTAATATAATCAAAGCTTATGAAATAGCGGGATATTACAGTCAATGTCAAGTTGCTTGTTTGTCTTCATCATGGCACATTTGGGGTCTCCGCATGGATGTATTTTCTCAAGTCAAGATAGTCATCATACTACTTCTCTATTTCCTATGGTGTTTTATCTTTTATTCCATTCATCGGATTTTTGATATTTGGCGATTTGAAGATAATTATATATCTTATTTGGATAGAATAAGCCCTAGTCAACGCCAAATATCATTCAGCCAATAGAAAAAATAGAGAATAAAATACGAAATGAGAGTAAGAAATCCAATTTGATCGTCATAAATAGTCATTCATTCAAACTTGGTATGTTTGGCTCTTCTTCTTTGATTTGGGCTGGCCATTGGGCTTCATAGGCTCGTTTCTTTTTCCTTTTAACTCATTGGACCAGGCCCAATGAGGGATGTCAAATTCATCTTCAACACTTTTGAATTATAGGTCGGGTTATATTATTAATTTATTTATTGAGTTGTGTTATACTTCATCCGTCCACGAAAATGATTGTCACTTTTGCAACTTAAGTTTGTCCACTAAATGGTTGCCATTTTTGCTACTCCACTCATATTTTTTGTGGGACCCTTACTCCGCACATAACAATACTCACTATAATTCACTACTACCTACCATTTTCTTAAAACCCGTGCCGTCTACAATGTGACAATGTGTATTAAGTTAGTCTAATTGTGCATAATATATTTGGTATTAACGTATTATATTTTGTGCATTATGTAAGTGATTTTTTATGCTGGTTCCTACGGACTCATATAAAGATGAGTTTCTACAAGATCCACACTATATTGCCCTTGAAATAAGCATAATTGAATCAACTAAATTGTATCTATTAGTTGCTCGCAAGAGAACGAGATCAATGTAGTGCAATAAGTTAACCCAAGTCGTATTCTCAAGGAAGGCTTAACAGGGCAATGCATTCATGCTAACACGGAATATCGAAACAATCCTAAACATTCTAATCAGATTTTTGTTGGGTTTTTATAGCTAGGAATACTTAATAACCTAAGTTAAGCATAAATTCAAGAAATGCAAGCATCTAGGATTAAAGTCCTTCTATTCGGAATTGACAAAACAAGGGACTGGAATGCTCAGTCGATTAATTCACTTAATAACATTAATGGAGTTCCCTATCTACTAACTTTCATATTCATAGACTTGAACTACACCAACGGAATTAAGAAAATATGCTCAACAATTAATCTACGCGTCTCCGATTAAGATTAACTCTATTTCAACCACGATTTATAATGAAATCATCTCTCGATCTCATTCATTACTAAAGCAATCAACCATTGATCAAGTGTTCGAAAGAAACTACAACCAATTGAATAAACAACGAGCATTTACATTCCACAAGTAATAAAACATCTCAAGTCGAAGAACTAAGTCCTAGACTATTAAATCTAGTTCATAGTGCAGAAAATGAAAGTAAGACAAAAATTGAAAATAAACATTGCATAAATGAAAATAAGAATTCTTACAAAGTGCTACGTAATCCAACGATCATCAAATGCTAGAAACTAAAATAAAGTAGGAATTGTTTGAACAAAGGAAATTGAAAAGTAAATCTACAGTCTTTTTTCTCTCATCTCCTAAACTAGCGAGAGGGAGAGAGTGTAATGAGAGAGCCCCCAAAAATCCCCTTTTAAAATCTGCCCAATAATCGGTTAAAAATGTAAGTTTTCTTAAAAAATCGCTCGTCCCGCTCCGGCGGGTTCTTCTTTGCTTCACGTTTCCCGCGCCGGCGGGAACTATTTTGCCGAAATTTGCTCCCGCGTTGGTGGGAATCCCCGCGACGGCGGGGTGAACTTTTCAACTTCAAGTTCTTCTTTCTCACTTTTGCTCCTTTTTCCATCTTTCGATCCTTGATGATTCTTCGTTGAATACCTGCGTATCTAAACACCAAATCACCAAACACGAAACATACGACCATAACTTGTGATAAAAACGAACAAAAAAATGCAAAAACAAACAAAAATAATACAACGAAAAACACACAAATATGAACTAAACAATAATAATATAGCTATTTAAATAAAATATAATTTTGTAAGAATCCGCTCTTTAATCAAAGGTGTAGATGTATAATTTATTATTTGACTATCTATTTAGTAAACCTTATATATGGAATAACAACCCGCACTCTCTTCATTAATGGTATTTTTGTTCAAAATATCACATGTTGGTCGGAACTTATAATTATGAAGAAAGTCGACCAAATATTATTCTTTAAATGTCCATATTGACTATTTCACCTAATAAACTCTTTATAATATAATATGTCAGTTGTTTTTTTCTTTTTTAGTTCACAAAAACTTCCATGCATTAGTGCATAGAGTGAGACGGGTCGAGTTTGACCCGCCGACCGGTGCATAGCAATTATAAAAAAAGACGGCATTGTACAATATAAATACTCTTGCACTGGAATGTTTACTACATAAAGGTTGTAATACCCCGGATAATTTCTACTGTCTTAAAAATTTAAAGTTATTAATAATTAAGGCTTTGCACGCCTAAGATCATGAATTTCGATTCTAAGATTTGCGGTGAAATCCATTTCCGAAATAATTTCCAGAAATCGGACGAACGACTACTGTATTAGAGTTTTCGCGTCCGGTAAGTTTTTCGTCCGAAAACTCAGAATCAAAATCCTTCAAAATTTACATTCACTTTTTCTTCGAGACGAGTTCACCGGAGAAAGTTAGTTTTTATGATTTTCCGGACGAATTTTGGAGTGTGATATCCCGACTTTTTCTCAGTTTTTGAAAAACGAATTAGGTTTTCCGAGCACGTAAATTATTTCCAATCTAACGGACGAATTAGATTTCGTCGAATTCGAAACTATCTAAGAAAGTATTTCTCGACTTTTAAATCGACGTTTAAGAGCCGAAAACGAGATATTCCGTCAAAAATTTCGCAACCAAACATCCCCTATGCGAGTCATCCACCTTTGTTAGATATTTCCTACATTTTATTGTATCTAACATGAGTCATCATCTCTCTCATTTTCTTCCCTTCATTACCGCCACATACACACACTCTCCATCTCTCTCTTTTTCTTCTTCATCTCCATTAAAGCTCCACTCCAAGCTCTTCTCAAGCATTCAAGATCTTCCATCTACCGATCATTTTCAATTCCGAATCCATATTACGAAAGGTAAGAACTTCATCTACCATTTGAACCGAACAAAACTTGTTTCCCCCATTTTATTTTTTTTTTCGAAAATTTAAGGAGTGAGATAACATGTTGTCCTTTGATCGAATCATGTTCTACGATGTTTAGAATCGAGTTCTATGGATGAATTAGAGAAAGAAATCAAGAACCCCTTTGTTCTAGGGTTTACCGATTTTGGGGGAAAAATTGGGGCTTTGATCGTAGCTCGATTTCTTTGTCGATTGAATGATAGATTAGTGTTCCTCATGATGTTAATTGACTATATGAATTGTTTTAGATTTTTCTAAAAATAAAATTTGAAACCTAAGAGACGAAGAAGGCATGATTTAGGATAGTAAATGTTATGATATGCTCGATTGTTTAATGGAAATGAGATATACGATGCATGAGGATGATTATATATTTAATTGAGATTTTTCTAAAAACAAAACGAAAAATGTAAGAGACGAAGACATGATGATAAGTTAGAGATCATTAACGTTTTGATAATATGATTTGCATGTTAGTAATGCTCGTTAGATGATAATCGTTGTCGTAAAATTTGAACGAAAACGGAGAAAGTAAAATTTATCGTCTCTAATGAGATATACGATGCATGAGGATGATTATATATTTAATTGAGATTTTTCTAAAAACAAAACGAAAAATGTAAGAGACGAAGACATGATGATAAGTTAGAGATCATTAACGTTTTGATAATATGATTTGCATGTTAGTAATGCTCGTTAGATGATAATCGTTGTCGTAAAATTTGAACGAAAACGGAGAAAGTAAAATTTATCGTAAGAGACGATCGATCGACAATAAGTCGAGATTAGATAAGGATATGAGGATGTGAATTACATATTAGTCAATCTCGATAGTTAATGATCATAATCGGAAAGTTAGAACGAATTCTAATAACGTTGAAATTTTGGTAAGAAACGAAACAACGATCCTAAGTAACGATAGAAAAGGCGAGTAAGAAAAGTAATTAGATAATAGTGATCGTTAGTGTTAAATGAACAAGTTTGTAGTTGACGACATGTTCATACGAGATATGAAATGATAAGTTATAGTTGTGAACGAGAAGTAGAAATGAGAAGTTGGAATTTGTTTTGGTATAGTAATTGTTTAGTTTGAAAAGACGAGGTTTTAAATCGTCGTGCTTATAATCGAGAAATGAAAAGGAGTTCATCACATATGATGGTATGTAGTGACTGCCTTGGGTCAGTTATTGCATGAAAATAAAAGTGGTTAAGCTTTAAACGAACCTAGAAAACCGTGCGTCGATTTTATCGAGCTTAGGGTTTCACTCGGCAGTTTTGGCGACCCTTCACGGAAACTACCATATCTTTTAGCTCGTTTCTCGGAATTGAGATCCGCGAATTGGAGAGTAAACTAGACACCTGTAACTTTCTTGTGATATAAGACTCGTCCCCTGTTTCGAAATCCCCTGTTCCGTGCGAACTTACTGATCTGATCTTATGCAGTGAATTTTCAAAATCTATTTTCTTCAGTTGAATTCTTCTCAACTTGAACTCTTTTGATCTTTAAGTTGTTTCAAGTTATCGACTACCTTTTTCTACTAACCTAAGTGTCAAGTGCAGAACCGAGTGAGTGTCAAACGAGATGCGCTCGTATCTCGTTTCTTTTTAATTAAAAGAATTTAGTTTAGCATGCAAATGCCTAAAAAGTCTAAAAGACTAAAACTCAACTCGACTTTTCGTATTCGTTTATCGTTTGCGACCGAGCTTTAAAGTATGATTTTTACGATGAAGGAGGAAGTTGACACCAAGGATAGGATGGAAGATCAGAAGACGGAAGCACGTGTATTAGTTCTGTAATCTATCAAGGTGGACTTTTATATATGAAACAAAACGAGCAATGCTCGAAAACCTTTTCTTTATCGCTTTGATAATCATGTTTTCAAAGTGATAATTATGGCATGAACTATTTTGTGTTTTATGTGAGTTCTCTTGTACCTTATGAGTTAATCAAAAGGGATTAACTAATGATCGGCTTTGAGGTAGCTATTATGCTTTCCAAAGTTAGTGCACTTTGTAGCCTGTGGTGTATGTGGTATCCTGTTGAGGGGTAGCCAGCCACGGTGAATTATGACTGGTCAAGATTTGAACGTAACATTTATGAAAAATGCTTGATCAAGCTAATTTATGAAAAAGAGAAAGAAAATGTTTAGTAGACACGGGAATTTGTTGAAAAACCCCGATGTGCTACAGAAATGAAATGCCTGATTATCTATACTTATGATTATATTTTCGGCAATGTGCCCACTAAATACTTTTGTACTTAGCCCTGCATATGTTTTCTAAATGTGCAGGTTGAAGCGACGGGAGCGGTAACGGTTGAGTTAAGAGTTGTCGATAGGAAGACTGTAGTATGTAGTTTACAATTCCGCTGCCAAACTCTAGACTCATTTATGTAAATATGAATATCACTTTTAGATTTAAGTTCTGTACTTATAACTTAGAATCATTTGAGAACTTGTTCGAGTGATCCTTCGAGATCAACTCTTCCTTTTATATATTAAAGTCTTGTTCATAGTAATTCATTATGTTATTTATGTATGATATTCTTTCATTCTTATTCATTCCCCCTTCCCCGCTTCTTTAATCCAACCCCTAGTCGCACCCCGGCTTCTGCCCCCTCGGAATTTGGGGCTGTGACAAAGGTACTAGCTCACTTGGTTGGCTAGTGCACCTACATCTCACTTCCTTAGATGCAAGTTCGATCCTCAACAAGTGCAAAGCTTCTATTTTTTTTTTCCTTTTTTTCAGTTTTCACTTCTTTTTTTTTTTTAGTTTTTTCTTAGTCAACAAGTGCAAAGCTTCGATTTTTTTCCCTTTGTTCAGTTTTCACTTCTTTTTTTTTAGTTTTTTCTTAGTTCATTTTTCAGTTATTCATTTTTTTTTGTTTTTCTATTTTTATTCATTTTCTGATTTTAATACTCTTTTCCATGTTTTTTCATATTTTAATTTATTTTAGTTTTCCTTCTTCTTTGTTCAATTTCAATTTTTTTTACATTTTTCAGTTTTTTTTTCCTTTTTTTATATTTTTAACATTTAACATTTTTTTTCATTTATTTATTTTTTGTTTTACCTATTTCATTTTCCCCTTTTCCATTCTCATTTTTTTCTTTTCCTTTTTTGATTTTCCTTACACTTTCTTTTTTCTTTTTCAATTCTTTTTTAGTTTTCCATTTTACTTGTTTTTAGGTTTTTTCTTTTTTTCAGTTTCCCTTTTTCTTATTTTAGTTTTTTCTTTTTTTCAAATTTTTTTCACTATAAAAATATATGTAGAATTTTCTCGTGAATTAATTATTTTTGTTCACGAGAACTTGTACTATTAGTTATTTGGTTAAGTAATTATTTCCGTGATGAAAAATAATTATTGATATAAAGAAAGGTAATGTTTGACAATCATTACTTTTCTTAACGACAAATGTTTTGTTAAGTAATTATTTTCGTGATTAAAAGTAATTATTGATATCAAGAAAGATAATGTTTGACAATCATTACTTTTCTTAACGACAAATGATTAGTTTTATTTACGACAACTTGTAGATTTAGTTTTTTAGTCAAGTAATTATTGTCATGATGAAAAGTTATCATTGATACGAAGAAAAGTAATGTTTCAAAAATATTACTTTTCTTAATGACAATGTTTAGTTTTATTCACGATAAATTGTACTTTTATTTGTTTGGTTAAGTAATTATTTCCGTGATAAAAAGTAATTATTGATATATAGAAAGGTAATGTTTGACAATCATTACTTTTCATAACGACAAATGTTTAGTTTTATTTACGATAAATTGTACTTTTAGTTATTTTTTAAGTAATTATTTTCGTGATTAAAAGTAATTATTGATATGATGAAAGGTAATGTTTGACAAGCATTATTTTTCTTAACGACAAATATTTAGTTTTATTTACGACAACTTGTACTTTTAATTTTTTAGTCAAGTAATTATTGATACGAAGAAAAATAATTATTGATACGAAGAAAAGTAATTGTAATACCCCGAACTTCTATATCATTAGAGAGCGTATTAATTAACCGAGTAAGTTTAAATGACGAGATTTGAGGAATACAAATTTTCTTTTCTAAATAAATAGAAATGAGTAAAATGACTAAAATGCCCTTATGTGTTTTTACGTGAGATTATCTGTTCTATTTCTTGAAGTGATGATGTGATGCATATATTGAGCTTGTTTGTATAAGAATGAGTATGAGTATGATTTTCAGAAAAACTCTGAAGATTTTTTGATTAAAAAAAGAATGATGTTGATAACCGAGAAATTTCTATGCGCCGTGAACTTAGAATAGATTTTAATTAAAATCTTTGAACCTAGAATTTCTTCTAAGGTCATTGAGATAAGATAGAAGCTTATCCGAGATAATTTGAGAAGAGTTACGAGAATTTAATCTTTAAAGGATTAATAAGCGAATTAATAAGCCGACTAATTTCTTTTGAGACTTAAAAGACTAGATGATCGGAATCGTTAATCTTTTTAATGAGATGTGAATTAGGTTTGAAATGTTTAGTGTCGAAAACGAGACGAAGATAGACTAGACCCGTTCTAGCATAAATGGAATAATACGGACCTTTTTATCCGGAAAACCTTTACGACCGGGAGATTAATACCCGTAATGAAACAACGAGACAAGTGTCACTCATCTCTCTCCCTCTCACCGCCACGTCACTCTATCTCTCTCCCTAATCTCTCTCCAACCTACTCTATAGCTTTAATCATGACGTCTTACCAAAATCTTAATAAAAGATTGCATGCAAATGCCATCACATCAACCTCTTAATCACACCAAGTTCCAACACAAATTGTCATCATTCTTTATTCCTTATGTTGGAAATCAAATACATGCATCCTATTCAAAAGAGAAGAGTTCATTCATTCAATCCCTATCTCTCTCTCACTTTCGAAATCTCTCAAGAAAACAAGAAGAAGAAAAATTCTCTCCCTCTCTCCCCTTAATGCCGTAACACACACACCCTCACACACACTTGAGATTTCTTCCATTAAAGCCTTGAATTCAAGCTTCAATCTCATGCAAATCAAGAGGAAATCATCACCATCATCTTAGTTCTTCCAATCTACAAGTTGAAAGGTAATAATCCTTCAAGTTCTTGAGTTGAAATCCAATAATCATCACCCATTTTTCTTCATTTTTGGCTCTTAAGCCCTAAAAATGGATGATTAGTTATTGTGTTGTATTTTCTTTGAGGATTCAAGTCAAGTTCTTCCAAGAGGAATCCAAGCTAGAAGTTGAGCCCTTTTTCTTCCATCCATTTCAATTTCAAGAGGTTCAAGAGGAGAAGATCCATTTTATTTTTCAAAAGTATGATAATTCATTTGATTAATTGTATATATGTATATCTCTAAGCCCTAAAAGAAAGAAAACATGCATGCATGGCTTTTATTTTATGTTTAGGCAAACCTAGGTTATCGATGTGAGAATTAAGTGAGAAAAAATCGATAGGAGAATCGAACACTAGGATTTAATCGATGAATTAAGAGAAGAAAAAGAAATTAAAACCCTAAAAAAATGATTAATGCCGAAAATTGTAGAGAAAAATAGGAAAATGTGAATTCCTTGAGTTATTGATATCTTGATGCTTGATTTATAATTTTTATCATGTTGAGAATGGAATTATATGCATGAAAAAAATTGAGAAATAAATTGCCCCAATTTATATGTAAATGCCGTGAGTTTTTGGGAAGAAAGAAGAAATTATTTTGTTGATTTTGTTGATAATTTAGTTGATGTTTTGATCATGAAATTATTATATGAGATGATGATTTAATCTTGTATGTTGTTAAGTATGAGAAAATCGAATTGCATGTAAAGTTTTTAAAGAAAATGATTTATGATGATTTAGAAGATTTGATGATATTTGATGTTATAATGTGTGTTAAGATGTTAGTTTGATTCCTAAATGAAAATAGGATTTTTGTGACAAAAGAATGAAGTTTAAAAGCTTTAAAAATGTTAAGAGTTAAAAATTTGTATAGAAAAATATATCTAGTAAATGTTCTTGAAATAAGGCTTGAAGATTTGAATTTTTATTAAATTAAATCAAAAAAAAAATTTGTAATCAAATTACTAGTTTTTATAAAAATTAATTGAAGAATAAAAGAAAATATTAATTAAGAAATTGGTCTTAAATTAAGAACAAAGAAGAAAAAGAGTTTATTAAATAAATAAATAAGAGTCGAGAAAATCGAGTTAAGAAGAATAAAATAATAAGGAAATGAAAAGAAGATTTAATCGAGTCGATAAAAGATGATAGACGAGTTAAGTTTAAATACTTGTATAGTTTAATCAAGAAAATAATGGAATAAGATATCGAGTAATGATTTTTGGAAGAAATTAATTAAAATTAATTAAATAAGTTGTGTTTCAAACCGTGTAAGATTATGATATACTTCATAAGACGGCGAATTTGGAAAAGCGTTGTTTATAAGCCGAGAAAAGATAAATTATATTGTTTGAGTTTTATAAAAAGGAATTCTTATTTGAGTTAAGTTCTAAAATAAAAATTGAGAAATTGTTAATGTGTCTTGAAATGTGATTGAAGTTAAAGCAATGTGTTTAATTATTTGAAATTATTATGCCATTGAATTAAATGTTGAGTGAATGATGTTATTTGATGACGTGAAGAATTAATGAGTTTATTTGTATGCAAATAAGTGAACCATTGAGTTGTTAATTAAATCGAGAATTGATTAAGTTTATAAAAGAAAACTCGAGTAATAGAATTTAGATAGACGCCGTTTCATAATTAAAGCGAGAAGTGCTAAGACATTGGTTAATAATATTAACCAATCATCGAGTAGAGTTAATGGTTTAAAGACGAAAATGCGAAATTTTAGAAAAGTATAGCTTTGAGAGAAACGACTCAAGTAGAAGTCCTTCAGTCTAGACCAACGCCTTTTATCCGTCTTTGCGTATCTTATTTTTCTTTATCAATGTCGAACTGTGAAGGATCAAGCCGGACGGATCGATAAGCGAGGACAATAGCCCTTAAACCGCCTAACTAGAATCTTCGGAAGTCAGGTGGGCTTTTCTGAACCAAAGCTATCGATGAAAGTTATTATGCTGTTGAGTATGATTATATGATTTTAAATGCGATTGACTTGCCGTTTTTATTGAGTTTAGTATGTGTTGTCATCTGTTTATCTGAGATATTATCATCCTGTGAAAGGCAGGAAACCCACGTGTGGTATGTTAAATGTTGAGATGACTGTGAGCCTTGCTTCGGTTGGGCTGGTCACAGTGTTTGAGAAGGAGGCCTACTTCTCGGCACAGTGAGTTAAATTATGACAGATGATGCATACTATTGATATATGTTATGTTTTGACTGCGCAGTCTATTTAAAAGAAAATGTTTTAACATGCACAAGTAAAACTGTTTTAAGTTACTTAAGTACTTGTGATGTTTCGGCAAGGCAAGTTCAATTGATATAGCTTTTAAGAGCATCCTTTTTCCAAATGTTTTGGCATGTGTTCACTGAGTACAAAGTACTTAGCCCTGCGCGTATTTCTAAACGTGCAGGTTGACAGGATGGTGATGGCATGGATACTTGGTGGTGTGGTGTTTTTGGTTGAGTCGAGTCGGATATTGGACTGGCATTTGCACGTCTTCATACGTGTGAATGTTGGGATTTGAGTCAAGTGTAATACCCCAGAATTTCCGTACGATCTTAAAAATTTAAAGTTATTAATAAAAATGGCTTTGCACGCCTAAGTTTACGATTGTGAATTCTAAAACCAACGGTGAAATCCATTTCCGAAAATAAATTACGGAAGTCAAATAGAGGACTACTGTATTTAGGGTTATCGCGTACGAAAATTTTTAGTTCTTGAACTCAGAACGGAAAACCGTCTGATTTTTACATTCACGAAATCGCGATACGAACTCGCCCGAGAAAGTTCGTTTTTATGATTTTCCGGACGAAACTCGGACTGTGTTGTCCCGAGTTTTTGTCGGAATTAAGTTTTTAAATATTATTTTCCGATTAAGTTTAATACGTTAGAATTTTTGGTCGAATCGGTCTGTGACGATTTTGTGCCGAGCTTCGTTTTTCGTCGTTCGATTTTCGTAACGTCGTATCACGCCGGAAAAGCGCGTATTTTTCTTCTCTTTCTTCTCTTAGCCGACATTGTCTCTCTTTCTTTAGCTTGATATTTTGATTTTATATAGTTTTATCCTAATGACTCACTACTAAAGATATTATCCTACTTTACACCTATTAACATTATATTTCCATAACATAAAATTAAGCCTTCATCACTCATCTCCCTCCCTCCCAATTCGACACACACACTACTCATCCTATCTCTCTCTTTGTTCTTCACTTCTCCATTGAAGAGCTCAAGTTCTTGAGCAAAGAAATCATACAAGTCTTCATCCAACCATCAAAGTCTAATTCTTCCTTTATTAATCTTCAAGGTAATCTCCTCCTCTACACTTTTATCCATTCCAAATCCATTTCTTTTTATTTTTCTTATGGATCGAAAAATTTAGGATGAAGGGAATTAGATGTTTTGATCTCTAATTAGTGTAATAGGATGGATTAGATATGGATCTATGTTTAAAATTGAAGAAAATCCAAGAACCCTAACTCCTTGTCATTACCGAAAATTAGGGGAAATGTGTAGGGTGATTGAATTCTTCAATTGATGTTATAATCATGCTTAGGAGGTGTTCAATTAGTGATTAAAACAAAGAGAAATCGAAACCCCTTTGAATTGGATGAAAACCGAGTTCTAGGGCTAGGGTTTGAATTGGGGATTTTTGTTTAATGTTGCAATTAGACTTATAATCGTTTAATTGATGATATAGTAGTATGATTAAGGGATTAATGATGATGTTTGATGAAGAAAATCACCCTCTTTAATTATAAGTTAATACCGAAAATTAAGAAAGAATTAGGGGTTTTCATGTAGTTGATTTAGTTGATGATTTGTTGATGGATTAAGGTTCTAAGTAATGATAGATAATGTTATGAATTTAATTGGAATTTTCTAAAAATATTTTGTGGATTGTAAGAGACAAAGATTCCCATTTAAGTTGAGTTTAAGTAATGATATGAGGTGATGATGTATATAATAATGAATCCCGTTAGATGATGATCGATGTCGTAAAATTTGAATGAATTCCGATAACTTTGGAAATTCCTTAAGAGACGAACAAGTGGACGTAATTAATAATCGAGAAGTCGAGTAAATATTCTAACTTGATAATAATGTTTATAATGGACTAGGGAACGACTTTGTAGTTGACGACGTGAGCTTTCGAGTTATTATAATACGAGTTGTAGTTATAGTCGAGAACTAGAAACGAGAATTTGTAACTTGATTTTGGTTTAGTAAATGATAGTTGAAACGACGAGGTGTGATCGTCGTAGTTATAAACGAGTTTTGAAAAGGAGTTCTTCACATAAGGGAGTACGTGTTGACTGCCTTATGAGGGAAATTTCATGAGAAATCGAGTACGAGAACTTAGAACGAGCTTAGGAAGTTATACGTCGTTTCCATCGAGCAACTAGGGTTAGCCACGGCAGTTTTGCGATCCTTCCCGGAAACTGTAATATCTCTTAGCTCGTTTATCGGATTTGCGATCCGTAAATTGGAGCATAAACTACACTTCCCAATATTTCCAACGGTACAGGGCTCATCCCCTGTTTATAGTTCTTCTGTTCTGGGCAGTCCCCAGAACTACTGTAATGCGCAGTGAAATTCCAGGATTTGTTTTCCTAAGTTGTTTTCTTCGCAACTTAGTTTCTTTCGATCGTTCAAGCCGTAATGAGTTAACGATTGCCTTCTTCCTACTAACCTCAGTGTCAAGTAAGGAGCCTTGAGTGCTAAACGAGACAAGTTCGTATCTCGTATCCGTTTAAGTAAGGAAATTTAGTTAAGCGTGAAAATGCCTAAATCGTCTAAAGAACTAAAACTTAATTTCCTAAGTTGATTTCCTTTCCAACTTAGTTCCTTTGATCTTTTAAGTCGTAATGAGCTATCGACTATCCTCTCTACTGACCTAAGAGTCGAGTATGAGACCTTTCGAGTTCTAAACGAGATTTGTTCAAGTCTTGTTCCCGTTTAAACTAAAAAGAAACTAGTAGTAGCGTGCAAATGCCTAAAGAAACAAAATGACTAAAACCTAATTTGAATTTCCATATTCGATTATCCTTACGACCGAATTTAAAGTGTTATTATTTTACGTTGAAGGAGGAAGCCAACAGTAAGGAAAGGACGGAAGATCAGGAGATCGGAAGCTAGTATTTAGTTCTGTAAACGCTAAGGTGGGCTTTTATCTATATCAAATAAAATGTGGGTTTTTCCACAACTCGAAAGTATGATTTATCGCTTTGATAATTGTGTTTTCAAAGTGATAATCTTGGCATAAACTGTTTCAACTATTTTATGTGAGTTCTCTTGTACCTTTCTGAGTTAACCTTCGGGTTTTCCAGACTTTTAAGCTAACCGCTAGGATGTTAACTTTCGATTGGCTCTGAGTTAGCTATTAAGCGCTTTCCAGAGTTAGTGCACTTTGTAACCTGTGGTGTATGTGGTATCCTGTTGAGGGGTAACCAGCCACGGTGAATTAGCTTTGGTCAAGATTGAACATAACATACTCTAAAAATGCTTGCGCAAGCTTCTTTATACAAATTAGTCAGAAAATGTTTAGTAGGCACGGGCCTTTTCAACAAAACCCCGATGCGCTACGGTTATAAAATGCCAGATTATTTATACTTATGAATTATGTTTTCGGCAACGTGCCCACTAAGTACTTTTGTACTTATCCCTGCATATGTTTTCTAAATGTGCAGGTTGAAGCGATGGAAGCGGCGAGGGTTGAATAAAGTTGTCTTAGGAAGACTGTAGTTAGTATGAACCGCAAATTCCGCTGCAGAACTCTAGTATTTTTGAAATACAGATATGTTATCACTGTAGACTAAGATCTGTCTTAACTTAATTTCTTTCGGTGTACTTCTGTCGAGTAATCTTTTGAGATTAACTCTTCCTTTATGTAAATAAAGTCTTGTTCATAGTATGCATGATGTCTCTTATGTATGTTTAGTTCAGTTAGTCCCCTTCTTCCCCGTTTCTTTAATCCAATCCCAGTCGCACCCCGGCTTTTGCCGTCCCTCGGGATTTGGGGCTGTGACACAAGTTTCCGCTGCAACTCTATGAAATGATGTCTGTGGATATATATACACTTTGATACTTATTTTTGCTTCCGAGCGTTGGGCTCGTTGACTTTAAATGTTTTGTTGAATCTGGTTCTCGTTGACTTGATATACTTTTCGTATTCTCGTTTTTGTTGAAATCTTATTCTCGTCAGCTTGAAAAACTTATCGTATCCTTGTTGAAATGTGATTTTGAAATGCTCGGTTATTGCTTCATTATGCCTTGAAAGCCTTATTCGAATGCTGTTGAGTTTTATTGTTGTTTTCCCCGAGCATATTCCCCGTATTTGAGTTGATTGTTAGTTGATTAGGTTGTGTTGTTGTTCGTAAGTCGCACCACGAAAGTCGGGGCGTGACAGGTTGGTATCAGAGCAAGGCTTTGATTGCTCTGAAGTCTGATATTCTTTGATGAGTCGAGTCTAGATTTAATTCCTAGACTTATTTGAGTCAGTAAACCATACCAAGCTATCCTCCATCTCATCCGGCAACCAGGTATGTGTTATTTTCTAAAAAGTTTTCAAGTTAAAGTGATGTTTGAATTATCAAGTGTTGAGAATTTCTTTTGAGTCAATTTTTGAGTTATGATGTTTAGAGATGAAAGCTATTAAGTTGATTGATAACTAGATTGCTTTAGAATGTCCTCCCCAATGCGTGTTCGTGTGGGAAAATCGGAAAGGATGAAACACCCGTGCAAATGGTTATGTGATTTGGAATTGCTCGAATCCATGAACGAAAATCCCTCTTTGGAACGCAGAAATGAGTATGTGGTGGAAATTCTAGTATGCTCGATTAAATATTTAAGTGTGCTTATGCGTTTAAAAATTCGTATAGGATGGATGATAACGACTGTATGCAGGAGTAATTGCACGTGAGAAAGATGAGTACTGAGTCACTAGCGGAATTTCTAGCGCGCTATCATTCGATATGGGGAAAAGTCCAGTATATGGACATAGGACCGCTGGAAGGTATGACGCATCTAATCCAAGCTCTACCTCAAGAATGGAAAGATTGGGCAACATGCCTTGTTCCTCGATTTTTAGGTTATCGCTACTTCGACCGAACCTTGTACGGCAATGTGAATGCGTTTATCTCCACTATCTCAGCCCGTTTCATGACCTATGGTGCTCCTCCGTCAGAGCCGTATGAAGATGACTCTCCAAGCTTGCTAAATGAAGTTGTCCGTGCTCCTCCACCGATTCCTCAAGATGACCCCGTCTTCCTCCAAATCAATTCGCCACCACGAACTGTGCTTGAACCTCGAAATTCCCACCCAGATTATTCAATTGTAAGTGGTGTGCTTTCAATTCAATCTTTGATTCCTTTGCTTTGTCTAACTTGCCAACATTGCAGCCGAGTGGATGCAATGGAATTCCGTTATCGAATGAAGATCAGTTTGCCGCTTATATGCGTCGTTAGTTTGCAACTCCTTGAGGAGGACAGTTATCTGCTCGGTTTGTCCATCTGACTTCTTTATCAGCTGGTCGATCTGAGCCTCTTGATTTTTCAACTGATCTTGCTGCTCCTTGATCTGCTTCGTCAACTCCTCATCAGTTGGAGCCTTAGCCTCATTCAGTCGACTCTTGAGATTCTCAATCTCCTCAGTTTGGCTCTTGATCAAATCGTCCTTTTTGGTTAAGAAATCTTCAAGTTTGGCGAACTGAGTTTGAAGACTCTTAAACTCAACCGATTGCTGATGCAGTTCCTCACTGAGTTCTTGAAAATCACTCCAGGAGGGTTCCAACTCTTCATCCAATGATTCCTGCATGTTAGAAATATTGGAAGAATTTAAATTAGCAGGATTAGAGTGTACCTCATTATCATCCTGGTCGGTTCCAAGTGCCATGAGGCATTGATCCTGACTGATAGCGTTGTTGGTGGAAGTCAGCTCATCTTCATCTTCAGTGTCAGTGAAGATGTCCATGTCATCAGCTGCTTCTTCTGCAACTATGGCCTTGTTCTTTCCAGCTTGCTTGGCCCTCAATGCTTCTCTCTCTTTCTTTGAGAGGTCTGGACAATCTGCTTTGAAATGTCCTTCCTTGCTGCATTCAAAGCAACCGTTGGTCACAAGCTTTGAGCTGTCTCGAGTTCGGTTTGATTTGTAGAATCGTTTGTATTTCCCGAACCGAGTGTCCATGTCAGCTAGCTTCTTTGACAGGGCGGCTATGCTCTGTTGGAGCTCCTCTCTGCTTGGCTCCTTTGCAGCTGTGTCCGCAGATCTTGTTGGCCTTGATGTTCTTGACTTGGAGTAGTCAGCTCGAAGTGCAACTGACTTTGTGGCTGAACCAACATCCTCATGTCGACTCGTCTGAACCGAGGACTGAGATTTTCGTCGGTTCACCTTGTACTCATTTCCCTTTAGAATTGAGAACAATCTTTCAGTTCCCATCTCACCAAGGTCAGCTCGGCTCTCGTGGATATTAGTGAAGGTATCCCACTCAGCCGGTAGAGCTTGTAACACTTTGAGGTTGATTTCTCTCAAAGTGTATTTTCCTTTTCGGATGGACTGGATCCTTCTGATGATGTCCATGAACCGAAGCTCTAGCTGATCGATGGTTTCATCAGTTTTCAGGCAGAAGTTGTCGAAGTCTTAGCAGGCATGTGAGAACTTGTTCTCCTTTGTCTCGTCACTTCCTTCACTCAGCGATGCCAAGATATCCCACATTTCTTTGGCAGTTTCACACTCCTCTATCCATGGCACATAATCTTGCCCAACTGTGGACATGATCGTGCTCTGAGCCCAGATGTCCAACTGGCTCACTTTGGCTTCCTCTGGAGTGTAATCTTCTGGAATCTTCTCCACTAACTTCATAGTTTCATCCCCATCGTTGGGATTTGTAGGAGTCCGAGTGATTCTTTCTCTGATGACGATCGGTCCGGATGTCAGTACTTGTTGCATCCGATGATGCTTTGACAGTAAGATCTTCTTCATCCGAGTTCTCCAGGATGTATAGTTCACAACCGAGAACATGACCACGATCTTATCCTTGACGTCCATCTGCACACAACAACAAAAGAAATATGCAAGCAAATATGCACTAGCGTGATAAAAAGATCTGTTCAGTTGACCACTGAAGAAAACACCTCGAATTCACACCTTGTGAAACAGAGTCAGCAGTCTTTTGAACCACTGCTCTGATACCACTTGATGGTCCCGATACGAGTTCTGGTGTATGGGGGGGGGGAATACACCATATCAAACTTTTTAAAACAACCCCCTAAAAATTAACTCAACTGAGTAAAACAGCTCAGTTGAAATCACAACCGACTAGGAAACACTCGGTTGGAAGTGATGTGCTGTGCGGAATGTGGTGGAAATAAACTCGTAAAAATTAACTCACGATTTTATGCACGGTTGGTCAAGAACCAAGACAGTTGAGAATGCTAAGATGCAGTTTGTATGCTGGTTAGATGGTCAGTTGAATATGCAAGAAATAACTGAAAAATAAACACAAGCACACAGAGATTTACGTGGTTCGGAGAAACCTCCTACGTCCACGGGGAGTTGTGAGTCCACACAACTCAGTCCAAGTTCTTCTGGACAAACCACACAGCTTACGCGGGCTGTGCAACCGTTAAGGATAAGTTTGCGGGTACTTATCAACCTTACAGTTTAGTTTTCGGGTACTAAACAACCTATCTACTCAATTTCGGGAAGAGTAGGGTCCTAACACTCCTTTTGAGAGGAAGTGTGAATAAGATGGGTTCTAACTAAATAGCTCGAACAAGAAGTGAGCTATGATCTAACACTCTACGAACTCTCACAAAGTGATGTTCTCAAGGTTGGATCTAAAGACACAAAAACTAATTCTAGAACTCTCAACAAGTGATGTTCTAAGAGGATAACTAGTTAAGCTTGAATGCAGAATGAAGTTGTTCTTTGCTTGAATATTTGTCACGCCCCGACTCTCGAGGTGCGACTTACGAACAACAACAAACCTAAACAACTAACAACTAACTCAAATAAAGGGAACATGCTCGGGGAAAACAAAGGCGGAATATAAGGCAATCGAATTTGGTTTTCAAAAGCATAATGAAATAATAACCGAGCATCTTAACTTCACTTTAAACAGGAATTCAACCAAGTAAATCATGCTGATGGGAAAGGAATTCCAATCAAAAGGAGAAATCATACAAATATATACATCAAGATAAGGGTTCATGTTCAATAACAAGTCAAGTTACGAGCCCATCGCTCGGGATTACAAGTTAAAGGGGTTACGAATTCAACAAGCATTCAAAGTCTTCGAGCACAACGCTCGGAATAAAAAACATGAGTATTAGAGTACTGGCATTAACAGACATAAGATCAAAAAGATTGCAGCGGAAATTAGCATCAACTCCCAACACTTGCACGTATGAAGACTTACAAATGCCAGTCCGAAATTCTACCAAACTTAATCAACAAAACCAAACCACACCACCAAGTATCCACGCCATCGCCATCCAGTCAACCTGCATGTTTAGAAACACACGCAGGGCTGAGTACTTCGTACTCAGTGAACACAAGCCAAAACATTTGAATAAAGATGCTTTTTAAAGCTATATTAATTGAACTTGCCTTGCCAAACTTCACAAGTATATAAACAATTTTAAAAACAGTTTTACTTGTGCATGTCAAAACATTTTTATTTAAAACAGACTGCGCAGTCAAAATATCATAATATAATAGCATGTATCATCTATCACAAATAACTTCATGTGTCGAGAAGTAGGCCTCCTTCTCAAACACTGTGACCGGCCCAACCGAAGCAAGGCTCACAGTCACCTCAACATATACCACACGTGGGTTCCTGCTTTCACAGGATAATCACATCTTCATATAAATAGATGATAACACATACTAGCGTCAATAAAATGGCAAGTCAATCACATTTGAAAACATAACATAATATTCAATAGCATACTAATTTTCATCGATAGTTTTTGGTTCAGAAAAGCCCACCTGACTTCCGAAGAACTAGCTAGGTGGTCTAGGGCTATTTGTCCTCGCTTAACGATCCGTCCGGCTCGATCCTTCATAGTTCGACATCGATAGGTAAGATATATGAAAGACGGACACAAAGGCGTTGGACTTTAACTGACAGACTTCTATTTGAGTCGTCGCTCTCTTCGTTCTAACTTTTCTAAAAGATCTCACGTTCTCGTCTTTATTTCATTAACTCTATTCGAATTGGTTAACTTTACTACTTAACATCGTACATTTTCTTCGTTCTAAAATAATAACTTCATTATTACAAATTATTACTCGAGCTTTCTTTCAAAGACTTCAGTTCATCCTCAAATTAACAATCAATCATCTATCATACAATTTCAATATGCATTTAAATACTTATTCAAACATATAACGAATTCATATAAATCAAGCATACTTTAAGATACATTAACATGCATTCCACTTGGACCTTAAAATCTAACTCGATTATGCATTTCCTTTTATGGAGGCTTAAACTATTGATTCTATCTTTCTTATTTATGTAGACAACGCTTCGTTCTACATCCGCTATCTTATAAGGTATTTTATAACTTTAATTTATTTAACAAAAATTTTCTTAGTTTTTTAATAAACTCTTTTGAAATTATAATTTCTTGTTCAATTCTAACTTGATTCTCATTTCTTAACTCGAATATTATTCCGTTAATTATTATCTCGGTTTATCTTTTCTTCGCTTGGCTGGAAGTAACATACTCAATTAATTATTTAATTAATCTTCTTTCCTTTTAATTCTTGACATCTTATTTTATTCTTGTTTTCTCGGTTAACTTATACGAGTATCTATCTTAACTTGTCTAGCATCTTTTCTTTACTCAAATTAACTTCCTTTTTATTTCTTATCGATTAATTCTTATTAAACTCGGTTTTCTTTATTTTTATTTATTTCTTTAATAATTTCTTCTTTATTTGTTTTAAACCTTTAAGCTATTTCTTACTTAATGATTTCTTTATCTTTTGATAAACATTTTTATGAATTTCTTCACTTTATTATAGAAGATCTTTTTATTGTATTTTTAGTAAAAATTTCAAGTCTTTAAATTTTAATACAAGGTATTTAATTAATAAATCTTTTATACATCTTTCATCTTTAATTTAATTAAAAGCTTTTCAAATTTAAATCTTTTTATCAAAACTTCTATCTTTATTCCATATTCAAACTATCATTCATACATACATTGAAATACTTAAACATCCAATTATTTTTACAATTAAATTCTTTCAAAACTTCAACATGCAAACTCATTTTATTCACTTAAACACATGTATGATTATACTAACATAACATACAATCATCTCATTGATCAAAACATCACTCAATACATCAACAAAATCATCAAAATAATTTCTCTATTTTTGCTTAAAAGTCACGGCATACACATGCATATTTTGTGCATTTTATTCCTCAATTTTTCATGCATATAATCTCATTCTCAACATGATAGAAATAACAAATCAAGCATCATAATAACAATAACTCAAAGATTCACATTTTTCCTATTTTTTTCTTATAATTTTCGGTATTCATTAAATTTTTAGGGTTTTAGTTTCTTTTTCTTCTCTTAATTCATCGATTAACATCTAGTGCTCGATTCTCCTAACGAATTCTTCTCACTCGATTAGCACATGCATATCCTAAGTTTGCCTAAACATAAATTAAATAACATGCATGCATAGATCTTTCCTTTAGGACTTATAGACATACATTTTTACAACTAATCAAATGAAATCATACTTAAATAAAAGGGAAATCCTTCTCTTGGCTCTTGGGATTGAAATGGATGGAAATGGTAGCTTCAAAGCTTGAATCTTGAAAAGAAGAAGGATGTCTTCTTGAATCCTCAAAGAAAAAGAAAGAATATAGGATTAATCATCCATGGGGTTTTAGGAATCAAAATAAAGAAAAGTGTTGGATAATTCTTGAATTCAACTTCAAGAACTTGGAAAATTCTTACCTTTCTTTGAAAATATGGATGAAATGGATGGAGATTAATGACTTCTACTTCATTTCCATGGATGGAGATCTTGAATCCATGGTTGCATGTGAAGAAAAATCAAGTATGTGTGGGAGAGAGGGAGTGCCGAGAGTGAGAGGGCTTGGGAGGGTTTGAGAGAATTTTTCTTTTCTTGCTATAGAGAGAGAGATCGAATGGAGAGAGAGAGAGATGGAGGTTGATAATGAGTTGTGGTCTCTCTTACTTGTCTTAGATGACTAAGGTTAAAATTCAACAAAGTGAAAAAAAGAAATAAACTTGTTGGAAATTGCAAAAGGCAAGACTTGATGTTTGATTTGAACTTAACTTGTATGCATACTTTAAGCAATCCATGTACAAGACATCACTATGGTTTGTTGGTCTTGGAAATTGAGGGATGATGGGAGAGGAGTTGTGAGGTGGCGAGAGAGGGAGAGAGGTGGATGATACGTGTCGTCGTCGTGTCGTTACGGGTATTAATTATCCGATCGTAAAGGTTTTCCGGGTAAAACGATTCGTATTAATTCCGTTTTGTTCTATTAACGGGTCTAACCTCTTCTCATTTCACTTTTGACACTAACTCATCCCAATCCTATGTCACGTCTCAAATTAAAAGATTAAAGGCTTCGATCATTTTAGTCATTTAATTCTTAAAAGAATTTAATCGGCTTATTAATTCGTTTATTAATCCTTTTCAAGACTAATGCCTCATTTCTCTTCTCAATTCTCGGATAAGTTCTTACCCTATCTCAGTGATCTTAAAAGAAATTCTAAATTCGAAGGTTCTAATTTAATTCTATTCTAGGTTCATCGGCGTAAACATATTCCTCGGCGATTAACGTTATGTTATCTTAATTAAACAAACTTCTCGGGATTTTTCCGGAATTTAATCTCATACTCATTTTCATATAAACGACTCAACAAACATATCACATCATCATCATCTCAGATAAATAGAACAGATAAATTCACACAAGATTCACAAGACAATTTAAACGTTTTATTCAAATCTCTTCGATTAGAAAAGAAAAAATTTTACTCCTAAATTCTCATCTTTGAACTACTCGGTTAATTAGACGCTCTCTAAAGGGATAAAAACTCAGGGTATCACAATATTTCTTCTCGCACTAGTTCGTCTCGTGTGTGTCTTCTATCATTCTCTGTGAATGAAGGCCTTTATTTATAGGCGGAGAGAATCAACTAGCCGTTGGAAGAGCTGTTGATCTCTGTTCTTTGAAAGCGATGGCTTGTCTCTCATTTCTGCAGACTTTCCGAATTTGGCAACTGCGTGCTTCTGCTTTCCATCTGAGACAGCCTTGTGTTGGGCCAAATGAGGTAATGACAGAGAGTCAAACCTTCACGTGACTTCCTTATTTGAAATTCAAATCTTAACAACTGACTTCCAACAAGGAGTGGTCGGTTAAGACTATCGATCTTCAACTAACTTGTTCTTCAGCTGATGTTCTGTCTGAGTGCTGACGGTTGAACTCTCAGCTGACTTCAACTTCATGCTGTTGATCTTCTGGGTTGAGTTCTACAACTGATGTTCTGAAACTGAACGCTCAATTGTCTTCCTTGTATCTTCTCTCTTTTTGAATTCTCATGGAATGAACGCTCAGTTGTTTTCCTCACAACTGATGTTCTATCTCTTGAGTGTAACTTCCCCCTTTTTCAATGCTTCATATGATGAACGCTCAGTTGTCTTCCTCACAACTGATGTTCTATCCGAGTGAAGCCTTGTTGCCGTCTTCAGCTGGAGTCCTGTAAACATAAAATCTTAACAATGCTCAAACAGCGAGCCTAACTACTAAAATTAGGATCTGACAGCATCTACTCGGTTGGGGTCAGTTGGTTTTGGAACCAATCAAAACTTTTACTTAAATTTCCCAACAGAATCCCTATTGTTATAAGTCCTTAAAAGAGGCCACCGTCGGGCGATATAAAAATGAGCCTTTAGGCTATTAAAATTAATTATGAGTCTCTTGAGTTATCAATTTGAATTGAGTATGTGAAAATGAAAGTGATGATATTTTATTCTATGATTGAATATTTGAGAACAATGATTGTTTTGAGAATATGTGACGATAATATGAATGTTTTATGACTATTGGAAATTGAATGAGATATATGTGTATGTGAGAATTTGAAATAATGAAGTTATTTGAGAAGATCCTTGATTTGCTTTTTGATTATTTAAGTACCAATCGAGAATTGTATTCCTCCCAAAAGGGAAATGTTTTAAGAATCGAGAAAGGTTCCTAGTGAACTCAAGAATTGGAGTGGCTAAAGTTTTCTTGTTGTAATTTTTAGAATGCCACCGAGACGCAGAAATGTCAGAATCCCTGAAGATAACCCTGAGGGACAGCGTGACCCTACTCCGCCCCCTCCGAATGAGAGACGAGTTGAAAAACTTTTTCTCCGACAGAATCCCCCAACCTTCGATGGTAAAGGCAGTCCAGCTGATGCTGAGGACTGGATTCGTTCTCTTGAGCGAATTTTCCGTTTTCTTCATTGCTCCGATCGTGAACGTCTAGAGTGTATGACATATCAGTTGAAAAGAACTGCCGACTACTGGTGGGAGGCGAAGCAAAGAATGTATACACCCGAAGAGCACGAGAACTTGACGTGGGATCAGTTTAAGGAAGATTTGTATGAAAAGTATGTGCCGAGAAGTTATCGCAAGCAGAAATCAAACAAATTCGCCAATTTGAAGCAAGAGAAGAAGTCTGTGGCCGAATATGATCGAGAATTTTATGAATTAGCTCGTTTTGCGCCTGACATGGTCGACACTGATGAGAAGATGTGCGAGTTGTTTCGAGCAGGACTGAGGCAAGATATCCGAGTGGTTCTTGCTAGTCAGAGTAATTTGACTTATGCTGAAGCCTTGAACCGAGCCCTAGATATGGAGCTGGCAATGCAACCAGAGAAAGGATCGCATCCTTCAGCGAATCCTCAATTTCAAAGCCAGAAAACCACGACTGTATCTACTCAGCAATCCCAATTTGGCCAGCATGGAAAAAGAAAGGGAAAATGGAGTGGTGGAAACCGCCCGAGCAAGAAACAGTGGCAAGGGAAAAGCCAACAACAACTCCAGAAGGGAAGAGTTCCGCAGATCAACCGGAATAACCTACCTATAGGACCCTTAGGATTCCCTCCATGTGCGAAATGTGGCAAAATGCATCAAGGCGTCTGCAAGAGCGGGAGTAATGTTAGCTATACTTGTGGTCAACCTGGTCATTTCTCGAACCAGTGCCCGAGTAAGCAACAAGGAATGAGAGGCGGAAGACCGAATCAGTTCCAGCCTTCGCAGATGAAGCCATTGAGGCAACTCCTCTGCAAAAGTTTGTCCAGCATCAATGATGGTCCCGATACGAGTTCTGGTGTATGGGAGGGGGGGAATACACCAGATAGGAATTTTAAAAACAACCCCCTGAAAATTACCACAGCTAAGTAAGAGGACTCAACTGGAATCACAACTGAGTAAGAAAACTCAGCTGGAAGAGTGGTGCTGTGCGGAATGTGGTGGAAACAATAATAACTCGTATAAAACAACTCACGCTCAGATGCAAGGTCGGTCAACAACCAAATCAGTTGAAATGTAAAGATGCAGTTTTGAGTGCTGGTTAGTTGGTCAGTTGGATATGCAAAAAGTAACTGAACAGAAAACACAACACAAAGGAATTACGTGGTTCGGAGAGAACTCCTACGTCCACGGGGAGTTGTGAGACCACACAACTCAGTCCAAATTCTTTAGGACAGCTACCACAAAGCTTATGCGGACTTTGCAACCTTACAGATAAGTTTGCGGGTACTTATCAACCTTACAGATAAGTTTGCGGGTACTTATCAACCTTTCTACTCAATTTCGGGAAGAGCAGGATCCTAACAACCTTTTTAGGGGATGTGTATAAGGGTGGGTTTTCCAACTACTAGCTCTAACAAAGAAGTGAGCTAGGATCTACTCTTGAACGAATGAAGACTCAAACTAAGATCGAAAACACCAAGACAGATTCTAACTCTCTATGAACTCTCAGCTGGTGATGTTCTTAGAGAATAATTGCAGTTTAGCTTGTGCGCAGTATATCGTCGTTCTTTCGCTCATCTGTCTCTTCTATGTGTCTTCTATCTTGATGAATGCCTCTATTTATAGACGGTGAGGATCAACTAGCCGTTGGAAGAGCCGTTGATCTCTGTTCTGTGAAAGCGATGGCTTGTCTCTCATCTCTGCAGATTTTCCCGATTTGGCAACTGTGAACTTCTGCTTTCCTTCTGAGACAACCTTGTGTTGGGCCAAATGAGGTAATGATAGAACGCCAAACCTTCACGTGACTTCCTTTTTGAAATTCAAATTTCAACCTTTGTCTTTCAACATTGGTTAGTCGGTTGAGGTGTTTGATCTTCATCTGAGTGGTCTTCAGCTGTTGTTCCATCTGATCGCTACCTTCATCTGACCTTCTGTCTGAAGAGGAACAGTTGAACCCACAGCTGCCTTGAACTTCATGTTGTCGATCTATCAGATTGAGTCCTGCAACTGATGTTCCACATGATCAGGTGGATTTTCACATCTGACGAGTAGTTGATTACTCAGATGTTTTCCTTCATCCGATGATCTAGATCAGATCAGTTGGCTTGAACGCTCAGTTTTCTTTCTTACATCTGATGTTCCATGCGAGTTTCCATCTAAATTTCTATCCGAGTATAGCCATGTTGCCGTCTTCAGCTGGATTCCTGTAAAGATAAAATCTGAACATTGCTCAAACAGCGAGCCTAAATACTAACTTTAGGAAATGGCAACATCTACTCGGTTGGGGTCAGTTGGTTTTGGAATCAATCAAAACTTTACTAAATTTCCCAACAATTTCCCCCTTTTTGATGATGCCAAAACCCTACTGATCTAAACCTCACTGACCTATCTATAATCTCAGCTGAAATTCTAGACAGTCTATAAGATTAAACATCAAAGGGTTAGCACAGTTATAACATGGTATTGAAATAACTTTGCGATTCAGAGCTTGGACAACTGGAAAATTGTACGTCAAGGTGAATCGGATATATGATGAAAGTTTTCATTACAACTGATGTTTACACAGAAATGCACAAAAATTAAATACATTAGTGGCTCAAAAACTCTATCTTCGGCTAATACTTCAGCCTATGCTTGCCGAAAATCCTGACAAAAATTTCTCTCTTGGCATCTGATTCTTTTGAGATATCTACTCCATGTTCCTGACAGACTTTTCTTGCTTCAACTGCGATCTTCTGTCTGTTAGGATTTCTTGTATCTGGAATGAATGGAGGAAGATAAGTAACCTTCTGAGAGATAGGGACGGTATTCATGTCCAGCTTTGCATCAATCATAGCTCGTCTGAACTGGCTGAATATGCCCGGATCCCCAGAGTGCAGCTCGGTTAGGGCTTCTTTGAACGCTCTTCTTGGATCTTCAGTTGCGAACACCTTCCTATAGTAGAAATCATTCACAAATTCTTGTTTGAATGATTCCCAATCATCATTCCATTTTGCCGGCATCCATTTATCAACATGTTTGAAGCGTCCATGGAGCTTGATCTTTCCCGGCAGTCTTTGCTGCTTCATTCTTGCTTCAGCTTTCACTTGGTGTTTTTCAATGCGTCGTCGGCATCGGGAGGCAACATTTCTATCCAAGTTGTTGGTAACCTTGGCAAGCTCTTCCTCGAACTTATTCACTCTTGTTGCTTGGTTGGCTGCGAATTTCTTCACCCATTCCGGATTCATGTAATCCTTCTCTGGAACATCCATAGCCTTAGCAGCAGCAATACACTCTTTGGTTGTAATACCGTCGAGTTCAGCGTCGATCTCGGCTGCAATCTCGGCTATGGAGTTGTAGAAAACTCCATACTCCTTCTCCTGCTCTATGTTCTTAGCCATTTCTTCTCCTCCGACAACAATGGATTTCAGCTGTTCTTGTTTCTTGTCGGTTGGCTTCTTCTTCGGAGCGGACTTCTTCACTGTCTTCTTCGGCTCGATCTTTTTCAGCTGAGATTCCTTTCCGGCTGTCATCTCTTCTTTAGCTTCTTGCATCTCATCTTCTCGGGTCTCATCTTCCCCCTTTTTGGCATTAGCAATAAGGCTTGCGACTGAGACATACAGAGAAGTGAGTTTTTGTTCAGCCTGCTAAATCCGGTTGAAGAGTTCATCTACTGCGCATTCCACATCAACCTTCTTTGCCAGTTCCTTATCATGACGCTCTTGATCAGCTTTCTTCATCGCGGCGAAGGTTTCAGTGACTTCTATTTGGAAAGCGACGAACTCAGCCCATTTCTGTTCGAACCGGGAATCCCATTCTTTGTCTTGCGTCTCTTGAGATTTTGCAAGATTGGATTCAGAGATAGACTTGAACACGTTCAGTTCTGATTTGATGCCAAGAACTGTTGTCTTCAGGTCATTGATATCCTTGCTGGTGGATGTTGAGAAGTCATCCAGCTTCATCTTGATCACATCATGTTCTTCCAGCAGCTTCCTGTGCTTCTCATCCTGAGCTTCAATTATCCTCAGCTGTTCTTCTCGGTTGAGCTGGATGTTGGCAATCATCTCCTTCCTCAGCTGATTGACCCTCTCAGCGATCAGCTCGCATATTTCATCTGAAGAGGGTTCTGGCTGATCAGCTGGTGCTGGTTGTTCAACAGGTGCTGGCTGTTCAACAGCAACCATGGCTTGGCGATTGGCCAGGTACTGTTGAAGTTCTTCTTCCTTCTGCTTGGCTGCTGCTGCAGCTACATCAAGATCATCTACAAAATCAGCAGACTTGGTCAGCATGTTGTCAAGGAAAGTGACACAATCTTGTTCTACTGTCTCCCTTGTGTCTTTTCCTTCTGCCTTGCTGACATCCAGACGACGAGTCAGCAGTGCGATCTTGTTGTTGTACGCAACCTCGAGGTTGGTATAATTGAAGTATTCCCTTATACGCGACTCATCTGCCTTGAGCTGGTTCCAGCTGTGTATCCTGATGGTATCTTCCTTGACATACCAGTGACTGAAAATGATGCTGAATTGATACAACAACTCAGTTCCGAGCGTGGCAAAGGTGGGCATGTCGCGCGCCTTGGGGAACATTCCAATCAGCTTCTGAAAGCAATAAGCCAACTTACCTTCATGTTCCAACGCGACAGCTCGACGATCAGCTTCTTCGTCGATGGGGGAGGGAGAGAGATTTTCATAGGGAATGGGTTCAAGGGTTTCCTCAACATTGGCCAAAGAAGAGGTTGCGATGTTGGTATCGAGCGGGGAGCTTGGAATTTCTGACTGGGTTGTAATGTTGGCATCGAGTGGGAAGCTCAGAATTTCTGACTGGTGCTCTGTTGTGATAACCTGGCTGTGCTGTACGGCATTGATTCCTGCCGTGAGGGAGGATGGAACATCTTCAGAGTCCTTGGATGAAGAAGAAGCATCCGAGGACATGTTTGGCTCATCTTCCGGATCGATTTCCACCCCTTCTATCCCATCTGTTCCACTTGCGCGAGGAACAATCTCGAAAGCATCTTTGTCAACTGAGTGACTCGACTCAGATGGCACCTCCTCAGCTGGTACCTCCTCAGCTGGTTTTGCAACTGACTTCTTGATACGAACCCTCAACTTCTTCTTACATGGCTCCTCCTCTTGATCCTTATCTGACTCATCTCTGAGTTGGCGTGCAACTATCGATTTGGAAGAGTGGCCGACAGCTGGAGGCATCTCCTCAGCTGTATCTTTCTCTACAGCTGATTTCACAGCTTCCCTTTTGTCTTTGAGAGTGTAGACACTCCAAATCACATCAAGTGCTTTCTTGGCTGTCGGGAACAACATCTGCCTTTTGACTGGTGTCTCCTCACAGTCTTCCCACACCATGTTCTGATCCTTCGTGGCGAGAAGTATCAGGGCAGAGATTTTGACTCCAAAATTGAGAGTTCCCTTAACACTCAACAATTTCTCCCCGGAATCAGTTGTAGATTCTGAAATCTTCTGCTTCTCTATTGTCAACTGGTGTTCGAAGAACTTGAACCAGTTGATGTTGTGCTTGTGCTCCAAAGCTATCAGCTGCTTGAGCTTGGGTCGGCTGATATCTCCAAAAGCACCGCTGTATCCAAAGATAACCTTGGATACAACATCGAACAGAAGTCGATGTTTAGGTTTCAACTTTGTTCGCTGCATGTTGCTCCTCAATCTTTCTGCAGTGATGAGAGCATTTTCCAGAAATAGATCTGCATCTGCATCTGTGATGTTCTCGACGGTGTCCGTGGCAGTCAGATTCGGTGGAATGATGGTGCTTAGAATCTCGGAAACCGGTATGTGGAAGGTGACATGGCGGACAGTTATGGCAGGGACGTCGCGCTGTCGACAAGAGATTTTTGAAACGAGGCCATCTCGGCTGTTGATAGAAGATTTTAGGTTCATGTAGAATTCTCCGACCTGTCGCCTGAGTAAGTGAGTGGGGAAGAGCGTTGCCCACTCAAGAAGACCATTCTCCCTGAGAAGATCGGCGAGGGGGGATAACACCGGTGAGTCCAGTGCTTCTTCTGACAGAATCTGCTCAAAATGGATTTTGGATAACATCATGTCAAAAGATTCCTCGTACGACGAAGGAACAAGGGCTGGTCCTGAAGATGCCATCTTCTTTCCTTGAGATGGAGCTTTTGGTGCCAATTAGTACTGCAGTGTAGTTTATATATAGAGAGAAGAAAAGAGGAACTTAGCAGAAAATGGTAAGACAGAATCAGAGACGAAGATGAACAGTTACTCAGATAAACACAAGTATAGAAGGTAAGAAATCACTTTCTGATTTTCCGCCTTTTATAGGTTAGTGGGTCGTTTGAAATCGATGATGAAGGTTGAATGGCGCGAATCCATCAACGGCTAAGATCTCACGACTGTTGACTAACTTTGACTGACGTCAAAATTTCGAGTTCCAATACGCGCGAGTGAGAAGGTGAACTGTTTTTGTGTCAGCCCAGTCGCACTATAAAGTAAGGCTATTGATGTTCAGCCGTACTTTACATTAAATGTGCTATGATGGCTATTTTAATCTAACTAACATGCTCAGGAATGTTTGAATTTATTTCAAACATTCACATTTAAGACCTAAGCACCTGCAGCCATAAATGATACCTGCCAGCTAATGTCGGAATCAGCTGTGTTCCAATGTTGCGGCATACCATCAGCTGACTCGAGTTCGTCTGTTCAGCTGACGTCTGATGTCTTCGGATGGCGATCCGCATCGGAGATTCCCCCTTCATCTGAGCTTCCCCCTCAGATGGATATCTATCTCTTCACCTCGGCTGATTCCTCATCTGATGGATCCAACAATCCAAGGAGATCGCATAACATCTTGAATCGTGCTTCGGCTAGAGGTTTGGTGAAGATATCTGCTCTCTGAATCTCAGTTGGAATCTTCTCCACAGATACATCCTTCTTCTCAATATGATCTCGGATAAAATGATGTCAGATGTCAATGTGCTTCGTTCGAGAATGGTGAACAGGATTCAAAGAGATAGCGATGGCACTTGAGCTATCACAATGGATGGGAACCTATCCAGTTGCTACTTCATAATCTCTCAGCTGTTGCTTGAGCCACAACACTTGCATGCAACAACTACCGGCAGCCATATACTCTGACTCGGTTGTAGAAGTGGCAACACATGCTTGTTTCTTGGAAAACCATGAAACTAGCTTGCTTCCCATGAACTGACAGTGTCCAGATGTGGACTTCCTGTCCAACCGATCTCCGGCTAGATCCGCATCTGAGTATCCGGACAGTTGGATATTGTCGTCAGCTGGGTACCACAACCCAACATTAACAGTACCCTTCAGATACTTAATGATGTTCTTTGCTGCCAACATGTGTGTTTCCCTTGGCTGAACTTGGAACCGAGCATACACTCCAACCGCGTAAGATATATCTGGCCGACTGGCGATTAGATATAGCAAAGAACCAATAATCCCTCTATACTTACTGGCATCCACGAGTTTTCCCTCAGATCCGGGTTCAATCTTCCAGTTAGTATTCATCGGGATCCTTGTGGTTTTACTTGTCTGCAATCCGAACTTTGCGATGAGCTCATTTGTATATTTGGACTGATTAATAAAAATCCCTTTTGATGACTGCTTCACTTGTAGCCCAAGAAAATAATTCATCTCACCCATCATCGACATCTCGAATTTCTCCTTCATGAGAATTGAGAATTTCTCGCACAGCTCCTCAGAGTTGGAACCGAATATGATGTCGTCAACATAGATTTGCACAACAAGTATGTCTTCTCCAACTTTTATGGTGAACAGTGTTTTGTCAACTGACCCTCGTTTGAACCCCGAGTTCAGAAAAAAACCACAGAGAGTGTCATACCAAGCCCTAGGTGCTTGCTTCAATCCATAGATTGCTTTCTTCAACTTATACACTCTTCCATCACCAGTCTCAAAACCGGGAGGCTGTTCAACATAAACATCTTCCTTAATATCACCGTTGAGGAAGGCACACTTCACATCCATCTGATAAACCTTGAATTTGTGAAATGCGGCATAGGCTAGAAATATTCGAATGGCTTCCAACCTTGCAACAGGCGCGAAAGAATCCTCGAAATCAATTCCTTCTTGTTGGCAATATCCCTGAGCTACCAACCTTGCCTTGTTTCTCACAATGAATCCAATGGCGTCTCTCTTGTTCTTGAAAATCCACTTTAATCCAATGACTTTAACACCATTTGGTCTTTCTACCAACTCCCATACACAGTTGCATAGAAATTCATTCAGCTCTTCTTGCATGGCTGTTGTCCAATGAACACAGTTGAGAGCTTCCATAACATGCTTCGGTTCTGGCACATCAGCTACGAAACATGAAATCATGGCAACATCTCCTGCCTGTTCGAACTCCTCAAGAACTGCCAACTCCTCAGCATATTGGGCGTAAGTGCTAGAATCTTTCTCAGCTGAGTCTGGATTTGCAACTCTGCTCCTAGTACGCACACCCTTGGTTGGATCTCCGATGATGTTTTCCTTGGAATGATCTCATACCATCTCTTGTTGCATCTTCCTTCTTCTTCCAACAGTGGCGGTTTCGTGATTTCAAAGGATGGGATAACCTGAGCCGTGGGAGATGCTGGGATCTTCAGAACTGGTGATTTATCTGCTGTTGAGTCTGGATCCTCAACATGGATAATATCTCGAACCGTGCTAGGTTGGGCTTCGGATACTGATGCAGTTGGAGTAACATCAGCTGAAGTTCCCCCTTAAGATGAGCTGGGGTCCTCACATTCATCTTCAGAGGAACAAGGATCATCATCCTCGGTTGCCCATACCAATGGTTCAGCCAGATTCTTCTGCCTTAGAACCTGCGATCTGGTGAGAGCTGGTGGAACATGTGGATCTGCTTGTTGTCCTTTAGCCTGTTCCCTGCACTCAAAAGTAGATTCATCAAAACTAACATGAAGTGTTATCTCCACAACACGAGAACTGTTGTTAAAAACTCTATAAGCCGTGATCCGAGCGGCATATCCGAGAAATATGCCCTTCGAAGCCTTGGCGTCAAAAGTTTTCAACTGACTCTTCCCATTGTTGTGAATATAACACTTAGAACCAAAAACGCGAAAATATGAAATATCAGGCTTCCTGCGTCTCCATAGTTCATATGGAGTCTTTCCCAACCGCTTGGTCAGAAGAGACCGGTTCTGAGTGTAGCATGCTGTGTTGATTGCCTCAGCCCAAAATCTCTTTGGCAGAGCTGAGCTTGTCAACATGGATGTAGCAGCATCCTTCAGCGTTCGGTTTCTTCGCTCGGCTACTCCATTCTGTTGTAGAGTACGAGCAACCGATGTTTGATGAGTGATTCCGTGCTTCTCGCAGTATTCGATGATGGTTTCATTGAGGAACTCAGTTCCATGGTCTGATCGGATAGAAATGATTTTCATCTCTTGTTGGTTAGATATCCGATCCATCAGCTTGGGTAACTCATCTCGGGTTTCATTCTTGTGACACATGAAAATGTTCCACGTGTACCTAGAGAAATCATCCGTAACAACAAGTGTATATTCGTTACCATTCATGCTCTTGGGAGTAACAGGCCCGAAGAGATCCATATGGATCGGCTGCAATACTCGGTCGGTTGATGGAATCGTTTTCAACCGAAAGGAGGATCTAGCGAGCTTTCCCAGCTGATAAGCACTGCAGATATGTGTTGTTGAAAACACACGGTTCAGAATTCCCTTTGCATGTTCCTGTCTTGCAAGGCGGTTCATTGTCTTGAAATTCAGATGGTTGAGCCTTTTGTGCCACAGCCAGCTCACATCTGAACTGCTCTTTGATAACAGACAGGTTTCAGGAGGACTACTATTCTAATCTGCATAGTACACATTCCCGGTTGGGGATCGATTTCCCAGCAATATGACTTGCTTTGTTCTGACATTTTTGACCTTGCAGCCCTGCGCATCAAACTTGACAGAGAAACCATTATCACAGAATTGGCTGATGGAGAGCAAGTTATGCTTCAATCCATCAACATATGAAACATTGGGAATAGACACGAGATTGGTTTCAAGGGTACCGTAGCCTTTGGTGTGACCTTTTGAGTTGTCACCAAAGGTAACAGATGGTCCTTCCTTCTCCACGAAACTTCCAAGCAAATCCCTCAGATTTGTCATGTGTTTCGAGCGTCCACTGTCCATCACCCACATGGTATGTGATGCTTTATTCTTCCTCAGCTGTTCCTCCTGCTCCTGCACAGAGAAACACACTTAGGTCCCCAATTTTAGTTGGGTCCTGGAGGGTTAGAACCAGTTCCCCCTTGAACTGCGGGTCGCTTTTCCCTGTAGATTCGGATAGATTTGTCATTCCAAATTATCTTTCCTTCTCCATCAACTATAACAACACCTCGGTCATCCTTAGGTTTGTTGTTATTGTTGACGTTCTATTTCTTGGAAGGAGATTGATTTCTCCCATTGTGGGCTTTAGGAGGAGAGGCGTTCCCCCTGTTTTGTTGACGTTTCTGACCCTTTTGGTTTTGCAGATGAGGTCGGACGTCATATTGGAATCTTTGTGGCTGAGTCTGATTCCATTTTCCTGACTGTCGACTGTAGCTGTTCATACCTGGTTGTTGATTCATGTTCTGGCATGAGTATCTGCAGCTGTTGGAACTGTTCCACATTGGTTGATTTTGATGGAACCTCTGGTTGTTCTGATGGTGGAACCGAGGTTGATTCTGATGGTTGAATCCCTGTTGGTTCTGTTGATTCCATCCCTTCTGAGATCGGTTCTGAGGTCGGTTCTGATTGTATCTCCGATGTCTCTGGTTCCTCTTCTGAGTCCTGGAACATTCCCCCTCGGTTGTTATCCCAACCAATGGATTCTTCAGTTCTCCAACCACAGCTCCTTTTCCTTTCTCAGTTGTTGTTCCCTTAGCAGGTTGTGCTGTAGGTAATTGCTGTGACATGATGGTTGGATTAAGTTGGGGAGTTGCAGACTCAACCGGATTTGGTTTGGCAACCGTGACATCCACAACCTTGATAAAGGTTGCAGGTGGAATTCCAGTGTCCTTGACCATGTCGTAGCTGAGTCCAGACAACGTCATCCATTTGTCATCGGTAACTGATGAGATTCTCGATGATTTTGGATGATTGATAGAGCTTTATCAGGTTATCCTTCTCAGTTTGTAGATCCTTGAGAAGAACAGCTATATGCTCTATCTGTGCGTCTAACATCTTCATCAGCTGGTCGATCTGTTCCTCTTGCTTATTCAACTGCTCATGCTGCTCCTTGATCTGCTTCTTCAACTCCTCATCGGTTGGAGCCTTAGTTTGGTTGGCCTCATTCAGTTGACTTTTGAGATTATCAATCTCTTCGGTTTGACTTTTAATCAGATCGTCCTTTTCGGTTAAGGATTCTTCAAGTCTGGCAAACTGTTCTTGAAGATTCTTAAATTCAACCGATTGCTGATGCAATTCCTCACTGAGTTCTAGGAAGTCACCCCAAGAGGGTTCCAACTCTTCATCTACTGTTTCTTGCATGTTAGAAGCATTGGAAGAATTTAAATTAACTTGACTAGAATGTACCTCAACATCATCCTGGTCGGTTCCAAATGCCATGAAACATTGTTCCTGTCCGATAGCGTTGTTGGTGTGAGTCAGCTCGTCCTCATCTTCGGTGTCGGTGAAGATGTCCATGTCATCAGCTGCTTCTTCTGCAACCATGGCCTTATTCTTTGCATTTTGCTTAGCCCTCAACGCATCTCTATCTTTCTTCGAAAGATCTGGACAATCGACTTTGAAGTGTCCCTCTTTGCCGTATTCAAAGCAACTGTTGGTCACAGGCTTTGAGTTATCTCGAATTCGGTTGGATTTATAGAACCGCTTATATTTTCTGAACCGAGTATCCATGTCAGCCAGCTTCTTTGACAACGCGGCGATACTTTGTTGTAGCTTTTCTCTGCTCGGCTACTTCGAAGCTGTGTCCGCAGATCTTGTTGCCCTTGATGTTCGCGGCTTGGAATAGTCGGCTCGAAGTGCTACTGTCTTTGTTCCGAAACCAACATCCTCATGACGACTCGTCTGCGCCGAGGACTGAGTTGATCTTCGTCGGTTCACCTTGTACTCGTTTTCTTTCAGAATTGAAAACAGTCTGTCCGTCCCCATCTCTCCAAGATCAGCTCGGCTTTCATAAATGTCGGTGAATGTGTCCGACTCAGCTGGTAGGGCTTGTAAAACTTTGAGATTGATCTCTCTCAAAGTATATTTTCCTCGTCGGATAGACTGAATCCTTCGAATGATATCCATGAACTGAAGCTCCAACTGATCAATGGTTTCATCGACTTTTAGACAGAAATTGTCAAAGTCTTGACAAGCATGGGAGAACTTGTTCTCCTTGGTTTCATCACTCCCTTCACTAAGAGATGCCAAAATGTCCCACATTTCCTTAGCTGTGTTGCACTCTTCTATCCATGGAAGATAGTCTTGTCCAACTGTGGACATGATAGTGCTCTGAGCCCAGATATCCAGCTGGCTCACTTTTGCTTCCTCAGGAGTAAAAACTTCTGGCTTCTTCTCGACTATCACCTCAGTTGCATCCCCATCATTGGGATTTGTAGGAGTGCAACTGACTTTTTCCCTGATGGTGATCGGTCCGGATGTAATCACTTGTTGCATTCGATGATGCTTGGACAACAAAATCTTCTTCATCCGAGTTTTCAAGGATGTATAGTTCACAACCGAGAACATAACAATAATCTTGTCTTTAACATCCATCTGCACACAACAAACAGACAACAAATGCAAGCAGAAATGCACTAGCGTGAAAAAGATCTATTCAGTTGACCACTAAAGAAAAACACCTTGATTCACACCTCGTGAAACAGAGACAACGGTCATGTGAACCACTGCTCTGATACCACTTGATGGTCCCGATACGAGTTCTGGTGTATGGGGAGGGGGGGAATACACCAGATAGGAATTTTAAAAACAATCCCCTGAAAATTACCACAGCTAAGTAAGAGGACTCAGCTGGAATCATAACTGAGTAAGAAAACTCAGCTGGAAGAGTGGTGCTGTGCGGAATGTGGTGGAAACAACAATAACTCATATAAAATAACTCACGCTCAGATGCAAGGTCGGTCAACAACCAAATCAGTTGAAATGTAAAGATGCAGTTTTGAGTGCTGGTTAGTTGGTCAGTTGGATATGCAAAAAGTAACTGAACAGAAAACACAACACAAAGGAATTACGTGGTTCGGAGAGAACTCCTACGTCCACGGGGAGTTGTGAGACCACACAACTCAGTCCAAATTCTTTAGGACAGCTACCACAAAGCTTATGCGGGCTTTGCAACCGTACAGATAAGTTTGCGGGTACTTATTAACCTTACAGATAAGTTTGCGGGTACTTATCAACCTTTTTACTCAATTTCGGGAAGAGCAGGATCCTAACAACCTTTTTAGGGGATGTGTATAAGGGTGGATTTTCCAACTACTAGCTCTAACAAAGAAGTGAGCTAGGATCTAAGCTTGAACAAATGAAGACTCAAACTAAGATCGAAAACACCAAGACAGATTCTAACTCTCTATGAACTCTCAGCTGGTGATGTTCTTAGAGAATAATTGCAGTTTAGCTTGTGCGCAGTATATCGTCGTTCTTTCCCTCGTCTGTCTCTTCTATGTGTCTTCTATCTTGATGAATGCCTCTATTTATAGGCTGTGAGGATCAACTAGCCGTTGGAAGAGCCGTTGATCTCTGTTCTGTGAAAGCGATGGCTTGTCTCTCATCTCTGCAGATTTTCTCGATTTGGTAACTGTGAACTTCTGCTTTCCTTCTGAGACAACCTTGTGTTGGGCCAAATGAGGTAATGACAGAACGTCAAACCTTCACGTGACTTCCTTTTTGAAATTCAAATTTCAACCTTTGTCTTTCAACATTGGTAAGTCGGTTGAGGCGTTTGATCTTTATCTGAGCGGTCTTCAGCTGTTGTTCCATTTGATCGCTACCTTCATCTGACCTTCTGTCTGAAGAGGAACAGTTGAACCCTCAGCTGCCTTGAACTTCATGTTGTCGATCTATCAGATTGAGTCCTGCAACTGATGTTCCACATGATCAGGTGGATTTTCACATCTGACGAGTAGTTGATTACTCAGATGTTTTCCTTCATCCGATGATCTAGATCAGATCAGTTGGCTTGAACGCTCAGTTGTCTTTCTTACATCTGATGTTCCATGCGAGTTTCCATCTGAATTTCTATCCGAGTCAGCTGGAGTCCTGTAAAGATAAAATCTGAACATTGCTCAAACAGCGAGCCTAAATATTAACTTTAGGAAATGACAATATCTACTCGGTTGGGGTCAGTTGGTTTTAGAATCAATCAAAACTTTACTAAATTTCCCAACAATCAATGTAAGCCACCACAGCCAAAGCAGCAACCTCTTCAGCAAGAGCCTCCGCATTTCCAGAGAGCCTACGCAATTGAGCAGAAGCCGCTAGAGAAAGATAAAGGAAATTTGGCAGGTATGGGAAAGCTTAATGGCATACCTGTTATTATTTTGTTCGATACGGGAGCTTCACATTCATTTATATCTAGCATTTTCGTAGAGAATCTATAATTGAAGGTAGAAGAATCAAACCAGGTGCTTAGTGTCGCAACCCCTTTAGGAAAGTCTGCGTTACTTTTGCGTGTTTGCTCAAATTTAGAATTTCAGATTGGAAATCATAAGTTGATTGCGAAATCCCTGAATGTAATCCAGATGTGGGATGTAGATATAATCCTAGGAATGGATTGGTTAATCGAGAATTTTGCGACGATTCGATGCGACTTGAGGCAAATATCGTTTAAACCTCCTGGAGAAGAGTCAACCGTAGTTTTCGGAGTTGAGAAGAGAATGAAGAAGAGCGTGCCAATAATTTCGGCTATGAAAGCGCAGAGATTGATGCAGAAGAAAGATACGCAAGTGTATCTAGTTTATCTGAATAAAGACGAGAATCAAGAGTTGAGTATCGATGATGTCCCAATCGTGAGAGAATTCAAAGACGCGTTTCCAGAAGTGTTACCAGGTTTACCCCCTGATCGACAATTGGAGTTTACGATTGATTTGGAACCCGGATCAGCCTCGATATCCAAGGCCCCGTACAGAATGGCTCCAAAGGAACTTCAAGAGTTGAAGATCCAACTGTAAGAATTGTTGGACTTAGGCTATATTCGACCAAGTGTATCGCCGTGGGGTGCTCCAATTTTGTTTGTGAAGAAGAAGGATGGTAGTTTAAGGATGTGCATAGACTACCGAGAGTTGAACAAGATTACGCTGAAGAACAAGTATCCTTTGCCAAGGATAGATTATTTGTTCGACCAGTTAAAAGGAGCCGATGTTTTCTCCAAGATTGATTTAAGATCTGGATACTATCAATTGAAGATCAAGCAAGAAGATATTCCAAAGACTGCCTTCAGAACGAGATATGGACATTACGAATTTATAGTAATGCCATTCGGGTTAACAAATGCTCCAGCAGTATTTATGGATATGATGAACAGAGTTTTTCACGAATATTTGGATAAGTTTGTGATTGTATTCATAGACGATATTTTGGTATATTCAAGAAATGAAGCCGAGCACGAAAAGCATTTGAGGATTGTGTTGGAAACGCTTAGAGCTGAAAAGTTGTATGCCAAATTCAGCAAATGTGAATTTTGGTTGAAAGAGGTAAAATTCTTAGGACATGTTGTTTCGTCCGAAGGAATTAAGGTGGATATGGAGAAGGTGAAAGCTGTGCAAGAGTGGAAATCCCTGACATCAGTGCATGAAATCCGTAGTTTCCTCGGTTTGGCAGGATACTATCGGAGATTCATAGAAGGATTCTCCAAGATCGCGAAGCCAATGACGAGCCTGTTGAAGAAAGAAACAAAGTTCGAGTGGACGAAAGAATGTGAAAGAAGTTTCCAAGAGCTCAAGACGAGATTGACTACAGCTCCAGTATTAGCCCTACCCGAGCCAGACAAAAACTACATCATATATACCGACGCATCTGCTCACGGACTAGGATGTGTTCTAATGCAAGATGGAAAAGTGATTGCGTATGCTTCAAGACAACTCAAACCTCATGAAGAGAAGTATCCAACTCACGACATGGAGTTAGCAGCTGTCGTACATGCTTTGAAGATTTGGCGACATTACCTCTACGGAGCCAAGTGCGAAATATTTTCGGATTATAAAAGTTTGAAATACTTCTTCGAACAGAAGGAGTTGAACATGAGACAAAGAAGATGGCTCAAGTTAGTGAAAGATTATGATTGCAAGATATCTTACCATCCCGGTAAAGCGAATGTAGTAGCTGACGCGCTAAGTCGAAGGAGAAAGAAGAAAAATTCGGAAGAAACCGAATTAGGATTCCTTCTAACTATTGAAATCAAGTTGATCGAAGAATTTGGGAAGATGAAAATTGAAGTGATTGTACCTCCAGCGACGGTAGATCAGATGATTGCTACTTTAGTAGTAATGCCTGATTTGAGAACCCGCATCATAGAAAGCCAGAGAAGGGATGAAGAGTTGGAGAAACTACGAAGGAAGATAAGAAGTGAAGAAGTTAAAGATTTCTCGGAATCGAGCGATAATGCCTTATTGTATCAAGGAAGAATTTGTGTGCCTAATGACGACAAATTGAGAAATGAAATAATGAGTGAAGCTCATGAAACCCCATATACAGCTCATCCCGGCAGCACGAAGATGTACCAAGACTTAAAGAAACAGTTTTGGTGGAATGGAATGAAAATAGATGTGGCATTGTTTGTTGAGAGATGCCTAGCTTGCCAGCAAGTAAAATCTTTGCATCAAAGACCGTATGGACCTCTGCAACCCTTACCAGTCCCAGAGTGGAAGTGGGATGGAATCACAATGGATTTTGTGACCGGATTGCCAAGATCAAGGAGAGGAAACACAGTAGTATGGGTGATAGTGGATAGATTGACAAAGTCTGCTCATTTCATACCTATTCCACACACCTATGGATCAGCCAAGTTAGCTCAGATCTATATCAAGGAAATTGTAAAATTGCACGAAGTGCCAAAGACGATTACCTCTGATAGAGATTCAAAGTTCACAGCCCGTTTTTGGGAAAGCTTCCACAAAGAGTTGGGAACTCAGTTGCAATTCAGCATTGCTTATCATCCTCAGACCGATGGTCAGCCCGAGCGAACGATTCAAATCCTCGAAGATATGTTGAGATCTATTTTGTTAGATAAAGGAGTTGAATGGGAGAAAATCTTACCTCTTGTTGAATTCGCGTACAACAATGGCTATCAGAATACGATAGGAATGGCCCCTTACGAAGCTCTTTACGAAAGAAAGTGTAGATCGCCGCTTTATTGGAATGAAGTGGGCGAAAGGAAAGTGATAGGGCCAGAGGCGATTGAGGAAATGATAGAATTTGTGCACCAACTTTGCGAAAAGATTAAGGAAGCTCAAAGTCGACAAAAGTCGTATGCTGATAATCGAAGATCCAAGTTGGAATTTGAAGTAGGAGATAAAGTATTTTTGAAAGTATCCCCTTCGAGAGGAGTGTATCGTTTTGGAGTTAAAGGAAAGCTTAAACCTCGTTTTATAGGACCGTACGAGATCTTTGAGAGAATTGGATCTGTATCTTATCGTTTGGCGTTACCTCCCAGTTTCGGAAGCTCGCATAACCTTTTTCATGTATCGTAATTGAGAAAGTACGTCTTCGATCCGAAGCACGTAATACGCCAAGAAGATGTTGAGATGAAGCCCGATCTAAGCTACGAGGAGAAACCCGAAAGAATTTTAGATCATAAAGTTCAGCAGCTTAGAACGAAATCGATTCCCTTAGTGAAAGTCAAGTGGTATCATCATGATCTCGAAGAAGCCACGTGGGAACTCAAAGAAAAGATGAGGGCAAAATATCCTGAGCCATTTTCTCAAGGTTAGTAATTTCGGGACGAAATTTTTTTTTAGAGGGTGAGGATGTAATACCCCGAACTTCTATATCATTAGAGAGCGTATTAATTAACCGAGTAAGTTTAAATGACGAGATTTGAGGAATAAAAATTTTCTTTTCTAAATAAATAGAAATGAGTAAAATGACTAAAGTGCCCTTATGTGTTTTTACGTGAGATTATCTGTTCTATTTCTTGAAGTGATGATGTGATGCATATATTGAGCTTGTTTGTATAAGAATGAGTATGAGTATGATTTTCAGAAAAACTCCGAAGATTTTTTGATTAAAAAAAGAATGATGTTGATAACCGAGAAATTTCTATGCACCGATGAACTTAGAATAGATTTTAATTAAAAATTTGAACCTAGAATTTCTTCTAAGGTCATTGAGATAAGATAGAAGCTTATCCGAGATAATTTGAGAAGAGTTACGAGAATTTAATCTTTAAAGGATTAATAAGCGGATTAATAAGCCGACTAATTTCTTTTGAGACTTAAAAGGCTAGATGATCGGAATCGTTAATCTTTTTAATGAGATGTGAATTAGGTTTAAGATGTTTAGTGTCGGAAACGAGACAAAGAGAGACTAGACCCGTTCTAGCATAAATGGAATAATACGGACCTTTTTATCCGGAAAACCTTTACGACCGGGTGATTAATACCCGTAATGAAACAACGAGACAAGTGTCACTCATCTCTCTCCCTTTCACCGCCACCTCACTCTATCTCTCTCCCTAATCTCTCTCCAACCTACTCTATAGCTTTAATCATGACGTCTTACCAAAATCTTAATAAAAGATTGCATGCAAATGCCATCACATCAACCTCTTAATCACACCAAGTTCCAACACAAATTGTCATCATTCTTTATTCCTTATGTTGGAAATCAAATACATGCATCCTATTCAAAAGAGAAGAGTTCATTCATTCAATCCCTATCTCTCTCTCACTTTCGAAATCTCTCAAGAAAACAAGAAGAAGAAAAATTCTCTCCCTCTCTCCCCTTAATGCCGTAACACACACACCCTCACACACACTTGAGATTTCTTCCATTAAAGCCTTGAATTCAAGCTTCAATCTCATGCAAATCAAGAGGAAATCATCACCATCATCTTAGTTCTTCCAATCTACAAGTTGAAAGGTAATAATCCTTCAAGTTCTTGAGTTGAAAATATTAATTAAGAAATTGGTCTTAAATTAAGAACAAAGAAGAAAAAGAGTTTATTAAATAAATAAATAAGAGTCGAGAAAATCGAGTTAAGAAGAATAAAATAATAAGGAAATGAAAAGAAGATTTAATCGAGTCGATAAAAGATGATAGACGAGTTAAGTTTAAATACTTGTATAGTTTAATCAAGAAAATAATGGAATAAGATATCGAGTAATGATTTTTGGAAGAAATTAATTAAAATTAATTAAATAAGTTGTGTTTCAAACCGTGTAAGATTATGATATACTTCATAAGACGGCGAATTTGGAAAAGCGTTGTTTATAAGCCGAGAAAAGATAAATTATATTGTTTGAGTTTTATAAAAAGGAATTCTTATTTGAGTTAAGTTCTAAAATAAAAATTGAGAAATTGTTAATGTGTCTTGAAATGTGATTGAAGTTAAAGCAATGTGTTTAATTATTTGAAATTATTATGCCATTGAATTAAATGTTGAGTGAATGATGTTATTTGATGACGTGAAGAATTAATGAGTTTATTTGTATGCAAATAAGTGAACCATTGAGTTGTTAATTAAATCGAGAATTGATTAAGTTTATAAAAGAAAACTCGAGTAATAGAATTTAGATAGACGCCGTTTCATAATTAAAGCGAGAAGTGCTAAGACATTGGTTAATAATACTAACCAATCATCGAGTAGAGTTAATGGTTTAAAGACGAAAATGCGAAATTTTAGAAAAGTATAGCTTTGAGAGAAACGACTCAAGTAGAAGTCCTTCAGTCTAGACCAACGCCTTTTATCCGTCTTTGCGTATCTTATTTTTCTTTATCAATGTCGAACTGTGAAGGATCAAGCCGGACGGATCGAGAAGCGAGGACAATAGCCCTTAAACCGCCTAGCTAGAATCTTCGGAAGTCAGGTGGGCTTTTCTGAACCAAAACTATCGATGAAAGTTATTATGCTGTTGAGTATGATTATATGATTTTAAATGCGATTGACTTGCCGTTTTTATTGAGTTTAGTATGTGTTGTCATCTGTTTATCTGAGATATTATTGTAATACCCCAGAAATTTCGTACTGACTTAAAAATTTAAAGTTAATAATAAAAATGGCTTTGCACGCCTAAGATCATGAAATTAAATTCTAAGATTTACGGTGAAATCCGTTTCCGAAAATAAATTCCAGAAATCGGACGAACGACAACTGTATTAGGGTTTTTCGCGTCCGTTAAGTTTTTCGCCCGGAAACTCGGAATCGAATTCCGTCAGAATTTACATTCACTTTTTCTTCGAGACGAGTTCACCGGAGAAAGTTAATTTTTGTGATTTTTCGGACGAATTTTGGACTGTGATGTCCCGACTTTCTCTCGGATTTTGAAAAACGATTTAGGTTTTCCGAGTAATTTAATTATTTCCAATCTAACGGACGAATTAGATTTCGTCAATTCCGTAGCTAACTAGAAAAGTATTTCTCGACTTTTAAAACGGCGTTTAAAAGCCGGAATCGAAATTTTTCGTATAAAATTTCCTCGCCAAACATGACCCTAACGACTCACTATATTGTAGGATATTTTGTTGCCTACTTTATGAGTCACCAAGGTGACTCATCACCTCTCTCCCTTCATCATCTTTACCGCCACCCCTCACCCTTATTTCTCTCTCATTCTTCTCCAAAATTCCTCCATTGAAGCACCACACTCAAGCTCTTCCAAGATCCACAACTCTTGCATCTACCGATTAAATTCCAATCCGATTTCATATATCGAAAGGTAAGAACTTCGTCTCTAGTTTGATCCAAACAAATCTTCTTTCCCCTCTCTTTCATTTTTTTCGAAAATTAGAGAATGGTTTATTATGTGAATTCTTGATCGATACATGTTCTAGGATGCTTAGAATCGAGTTCTACGGATCGAATCATGAAGGAAAAATCAAGAACCCTAAGCCCTTTTTAATACCGAAAATTTCAGACTTTAGGGGTTTCATTTGTGTTCGATTTCTTCGTCGAATTGGTGATAGATTAGTGTTGTTTGTGACGTTAATTGATAGTATGAATTGTTTTAGAACTTTCTAAAAATAAAATCCAAAACCTAAGAGACGAACAAGGCTCGATTTAGGTTAGTAAACGTTATGATATGCTCGATTGTTTAATGGAAATGAATTATACGATGCATGAGGATGAATATATATTAAATTGAGATTTTTCTAAAATTAAAACTATTCAGTTATACGATTCGACTTGACGAACAATCTCTCATTGTCCAAGCTCTGAATCGCAAAGTTATTTCAATACCATGTTATAATTGTGCTAACCCTTTGATGTTTTATTCTTATAGACTGTCTAGAATCTCAGATGAGATATTGGATAAGTGAAACTTTTTTAAGGGTTTTAAAGTTTTAGAGTCTTGATCTGTAAGGGTTTTGGCATCATCAAAAAGGGGGAAATTGTTGGGAAATTTATTAAAGTTTTGATTGATTCCAAAACCAACTGACCCCAACCGAGTAGATGTTGCCAGATCCTATTGTTAGTAGTTAGGCTCGCTGTTTGAGCATTGTTAAGATTTTATCTTTACAGGACTCCAGCTGAAGACGGCAACAAGGCTTCACTCGGATAGAACATCAGTTGTGAGGAAGACAACTGAGCGTTCATCAGATGAGCATTCAAGGAGAAAGATGCAAATCATCTAAGTATTCAAAGAGAGAAGTTGCAAGATAGAACATCAGTTGTAAGAAAGACAACTGAGCGTTTCATCATATGAGAAGTAGAAAGGGGGAAGAGAACATCAGATGAAAGAAAGTCATCTGAGCGTTCAACCCAACTGATCAGATACAAGGAAGACAACTGAGTGTTCAGTTTCAAAACATCAGTTGTAGGACCTCAAACCAAGAAGATCAACAGCATGAAGTTCAGATCAGCTGAGAGTTCAACTGTTAGCATTCAGACAGAACATCAGCTGAAGAACCAGTCAGATGTAGATCGAAAATCTCAACCAACCTCTCCTTGATTAAAGTCTGACGTTGAGATTTGAATTTCAAATAAGGAAGTCACGTGAAGGTTTGACTCTCTGTCATTACCTCATTTGGCCCAACACAAGACTGTCTCAGATGGAAAGCAGAAGCACGCAGTTGCCAAATCCGGAAAGTCTGCAGAGATGAGAGACAAGCCATCGCTATCAAAGAACAGAGATCAACAGCTCTTCCAACAGCTAGTTGATTCTCTCCGCCTATAAATAGAGGCCTTCATTCTTAGAGAAGAAAACAAGACACACAAACGAGAATACAAGACAGACAAGTGATAAGAGATCTTCAAGCGAAAGAACAACTTTATTCTACACTCAAGCAAAACCTCTTAGAACATCATTAGTTGAGAGTACTAGAGAGTTAGCTTCTGTCCTTGTAGTTTTTGATCCAACCTTGAGAACATCATTTGTTGAGAGTTCGTAAAGCGTTAGATCTTAGCTCACTTCCTGTTTGAGCTATTTAGTTGGAACCCCACCTTTTCTTTCACCTGAAAAGGTTTTAGGATCCTACTCTTCCCGTAACTGAGTAGATAGGTCGATTAGTACCCGAAAACTAGTCTGTAAGGTTGATAAGTACCCGTAAACTTATCTCAACGGTTGCAAAGCCCGCGTAAGCTTTGTGGTTTGTCCAGAAGAACTTGGACTGAGTTGTGTGGACTCACAACTCCTCGTGGACGTAGGAGTTCTCTCCGAACCACGTTAAATCTTTGTGTGTTGTGTTTATTTTCAGTTATCTTATTGCATATTCAACTGACTATCTAACCTGCATACAAGCCGCACTCTTTCTCAACTGTCTTGGTTCTTGACCAACCGTGCATAAAAGCGTGAGTTAATTTATACGAGTCTATTTCCACCACGTTCCACACATCACTTCACTTCTAACCGAGTGTTTCTTACTCGGTTGTGATTTCAACTGAGTTCCATTACTCGGTTGCGTTATTTTTAGGGGGTTGTTTTAAAAAATTTTATCTGGTGTAATTCCCCCCCCCCCCTCTCCATACACCAGAACTCGTATCGGGACCATCAAGTTGTAGGACCCCAGCTCATCTCAAGAGGGAACTCCAGCTGTTGCCTCTCCAACTGCATTAGCATCCGATGCCCAACCAAGCCCGATTCAAAATGTTATCAATGTTGAGGATCTAGACTCAACAACTGATAAATCACCAGTTCAGAAGAATCCAGCATCTCCCACAGCTCAGATCACGAAACAGCCACAGTTGGAAGAAGAAGGAAGACGCAACAGAAGATGGTATGAAAATCATTTCACTGACAACATCATCTGAAATCCAACCGAAGGTGTGCTTACAAGGAGCAGAGTTGCGACTCAAGATTCAACCGAGGAAGATTCCAACATTTATGCCCAATATGCTGAGGAGTTGGCAGTTCTTGAGGAGTTCGAGCAAGCTGGAGATGTTGCCATGATTTCTTGCTTCGTAGTTGATGTGCCAGAACCGAAGAATGTTGTGGAAGCTCTCAACTGTGTTCACTGGACAACAGCCATGCAAGAAGAACTGAATGAATTTCTACGCAACTGTGTATGGGAGCTGGTAGAAAGACCAAATGGTGTCAAAGTTATTGGACTAAAATGGATTTTCAAGAACAAGAGAGACGCCATTGGATTCATCGTGAGGAATAAGGCAAGGTTGGTAGCTCAGGGATATTGCCAACAATCGCTCTCCGGACTCAGTTGTGACCTCGGAGATCTTCTGTTGCTCCAACAGCAGCTGATGTTCGAAGTACTGAAGCCAGTTGACCTCGTGTCTCTCTTCCAGAGTCTTCTGCTGCTTCAGTTTGGGGCGGCTGATATCCCCAAACGCTCCTCCGTATCCAAATGCACATTTGGAAATAACATCGAATAGAAGTCGATGTTGAGGCTTCAACTTTGTTCTTTGCATGCTGCTCTTCATCTTCTCTGGGATGATCAGTGTCTGCTGAAGGAATTCATCCGCTTCTTTATCAGTGAAGTTGTCGACGATGTCTGTGGCCTGAAGATTTTTGGGGATGATTTTGGCGAGTTCTTCGGACACACGTATCTTGACGGCGGAATCATGGACTGTTCTGGAAATTCCATCGCGCTGTTTGCAGGAAACCGTAGAAACAAGTCCGACTTGTGAATCGTGATGCAGATTAAGATAGAACTCTCCAACTTGTTTCCTGAGAATGAGGGAGGGAGAAAGAGTCGCCCATTGAAGAAGGCCGTGCGCAGAGAGAAGACCGGCGAGGGAAGAGAGCTCTGGTGACTCCAGCGCGTCCGTCGACAGAATATGTTCAAAATGTATCTTCGATATCAGCATATTGAATGACTCCTGGAAAGTGGCTGGTTCTTTGGAAACCATATTCTTGGAGGATTTGGGTGCCATTGTGAATTGCAGTGAAAATATATATATATATATATATATATGCAAAGAGGAAAGAGAAAATTAGCCAAATTTGGAGAGACAGAATTGAAGACGATGATGAACAGTTGTTTTGATATGCACGAATGAGGAAAGTAGGAGATAATTTCCTGATTTTTCGCCTTAAATAGGTTTTTGACTCGGTTGAAATCGACGGCTGGGGTTAAATGGCGCGAATCCATCAACGGCTGAGATTGCGCGACTGTTGACTAGCTTTGACTCGACGTTTTGATCCGAGTTCCAACCAGCGCGTGAAAAGGTGTACAGTTTCATGTCAGCCCAGTCGCACTGCCAGCTGATGTCGAAATCAGCTGTATACTTCAGTTATATTCCTCAGTTGTCGCATACCATCAGTTGACTCGAGTTCGTCTGTACAGCTGACGTCTGATCCAATGTTGCAGCATACCATCAGCTGACTCGAGTTTGTCTGTTCAGCTGATGTCTGATGTCTTCAGTTGGCGCTCTGCATCTGAGATTCCCCCTTCATCTGAGCTTCCCACTCAGATGGATATCTGACTCTTCAGCTCGGCTGACTCCTCATCTAATGGATCCAACAGTCCAAGAAGATCACATAGCATCTTGAACCGGGCTTCAGGTAGAGGTTTGGTGAAGATATCGGCTCTCTGAATCTCAGTTGGAATCTTCTCCATGGACACATCCTTCTTCTCAATATGATCTCGGATGAAATGATGACGGATGTCGATATGCTTTGTCCGAGAGTGGTGAACAGGATTCAAAGAGATAGCTATGGCACTCGAGCTATCACAATGAATGGGAACTTGTCCAGTCGCGACTTCATAATCTCTCAGCTGTTGCTTCAGCCACAACACTTGCATGCAACAACTTCCAGCAGCCATATACTCTGATTCGGTTGTAGAAGTGGCAACACATGCTTGTTTCTTGGAGAACCATGAAACCAGCTTGCTTCCCATGAATTGACAATGTCCAGAAGTAGACTTCCTATCCAACCGATCTCCGGCTAAATCCGCATCTGAGTATCCGGTCAGTTGGATATTGTCGTCAGTTGGATACCACAATCCAACATTAATAGTACCCTTCAAATACTTGATGATGCTCTTTGTTGCCATTATGTGAGCTTCTCTCGGTTGAACTTGGAACCGAGCACACACTCCAACCGCGTAGGATATGTCTGGCCGACTGGCGGTTAGATATAGCAAAGAACCGATGATCCCTCTATACTTGCTGGCATCCACGAGATTTCCTTCAGATCCAGGTTCAATCTTCCAGTTAGTATTCATTGGGATCCTTGTGGTCTTACTTGTCTGCAATCCGAACTTGGTGATGAGCTCCTTTGTATACTTGGATTGATTGATGAAGATCCCTTCTGGCGACTGCTTCACTTGCAATCCAAGGAAATAATTCATCTCGCCCATCATTGACATCTCGAACTTCTCCTTCATAAGATTTGAGAATTTCTTGTACAGCTCCTCTGACTTGGAACCGAATATGATGTCATCCACGTAGATTTGCACCACAAGTATATCATCTCTAACTTTGATGGTGAACAGGGTTTTGTCAACTGACCCTCATTTGAACCCCGAGTTCAGAAGAAAACCACAAAGAGTGTCATACCAGGCCCTTGGCGCTTGCTTTAGTCCATAGATAGCTTTCTTCAGCTTCTACACTCTTCCATCTCCAGTTTCAAAACCAGGTGGCTGTTCAACATAAACATCTTCCTTGATATCACCGTTGAGGAAGGCACACTTCACGTCCATCTGATAAACCTTGAACTTGTGATGTGCGGCATAGGCTAGAAATATTCGGATGGCTTCCAGCCTTGCAACTGGTGCGAAGGAATCTTCAAAGTCAATTCCTTCTTGTTGGCAGTATCCCTGAGCTACCAACCTTGCCTTGTTCCTCACGATGTAACCAATGGCGTCTCTCTTGTTCTTGAAAATCCATTTAAGTCCAATAACCTTGACACCAGTTGGTCTTTCTACCAACTCCCAAACACAGTTGCGTAGAAATTCATTCAGCTCCTCTTGCATAGCTGTTGTCCAGTGAACACAATTTAGAGCTTCCACAACGTTCTTTGGTTCTGGCACATCAGCTACAAAGCAAGAAATCATGGCAACATCTCCAGCTTGTTCGAACTCTTCTAGAACTGCCAACTCCTCAGCATATTGGGCATAAGTGTTGGTCTCTTCCTCAGTTGAGTCCTGAGTCGCAACTCTGCTTCTTGTACGCACACCTTCGGTTGGATCACCGATGATGTCGTCAGTGGAATGAACTTCATACCATCTTCGGTTGCGTCTTCCTTCTTCTTCCAACTGTGTTGGTTTAGGGATTTCAACTGAAGGAGAATCCTGAACTGTTGGAGTCTTCATAACTGGGGATTTGTCAGCTGTTGAGTCTGGGTCCTCATTGTTGACAATATTTCGAACCGGGCTCGGTTGGGCTTCGGTTGCTGATGCAGTTGGAGTGACATCAGCTGGAGTTCCCCCTTGATTTAAGCTGGGGTCCTCAGCTACCGCTTGATGATCTTCACATTCATCTTCTGAGGAACACGGATCATCATCCTCAGTTGCCCATACCAACGGTTCGGCCAAATTCTTCTGCCTTTGAACCTGCGATCTGGTGAGAACTGGTGAAACAGCTGGATCTGCTTCTTGTCCTTTAGCCTGTTCCCTGCACTCAAAGGTAGATTCATCAAAACTAACATGAGGTGTTATCTCCACAACACGAGAGTTGTTGTTGAAAACTCTATATGCCTTGATCCGAGCAGCATATCCAAGAAATATGCCTTTCGAAGCTTTGGCATCAAATGTTTTCAACTGAGTCTTCCCATTGTTGTGAATATAACACTTAGAGCCAAAAACGCGAAAATTTCTTGGTTGGAACTGTTTTCAACTGAGTATCCATAGCTGTCGTAACTGTTCTACATCGGTTGACTCGGTTGGAACCTCTGGTTGTTGTGGTGATGGAACTGAGGCTGATTCTGTCGATTGAAGTTCTGTTGGTTCTGTTGGTTCCATCCCTACTGCGGTTGGTTCCTTGGTCAGTTGTGCGGTTTTCTTTGAGGTCGGTTCTGTCGTCGGTTGTATCTTCGACGTCTCCGGTTCCTCGTCTAAGTCTTCGAACATTCCCCCTCGGTTGTCTGCCCATCCGACTGAGTCTTTGGTTTTCCATCTGCAGCTCATTTGCCTTTCTCAGCTGCAGTTGCCTTAGCCGGTTGTGAGGGTGGTTCTTCAGTTGCAGACTCAACTGTGTCTGGTTTGGCAACCGTGACCTCCTCAGCCTTGGTGAAGGTAGCTGGTGGAATTCCAGTGTCCTTGGCCACGTCGTATCCGAGTCCAGACACGTCATCCGTTTGACGTCTGTATCTGATGAGATTCTTGATAATCTCGGATGACTGATATAGCTTTGTCAGGTTGTCCTTCTCAGTTTGAAGGTCTTTGAGAAGAATAGCTATGTGTTCGGTTTGGGCGTCCGACATCTTCATCAGCTGGTCGATCTGAGCCTCTTGCTTGTTCAACTGCTCATTCTGTGCCTTGATCTGTTCCTTCAACTGCTCATCGGTTGAAGCCTCAGTTTGGTTGGCCGCGGTCAGTTGACTTTTGAGATAGTCAATCTCCTCTGTTTGACTCTTGATCAGATCGTCCTTTTCGGTTAAGGATTCTTCCAGTTTTACAAACTGTTTGTGAAGATTCTTAAACTCAACCGCTTGCTGATTCAGTTGCTCACTTAGTTCTTGGAAATCATCCCAAGATGGTTCCAACTCATCTTCTAAAGTATCCTGCACGTTAGCAACATTAGAAGAATTTAAATTAGCTGGGTTAGAAGTTACCTCAGCTTCATTTTGGTCAGTTCCAATCGCCATGAGACATTGATCCTGTCCGCTCGCGTTATTGGTGGGAGTTAGCTCGTCCTCATCTTTAGTGTCGGTGAAGATGTCCATGTCATCAGCTGCTTCCTCTGCAACCATGGCCTTATCTTTTGCGTTTTGCTTGGCTCTCAACGCATCTCTTTCTTTCTTTGAGAGGTCTGGACAGTCAGCCTTGAAATGTCCCTCTTTGCCACATTCAAAGCAGTCGTTGTTCACAGGCTTTGAACTGTCTCGTGTTCGGTTGGATTTGTAGAACCGTTTGTACTTTCCGAACCGAGTGTCCATGTCAGCTAGCTTCTTTGACATGACGGCAATGCATTGTTGCAGCTCTTCTCTGCTTGGCTTCTTTGCAGTTGTGTCCGCAGATCTTGTTGCTCTTGATGTTAATGGCTTGGAATAGTCAGCTCGAAGGGCGACAGCCTTCGTTGCTGAACCAACATCCTCATGTCGACTTGTCTGAGCCATCGACTGGGATTTTCGTCGGTTCACTTTCTACTCATTTCCTTTCAGAATTGAGAACAATCTTTCAGTTCCCATTTCTCCTAGGTCAGCTCGGCTTTCATGGATGTTGGTGAAGGTATCCCACTCAACTGGAAGTGCTTGTAACACTTTGAGATTGATTTCTCTCAAAGTATACTTTCCTCTTCGGATAGACTGGATCCTTCTGATGATTTCCATGAACCGAAGCTCCATCTGATCGATGGTTTCGTCCACTTTCAGAGTGAAGTTGTCAAAATCTTGACATGCATGGGAGAACTTGTTCTCCTTGGTTTCGTCACTTCCTTCACTCAGAGATGCCAAAGTGTCCCACATCTCTTTAGCAGTGTTGCACTCCTCTATCCATGGAAGATAGTCTTGTCCAACTGTGGACATGATAGTGCTCTGAGCCCAGATATCCAGCTGGCTCACTTTTGCTTCCTCAGAAGTGTAGTCTTCTGGGTTCTTCTCGACTATCTCATCAGTTACATCCCCAAGGGTTGGATCTGTAGGAGTACGGATGACCTTTTCCGTGATCTTGATAGGTCCGGATGAGAGTACTTGTTGCATTCTGTGATGCTTGGACAGTAGCATCTTCTTCATCCGAGTCCTCCAGGCTGTATAGTTCACAACCGAGAACATAACCACGATCTTATCTTTAATATCCATCTGCACACAACAACAGACAACAAATGCAAGCAGATATGCACTAGCGTGAAAAAGGATCTATTCAGTTGACCACTGAAGAAAACACCTCGATTCACACCTCATGAAACAGAGACAGTAGTCTTTTGAACCACCGCTCTGATACCACTTGATGGTCCCGATACGAGTTACTGGTGTATGGGGGGGATACACCAGTTAGAATTTTTCAACTTTGAAAGCTTAACCCCCGAAAAACTTCAACTGAGTAAAGAAAGTCTCAGCTGGATTCACAACTGAGTAAGAGAACTCAGCTGTGAGAGAGGTGCCGTGCGGAATGTGGTGGAAATTATACTCGTAAAATAACTCATGCTTTTGTGCAAGGTTGGTCAATAACCAAGACAGTTGATATGTAAAGATGCAGTTTGTATGCCGGTTAGTTTGGTCAGTTGAATATGCAATAAGTAACTGAACAGAAATAAACACAGACACACAGGATTTACGTGGTTCGGAGAGAACTCCTACGTCCACGGGGAGATGTGAGTCCACACACCTCAGTCCAAGTTCTTTTGGACAGTTCCACACAGCTTACGCTGGCTGTGCAACCGTTGTAATAAGTTTACGGGTACTTATCAACTTTTACAGTTAAGTTTACGGGTACTTAACAACCTATGTCAAGTTTGCGGGTACTTGACAACCTATGCTAAGTTTACGGGTACTCAGCAACCTATCTACTCAGTTACAGGAAGAGTAAGATCCTAACAAATACTTTTTAGGGTGTGTGTGTGGGTGGGTTTTCCAACTACAGCTCGAACACGAATGTGAGCTGGATCTATGGCTTGAACGAATGAACACTCAAACTAAGATCTAAGACAGATTATAATTCTATGAACCCTCAGCTACTAATGTTCTACCACACGGAACTCTCAATTGTTGATGCTCTTAGAATATGATTTTGCAGATTTTCTTTGCTCTTGTTTCTCTCGTGGGTGCACTTCAAATTTTCTCTATCTCGTTAAATCTGTCGAATGAATGAATGCCTCTTTTTATAGGCGGAGAGAATCAACTAGCCGTTGAAGGAGCCGTTGATCTCTGTTCTTTGATAGCGATGGCTTGTCTCTCATCTCTGCAGACTTTCCCGATATGGCATCTGTGCTCTTCTGCTTTCCATCTGAGAAAACCTTGTGTTGGGCCAAATGGGGTAGTGACTGAACGGTCAAACCCTCACGTGATTTCCTTTTTGAATTTCAAATTCAAACCTTTCTGACAGTTAACCTTGGTTAGTCGGTTGAAAATCTTGATCTTTATCCGAGTGGTCTTCAGCTGATGTTCTATCTGACTGAACCGTTGAACTCTCAGCTGACTTTCGACTTCATCCTTTTTGTAACCACTCTGTTATACCTTCCCCCTTGGTCGAATGGCTTTCTGTAACTGATGTTGAACCGTTGGCTTGAACTCTCAATTGTATATAAGTCTTCCTCCTTTTTGGCATAACTCTATCATCAGTCAGAGTCTTGTAACTGATGTTCCATCTGAACGGGTTGACTTGAACTCTCAGTTTCAACTGATGTTCCTCATCCGATCTTCCATCCTAGGTTGTATCCGAGTGTTGCTATGTTGTCGTCTTCAGCTGGAGACCTGTAAAGATAAAATCTTAACATTGCTCAAACAACGAGCCTAACTGCTAATATTAAGAGCCGGCAACATCTACTCGGTTGGGGTCAGTTAGTTTTGGAATTCATCAAAACTCATACTAATAAATTTCCCAACACCTACTGTGAGGATTCAGGGACTATTTGAGACAGAGCCGTTTGGGACGGGGTCAGAGTACCAGCAGGTAGACACAAAGCTTGCCGCCATGCTACAACTACCACCACTTTTGACTCCAACAGACGAGATTTGTGTGAGATGGGCGACAGTTAGAGATCAGTTCGAGACAGGACCAGGATACCTTGAGACAGACGCAGAGCTTACCACCCTATTACAGTTACCATATCCATACAAACCCCTTGACGAGATTTGTTCAGAGTTGGCCAGAGTCAGAGCTGAGTATGAGGCAGGACCGTCCAGGGTCCGTTCCAGGGAAGAGTATGAGTCCGGTTCTTTTCCTGAACACCTTCTTCCCCTAAAGAAGCGTATGTAGTGATCGGTGACGATTATTGGGATTCAGACGCAGAGAAGATTGGTTCAAAGATACCTTCACCACCCCCACTTACACTTCTAGACGGTTCCACTTTGAGGATAGACGAGGCACTACAGCTCGTTTCAGTTCAGAGTCTGAGGAGGATCCGGAGGAGGATCCGGATGAGAACCCTGACGATTTACCGGCCGCAGAGGACAGTGTTGGACACGACCACAGTTAGAGGAGTAGAGCATACTAGACGCGTAATAGTATTATTAGTAGTTTTTCCTTGCCTTGTGCATAGTTGGATCAGTAACTAGTTCCTTGTAGTACTTCCACGGATACGAGACTTTATGACTCATTTCCATCCTAGTCTCTGTATTAGTCCTCGTTGGAGGCAAAATAAATATTCTTTTTAAATGTATGTATATATATATATATATATATATATATATATACGACCCGTGCAAGGGTTTTTATCACAAGGAAATCCCTCCAAATCGTTTAATGAAAACCAGAGCATTGAAAAAAAAACTCGCGTAACGAGAGTTTAATTTAACTCCGAAAGTTGAAAGTTTACAAAGGTTAATATCAAAATTATTACTGATTGCTCTTCTACGTGAACTTGTTAAGTTTGGAAAGGGGTCTAATAGGTAAATAAAAGACTTAAGCGCAAGCGCTAATGAGAATTCTTGTTTCTTATAGAACCAAAATGCCGCCGAAAGTAAGTAACAATCAAAAAGGATTTGGTAATCCTAGAGGGTACAGTGGAGGTCAAGGACAGCGAGAAAGCATAGGAGAACATAATCAGCAAGCAAACCAATTTCTTCCACCACCCCCACAGCAACGTAACATTGAGATTTATTCTTCAGAAGAAATCCGCCGGGTTTTAAGGGATCTAGTAACCCGAGCGATGCTGAGCTTTGGGTACGATCAATCGAAGGGATATTTGAGCTTCTAGGATGTACGGATGAGGAACGCCTTGCGTGTGTTGCGTTTCAGCTAGCCGGACCAGCTAACTGCTGGTGGAGGCTAGACAGAAAGCTATGCCGATGGGGCAAACGACTCAATTTACCTGGAATAACTTTAAGGGAGCGTTTTATGATAGGTATGTATTCGATCAGGTGGCTGCTAAAGAAGAAATGGCAAAAGAATTTCAAGGAGAACTCAAACGTAAACTGGAAATAGCATTAGCTAGCCAAGAGGGGCTAAGCTATACAGAATTATTGGAACGAATTCACGAGATAGAGGCGATGATGCCGGATCAAAGAAGGATTCCAACGTTCCCACCAATACCGACCCAGATTTCAACCCAAGACATTTCCAATAACAATAACGACTGTAAAGGAAAAAGGAAGTGGGAAGAAGAAAGCAGCCGTGACTGCTATCAGCATCACAATAATCAAGGAGGGAACAACCAAGGAGAAAACATGGTACCTCCTTGTCTTAGGTGCAATTGGATGCATTTTGGAAATTGTCCAGTAAACATTGACGGATGCTTTAGCTGTGGGCAGAAGGGACATGTGAAAAGAAACTACCCGAAAACGTTACCAACAGTTGGAACCAATCAGTATGATTGGCTTAACCAAAGAAAGAATGCTATCCCAGCATGTCCTACGTGCAATCGTGTACACTTCGGTATTTGTCTAGCGAACCTAGGTGTCTGCTTCAACTGCGGACAGGAGGGGCACTTTAAGAGGGATTGTCCAGGACAGCTGCAAGCAGTGGAATAGAAGCAGGATGTTCTTAATTGTCTCAACTGTAAGAAGAAACATTACGGTGTTTGTCTAGCCGGCACGAGAAAATGTTTTCAATGTGGACAGATGGGGCATAGGAAGAGGGATTGCCCAATACTGTTTCCAACGGTAGAACCAAACCAGTATAGTCAACCCCAACCCTTAGGGACCATCCAAACCCAATCACAACAACAACTGACACCACAACAAAATGAATGGGCATGCGTAGTTTGGCAAGAGAAGCGAAGTGAGGACAAGGGAAGCGTGACAGGTATTGGACGAATTTCTTAGAATTTTCCCGTCATAATTTTTGCTTCATTTTAGAGACTTATATTCGGTTGTTATTAGTACCTGTTAACCTTTAGGAGTAGAACTAGAACGCGCTAATCGTGAAATAAGAACAACTACGCTTTAGGGAGTGTCGATAAACTCAGAGAATTATTTTTTCCTTAGTTGCGCTTGAACGTAAAATTTATTTAGGGTCTTTTTAAGGTCATAGTAAACATTTGGAACGTGATAAATGTTCGACATGGATATAATCCAAGGATGGACTGGTTGTTAGAGAATTATACCACGATTCTCTGCAACGAGAGAAAAATCTCTTTTCAACTGCCGGGTAGAGAGCCGACCAACTTTCACGGGTTTTCAATGGGTAGAGGAGTACCAATAATATCATCGCTACAAGCCACGGAGATGAAAAGGAAGAAGGGTACCACAACCTACCTTGTGTACCTAGACGGAGAACCAGGAGCTAAGAAGACCGTTCAGGACGTAAAGGTAGTGAATGCACATGACGATGTTTTTCAGAAGTTTTGCCAGGATTGCCACCAGATCGTTACGTAGATTTCACGATCGACTTAGAGCCGGAAGCAGCTTAAGGGTGCTGAAGTCTTTTCGAATATAGATTTAAGATCAGAGTATCATCAGCTAGGAATCAAACCTGAGGACGTACTTAAGACTGCTTTTAGAACCCGATATGGCCATTACGAATTCCTAGTAATGCCATTTGGTTTGACCAATGCCCTGCGGTATTCATGGATCTCATGAATAGGGTTATCTCACCCGTATTTGGACAAATTTGCCATAGTATTCATCAACGACATTCTCATTCACTCCAAGAATGAGAAAGGACACGAGAAATTTAATTTTCACGAGTCCTAGAACTACGACATAACTACTTCGGAAGGAAAGTACTTCCGAATGGACCGGCGAGTGCGAGATAATTTTATAGACGCTTAAGAAAATAGATTATCGCACCAATTTTTGTCTTTCAGAAAACAAACAAGGAACGCATAGTATATATTGGCGCATCGAAGAATGGATTGGGATGTATTTTGGATGTAAGAGGGAAAGGTGATAGCCTCCGTCTCGCGACAATTTTTAAACCCCACAAAAACCGAGTATCCAACTTATGACCTAGAACTTACAGCCGTTGGGCACGCACTGAAGATTTGGAGACATCATAATGGTATAAGGGTTAAGACCTTCACAGATCATATGGAGTTGAAGTACTTATTCGAGCAGAAGGAAGTAACATAAGACAAAGAAGATGGCGCGAATTTGATGAGACTTAAGATTGTGGTATCAATTACCATCTAGGAAAAGCTAAGCGTAATAGCAAACACGCTGAGTCATAAGACTCCAACTAAGTTTAGGTATCTCTTCATCGAAGAAGAAACGCTTGTACGAGAATTCGAGATGATGGATATAGAAGTGCTCGATACGTCAGCAACGATCACAGGTCGAACAGTGACACTGGTAACAACACCAAATTACGAGAAAGAGTGATGAGAGACAGAGGAAGAACGAGTTGATCAAAGAGCTACGACTGAGGATAAGAACGGAGGTACTAGAGGATTATTATGAAACAACGTAATACGATATCATCAGTAAAACTCCCAATATGCCATATGCAGCGCACCCGGAGAATACGAAAACATATTAAGATTTAAGAAGAGATCTCTGGTGAAATGGACTAAAACGAGACGTTGCCTCATTTTGTGGAAGGATGTTTAACTTATCAACAAGTTAAGGCTTTACATCGACGACCGTATGGATTGTCGCAGCCATTGGATGTCCCAGAATGGAAATAGGAAAGATAGAGCTAGGGATTTTGTGACAAGTCTGCCTAAGTCCAGAAAAGGAAACACTGCCGTCTAGGTAGTAATTGATGGACTCACAGAATCAGCTCACTTTCTACCGATTAAGTTTACCTACGAGTCAGGGAAGTCAGCGCAGTCGAACGTCCGTGAGATTGTACATCGGCACGAAATACCAAAATTGATAACATCATATGCCAAACCTACTTCGTGATCTTGGATCACGATGCAGAAGGAATTAGGTACCGAACTTAACTTCAGTATAGTTTTTTTGTTTCGCCTTCAAACGGAATGATAATCTGAGAGAAATGATTCAGATACTCGTTGACGTGTTAAGAACGGTAGTATTAGATCCAAGCACAAGTTGGAAAAAAAATTTATATCAATTAGATTCGCATACAACAATCGTTATCGAGCTTCGATAAATTTTTGCGCCGTACGAGGTCTTGTCTAAGAAGAAGCTTTAAATAACTGCGCTATTATCGTAAGTTAAGGGAAAGAAAGAATTCAGGATCAAATGCAGTTAATGAAATGATCGAGAACGTTCGGCAGATCAGAGTGAGAATGAAGGAAGCTCAAGGCCGACAGAAATCATACGCCAACGACCATTGTGAGAATTTTTAAGTTTGAAATTGGAGATAAGCTTTCCTCAAGATTACGCCTTCAAAAGAAATCGTTAGATTCAACGTAAGGGTAAACTAATACCAAGGTTCTCAGAACCTTACAAGATTCTCGAGAAAATAGGACCGTTATTTATAGATTGGCCTTACCGCCAAATCTAGGAAGTGCCCCTAACATGTTTTCGCATTTTGCAATTAAGAAAAACACGTCTATAATCCTAAGCTTATAATTAGTCAGCAAGACGAAGTTCTAGAATCTGACTTGAGTTGTGAAGAAAACCATAATCGACTTTGGATCGAACAGCGCGAAAATTTAAGTAAGCAAGTCGATTCAACTAGTAAAAGTGATATAAGATCTTCACAAGCAAGAAGAAGCCACGTGGGAATCTCGAGGAAAATTTGAGGAAGAAGTACCCCGAACGTTTCAAGAAGATATGCAAATTTCGGGACGAAATTTTTCGTAAGGGGGGTAGGATGTAATACCCCGGAAAATTTCAACTGCATTAAAAATTTAAAGTTAATAATAATTACGGCTTAGCACGCCTAAGTTCATAAAATTAAATTCTAAAACTAACGGTGAAATCTGTTTCCAAAAATAAATTACGGAAGTCAGTTAAATGACTACTGTATTAGGGTTATGGCGTACGATAACTTTTTAATTCTAGAACTCAGATCGGGAAACCGTCTGATTTTTATATTCACGAAATTGCGATACGAGTTCGCTCGAGAAAGTTCGTTTTTATTATTTTTTTCCGGACGAAATTCGGACAGTGAGGTTCCGAGATTTTGTCGGATTTTAAGTTTTAAATATTATTTTCCGAGTAAGATAAATATATCGGATTTTGACGAAAACGTGCCGAATACGTGTTTTTTTATTCGTCGATTTTCATAACGTCGTAACGAGCCGGAAAACGCGGTATTTGGAATAAAAATTCCTCTCCGAACCGACCTCTCCCTCCTTTAACCAAAGATAATTCAATTTTTTTTATAGTATCTACTTTATGACTCACTTGTTCTTAATTGTTCTAATATTAATTAATTGGACACCTAAGGTGAAATTTAAATATCCAACTTGTCATCCATTTCTCTCTCCCTCCCTCTTGGTCACGCCACACACCACACACATATTCTCTCTCACTTTGTTCCTCCAAACCACCATTGAAGCTCAAGGTTCTTCAAGCTCCCTAGCACCATTTCTTGATCATCATCCCTTCAATATCATTTCTACTTTCATAATAAATCAAGGTAATTACTTTCTCCATCAATCTATCCATGTAGAATTCTTATTCCTTTATTTTTCATCTTGACCGAAAATCTTAGATTAATTAGGATAATGATTTAAGTCTTAAATCATGTAATTAATTGGATAGAAACTAATTTCTATGGTTTAATTGAGGGAAAAATTCAAGAACCCTAATTACTAGAGGTGACCGATTTTTAGGGCCTTCATGTAGGATGTTTTAATTCTCAAATTGTTTGTATAATGGAGCTTATGGGTTGTTTAATTGAGGATTGGTACAAAAATAAATGAATTCTCCTATGAATTTGTTGATAACCGATTTAAGGGCCTAGGGTTTCACTTGGTTTTCTAAATTAATGATGTGGTAGGATTAATCAATGGATAATATAAGTTGTGGTAGGTTTGTTGATGGATTAATGGATGAAAATAATGAATAAAATCATTTTCCCTAATTATTTATTAATACCGAAAATTTAAGGGTGTTAGGGGTTTGATGTAGCTTAATTCTATTAAGGAAATGATAATGGATTAATGTTCTAGTTGTTGTTAGATGATTATATGAATTAATTGGAATTATTCTAAAAATATTACGTAAAACTTAAGAGACGAAGAATTGGAAATAAACCGAGTTTGGTTAACGAGTTAAGGATATGAATCACATACTAATGAGTCTTGATAGATGTTGATTAATGTTGTAGAATTTAATCGGATTCTAAGAACGTTGAAATTTTGGTAAGAAACGAAGCAACGAGCCTAAGTATCGATAGAAAAGTCGAACCAAGAAAATAATTGGATATTAATGAATCTTATCGTTAAGTGATCAAGTTTGTAGTTGACGATGTGTTAATCCGAGTATTGGAATGATAGGTTGTAATTTAAATCGAGAAGTTGGAATTTGAATTAGGAACTTGAATTGGTTTAGTAATTGGTTAGATTCGACGACGAGGTTTTGATCGTCGTATTTTTACAATCGAGAAACAAAAAGGGGTTCGTCACGTATGGAAATACGTGTTGACTGCCCTGTCATATAATTTTCGTGAGAATTTAGGTACGAGAACATAAAACGAATCTAGGAAGTCACACGTCGTTTTTTTATCAAACCTTAGGGTTAACTTCGGCAGTTTTGCGACCCTTTCCGGAAACTGCCATATCTCTTAGCTCGTTTATCGGAATTGAGATCCGTAAATTGGAGAGTAAACTAGACTTCCTTGGCTTTCATTCGGTACAGAGAACCTCCCCTGTTTCAGGGTACTCTGTTCTGGGCAGTCCTTAGAAGCTCTGCCTTGTGCAGTGAAGTTTCAAAACTAAATTTCTTAAGTTGATTCCTTCTCAACTTAATTTCTTTCGATCTTTTAAGTCATTCCAAATACGACTATCATAATTTACTGACCTTAGCGTCAAGTAAGAGTTCTAAATGAGAAATGTTCGATTCTCGTTCCCGTTTAATTAAAAGAATCTAGAGTAGCATGCAAAAGCCTAAAAGCTTAAGAACATATGAGAACTAATTCGAATTCGATTTCAATTTCCATTTTCTTTTATCGACTCGATGACTTATCGAAGTTATGATTATTTACGACGAAGGAGGAAGTCAGCACTCGGGATAAGACGAAGGATCGACGACAGAAAACTCATTTAATAGTTTTGTAACTTATAAGGTGGGCTTTTATCTATAACAAACAAAATGTGGGTTTTTCCACAACTCGAAAGTAATCCTTTATGAGCTTTGATAACTGTGTTTTCAAAGTGATAATCATGGCATAAACTGTTTAAATATTTTATGTGAGTTCTCTTGTACCTATCTGTGTTAACATTCGTGTTTTCCAGATTTATAAGTTAACCGCTAGGATGTTAACTATCGATCGGCTCTGAGTTAGCTATTAAGTGCTTTCCAGAGTTAGTGCACTTTGTAACCTGTGGTGTATGTGGTATCCTGTTGAGGGGTAACCAGCCACGGTGAATGAGGATTTGGTCAAGATTTGAACATAACATACATTAAAATGCTCGCGAGCTACTTTATGAATAAAAATGCAAATGTTTAATAGGCACGGGCTCTTTTAAATGAAAACCTCCGATGCGCTATAAAATGAGATGCCTGATTATCTATACCTATGATTATGTTTTCGGCAATGTGTCCACTAAGTACTTTCGTACTTAGCCCTGCATATGTTTTCTAAATGTGCAGGTTGAAGCGACGGCAGCGGTGGATGGTTGAGTTGAGGTCGAATAGAGTTAGAGAAGACTTATGTACTTAGTTCACTATTCCGCTGTATAACTCTAAACTTTGTTGTTTATGTTTAATCACTGTAGACTAAGTTCTGTAATTATAACTTAGTTTTCCTTTTGAGAACTTCGTCGAGTAATCCATCGTGATTAACTCTATCTTTTGGTAATAAAGTCTTGTTCATAGAATTTATGATGTCTCTTATGTATGTTTATTCAGTCAGTCCCTTTCTTCCCGGCTTCTTTAATCCAATCCCAATCGCACCCCGGCTTTTGCCGTCCCTCGGGATTTGGGGCTGTGACAAATAGAATAAATAATTTATTAAAATAATAATTAAAAAACAAACCTTCTACATAGAAGAAAAAGAAAATAAAAAGAAAAAAAATCAACAAAAGAGAAAAGAGTTGTTTAAAAAAGTAAACAAAAAGCAAAAAAAAAGAAGAAGAAAAAGAAAAATCAAAAAATGAAGAAAAAATGAGAAAAAAAGGAAGATGAAAAAGAAGAAAACAAAAAAAAAACAAAAAAAAAAATACAAAATGAAAGAATGAGGATAGAAGGAAGAAAAAATAAGAAAACAAAAGAAAAAAAGGAAAAACAAATCAAAAAATAAAGAAAACAGAGAACAGAATGCTTCTAATGGGTTTCAAACCCACGTCAATTGAATGGCAGGTGGAGCACTAACCACTAGGCTAGATAACTACTCCCTCCGTTCACAAACAAGTGTCTTATTGTGTGCTGGGCATGAAGATTAAGAAAGTTGGTAAAGTTATTTTTAGTGGGTAAAAGTTAGGATGTAGGGGTAAGATTAATAAAGTAGATTAGTTTGCTAATCTTTATTTATTTTTGGTTTCTTTTAAATATAGACTCTTTACATCTTTTTACACTTCGTTTTATTTTTCGCACGATTTATTTTGATCACTCTTTTATTTTTTTCTTTTAATTTTTGACTTGTTTTTTTCATCTTTTTTCGTGGTTTTTTTTTTTTTTTTTGTTTAATGAAATGATGATGTTATTTTGGAAAAGAGATCCAGGCTTATTTACAGTTCGGAATTGCGCGGCTACGCGTCCAGCACTTCAATGCAGCTCTGGTCCTTCGCCTAGAGGCTCACCGTGATAATCGATGGCTCCACATTCTTCTCCATCATTTGGATTTCATTTGCTCATGGATTGGACCGACAGAGAAAATTCTTAGCACGTGCTTCTGTATCTCTGCAATTATCGGCCCCTCCAAATCTTCACAAGTGTTAAAAATGGTGGCTTGGGCTCTCGCAATTTGCCTTGTTACTGCTCCCACTCTCTGCAGAGTAGGGTCATTTACATCATTTACACGGTAAAAACTCGACAGATCACGGGGCCGGAGAAAACCCTCCGTTCCCGATATGCTTTTGACTAATCTATCCATCGATTTTCCTGCAAATTATATATCTGCAAAATTAGACGAATCTCAAAAAATTTCAAGCCTTAAACTATATGGATCTGAAGTCTCCCCTGCAAAGGGGAATCTCTTGAGCTTGAAGAAGTTTGGGATACCGGAAAAGAGCCCAGCAGTAGGAGGCGGTAGCAGTTCGGAAGTAGATGAGCGGGATTCCATTCTCTTCCGCAAAGTCATCGGCGAAAAACATGAGCCCATCTGCGACGAAGCACGTAACCGGCCGGCGGCCAATAAATTTTCTTCGGCCATCATTTGCTTGAATAGTGGAACTGTGACAGAGGCGACGAAGGACATAATTTCCATGACTCGCTCGCCGGCATGGGGGTGGTCATCGGGGAGGCTGTCGGGGAAAGTGCGAAACTAGAAGCTCGGGTAGCGGGTGAAAGTGGTGGAGAGTCGGAGACGGTGGTGTGGTGGAGAAGGCGATAAAATGGATCGACAGAGGGAAAGAGATCCACAGATGGAAAAAATGGATTAGTTTAATTAGTGGGGAGATTAAGAAACTAATTAGTGATTTTAATTTTGGCTAATTAAAAATGGGTGGGTAAATGAGTGGCAAAGGGTAGTAATTTTAATAAAGTGAAGAGGGTAGTGTTGTACAAAAAGCAGAGTAGGACACTTGTTTGTGAACAAATGAAATGTGGTAAGTAAGACACTTGTTCGCGAACGGAGGGAGTATTTATGTTTTGTTTGGGAAATAATTTATTTAAACTTTGTAAAACTGTATTAAAAAAACAAAAAAAAATCTGGCGAGCGCGTGGACGCGCCGTTTGAGGCGCGCGTAATCCATGCGCTCGATTTATGGGTAATGCACGGATCTTTGACGGGTCGGGTTGACTGACGAGCCCATATTTTGTGCTCTTGTCATGTGTGTTTTTGTAATACCCCGAACTTTTCTAAGTTCCTAAGTGCGTATTAATTAAATTAATATGCTTATATGATGAGTTTTGAGTGCTAAATTTTTTTGCGAAAATAAATTTTTCTGTGACATGACGAAAATGCCATTATGTGCTCTAATGTGATTTTTCTCGTTTCGATTATTCGAATCAAGTATGTGATGAATTGATTGAGCTTATTAATATGAGATTGAGCTTGAGTATGAATTTCGGAATTTTCTGAGAACTTTTATTTTTAGATGAATAGTAACGTAAATCGAGAAATTACTATTCATCAACTGACTTTGAATTTAGTCTAATTAGTTTCATTTGAAACTATAATTTATTTTAAGATCTTTGAGATAAGTCGGTAGATGGAATCTTGAGATAAAAATTATATCATTGGATTTCTAAAATTATTTTAAGAGATATAAGATGAATTAGAGAGAATTTGGACGACGAGAAAGAGACGAGAAGGGTTTTAAGTTGTTTAAGGGAATAAAATGAAATAACGGGGATATTTTTTACTGGAAAATTTATTAACCGGATATAATTAGCAGATAAAAATCTGAAATCTTATCCCTAATAGTACCCTTAACCCTAAACCACTCTCATGTTGGCAAGTTAATGCCACTCTCCCTCTCATGAAGACAACACATTGTCCTATCTCTCTCTCCAAATCTCTCCATATCTCTCTCAATCTTCACCTCTCTCTCTCATATCTTGCATATCTTATGAGATAAGAATACATCCCCCTTGTTCATTTTTATCATCTAACACTCTTTCACCACAAGCAACAACTCTATTCTCTCTCTATCTCTCGAAATTACTCTCTGCTGAGAACAACATAGTAGCTACTATGCTGAGAGTTTCAGCTCCAAACTTCACGTTTCACACCTTCAAATCATCCCAACTTTTACCCTAACATACTAGACATCATCTACTATCTATCCATCATCTCCTAAAGTCGTGAAAGCCAAGAAAAACGAGTTGCACAGTCGATTTCATCCACCGGACAGTAGCAGCGATTTTTCGACAGTTTTTATGCTTCCATGCAATCCTAGTTCTCTTGGTGAAATCATGTTATTTGCTTGAGGATTCCATGATGTTTGATATCTCTTTCAAGTCCTAGATCTTCTAAAGAGTAAGCCTCCACCTAATCCTTTCTTTTCAAGCTTGAAACAAGCTTAGATCATACATCATCTCCATCGATTTTCATGGAGAAGAAATAAGGGTTTGTTCCTTATTTTTGTTCTTGATCTCCTTGTGTTTTGTTTCATGCAAGGAAAGGAGTTGCTAATCCATCATTATTTATCCTCCAAGCATCCAATAAGCCAAGCCAAGAAGGAGCTAAAGTATTTTATTTTAAGTATGAATTTCATTCATTCATATTATGTATATATGTAATCTAAACCAAGAAAGAAAGGGAAGCATGCATGCTTAATTTATACTTAGGCAAACCATAGGGATGTGATGATGAGATGATGATCAAATCAAAGATTAAAACATGATGCAGGGTTTAAAATGAAGAAAATCGTGAGATAGGTTCATAGCCTAAAAATCGGTTAAGTGGAAAAAAAAATAGGAAAAATGATTTCTTGATGCGTTTTGGTGTTTATTTCGTGATTTGATGATCATATATGCTTAATATTATTTTTCATGTGATTTATATGTATATATGTATTTATGTGAAATTTTGGTGAATTTATTGGATTTTTAACGAATTTAATTCATTAAAAATAGTAGAAATATGGGAAAAATATGATTTCTGGATTTTATGAGTTTAATGATGTTTATAAGCATGATGATACATGAAAATATGATTTAGATGTGTTTTATGATGAGATATGATTTTTTATGAAATTGCTTGAAAATTTCGAATTATGCCTAGAAATGAAGAAAAATGATTTATGTTGATTTTTGATGAAATATGATGATATTGATGAATATTATGATGCTATGATGTGTTAGAAAATTTTTGAATAAATTTTTAGCATGAAAATTTGAAGATATGATTTTTAGTAATTTTTATTGATTTTAATGAGCTAATAATCGAATGAAATAGAGAAAAATAGAGAAAAATGAAATATGATGTTCTTGATGAACATATGAGTTTTTTGAAGATATATTCTTCAAGTTATTGATAGAAATTTGAAGATTTAAAGATGATTTAAATTAATTAGAAGAATAATTAGTTATTGTTATTTTTTTTCGAAAAATATAAATATGATATATATGTTGAGAGAAATTTCATAGAAATGGAATTTAAGAAGAAAATGATATGATAAGTTAATTCTTCAATGAATTGAGATGAAATTGAGTTATGAGAATTTTTCTAGAATTTTCGAGATATATATATATATTTTATAAAGGGAAAATATTGAGAAAAAGGAAATAAATGTAAGATGGAGTTTATAGAAAAATGAGTCTATGAATATTGATGATATTAGAATGATGTTTAAAGAAGGTGATATATATATATATTACATGAGTTTATGATTAGTAATGAAAGAAATAAAATAGAAATATTAATATTAATATTTGGGTTTTAAAAAGAGAAATAATAGAAAATGAGATTTTCTATTAGAAATGAATTAGAAGTTTTGAATATGAGTTAAGTTAGAATGCTCGTAATAGAAATCGTTTGATAAACGAGAAATTGATAGAATAATTATTATTAAAATAATAATAGAATAATTGTTTTAAATAGAATATTTTCATGGAAAATGAAAATATTTGAGTAATGTGAAATTTAACGTAATGTTTACGTGATGTTCATGTGCTTGAGTATGTTATGAATGCTATGAATGTTTAAGTGTTTTAAACGAGTTGTTTATTGAGCATGAAAGTGTTAGAAATTGAAAAATGAGAAAAAGATCTTATATTTTGTGAAAATAATGAAATTCTGTTTAGAAATATTTTTATGATGAATGATTGATGTCATATAACGTGCTAAGTGATTCGATGTTATTATTTGAGTAGAAATAAGCAACTATGCTTTTTGAATCGCTTAAAAACGAGTTAAAATGTAGAAGTTATCCAGCAGTAGAGCTTCGATACGAAAAACCAAGTTTTTATAAAATAAAAAAGAAAATAGAGTTTTAAATAAAAAAAATAAAAAAAATATATGAAATATAACTTTGAATATTTAATTCAAAAAAGATTATTATATTATAAGTTTTCAAAAGTTAAAAGTCGATCAATGATGAATTAATATGTAATTAAGTATGATGCTATTAACCTATTGTTTTGGGAGATTAATCATTTATCAAACATAGGTGTTTGAATATTGATGTTGATGCTTGAGTAATGTGATGATGTTTGAGTTATGATGTGAGTACATGTTTGTGATGTGAACGTTGAAGTGAACATTTGATTGTCGACGTGAATGTCTGATTATTGAGATAAGTGCTCAACTGTGAATGAATGATGTGTGATGTTATTAGTTGAGATGTGATGTTATGATTCGCTGAAATCATATAACTTAAATTCATGAGAAGATAAGACGATTTGATTAGTAACGTATCGATTTAGGTGAAGTTTGAGAAGTAATATTAAAGTAGAAGCGAGAATCTGAGTTTGAGATTTAATTAGAAACTGAGTAAAGACGATAAGTCGAGAATGAGAAACCGAGAAAGATGTCGAAGTAGATAAAGTTAAAATGAGAAAAGAAAGATCCGAGTCAAGTAGAAGTCCTTCAGCCGAGCCCTAAGTCTATTTTACGTTTTACGAGATAGTAATCTCGTTCTTATTCGATGATATTCATGAAGGGCCGAGCGGGACTGACGAGTAGTCGGGAAGCGTAAAGAGTAAGCAACCTCGACCCAATATACCAGAAGTCAGGTGGGTTTTCTGAACTAAAATCAAATGATGAATGCGCTTACTATTTATGTATTACGTGCGCTTTTCAAATTGATTAACTTGCCTAAATGTTCTAAATATTTTGGTATGCAATCATCTACGTGTTATAGTTGTTGATGGTCCTGTGGACGCATGGGATACAGGTCCTGTGGAAGCACATGATAGTAAGTCCTGTCAGATACGGGACAATGCATGCATTAGGTGACTGTAAGCTCTACTTCGGTATAGCTGGTCACGGTGTTCGAGAAGGAGGCCTACTTCTCGACACCACAGTAAAATCAGTTGTAGATTGATTCATACCTGAGTATAAATGTCTGCAGACGATTTCAGAAAAGTATGAAAATATCTTTATGGCTGTCACAAGTGGTAAACTATTTATAAACGATTATGTATTTAACCCTTGTGATGTAGCAAAAGAGGCAAGTCTAATCTTATAGCTCTAATGAGCAGAGTTTCAAATGTTTTTGGCATGTGTTCACTGAGTACGAAGTACTCACGCCCTGCATGTTATTTCTAAAACGTGCAGGTTAGCTTTGGGTGAGGAGGACGTGGTGTGCTTGGGCGGCTCATTATTAATATAAATCTATTTTGGAAGTTTAGCTTAAGGTTATGTGTCTTCATACATATAGCCTTCGAACTTGATGTTGATGTTTGTGTTCTGTTGTAACACTGTTATTCTGTTATCACTGTTATTCTGTTATCTTTGACAACATGCTCGAATTTCATAATTATGAGTTGTGTGCTTGAAACTATTCCCTGTTTATGTTTTAATTCTCTATGACTTGGATTTCCAAAACACTTATTATATTTTGAAGCCAATGTAAATTATTTGTGCTCCTTTATTTTGAAAATCCCTTGGAAGCATGTTGATAATTGATAACGCTTATTGTCAATTACCTTATTCTCGAGCATGAACCCTTGTTGAGTTAAGTTTATCTTATGGTTTCACCTTCACACTCCAATGGAGTCTGGTCGTTCCTACACACCGAATTTCGGGCTGTGACAGTTTTAGATCTAGATCGAGTCTATTTTAGAGTCTTTTGTGTCTGTTTTGTGTTTAGGAGGACACTTGAGTTGGCAGGGCAAGGAAAGACAGGAATTGGGCAAGTCTGAAGCCAAAACATGCAAAAAGAGAAGGAACTGGCGATACGAGACGATGACCATAGTAGCCATGCTCGTAGCTGAAGCTACCGAGAGCATAAGTCCAAATCAAGATAAAGAGCTGCTCCACTCAATCTAGACGATTGTATGTTTCGCTCCAGAAGGCAAGGTGCAGGCTAACGTGAGCAAGAAATGGCAGAGAGATTGGGGAAGACAGAGTGCAGAGCTTGGGCAACGGCGCTGGCGCGTGAAGATGCAGCTGTTAGAATCCTACAAGGAAACAAATTCCTTGCGGCACAAGATTGAGATCGAGGTTTCCTACTACAACAACAACACGATTTTAGCGATAAGGAAGGAGATCCTTCCAACCTTATCCATTGATCCTTACATGGAAGCAGCCGACACGTCTTCTAGAAGGCCCGTTTGTGGGTTTGCCCTAGTTTTTGTACTCTATAAATCCATCCATGCATGCAAGGCGCAAGAGACAATTGTTTTTATCGCATTCTTTACTTTCTGCAATTCGATACACTTTTTATTTTCTGCAATTTATATTTAAGTTCTTAGATACAATTTACTTTCGTTGTTAAATCCCAGTTTGGGCAGACAATTTCAGATTATCATTATTAATTCAAGTATGTTTCTCTTTATCACTTTTGCTTTCGCTATTTACTTTATGTCTAGCTAAGCCTTTAAATCCAGGTTTAGGATAGATGATATGATGTATAGCTTGTAAATCTCGTGAGGTCTAAGTGTTCTTGATAGTTGTATATAAGTGTGTTCCCGAGGCATTGGGCAATGATTTCAAAGAAGTTCGGTGGTCACAGGTAACTCGAAAGGCCAACGAGCCCTGGGCACATACGGATTCCTACATCGCAAGAGGGTTATCAAGAAGTTCTCGTGCTTGCCTTATGTTCCTTGTGAGCTGCAAGAATGAGTTGTTAGCCTTGGCCTAGACCTGCAAAGATGTGTCAATGCTGGTGAATGTTGAAGAGAGATCCTCATTATCTCATTGTGACGGAGTGGGCCCATCTAGAACCAAATGCTGCTTGACCAACATGCTCTCGATAAGGTGTTATGCCCGGGACTTTTGGGCAAGCAAGAGGTTTGGCTAGGGTGTCCCTATCAAGACCTAAACATAAGAATGGAGCTGGGCGGGCAATGTAGCGTACGTGGCGGCGTGACGATGGGGACCCTGCATAGTTTTAGCCTATAACCACTGACACACTTACACAACAAATATCTTTGAACCAATGATCGAGTTAAAGTTATACTTATTGATTCGAAACCTAAATCTGGATTATTTTTATTACTGATCTTTTTGCTCGTCAAGTTACAGTTATTTACTTTCAGCAGTTTGCCAAAGGTAATAGTGACAATTGCCCAAGGCTATAGTAGATTGATACTCAACACAACCTTTTTGAGCCCCAACCAGAGATTATCGCGACCAACTTCCTATGGGATCGACCCTGTACTTGCCAACTAGTTGTTCCTAGGTGTAGACATAAGAGTGAAATACAAATTGTATTTTGTCGCAGCTTAAACAACAGTTACGTCATTAACCCGTCTCACTCTATGCATTGAGTGCACCCAAATCCACCCCTTTTTGGATATGTATCTTCGTCCCAAATGAACAGGAAGATTCCATCCTACTTTACATGTAACATGTATTACAATGTCAAGTAGTTTGATTCAATTATGTTAGGTTAAAAATTATATAATTATTTATGTTTGATTTAATTACACTTATATAGTACTTCTTTAGCCTCGTTCATTTTGCCCTTCTTTCTTGTTCCACTAAATTTGTCTTGTTCCATATTACTCTCTCCATCCAACTCCAGTTGTTCTAGTTTTTCAGGGTACGGGAATTAAATAAAAAATAATTAAGGGTAGAAAGTGTGTTTAGTTGAGTTATTAAAGTGAAATAAAGTAGGTAGAGAGAGAGAGTGAATAGTGAAAAAAGTGGAATAAAGTGAGTAGAGAGAGAAGGAGAACAGTGAATGGCACAGAAAATGAGAAGAAAAGTAGCTTGAAAGGTGTAAAGTAAGTGTAATTAATCAAACTAATTATTTTCAGAAAAGTAAGTAGGACAAATGGAATGGGACATCCGAAATAGAAAGTAGGACAACTGGATTGGGATAGAGGGAGTAGGAAATACTCCCTTCGTATCATTTCATTATACCCATTTTGCCTTATTTGAATGTATCATTTTACTAAGCTCATTTCCTAAAATGGAAATGCAACATATAATAATACCCACTATAACTCATAAATTACTCTTTCCGTCCACGAAATGGTTGTCTTTTGCTACTTAAGTTTGTCCATGAAATAGTTGCCACTTTTGCTACTCCACTCATATTTATTGTGGGACCCTTACTCCACTCACAACAATACTCACTATAATTCACTACTACCTATCATTTTCTTAAAACTCGTGTCATCCACAATATGACAACCATTTCATGGACGGAGTGAGTACTATATATGCCACTAAAAAGCTGCTAACTCTTTTCTCTCTTCTATTTTATGTGATAAAAGTACCCCTAAAAAGTTACTTTATCTTCTCAACTTTATCATAAACAATTCATTTTCTTAATATGTAAGCCCAACCAAATGGGTATAATGAAATGATACGGATGGAGTACTAATTAATTCTTCAAAGTCCTTTAATTTTCTTTTTTTACTTTTGCTCTTATTCTTAATCTTTATGCAAAACAGTAACATCAAAAAAATGAACGGGACGAATAGAGTATCATAATATCTAATTTATATTTGCCATTGAAAAGTTATTAATTAAAGTTCACCCATTGAAAAATCAATTATTTAACCATGCATGACCAATTTATCATAACCGAATAAATAATCAATTAGTGAACTTAATCTTAATTATTTTGCAAATATAAATTAGATACTATCATACTGTTAATGCAATGGAATCATCGAGAAATTATTATTTCATACTTTACCTCACATAATCAATTCATAAACTACTGGAGATGTATTACTTGTACATGTAGGATGGAATATTCTCATAACATGCCTTGGTAGGAATGACATGAGTTTAAGAAATTCTCGGAATATGAACGCAAAAGAAAAACAATGCATGTTTTTATGGGACGAACTGATCTGTATGTAATTTTTTCAATTATTTCTTTGCTATATACCCCTACCGTCCATAAAATGGTGCCTCATTGTGGATGACACGAGTTTTAAGAAAATGGTGAATAGTAGTGGATAATAGTGGATATTGTTGTGAGTGGAGTAAGGATCCCATAATAAATATGAGTGAAATAGTGAGAAATATAAAATTAAATATAATGAAAGTGACAACCATTTCGTGGACGGACTTAAATGACAAAAGTGGCAACCATATCGTGGATAGAAATAGTACAAAACGATGTTGTTACGAATTCTTCACTCCATATTAATTAGCATCTACTCATATCATTTTCTTCGGTCCATATTAGTTATCGGGTTATTTTTTAGTTTTATGAAAAATTGATGAGGTCCTAATTGTAAACTTATAAAGTGATAGCGAGAAACCTTGGATCGTTTATGCTCGCAAGAAGCTTTAAAACTCTTTGTTAAGTATGGATTTTAATTATTTTTGTTGTTGGGCCTTTTGTCTTACTTTTGGGCCTGATATTATATGGGTTTGGCCTGATTAGGGTTTCATATATATAGTAGTTTGTGCAGTAGAGTGGATACCTTTTGGGTATTTCTGGAGTGAGACGGTTGCACCGTAGGCCTCGTTTGAGGATTATCAATATTATTAATATACTTTTTGAATTTCATGCTTCAATCACTTTATCTCTAACAAATTGGTGCGGTGAACGTGGAAATGGTGAATACATGAACTACGGGAAGTGCCAAGAGTCGATAGGCTCATTTAGAGAAGGTGGTTGATGCCTTGTCAGCCGAGTTCACAGAATTTCAGACGGAAAATCAGACAGCTCGAATCTCAACTGATGCAAAGCTGGATGATGTGCTAAAGAAACTGTCCATTTCAATCGATACAACGGGCGATGCAGAATCTGGGAGAAATCAGGGGGATGAACAATCTGCCCCTTTTCAAGTTCTGCAGAAGATGGACTTACCGAGCTTTGATGGGTCTGATGCCTTGTCATGGTTGGCGCGTGCAGAGCAGTATTTTTTGGTACACGAGACCCCGATGGATAAGCGCTTAAAGTTTACCTTGATCGCCTTGAGCGGCCCTGCAATGGCCTGGATACAATTGTTGTTGCGACGCAACCCTACCTTTGATTGGTCTCGCTTCTCGCAAGAGCTGTTGATGCGTTTTGGAGATGGCTCCACTATTAATGGCTTCGAAGCCCTAACAACTACAAAGCAAACCGGCTCCCTTGAGTACTATATCTTGGCCTTTGAAAGTTTGATTTCTCAATTGCCGGCCTTTACGGATGATCAATATTTAGGATTTTTCCTGGGTGGATTGAAGAGACATATTCGTATTCAAATTCAGGACCCCACTATCACGGATTACTCCGCTGCTTTACAGATAGCGCGAAAATTCGACCAGGCATCCCAACCATTATCATTCTCACCGCGTCAGAACCACTCTATGAGCAATTCAGCGTGACCAACGTACACCAAACGGTCCTCATCTTTTGCTGGATCCCACGGCTCCACTCCACAGTCGCAACAGTCACAATTTTCAAATTCCATCACGACAAGCTCTGCAGCATCCCAGAATCCTCGCCGTTTCCGTTATATGACTGACGAAGAGTACCTAAAGCACAAGAATGCTGGTGCATGTTTCAAATGTGGTTTTAAATTCGGACCCACTCATCGATGCCCGCCGAAAACTCTACAAGTGCTGGTAGAAGAGGATGAGGGTGATCCGATTGAAGAAAATGAAGATATCGAGGACTTGTCACTACAGGAGCAGGATTTGGATCTGCGAGTATCAAAGTTATCCTTGAATGGACTTGATGGACCTCAAACAATGAAATTAATTGGCCGAGTGGGGGAGACCAGAGTAACGATTATGATTGACAGCGGAGCAAGCCATTGTTTTATGTCAGAGAAAGTGGCTGCGAAGTTAAAATTGGCCATCGAACCTACAACGACTTTTTCAGTAGTGCAAAGCGACGGAAGTCGCGTTCAGGCAGGTGGAATATGTAAAAATGTTCCTCTCAAATTAGATTCAGGATTATTCTATATATCTTGTTATGCATTTCCCTTAAGTAGTGTGGATATTATTTTGGGAGTATCCTGGTTGGCGACATTAGGTGATGTCAAGGCTAATTGGCTAAACCTTACTATGGAGTTCACAATTGAGGGGCGACACCAACACTTACGAGGTGACCCCACCCTTTCTAGACGAGCATGTTCTTATCAGGAACTCCAATCTGTAGAAGCAGAACATGAGTGTTGGATTTTATGGTCAATGGACAACAAAGAACAAGTGCAATATGGAGTTTCAGAGGCGTTGTCTATGGAGAAACGAAGAGAAATAGAAGTTGTTCTTACCTCTTTCCTATCAGTAAGTGCACCAATAGCCGGCTTACCTCCAAGCCGCAAGAGCGATCACCGTATTGAATTACAGTCAGGAGCTAGTGTGCCTATACCGATATAATCATTTGCAAAAGGATGAAATGGAGCGACTAGTGTATGAAATGCTTGCTGCAGGTATAATACAACCAAGCACTAACCCGTATTCCAGCCCTGTTCTTTTAGTACGGAAGAAAGATGGTTCATGGCATTTCTTAGTCGATTATCGGGAACTTAAAAAAATCACTACCGCGGATAAGTATCCAATACTGATTATTCAGGAATTGTTAGATGAACTACATGGAGCTCGATGGTTTAGCAAATTAGATTTGAGAGCCGGCTATTGTCAAATACGTGTAGCTCAAGCAGACGTTCCCAAAACTACTTTTCGAACTCACTCGTGCCACTATGAGTTCCTTGTCATGCCTTTCAGGCTCACAAATACGCCAAAAACATTCCAAGGATTGACGAACGATATATTCCAGTCTTTTCTCAGAAAGTTCATGCTGGTATTCTTCGATGACATCTTAGTGTATAGTAGGAGTTGGGCAGAGCACGTGAATCATCTTCGACAGGTTTTACAAGTGCTCCACGATCAGACACTTGTAATCAATCTCAAGAAGTGTCTCATCGGCAGAAAAGAAGTGGAATATTTAGGGCATATTGTGTCAAGTCAGGGGGTTAGAATGGATCCAACAAAAATTTCTGCCGTACTTCGGTGGTTGGCACCAACTTCAATCCGTGGTTTGTGCGGATTTCTAGGGCTCACTGGGTATTACCGGCGGTTTATTAAAGATTACAGAAAGATAGCAACGCCACTAACGGTGCTCTTGAAGAAAATAGATTCTCGATCTTAGACGTGGTCGACCGAGGCCGAGGCTGCCTTCCAAGTGTTAAAAACAGCCTTCACGTCGGCTCCTGCTATTACGCATGTCTGATTTCATTAAGGAATTTGTAATAGAGTGTGATGCTTCCGGGTGGGGTATTGGCGCCATATTGATGCAAGACCTCCAACCTATTGCTTATTTCAGCAAAGAATTATCCTCCAATCTCTTAGCTAAATCAGCTTATGAGAAAGAACTTATGGTCTTAGTGTTGGCAGTGCAACATTGGCGACCGTATTTGCTTGGTTGAAGTTCCTCATTCTAACCGATCAACGAAGCTTACGACACCTATTATCACAACTTTTAACCACACCAGCTCAACAAAATTGGGCAGCTAAATTGTTGGGATTCGATTTCTTCATAGTATACAAAGAAGGTAATTCAAACAAGGCTGCTGATGCATTGTCTCGTCGAGACGGAGAAGTGGAGTTGGCTGCTATATTTTGGCCGCAATGCGTAGATTGGTTAGTGTTACAATGTGAGATTAAGGCAGATGTGGGTTTAGCCAAGATTGTTGCCGATTTGGAAACTGGTCGGGTCGCTCCGAAGCACTACTCCTTGGTCTATGGCACGTTGTTATACAAGGGTCGTCTAGTCATTCCATCTTCCTCGCTGTGAGTCCCAAAAATGCTTGCTGAATTTCATAATACACCTTCTGGCGGCCATTCTGGAGCTTATCGTACTTATAAACGTTTGACAGCTAGCGTTTATTGGCTCGACATGATGAGACACGTTACACACTTTGTTGCGGCATGTGCAGTATGTCAAAAGAATAAATATGAGACAAAACCACCCGGAGGTTTATCAACACCCTTGCCTGTTCCGTCTAAGGTGTGGGATGAAATTAGTCTCGATTTTGTGTCAGGCCTGCCGCGTTCATTTAGGGTTGATAGTGTGCTAGTTGTGGTTGACCGTATCTCTAAATACACACACTTCTTAGCTTTACGCCACCCGTTCATGGTAAAGTCAGTCGCCAAGATTTTCATGCGAGAAATTGTGCGGCTTCATGGGATTCTGAGTTCAATTGTGTCGGATCGCGACCCCATTTTCCTTAGCTCATTTTGGAAGGAACTATTTCGTATGGTGGACACCACCTTGAAGATGAGCTCTGCCTATCATCCTGAGACAGATGGCAAAACGAAGGTGCTAAATAGGGGCTTTGAAACCTACTTGCGATATTTCTCATATGAACGACCCAAGGAATGAAGTAAGTGGTTATCGTGGACAGAATATTGTTTCAATACAAGTTATCATACTTCGGTGGGGCTCACACCATTTGAGATAGTTTATGGCCACCCTTCTCTGGTGTTGCGGCAGTTCTTACCTGGAGAAATCCAAGTGCACGCTTTGACAGAGATATTGCAATCCCGTGATGAGATGTTAGCCAATCTCCGTTCTAATCTTGAACGAGCACAACTCCGAATGGCTCAAGAAGCTAATAAGCACCGATACAAGGTGGTGTTCGAGGTAGGTGATTTAGTTTATTTGAAATTTAGGCCGCATAGGCAGTTGACTCTTTTCACAGCTAGAAATCGTAAGTTGGCACCGAGATTTTTTGGGCCGTTTGAAGTAGAGGCACGGATTGGAGCTGTGGCTTATCGGTTGAAGTTGTCGGCTAATTCGAAGGTGCATCCAGTTTTCCATGTATCATTATTGAAGAAGGCCATTGGTGTGGACTAAGCAGAGCCAACACTCCCAGCTGACTTGTTGGTAGCAAACCCTCCCTTCCTACCAAAGGCTGTGCTTGAACGATGATCGGTTAATCATGCAGGTACAATGGTGGATCAAGTTTTGATTAAGTGGAGCAGTATGAGTTTGGAAGAGGCTACTTGGATGGGTTTTGCAGATGTCCGAGGTCAATTCCCTTACTTTCGCCTTGAGGACAAGGCTACTTCGACCGGTGGGACAATTGATAGCGAGAGAAACCTTGGATCGTTTATGCCCGCAGAAAGCGTTAAAACTCTTTGTTAAGTATGGATTTTAATTATTTTTGCTCTTGGCCCTTTTGTCTTACTTTTGGGCCTGATATTATATGGGCTTGGCTTGATTAGGTTTTCATATATATAGTAGTTTGTGCAATAGAGTGGATATCTTTTGGATATTTCTGGAGTGAGATGGCTATGCCGTAGGCCTCGTTTGAAGATTATCAATATATCATTTGAATTTCCTCCTTCAACCACTTTATATCTAACATAAAGTTCATGCATTAATTCATAAAGTACTAAAACTCGGACTAAAATTATAAAAATATGAAAATTCTCCATTTAATTTACTGAACCAAAAAAATAAATAAAAATACTTTTCTTTCATCCACTGGTTTTCTACTGGTCAAACAATTTATGATGATCGGTGGTTTGTTTAACAATTATTTGTTGGTGTATACTACAAAGCAAACGTTTTGTGATTGTATACATGGTTTCTATTTCCGTTGTTTTCTCCCATATCTGATTTGATTGTTTGTCGCATAATATCTTTTATCCCTTTATCTCATGTTATAGATCAAATGATGTGTTGTAGATCACAGAAGATCATTTGATCAGTTTCTCATGAGATATTAATAGTTATTCACAGTCGAGATAACTCTGGACAAGTTATCGGTTTAGACTGTAGCATATAACAGTAAGTAGTTTGTCTTGACTACTTGTTTATGCAAGTACATATGTTTATGTATTGAATAGATCGCAGTGAGACGTGTTCTTCTATTCTGACCGTTTGAGAAGAACCAAGGTCTCAGTGACTCGATAGATCTAAATCCTAATAAGTGATTAAGTATGATCAAATATCTGTGTGTCACTTTGACTTACTATGGGTGAGAGTTATGTTTTAACTCAATATGCCTTGTATCTTGGGTGACAACAATATTTGTTTCGACACTTAATTAACTGTATTAGGAAACCATGTCCCGGTGACCCCAGGTTGATAACACTCCCTTAAGGAGCTCATTAAGTTTATCGTACTAAACCCTGCAGGTGGATTTTGTATCCGGTACGATAATAAGGTTGAGTGGTACTACTTAAGAAATTAAAGATATTAATTAATTTAAGCTGTCAGAAGCTTTAATTAATTAATAAATGTTTGACATCTTAAACATGGGGATTGTCGGAGTCAAAACTAGAAGCCCTGATTCAGCAGCGAACTAGAACGGCAGTGCATCACTAATTCTTTAGTGGAATGAATTAGTGATTATATACTTGTAATTATTCTGGGCTTGAAATAATAGTGTATAAGCATATATAAGGCCCAACTCTAGTTTTCTAGTAGATCCCTAGAATGGTCCACATGTTCTCTACACTCAAGCCCAACCCACACATCAAGACATAATGGGCTTGGCTCATGGGTTGTCTTATATCTACAAGTTCTCTCTTACAAACCCTAAGTGTGTCCTCATTATAACACACACCACAAGGGATAGAGAGAAAAAATAGTGAGGTTTGGAGTGACTTGAGGATCTTGGAGAATTGTCAACCACGTGGCATTCGAGATCGAGACGGGACACACTTTAGAAGATCAACTAGTGGAATCGTTTCACGGCCTCCAAATCCAAGAGAACGGTACCTCTAATCCTTGTATGATTTATCGAGCGATTCTTGCATGTCGAGTTAGATATCCGAAAAGGATCTGTTGGCAAATTAGTTCGGCTTTCGTTAGCCGTTCCCATCAATTGGTATCAGAGCCCGGCTCGAATTTTTGGCTCTATCGGATTAATTCAAGTAGAATCGCTGTTTTGCTTGCTTTATTTTGATAAATTGCAGCAGATTTTTGGTTGTCTATCGTAGCCCCATTCGATTTATCTCTCGGTTTGTAATATTAAACCCACGACAAGCTATGCGTGGTTAGTATTGGGATTTCTGTGTATTCTTTTTCCTCTTGTAATGTTACTGGAAGAATTTGAAGAAAATGGAAATCATGAGAGAGAGAAAGGGGATGGTGACGATGGACAGTGAATGAGGAGATGGAACAGACGGCGGCGGCGGTCTGAGGTGCGCGACGGCGTGGCTGCGTCCGCCGGGTTTTTTGCCGTGAAGGAGGAGGGGTGCGCCGGAATCCGATTTCCAGAGGTCCAAACCTCTGGATCTATGGTGGCGATGAACTTCTCGGCACGGTGGCACCGGTGGCGGACTGCAGATCGCGGCGGCGCATGGCACCGGCCCAGATCTGCTACGGCGGCGACGGGAGAGGGAAACAAGCAGCAGCGGCTGCTCTTCCTTCCTCGTTTTTCCGACGACGTGAGTTGCAGCAGCACCTTCCCGGAGCAGAGGCGCTTGGCGCCGGATCTGCAGATACCGGGGGGTGGCGACGGGATTCAAGGCGGCGGCGGTGCTCCTTCTTCCTCGCGATTCCGGTGGGTTTTCGGTGGAGGAACGAAGGGGCTAAGGCTGCTGCGATTTCTTCCCTCCGTTCCAGCAACTCACAGCAGCAGCATGTTCTTACGGCGATGGCTACGCGATTCCGGCGGCGTTTCGCAAAGGAGAAAGCCGCGCGAGGCGGCGTCGTCGTCGTCTTCGTGCGTGCGGCGGAATTCTCCGGCAATCCATGGGAGACCGGAATCCGGCAGTGGCGTCGACGCGGAATTTAAAAAAAAAAAGACAATTCCAGCGAAGACAACGCCGGCGGCAGTTGCTCCGGCGAGGGCGGCGCGGGCCGAACCTTAGGGTTTGTGGCCTACGGGCCGCATGCTGCTGGGCCCAAGCCCGTGGTCCAGCCCGCTGTTAAGTTTGGGCTTGAGATGTTGGGCCGGTTTTGGGGCCAAGTTGGTTTGGCCTAACTTTGTTTAAGAGCTGTTGACTTCTTCAGAAGGTTGACTGGCCCAATTCCTGAAGCCCAGTTGCTGTTCAGTTTGATTTGGGCTACGTTTTGGGCCAGATTCAAGATTTTGAAGACCAGAAAATTGTAATAGCTAGCCTATTTGTTTTAATTATTTTATTTATTTAAATATGTAATTAAAACAGGTACGAGGCGGCGATCCATATGGGCTACGATAGACAACATATTTATTTATGTTCTTTATCATTTTTATGGATGTTGTTGCGATATAATTATGTGATAGCATGATTTGCTTGTCAACGTGATTTATCGCTTTTGAGCATGCTAGAATTACACATTAGTATGTTTAGAATTTTGAGAAGCATAATTTATTTATGTTTTAAATTCTTATTAAACATGCTATGTGATTTATGTGATTCACATGATCAAAGTAAAACCTTTAATCAAAATGTCTAAGCAAGATTAAATGAATTTTATTTGTTAAAATTCGTTGAGGCCTCCACAATTGATCTCTAGACAAAGTGTGTGATTTATCCGTGTAAATGTCCACATGAACGTGGCTTACACGTCTTCATTACACGTAAGTTTGTCAGATGAGATTTCTTAATTAAGCGTTAAATTTTATGTGAAAGTGAACAATGGCATGCGTAAACGTTCATACTATCGTGGCTTGCGTGTAATATTGTTCATGGTTTTCACGGGATAAATTTTAACGAGAGAACTATAGGTCATCGTTTTACATGCGGCATGGTTCTAGTAAGTATGTCAAGCGTGGAATAAGTGACCTTGGGGTTAAATTGTGGTCATTACTTAGGTACATGTTTTAATATAACCCCCCAACGGGGTCCCTGTTTTAACTTGTGAGGCCAGTTAAAAGTTCAACTATTAATTTCATTCGTCATAAGGTTAAGTTGACGAGATAATGGAATTAAAGACTGGGTGTCTGGTCAATAGTTACAAATGTAAACGTCCACACTATCGTGGCTTACATTGTGCATCTATTGGGCTGTTAAAGGGTACATTAATATTGTTTTCTAAAGGTTTCAATATTAATTGTATCAAAACATTATGTAACAACATGCTTATATGTGTCTACATGTTTATTATTTCAGATATGGCTTTCAATCCTCTTATGACTATTCTTACTTCGAATAAGCTTACCGGTGCCAATTATTTGGACCGGAAACGAAACTTGGACCTTGTTTTGATTGCTTAGGAATACATGTTTGTACTCACAACCCCTGCTCCTGCCACTCTGACTCTTGAGTCCACTGAAGAAGAAAGGGAGGTTCATAGAAAGTGGCACAAGGCGAATGATATGGTCAAGTGCTATATTTTGGCGTCTATGTCCACGTCTCTGCAGCTGCAACACCAGAATATGGTAACAACTACAGAGATCATGTTGAACCTCAAGGAGCTCTTTGGGGAAAAGGACCGATCAGCCAGATTTGAGGCCATGAGGAAACTCATGACTACTCGAATGGCTGAGGGCACATCTGTCTGCGAGCACTGCCTCATGATGTTCCAGTATCAGAATGAGATAGAGGCGTTCGGTGGACTGCTTGATGCTGACACCAAGATCGACATGATCTTGCACACTCTTCCCAAGTCTTTTGAGAACTTCCGCCTGAACCATGTCATGAGCAAAAGGGAGTACACCCAAAGTGAACTCCTTAATGACTTAGTGGCGGCGGAAGGTGAATGGGAAAACACCACAAGCCTTGATCTCTACTAAAGGTTCTTCTTCTAGCTTAAAAAGTGGAAAGAAGGGGAAGCCTAAACGTAAGAAGGCTAGTGGGAGCAAGAGGGCAGGTGGAGTAGGTCCCTCTGGTGGTGTTAAAAAGCCTAAGGGGAAATGTTACAAATGCAATCAAACGGGACATTGGAAGACCAATTGTCCCCTTTTGAAGAAGGACAACAAGGGTACGCATCTCACTCTTGTAACTGAAACATGTCTAGCAACCTGTTCCGCCCATTTATGGGTGGTAAATACGGGAGCAATTGATCATGTTAGTTACACCTTGCAGGGGTTCCTGCTGATAAGGGAGCTGAGTGAGGGCGAGACTGCCATTTCCATGGGCAATGCTGCAAGTGTAGCAGCTATTGCAGTGGGAGATGTGCAGCTCAAGTACCCGAATTCTGATTCTGTTTTAGTGCTTAACGATGTTTTGTATGTGCCTGAATTTCGTAGAAACTTCATTTCAGTTACGAAATTGTCTAAAAATGGATACTCTGTTATTTTTGATAGCTCTGTGACTATCATGAGAAATAACTCTCTTATCTATTCTGGCATGTCAAATAATGATACTCCTACTGAAACCCTTGTTTCATCGTCTTCTAACATCAAAAAGAGAAAAGTTTCTTCTGAGATGAATCAAACATATCTATGGCATCTAAGGTTAGGTCATATCAATCTTAGAAGGATCCAAAGACTGGTTACTAATGGTCTCTTGGAATCTCTCCAAGTCGAACCAATCCCAGTCTGCGAATCCTGCTTAGAGGGAAAGATGACCACTAGGCCTTTTAAGGCCAAGGGGAATAGAGCCAATGATGTGTTGGAATTGATTCACTCTGATTTGTGTGGGCCTATGTCTACTCAAGCTCGAGGTGGCTATGAGTACTTCGTTAGTTTTATTGACGATTACTCAAGATATGGCTACATTTACCTGATGCGCCACAAGTCTGAATGTTTTGACAAGTTCAAACAATTTAAGGCAGAAGTGGAAAAACGTCAAGGTAAAAGTATCAAAACTCTGCGATCTGATCGTGGTGGAGAATACTTGAGCGATGAGTTTAGGCAATACTTATGAGATAATGGGATTACTTCCCAGCTGACTGTACCTGCTTCTCCCCAACAGAATGGTGTAGCAGAAAGAAGAAACAGAACTCTATTGGAAATGGTTAGATCAATGATGAGCTTTGCCACACTTCCTATATCGTTCTGGGGATATTCCTTGGAAACAGCGGCGTACATCCTCAATCTAGTACCATCTAAATTAGTCCCAAAGACTCCGTCTGTCACAGCCCCAAATCCCGAGGGACGGCAGAAGCCGGGGTGCGACTGGGATTGGATTAAAGAAGCGGGAAAGAAATGGGGCTGACTAATTAAACATACATAAAAGACATCATACATTCAATAAACAAGATGTTACTATTATAAAGGAAGGGTTAATCACGCAGGATTACTCGACAAAAAGTACTCGAAAGCATCCTAGTTAAAGATTACAGACTTAAACTACAGTGATTTGTTTAATGTACATATCCTAAAAAAGAGACTAGAGTTTTGCAGCGGAAAGTGGGTCATAGCTAAAGCAATCCTAACTTCTCAACTCGACTCAACTTCAACCACCGCCGCTCTCGTCGCTTCAACCTGCACATTTAGAAAACATATGCAAGGCTAAGTACAAAAGTACTTAGTGGGCACGATGCCGAAAACATAATCATAAGTAGAGATAATCTGGCATTTCATAATTTGTAGCACATCGGGATTTTATTTAAAATTAGCTCGTGTCTACTAAAACATTTTCTGACTCATTTTCACAATTTACTCGGCCGAGCATTTTCTGGTATGTTACGTTCAAATCTTGACCAATTCTCATTCACCGTGGCTGGTTACCCCTCAACAGGATACCACATACACCACAGGTTACAAAGTGCACTAACTCTGGAAAGCACTTAATAGCTAACTCAGAGCCGATCGTTAGTTAACCTATTTTGATTAACTCATAAATCTGGGAAACACGAATGTTAACTCAGATAGGTACAAGAGAACTCACATAAAACATAAAAAAGTTCATGCCATAACTGTCACTTTGAAAACACAGATATCAAAGCGATAAAGAAAGGTTTTCGAGCATTGCTCGTTTTGTTTCATATATAAAAGCCCACCTCGATGATACAGAACTACTAAACAGGTTCCCGTTCTTCTATTCTTCCATCCTTTTCTTAGTGCTGGCTTCCTCCTTCATCGTAAAATAATCGCACTTTAAATTCGGTCGTAAAAGATAATCGAATATGGAAATTCGAATTAGGTTTTAGTCGTTTTGTTTTCTTTAGGCATTTGCACGCTACTAGTTTCTTTTATTAAACAGGAACGAGACTTGAACAAATCTCGTTTAAAACTCGAAAGGTCTCATACTCGACTCTTAGGTCAGTAGAGAGGGTAATCGTTAACTTATTACGACTTAAACGATCGAAAGAAACTAAGTTGCGAAGAAATCAACTTAGGAAAACAAATCCTGAAAAATCACTGCGCAATGCAGTAGTTCTGGGGACTGCCCAGAACAGAGGAATTGGAAACAGGGGATGAGCCCTATACCGTTAGAAAGCTTGGGAAGTCTAGTTTACGCTCCAATTTACGGATCTCAAATCCGATAAACGAGTTAAGAGATATTACAGTTTCCGGGAAGGGTCGCAAAACTGCCGCGGCTAACCCTAGTTGCTCGATAGAATCGACGTAACTTCCTAAGTTCGTTCTAAGTTCTCGTACTCGATTTCTCACGAAACTTGACTCTCAAGGCAGTCAACACGTACTCCCGTACGTGAAGGACTCCTTTTCAAAACTCGTTTATAACCACGACGATCAAACCTCGTCGTTTCAACTACCATTTACTATACCAAAATCAAGTTAACAATTCTCGTTTCTAGTTCTCGATTATAACTACAACTCGTTATTTAACAATCCGAATGCTCATATCGTCAACTACAAAGTCGTGCCTTAGTCCATAATAATCATTATTATCTAATTAGAATCCTTACTCGACTTCTCGATTATTAATTACGACCACTTGTTCGTCTCTTACAAGATTTCAAAAGTTATCGAAATTCGTTCAAATTCTACGTCATTAATCAACATCTAACGAGATTCATTATTATATACATCATCACCTCATATCATTACTTAAACTCAACTTAAATCCAATTCTTTGTCTCTTACGTTCTACAAAAAATTTTAGAATAATTTCAATTAATTCCCAACATCATCTAATATCATTAACAACATTAATTCATCAACAAATCATCAACTAAATCAAACTACAACCAAACCCCTATATTTTCCTCATTTTCGGTATTAACATGCATTAGGGGGGGTTGATTTTCTTCATCGATTAACAACATTAATCCATTTATCATACTATTACAACATCAATTAATCGATTATCAATACCATTACAACATTAATCAAAAATCCATCTCAAACCCTAAGCCTAATTTCGGTCCTCACTTATAATCATAGGGCTTTTCATTTCTTCTTGTTTTAATCACTAATTAAACTACTCCTAAGCAATATTATACCATCAATTGAAGAATCAAATTATCCTACATGGAACCCCCAAATTTTCGGTATTTAGATAGAAATTAGGGTTCTTGAATTTCTTCAATTTTAACCATAGATCCATATCTAAAACACCTAATTACACTAATTAAAGATCAAAACATCTAATCTCCATCATCATAATTTCGGCCACCAAGAATAATAAAAGAAGAAGATTTCGAATGGATAGATCAAGAGAGGAGAAGATTACCTTGAAGTTTACTAAAGGAAGTTAGAAGATTTGATGGAGGATTAATGACTTGTGTGAAAATCCTTGTCCAAGAACTTGGAGCTTCTTCAATGGAGTAAAGAAAATTGAGAGAGATAGAGTGTGTGTATGTTTCGAAAATGGGGAGAGGGAGAGGAGTGAGGATGGTGGTGATGACTAATGTATGTAGAATAGTAACAACATAGGTGTAAAGTTAATTAAAGATCTAAGTAGTGAGTCATTAGATTAATACTATAAAGTAATGAAATATCTAGCTATGTGAGAGAGAGAAGTCGGCTAGAGGGGAAGAAAAAGAAGAAACTTACGAGTTTTTCCGGCGCGATATGACATTACGGAAATCGAAAGACGAAAAACATAGCTCGGCACAAAATCGTCAAATTCCGATTCGACCAAAAATTCTAACGTATTTAACTTATTCGGAAAGTAATATTTAAAAACTTAATTCCGACAAAAACTCGGGACGTCACAGTCCGAGTTTCGTCCGGAAAATCATAAAAACGAACTTTCTCGGGCGAGTTCGTATCGCGATTTCGTGAATGTAAAAATTAGACGGTTTTCCGATCTGAGTTCCAGAACTAAAAAGTTTTCATACGCGATAACCCTAAATACAGTAGTCATCTGACTGACTTCCGTAATTAATTTTCGGAAACGGATTTCACCGTTGGTTTTAGAATTCAGAATCGTAAACTTAGGCGTGCAAAGCCATTTTTATTATTAACTTTAAAATTTTAAGACTGTACGGAAAATCTGGGGTATTACACCGTCTGAGTTGTGGACAGGGTGCAAGCCCAGCTTGAACCACATTCGGATTTGGCGAAGTCCAGCACATGTGCTGAACAAGAAAGCTGATAAGTTGGAGTCTAGGACTGAGGTGATGTTGTTTGTAGGATATCCTAGAGGAACGAAGGGTGGTTATTTTTTTAGTCATAAGGATCAGAAAGTCGTTGTTAGCACCAACGCGAGATTCTTGGAAGAGGACTATGTGAATAATCACAAAACTAGGAGTGATATTGTTCTTTAGGAAATGAAAGGAGACATTCAGATTTCTATACCGAGTGTACAAGATGATATACCATCAGACACTGCACAACGTGTCATCACTGATACACCAGAATTGTCTCGTCGTAGTGGGAGGGCAATTGTGTTGCCCAAGCGTTACACCTTTGTGGGAGAGTCTTCTAAAACACTCCCAGAAAACGAGGATGTTGGAATCATTCCCTGTAACTACAAGAAAGCAGTAGACACGAATGCAGATTCTTGGCATATGTCTATGGATTCTGAAATTGAATCAATGGAAAATATGGATATGAAAGACCTACGGGAGCTTCCTGAAGGCAAGAAAGCCATCGGTTGCAGGTGGGTCTACAACCATAGGAGAGGATCTGACGGGAAGGTTGTGGCCTTCAAAGCACGTTTGGTGGCTAAGGGATTCACTCAGAAATAGGGAATCGATTATGATGAAACCTTCTTGCCTGTAGCAATGCTTAAGTCGATCCGGATTCTCCTGTCCATAGCAGCCTAGATAGACTTTGAGGTTTGGCAAATGGATGTCAAGACAGCTTTCCTTCATGGATATCTGGATGAGGACATCTATATGGAGCAACCTGAAGGCTATGTTAAGAAAGGCCAAGAGCATCTCGTATGGAAGCTTAAGAAGTCTATTTATGGACTAAAGCAAGCTTCTAGGTCTTGGAACCAACGTTTTGACGAGGTTGTCAAATCTTTTGGTTTTGAGCAATGTCTTGACGAAAGTTGTGTGTACAAACTTAGTGGTGACGGAAATGTGGTGGTATTCTTAGTACTGTACGTAGATGACATTCTTCTCATTGGCAACAATAAGAAGGTGTTGTTAGACGTAAAGGTATGGTTGTCCGAGCAGTTTCAAATGAAGGACTTAGGAGAAGTTGCTTACATCCTCGGGATCAAAGTAAATCGTGATCGGAAGAGAAGAATGTTGAGCTTATCTCAGGTGTCCTACATTGACACAATCTTAGCCCGTTTTAGCATGCAAAATGCCAAGAAAGGTTTTCTTCCTTTCAGACATGATATTCCTCTATCTAAGGAAATGTGTCCTAAGACACAAAAGGAGATAGATGACATGAAGACAGTTCCTTATGCTTCTGCTGTCGGAAGTCTCATGTATGCTATGTTGTGTACTAGACCTGATATATGCTATGCAGTTGGCATGGTGGCAAGATATCAGTCTAACCCAGGGCAGGGACACTGGATTGCGGTAAAGCACATTCTCAAGTACCTGAAAAGGACTAGGAATTATGCGCTTGTATACCAGGCAGACAGTTTACTCCTTCTTGGGTTTACGGACTTAGATTTCCAAGCAGACCGGGATAAAAACAGGTCTACCTCAGGTTATGTGTTTACGTTGGGAGGTGGAGCAAATTCATGGTGGAGTGCAAAGCAGAAATGCATTGCTGACTCCACCATGGAGGCCGAATATGTGGCTTCTTCGGAAGCTGCTAAGGAGGCAGTTTGGCTCAAGAACTTCTTGATGGACCTGAATGTGATTCCGAGTATGCCTAAGTGTATCACAATTTATTGTGACAACTCTGGTGCAGTGGCAAACTCAAAGAATCCACGGGCCCATAAGGCAAGTAAACACATACAAAGAAAGTACCATCTTATACGAGATATTGTTAAGAGAGGAGACGTAGCTGTGGCCAAAATAGCATCGTTGAATAACCTGGCCGATCCCTTCACGAAAAGCCTTCCGGCTAAGATCTTCGACAAGCATGTTGAAGGGCTAGGTTTACGATGTCTGCCAGTAGAACTTTGAGTAGAAGTGGGAGATATGTTGTAATAATTGAAGTAGCCACGAGTATACTAAAAGTTTGCTTTAGTATAAGTGGGAGAATTGTTGGTGTATACTATAAAGCAAACGTTTTGTGCTTGTATACACGGTTTCTATTTCCGCTGTTTTCTCCCATATCTGATTTGATTGTTTGTCGCATAATATCTTTTGTCCCTTTATCTCAAGTTATAGATCAAATGGTGTGTTGTAGATCACAGAAGATCATTTGATCAGTTTCTCATGAGATATTAATAGTTATTCACAGTCGAGATAACTCTGGACAAGTTATCGGTTTAGACTGTAGCATATAACAGTAAGTAGTTTGTCTTGACTACTTGTTTATGCTAGTACATATGTTTCTGTATTGAATGGATCGCAGTGAGACGTGTTCTTCTATTCTGACCGTTTAAGAAGAACCAAGGTCTCAGTGACTCGATAGATCTAAATCCTAATAAGTGATTAAGTGTGATCAAATATCTGTGTGTTTTTTTTTACTTACTATCGGTGAGAGTTATGCGTTAACTCAATATGCCTTGTATCTTGGGTGACAACAATATTTGTTTCGACACTTAATTAACTGTATTAGGAAACCATGTCTTGGTGACCCCAGGTTGATAACATTCCCTTAAGGAGCTCATTAAGTTTATCGTACTAAACCCTGCAGGTGGATTTTGTATCCGGTACGATAATAAGGTTGAGTGGTACTACTTAAGGAATTAAAGATATTAATTAATTTAAGCTGTCAGAAGCTTTAATTAATGAATGTTTGACATCTTAAACATGAGGATCGTCGGAGTCAAAACTAGAAGCCCTGATTCATCAGCGGACCAAAACGGCAGTGCATCACTAATTCTTTAGTAGAATGAATTAGTGATTATATACTTGTAATTATTCTAGGTTTGAATAATGGTGTACAAGCATATATAAGGCCCAACTCTAATCTTCTAGTAGATCCCTAGAATGGCCCAAATGTTCTCTACACTCAAGCCCAACCCACACATCAAGACATAATGGGCTTGGCCCATAGGTTGTGTTATATCTACAAGCTCTCTCTTACAAATCCTAAGTGTGTCCTCATTATAACACACACCACAAGGGATAGAGAGAAAAACTAGTGAGGGTTTGGAGTGGCTTGAGGATCTTGAAGGATTGTCAACCACGTGGCATCCGAGATCGAGACGGGACACACTCTAGAAGATCAACTAGTAGAATCGTTTCACGGCCTCCAAATCCAAGAGAACGGTACCTCTAATCCTTGTATGATTTATCAAGCGATTCTTATATGTCGAATTAGATATCCGAAAAGGATCCGTGGGCAAATCGCTTCGGCTTTCGTTAGCCGTTCCCATCATTATTTGTAGTAAATGGTGGTACTGATCGTTTCCGTAACTATGATTAGTTATTTCTGTGATAGATCGATAAATGTTAGACAAAGCGATCGAAAAAGATAGTATTAGTGTTGAGATCTCAAGGGATTTCTATCCACAAGAGCTTATTAAAATATGAACTTTCTTTTTCGAGGGAAATGAATATCACGTGATAACTATGCTACTGGCTCATGATTGAGACTTGAAGTAAATTGTTATCTAATGAAAATTCAAAATGTCATATCATATCAGAACTATTCAAAAAGTATTGAAATATTCTCATTGAAATGTATAAGAAAATTAGATGTTGAAATGTCCTACCATCCATGTACTTTCCCATCGACTGAGGATATTAATTTTCACCTTTTTTTTACTAGATATAAGTACTTAATTAAATTTTAATCAATACAAATCAAATTAATATATACTAATCACAACCATAATCACCTAAATCTTAAGAGTAACATGTTGAAAGTCAATGTTTTAAAAAGTCTCCGGTGCAAATAATTTTCCTCATTGGCATGGCAGCACATATGTAGTAGATTTGTAGTAATCACCAATTACCTCATGTTTTCCTGCTAAATCTGCTAAATCTATCAAACCAGTAGATTTGTAATATAATAAGAATAAAATATTTAAAAGATAAGGAAGAAACACATTATATATTACAATCATAATGATTAACATTTAACAGGCATAAAAAGACACAACACAACACAACACGAAGCCAGCAGCTAGCTAGTTAGCTTTATTTATATACTATATTTAATATTTTTGGTCTTAAAGAAGCTGCAGATACTCGGCATAGATTTGCTCCCACATGTCAACATCATCAGAAAAGTAATCGGAGAAGTGGTGGAGCACCGTCGCATCCACCAGCTCAGGCAGCGGCGCAACCTCAGCCGCCGCCTCACTGCTGGACGACCCGCTCGCTAAGCTGTCGTAGCTCTCGCTCCTCGGGAACGAAGCGGAAACTCTTATAGGTTTCGGCGAGTAAACTTTACAACTACTTTTCATCTCTTCTCCTTCAACTTTGAGGATAGAAACAGCCTTTTCCACGTTTGCTGCAGCTTTCTTTTTCGTTTTCTTATTCTTGTGGGGGGCGGGGGCGGGGTTGAGCTGCTTCTTTAGAAGATGAGTGTTCCAGTAGTTCTTGATCTCATTGTCGGTTCGACCTGGCAATCTGCCTGCAATAAGGGCCCATCGGTTGCCCAAGAGGCGGTGCAGCCTTATGATCAGATCCTCTTCGTCTTCGCTTATGTTTCCTCTCTTTATCCCCGGTCTCAGATAGTTCATCCATCTCAATCTGCAGCTCTTTCCACACCTCACTAGCCCTGCAGCTTAGCTTTTCTTTTTAATTTTAACTTCTCTCTCAGATCAAATAAGAGAGAGAGAGAGAGAGAGAGAGAGACAGAGAGAGAGAGAGAGAGAGAGAGAGAGATACCGGCTCTCTTGGGGAGAGATCGCCATTGGCCTTCGCCGTGTTGATGGATGTAAGAGGCGAGAAGGGTATCTTCTTTTGCTGACCATGGTCCTCTCCTTAAACCCACTTTTGAGCAGCAAGGGGATCTTCCCATTCGCTCTCTCTCTCTCTCTCTCTCTCTCTCTAGCCTTCTCTCTCTGAGCTTATGTGTTTTGGACACTCGAGCTCCACTCTGGACTTCTCTTTCTATAAATACACACACAACTACCCTCTTCCCACCCTTTCTCTCTCACACCGCTATACCCAGACTCCAGAGAGAGAGAGAGAGACGGGATTAAATATAGCAGCCACATGATGTTCTTTTATAGCCCACCACTACTTATCCAGTTTTGCGATTACTCATGTTGTATTCTTTCTTTCTATGTTTGTTTTTTATATTTAATGATAATTAATGAAATTGACAACTTGTGTGATATGTTTATAAACATATAGAACAACTTGTGATTAATTTTGCGGGATGCCGGCGATCTAGTTTGTTACAAGTTGCACAATCCTCGCCCACTAAAATATTTGTTGCATTGGATTTGTCATTTCACAAGTTCCGGAGTCAATACTATTTTTTATTTTCTTTCTTTTGTACTACCTCCGATTTCCAAGTTTTTTTTTTAGGAAGAAGTGATATGGATATTAAAATAAAAAATTAATAAGTTAGTTATGAGTAGATAAAAAGTGATTAAATTTATTGTGAGTGGAGAAAGGGTCCCACATTGAAGGTAGTGATATATTAATTAATTGAGATAGTAGTAGGCCATATATATTATTTTAGGTAAATAAGTTGATAAAGTAAAGGTAAGAGATAATAATTTATTGTGGGATAGTGTCCAAAAGTAGGTAGGAAGAAATTTGAGGATCATCCCAAAAAGAAAAGATAAGAAAAAACTTGGGGACCGAAGGTAGTACTATTCAATTTTATTGAAAACAAAACCATTATTTCTTCAAAGGTCAGGTGCTTTACCAATTAACATCAAAACTTGTAGCTCCCAAAATGGAAGAACATTAATTATTGGTGAATTTCATGCCAAACTTGACCACTCTCCAATGAGTGTTTTGCTATTGGTGAAAACATTTGAGAACATAATTGGCTAGAAATCGATTTTGAGATGAACACGTCCCATAATAAATTTGAAACAAAAAAAATAAAATAAAAGAGCACATATTGTACTTGTTGAATCTATTGTTCGAAAGAAAATTTGGAAGTGCTAGTTTATAAAGAAGTGGAACTCTGAGAAAGAATTACAAACAAGTGGCAGAGTACCCATTAAGATGACTGGTCTGAAATTTATGAATGTGTAGGTTTTGATCATAAGGGTTAAGTGTGCCAACATTTTGAAGGAAAAAAATGAATCCAAAGTGATGAACATTCAAATTAGAGTAGAAGTGACAGAGAGGAAGAATATATGGCCCTATTCGTTTATTTCTCGATCACACTAGTTCGGTTGCTATTGTGTATATGTGGAATGAATTGAAGGTTGTATCATGAAGAATAAATTAAATCAGCAAGTATTGTGATTAATTTATTCTAATCTTTTAAGTATTAAAAAGTATACTCTTTAGTACCAGGAATCATACATTTTTTGATTAAAATGATTATAAAAATTCAAGGAGTTGGCACAACATCTTGAATTGTGATACCACCAAAGGTTCTGTGAAGCTATCAGCTCACTGAATGTCTATATGAATTTTCTCAACAATGACATTCTTCTTCTCGATATGATCACTTATGAAGTGATGCCTGATGTCGATGTGTTTTGTACTTGAGTGATGAATTGAGTTCAACATGATGGCAATAGCACTACAACTATCACAGTAGATGGGTACTTGGCTGTCTCCACTTCATAATCTCTGAGCTGCTGCTTCTATTGCATACAACAGCTGCCTGCTGCCATGTACTCTGATTCTGTTGTTGAAGTGGCTACACAAACTTGCTTCCTCGAGAACTAGGATACCAACTTGCTTCCCACGAACTGACAATATCCAGAGGTTGATTTCCTATCAACTCTAACTCTAGCAAGATCTGCATGTGAGTAACCCGTCAGTTCAATGTTATCATCAGTTGTTTACCACAGTCCTATGTTGACTGTGCCTTTCAGGTACTTTATGATATTCTTCGCTGCATACATGTGAGCTTCTCTTGGATCAACTTGAAACCTTGCACACACTCCAACTGTGTAAGAGATGTCTGGACGACTCGCAGTTAGGTAGAGCAGCGAACCAATGATTCCTTGATTTTTCATTGCATCAACTGGCATTCCTTCATGGCCAGGTTTGATCTTCCAGTTTGTATTCATCGGAATCGGAGTTGACTTGCTTGAGTCAAGTCCGAACTTGGTAATCAGCTCCTTAGTATACTTTGACTGATTAATGAAGATTCCTTCTGGCGACTGCTTGACTTGCAGCCCAAGGAAATAATTCATTTCTCCCATCATGGACATCTCGAACTTGTCCTTCATGAGCTGAGAAAACTTCTCACATAGTTCTTCGGACTTGGATCCAAAGATGATGTCGTCGACGTAGATTGGCACCACCAGGATATCTTATCCAACTTTGATGATGAAGAGGGTTTTATCGACGGAGCCTCGAATAAATCCAGACTCTAGTAGAAAGCCACATAAGGTGTCATACCACTCACGCGAAGCCTGTTTCACTCCGTAGATGGCTTTTTGCAGCTTGTACACTCTACCATCACTGGTCTCGAAACCAGGAGGTTGTTCTTCATACACATCTTATTTGATAGACCTTGAACTTGTGGTAATCTGACTTGAAAGGGAGGCAGAGTAGCTAGTCGTGAAGCTCAAGATTGATCAAATAAGAGACCTGATGATGTGAGCACGACCGAGCATCCTACGCACTTCAAGTCAGATTTCAAGAATAAAAAATATGAGCTGAATTACAAGTCAAATACCAATATAAAATGGGTCACATTATGAATGTGCTTCAATTTGATGGGTTGAATGAAGGGGATTCGTGTCTGTTGCAAACTGCCGGTGGAATCGCAAGCGGTTTAGAGCAGAGATAATTTCAGCAGAAATTCAAAGGCAAAGATGAAGAATAAATATGCTATTTTTGTGATTCATGATAAGGCTTCATAAAGAGTTTATTTACTTTATTTATGATGAGTTACTAAGTGACTTTTGAAGTCTAGGGGTTGTAAGTAGTAGTAATTGAAGTATAAGTGTTTAATGAGTCTATTTATGAGTTTAATTAGTGTCATAAGTACTGTCATTATTGGTAGGCTTTCAACAGTCATTTTCCACTCTATAAATAGGCTTGATATCATTGTAATCAAAACACATTTGATTATAAACGAAATTGGCATTGCCGTTTGTGAGTTGAATTCTCCTTGTTGGGTATTTCACGTGTTCCATACTTATCAAGACTATTGAGCAAAGTCTTGTGGCGTTAAACCATACCGAAGTTCTTGGCCAATAGGTCGAGGTTTTAATCACTCTAGGAGGTGATCAAACTACATTTGTATACAGTGCATGTGCACAGAAATTTTGCTTGAGAAAAATGCTAAGTGTATGAGGTTTGTTTTAGAAGTAAGCGTCAAGTTGAGCTGAGCACAAGTTGTGTAATACCCCGATCTTTTATAAGTCTTTAAGTTCGTCTTGAATGAGTTTATATGTCTTGATAATGTGCTTTTGTGTGATCAATTAAAAGAGTTGAATTTCTTGCTATTTTTCTTCAAAAATTTCGAAGGTTTCTAGCATGAGAATTGGGAGTTTTGTCTTGATGAACTTGATGAATGAATTTATGATGTTTAGGTATGATTTGAGTAGTGTGAAGCATGATAATTTGATTGAGTGAAGAGTATGAATTATTTTCTTATTTTTCTTGAAGAAGTCGAAATATTATATATATATTATAGAAGAGAGATCATATGAGAATAAATATTATCCTAAGAAGTGAGAATAGATTTCCACCATAGATCTATGGGTGATGAAGGGTCAAGATTGGCCTGGTCGAAGCGGGTCAAACCCGGGTCAACCCGAGTCAACCCATTGACTTTTTTTTTCTTTTTTTTAAGGGTGAACTCATATGCACAACTTCACATATTCGGATGCACCGCTGTACATAACGAGATGCACCACTAAGTGCATTGTGATGCACTAGATTTTCATTTCTTTTTTTAGATTTTTTTAGGGTCAGCTCATATGTACCATTTCACATATTCGGATGCACCACACTATATAACGAGATGCACCACTTAGTGCATTGAGATGCACTAGATTTTCAGGTTTTATATTTCTTTCTTTTATATATTTTTTAAAATTTTCATATTTATTTTCCCCCGTTTTTTTGTTTGCCTCTTCGTTTTTTAGTTTGCCGCTTCTTCTTTGGTCAAGATTCGAGAGGGGGGAGCCGAAGGCCTCAGAGCGAGCCGAAGAAGTCTAAATTATTGCCCGACGATTATCCTTATATTAGTAATCGGAGCGAAGGCGGAGCCGTAAAATCGGAGCCGAAGGCGGAGCCGGGAAAAAATATCTGTAAAAAAAAAACTGAAAAAAAATCGGACATGCACCACAATATGTAGCTAGATGCACCATATAGTGTAACTAGATACATAGTGTTTTTACGAAAATTAAAAAAAATACGAAAACAAAACTAGTGCATCTTAATGCACTTAGTGGTGCATCTCGTTATATAGTGTGGTGCATATGAATACATGTTGTGGTGCATATAACCTGACCGTAATAAAAAAAATCGAAAAGCTAGTGCATCTCAATGTACTTAGTGGTGCATCTCGTTAAGTAGAGTGGTGCATCCGAATATGTGAAGTGGTGCATATGAGCTGAACCTTAAAAAAAATAGGAAAAGAAGTCAACGGGTTGACCGGTTTGACTCGGGTTTGACCCACTTTGACCAGGCCAAATCTTGACCCTCCATGTAGATATAATCAATGGTGGAGATTAATTTCTAATTCTCACATTAAGGGGCCTTCTCATGGGAATCACTCCCTATATATATATGAAGAATTTGTGATTTTGTGATGATCTTGAGAAATTAATGATAGAATGGTGAGATTGATGATGATTTATGCATGAATATGTGATTAAATGGAAGAAAAGAATTATTATGCATGAGAGTTCGAAAATTTCGAACTATATGTATGAGGAAATTGATGATTTTTGAGATTTGTTAAGTTAGAATGTATCTTGGATGATTAATAAGTGAAATTGAGTATATTAAGAGCTTAAGTTTAAGAGGAATAGAAGAAAGAAACTCGTTTGCTAAAAACAATGGAAAAATTCGAACCATATAGGCCGTAGAACTAGGGATTTTTGATGATCATGTGTTCTAAGTGCTAAATTGAATGAGGATTAGTGAAATTGGATTTATTTGAGGTGTAATAAAGTTTAGAATTATCAAAATCAGATTTCTATGCTAAAAACCCCAATTTAGTCGAAGTATATAGGCTTAAAAAGAAGATTTTTAGTAATTGAGTTCGTTTGATGAAAATGATTGAGAAATCGATCGATTGAAATATTTATAAGTACGATAGAAACTCGAATTTTTGAATTTGGACAAGTATTGCACTATAGTCCAAAAAAGTTTCAAACCAAATAGAACTTTTAAGTTGGGAATTTTTTTTATCTTGAGCTTATTTGAGTAATTTGATGCTAAATTCATGAAATTGAATTTATTTTAAGCATGTTAATAAGGAAATAAAGCATGAAACTTTGTGTTCTTGACTTTGTTTCATGGATTTGATGATTAGATGATGAAATTGGAGTAAAAATAACTAAGTTATCTTCTTGAATTTCTTGAATCGGAGTTTGTATGCAAAAGTTGTAAATAAATTAAGTTAAGAATGAAAATTCGAGATTTTGGTAAGTTAAAAACGAAATTAATTGAAATTGATCGAGTAAGAGACCTGATGATGTGACCACGGCCGAGCATCCGACGCACTTTAAGTCAGATTTCAAGAATAAACAATATGGGTTGAATTACAAGTCAAATACCAAGATAAAACAGGTCAAATTGTGAATGTGCTTCAATTTGATGGGTTGAATAAAGGGGATTCGTGTCTGTTATAAGCTGTCGATGCAACCGCAAGCGGTTTAGAGCGAAGATAATGTAACGCCTCGATCTTTTATATCCGGAATTAGTTAAAACTTAAGGCCGTAAATAAGGCTTTTGCATTCGTAAGAAATTAAAGCCAAGTTAAAGTGGCGAGTCTAATTTTATATTCGTGTGAAAAAAGAATCTCAGGTCATCTTAGATTAAAAAAATTAAAAGAATACCAACTTACTTTCCTAACAACACCCAAAAGTTGACAACTCACCTAGTCTAACCCCTCTCTATTCTCCTTTTTCTTACCCACTAAACTGAAATCAACAACACACTCTCTCTCCCCTTTCACCTTCATTCACGTAAGAAATAGAGAAAGAAAGAGAAGAGCGTTTCCTCCATTGTTGCACCTTGCAGCTCCAAGTTCAAGTTCTTCTCTTGGTTCAATTTCTATTCCAACCTCATATTCAATAAGGCGAGTTTCCCTCTTCATTGCTATGCAAAAGATTTTTCGTTTTAGAGCCCCTTTAATCTCAAAAAATAAGGAAATAATTAGAGTTTGTTCAATCTTCATTGCTAGTCCAATCTCTTGTATGATGTTCCTATGGTGTTTCTATGATGTTTGGTAGTCACCAAAAGTGAATTCAAGCTATGTTTATAAAAACAAAAATATAAAAGCTTTTGCAAGTAGGTACCTTATGTTTATCGAAAAATGTAGGAATTAATGGTTGCTAGTATTGAAAGCCAAGTTTTACTATTGCTATTTAAATGTGTTTATATGTGATTATGTGTGATTCTACGTGATAAAAATTTCTGAGAATAAATTTTCTCGTGAAATTACCAAAATGCCCCTAAAGGGCAAAATCGTAATTTTGTTCCTTTCGGCAACTTAAAACAAATATGTGAAGAGTTATATGAGTTTAAAAATGTGAGTTTAGCATGAGTTCAAATTTCGGAAATTTCCGAGACAGTTAATTTTTGATGAATAGTAACTTTGACTGAAAAGTCAACCATCGGTCAACGAACTCTGTATTCAGTCTAATTAGTGTCATTGGAATCTATGATTTATTTTAAGACCAATGACACAAGTTAGGAAATTTTCTGTGATTGTTTGAGTCGAGTTTGAATTTTATTTTGAAAACCTACTAATGTGAATTGTAACTTTTACGACTTTCATCGTTATTTAGAATTTACATCTAAAAGTTGGGCTTTTCCGAATCTAGAAATTAGTTTATGACTAAAGACGAAAGTTTGAGTGAAATTCGATCTCTACAAATTAAGTTATAAACCATATTACTTAAGAAGACGAATATGAATAGTAAAATTTTCAGTTTTCTTCGTTTCTTAGAATTTTGATCCGAAAATTAGGTTTTCTGAATCTATGAATTATTTCGTGAGTAATGACGTGAAGTAGAGTGAATTTGGATGTCGGAAACATGCCAAGGATAGAATTTTAAGTTTAAGGAAATAGAAATTTTTAGAGGGATATTTTGTACCGTAAAAATCTTTTCTTCGGAGGATTTTTACAAGATAAAATACCACCTCAACATCCTAGATTTTTCCCTCACCACCTATAAACACACCCCACTCTCGGCTCCCTCATCCCACACAACACTCTCCAACTTTCCCCACTCTCACCATACTCTCACGCACACGCACACACACCCTCACTTCTCTCTCTCTCCCTCAATTGGTTCTCTCCCTCTCTTCAACCTCCATGGCTGCCGAAGCCTTCCTGCCTCTCTAGTCCTTCAATTCTTCATCAGGCCAAGCTAGGAAGGAGGAGCAAGAGTTGTGACGAAAGAAGAGAAGACTATCGATCGATTAAGGAGAAGTAGTAAGATTTCCATTTTTTTTTCCATGATCGAATTTCTTGAGCATGAAAAGGGTAATTTTGTTTCTTGAATCTGTAAGTATGAAATTATGATCAAACATGCTCTCCAAAACTATGCATGTATGTGTGTGAATGCCGTATTGTAGAATAGTAGTAGGAGTTCTTGTCTTTTGATTTCTGTCATGATTTTGTGGATAGATACATGTTCTAAGAATCATTTCAAGGGTGGTGTTAGAATGATGAAATTAAGGAGGTAAATTCATGAAAAAAAAACTATACTAAGAACCAAAAATTAAGGATTTGTATGCTTTAGTTCTCCTTTTGATTTTGATGATGTAACGGATAATATTTGAGCATGAATTGATGATTAAAACAAACAAATAAGCATGTTATTAGAAAAAGCATAGTTGGAGAAGATGATGAATAATAAAATCTAATTTTTGAAATGTAACTCTTATGATGGTCCCGATACGAGTTCTGGTGTATGGGGGGGGGGGGGGAGAATACACCAGATAGGAAATTTTAAAATAACTCTCGAAAATATCTCAACCGAATAAAAAGACTCAGCTGGATTCACAACCGAGTACGAGAACTCAGTTGGAAGAGTGGTGCTGTGCGGAATGTGGTGGATAAAAACTAACTCGTATAAAAACAACTCACGCTCAGATGCAAGGTCGGTCAATAACCAAATTAGTTGATATGCAAAGATGCAGTTTTGTATGCTGGTTAGTTGGTCAGTTGAATATGCAATAAGAAATAACTGAACTGAAAACACAAGCACACAAGGGATTTACGTGGTTCGGAGAGAACTCCTACGTCCACGGGGAGTTGTGAGTCCACACAACTCAGTCCAAGTTCTTCTGGACAAAAACCACAAAGCTTACGCGGGCTTTGCAACCGTTAAGATAAGTTTACGGGTACTTATCAACCTTACAGATAAGTTTACGGGTACTTATCAACCTATCTACTCAATTCCGGGAAGAGTAGGGTCCTAACAACCTTTTTAAGGGTGTGTGTGAAGGGTGGGTTTTTTAACTACTAGTTCGAACAAGAAAGTGAGCTAGGATCTAACACTCTATGAACTCTCAGCTAGTGATGTTCTCAAGGTTGGATCGAAAAACACCAAGACATAATCTAACACTCTAGGAACTCTCAGCTAGTGATGTTCTTAGAGATTGATTTCGGTTTAGCTCATTTGCGATATGAACTCTCAACTGGTGATGTTCACTCGTCTATTTGCTCTCGCTCTTTCTTCTGTCTTCTAAGTCTTGGTGAATGAATGAGTGCCTCTATTTATAGGCGGAGATAATCAACTAGCTGTTGGAGGAGCCGTTGATCTCTGTTCTGTGAAAGCGATGGCTTGTCTCTCATCTCTGCAGACTTTCCGAATTTGGCAACTGTGGACTTCTGCTTTCTATCTGAGACAGCCTTGTGTTGGGCCAAATGAGGCAATGACAGAGAGTCAAACCTTCACGTGACTTCCTTATTTGAAATTCAAATTTCAATCTTTGACTCTCAACTTTGGTTAGTCGGTTGAGTCGTTTGATCTTCATCTGATTGGTCTTCAGCTGATGTTCCATCTGATTGCTACCTTCAACTGACATTCTGTCTGAAGCGGAACAATTGAACCCTCAGCTGCTTTGAACTTCATGTTGTCGATCTGACTGATTGAGTCTTGTAACTGATGTTCCATCTGAACGCTCAATTGTCGTTCTTGTATCTGAATCTTGAACGCTCAGTTGTTTTTCTTCCATCTAATGTTCTCTTACATCTTCTCCCTTGAACGCTCAGTTGTCTTTCTTACAACTGATGTTCTGTCTGAGTGAAGCCTTGTTGCCTTCTTCAGCTGGAGTCCTGTAAAGATAAAATCTTAACAATGCTCAAACAGCGAGCCTAAATACTAACATTAGGATCTGACAACATCTACTCGGTTGGGATCAGTTGGTTTTGGAATCAATCAGAACTTTAATAAATTTCCCAACATCTTATGTTTTAAGTAAAGATAGAAATCTTCAATTCAAGTATATTAGAGTATGAAATTATGAATTGATTGAAGTTGTGAATTTATTTGCTATAAAAGTGTATAATACCGAAAATTATGGCCTAAAATGTGAAATTATAATTCTTATGTTATAATTGATCAATTGGTGGATTAATGATGAAATTGAAGATATACTAAAGATAAAATTACCATCAATCAAAAGAAATAAACTCATATGTGCAATAAGTATGATTTTCGCACAACATGGAGAAAAGAAATTGAGAATTATTGTTCCTATAGTTATATGGATTAATTGAGGTTATAAAAATGAAATTAGAAGTAAAATAAGCATAAGTTAAAAAGGAATTCAAGAAATAATCTCCCATGTATAAGATGTAGAAAAATTCGAACCATACTAAGCACAAGAAATTATGTTTTTAAAATTCTTAAGTCCAGATTGATGAATTAAGTAAAAAATAATGAAATTAAAATTAATTAGAGCAAGATTAGAAGTTAAAATCAAGAATTTGGTGATCAAAGAGAAACACCCCAAATTATTCGAACTCTATGAGTATAAGAAAATAAAATTTTAGTGTTCTTGAAATCTATAATATGAATTGATCCTAAAATAATGAAACTGGGATTAATTGGATATAATCGTGTACTCAATTGAAAGAAATGAAGCTCTATGAAGAAAACCCTAAAATAATCGAAGAAATTAGGGTTGAATAGTAATTTTTCATTTCTATAGATAAAAGATGAAATTGATAAAGAAATTATGCAATTAGAATTTTTATAAGTATAATGAAACCTTGAACTGATGAAATTGAGAAAAGATCTATATATTTACAAAAAAAAAAATCGAAAGTCTTAAGAACTTAGAATTAGGAACTTTTGATTTTGATAAGAATTGGATCAATTGTTGTTATAAGAACTTAATTGGAGTAATTTTAAGCATACTAGCAATTGAAAATATTAAAAAAGACTAAGTATAAAGAAATTGAATAGTGCAGAAAATTGAAAAGGGAAATTGATAAGTTTTCGATGAATAAAGATGCAATTGATGTTACCAACATGAAATTGAGATTAAAACAAACATGATAGCCTTTTGAATCACTTAATTTGGAATTCATATGACTAAGTTATGAAAAAGTCAACAAAATCGTAAAATAAAGTTGACTTACAAGAAATTAGGTGAAATTAATCAAATTAAAGAATTAAAAGAGTCTAAATAATTAATTGAAGTGTGTTAGAAGTTGAATCGAGCAAAAACGGACCCTTAATAACAAAAGAGATGAATACCAAAAATTAATAAGTATAAATAGTGTTTTCTCAATTCTCGAGTCCAAAAATATAATCGAATGAGAAATCGTTCAATTGGAACTATTTCTAGTAAGATATAAAAAATTGAGAACATTCGAAGCATGTCTATATATATATATATATATATATATATATGTGTGTGTGTGTGTGTGTGTGTGTGTGTGTCGAGCTTCGACTCGATAAAATTCATATAAAGTTTCGAATTCTAAAATAAAATTAGTATTTAGATTATATATATATATATATATATATATATCAAAAAATGTGTCGAGCTTCGACTCGATAAAATTCGTATAAAGTTTCGAATTCTAAAATAAAATTAGTATTGAGATTCTTTGAATTTTTCTAAGTGAAATAAAGTTAATTTTCATAAGAAATCGAGAACCTAAAATTCTAGTTAACACAACTAATTATGCTAAATTGGTGATCAATCAACTAGCATGCAAGACAAATCAAGAATATAGAAAGCAAGAGAAGGTCCCAATCAATTAATTAAACTAAAATTCAAATCTAAGTATTCATCTACTCTCTAATCCTAGGATAAAAGGAAATTAGTTACTCATAAACATCATAGACAATATATAATAAATAACATAAAAACCGTAGGCGAATCCGTAGTTCTTGATGCCTCTTCTTCTCTTCTTCCAATCTTCAAAACTCCTTCAAGAAAATAAATCTAAACTAACCTAATCTAAAATAATAAAAGAAAAAGATAAGATATTAAAAGATTAAAGAAGAGATGTTATCTAGATGTGTTTTGGAGGACATATATATATATATAGGTGTAGGGAGTAAAAGGTTGTATCCTAACAAGAGTAGGAAATAACTAAAATAGGAGAAAATAACCAAAAATAGGAAAATCTAGAAAATTTGTGTGCTGTCCGCGTGTTAATGGGCCAATGCGCAATATTTTTGTTTTGACCCGTTCTCCTTCGTTATAACTCCGATTTTAGATCTGTTTTCGCCTACGAACTCCAATCGAACTATACTTTCATCATATCACGCTCAATTTGCATAATATTAATTCTAATTTTCTGCAAAATCAAACAAACATAAAACGAGCATTATATTTCACAAAATAACAATTCTTAAGCACAAAACTCATTATAAACATGATTTCCCAATACAAATTGATATCAATTACTCTTATAAAGATGAGAAAATCCATGTTTATCACTTTTCCGCTGGAATTCCTCGTTATCGTCCCAGCTTTCCATTCATCCTTTCAGGTACTTCGCTGCTACTCTTCTAGTAGGCTTAGCTCTTTCGTGTTTTCTAGTTGCAATGTCGTTCTTGTCTGATTTTGGAGGAGGGTTTGAGGTAAACCCTTCCGAATCATGTACTCGCCGGACTATATTTGCCGATGTGGAGGCCTCCTCTTTCCACACCACATATATCTCATAACAATGACGGATCGGGGTCAATTTCATTTCCTTTGCCTTCGGAGCCCGACTCTTCTTCGAATAGGGATAATTAGAATTTAGTTCTTACATCTCCTTCTCTCATTAAGCAAAATGAGATTTCGTCCTTGATTAAAGATCTTAATATAGAAGGATTCCGTCTTAGAGTTCCAAGCTCTGATAAGAGGCCTAACTATGCCATTCCCCTACTTTACCTTTCTAGAAGGAGCATTTCGATGCAGGACTTAGGCTCCCAGTGTGCCCATACATATCCCGTATCTGCGATCTTTTCCATGTATGTCCTAGCCAAATTATTCCCAACTCCATTAGGACTGCTCTGTCCTTCTTCATAATCTTGAAAGCTAATGGAGGTAATCCTACTCCGGAACTTTTTCAGGCTTGTTATCAAATGAAGTATCAAAAGGAAATGGTTATGTTCAGTTCTCGCACCGATAGTCCTGCCCACTTCTTGGGCAAGAGTACCAGAAATGATAAATCTTGGCAACCTCATTACATCTTTGTCACACCTGTCGATCAATCTTGGTCTTTCACCGTGCAACATTGGCGGTATAGTTTTGAAAAACCCTCCAAAGTGGAGGTGCATTCCATTCCTTCCTTGGAAGAAAAGCTCATGGAAGAGTTGAGTACTCGTCTCAATTTTGAAAATGATTTCAATATTTGTGATCTTCTTACAGATTCTTCCGCGTTGGCCTATTTTGGTTTGGCTCCTCCTTCTCATCAACCTCCAACTCAAGAGATGAGTAGGTCTTCGTTTTGGTGTGTGGTTGAATTCAACACTTGGCATATTTGTTCGAAATGTGACGATCTTACTTTCTGGTAGTTATGGACTGGCTGAAAATAGCTCAAAGCGTCGATGAGAAAGATGAAGTTATCATCGTGGGATCCAACCCCGACTCTGTTCCACTGCCTCTGTTTCCTAAAATCGAGACCAGCTTGCCTCTAAGCATAGATGCTGAGGAGCAGACTTCCAAAGGGTTAACTTTCCTTGGCAAGCCTACTTCTACTTCTTCCGCACATTCTTCTTCAGAATGAGTGCGCACTCGAACTCGCAGTCGAGCAATGACTGGTATACCGCCCCTTCCTCCTTCCAAGAAGGGGAAAATTGCAAAGGGTTCTGGAAGCAAGGTTCTTACTATGTCAGGCCAACAATTTTCCAATCAACTAGAAGTTTATCTCCCTGTACCACTGATCTCCATGGAAGGTTCCCAGTGCGTGGCTCTGTTTCGCCACATGACCAACTCCTCCGAGAGGAATCAAGCATCTAGATTTTCGACTGAAACACTCTATAATTCCATAGCGCGTTCTTTGATCCAGGTTTGAATACTTTTCCAATATTTGATTATTTTAGAGTGTAGATTTTCATCATTTTCTTACAAAATAACTGCCTTGTTTTCCCCTTAGGCTGGTGCTTTCTTGGCTGAGGCTGAGGAGAGGAGAAAGGAAGGTTCTACCACTTCCTTCAAGGCCAAGAATGAAGAGCTTGCTGAAGCTCTGCTTCAAGTTTCCAAGCTGGAGACTAAGTGCCAGAAGATGGAGATTAGCCTTGCCGATGCACAGGTGCAGGTAGATTCCCTCATCAAGCTTCTCGCTAAGACTAAAGAAGAGAAGTCTTCATAGAGGAGAATCAGGCGGGGAGTCTAATCAGAGCTCGCCAAGTAGGGTATGAAGGATGCATCCAAGCTTACCAACAAGGGCGTTTCCGCACAACTACATGTCAAACCTTTCTGAAGGAGTTGGCTGAGGGATTGATTGAGGCATGCAAAGGAAGTGGCCAGTACTTGCACGATCTGGGTCGTACCATTCGTCACTTCATTTGTCAGGGAGCATCCAACCTAGCCGCGCAGATGAGGGAGCCTTCATATTCAGGAGAGGTGAACACAAAAGCTCTCATGGACAATCTTGAGCTCCCTCCTCATCTGCAGCCCCTGAACGATCTTCCCCCTAGGCATAAGTATCAGCTTCCTGTGGTGCAAGCTTGCGTAAGGAAACTTGCCCTCAATGTTATCCTTGATCCTTCCTTAACTGCTATGGCAAGTCCTTTTTATGACATTACTCCTGCAGGTACTTCTAGCTCCCTTCTGGAAGACTTGCCAGCGATTGATGACACCTCAATGCCCAACGTCACTACTCCTCCACCTGAGAAGGTTACCTCAGAAATGGGATTCATCTCACTTCAGATGGAGTCTGCAGAAGAGTAAGGCAGAGCTGAAGAAGGAGATCAGGATGCGACTAACTCTGCCTCAGAAGAGAAGCTGGGAGGTGAAGTGTCGGAGAATCCCTCTGCGTAGGGTGAATTCTTGTAACTTTGATACCTTGGTGCTTGCTACAATGGCTTTCTAGCCGCTTTTATTTCTGTTTTAGCTACAATGGCTTCTTAGCCGCTTTTATTTCTATCTTTACTGCACTTTCCTTTTGCTTCAACAATCTGTGGCCTGTGAGCCTTTATGCCAATAGTGCTTTTTGATCATCATGCGTGAAATTTTTCTTGCAATTGCTTTTATACTTTGCTCTTTTCTTTGTATTCTGCATGTCACTTGATATGTTCATATATGTGTTCTCCTCCCCCCCTTTTTCTGAAGAAGTAAGAGTTTGTCACACGGATAGTTGTTTAGAATACTCATTCTGAGTAATCAATGTGTTCGGGCAAGATTGTATGTCTACAATCTTGTTCAACCCGTGGCATAGGGGCATTGCTGCCATCCAAATGCCCAATTTTCCAGAAGCGCATGTAGCTAATGTCGGGCTAAGGTTGCCTGCCGACAACCTTGCTCACCGTAATTTTTCAAGAGGCGCATGTAGCCATTGTTGGGCCAAGGTTGCCTGCCGACAACCTTGCTCACCCTAATTTTTCTAGAGGGGCATGTAGCCACTGTCGGGCCAAGGTTGTCTGCTAACAACCTTGCTCACCCTGATTTTTCCAGAGGCGTATGTAGCCACTGTCGGGCCAAGGTTTCCTGCTGACAACCTTGCTCACCTTGATTTTTCCAGAGGTGCATGTAGCCAATGTTGGGCCAAGGTTGCCTGCCGACAACCTTGCTCACCCTGATTTTTCCAGAGGCGCATGTAGCTACTGCCGGGCCAAGGTTGCCTGCCGACAACCTTGCTCACCCTGATTTTTCCAGAGGCGCATGTAGCCACTGTCGGGCCAAGGTTGCCTGCCGACAACCTTGCTCACCCTTGGAACGCTCTGGTTCCCCATGGGCAAGGTTGCTCGTCAACAACCTTGAACCCATCTCCAGATACTAAGGCTCATATAACCACAAACTTCAAAAGGAGCTGCGTCATATTTACGTTCAAGAAATCCGATATGTATGTACAAACAGGAAAGCAACATTTGCTCATCGGGCATGAATGAGTCATCTGCGAGTGGTGACCAAAATGTAGAGGCTATCTTCCTCTACACATAGTAGTACTTCTTCAACTTGCTAATATTCCATGGGCGAGACAAAACTTTTTCTTTGGCATCCATCAATTCGTAGGCTCCGCCAGCCAGGACTGCTGCAACCTTGTAAGGTTCTTCCCAATTGGGCTCGAACTTCTTAGTTGGCTTCAAGGCATAAACCCTTCTCAATACGAGGTCTCCCTTGCCAAACCAACGAACTCGTACCTTTTTGTTATACGAATTACGTATTTACTCTTTATTCCACTATGTCCTTAAATGAGCTTGCTCTCTTTCTTCTTCCACCAGATCCAACTCTTCCCTCCGGAGTTCTTGGTTCGATCCTCATCATAGAATCAAACTCGATGACTTTCTAAGATCACTTCCGCCGGTATCACCACTGAAGATCCATAGACTAGATTGAAAGGAGTCTCATTGGTAGCCCTTCGAGGGCTAGTGCGATAAGCTCATAGTACTGAATCAAGCTCCTTTGCCCACAAGCCACGCTTATCATCCAACCTTGCCTTGATGCCATTGACAATTGTTCTGTTGGTAACTTCCACTTGGCCATTCATTTCCGGATGCGCGACTGCTGTGAATTTTTGCTCAATCTTCAACTTTAAGCACCACTCTATGGTTCCTTAGCTAATGAACTGGGCACCGTTGTTCGATACTAAGACTCGAGGCACTCCATATTGACAACATATGTTTCTCCATAAGAACTTTATGATCGTTACATCATCAACTTTGCTAATGGGTTCAACTTTCACCCATTTGGAGAAGTAGTCTACTGCTATTATGAGGTAGGTCATCCCTCCCTGCGCGGTGGGCAGCTTTCCGACCAGATCAATTCCCCACTTGTCGAAGGGACAATAGACGTACATAACTCCCAATTTCTCAGCAGGAAGATGAATCAAAGGCCCATGTATCTGACATTGGGAACACTTCTTAACAAACTCCTTGGCATCCTTGCCGATGTTGGGCCAATAGAATCCTGCCCGCTACACTTTCCGAGCAATATCCCTTGCTCCAATATGGCCTCCTCCATTTTCTGAGTGTATTTCTTTCAAAACACTTACACCTTCCGCCTCTGATATGTACTTCAAATAAGGGTAAGTCATTGCACGTTTGTACAAATGATCTCCAATCATGCAAAAGTGAGCATAGGAAGCCCGTTTGGATGCGAGGGAACCTTCCATAATTTTTGAATTTAGAAAAGTGCGTATTAAATGAGCTAATATGCCTATATGTTGTGTTTTGAGTGCTAAAAATTTCCAAGAAAATAAACTTCAAACGTGAAGAAGCCATGGTTTCCTTTTTAGTAATGACCGACTTCCATTAGAGAGAGAGAGACAAAGAGTTGTGGCGGTTTAATGAGGGAGAGAAGAGAGAATGAAATACTTCTCTCTAAAAAATGTAAAAAGTAAACTTAAATATCTAGATATTATTTGGACTGTGAATAATAACGCGACATAACTTTATTAGACGGTCAAACTTTTGACGAAGGATGGCTCGTTTTTCAAAATGCAAAAAAGTCGAGACGTGACGGTACTGAATTTTATCCGGAAAATAAATAAAAACTGATTTTTTTGGAAAAGATTCTTATCGAGAAATAAGTGAATGGAAAAGCAGATGCCATTTTAATGTGAGGTCTTGATTGAAAAATTAATCGGGCGCGGAAATCCCAACACGGTAGTCAATTGAATGACTTCTGCAATTTATTTTCTGAAACGGACTTCACCGTTATTCTTATAACTGAATTTTATTAATTTAGAAGTGCAAAGCCTTAATTCATTAGCAACTTTTATTTAAGACGAGATTAGAAAACCCGAGGCATTACATCCTACCCCTCTAACAAGAAATTTCGTCCTGAAATTTGCATACGTTCTTTAAAAAGATCAGGGTATTTCTCTCTCATCTTTTCTTCAAGTTCCCACATAGCTTCTTCCTACCCGTGGTGATTCCACAACACTTTTACTAGCAATATTGATTTGTTTCTCAGCTCTTGTACCTTTCGATCCAAAATCGATTTTAGTCTTTCTTCATAACTTAAATCAGAACTAAGAACAACGTCTTGCTGGTGAATCACGTGTTTAGGATCAAACACATACTTCCTTAATTGAGACATATGGAAAATATTATGGACACTCCCTAGATTTGGCGACAAGGCCAATCTATAAGCAACGGGTCCTATTCTCTCCAAAATCTCATAAGGACCTATAAATCTTGGTCTAAGCTTACCCTTTACACCAAATCTAATTATTCTTTTTGTCACAGCCCCAAATCCTGAGGGACGGCCAAGCCGAGGTGCGACTAGGGGTTGGACTAAAGAGGCGGGGAAGAAAGGGGAATTACTGAATAAATAAATAAATTAACATCTATAACCGAGATAAAAATACTATGAACTGATTCTTATTAGACCAAAGAGAGTCAATCTCGAAAGATCGCTCGACAAAGTTGTGATCAGAGAAGACTAGGTTTAAAGTATGAACAACTTAAACCGAAAAGATTAACAACAATAAGAGAGTTATTTGCAGCGGAAAAACGTAGAATGATATCACATATCAAATGTGAAATCGAGGCTCAACTAAACTTTACTTCCTTAAGTACGACCTTTACTCAACTCCTCCGCCTTCATCACTCAACCTGCACATTTAAAAATAAACATGCAGGGCTAAGTACATAAAGCACTTAGTGGGCACATTGCCGAAAACATATCATACTTAGTATAGATTAATCAGGCATCTTTTCATAAACACTCGTAAGACTTATACTGCTGTACACTTAATTCTGGATAACACACTGAAGGTTAACTCAGAATCCGATCGTCTGGATAGCACTCTGTGGGCTAACTCAGAATCTGTCCCTCTTGATAGCACTCTGTGGGCTATCTCAGAATCTTGTCGTTTAGTTGGAATCTCTGGATAGCACTCTGTGGGCTAACTCAGAATCCAATACTCTGGATAGCACTCTGTGGATTATCTCAGAGAGGCACAAGAGAATTCACATAAAACAATTCATTTATGCACTCATAATTACTCTAATACACACTTATTAAAGCAGTAAGTAACACCTTCGAGCAACGCTCATTTTATTTTGATAGAAAAGCCCACCTTACTGAATACAAAACTATAATACGAGCTTCCGTATCTGGTCTTCCATCCTATCCTTGACGCTGACTTCCTCCTTCTATCGTAAATAAACAAACTTAAATAACTTGATCGCAATGATAAAAGAAATAGGAAATCAAAATCGGTTTTTGCACTTTACTACTTTCTTTTGATTAACTAATAAACGAGACTCGATCAATTCTCGTCTACAAACTGACTCGGCTCCTTACTAGACACTTAGTTCAGTAGATAATGGATGTCGATAACTTATAACGACTTAAAAGTTCACAAGGAACGAAGTTAAAAAGGATTCAACTAAAGAAATTATGTTTTGGAAACTTTCTGCACAATACAGTAGTTATGGACTTTGCACAGAACAGGTCCCTTCGAAACAGGGGATTAAATTTATACCAAAAGAAAGCTACGGATGTCTAATTTACTCTCTAATTTACGGATCTCAATTTCGTTAAGCGAGCTAAAAGTTATGACAGTTTCCGTGAAATGTCGCGAAACAGTCCGCGCGAAACCCAAATGCTCGACAAAACTCGACGCACGATTCCCTAGGTTCGATCAATACTATTCCACTTTTATTTTCACGAAAATTCCATATCAATTCAGTCTACATGCATGTCCCTTAATCGGGTACACAATCACGTCTTTTGATTAAACAAACAACGAGCATTTCCTCGTCATTTTCAACTAACCAATTACTAAACCAAAACAAATTTCAATTTCTATTTCGTTCAACAACTTCTCGTTTATTAATTATAACTCATAACATCTCGTATCTCGGATGGAAATATCGTCAACTACACTATTGTTCGTTTATCAATAACAATCATTATTATCAAAATGGTTTTCCTTATTCGACTTTTCTATCGGCTTTTAATCTCGATTCTCCGTCTCTTATCTAAATTCGAACCTTCTTAGAATTCGTTCAAATTTTACGGTTACAATCATTAACTAACAAGATTATCATAGGTTTGAATCACAAACCTAAATCATTATCTATTCTCGACTTATCGTCGATTGCTCGTCTCTTAACAAAAATCCAACGTTCTCCGATTTCGTTCATATTTTACAACATCGATCATTATCTAAGAAGAATCACTAATATGCAAACCTTATACTCATATCATTAACGAATTTCAACTTATCGACGCATTTTTGTCTCTTACGTTTTTCAATTTATTTTTAGAAAAAATCCAATAAATTATAACATCATCCTCAAACATCCTACATACCATTTCTATTATCAAATCATGCATATCATAACATCTTCTTCATCAAATCATCCATTCTTCATCCCTTACACTTTCATTTTTATTTTTAGAAAATTCTAATTTAATTCATGTAATCATCTAACATCATGTAGAACACTAATCCATCAATTAAATATCAAGAAAATCGAGCTAGCAAAAACCCCTAAATCTCAATAAAATTTTGGTAATTACATAGAGATTAGGAGGGATGATTTCTTCGATTTCAATCCATAAAAACCTAATTCTAAGCATACTATATCATGTTATTAAACAAGGTTCATCATGCTTCTTCACCTCCATAATTTCGAAAAAAAATAAAGAAGAGAGAAAATGATTTTTGTTCGGTTCATAACGTAGACGAAGTGCCTACCTTGTCGAATATGATCTCGGAAATAAAATCGATCGGTAGACGGATGACTTGTTGCTCTTGAGAAAGCTTGGATGAACTACTTTAATGGAGGATTTGTGAGAGAGAATAGAGAGAATAAGAGTGAGGGAGGTGGCGGATATGGGGAGAGAGGGAGAGAGGATGACTAAGCTATTTACTATAGCATAAAGTAGAAAATATCCCCAAGGTGATGACTCACATGAATAATGGCGGTTTGGGGGAGATTTTAATGCCGGAAATATCTTGTTTCCGGGTCTAGAACGACGTTATAAAAGTCAAGAAATAAATTCTTAGTTGGTTACGTATTCGACGAAATCTAATTTCACCGTTAGATTAGAAATAAATCACATACTCGGAAAACCTAATTCGTTTTTCAAAATCCGATAAAAAGTCGGGATAAGACAGTCTAAAATTCGCCCAGAAAAATCATAAAAACTGACTTTCTCCGGTGAACTCGTATCGAAGAAAAAGTGAATGTAAATCCTGACGGTTTTTCAATCTGAGTTTTCGGACGAAAATTTTATCGGACGCGAAAACTCTAATACAATAGTCGTTTAACCTACTTCTGGAATTTATTTTTAGAAACTGATTTCACCGTTAGTCTTAGAATTGAAAATCCTCAACTTAGGCGTGCAAAGTCTTAATTAATTAGAAAATTTTTATTTCTCGTCGGAAGAAAATATCTGGGGTATTACATTCTACCCCTCTAACGAAAAATTTTGTCCCGAAATTTGCTTCCCTCCTTCGCGAAAGTTCCCACGTAGCTTCCTCTTGCCCGTGGTAATTCCAGAACACTTTACTAATCGTATCGACTTACTTCTTAACTCTCACACTTTTCGATCCAAGATCGATTGCGGTCTTTCTTCATAACTTATAACTTAATCAAGAACAACATCTTGCTGGTGGGTCATGTGTTTTAGAATTGAACACGTACTTTCTCATACGAGATACACAAACATAATAAACATTTCATAGACTTGGCAACACGGCCAATCTATATAACATTGGAACCTATCTTTTTCAAGATATCTACTAATCATATAAAGCTTCGTCTAAGCTTATACTGAACGCGAAGAAATAATCACAATAATCCTTAGCAGGAAAATCATGAGGAAAATCTTGTCCTCATTCTCTAAATTTAAGTCAGAATGACATACATTGCTTAAGACTTTCGTTACTTCTAGACTTCCTTCTCTTTGGTTCGAATCTGACGAAAGAATTGATCTATCACTTCACCGAGCGAATCTAGTTGTAGATTTTTCTCTTTCATACAAGGCCTCGTAAGGCATAATACTTATCGTAGCGTGATAACTATTAGACTTTGATCTAACACTATCGACCTTAACATTTCTTCTAATACTTGAATCGTTCTCTGGGATTCACTTAAAATTCTCTCTCGTAAGTCTGGTGTAGCTACTAGTGCTACTATTCGGTTTAGTTATTGTCTCAGGTGTATCTAGCACTTTCAAATCCATCATTTCAATTTTCTGAACAAGTGTTTCTTCTTCGATTAAGAGACACCCTACTTTAGTTGGAGTCTTGCGGCTCAGCGCGTATGCTACGACGTTAGCTTTTCCTGGATGGTAATTGATACCAAAATCATAATCCTTCCATCCCATGGATTATATCTATATCAAAAATTTTCATTAACACTTTTCTTTAAGCGTTCACTTACTTACTAAACCTTTTTTTTCCACTTAAAAAGTTCACAAAACTGAAACAGGTAATAACTCCGATACTAGTTCTATAAACTTTTTAACTTCCCAAGTTAAACAAGTTCCTTATTAAATAAGTTAGTTGAATATTCTCGTTTAACTAACACGATTAGAAGAAATTTTCACGAAGTCAAAACCCACTCATGGGGTCATATATACATATACGTCGAACGAGTACTGTTTTGCCTCCAACGAGGACTAATACAAAATTAGACTACTACCAGTCTGAGTTACGCCAATTACTTGCCTAGTGACCCTTGCCCTTGTCCTGTGCTTCTGGCCCATTCACAAATGTCCATGCATTCTACTCTTGTTGCTGTTGTGACTGTTGTTGTTGTGGATGTGGCTGAGCTTGATTAGTTCTCAAGGGTTGGGGCTGACCATACTGATTCGATCCTACTGGTTACAATGGTTTTGGATAATTTCTTCTCACGTGTCCTTTCTGACCACAGTTATAACAACCGTCAATGTTTGTCAAACAATTACCAAAGTGCATTCTGTTACACTTATGGCAGGTAGGAACAATGATTCTTCCTTGGTTATTGTCTGCCTGTTGTCCCTGCCACTGTCCTTGTTGGTTATTTTCCCTCCATTGTCCTGATTGATTATTCTGATTCAGCTGTTGAAAGCCGCGTTGATTTCCACCCTGATTTCCTCCTTCCCATTTCCTTTTTCCTTTAAAGCTGCTGTTATTGTTGTTGGAATGGTCTTGAGTTGGAGCCTGGGTTGGTGCTGGTACGGGCGCTACAATCTTTTGTTCATCCGGCACAACTGCCTCCATGTCTAAAGCTCGTCCTAGTATGTCTGTATAGCTCAGTCCTCCATGGCTGGCTAATGCTATTCCTAGTTCATGTCTAAGTCCCCCACAGAACTTCTTTGCTATCTTCACGTCGGTATCTACCTGCTTGGGTGCATACCTTGACAATTCACAAAAGGTTGCATCGTATTCAGTCACTGTCATCTTCCCTTGTTTCAAACTGTAGAACTCTGCTTCCTTCTTTGCTCTATAGGTTTTAGGGATGTACTTGTCGTAATATGCTTCCTTAAACTCATCCCAAGAAAACTGAGCCAGATGCTCTTTCGGAATGACCTTCTGCCTAGTTTCCCACCAGAAATCAGCCGGTCCGGTTAGTTGAAACGCAACACACGAGAGACGCTCCTCATCAGTACATCTGAGAAGTTTAAAAATTCTTTCTGTAGCTCTTACCCAAAGCTCAGCATCGCTCAGGTTTCCTGATCCATTAAAGACAGGTGGATTTCTTTTGAGGAACAGATCCTTTATGTCACGACGTAGTGGTGGTGGAGATGGAGGGGTTTCCTAACGTCCTTGATCTTCCTCACTCTCATGTTGTCTATGACCTCTTCCCGGTCCTCTAGGCCTACCGAGTCCTCTTCTTCTGTTATTCGCTACTTTTGGCGGCATTTTGAAACTAAAGAAATCAAGAATTCTCATCAACTCCATGCTTTAAGCACTCATCCATTTAATAAGGAATTAACTTATATTTTCCTCTTTTATTTATTAAATTAAGACTAATTTCTTAATTAATATATTTTCCTTTATTCTTCAGTTAATTTTTATTTCAATAAAAATCTAGATTATTTTATTAATTTGATTACAAAATTTCGTTTTTTTGATTTAATTTAATCAAAACTGAAATCTTCAAGATTTATCTTATGAACATATAGAACACTTAGAACACTTATTAAATATTCTTTTCTATGTACTTTTTAATTCTTAACATTTTTAAAGCTTTAAAACTTCATTCTTTTATTACATTAAATCCTATTATCATCTAGGATTCAAATTAACACTTTAATACACATCAACATCATTTTAACATCAAAAAACACTAAATCATCATATAATTATTTTCTTCAAAAATCACATGCATGTGTCGATTTTCCTCATACTTAACAACATAAAAGATTAAATCATCACATCTCATAATAATCTGATGTTTAAAACATCAATTAAATCATCAACAAAATCAACAAAATAATTTCTCCTTCTTGCTCAAAAACTCACGGCATTAGGGTCATTTTTAGGGCATTTTATTTCTCAATTTTTCATGCACATATATTCATTCAAAACACGCTCAAAAACATATATCAAGTATCAAATTCATCATAGAACATAATAAACGATTTTTCCTTATTTGTACCTAATTTTCGGTATTAGCCATATTTTAAGGTTTTTAATTTCTTTTTCTTCTCTTAATTCATCGATTAAAACCTAGAGTTCGATTCTCCTATCGATTTCTCCTCACTTAATCCTCACATCGATAACCTAGGTTTGCCTAAACATAAAATAAATGCCATGCATGCATGTTTTCTTTCTTTTAGAGCTTAGAGAGATACATATATACAAGAAATCAAATGAATATCATACTTTAGAAAATAAATGGGATTTCTCCTCCTTGATTCTCTTCTTTGGCCAAAAATGTGGATATATAAGGCTCAAACTTCTAGCTTGGATTCACCATGGAAGAAATCATCTTGAATCCTCAAGAAAATACGAAACAACAATTAATCATCCATTTTAGGGCTTAAGAGCCGAAAATTGTGAAGAATAAGGATGATTATTGGATTTCAAACTCAAGAACTTGGAGAATTATTATCTTTCAACTTGGGGCTTGGAAGAACTAAGATGATGATGATGATCTTCTCTTGATTTTCATGAGATTGGAGCTTGAATGCTAGGCTTTAATGGAAGAAATTCCAAGTATGTATGTGTGTGTATAGGTCACGACAATGAGGGAGAGGGAGAGAGAGGATTTTCCTTTCTTGTTGTTGTTGGAGAGTTTAGAGAGTGTGATAGATAAAATGAAAGAATTCTTTCCTTTTGAATAGAGAGAGAGATCGAAAAAGAGAGAGATAGGATGATAGAATGCATGCACTTGATTACTTATTTTTCCAACACTTAGAATAAAATGATGATGTTGGTGTTGGAACTTGGTTTGATAAAGGATTGATGTGATGGGATCTTGCATGCAATCTTTGTACACAATTTACTAAGATTTGCTAAAGAATATTAATGATTAATCTAAGTGTAGTCTTGTAGATAGGTGTGGAGAGAGAGAGAGAGAGAGATTTGGGAGAGAGATAGAGAGAGATGGTGGTAGAGAGGGAGAGAGATGAGTGAAATTTTCCTCAATATTTTATTACGGGTATTATTTACCCGGTCGTAAAAAGTTTTCAGGATAAAAAGTCCGTATTATTCCATTTATGCTAAAAACGGGTCTAATTTCTCCTCGTCTTGTTTCCGATACTACAAACATCTCAAACCTAATTCACATCTCATTAAATAAATTAAGGATTCCGATTATCAAATTTTTAGGTCTTAAAAATTAGTCGGCTTATTAATCCTTTAATAATTCGATTCTTGTAACTCTCTCAAATTATCTCGGATAAGCTTCTATCTCATCTCAATAACCTTAGAATTAATTCTAGGTTCAAAGAATTTAATTAAAATCTATTCTAAGTTCATCGGTGTATAACAATTTCTTGGTTATCAACAATATTCACTTCATTTCAAAATCCTTGGAAATTTTCTGAGAATCATACTCGTACTCATTCTCATACAAACAAGCTCAATATATGTATCACATTATCATTTCAAGAAATAGAAACAGATAATCTCACGTAAAAACACATAAGGGCATTTCAGTCATTTTACTCATTTCTACTTATTTAGAAAAAAAATTATTCTTCAAATCTCGTCATTTAAACTTACTCGGTTATTTAAAATGCTCTCTAACGTTATAGAAGTTCGGGGTATTACATTAAGCGATCTAAAAGTTATGACAGTTTCCGTGAAATGTCGCGAAACAGTCAGCACGAAACCCTAATGCTTGACAAAACTCGACACACGATTCCCTAGGTTCGATCAATACTATTCCATTTTTATTTTCACGAAATTCCATTTCAATGCAGTCTACATGCATGTCCCTTAATCGGGTACACAATCACGTCTTTTGATTAAACAAACGATGAGCATTTCCTCGTCATTTTCAACTAACCAATTACTAAACCAAAACAAATTTCAATTTCTATTTCATTCAACAACTTCTCGTTTATTAATTATAACTCATAACATCTCGTATCTCGGATAGAAATATCGTCAACTACACTATTGTTCGTTTATCAATAACAATCATTATTATCAAAATGGTTTTTCTTATTCGACTTTTCTATCGATTTTTAATCTCGATTCTCCGTCTCTTAACTAACAAGATTATCATAGGTTCGAATCACAAACCTAAATCATTATCTATTCTCGACTTATCGTCGATTGCTCGTCTCTTAACAAAAATCCGACGTTCTCCGATTTCGTTCAAATTTTACAACATCGATCATTATCTAACAAGAATCACTAATATGCAAACCATATAATCATATCATTAACGAATTTCAACTTATCGACGTATTTTCGTCTCTTATGTTTTTCAATTTATTTTTAGAAAAAATCCAATAAATTATAACATCATCCTCAAATATCCTACATACCATTTCTATTATCAAATCATGCATATCATAACATCTTCTTCATTAAACCATCCATTCTTCATCTCTTACACTTTCATTTTTATTTTTAGAAAATTCTAATTTAATTCATGTAATCATCTAACATCATGTAGAACACTAATCCATCAATTAAACATCAAGAAAATCGAGCTAGCAAAAACCCCTAAATCTCAATAAAATTTCGGTAATTACATAGAGATTAGGAGGGATGATTTCTTCGATTTCAATCCATAAAAACCTAATTCTAAGCATACTATATCATGTTATTAAACAAGGTTCATCATGCTTCTTCACCTCCATAATTTCGAAAAAAAATAAAGAAGAGAGAAAATGATTTTTGTTCGGAAATGATCTCGGAAATAAAATCGATCGGTAGACGGATGACTTGTTGCTCTTGAGAAAGCTTGGATGAACTACTTTAATGGAGGATTTGAGAGAGAGAATAGAGAGAATAAGAATGAGGGAGGTGGCGGATATGGGGGAGAGAGGGAGAGAGGATGACTAAGCTATTTACTATAGCATAAAGTAGAAAATATCCCCAAAGTGATGACTCACATGAATAATGGCGGTTTGGGGGAGATTCTAATGCCGGAAATATCTCATTTCCGGGTCTAGAACGACGTTATAAAAGTCGAGAAATAAATTATTAGTTGGTTACGTATTCGACGAAATCTAATTTCACCGTTAGATTAGAAATAAATCATATACTCGGAAAACCTAATTCGTTTTTCAAAATCCGATAAAAAGTCGGAATAAGACAGTCTAAAATTCGCCCAGAAAAATCATAAAAACTGACTTTCTCCGGTAAACTCGTATCGAAGAAAAAGTGAATGTAAATCCTGACGGTTTTTCAATCTGAGTTTTCGGACGCGAAAACCCTAATACAATAGTCGTTCAACCGACTTCTGGAATTTATTTTCAGAAACTAATTTCACCGTTAGTCTTAGAATTGAAAATCCTTAACTTAGACGTGCAAAGCCTTAATTAATTAGAAAAATTTAATTTCTCGTCGAAAGAAAATATCTGGGGTATTACACTTTTAGACGGGGAAATCTTGAGAAAAACCTTATCTCCACTTTCAAAACTTAAATCCGTTCAGTGCTCATCGGAATAAGACTTCTATCTACTCTGGGCTTCTTTCATTCGGACTCGAATCTGTCGAATAGTCTCGATCATTTCACTGCTCGAATCTGGTCCTAAATTCTTCCTTTCACCTACTTCATCTCAATAAAGCGGTGATCTGCATTTTCTTCCATATAATGCCTCATAAGGCGCCATGCCTATTGTTGCTTTGTAACTGTTGTTATAAGCAAATTCAACTAATGGCAAAATATTCTCCCAGCTTCCACCCTTATCCAACACTAACGTTCTCAACATATCTTCTAGTATTTGGATAGTCCTCTCGGACTGTCCGTCTGTTTGTAGGTGAAAAGCTGTACTGAAATTGAGTGTAGTACCCAATTCTTTCTGCATAGTGATCCAAAATCTTGAGGTAAATTTTGCATCTCAATCAGATGTTATTGACCCTGGTACTCCATGTAGACGTACAATCTCACAAACATACAACTCTGCTAACTTTTCCGATCCATAAGTAATCGGTATGGGTAGAAAATAAGCCGATTTTGTGAGTCTGTCTATAATCACCCAAATGGCAGTGTTTCCTCTCTTAGACCTAGGGAACCCTGTCACAAGATCCATGGCTATATCTTCTCACTTCCACGTTGGAATCTTCAATGGCTGCAATTTTCCATATGGTCGTTGGTGTAGAGCTTTTACTTGTTGGCAGGCCAAACATCGCTCTACAAAAGAAGCAACATCTCGTTTCAGACTATCCCACCAAAAGTTCCTTTTTAAATCCTGATACATTTTTGTACTTCTTGGATGCGCAGTGTATGGTGTATCATGAGCTTCACTCATGATATCATTCTTCAGCCCGTCATCGTGAGGTACGCACAGTCTTCCCTTAAATACAATCGCATTATCCGCAGCTTCGGAATAACTGCCCAAGTTACCCAATCTTATTCTCAGGTGTAGTTTCTCTAAAACTTCATCCTTCCTCTGGGCACTTATAAGTCTTTCTCGTAAGTCTGGGGTAGCTACTAGCGCTGCTATGTGGCTAGTTATTGTTTCAGACTTGTCGAGAACTTCCAAATTCATCATTTCAAATTCTTGAATGAGTTTTTCTTCTTCGATAAGGAGACATCCTAACTTCGTCGGAGTCTTGCGACTCAGTGCATCAGCTACTACATTAGCTTTTCCTGGATGGTAATTGATACCACAATCGTAATCTTTACTAATTTGAGCCATCTTCTTTACCTCATATTCAGTTCCTTTTGCTCGAAAAAGTATTTCAGACTCTTGTGATCCGTATAAATCTCAACTCTAACCCCGTATAGGTGATGCCTCCAGATTTTTAACGAATGCACAACAGCTGCAAGTTCTAGATCATGCGTGGGGTAATTTACCTCATGTGGCCTTAGTTATCGTGATGCGTAGGCTATCACCTTGCCTTCCTGTATCAAGACACAGCCTAGTTCATTTTTAGAAGCATCAGTATATACCACATACTCTTTGTTTGCTTCTGGAAGAGCTAAGACTGGTGCCGTAGTCAATCTTTCCTTGAGTTTTGAAAGCTTGCCTCGCATTCATCAGTCCACTTGTATTTGTTTTCCTTCCTGAGTAGTTGTGTCATAGGTCTAGCAATTGTAGAAAATTCCTCGATGAATCTTCTATAATAACCGGCTAAACCCAAGAAACTCCTAATCTCATTAGGATTGGTAGGTGATTTCCAGTCACGCACCGCTTCCACCTTAGCAAGGTCCACTTTAATATCGCCTGCCGACATAATATGCCCAAGAAACATTACTTCTCTCAGCCAAAACTCGCACTTACCGAATTTGGCGTAGAGCTTCTCAGTTCTCAAAACTTCCAACACTGTTCTTAAATGTTCTTCATGCTCCTTCTCATTCTTGGAATAAATGAGAATGTCATCAATGAATACTAAGACAAATTTATCTAAGTATGGGTGAAAAACTCTATTCATGAGGTCCATGAATACTGCAGGTGCGTTAGTTAACCCGAACGACATAACTAAGAATTCGTAATGACCATTTCTGGTTTGGAATGCTGTCTAGGTATATCTTCGGGTTTAATCTTCAACTGGTGATACCCCGATCGCAAGTCTATCTTTGAGAATACACTCGCTCCATTGAGTTGATCAAACAAATCTTCTATCCTTGGCAAAGGATACTTATTCTTGAGAGTTATCTTGTTTAACTCTCGATAGTCTATGCACATCCTCATAGAACCATCCTTCTTCTTGACAAATAGTACAGGTGCTCCCCACAGAGAAACACTCGGCCTAATGAAACTCAGATCCAACAACTCTTGAAGTTGTATCTTAAGTTCTTCTAGTTCCTTCGGTGCCATTCTGTATAGAGCTTTCGACTTTGGGCCGATCTTGGCTCCAAATTGATAGTGAAATCTACTTGACGGTCTGGCGGCAATCCTGGTAATATCTCTGGAAATACATCCTCGAATTCTCGAACAATCGCCATGTTTCCTATTGTTTTCTCAACCCCAGTTTCCCTATTCAGGTAAACTAGGAAAGCCTGGCAATTCTTCTTTTTCATCATCTTTTTGGCTTGTAGAGCAGATATAACAGGTATCCTTTTGCCCATCGAAATTCCATGAAAATCTGTAGGTTTCTTTCCAGGCAGATTGAAAGAAATCTTCCTCTCTTTGCAGAGAATCATTGCATAGTTATCGGAAAACCAATCCATCCCTAAAATTATATCAACGTCCCACATCTTCATAACATTTAGATTGTTTACTACGACCTTAAGGGATCCTAAATCCAATTATAGGTTAGAACAAACAAGTGAGGTGGTTGTGATTTCTTCAGATGGCGTAGTTACTCTCATTTCATGATTAGCGCGCTCTGGTTTTATCTCTATAGTGTCGATATAAACACTAGAAATAAAAGAATGTGATACACCAGTATTGAACAAAATAATGACAGGATAGTTAAGGAGCTTGCCCATACCTACCAAATTACATTTGCCCTTATTGTGCGCCTCTCGCTTAATCATGAATGCCCTTGCATTTTGTTGTTGTTGTTGCTGCTGTTGGTGTGGTTGTTGCTGCCACTACTGTTGTGACTGATGTTGCTAATGTGGCTGAGCTTGAATAGCTCTCAAGGGTTAGGGTTGGCCATACTGGTTAGATCCTAGTGGTTGCAATGGTTTTGGACAGTTTCTTTTCACGTGTCCCTTCTGACCACAGTTAAAACATCCGTCAATGTTTGCTAGACAATTACCAGAGTGTATTCAGTTGCACTTAGGACACGTAGAGGTGGCAATTTATCCTTGATTGTTGCCTCCCTGCTTCAAAATATTCCGCTTTTGATGTCCCTGCCACTGTCCATGTTGATTACTCCCCTGCCACTTGCCTTGCCTGGTTATTTTCCTGCTACGGCTTCTTGCCATTGTTGTTGTTCAGATTCGGCTGCGGATAGCCACGTTGATTTCCACCCTGGTTACCATGATTATTATTGTTTTGATAGTAGCCACTATTATTTTCTCCATCATATTTCCTCTTTCCTTTGTAGTTGTTGTTATTGTTGTTGAAATTCTGAGATGGAGCTTGAGTTGGTGCAGGTATGGTTACTGTGACACGTCGTTCATCCGGAACAACTGCCTCCAAGTCTAAGGCTCATCCTAGTATCTCGGTGTAGCTCAGTGCTCCATGACTGGTTAGTGCAACTCCTAGTTCATGCTTAAGTCCACCGCGGAACTTCTTCGCCATCTTTTCATCCGTATCCACTAGCTCAGGTGCATACCTTAATAGTTCGCAGAATAGTCTGTCGTATTCTGTCACCGACATCTTTCCTTGTTTCAGATTATAGAACTCAGATTCTTTCTTTGCTCTATACGATTTAGGCACGTACTTTTCATACAATGCCTCCTTGAATTCATCCCAAGTATACTGAGCCAGATGCTCTACCGGAAGACGAAACTCTGGTATCACCACCTCAATAGCTCGTATAAAAGGAAGAATCGTAAATCCTATCATAAAGTGTTCCGCCCTCATAAAGAGGAGCTTCAGTTCGATTCCTGTAAGAGATAGGTACTCATTCCCGCCCGCTTTCAGTTAGTGTTCATTGCTGAGTGATCGCTCGGCTGGAAAAGGTGGTCCGGAAGCTTCCTCTCTCCCAGCAAGCAAGACGAGATCACCACTTCTCTCAGGTCCAGAGGGGAACTCTTAGTTAGGTCCCTCAACGACTGCTGCGACTTCTGCATATGTGCTTTTCCAGGCCTGTTCGGACATACGGTTCCCGCGGAAGATCAAGTTGGTGAGCCGTGTGAAGGGAAACCTTCCCGCACGGTTCAGAGTAGGAAGCACACCAACAGCGTGCGTTGCGTGATTCTACTGTGTTTTTTGCACTTGACTGGGTAGACAGTTGACCGGAAGAGAACTTCGATTCGCCCGGCCAGCAGGCGGGCGACGTGCTTATCTTGTGTGACCTTTCTTGGTATGAGAAGTAGGTTATGTAGGCGTAAAAAGATTCCTAGGTTGTATTCGATCACGAATGGAATAAGTTTTTTCCTTGCCTCCCACCAGTAATCAGCAGGTCCGGATAGTTGAAAAGCCACACACGAAAGGCGCTCCTGATCAGTACATATGAGAAGTTGAAAGATCATTTCAATGGCTCTTACCCAGAGCTCAGCATTGCTCGGGTTTCTAGATCTATTAAAGATAGGTGGATTTATTTTGAGGAACAGATCCTCAATATCACGACATTGAGGTGGGGCTGGTGGAGATGGTGACAGTGGAGGTGGAGGGGTTCCCTGACGTTCTTGATCATCTTCTCTATCATTATGTCTTCGACCTCTACCGAGTCCCCTACCCCTTCCTGGTCCTCTACCCCTTCTTCGTTCTCGTCCTCCTCTTTCATTATTCTCTGCTCTTGGCGGCAATCTGAAATGTTGGAAAGAAAGAACTTTCATTAGCACTATCCTCTTGATAAACAATTCACTTTGTCGAACTGAAACAAGTTCGCAATGAAAACATAACCAAAACTAGTACTAAAAGTCTTAACTTCACAAGTTAAACAACGTTTAAGCAACAAAACATAACGTAATCAGACTTCCCACAAGATCAAAGCCCACTCATGGGGTCATATATATACATGGCATCAATAGAGTACAGTTTTGCCTTCAACGAGGAGTTAGACAAAAACTAGACTACGACTAGTCTGAGTTAGGCTACTTCCCTATCTATAGTACAGAACGCTCTAATAGACTTGCATTCGTGTACTAAGGAAAAAGTGCTAAACCCGGAATGATTTATAAAAACATCATTTTCGTCTAGAGTATCAAAAGAAGTTTAACACTTATCCTCCTATCTATATACGAAAGCAACATAAAACTACAACTATTACTCCATAACTCCTCAAGAAGCTGCAGTCGAGTCCTCACTACCCTCAAAGTGCTCCCAGTCTGGATCCTCCGCCATATCCTCGTCGGGATCCTCTCCAAAGACCAGCTCTAGTGCGTCGCCAACCCTAGCAGCAGTGCTGTCCACTAGCTCTAGAGGTGTAGGCTGTGGCACCTCAGAAACTGTCCTCTGTAAGTGCAGAACCAAGTCGGCAAAACAGGTAGTTGTTGTCCGCTTCTTCAGAGGAAGCAAGTGCTCAAGAGGAGCATCAGACGTGCGTGCCTCAAGTGAACGGACCATAGACGGCCCTACCTCAAACTGTCCTCTGGTACCGGCCAAAGGCTGAGGTAGGTCGGAAGTCGACTCTACCACCTCAACAAGTGGGGTGGGCTCTGGAAACAACTTGTCAAGTGGAACGGGCGCTGGGTCTTACTCCAGTAGCTGGGCAAGCTCTGGATCTACCTCAAGGGACGGAGCTGGCTCTGAAACTACCATGACACGGAAGTACTCGGGGTGTGCCTGGATCATAACTGGCTCCATATGCCTGCTCTGCATGAAACAACCATAAATTGCTGTGGCAAAACCGGAATAGTCACCGGTCGGCTCCGTAGCATCTCCCACATATGTGATGAAATACCAAGCTATATCGTTTGCCCATCCCTACCACTCAGGGGGAAGCCGGTTAACGAGGTCTCCGATGGCCTCCCTCCCGCTAACAAAGTATCGACCTTGTAGTACTGAGACAAGAAGTCACTAACACGCTGCCCAAGATCGCGGCCAGGGTAATCCTGGAAGGTATGGTACTCTCGGATGAGCTCGGCTACAATGGATTGCTCTCAAAGTGGTATGCTCTTTCGCAAACCAACACGACTGGAGTAGTACATCCTATAAAAGGAATCACAGAAACATGGATCAGTAAATGGTAGGGTAATAACACATCTTAAGGTATTCTTAAAGTACTTAAATAATAAATCAAAATTCAAACATAACATCTTAAGCACTTAGCACAACTTACCTTAAGCACTTAACAATTTCTCAAATTGCACATAATCATTCTTAGGAAAAAAAAAATTCCCAGAATTTTAAAAACTCTTAGATTAGGACTTCTTAGTTTTCTTGAAGAGAATTGATGTGAGCACTGCCAAACAGTCTATGGACTACACGCCAAAATTATAGAATTAATAGAATAGGTCGAATGAAGGGGATTCGCTTCTGTTGCAAACTGTCGGCGCAACTGCAAGCGGTTTAGAGCATAAATCATTCCAGCAGAAATTCCAAGACGAAGATGATGAATAAAAATGCTATTTTCGTGCATCATGATTAGGCATTATAAAAGTCTATTTACTTTATTTATTAAGAGAAAGCAAATTCTACAACGGTTCTCTATATTGAAAAACAAGTCACTTTGGAGTTTCGTTGAGAACAACTCCAAATAAATGTTACCATGTTCATGTCACTTATACGGAAGCGACATTCGTCTACATTTGCTTTGCCCCTTTTGATTTCTTTCATTAACTTTCAATTTCACTCCTTTTCACTTTGGAACCAACAATTCTAATAAGGTTTATGTTCTCATAGAATTTGGGAAAAGCCTTAGAAGATATTCTAAATTCTCATACCCAACATGCTTCTCGATAAAAGAAATTATAACTCAGATAATTTCAAGAAAGAATTAAATTCTAGTATTTCACACTTAAGAGTAAAATTAAAACGTGCTTTCCTCATAATTCAAAACTATTTTAAAAGAGCGAGACTGTCGGAAACTTTTCACTTGCTACTTCGGTTGAGTCGACAGAACTGGAAGTTGAGTTGTCCATCTACTTTCTTAAGTTTAGTGATACGAACTAAACTTTACTTGGAAAAAGACTCAGGCTCATAGCAACGAATGCTCTGATACCAAACTGTCACAGCCCCAAATCCCGAGGGACGGCTAAGCCGGGGTATGATAAGGGATTGGATTAAAGAAGCGGGGAAGAAAGGGGATTACTGAATAAATAATGAATAAACTCATATATCAATAATGATATAACTGAAACATACTTTTAAAAGGTAAAGGAGTCAATCTCAAAAGATCGCTCGACATAGTATTTAAGTGTTATATAGGGTTTTAAGTATATATACTTAAACCAAAAAGTACTACATCAAAAAGAGTATCTTGCAGCGAAAAAGACGTAGATTGATTCCACATGTGAAGATGTGAAATTGAGGCTTAACTAGATTTATTTCTTATTCATAACCACTCAACTTCCGCCGTCTTCGTCACTCAACCTGCACATTTAGAAAACATATATAGGGCTAAGTACAACGTACTTAGTGGAAAATTGCCGAAAACATATCATAGCTTTATAGATTTATCAAGGCATCTTAAAAGTAACACAACGGGAGTTTTGCTTTAAAGGCCCGTGCTTACTAAACTTATTTTCCTGAATCACTTGCAAGCATTTTCCTGTTTTAGTTCAATATAACCAAATCTGAAACAACGCCGGGAAAGACGGCCGTCTTCCACGGATGCTCCTCACCGAGACTGGCTACTCCTCAACAGAGCACCACACTCATCGGCTACCGTGTACACTAACTCTGGATAGCACTCTGTGGACTAACTCAGAATCCGATCGATTAACTAGTTGGCGAACAACCTCTAGCATAATAGAACTTACAAAACAAATTATTTTATGCCAAGATAATCACGTTAAAACATACTTTCAAAGCGATAAACAAAAACAGAGCAAAGCTCACTTTATTTTGATATATGGAAAAGCCCACGTTATTTTGATAGATAGAAAGCCCATGTTATTTTGATAGATAGAAAGCCCACCTTAACGGGATTACAGAACTAGTAACTAGCTTCCGTCTTAGCTTCCGTCTTCCGTCCTTTCTTCTAATCGTGACTTCCTCCTTCTATCGCAACAAACACGCTTTAGTAAATCGGCCGAGACAATTAAAGGAAAGAAAACGGACTCGATAACAATTAAGCTTTAGGCCTTTGCACTTTATTAATCTTTTATTAAACGAAAAAGAAATTCGGGAAAAACTTGGTTGGAAACTAACTCGGTTCTTACTGGATGGTTAGAACAATTATAACGATGTCGACAACTAAAATCGACTTAGAAGTTCCCAAGGAATCAAGTTAAAAGGATTTAACTTGAGAAAAAGAGTTGCAGAAAAATCTGCACAACTGCTGTAGATTCTGAAGCTCACGCAGAACAGAGTACTTGGAAACAGAGCATGATAAAGATGGCAAAAGAAAGACAAGGTTGTCAAGTTTACTGTCCAATTTACGGATCTCAAATCCATTGAACGAGCAAAAAGTCATGGTCATTTCCGTGGAGGGTGGCAGAACTGCCAGAAAAACGGCAAATTCTAAAACTTGTCTCTCTCTTTCCTAGACCCGAAACAACCATGTAAACCATGTAAACTACAACCAAACAATCCATACAACTTTTAGCATACAAGTACTATGATTTCCATGATTAGAACGACATGCATTCAAGATATTGATGCTCGACTTTCATACTTAGCATTTTTAAGTTAAACTCCAAAACAATACATACTTTATTTTCTTAACTCTTGAATCAAAACCAAATGAGATAATAACCAACTAAACATTTAATCATTAACTAACAACATACTCAAATCCATAATCATATTTCCATATACAACATACATATAAGTTTTATTGAGTAACGACGAACGTAGTCGATTTTCCAAATTATTTTTATAAATTCTAATAAAATCAAACTAAGAACATATCAACATGCTTATTAACAATATACAAATCATGATATCAAACGACGTCATATAAGGCCTTGTTTTCTCGTTTCTTAGCCTAAGTACTCACTTACTTTCTTTCAAATTTTACTTTCTAGCAAACCGATTCATTCCTTATCAAACTCTATCATCTTTATGCATTACAAGGATCAAATCAACATGCTCAAATCATCAAAACAAACACTTAGTCAATTTATCTCAAACTCTCAATCCTTAACATATTTCAAAACAAAGTGGGTCCGTTAATTCTCAATAAATTTTACAACGAACTCCTAGCATATATAACTACTAATCTACAATTAGTTTTCTCATATTATTTTTCTAATGAGAGTTATTCTCGATTGCTCGTCTCTTACAAAACGAGAAATGTTCTTAGAAAATTCCCAAACCTTCAAATTATAAACCTTAAGCACCTAGATTAACTAACATGCAAATCATTTGATAATATCATCAATGTAACTTGATCAAAAATCGTGTTCTTCATCTCTTACAAAAATATAAATATTTTTAGAAAAATCTCAATCAATTCATACATCCATATATTAATACATAGAAGCATAATTCACAAACCATAAATCAAAATCAAAGCTCAAATAAAAACCCCCAATTTATAAGTAATCGATTTCTTTCATTTTTGTCTTAGACCAGCTGACTCCTACTACTATTTTACAAATATATACACGTATACATCATATATATAATTCAAAGATTAAAAACAAAAACCATTCCTGATCTTTATGTCACCACCTACCACAATGGATTTATATACATCCAATTTTGAGGATTGAAATTATTAACCATCATTTCCTGTTCCTCTCTTCTTCTTTTTTTAAAACAAAAACTCGACCGATGCTTAAACTAGCAGACATAAGGCATCAAATTAAAAGAATTTTGACCAATTCTATAGAGGGCTGAAAAGGATTTTAATCGGATAAAGACATGGAGTGTAATCTTACCTTATCAAAAGTGGAATTGGAATGAAAATTGATTGGAGACAATTAAAAAGATAGGCAAGAACTGAACTTCAAACGTGAAGAAGCCCGGGGCATTACACTTTGATTCTCATACCTTGTTTATCTTTTCATGCAAGGAAAGGAAGTGAAATCCATCTTCTTGTCACTCATACCCATCGAGCTCACCCACAAGCCAAGGAGAAGTTGATTTAATTTTTAGGTATGGTTTTATTCATTTATTTCAAGATATGTATATGTATAAGTATGATGATAAAGAGAAAACATGCATGATTTACTTTATGCTCAGGAGAGCCTTAGGATCGATGAAGATGAGATGATGATTAGCAAGAAGTTTAAAAACTAATCTAGGGTTTAACAGATGAAGAAATCAATATTTCTTAAAAAGACATAAAAATCGATCAATTAGAAAAAAAAAATAGGAAAAATGAGTTTTTGATGAATATTTGATGATTATTTGATGCTATGATGAAGATCTATGTTTATGATGATGATTTGAGTGATTTATATGCTTAGATGTGAAGATGAGAATTTTTATGGATTTTATTTCATTTATATCGATTTATTTGGAAAAAAATGAAGAAAATATGCTTAAATATTTATTTATGGATTTTATGATGTTTATGATAAACATGAGTATGATGAAGCATGAAAATATGATTAAGATGTGATTATAAGTCATTATATGAAAATCGAATATATATATATTAAAAATTAATTATTTTGTTATTTATATAAAAATCGAATATATATATATATATTAAAATTATGAATTTCAATAGATAATGATGAGATTAAAGAGTTAAAGAGATATTGAGCATGATTGAGTCAATTGAGAAAAGAAATAAAATTCTATGAATTTTTCTTATGAAGAAAATCGAGTTATATATATATATATATATATATATATATATATATATATATATTAGATAAAAGAAAATAAGAAAGAAAAAAAAATAATGAAAGATGAAGTTATGAGTTAAATAAAACAAAGAAGGATATTTCTTTGTTAAGGATGTGAAAATTTTGATGATATAGTGAAGAAATGCATCAGTTTGAAGATAATGTTTAAAAGAAAATAGAATATTAATATTATTATTATTTTGAGAAATAAAGAAGAAATTAGAGTAAAGAAAATAAAATTTTCCATGGGAAGATGTCTTAGATGTCGAGTATACAAGTCTGTGATACCCCAAGCTTTTATATCTTTAGAGAGCGTATAAACTAACCGAGAAAGTTAAAAGATGAGATTTGTGGAATAAAAATTTTCTTTTCTAAATGAAGAGAAATGAGTAAAACGTCTGGAATGCTTTATGTGTTTTGTGTGAATTTATCTGTTCAATTTCTTGAAATGATAATGTGACGTATATGTTGAGTTTATTTATATGAGAATGAGTACGAGATTAATTTCCAGAAAAACCCCGAAGAGTTTGTTAAATTGAAAAAGAATAATGTTGATCGCCGAGAAATTTCTTTGCATCGATGAACTTAGAATAGAGTTGAATTAAGATCTTTGAACCTATCTTCTAAGGTCATTGAGATAAGGTGAGAGCTTATCCGAGATAAATTGAGAAGAGTTACGAGGATTTATCCTTCAAAGGATTAATAAGCCGACTAATTTCTTTTAAGATTTAAAAGACTAAATGATCGGAATCATTAATCTTTTAATAAAATGTAAATAAGGTTTGAGATGTTTTAGTGTCGGAAATGAGACGAGGAGAGATTAGACCCGTTTATAGCATAAATGTAATAATACGGATCGTTTTATCCGGAAAACCTTTACGATCGGGTAATTAATACCCGTAACGACACAACGAGGACAAGTGTCGTCATCTCTCTCTCCCTCTCACGCCACCTCACTACCTCTCTCCCATCTCTCTCCAATTTCCCATGCAATTTAATCATTATGTCTCACCACAATCTTAGCAAAAGATTGCATGCAATAGCAATCACATCAATTCTCCATCAACTTTTAATCAATACCAAGTTTCAATACTAATTGCAATGATGTTTATTCCCTTTGTTGGACACAAATGCATGCACTCTTCCCTCTCTCTTTCGATATCTCTCTATGATTCAAAGACAAAGAAATTCATTTCATTCACTCATCTACATCTAACACCAAAAAGAAGAAAACAAAACTCTCTCTCTCCCTACTCTCCCTCACTCTCGGCAAACACACACACACACACCACACATACATTTTATTTTCTTCCATGCAAGCCTAGTATTCAAGCTCAACATCCATGGAAATGAAGTGAAGATCATCATCCTCCATCTATTTCATCTATACCTTCAAGAAAAAGGTAAAAATTCATCAAGTTCTTGAATTGAAATTCAATAACCATCCCCCATTTTTCTTCATTTTTGGCTCTTAAGCCCTAAAGAAATGGATGATTAATTATTATGTTATTCTTTTCTTTGAGGATTCAAGAAGAGTTCTTCCATAATATTCAAGCTCAAGTTTGAAGCCCTATCCCCTTCGATTCGATCCCAAGAAGCCAAGAGAGGAGATCCGTTTTTAATTTTCAAGTATGATAATTCATTTGATTAATTGTATATATGTATATCTCTAAGCTCCAAAAGAAAGAAAACATGCATGCATGGTATTTAATTATGTTTAGGCAAACTTAGGCTATCGATGTGAGAATTAAGTGATAAGAAATTGTTAGAAGAATCGAACACTAGGATTTAATCGGTGAATTAAGAGAAGAAAAAGAAATTAAATCCCTAAAAAAAATTGTTAATACCGAAAATAATAGAGGAAAAATAGGAAAATGTGAATTTTTTGAGTTATTGTTATTTTGATACTTGATTTATGATTTTATTCATGTTGTGAATGAATATATATGCATGAAAAATTGAAAATGCCCTAAAAAGGGTGTAAATGCCGTGTGTTTTGAGAAGGAAAGAAGGAATTATTTTGTTGAATTTGTTGATGATTTGAGTGATATTTTGATCATAAAATTATTATGTGATAAGTTGATGTAATCACATATGTTGTTAAGTATAAGAAAAACAAGTTGCATGTTAAGATTTTGAAGGAAACAATTTGTGATAATATAGAAGGTTTGATGTTTTGATGATAGATTGTGTATTAAAATGTTAGTTGAATCTTAGATGGAAATAAGATCTTCTGTATCAAAATAAGATCTTTTGTATCAAAAAGAATGAAGTTAAAAAGCTATTGAAAAGTTAAGAATTGAAAAATGCATAAAAAGATATATCTAATAAGTGTTCTTGTAATAAAACTTGAAGATTTGAATAATTAATAAACTAAATCAAAAAGAAATTTTGTAATTTAACTAATAAGATAAACTAGTTTTTATAAAAATGTTTATTGAATAATAAAGGAAATTGTTAAGTAAGAAGTTAGTTTTAAGTTAAGGACAAAGAAGAAGAATGTAAATAAATAAACAAGAAGTCGACCGAGTTAAAAAGGATTAATTAATAAGAAATGAAAAGAAGTTTTAATTAAATCGAGAAGAAGATGCTAGACGAGTTAAGTTAAATACTCGTATAGTTTAACCAAAATAATAATGGAATAAAGTTCAAGTAATGGTTTTGAAAGAAATTAATTAAAGTTAATTATTTAAGTAAGTTGTTTTCAAACCGTTCGAATTAAAAATAAATCGAGAAGAATTGTCGAGTTAATAATTAGAAAAATAATAGTTGAGTTAAGAAATGAGAGTCGAGTTAGAAATGGAAAGGAAATTATAATTTCATAAGAGTTGATTAATAATTAAAAAGAATTTGTATTAATTGAGTAAAAGTTTGTAAAATACTTCATAAGATAACGAAGTTAGAAACAACCGTTGTCTATAAACCGAGAAAAGATAAAGTATGTTGTTTGAGTTTTATGAAAAGAAATGCATAATCGAATTAAGTTCTAATGTATAATTGAATAAATGTTAATGTGTCTTGAAATGTGTTTGATTTATTTGGATTTGTTATGTAATTGAATAAGTGTTTAAGTGCGTGATATTAATTATGATGTGAAGAATTACTAAATTATTTGTATGCAAGATGATTGAGATATTGATTTGTTAAATCGAGAATTGATTAAGTCTTTGAAAGAAAACTCAAGTAATGGAATGTAGATAGACGACGTTTCATATTTAAAGCAAGAAGTGTTAAGACGTTGGTTTGTAATATTAACCAATCATCGAGTAGAATTAATGGTTTAAAGTCGAGAACGCGAGATCCTTTAGAAAAGTTAAAGCGTAGAGAGAATCAACTCAAGTAGAAGTCCTTCAGTTGAGTCCAATGCCTTTTTGTCCGTCTTTGCGTATCTTATTTTCTTTATCGATGTCGAACTGTGAAGGATCGAGCCGGACGGATCGTTAAGCAAGGACAAATAGCCCTTAAACCGCCTAGCTAGAATCTTCGGAAGTCAGGTGGGCTTTTCTGAACCAAAACTGCCGATGAATATATTTATGCTATTGAGTATTATTACTATGATTTTTAAATGCGATTGACTTGCCGTTTTCATTGAAGTTTGGTATGTGTTATCATCTGTTTAGTTGAGATGTTATTATCCTGTGAAAGGCAGGAAACCCACGTGTGGTATGTTAAATGTTGAGGTGACTGTGAGCCTTGCTTCGGTTAGGCCGGTTACAGTGTTCGAGAAGGAGGCCTACTTCTATACACAGTAAGATTAATAGTGACAGATGATGCATACTATTGATATATGTTATGTTTGACTGCGCAGTCTGTTTAAAAGAAAATGTTTTTAACATGCACAAGTAAAACTGTTTTAAGTTGTTTAAGTACTTGTGATGTTCGGCAAGGCAAGTTCAATTGTTATAGCTTTTAAAAGCATCTTTATCCAAATGTTTTGGCTTGTATTCACTGAGTACGAAGTACTCAGCCCTGCGTATATTTCTAAACGTGCAGGTTGACTGGATGGCGATGGCATGGACGCTTGGTGGTGTGGTGTTTCTTTTGGTTGAGTCGAGTCGAATGTCGGACTGGCATTTGCATGTCTTCATACGTGCAAATGTTGGGTTTTGATGCAAGTTTCCGTTGCAACTCTTTTGAACTGATGTCTGTTGATACACTTTGATACCTATTTTGCTTCCGAGCGTTGGGCTTGTTGACTTTAAATGTTTTGCTGAATCTGGTTCTCATTGACTTGATATACTTTTTGTATTCTCGTATTTGTTGAAATCTTATCCCCGTCAGCATGAAATACTTATCATATTCTTGTTATATGTGATTTTGAAATGCTCGGTTATTACTTCATTATGTTTTTGAAAACCCTATTCGATTGCCTTACTCTTCATTGATGTTTTCCCCGAGCATGTTCCCCTTATTTGAGTTGATTGTTAGTTGATTAGGTTGTGTTATTGTTCGTAAGTCGCACCTCGAGAGTTGGGGTGTGACAGGTTGTATCAGAGCAAGGCTTTGATTGCTCTGAAGTCTGTTATTCTTTGATGAGTTGAGTCTAGATTTAATTCCTAGACTTATTTGAGTCAGTAAACCACACCAAGCTATCCTCCATCTCATCCGGCAACCAGGTATGTTTTATTTTCTAAAAGTATTTCAAGATAAAGTGATGTTTGAGTTATCAAAGTGTTGAGAATTTCTTTTAAGTTATCTTTGAATTATGATGTTTAGAGATGAAAAAGTTGTTAAGTTATTTGATAACTAGATTGCTTTAGAATGCCCTCCCCAATGCGTGTTCGTGTGGAAAAATCGGAAATGATGAAATGCGTGTGTGATTGGTTACGTGATTTGGATTTACCCGAATTCATGAACGAAATTCCCTCTTTGGAACGCAAAAATGAGTATGTAGTGGAATTTGTAGTATGCTCGATTAATTGTTAAGTGTGCTTATGCGTTTAAAAATTCGTATAGGATGGACGACAACGATTGGATGCAGGAGTACTTGCACGTGAGAAAGATGAGCACCGAGTTGCTAGCAGAATTTTTAGCACGTTATCATTCGATATGGGGAAGAGTCCAGTATATGGACATAGGACCGTTGGAAGGCATGACGCATTTAATTCAATCTCTATCGCAGGAATGGAAAGATTGGGCAGCCTGCCTTGTTCCATGATTTTTAGGCTACCGCTACTTCGACCGAACTTTATACGGCGATGTGAATGCGTTTATCTCCGCGATTTCAGCCCGTTTCATGTCTTATGGTGCTCCTCCGCCAGAATCATATGATGATGATACTCCAAGCATGTTAAATGAAATTGTTCGTGCTCCTCCATCAATTCCTCCAAATGACCCCGTCTTCCTCCAAATCAATTCGCCGCCACGAATTGTGCTTGAACCTCGGAATTCCCACTCAGATTATTCCTTTGTAAGTGGTGTGCTTTTAATTCAATCTTTTTGATCCCTTTGCTTTGTCTAACTTACCAACATTGCAGCCGAGTGGATGCAATGGAAATCCTTCATCCTGAAGATCAATTTGCTGCTTACATGCATCATCAGCAAGTAACTTTTTCAAGTCATCCTGAAGCAGAATCCTCTAGGTCAGCCCGTTCAGGTAACGGCAACGAGAACGAAAGTGAGCCAAATGATGCAGCAACAGTAGGAAAAGGATATCTCCAAACCCTACCCAGCAATGTCTTTCCTGCCTCTTTTGCTTGTGCATCTACCTCCCCAATAAGGCCAAAAGACGAGCACAACTCTCAATTCGGCACCTCAGCTGATGCAGCTCCTTACCTTCGTCAGGAAGAGTACCCCAACACCCCGCCATGGGTTGAATCTGAGCTAGCTGCGATGAACTATACCTTGGAAGACTGTGAAGAAGCTCTGAGGGAAGTTGAACGCGAATGTTTCGCCATTGAGGATGACAATGTCGATGAGGATGATGAATAGTTTGTTGATCAGATACCTGAGGAAGAAGAGGAAGAGGACCCCAAGGAAGAAGAAGATCCCATAGAGCAATATGGAGTAGACTCCGATGCGGAGCAGTATGATGACAATGGGCTAAGCGAAAGTGATTCCTGTGTGTAGAAGTGATTTAAGGAAGCTGTTGAAATTAAGTATTTTTATTCGTGTGTGTTGGAGAGACAAACTCTTTATATTTTTTAGTTGTGATGTAATTTATGGTTTAAGACTTGCATAACTTGATTAGGAAGAAGGGAAATTTTTCAAGTGAATCCCTAATTGTTATAAGTCCTTAAAAAGGCCGCCGCCGGGCGATTTGAAATTGAGCCATTGGGCTTTTTGAAATTAAAATTTGAATTCCATGAGTTATCGAATTGAATTGAGTATATGAATGTGAAGTGATAATATTTTATTTTGTGGTTATGATTGATTGTTTTAAGAATATGTGATGATGATGTGAATGCTTGATGGTTACTGGAAAATTGAATGAGATACATGTATATATGAGAAGTTGAAGTAATGAAATTATTTGAGAAAGTTCTTGATTGCTTTTAATTATTTAAGTACCGATCGAGAATCGTATTCCTCCCAAAAGAGAAATGTTTTCAGAATCGAGAAAAGTTCCTAGTGAACTAAAGAACTGGAGTGGCTAAAGTTTTCTTGTTATAATTCTTAGAATGCCGCTGAGACGCAGAAATGTCAGAATCCCAGAAGATAACCCAGAAGGACAACGTGATCCTACTCCGCCCCGTCCAAATGAGAGACGAGTCAAAGAACTTTTTCTCCGACAGAATCCCTTAACCTTCGATGGTAAAGGCAGTCCGGCTGATGCTGAGGACTGGATTTGTTCTCTGGAGCGAATTTTCCGTCTTCTTCGTTGTTCGGATCGTGAACGTCTGGAATGCATGACGTACCAGTTGAAAGGAACAGCCGACTATTGGTGGGAAGCGAAACAAAGAATGTATTTCCCCGAAGAGCGTGAAGAGTGAACGTGGGATCAGTTCAAGGAAGCCTTGTATGAAAAGTACGTGCCGAGGAGTTATCGTAAGCAGAAATCCAACGAATTCACCAGTTTGAAGCAAGGGAAGAAGTCTATGGCTGAGTATGACCGAAAATTCTGTGAATTAGCACGATTTGCGCCTGATATGGTCGATACTGATGAGAAGATGTGCGAGTTGTTTCGAGCAGGACTGAGGCAAGACATTCGAGTAGTTCTTGCTAGTCAAACTGGTTTGACTTACGCTGAAGCTTTGAACCGAGCCCTGGATATGGAGTTGGCAATGCAACCGGAGAAAGGATTGCATCCTCCAGCGAATCCTTAATTTCAAAGTCAGACGACCACGACTGTGTCTACTCAACAATCCCAGTTGGGCCAGTATGGAAAAAAGAAGGGCAAATGGAGTGGTGGAAACCACCCGAACAAGAAGCAGTGGCAAGGGAAAGGTCAACAGCAACCCCAAAAGGGAAAAGTTCCGCAGATCAACCGATGTAACCTACCCATAGGACCTTTAGGATTCCCTTCTTGTGCGAAATGTGGTAAAATGCATTAAGGCGTCTGCAAGAGCGGGAGTAATGTTTGCTACACTTGTGGTCAACCTGGTCATTTCTCGAACCAGTGCCCAAGTAAGCAACAAGGATTTAGAGGTGGAAGACCGAATCAGTTCCAGCCGTCGCAGATGAAAGCCATCGAGGCAGCTCCTCTGCAAAAGTTTGTCCAGCACCAACGTAAGCCACCACAGCCAAAGCAACAATCTCTTTAGCAAGAGCCTCCGCATTTCCAAAGAACCTACGCGATTGAGCAGAAGCCGCTGGAGAAAGAGAAAGGAAATTTGGAAGGTATGGGAAAGCTTAATGGCATACCTGTTATTGTTTTGTTCGATACGGGAGCTTCGCATTCGTTTATATCTAGCATTTGCGTAGAGAACCTAGAATTAAAAGTAGAAGAATCAAACCAGGTGCTAAGTGTCGCAACCCCTTTAAGAAAGTCTGCGTTAGTTTCGCGTATTTGCTCGGATTTAGAATTTGAGGTCGGAAGTCGTAAGTTGGTCGCGAAATCCCTGAATGTGATCCAGATGTGGGACTTTGATATAATCCTAGGAATGGATTGGTTAACCGAGAACTTTGCGACGATTCGATGCGATTTGAGGCAAATATCGTTTAAACCCCCTGGAAAAGAATCAACCATAGATTTCGGAGTGGAAAAGAGAAGGAAGAAAAGCGTACCGATAATTTCAGCCATGAAAGCGCAGAGATTGATGAGGAAAAAGATACACAAGTGTATCTAGTCTATCTGAATAAAGACAAGAATCAAGAGTTGAGTATCGATGATGTTCCAATCGTGAGAGAATTCAAGGATGTGTTCCCAGAAGTGTTACCAGGCTTACCCCCTGATCGTCAATTGGAGTTTACGATCGATTTAGAACCCAGATCAGCCCCGATATCCAAGGCCCCGTATAGAATGGATCCAGAGGAACTTCAAGAGTTGAAGATCCAACTGCAAGAATTGTTGGACTTAGGCTATATTCGACCAAGTGTATCGCCTTGGGGTGCTCCAATTTTGTTTGTGAAGAAAAAGGACGGTAGTTTGAGGATGTGCATAGACTACCGAGAGCTAAACAAGATTACGCTGAAGAACAAGTATCCTTTACCGAGGATAGATGATTTGTTCGATCAGCTAAAAGGAGCCGATGTTTTCTCCAAGATTGATTTAAGGTCTGGATACCACCAACTGAAGATCAAGCAAGAAGATATTCCAAAAACTGCTTTTAGGACGATATATGGACATTACGAATTCATAGTAATGCCATTTGGATTAACAAATGCTCCGGCAGTGTTTATGGATATGATGAATAGAGTTTTTCACGAATATTTGGATAAGTTCGTGATTGTCTTTATAGACGATATTTTGGTGTATTCAAGAGATGAAGCCGAGCACGAGAAGCATTTAAGGATTGTGTTGGAAACGCTTAGAGCTGAAAAGCTGTATGCCAAATTCAGTAAATGTGAATTTTGGTTGAAAGAGGTAAATTTCTTAGGACATGTTGTTTCGTCCGAAGGAATCAAAGTGGATATGGAGAAGGTGAAAGCTGTGCAAGAATGGAAATCCCCGACATCAGTCCATGAAATCCGTAGTTTCCTCGGTTTGGCAGGATACTACCGGAGATTCATAGAAGGATTCTCCAAGATCGCGAAGCCAATGACGAGCCTGTTGAAGAAAGAGACAAAGTTCGAGTGGACAGAAGAATGTGAAAGGAGTTTCCAAGAGCTCAAGACGAGATTGACTACAGCCCCAGTTTTAGCCCTACCCGAGCCAGACAAAGATTATATCATATATACCGATGCATCTGCTCAAGGACTAGGATGTGTGCTAATGCAAGATGGGAAAGTGATTGCGTATGCTTCAAGGCAACTCAAACCTCATGAAGAGAAGTATCCAACTCACGACATGGAATTAGCAGTCGTCGTGCATGCTTTGAAGATATGGCGACATTATCTCTATGGAGCCAAGTGTGAAATATTCTCAGACCACAAGAGTCTAAAGTACTTCTTCGAGCAGAAGGAGTTAAACATGAGACAAAGAAGATGGCTCGAGTTGGTGAAAGATTACGATTGCAAGATATCTTACCATCCCGGTAAAGGGAATGTAGTATGTTGGGAAATTTATTAGTAAGAGTTTTGATGAATTCCAAAACCGACTGACCCCAACCGAGTACATGTTGCCAGAACCTAATGTTAGAATTTAGGCTCGCTGTTTGAGCAAAGTTAAGATTTTATCTTTATAGGTCTCCAGCTGAAAATGGCAACAAGGCATCACTCAGACAGAACATCAGTTGTCATAAAATACAACTGAGAGCTCATTGTTCCGATGCAAAAAGGGGGAAGTCTTCAGAACATCAGTTGTGAAGGAAACCAACTGAGGGTTCATCAGATGAGAAGCAGTAGAGAGGAAGAGAACATCAGATGAAAAGGAAGTCATCTGAAGTTTCAAACTCAACTGACTAAATACAAGGAAGACAACTGAGGGTTCAGTTTCAGAACCTCAGTTGTAGAACTCAAACAAGAAGATCAACAGCATGAAGTTCAAAGTCAGCTGAGAGTTCAATGGTTCAGTCAGAACAACAGCTGAAGACCACTCAGATAAAGATCAAGATTTTAAACCAACTAATCGAGGTTGACTATCAGAAAGGTTTAAGATTTGAATTTCAAAAGGAAGTCATATGAGGGTTTGACCGTTCAGTCATTACCCCATCTGGCCCAACACAAGGCTGTCTCAGAAGGAAAGTAGAAGAGCACAGATGCCATATCGGGAAAGTCTGCAGAGATGAGAGACAAGCCATCGCTTTCAACGATCAGAGTTCAACAGCTCCTCCAACGGCTAGTTGATACTCTCCGCCTATAAATAGAGGCATTCTCTCATTCGAGAGGTATACGAGACAAGAGACAGAGAAGTGTAATCACAAGAGAAACAAGCGCAAGAAAAATCTGTAAAAATCACATTCTAAGAGCATCAGCAGCTGAGAGTTCAAGAGTGATAGAACATTAGTAGCTGAGGGTTCATAGAGTTATAATCTGTCTTAGATCTTAGTTTGAGTGTTTATTCGTTCAAGCCATAGATCCAGCTCTCTTTCGTGATCGAGCTGTAGTTGGAAAATCCACCCACATACACACCTTAAAAAGTGTTAGTTAGGATTATACTCTTCCTGTAATTGAGTATCTAGGTCGTCAAGTACCCGCAAACTTGACATAGGTTGTTAAGTACCCGCAAACTTAACTGTAAAGGTTGATAAGTACCCGTAAACTTATTGCAACGGTTGCACAGCCCGGGTAAGCTGTGTGGAACTGTCCAGAAGAACTTGGACTGAGGTGTGAGGATTCACATCTCCCCGTGGACGTAGGAGGGTTATCTCCGAACCACGTTAAATCCTGTGTGTCTGTGTTTATTTTATTCAGTTACTTATTTCATTGTTAACTGACCAAACTAACAGGCATACAATCTGCATATCTGCACTTTCTCAACTGTTTTGGTTATTGACCAACCGTGCTAAAAGCGTGAGTTGTTTTAACGAGTTTAATTTCCACCACATTCCGCACAACACCACTCTTCCAGCTGAGGTTGTTTACTCAGCTGTGAGATTCCAACTGAGTCAGTTTTACTCACTTGAAGTATTTTTAAGTGTTAAGTTTTAAAATCCTAACGTGTGTATTCCCCCCCCCCCCCCCATACACCAGTAATTCGTTTTGGGACCATCAAGTGGTACCAGAGCAGTGGTTCAAAAGACTGCTGACTCTGTTTCACAAGGTGTGAATTCGAGGAATTTTATTCAGTGGTCAACTGAACAAATCTTTTCACGCTAGTGCATATTTGCTCGCATATTTGTCCTGTTTAATTGTGTGTAGATGGACGTCAAGGACAAGATCGTCGTCATGTTCTCAGTAGTCAATTATACATCATGGAGAACTCGAATGAAGAAGATCCTTCTATCAAAGCATCATAGGATGCAACAAGTTCTCACTTCCGGACCAATTGTCATCAAAGATAAAATAGTACGCACTCCCACAAATCCCTACGATGGAGATACAGTGGTGGAGTATGTGGAGAAGCAGCCGGAAGACTACACTCCAGAGGAGGCCAAGGTGAGCTAGTTGGATATCTGGGCTCAGAGCACAATAATGTCCACAGTTGGACAAGATTATCTTCCTTGGATAGAGGAGTGTGAGACTGCAAAAGAGATGTGGTACATCCTGGCTTCGCTAAGTGAAGGAAACGATGAGACAAAGAAAAACAAGTTCTCACATGCATGTCAAGATTTCGACAACTTCAGTCTGCGACGTGATGAGACTATCGATCAGCTAGAGCTCCGATTTATGGACATCATCAGAAGAATCCAGTCCATCCGAAGAGGAAAATACACACTAAAAGAAATCAATCTCAAAGTGTTGCAAGCTCTACCGGCTGAATGGGATACTTTCACCAATATCCATGAGAGCCGAGCTGACCTTGGTGAAATGGGAATTGAAAGATTGTTCTCAATCTTAAAAGGAAATGAGTATAAGGTCAACAGGAGGAGATCACAGTCCTCAGGTCAGACGAGTAGAATTGAGGATGTTGGCTCAGCCTCAAAGTCAGTTGCTCTCCGAGCTGACTACTCGAAATCAAGATCATCGAGGCCAACCAGATCGGCTGACACGACTGCAAAGGAGACAAGCAGAGAGGAACTCCAACAGAACATCGCAGCTCTGTCAAAGAAGCTAGCCGACATGGACACTCGGTTCGGGAAATACAAACGATTCTACACATCAAACCGAAATCGAGACAGCTCGAAGCCAGTCACAAATGGTTGTTTCGAATGCAGTAAGGAAGGACACTTCAAAGCTGACTGCCCAGATCTATCGAAGAAAGAGAGAGATGCATTGAGGGCCAAGCAAACTGCAAAGAACAAGGCCATGGTAGCAGAAGAAGCAGGTGACGACATGGACATCTTCACAGATACTGAAGATGAGGATGAACTGACCTCTTCCAACAACGTCATCAGTCAGGATCAATGCCTCATGGCACTTGGAACCGACCAAGATGATATTGAGGTACAATCTAATCCTGCTCAGTTAAACTCTTCCAATACCTCTAACATGCAGGAATCTTTGAACGATGAGCTGGAACCCTCCTGGAGTGATTTTCAAGAACTCAGTAAGGAGCTGCATCATCAATCGGTTGAGTTTAAGAGTCTTCAAGCTCAGTTCGCCAAACTTGAAGATTCCTTAACCGAAAAGGACGATCTGATCAAGAGCCAAACCGAGGAGATTTAGAATCTCAAGAGTCAACTGAACAAGGCTAAGGCTCCAGCTGATGAGGAGTTGACAATGCAGAACAATGAACAGCTAGATCAGTTGAAAAATCAAGAGGCTCAGATCGAACAGCTGATAAAGAAGTCAGATGGACAAACCGAGCAGATAACTGTACTCGTCAAGGAGTTGCAAACTGAGAAGGACAATCTAATTAAGCTGTATCAGTCATCCAAGATCATAGAGAATCTTATCAGTTATAGTAGACAGATGGATGACGTGTCAGGACTCGGCTATGATGTTGTCAAGGATACTGGGATTCCACCAGCAACCTTCATCAAAGCTGTAGAAGTCACAGCTGTCGAGCCAGACACAGCTGAGTCTCCAGAAGCTAAATCAACCTCCACCTCTCAGAAAGTTCAACCGACCAATAGGATTACAACTGAGAAGGGAAAAGGAGTAGCTGATGTAGGACAAAATGTTCCATCGGTTGAGATATCAACCGAGGGGGAATGTTCCAAAAGTCAAAAGAAGAATCAGAGGTGTCGAAGGCACAACCGCAACCGATCTCAGAATCAGAACCGACCTCTGCATCAACCTCAAAGTCAACGTCAGAAGGAATGGAACCGACCTCAGAACAGACATGGGTTCAATCGTCTGAATCAACAGCGATTCCAACATCAGTCCGACCAAAGGTTCCAACCGAGTCAACCAATGAGGAACTGGTCAAACAACTAGAGATATTCATGCCATAATATGAATCATCATCAGGGCATGAATAGGTACAGACAACCCTCAGGAAGTTGGAATCATAATCAACCACAAAGATTCCAACATGGCGTCCGACCTCACAGACAAACTCAACAGGATAAGAATTGCCATCAAAACAGGGGGAAAGCCTCACCTCCTAAAGCTCAACATGGGAGAAATCCAACTCCTCCCAAGAAACAGAACATCACTACTAACAACAAGCCTAAGGATAACCGAGGTGTTGTTATAGTTGATGATGAAGGAAAAGTAATCTGGAATGATAAATCCATCTAAGTTTACAGGGAAAAGCGACGCACAGTTCCAACAGGAACTGGTTCTAACCCTCCAGGACCCAACTGAAATTGGGGACCTAAACGAGTCTCTCTTTGCAGGTGCAGGAGAAACAGCTGAGGAAGAAGAAGGCGTCTGCTACAATGTGGGTGATGGATAGTGGCTGCTCGAAACACATGACGAATCTGAAGGATTTTCTTGGAAGTTTCGTGGAGAAAGAAGGTCCATCAGTTACTTTTGGTGATAACTCAAAAGGTTATACCAGAGGTTACGGTACCCTTGAAACCAATCATGTTTCAATTTCTAATGTCTCTTATGTTGATGGATTGAAGCATAACCTGCTCTCCATCAGCCAATTCTGTGATAATGGTTTCTCTGTCAAGTTTGATGCACAGGGTTGCAGAGTTAAAGATATCGGATCAAAACAGGTGATATTGTTGGGAAATCGATCACCAACAGGGAATGTCTATTACGCTGACTGGAACAGCAGCCTCCCTGACACCTGCTTGTTATCAAAGAGCAGTTCTGATGTGAGCTGGCTGTGGCACAAAAGACTCAACCATCTGAACTTCAAAACGATGAACCGACTCGCCAGACAAGAACATGCAAGAGGCATACCAAATCGAGTGTTTTCAACAACACACATCTGCAGTGCATGCCAGCTGGGAAAGCTCGCTAGATCCTCCTTCCAAATGAAGTCAACTCCTTCAACTGACCGAGTGTTACAGCTGATCCATATGGATCTCTTCGGGCCAGTTACACCAAAGAGCATGAACGGGAAGGAGTATACCCTGGTTGTAACTGATGACAACTCAAGATATACGTGGACCATCTTCATGCGCCACAAGAGTGAAACCCGAGATGAGCTGCCCAAGCTGATGGATCGGATATCGAACCAACAAGAGATGAAGATCATGTCTACCCTATCAGATCGTGGAACAGAGTTTCTAAATGAAACCATCATCGAGTATTGCGAGAAGAATGGAATAACCCATCAGACATCAGCCGCGCGTACTCCGCAACAGAATGGCGTAGCTGAGCGAAGAAACAGAACGCTGAAGGATGCAGCCACATCCATGTTAGCGAGCTCAGCTCTGCCAAAGAGATTTTGGGCTGAAGTGATCAACACTGCATGCTACACTCAGAATCGATCTCTTCTCACCAAGCGGTTGGGAAAGACGCCCTACGAGCTGTGGAGACGCAGAAAGCCAGATATTTCTTATTTTCGCGTTTTTGGCTCAAAGTGTTATATTCACAACAATGGGAAGAATCAGTTGAAAACTTTTGATGCCAAAGCTTCGAAGGGCATATTTCTTGGATATGCTGCTCGAATCAAGGCATACAGAGTTTTCAACAACAGCTCTCGTGTTGTGGAAATAACACCTCATGTTTGTTTTGATGAATTTAGCTTTGAGTGCAGAGAACAGGTTAAAGGACAACAAGCAGATCCAGCTGTTCCACCAGTTTTCACCAGATCGCAAGCTCTAAGGGAAAAGAACCTAGCTGAACCACTGGTTTGGGCAACTGTGGATGAGGATCCATATTCCTCTGAAGATGAATGCGAAGACCCCAGCACATCCCAAGGGGGAACTTCAGCTGATGTTCCTCTAACTGCTTCAACATCCGAAGCCCAACCGAGTCCGGTTCAACCTAATACCAATGTTGAGGAACCAGACTCAACAGCTGATCAATCACCAGCTCTAAAGACTCCAACTCAGATTTCAGAACAACCACAGTTGGAAGAAGAAGGAAGACGCAACCGAAGATGGTATGAAGTTCATTCCACTGACAACATCATCGGCGATCCAACCAAGGGTGTGCGTACAAGGAGCCGAGTTGCAAATCCAGAATCAACTGAAGGAAACTCCAACACTTACGCCCAATATGCTGAGGAGTTGGCAGTTCTAGAGGAGTTCGAGCAAGCTGGAGATGTTGCCATGATTTCTTGCTTTGTAGCTGATGTACCAGAACCGAAGAATATTGGGGAAGCTCTCAACTGTGTTCACTGGACAACAGCCATGCAAGAAGAACTGAATGAGTTTCTACGCAACTGTGTATGGGAGTTGGTAGAAAGACCAAATGGTGTCAAGGTGATTGGATTGAAGTAGATTTTCAAAAACAAGAGAGACGCCATTGGATTCATAGTGAGGAATAAGGCAAGGTTGGTAGCTCAAGGATACTGCCAACAAGAAGGAATCAACTTTGAAGAATCTTTCGTGCCTGTTGCAAGGCTGGAAGCCATTCGAATCTTTCTAGCTTATGCCGTACATCACAAGTTCAAAGTGTATCAGATGGATGTGAAATGTGCATTCCTCAACGGAGAAATAAAGGAAGATGTATATGTTGAACAGCCTCAAGGTTTTGAGACTGGAGATGGAAGAGTGTACAAGTTGAAGAAAGCTATCTATGGTCTAAAGCAAGCACCAAGGGCCTGGTATGACACTCTTTGTGGTTTTTTACTGAACTCAGGATTCAAACGAGGATCAGTTGACAAAACCCTATTCACCATCAAAGTTGGAGATGATATACTTGTAGTGCAAATCTACGTGGATGACATCATATTCGGTTCCAAGTCAGAGGAGCTGTGCAAAAAGTTTTCAGATCTCATGAAGGAGAAGTTCGAGATGTCAATGATGGGCGAGATGAATTATTTCCTTGGATACAAGTGAAGCAGTCACCAGAAGGGATTTTCATCAATCAGTCCAAGTATAAAAGGAGCTCATCACCAAGTTCGGATTGCAAACAAGTAAGACCACGAGGATCCCGATGAATACGAACTGGAAGATCGAACCCGGAGCTGAGGGAAAGCTCATGGATGCCAGCACGTATAGAGGGATCATCGGTTTGCTGCTCTACCTAACTGCCAGCCGACCAGATATATCATACGCAGTTGGAGTATGTGCTCGATTTCAAGTCCAACCAAGAGAAGCACACATGTTGGCAGAAAAGAACATCATTAAGTATCTGAAGGGAACTATCAATGTTGGGTTGTGGTACCCAACTGATGACAATATCCAGCTGACTGGATACTCAGATGCGGACCTAGCAGGAGATCGGCTGGACAGGAAGTCTACTTCTGGACACTGTCAATTCATGGGAAGCAAGCTGGTTTCATGGTTCTCCAAGAAACAAGCATGTGTTGCTACTTCTACAACCGAGTCAGAGTAAATGGCTACTGGAAGCTGTTGCATGCAAGTATTGTGGCTGAAGCAACAGCTGAGAGACTATGAAGTCGCAACTGGACATGTTCCAATTCACTGTGATAGCTCGAGTGCCATAGCTATCTCACTGAATCCTGTTCACCACTCTCTGACAAAGCATATCGACATTCGTCATCATTTCATCCGAGATCATATTGAGAAGAAGGACGTGTCCATGGAGAAGATCCCAACTGAGATTCAGAGGGCTGACATCTTCACCAAACCTCTACCTGAAGCCTGGTTCAAGATGTTGTGTGATCTTCTTGGACTATTGGATCCGAACTGAGTAGTCTTCCGAGCTGAAGAGGATCCATCCGAGCTTGAGAGTCAGATATGCATCTGAGGGGGAATCTCAGATACGGATTGCCATCTGTAGACACCAAACGTCAGCTGAACAGACGAACTCGAGTCAGCTGATGGTATGCGGCAACTGAGGAACTCAACTGAGGTATACAGTTGATCTCGACATCAGCTGACATGTATCATTTATGACTGAAAGTGTTATGATATTAAATGAGAATGTTTGAAATAAATTCAAACATTCCTGAACATGTCAGCTAAACTAAACAAGCCATCATATCGCATTTAATGTAAAGTCTGGCTGAACTCCTATAGCCTTACTTTATAGTGCGACTGGGCTGACACCTCAAACTATTCACCTTCTCACTCGCGCGCGTGGAGTATCAGTCAAAATTACTCAATAGTCGCGCAATCCCAGCAGTTGATAATCACGCGCCATTTAACCTCAGCCGTTGATATTATCCGAGTCAAAGATTATATAACACGGCAAATCAGGAAGTGATCCTTACCTTCTCTTTTCGTGCATATCTTTACTAACTATTCATCATCCTCTCCAAATTTGTTTCGCCATTTTCAGTAACGAATTTATTTCTTTTGCATATATATCTCTTTGAGATGGCGCCTAAATCTAAAGCTTCCAAGAAGAAGGTTTCTGCAGAGCCTGCTACATTCCAGGAATCTTTCGACATGGTGATGTCGAAGATTCATTTTGAACAGATTCTATCCAGAGCGGCTCTGACCTCGCCGGAACTCGCTCCAGTCGCCGCCATTCTCTCTGACCACAGTCTGCTCGACTAGGGAACCCTTTCTCCATCCAAGTTGCTCAGGAAGCATGTCGTTCATATCTACAGGAATCTGCAGCGAGTTGCAGAAGACGGGCTTGTCATGATCATCCCGTGCAAGCAACTAAACATCTCTTCCAGTACGATAGAAGACACCGCCGTGGAAATAAAAGTATCCAAAGAACTGGAGAAGATCATCCCCAGAAATCGCGAAGCCACAGATGTGATGGGGAACTTCACCGATAAGGAAGCTGATGCTTTCCTTCAAACAATCCTTCTTGTTCCCGAACCTTTGAAGGGGAGCATGCAAAGGACAAAACTGAAGCCGGAGCACCGACTTCTTTTCGACGTGATATCCAAATGCGTCTTCGCGTATGGAGGAGCGTTCGGTGACATTAGCCGACCGAAGCTCAAGCAGCAAAAAGCCCTGGAGGAACAGCACCAGGTCGACTGGCTGGGCTATCTTGAAAGCCAGCTGTTGATGGAGAAGCAGAAAATTTCCGAGATGTCAGCTGAGTCCGGAGAGCAGCTGCTGAGTGTCAAGGGGACACTCAACTTCGGCACAAAAATTTCTGCCCTAATCCTCCAAGCCACAAAGGGACATCAGCTGACCTGGGAAGGGAGTGAGGACCCGCCGCTCAGCAAGCTGATACTGTTCCCCACAGCCAAAAAGGCCAGGGACGTTGTGGAGGCCGTTTACACTACCAAGGGTGCCCCCAAGCCAGTTGTTAAGTCAGTCTCAGCAGCTCGTCACCCTTCTCGGTCCAAGCCTGTAAAGCGCCAGCTGGAGGAGGTAGCTGAGGAAAAGGAAGATGAAGATGCAGAAGAAAAGGAGGAGAAACCCCTCCAGAAGAGGCCCAGGATTCGAATCATCCAGCCCGCGGCTCAACCATCTACAACGAGCCCAGTGGTGGTAAAGCCAGCTGAGGAGAAGGAGTCAACCGAATCAAGCCAGTCGGTTGACCTAGCTGGGTTTGTTCTTCAACCTCGTCAGGAGGAAGTGGCTGAGGGAGTGGAAATACACGTGGAGGAATCCAACTCCTCCTCAGATGAGTCTTCTTCATCTGAAGAGTCCCACGACAGTCCAACTGGAGCTGATGTCAGCCAGGAAAACCCACCTGCGTCTGAGGAAGCAATCGAGCCAGCCCACTCTCTACCCAAAGAGGATCCAGTTCTCTCAACTGGTCCTCAGTCAGATATTCCGAGCCTCTCGCTCGATGCCAATGTTGTGACCATTCCTTTGGCCAACGTTGATGAAACCATCGAACCTGTTGCCTTCGATATTGACCCCCTACCAATTGATGAAGAAGCCAACCGCCAGGCGATCTTGGCTGAATATGAAGGAAGGCTAAGCTACTGCTTCCGCAAGCTGATCGGTATGTTCCCCGAGGCAACCTCGATGCCCATTTTTGCTGTACTCAGGACGGAACTGCTCTACCAGTTCAGCGTCATATTCAGTTACTGGTACGTCAAGGAGGAAACCCTCAGGATCCATGGTTGGGACAGGTTGAAAGTTGAAGAGTCCAACCTGAGGGTATACTTCGACTACCAGAACCTGGAGGTGGCCTACAACCAGAAGGTGGCTGTGCTCCATCGACGTCTGGACAAAAGCATCCAAGAAGGAACAGACACCAGGGAGCTGTGCAACAATCCTGGAGCTGTTCAATTTCTTGATGATATGTTGGCTAAGAATGCTAACTTCATGGAGGATGTCGACGCAGCTGAAGAGGCGGCCAAGCAGGAGGAAGAAATGGTCAAGGCCTACCTGGCCAGCCGAACTGCCCTGGTTGTCAAGGACCCAACTACCCAGCCACAACCTCAACACCTGCCTGGACCCTCAGATCAGCCAGCGCTCTCAACCGATGACATCTGTGAGCTGATCTCTGAGAGGGTCAACCAACTGAGGCAGGAACTATTGTCCAAGATCCAGCTCAGCAAGGAGGAGGATGCTGCCAGGATGAATCAGCTGATGGCAGAGAATGAAGGCTTGAAGAATCAGCTGGAATACCTTACCTCCTCCCTACAGCAGAAGATCGCAGATCTCTCCACTTCTTCTAGCTCGGAGGTCACGACTCTAAGGAAGGCAGTTCAGGGCCTCAGCACGGACTTCAACATATTCAAGACCGTTGCTGAATCTGATCTGGCAAAGTCCCAGCAGACTCAAGACCAGGAGTGGATGTCTCAGTTCGCAAATTTCCGAGCTGAGTTCGTCACCCTCCACAAAGAGGTCTCTGCGACCTTTGCAGCCTTGCAGCGAGCTGAGCAGGAGTGCCAGGACCTGGAGTTGGCCAAGAAGGTGGAAGAGAAGGATGTTGTCGACGAACTCTTTTCCCGCGTTCAACAAGCTGAGGTCAAGCTGACCTCCCTGGATGGCACTGTTGCCACCCTTTTGGATGATGGGGGGAAGACAAGGAGCCAGCAGCTGTTGCTGGACAAGGGAAAGTTGTTCTTCAGCAGGGGGAAGGAGTTCAACAAGAAGGAGTGCCAGCTGAAGCTGAAGGATCGCAGCAGGAACTGGAAATCTCCCACGACCTCGTAGCCGAGCTTACGGCCAAGCTTGATGCCGAACTTGATGGGATATCTGTTGAAGACTGCATCGAAGCTGCCAAAGCTATGTGGGAGTCCAAGGAGAAGTACTTGAATCCCTCTTGGATCAAGAAGTTTGCTGCTGATCAGGCCAAGAAGGTGGCCAAGTTCGAGAAGGAACTGGCCAAGGTTGAGAAAAATGTCGACAGAAATAAAGCCAGCCGGAGCGTGCGAAGAATTAACAAGCACCAGATGAAGGCTGAGGCTAGGAAGAAGACACAACAGTTGCAGAAGAACGCCCCGCTCCCGTCTCGGTTCCCACATGTTGACAAGTGGATGAATGCTGAGTGGAACGATGACTGGGAGCAGTTCAAGCATGAATTCATTAATGACTTTTATTACAGGAAGGTCTACTCGACTGAAGACCCAAGGCAAGCCTTCAAGGAAGCCCTATGGGAGCTCAAATCTGGAGACCCTGGAATGTTTAGTCAGTTCAAGCGAGCCATGCTGAATGCTCAGCTCGATCCCAACACCATTCCAGTTCCGCAGATGCTCAGATATTGCCCTCAGATGATCAAAGGCACTGACACTCCGAACAGAAATGCGATCATGGCTGAGGCGAGACAAGTCTGCAAGGAACATGGTGTCAATACTGGGATTGAGTCACCTTTTGATGAAAAAAGAGATCTTTAACCGTATCTTCAGCAAGTACGGTCAACAGTATTTTTGAGCTGATCTAATTTTTGTCTTTTGAGCTAATGTAGTTTTTGGAGCAACTGTTGTATCTTTATCTGTTCTGTGCTTAACCCTGTAACCTTCAGTTGTAACGAAAACATCAAAGTATATATACTATTCAACTTGACGCACAATATCTCATTGTCCAAGCTATGAATCGCAGTCTTTTAAATACCATGTTATAACTATGCTAACCCTTTGATGTTTTATCTTATAGACTGTCTAGAATTTAAGTTGAGATTTTAGATAAGTTAGTGAGGTTTATATCAGTAGTGGTTTAAAGTTGTAAGTGGTTTTGGCATCATCAAAAAGGGGGAAATTGTTGGGAAATTTATTAGTAAGAGTTTTGATGAATTCCAAAACCAACTGACCCCAACCGAGTACATGTTGCCAGAATCTAATGTTAGAATTTAGGCTCGCTGTTTGAGCAAAGTTAAGATTTTATCTTTACAGGTCTCCAGCTGAAGATGGCAACAAGGCATCACTCAGACAGAACATCAGTTGTCATAAAATACAACTGAGAGCTCATTGTTCCGATGCAAAAAGGGGGAAGTCTTCAGAATATCAGTTGTGAAGGAAACCAACTGAGGGTTCATCAGATGAGAAGCAGTAGAGAGGAAGAGAACATCAGATGAAAAGGAAGTCATCTGAAGTTTCAAACTCAACTGACTAAATACAAGGAAGACAACTGAGGGTTCAGTTTCAGAACCTCAGTTGTAGAACTCAAACAAGAAGATCAACAGCATGAAGTTCAAAGTCAGCTGAGAATTCAACGGTTCAGTCAGAACATCAGCTGAAGACCACTCAGATAAAGATCAAGATATTCAACCAACTAATCGAGGTTGACTGTCAGAAAGGTTTAAGATTTGAATTTCAAAAGGAAGTCACATGAGGGTTTGACCGTTCAGTCATTACCCCATCTGGCCCAACACAAGGCTGTCTCAGAAGGAAAGCAGAAGAGCACAGATGCCATATCGGGAAAGTCTGCAGAGATGAGAGACAAGCCATCGCTTTCAACGATCAGAGATCAACAGCTCCTCCAACGGCTAGTTGATACTCTCCGCCTCTAAATAGAGGCATTCTCTCATTCGAGAGGTATACGAGACAAGAGACAGAGAAGTGTAATCACAAGAGAAACAAGCGCAAGAAAAATCTGTAAAAATCACATTCTAAGAGCATCAGCAGCTGAGAGTTCAAGAGTAATAGAACATTAGTAGTTGAGGGTTCATAGAGTTATAATCTGTCTTAGATCTTAGTTTGAGTGTTTATTCGTTCAAGCCATAGATCCAGCTCTCTTTCGTGATCGAGCTGTAGTTGGAAAATCCACCCACATACACACCTTAAAAAGTGTTAGTTAGGATCATACTCTTCCTGTAATTGAGTATCTAGGTCGTCAAGTACCCGCAAACTTGACATAGGTTGTTAAGTACCCGCAAACTTAACTGTAAAGGTTGATAAGTACCCGTAAACTTATTGCAACGGTTGCACAGCCCGGGTAAGCTGTGTGGAACTGTCCAGAAGAACTTGGACTGAGGTGTGAGGATTCATATCTCCCCGTGGACGTAGGAGGGTTATCTCCGAACCATGTTAAATCCTGTGTGTCTGTGTTTATTTTATTCAGTTACTTATTTCATTGTTAACTGACCAAACTAACCGGCATACAATCTGCATATCTGCACTTTCTCAACTGTTTTGGTTATTGACCAACCGTGCTAAAAGCGTGAGTTGTTTTAACGAGTTTAATTTCCACCACATTCCGCACAGCACCACTCTTCCAGCTGAGGTTGTTTACTCAGCTGTGAGATTCCAACTGAGTCAATTTTACTCAGTTGAAGTATTTTTAAGTGTTAAGTTTTAAAATCCTAACTGGTGTATTCTCCCCCCCCCCCCCATACACCAGTAACTCGTTTTGGGACCATCATAGTAGCTGACGCGCTAAGTAGAAGGAGAAAGAAGGAAAATTCGGAAGGGACCGAATTAGGATTCTTCTAACCGATGAAGTCGAGTTGATTGAAGAATTTGCAAAGATGAGGATTGAAATAATTGTACCGTCAGCGACGGTAGACCAAATGATTGCTACCTTGGTAGTAATGCCTAACTTGAGAACCCGCATCATAGAAGGCCAGAGAAGAGACGAAGAATTGGAAAAGCTACGAAGGAAGATAAGAAGTGAAGAAGTTAAAGATTTCTCGGAGTCGAGCGATAATGCCTTGTTGTACCAAGGAAGAATTTGTGTGCCTAATGACGACAAATTGAGAAATGAAATAATGAGTGAAGCTCACGAAACCCCGTATACAGCTCATCCCGGCAGCACGAAGATGTACCAAGACTTAAGGAAACAGTTTTGGTAGAATGGAATGAAGATGGATGTGGCATTGTTCGTTGAGAGATGCCTAGCTTGCCAGCAAGTGAAGTCCTTACATCAAAGACCGTATGGACCTCTACAGTCGTTACCAGTCCCAGAGTGGAAGTAGGATGGAATTACAATGGATTTTGTAACGGGATTGCCAAGATCAAGGAAAGGAAATACAGTCGTATGGGTGGTAGTGGATAGGTTGACCAAGTCTGCTCATTTCATACCTATTCCACACACCTATGGATCAGCCAAGTTAGCTGAGATCTACATCAAGGAAATTGTGAAATTGCATGGAGTGCCGAAGACGATTACTTCTGATAGAGACTCGAAGTTCACAGCCTGTTTTTGGAAGAGCTTCCACAAAGAGTTGGGAACTCAGTTGCAATTCAGCACTGCTTATCATCCCCAAACCGATGGTCAGACCGAGCGAACGATTCAAATCCTCGAAGATATGTTGAGAGTTGTCCTGCTAGATAAAGGAGTTGAATGGAAGAAAGTCTTACCTCTTGTCGAATTCGCGTACAACAATAACTATCAGAATACGATAGGAATGGCCCCTTACGAAGCTCTTTACGGAAGAAAGTGTAGATCGCCGCTTTATTGGAATGAAGTGGGTGAAAGGAAAGTGATAGGGCCAGAAGCGATTGAAGAAATGATAGAATCTGTGCGCCATATCCGCGTGAAGATAAAAGAAGCTCAGAGTCGACAAAAGTCATATGCTGATAATTGAAGATCCAAGTTGGAATTTGCAGAATGAGATAAAGTATTTCTGAAGGTGTCCCCTTCGAGAGGAGTATATCGTTTTGGAGTTAAGGGAAAGTTTAAGCCTCGTTATATAGGACCGTACGAGATCCTTGAGAGGATTGGATCCGTATCTTATCGTTTAGTGTTCTTCATCTCTTACAAAAATATAAATATTTTTAGAAAAATCTCAATCAATTCATACATCCATATATAATACATAGAAGCATAATTCACCAACCAAATATCAAACCGATTCATTCCTTATCAAACTCTATCATCTTTATGCATTACAAGGATCAAATCAACATGCTCAAATCATCAAAACAAACACTTAGTCAATTTATCTCAAACTCTCAATCCTTAACATATTTCAAAACAAAGTGGGTCCGTTAATTCTCAATAAATTTTACAACGAACTCCTAGCATATATAACTACTAATCTACAATTAGTTTTCTCATATTATTTTTCTAATGAGAGTTATTCTCGATTGCTCGTCTCTTACAAAACAAGAAATGTTCTTAGAAAATTCCCAAACCTTCAAATTATAAACCTTAAGCACCTAGATTAACTAACATGCAAATCATTTGATAATATCATCAATGTAACTTGATCAAAAATCGTGTTCTTCATCTCTAACAAAAATATAAATATTTTTAGAAAAATCTCAATCAATTCATACATCCATATATTAATACATAGAAGCATAATTCACCAACCAAATATCAAAATCAAAGCTCAAATAAAAACCCCCAATTTATAAGTAATCGATTTCTTTCATTTTTGTCTTAGACCAGCTGACTCCTACTACTATTTTACAAATATATACACATATACATCATATATATAATTCAAAGATTAAAAACAAAAACCATTCCTGATCTTTATGTCACCACCTACCACAATGGATTTATATACATCCAATTTTGAGGATTGAAATTATTAACCATCATTTCCTGTTCCTCTCTTCTTCTTTTTTTAAAAGAAAAACTCGACCCATGCTTAAACTAGCAGACATAAGGCATCAAATTAAAAGAATTTTGACCAATTCTATAGAGGGCTGAAAAGGATTTTAATCGGATAAAGACATGGAGTGTAATCTTACCTTATCAAAAGTGGAATTGGAATGAAAATTGATTGGAGACAATTAAAAAGATAGGCAAGAACTGAACTTCAAACGTGAAGAAGCCCGGGGCATTACACTTTGATTCTCATACCTTGTTTATCTTTTCATGCTAGGAAAGGAAGTGAAATCCATCTCCTTGTCACTCATACCCATCGAGCTCACCCACAAGCCAAGGAGAAGTTGATTTAATTTTTAGGTATGGTTTTATTCATTTATTTCAAGATATGTATATGTATAAGTATGATGATAAAGAGAAAACATGCATGATTTACTTTATGCGTAGGCAAGCCTTAGGATCGATGATGATGAGATGATGATTAGCAAGAAGTTTAAAAACTAATCTAAGGTTTAACAGATGAAGAAATCAATATTTCTTAAAAAAACATGAAAATCGATCAATTAGAAAAAAAATAGAAAAAATGAGTTTTTGATGAATATTTGATGATTATTTGATGCTATGATGAAGATCTATGTTTATTATGATGATTTGAGTGATTTATATGCTTAGATGTAAAGATGAGAATTTTTATGGATTTTATTTCATTTATATCGATTTATTTGGAAAAAAATGAAGAAAATATGCTTAAATATTTATTTATGGATTTTATGATGTTTATGATAAACATGAGTATGATGAAGCATGAAAATATGATTAAGATGTGATTATAAGTCATTATATGAATTTTATGAATTTTATTGAAAAATTCGATATGTATGATTATTTGAAGAAAATAGGTTTTTGATGATTTTGATGAAATATGATGATATTGATGATGATGATGATGTTAAGATGTTAATGACGAATTTTTGAGTGAAGTTAGATGCATGAAAATTTAAGAATTAAGAGAATATGATTTTTATGATTTTTATTGAATTTGGAGATAAAAATCGATTAAAATGAGTATAATTATATATATGAGTATTTTTTATGTTCTTGAGTAAATAAGAAGATATGAAGATGTGTTCTTCATGTTCTTGAAGAAATTATGAAGATTTGAAGAAGATATAAAATATTTAAAAATTAATTATTTTGTTATTTTTATAAAAATCGAATATATATATATATATATATATATATATATTAAAATTATGAATTTCAATATATAATGATGAGATTAAAGAGTAAAAGAGATATTGAGCTTGATTGAGTCAATTGAGAAAAGAAATAAAATTCTATGGATTTTTCTTATGAAGAAAATCGAGTTATATATATATATATATATATATATATATATTAGATAAAAGAAAATAAGAAAGAAAAAAATAATGAAAGATGAAGTTATGAGTTAAATAAAACAAAGAAGGATATTTCTTTGTTAAGGATGTGAAAATTTTGATGATATAGTGAAGAAATGCATCAGTTTGAAGATAATGTTTAAAAGAAAATAGAATATTAATATTATTATTATTTTGAGAAATAAAGAAGAAATTAGAGTAAAGAAAATAAAATTTTCCATGGGAAGATGTCTTAGATGTCGAGTATACAAGTCTGTGATACCCCGAGCTTTTATATCTTTAGAGAGCGTATAAACTAACCGAGAAAGTTAAAAGATGAGATTTGTGGAATAAAAATTTTCTTTTCTAAATGAAGAGAAATGAGTAAAACGTCTGGAATGCTTTGTGTGTTTTGTGTGAATTTATCTGTTCAATTTCTTGAAATGATAATGTGACGTATATGTTGAGTTTATTTATATGAGAATGAGTACGAGATTAATTTCCAGAAAAACCCCGAAGAGTTTGTTAAATTGAAAAAGAATAATGTTGATCGCCGAGAAATTTCTTTGCACCGATGAACTTAGAATAGAGTTGAATTAAGATTTTTGAACCTAGAATTTCTTCTAATGTCATTGAGATAAGGTGAGAGCTTATCCGAGATAAATTGAGAAGAGTTACGAGGATTTATCCTTCAAAGGATTAATAAGCGGATTAATAAGCCGACTAATTTCTTTTAAGATTTAAAAGACTAAATGATCGGAATCGTTAATCTTTTAATAAAATGTAAATAAGGTTTGAGATGTTTTAGTGTCGGAAATGAGACGAGGAGAGATTAGACCCGTTTATAGCATAAATGTAATAATACGGATCGTTTTATCCGAAAAACCTTTACAACCGGGTAATTAATACCCGTAACGACACAACGAGGACAAGTGTCGTCATCTCTCTCTCCCTCTCACGCCACCTCACTACCTCTCTCCTATCTCTCTCCAATTTCCCATGCAATTTAATCATTATGTCTCACCACAATCTTAGCAATAGATTGCATGCAATAGCAATCACATCAATTCTCCATCAACTTTTAATCAATACCAAGTTCCAATACTAATTGCAATGATGTTTATTCCCTTTGTTGGACACAAATGCATGCACTCTTCCCTCTCTCTTTCGATATCTCTCTATAATTTAAAGAGAAAGAAATTCATTTCATTCATTCATCTACATCTAACACCAAAAAAAAGAAAACAAAACTCTCTCTCTCCCTACTCTCCCTCACTCTCGGCAAACACACACACACACCACACATACATTCAATTTTCTTCCATACAAGCCTAGTATTCAAGCTCAACATCCATGGAAATGAAGTGAAGATCATCATCCTCCATCTATTTCATCTATACCTTCAAGAAAAAAGTAAAAATTCATCAAGTTCTTGAAATGAAATTAAATAATCATCCCCCATTTTTCTTCATTTTTGGCTCTTAAGCCCTAAAGAAATGGATGATTAATTATTGTGTTATTCTTTTCTTTGAGGATTCAAGAAGAGTTCTTCCATAATATTCAAGCTCAAGTTTGAAGCCCTATCCCCTTCGATTCGATCCCAAGAAGCCAAGAGAGGAGATCCGTTTTTAATTTTCAAGTATGATAATTCATTTGATTAATTGCTGATGGTCCCGATATGAGTTACTAGTGTATGGGAGGGGAGGGGGGGAATACACCAGTTACGATTTTTAAACTTAACCCCCAAAAATAACTTCAACTGAGTAGAGTGGCTCAGTTGGAATCGCAACTGAGTAAAGAACACTCAGTTGGAAGTGTAGTGTTGTGCGGAATGTGGTGGAAATTAAACTCGTAAAACAACTCACGATTTTATGCACGGTTGGTCAAAAACCAAAACAGTTGAGAATGCAAGAAATAACTGAATAAAGAAAAACACAAGCACACAGAGAATTAACGTGGTTCGGAGATAACACTCCTATGTCCACGGGGAGTTGTGAGTCCACACAACTCTGTCCAAGTTAATCTGGACAAACCACTCAGCTTACGCGGGCTGAGCAATCGTTAAGGATAAGTTTGCGGGTACTTATCAACCTTACAGTTTAGTTTCCGGGTACTAAACAACCTATCTACTCAGTTGCGGAAAGAGTAGGATCCTAAACCTTTTCAGGTGAAAGTAAATGGGGTTCCAACAAAAAGCTCGAACAAGAAGTGAGCTATGATCTAACTCTCTACGAACTCTCACTAAGTGATGTTCTCAAGGTTCGATCTAAAGACACAAAAACTAACTCTAGAACTCTCAACAAGTGATGTTCTAGGAGATTAAATTCAGTTCAGCTTGTGAAGAATATTGCTCTTTCTTTCGCTCTCTGGTTTCTTCTCGCGTATATGTCTTCTCTATCTTTCGAATGAATGAATGCCTCTAGGAGAGTATCAACTAGCCGTTGGAGGAGCTGTTGATCTCTGATCTTTGAAAGCGATGGCTTGTCTCTCATTTCTGCAGACTTTCCCGATATGGCATCTGTGCTCATCTGCTTTCCATCTGAGATAGCCTTGCGTTGGGCCAAATGGGGTAATGACTAAACGGTCAAACCCTCACGTGACTTCCTTTTTGAAATTCAAATCTTAACAACAGACTTCCAACAAGGAGTGGTCAGTTAAGACTTTCGATCTTCAACTAACTTGTTCTTCAGCCGATGTTCTTATCTGACAACTAACAGTTGAACTCTCAGCTGACTTCATCTTCAAAGCTGTCGATCTTCTCGGTTGAGTTTTACAACTGATTTTCTGAAACTGAACACTCAGTTGTCTTCCCTGTATCTTATCAGTTGGGTTCGAACGCTCAGATGGCTTTCTTTCATCTGATGTTCTCTTCCCCTTTACTGCTTCTCATCTGATGAACGCTCAGTTGTTTTCCTAACAACTGATGTTATGTCTGAGTGATGCCATGTTGCCATCTTCAGCTGAAGACCTGTAAAGATAAAATCTTAACAATGCTCAAACAGCGAGCCTACCGACTAACATTAGGTTATGGCAACATCTACTCGGTTGGGGTCAGTTGGTTTTGGAATTCATCAAAACTCTTACTAATAAATTTCCCAACAATTTCCCCCTTTTTGATGATGCCAAAACCACTTACAACTTTAAACCACTACTGATCTAAACCTCACTAACTTATCTAAAATCTCAGCTGAAATTCTAGACAGTCTATAAGATAAAACATCAAAGGGTTAGCACAGTTATAACATGGTATTTAAAAGACTTTGCGATTCAGAGCTTGGACAATGAGGGATTGTTTATCAAGGTGAATCGAATATAACCGAGTAGTTTTCATTACAACTGATTGTTACAAAGATAAGCGCAAAAGCCAGAAATTACAACAGTTGCTTGAAAACTAACTCAGCTAAAATTGTAGCCCATACTTACTAAAGATTCTAACAAAAATCTCTCTCTTGGCAGGTGACTCCTTAGAAATGTCCACTCCATGCTCCTTGCAAACCTGCCTCGCCTCAGCTGCGATCTTCGTGCGGTTCGGGTTGCTTGAGTCTGGGAGAAGAGGAGGCCGATAAGTAACCCTCTTGGGAACTGGAACTGTGTTCAAGTCCAGGTTGGCGTCAATCATAGCCCGCCTGAATTGACTGAACATGCCAGGATCCCCTGAGTGTAACTCGGTCAGCGCTTTCCTCGGGTCATCAGTTGCGTAAACCTTCCTTTAGTAGAAGTCGTTCACAAACTCCTGCTTGAACAACTCCCACTCTTCATTCCACTCGGTCGGCATCCACTTGTCAACATGCCTAAACTGACTCTCGACCTTGGACTTTGCAGGCAACCTTTGTTGCTTCAACCGAGCTTTTGCCTTTGATTGAATTTTGTTGATGCGGCGTCGGCTACGGGAGGCAACGTTGCGGTCCAGGTTCTGGGACATCTTTTTCAGCTCATCCTCGAACTGGTTCACCCTCCTCGCCTGGCTGGCGGCAAACTTCCTGATCCAGCTCGGGTTCATATAATCCTTCTCCTCTACATCCATAGCCTTGGCAGCTGCAATGCACTCTTCGGTTGTTATCCCGTCGAGTTCAGAATCCAGCTCGGCTGCGATCTCGGCTATGGAGCTGTAGGAAACTCCAATCTTCTCTGCCTGCTCCAAGTCTTTAGACATTTCAGCTCCACCGACTTCGGTTGACTTGGGAGCAGTAGACTTCCTCTTCCTCAGCTGAGATTTGGATGATTGAACAGCTGGCACTCTTTGTTCTTGGGTCTCTTCTTCTTCCTGCGCCTCAACCTCCGTCTCCTTCTCTTTCCCCTTTTTGGCATCAGCAACAAGGCTTGCTACTGAACCGTCCAGAGAGTTGAGTTTATCCTCGGTTAGTTGAACACGGTTGAAGAGTTCATCGACCGCACACTCCAGCTCGATCTTCTTCGCCAGTTCGGAGTCCTGGCGCTCTTGTTCGGCCTTCTTCAAGACAGAGAGGTTGTCTATGACCTCTGTCTGAAAGGCAGCGAACTCAACCCAACGCGACTCGAACCTGGACTCCCATTCTGCATCCTGTGTCTGTTGGGACTTGGCAAGATTTGAGTCGGCCAAGGATTTGAAGATGTTGAGCTCCGACTTCAATCCCAACAGAGTTGTCTTCAACTCCGACACTTCTTGACTAGTGGAGGAGGAGAATTCATTCAGCTTGGTCTTCAGAGCAACATTCTCCTCCACCAGTTGTTGGTTCTTGAGTTCTTGTGCTTCCAACGCCCTCAGCTGGTCATCTTTTTGGTGCTGGAGGTTGGCAAGCAGTTCACTCCTTAGCTGGTTGACCCTCTCAGCTACCAGTTCGCAGATTTCTTTAGTTGATGGAGCATGCTGATCAGCTGGAGGGGCTTGAGCAGTCAGAGCTAGAGACTCAGCTGTGACCATGGCTTGTCTGTTGGCCAGGTACAGCTTCAGTGCTTCTTCTTCTTCTTTTGCTGCTGCGGCAACTGCATCGACATCCTCAAGGAAATCAGCTGATTTAACCAACATGCTGTCGAGAAAGTCGACGCACTCCTTTCCAGCTGTTTTCTTGGTGTTCGTCCCTTCAGCTCGACTCTGGTCCATCCGACGAGTGAGCAGCGCAATCTTATTGTTGTAAGCCACCTCTAAGTTGGAATAGTTGAAGTAGGCTCAGATGCGGAACTTATCAGACTTCAGCCTGTCCCAGCTCTGCACCCTGATCGTATCCTCTTTAACGTACTAATGGCTGAAGATCAGGTGGAACTGGTACAAGAGCTCGGTTCCCAGAGTGGCGAAGATGGGCATGTTGTGAGCCTCAGGGAACAAGCCTAGCAGCTTTTGAAAGCAGTATGCCACCCTTCCTTCGTGCTCCTGCGCAACTGCCTGAAGGTCCTTCGCTTCATTTATTGGGGAAGGGGTAAGATTATATGGTTGAGGTTCAAGAGGTTCATCGATGTTGGCCAAAGAGTCGGTCGCAACATCGGCATCGAGCTGAGAGCTCGGAATTTGGGATTCGGTTGGGAGAGTGGTTTCAATGGTTTCCTCAACATCGGCCGAAGGAGTGGTCACGATGTTGGCATCGAGCAGAGTGCTCGGAATATCTGGTTGAGGAAGGGTAGAAAGAGCAAGAGGCTCTGGGGGCAGTACGACATTATCTCCTGCCGTGGGGAAGGTGGTAACATCTTCAACGTCCTCAGATGAGGAGGATGCATCCGACGTCTTGTCTGTCTCCATTCCCTCAACATCATCAGCTCCGGGGGCTCGAGGGACGATCTCGAACGAGGCAGCCTCAGCTGAGCGGCTGGATTCGGAAGGCTCCTCAGTAGGTGTCGACTCAACCGGTGCCTCCTCCTCAGCTGGAGCTTGCTCCTCAGCTGGCTCCTCAGCTGGTACCTCAACTGGCTCATCAGCTGACTCATCAGCTGGCACCTCAGTTGGCTCATCAGCTGTTACATCAGCTGCCTTCTTGGTCGACTTCTTGAACCGTACCCTTAGCTTTTTCTGGGCAGGTTCCTCAGTTGACTCTTTCTCTGACTCAGCACATCGGCGTGCAACTTTGGACTTGGCGGGGTGAGCAGCGGTTGGTTCCCCCTCAGCTGTTGACTCAGCTGTCTTTCCAGACTCCCTCTTTTCCTTAGGAGTGTAGACACTCTTGAGCACCTCCTGTGCTTTCTTGGCTGTCGGGAACAACAGCAGCTTCTTCAACGGCGTCTCCTCACAATCTTCCCAGACCATGTTGCGGTCCTTGGTTGCGAGCAAGATGAGGGCAGAGATCTTGTAGCCGAAGTTGAGTGTCCCCTTTACACTCAACAGCTTCTCTCCAGACTTGGTTGTTGTCTCGGAGATCTTTGACTTCTCCACCATCAACTGGTTCAAGAAATATTGGAACCAGTTGATCTGGTGTTAGTGCTCCAAGGCAACCAACTGCTTCAATTTGGGTCGGCTGATGTCGCCGAATGCGCCACTGTAACCGAACACCACCTTCGACACAACATCGAACAGCAGGTGATGTTCTGGCTTCAGCTTCGTCCGTTGCATGTTGCTCCTTAACCTCTCCATCTCGATCAGAGCATCCTGCAGAAACTCATCCGCCTGCTCGTCGGTAATATTCTCCAGGAACTCGGTGGCGGTGTGGTTGATGGGAATGATGTACCGGAGGACATCGAAAACATCGATGGGGAAGGAGACACGACGTATGGTCCTGGCCGGAACATCTCTTTGTCGGCAGGACACCTCCGTAGATACTCCCTCTGTACTGCCAAGGGGGCGGTTGAGGTTGACGTAGAATTCCCCGACTTGTCACCTGAGCAAGTGGGAGGGGCAAAGCTTGGCCCATTCGAGAAGGTCATTCTCTCTGAGTGTGTTGGCGAGCGGGGCCAAGACCGGCGACTCCAGATCCTCGTCGGAGAGGATTTGCTCGAAGTGTATCTTCGATACTAGCATTTCGAACGATTCTTCATAAGTGGTAGGGACTAGGGATAGTCCGGATGAAGCCATTCTCTTACTTTTTGGTGCCATTTATGATCACTGCAAAGGGAATATATAGAAGAAAGGAAAGAAAATCTTTTGCAGAAAAGGGTTAGGCAAAAACTGTGAGGACGATGAACAGGTAAATCAGATATGCACGAATGAGGAAAGTAGGAGATTTCTTTCTGATTTTTCACCTTATATAGGTCTTTGACTCGGATGAAATCGACGGCTGGGGTTAAATGGCGCAAACCCATCAATGGCTGAGATTACGCGACTGTTGACTATCTTTGACTTGATGTTTTGATCCGAGTTCCAACCAGCGCGTGAGAAGGTGTACAGTTTATCTTGTCAGCCCAGTCGCACTATAAAGTAGGCTATGGATGTTCAGCCGTACTTTACAATTAATGCGACATGATGGCTATTTTTAATGTAACTGACTAGTTCAGGAATGTTTGAATTTATTTCAAACATTCTCATTTAAGAACATATCACCTTCAGCCATAAATGTTACCTGCCAGCTGATGTCGAAATCAGCTGAGTTCCCATGTTGCAGCATACCATCAGCTGAATCGAGTTCGTCTGTTCAGCTGACGTCTGATTCCTTCGGTTGGCAATCTGTATCTGATCGGCATACCATCAGCTGACTCAAGTTCGTCTGTTTAGCTGACGTCTGATGTCATCAGTTGGCGATCCGCATCTGAGATTCCCCCTTCATCTGAGCTTTCCCCTCAGATGGATATCTATCTTTGTTCCCCAGTTGACTCCTCATCTGATGGATCCAACAGTCCAAGGAGGTCACATAGCATCTTGAACCGTGCTTCAGCTAGAGGTTTGGTGAAGATATCAGCTCTCTGAATCTCAGTTGGAATCTTCTCCATGGATACATCCTTCTTCTCAATATGATCTCGGATAAAATGATGACGGATGTCGATATGCTTTGTCCGAGAGTGGTGAACAGGATTCAAAGAGATAGCTATGGCACTCGAGCTATCACAATGAATGGGAACCTGTCCAGTTACGACTTCATAATCTCTCAGTTGTTGCTTTAGCCATAACACTTGCATGCAACAGCTTCCGGCAGCCATATACTCTGATTCGGTTGTAGAAGTGGCAACACATGCTTGTTTCTTGGAGAACCATGAAACCAGCTTGCTTCCCATGAACTGACAGTGTCCAAATGTGGACTTCCTATCCAACCGATCTCCTGCTAGATCTGTATTTGAGTATCCGATCAGTTGGATATTGTCGTCAGTTGGATACCACAATCCAACATTAACAGTTCCCTTCAGATACTTGATGATGTTCTTTGCTGCCAACATGTGTGCTTCCCTCGGTTGAACTTGGAACCGGGCACACACTCCAACTGCATATGATATGTCTGGCCGGCTGGCAGTCAGATATAGCAAAGAACCAATGATCCCTCTATACTTACTAGCATCTACGAGCGTTCCTTCAGTTCCAGGTTCAATCTTCCAGTTAGTATTCATTGGGATCCTTGTGGTCTTACTTGTCTGCAATCCGAACTTGGTGATGAGCTCCTTTGTATACTTGGATTGATTGATGAAAATCCCTTCTGGCGACTGCTTCACTTGTAATCCAAGGAAATAATTCATCTCGCCCATCATTGACATCTCGAACTTCTCCTTCATGAGGTTTGAAAATTTTTCACACAGTTCCTCCGACTTAGATCCGAATATGATGTCGTCAACATAGATTCGCACAACAAGAATGTCATCTCCAACTTTGATGGTGAACAGGGTTTTGTCAACTGACCCTCGTTTGAAACCCGAGTTCAGAAGAAAACCACAAAGAGTGTCATACCAAGCCCTTGGCGCTTGCTTTAGTCCATAGATAGTTTTCTTCAACTTGTACATCTTCCATCTCCAGTCTAAAAGCCAGGAGGCTGTTCAACATATACATCTTCCTTGATATCTCCGTTGAGGAATGCACACTTCACATCCATCTGATACACCTTGAACTTGTGATGTGCGGCATAAGCAAGAAAGATTCGGATGACTTCCAGCCTTGCAACCGGTGCGAAGGAGTCCTCGAAATCGATTCCTTCTTGTTGGCAATATCCTTGAGCTACCAACCTTGCCTTATTCCTCACTATGAATCCAATGGCGTCTCTCTTGTTTTTGAAAATCCACTTCAATCCAATCACCTTGACACCATTTGGTCTTTCTACCAACTCCCATACATAGTTGCGTAGAAACTCATTCAGTTCTTCTTGCATGGCTGTTGTCCAGTGAACACAGTTGAGAGCTTCCACAACGTTCTTCGGTTCTGGCACATCAGCTACAAAGCAAGAAATCATGGCAACATCTCCAGCTTGCTCGAACTCCTCTAGAACTGCCAACTCCTCAGCATATTGGGCATAAGTGTTGGAATCTTCCTCGGTTGAATCCTGAGTCGCAACTCTGCTTCTTGTACGAACACCTTCGGTTGGATCTCCGATGATGTTGTCAGTGGAATGAACTTCATACCATCTTCGGTTGTGTCTTCCTTCTTCTTCCAACTGTGACTATTCCGTGATCTGAGTTGGAGTCTTCAGAGCTGGTGATTGATCAGCTGTTGAGTCTGGATACTCAACATTGACAGTATTTTGAACCGGACTTGGTTGAGCTTCGGATGCTGATGCAGTTGGAGGGGCATCAGCTGGAGTTCCCCCTTGAGATGAGCTGGGGTCCTCGCATTCATCTTCAGAGGAGTATGGATTCTCATTCTCGGTTGCCCATACCAGTGGTTCAGCTAGATTCTTTTCCCTTAGAGCTTGTGATCTGGTGAGAACAGGTGGAACTTGTGGATTGCCCTGTTGTCCTTTAGCCTGTTCCCTGCACTCAAAAGTAGATTCATCAAAACTAACATGAGGTGTTATCTCCACAACACGAGAGCTATTGTTGAAAACTCTATAAGCCTTGATCCGAGCGGCATGTCCGAGAAATATGCCTTTCGAAGCTTTGGCATCAAAAGTTTTCAACTGAGTCTTCCCATTGTTGTGAATATAACACTTAGAACCAAATACGCGAAAATAAGAAATATCTGGCTTCCTGCGTCTCCATAGCTCGTATGGTGTCTTTCCCAACCGCTTGGTCATAAGAGACCGGTTCTGAGTGTAGCATGCAGTGTTGATAGCCTCAGCCTAAAATCTCTTTGGCAGAGCTGAGCTGGTTAACATGGATGTAGCTGCATCCTTTAGCGTTCTGTTCCTTCGCTCAGCTACTCCATTCTGTTGCGGAGTACGCGCGGCTGATGTTTGATGGGTAATTCCATGCTTCTCGCAGTACTCGATGATGGTTTCATTTAGAAATTCAGTTTCTCGATCTGATCGGATAGAAATGATCTTCATCTCTTGTTGGTTTGATATCCGATCCATCAGCTTGGGTAGCTCATCTCGGGTTTCACTCTTGTGGCGCATGAAGATGGTCCACGTATATCTTGAGTAGTCATCAGTTACAACCAGGGTGTACTCGTTCCCGTTCATGCTCTTTGGTGTAACTGGCCCGAAGAGATCCATATGGATCAGCTGTAACACTCGGTTGGTTGAGGGAGTCGACTTCAACCGGAAGGAGGATCTAGCGAGCTTTCCCAACTGGCATGCACTGCAGATATGTGATGTTGAAAACAGTTGGTTTGGAATGCCTCTTGCATGTTCTTGTCTGGCAAGTCGGTTCATAGTCTTGAAGTTCAGATGGTTGAGCCTTTTGTGCCACAGCCAGTTCACATCTGAACTGCTCTTTGATAACAGGCAGGTGTCAGGGAGGCTGCTGTTCCAGTCAGCATAGTAGACGTTCCCGGTTGGCAATCGATTTCCCAACAATATGACCTGCTTTGATCCGACATTTTTAACCCTGCAACCCTGTGCATCAAACTTGACAGAGAAACCATTATCACAGAATTGGCTGATGGAGAGCAAGTTATGCTTCAATCCATCAACATAAGAAACATTAGAGATTGAAACATGATTGGTTTCAAGTGTACCGTAACTTCTGGTGTAACCTTTTGAGTTGTCACCAAAGGTAACTGATGGACCTTCTTTCTCCACGAAACTTCCAAGCAAATCCTTCAGATTCGTCCTGTGTTTCGAGCATCCACTGTCCATCACCCACATTGTAGCAGACGCTTTATTCTTCCTCAGCTGTTTCTCCTGTACCTGCAAAGAGAAACTCGCTTAGGTCCCCAATTTCAGTTGGGTCCTGGAGGGTTAGAACCAGTTCCCCCTGGAATTGTGCGTCGCTTTTCCCTGTATACTCGGATGGATTTATCATTCGAGATCACTTTTCCTTCATCATCAACTATAACAACATCTCGGTTATCCTTAGGCTTGTTGTTAGTAGTGATGTTCTGTTTCTTGGGAGGAGTTGAATTTCTCCCATTCTGATCTTTCGGAGGAGAGGCTTTCCCCCTGTTTTGATGGCGATTCTTATCCTGTTGAATTTGTCTGTGAGGTCGGACGTCATGTTGGAATTTTTGTAACTGATTCTGATTCCAACTCCCTGAGTATTGTCTGTAGCTGTTCATGCCCTATTGGTGATTCATATTATGGCATGAATATCTCCAGTTGTTCGACCTGTTCCTCATAGGTTGACTCGGTTGGAACCTTTGGTTGAACTGATGTTGGAACCGCTGTTGAGTCAGATGATTGAACCCTTGTCGGTTCTGTGGTCGGTTCCATTCTTTCTGATATTGACTCTGAGGTTGATGCAGAGGTCGGTTCTGATTCTGAGTTCGGTTGTGATTATGCCTTCAACGCCTCTGATTCCTCTTCTGACTTTTGGAACATTTCCCCTCGGTTGATACCCCAACCGATGGAACATTCTGTCCTTCATCTACTGTTCATTTTCCCTTCTCAGTTCTGGTTGCCTTGGTCGGTTGAGCTTGCTGAGAGGTCGAGATTGAATTACTTTGTGGTGACTCTGGTTCCACTGTGTTAGGTTCGACAACCTTGACCTCAACAGCTTTGATGAAGGTTGCTGGAGGAATTCCACGATCTTTAATCACATCATAACCAAGTCCTGACACGTCATCCATCTGTCTGCTGTAACTGATAAGATTCTCTATGATCTTGGATGACTGATACAGCTTGATTAGATTATCCTTCTCAGTTTGCAACTCCTTGAGGAGGACAGTTATCTGCTCGGTTTGTCCATCTGACTTCTTTATCAGCTGGTCAATCTAAGCCTCTTGATTTTTCAACTGATCTTGCTGCTCCTTGATCTGCTTCGTCAACTCCTCATCAATTGGAGCCTTAGCCTCGTTCAGTTGACTCTTGAGATTCTCAATCTCCTCGGTTTGGCTCTTGATCAGATCGTCCTTTTCGGTTAAGGAATCTTCAAGTTTGGCGAACTGAGCTTGAAGACTCTTAAACTCAACCGATTGGTGATGCAGTTCCTCACTGAGTTCTTGAAAGTCACTCCAGGAGGGTTCCAACTCTTCGTCCAGAGATTCCTGCATGTTAGAGGTATTGAAAGAATTTAACTTAGCAAGATTAGAGTGTACCTCAGTATCCTCTTGGTCGGTTCCAAGTGCCATGAGGCATTGATCCTGACTGATGGTGTTGTTGGTAGAAGTCAGCTCATCCTCATCTTCAGTGTCAGTGAAGATGTCCATGTCGTCAGCTGCTTCTTCCGCTACCATGGCCTTGTTCTTTCCAGCTTGCTTGGCCCTCATCGCTTCTCTCTCTTTCTTTGAGAGGTCTGGACAGTCAGCTTTGAAGTGTCCCTCCTTGCCACATTCAAAGCAGCCGTTGGTGACAGGCTTTGAACTGTCTCGAGTTCGGTTTGATTTGTAGAATCGTTTGTATTTCCCGAACCGAGTGTCCATGTCGGCTAGTTTCTTTGACAGGGCTGCAATGTTCTGTTGCAGTTCCTCTCTGCTTGGCTCCTTTGCAGTTGTGTTAGCTGATCTGGTCGGCCTCGATGTTCTTGATTTGGAGTAGTCAGCTCGAAGAGCAACTGACTTTGAAGCTGAACCAACATCCTCAAGTCGACTCGTCTGAACCGAGGACTGATATCTTCTTCGGTTCACCTTATACTCATTTCCCTTTAAGATTAAGAACAATCTTTCAGTTTCCATTTCACCAAGGTCAGCTCGGCTCTCATGGATATTGGTGAAAGTATCCCACTCAGCCGGTAGAGCTAGCAACACTTTGAGATTGATTTCTCTTAGTGTGTATTTTCCTCTTCGGATGGACTGGATTCTTCTGAGGATGTCCATAAATCGGAGCTCTAGCTGATCAATTGTTTCATCTGTCTTTAGACAAAAGTTGTCGAAGTCTTGGCAAGCATGTGAGAACTTGTTCTCCTTCGTCTCATCGCTTCCTTCACTCAGCGATGCCAGGATATCCCACATTTCTTTGGCAGTCTCACACTCTTCAATCCAAGGGAGATAATCTTGTCCAACAGTGGACATAATCATGCTTTGAGCCCAGATATCCAACTGGCTCACCTTGGCTTCCTCTGGAGTGTAGTCTTCCGACTGCTTCTCCACAAACTCCACAACTGTATCCCCATCATTGGGATTTGTAGGAGTGCGAGCTATTCTTTCTTTGATGATGATCGGTCCGGAAGAGAGTACTTGTTGCATCCTATGATGCTTCGACAGTAAGATCTTCTTCATCCGTGTCCTCCAGGATGTATAATTTACTACCGAGAACATGACAACTATCTTGTCTTTGACGTCCATCTGCACACAACAAAAGAACAAATATGCAAGCAAATATGCACTAGCGTGAAAAATAGATCTGTTCAGTTGACCACTGAAGAAACTTTCTCGAATTCACACCTTGTGAAACAGAGTCAGTAGTCTTTTGAACCACTGCTCTGATACCACTTGATGGTCCCGATACGAGTTACTGGTGTATGGGGGGGATACACCAGTTACGATTTTCAAACTTAACCCCCAAAAATAACTTCAACTGAGTAGAGCAGCTCAGTTGGAATCGCAACTGAGTAAAGAATACTCAGTTGGAAGTGTAGTGTTGTGCGGAATGTGGTGGAAATTAAACTCGTAAAACAACTCACGCTTTTATGCACGGTTGGTCAAAAACCAAAACAGTTTAGAATGCAAGAAATAACTGAATAAAGAAAAACACAAGCACACAGAGAATTAACGTGGTTCGGAGATAACACTCCTACGTCCACGGGGAGTTGTGAGTCCACACAACTCTGGCCAAGTTCTTCTGGACAAACCACTTAGCTTACGCGGGCTGAGCAACCATTAAGGATAAGTTTGCGGGTACTTATCAACCTTACAGTTTAGTTTCCGGGTACTAAACAACCTATCTACTCAATTGCGGGAAGAGTAGGATCCTAAACCTTTTCAGGTGAAAGTAAATGGGGTTCCAACAAAAAGCTCGAACGAGAAGTGAGCTATGATCTAACTCTTTACGAACTCTCACTAAGTGATGTTCTCAAGGTTCGATCTAAAGACACAAAAACTAACTAACTCTAGAACTCTCAACAAGTGATGTTCTAGGAGATTAAATTCAGTTCAGCTTGTGAAGAATATTGCTCTTTCTTTCGCTCTCTGGTTTCTTCTCGAGTATATGTCTTCTCTATCTTTCGAATGAATGAATGCCTCTATTTATAGACGGAGAGTATCAACTAGCCGTTGGAGGAGCTGTTGATCTCTGATCTTTGAAAGCGATGGCTTGTCTCTCATTTCTGCAGACTTTCCCGATATGGCATCTGTGCTCATCTGCTTTCCATCTGAGATAGCCTTGTGTTGGGCCAAATGGGGTAATGACTGAACGGTCAAACCCTCACGTGACTTCCTTTTTGAAATTCAAATCTTAACAACAGACTTCCAACAAGGAGTGGTCGGTTAAGACTTTCGATCTTCAACTAACTTGTTCTTCAGCCGATGTTCTTATCTGACAACTAACAGTTGAACTCTCAGCTGACTTTATCTTCAAAGCTGTTGATCTTCTCGGTTGAGTTCTACAACTGATGTTCTGAAACTGAACACTCAGTTGTCTTCCTTGTATCTGATCAGTTGGGTTCGAACGCTCAGATGGCTTTCTTTCATCTGATGTTCTCTTCCCCTTTACTGCTTCTCATCTGATGAACGCTCAGTTGTTTTCCTAACAACTGATGTTCTGTCCGAGTGATGCCATGTTGACATCTTCAGCTGGAGACCTGTAAAGATAAAATCTTAACAATGTTCAAACAGCGAGCCTACCTACTAACATTAGGTTATGGCAACATCTACTCGGTTGGGGTCACTTGGTTATGGAATTCATCAGAACTCTTACTAATAAATTTCCCAACAATTGTATATATGTATATCTCTAAGCTCTAAAAGAAAGAAAACATGCATGCATGGTATTTAATTATGTTTAGGAAAACTTAGGCTATCGATGTGAGAATTAAGTGAGAAGAAATCGTTAGAAGAATCGAACACTAGGATTTAATCGGTGAATTAAGAGAAGAAAAAGAAATTAAATCCCTAAAAAAAATGGTTAATACCGAAAATAATAGAGGAAAAATAGGAAAATGTGAATTTCTTGAGTTATTGTTATTTTGATACTTGATTTATGATTTTATTCATATTGTGAATGAATATATATGCATGAAAAATTGAAAAATAAAATGCCCTAAAAAGGGTGTAAATGCCATGTGTTTTGAGAAGGAAAGAAGGAATTATTTTGTTGATTTTGTTGATGATTTGAGTGATGTTTTGATCATGAAATTATTAAGTGACAAGTTGATGTAATCACATATGTTGTTAAGTATAAGAAAAACAAGTTGCATGTTAAGTTTTTGAAGGAAACAATTTGTGATAATATAGAAGATTTCGTTTTTGATGATAGATTGTGTATTAAAATGTTAGTTGAATCTTAGATGGAAATAAGATCTTTTGTATCAAAAAGAATGAAGTTAAAAAGCTATTGAAAAGTTAAGAATTGAAAAATGCATAAAAAGATGTATCTAATAAGTATTCTTGTAATAAAACTTGAAGATTTGAATTTTTAATAAACTAAATCAAAAAGAAATTTAACTAATAAGATAAACTAGTTTTTATAAAAATATTTATTGAATAATAAAGAAAATTGTTAAGTAAGAAGTTAGTTTTAAGTTAAGGACAAAGAAGAAGAATGTAAATAAATAAACAAGAAGTCGACTGAGTTAAAAAGGATTAATTAATAAGAAATGAAAAGAAGTTTTAATTAAATCGAGAAGAAGATGCTAGACGAGTTAAGTTAAATACTCGTATAGTTTAACCAAAATAATAATGGAATAAAGTTCAAGTAATGGTTTTGAAAGAAATTAATTAAAGTTAATTATTTAAGTAAGTTGTTTTCAAACCGTGCGAATTAAAAATAAACCGAGAAGAATTGTCGAGTTAATAATTAGAAAAATAATAGTCGAGTTAAGAAATGAGAGTCGAGTTAGAAATGGAAAGGAAATTCCAATTTCATAAGAGTTGATTAATAATTAAAAAGAATTTGTATTAATTGAGTAAAAGTTTGTAAAATACTTCATAAGATAACGAAGTTAGAAACAACCGTTGTCTATAAACCGAGTAAAGATAAAGTATGTTGTTTGAGTTTTATGAAAAGAAATGCATATTCGAATTAAGTTCTAATGTATAATTGAATAAATGTTAATGTGTCTTGAAATGTGTTTGATTTATTTGGATTTGTTATGTAATTGAATAAGTGTTTAAGTGCGTGATATTAATTATGATGTGAAGAATTACTAAATTATTTGTATGCAAGATGATTGAGCTATTGATTTATTAAATCGAGAATTGATTAAGTCTTTGAAAGAAAACTCAAGTAATGGAATGTAGATAGACGACGTTTCATATTTAAAGCAAGAAGTGTTAAGACGTTGGTTTGTAATATTAACCAATCATCGAGTAGAATTAATGGTTTAAAGTCGAGAACGCGAGATCCTTTAGAAAAGTTAAAGCGTAGAGAGAATCAACTTAAGTAGAAGTCCTTCAGTTGAGTCCAACGCCTTTTAGTCTGTCGAACTGTGAAGGATCGAGCCGGACGGATCGTTAAGCAAGGACAAATAGCCCTTAAACCGCCTAGCTAGAATCTTCGGAAGTCAGGTGGCCTTTTCTGAACCAAAACTGCCGATGAATATATTTATGCTATTGAGTATTATTACTATGATTTTTAAATGCGATTGACTTGCCGTTTTCATTGAAGTTTGGTATGTGTTATCATCTGTTTAGTTGAGATGTTATTATCCTGTGAAAGGCAGAAAACCCACGTGTGGTATGTTAAATGTTGAGGTGACTGTGAGCCTTGCTTCGGTTAGGCCGGTTACAGTGTTCGAGAAGGAGGCCTACTTCTCGGCACAGTAAGATTAATTGTGACAGATGATGCATACTATTGATATATGTTATGTTTGACTGCGCAGTCTATTTAAAAGAAAATGTTTTTAACATGCACAAGTAAAACTGTTTTAAGTTGTTTAAGTACTTGTGATGTTCGGCAAGGCAAGTTCAATTGTTATAGCTTTTAAAAGCATCTTTATCCAAATGTTTTGGCTTGTGTTCACTGAGTACGAAGTACTCAGCCCTGCGTGTATTTCTAAACGTGCAGGTTGACTGGATGGCGATGGCATGGACGCTTGGTGGTGTGGTGTTTCTTTTGGTTGAGTCGAGTCGAATGTCGGACTGGCATTTGCATGTCTTCATACGTGCAAATGTTGGGTTTTGATGCAAGTTTCCGCTGCAACTCTTTTGAACTGATGTCTGTTGATACACTTTGATACCTATTTTGCTTCCGAGCGTTGGGCTCGTTGACTTTAAATGTTTTGCTGAATCTGGTTCTCATTGACTTGATATACTTTTTGTATTCTCGTATTTGTTGAAATCTTATCCCCGTCAGCATGAAATACTTATCATATTCTTGTTATATGTGATTTTGAAATGCTCGGTTATTACTTCATTATGTTTTTGAAAACCCTATTCGATTGCCTTGCTCTTCATTAATGTTTTCCCCGAGCATGTTCCCCTTATTTGAGTTGATTGTTAGTTGATTAGGTTGTGTTATTGTTCGTAAGTTGCACCTCGAGAGTCGGGGTGTGACAAAGTCAAAGAGGTGAATTACTCGTATTTGAGTTCGTTTATGATAAATGAAAAAATAAATTAAGAAATATTATTGAAGAAATAATAATAAAACTAAAATATTCAAATAATAGAATATTTCTTGAAAAATGGAAAGTATTAAATAATATGAGTTATAAGTCGATGCTTATATTCTTAAGTATGCTTTGATGTTTAAAGTGATGCTATGAAATGTTAAGTAAATGAAGAAGAGTTATAGAAGTTGAAACACGAGCATGTATACGTGATATATGAGTAAAACGAGATTTCTAAGTTATAAATATTTGAATGTTAAATTCTTGATGATGTATGATGTGTTAAGTGATTTGATGATGATGTTTGAGTAGAAATAAGCAAGTTTGCTTTTTGAATCATTTAAAAAGGAGTTAAGACGTAGAAGTTATCGAGCGATGAAATTTTGAAATAAAAGACGAGTGATTATTTAATAAAAATGGAAATTGAAGTTTTTAAATAAAGAAAAAGATTAGATGATGATTATTGGATGTTGAGTATTGAGTTGAGAAGTATATACGAATATGAGTTCGTATTTTGAGAAAATGACGACGTATTTTAGAGTCGTGAAATATTAAATAATAATTTGAATATTAAATTCAAAATAATAATTATTATTTGAATTATTATTAAACGAAATTATTTTCGTTAAAAGTTTAAAGTTATAAAAGGATAAGAGTCGAGCAATAATTAGTTATCACTTAACTGTGTTAGAAATATAAATTATTTCTGAGTTTTAATACCTGATTGAAATTATGTGATTAAGTGGAATTTCCTTAATCCACTTATCTGTGAAATAAATCATTTATTTGAAGTAAATGCTCGATTATCAAAGTGAATGTTTGATCATTGATATAAGTGTTCGATTATTGAGATGGATTGTCACAAACCCAAATCTCGAGTGACGACAGAAGCCGGGGTGCAACTGGGATTGGATTAAAGAAGCGGGGAAGAAAGGGGATGAAAGAATAGACATACATACATAACAACTTATCTTCTATGAACAAGACTTTATTGAAGAAAGGAGAGAGTTAATCTAGAAAGATTACTCGACAAAGTACTTCAAAAGCTTCTAAGTTATATTACAGAACTTAGACTACAGTGATTATTACACAACATCAAAAGAGTTTAGAGTTGTGTGTGTGTGTTAGCCTAGTGGTAGTGAGGTTAATGCCCGGGCCAAAGGTCACGGGTTCGAGTCCTCCATCATGCGGTATTTAAATTTCCTTGTAATATTGTTCAAAAAAAAAAAAAAGAGTTTATAGTCTAGCAGCGGAATTGTGAACTATATACAAAAGTCTTCCTTAACTCGACTCTAACTCAACCGTCTCCACTTCCGTCGCTTCAACCTGCACATTTAGAAAACATATGCAGGGCTAAGTACGATAGTATTTAGTGGACACGTTGCCGAAAACATAATCATAAGTATAGATAATTAGGCATTTCATTTCTGTAGCACATCGGGGTTTTTCATTAAAGGCCCGTGTCTACTAAACATTTTCTTTCTCTTTTTCATAAATTAGCTTGCAAGCATTTTTCATAGATGTTACGTTCAAATCTTGACCAGTCATAATTCACCGTGGCTGGCTACCCCTCAACAGGATACCACATACACCGCAGGCTACAAGTGCACTAACTTTGGAAAGCCCCTTTTGACTAACTCAAAGCCGATCGTTAGTTAACCCCTTTTGATTAACTCATAAGGTACAAGAGAACTCACATAAAACACAAAACAGTTCATGCCATGATTATCACTTTGAAAACATGATTATCAAAGCGATAAAGAAAAGGGTTTTCGAGCATTGCTCGTTTTATTTGATATATAGGAAAGCCCACCTTATAGATTACAGAACAAAGATACGTGCTTCCGTCTTCTGTTCTTCCGTCCTAACCTTGGTGTCGAATTCCTCCTTCATCATAAAAATCATACTTTAAAGCTCGATCGCAATCGATAAACGAATACGAAAAATCGGATTAAGTTTTTATTCTTTAGACGTTTTAGGCATTTGCACGTTAACTAAACTCTTTTAGTTAAAAAGAAACGAGACACGAATGCATCTCGTTTGACGCTCAATCAGTTCTGTACTCGACACTTTAGGTCGGTAGAAAGAAGGTAGTCGATAACTTGAAACGACTTAAAAGATCGAAAGAGTTCAAGTTGAGAAGAATTCAACTTAAGAAAAATAGCTTTGAACATTCACTGCACGAGGTCAGTAAGTCTGCCCAGAATAGGGGATTTCGAAACAGGGGTCATGCCCTGTACCAAAAGATAGCCTCGGATGTCTAGTTTACTCTCCAATTCGCAGATCTTGATTCTGATAAACGAGGTAGGAGATATTGCAGTTTCCGTGAAGGGTCGCCAAAACTGCCGAGTGAAAACCCTAAGCTCGATAAAATTCGTCGCACGTTTTTTCTAAGTTCGTTCTATGTTATCGAACCTAAATTCTCACGAATTTACTGACTCAATACAGTCTACTTGTGTCATTATACGTGATAGATCCCTTTTCATTTCCCGTTTAAAAAACACGACGTTTAAAGCATCGTCTCATTAACTACGCAATTACTATACCAAATCAAGTTCAACTTCTCGTCTCTACTTCTCGTTATAACTATAACTCATCTTTTCAAAACTCGGACGAACATGTCGTCAACTACAAACTCGTTCATTAATCATTAATAATCATTAATATCCAATTAGAATCATTAATCAACTTTTCTATCATTACTTATTCTCGTCGCTTCGTCTCTTACCAAATTTCAAACGTTATTAGAATTCAATCAAATTTTACCACTGTCACAGTCCCAAATCCTGAGGGACGGCAGAAGCCGGGGTGCGACTGGGGTTGGATTAAAGAAGCGGGGAAGAAGGGGGCTAACTGACTAAACATACATAAAAGACAACATACATTCAATGAACAAGACTTTACTAATATAAAGGAAGAGTTAATCGCGAAGGATTACTCGACAAAAGTACACGAAAGTATCTAAGTTCACGATTACAGATTTACACTACAGTGATTTGTTCAAAAAGTACATAATCTCAAAAGACTAGAGTTTTGCAGCGGAAGTAAGTCATAAACTAAAGCAATCCTACTTCTCAACTCAACTTCAACCACCGCCGCTCTCGTCGCTTCAACCTGCACATTTAGAAAAGACATGCAGGGCTAAGTACGAAGGTACTTAGTGGGCACGATGCCGAAAACATAACATAAGTATAGATAAATATGGCATTTCATAATTTGTAGCACATCGGGGTTTTATTTGAAATTAGCCCGTGTCTACTAAACATTTTCTGACTGATTTTCACAATTTACTCGGCCGAGCATTTTCTAGTATGCTATGTTCAATCTTGACCAATTCTCATTCACCGTGGCTGGTACCCCTCAACAGGATATCACATACACCACAGGTTACAAAGTGCACTAACTCTGGAAAGCACTTAGCAGCTAACTCAGAGCCGATCGTTAGTTAACCTAGTTAGATTAACTCTAAATCTGGAAAACACGAATGTTAACTCAGATAGGTACAAGAGAACTCACATAAAACATAAAATAGTTCATGCCATAATTATCACTTTGAAAACACAATTATCAAAGCGATAAAGAAAAGGGTTTTCGAGCTTTGCTCATTTTATTTCATATAAAAGCCCACCTTTGTGATACAGAACTACTAAGTACTAGCTTCCGATCTCCTGATCTTCCGTCCTTTCCTTACTGCTGGCTTCCTCCTTCATCGTAAAATAATAACACTTAAAATCGGGTCGTAAAAGATAATCGATCATTGAAAATCGAAATAGGTTTTAGTCGTTTTATTTCTTTAGGCATTTGCACGCTACTAGTTTCATTTTAATTAAACGGGAACGAGACTCGAACAAATCTCGTTTAGAACTCAAAAGTTCTCATACTCAACTCTTAAGTCAGAAGAGAGGGTAGTCGATAGCTCAATACGACTTAAAAGATCAAAAGGAACTAAGTTGGAAAGGAAATCAACTTAGGAAATTAAGTTTTAGTTCTTTAGACGATTTAGGCATTTTCACGCTTAACTAAATTTCTTTACTTTAACGGATAAGAGATACAAACTCGTCTCGTTTAGCACTCAAGGCTCCATACTTGATACTGAGGTCAGTAGGAAGATAGTCGTCAAGTTATTACGGCTTAAACGATCGAAAGAAACTAAGTTGCGAAAGAAACAACTTAGAAGAATAAATCCTGAAAAATCACTGCACAAGGCAGTAACTCTGGGGACTGCCCAGAACAGGGGAACTGGAAACAGGGGATGAGCTCTGTACCGTTGGAAAGCACAGGAATTCTAGTTTACGTTCCAATTTACGGATCTCAAATCTGATAAACGAGCTAAGAGATATTACAGTTTCCGGCAAGGGTCGCAAAACTGCCGCGCTAACCCTAGTTGCTCGATAGAATCGACGTATAACTTCTTAGGTTCGTTCTAAGTTCTCGTATTCGATTTCTCATGAAACTGGACTCTCAAGGCAGTCAAAACGTACTCCCGTACTTGATGAACTCCTTTTCAAAACTCGTCCAATAGCACGACGTTCTAAACGTCGGCTTTCAATTATCAAGTACTAAACCAAAGTCAAGTTAACAATTTCTCGTTTCTAGTTCTCGACTATCACTATAACTCATATTATAATAGCTCGAAAGCTCACGTTGTCAACTACAAGGTCGTACCTTAGTCCATAATAAATAATATTATCTAATTAGAATTCTTATTCGACTTCTCGGTTATTAATTACGACTACTTGTTCGTCTCTTACGAGATTTCAAAAGTTATCGGATTTCGTTCATTTTCTACGTCATCAAACAACATCTAACGAGATTCATTTTCATGCATATCATCACTTCATATCATTACTACATCTCAACATAAATCGACTTCTTTGTCTCTTACGACTCACAAATTATTTTTAGAAAATTCTAAATTAATTCATATCAACAACTAATATTATCAACATCATTATTTCATCAACCAATCCTCAACTAATTCAACTACATGCAAACCCCTAATTCCTTCAAAATTTTCGGTATTATCACACAATTAAAGAGGGTATTTTTCTTCATCAATTAACATCATTTATCTCTTAATCATACTACTATATCATCCATTAAACAATTGAAGTCCAATTACACATTAAATTGCAAAACCCCAAATCAAAACCCTAAACCCTAGAATCGGTTTCTTTCATACTTGGGGGTTTCGACTTCTCTTTGTTCTAATCACTAATTAAATACTTCCTAAGCATGATTATAACATCAATTTAAGAATTCAAATATCCTACACATTTGCCCCAAATTTTCGGTAATACTATATGTTTTAGGGCTCTTGATTTCTTTCAATTTTAATCCTAGAATTCTTATCTAAACACATCTAATTACACTAATCGAAGATCAAACATCTAATTTCATCACTCCTAAATTTCGATCCAAAAGAGAATTAAAAAGAAAAAGATTTGGTATGGATAGAAATATAGAGGAGAAGATTACCTTGAGCTTTACTAAAGGAAGGAATAGAAATCGATGGTTGGATGGAGACTTGAATGAAACTTCTTGCTCAAGAACTTGATCTTCAAAAATGGAGAAAATGAAAGATGGGAGAGAGGGAGAGAGGCTGCCGATTTTTTTTGGGGAGGGAGAGTGAGGATGGTGATGACTAATTTGTGTATTTAGAGATTACTTTAGGGTAATATGTGTAAAGTAGGAATAGTATTAGCATTAGGTGTCACAAAAACTTAGGATAAAAAAGAAAAATATCTATGCTTGTGAGAGAGTGACCATGTCGGTCATGAGGGAGAGAAAGAGAGAAATTACGGGCTTTTCCGGCGCGATACGACGTTACGGAAATCAAACGACGAAAAACGTAGCTCGCTCAAAATCGTCACATTCCGATTCGTCAAAAAATTCCAATGTTGTCACGCCCCGACTCTCGAGGTGCGACTTACGAATAACAACAAACCTAAACAACTAACAACTAACTCAAATAAAGGAAACATGCTCGGGGAAAACAAAGATGGAATATAAGGCAATCGAATTTGGTTTTCAAAAGCATAATGAAATAATAACCGAGCATCTTAACTTCACTTTTAACAGGAATTCAAACAAGTAATTCATGCTGATGGGAAAGGAATTCCAACAAAAGGAGAAATCATACGAATATATACATCAAGATAAGGGATCATGTTCAACAACAAACCAAGTTACGAGCTCATCGCTCGGGATTACAAGTAAAAGGGTTACGAATTCAACAAGCATTCAAAGTCTTCGAGCACAACGCTCGGAATCAAAAACATGAATATTAGAGTACTGGCATCAACAGACATTAGATAAAAAAGATTGCAGCGGAAATTGGCATCAATACCCAACACTTGCACGTATGAAGACGTACAAATGCCAGTCCGAAATTCTACTAAACTTAACCAACAAACAAACCACACCACCAAGTATCCATGCCATCGCCATCCAGTCAACCTGCATGTTTAGAAACACACGCAGGGCTGAGTACTTCGTACTCAGTGAACACAAGACAAAACATTTGAATAAAGATGCTTCTTAAAGCTATATTAATTGAACTTGCCTTGCCAAACATCACAAGTATATAAGCAGTTTTAAAAACGGTTTTACTTGTGCATGTCAAAACATTTTTCTTTTTAAAACAGACTGCGCAGTCAAATAACATAATATAAAAGCATGTATCATCTATCACAAATAACTTCACTGTGCCGAGAAGTAGGCCTCCTTCTCAAACACTGTGACCGGCCTAACCGAAGCAAGGCTCACAGTCACCTCAACATATACCACACGTGGGTTCCTGCTTTCACAGGATAATCACATCTTCATATAAATAGATGATAACACATACTAACTTCAATAAAATGGCAAGTCAATCATATTTGGAAATCATAACATAATATTCAATAGCATAACTACTTTTCATTGATAGTTTTGGTTCAGAAAAGCCCACCTGACTTCCGAAGAACTAGCTAGGTGGTCTAGGGCTATTTGTCCTCGCTTAACGATCCGTTTGGCTCGATCCTTCACAGTTCGATATCAATAGATAAGATATATGAAAGACGGACACAAAGGCGTTGGACTTTAACTGACGGACTTCTATTTGAGTCGTCTCTCTCTTCGCTCTATCTTTTCTAAAAGATCTCGTGTTCTCGTCTTTAAATTATTAACTCTATTTGAATTGGTTAACTTTACTACTCAACATCGTATACTTTTCTCGTTCTAATTAATAACTTCATTGTTACCACTCTATTATTTGAGCTTTCTTTCAAGGACTTTAGTTCATTCTCAATTTAACAATCAATCATTTTGCGTACAAGTTCAATCATCTTTCACATTATAATACTATCATGCATTTAAACACTTATTCAAACATATAATGAATTCAAATAAATCAAACATACTTCAAGACACATTAACATGCATTCCATTTGGACCTTAAAATCTAACTCGATTATGCATTTCTTTTTATGAAAGCTCAAACTATTCATTCTATTTTTCTTACTTATATAGACAATGCTTGTTTTACATCCGTTGTCTTATAAGGTATTTTATAACTTTTATTCAATTAACAAAATTTCTCCTTAATCATTATTAACTCTTATAAAATTAGGATTTTCTTATTCTTCTTTAATTCAATCCTCATTTCTTATCTCGACTATTGTTCATCTAATTATTATCTCGATTTTACTTTTTTATTCGTCTGGTTAGAAACAATGTATTCAATTAATTATTCAATTAATCTTCCTTCCATTTAATTCTTGACATCTTATTTTATTCTCATTTTCTCGATCAACTTATACGAGTATCTATCTTAACTCGTCTAGCATCTTTTTCTTTACTCGATTTAATTTTCTTTTTACTTCTTATCGATTAATTCTTATTAAACTCGGTTTTCTCTATTTTGTTTATTTCTTTAATAATTTCTTCTTTATTTGTCTTTAACTTAAGCTATTTCTTACTAAATAATTTCTTTATCTTCTGATACATATTTTTATGAATTAACTCACTCTATTAATCACATTATAAAAGATCTTTTATTGTATTTTTAGTAAAATTTCAAGTCTTTAAATTTTAATGTAAGACATTTAATTAATAAATCTTTTCATACATCTTTTCATCTTTTATTTAATTAAAAGCTTTTCAATTTTAAGTCTTTTTATCAATACTTCTATCTCTATTCCATATTCAAATTAATCACTAATACATACTTAAACATTCAATCCTTTTTTTATTATTTCTACAATTAATTTCTTTCAAAACTTCAACATGCCAACTTATTTTCTTAACTTAAACACATGTATAATCATATTAACATAACATACAATCCTTCCATTGATCAAAACAATACTCAATTCATCAACAAAATTAACAAAATAAAACCTCTATTTTTTTCTCAAAAGTCACGGCACACACATACACATTTTGTGCATTTTATTTCTCAATTTTTTTCATGCAAATAATCTCATTACTAACATGATAAAAATAACAAATCAAGCATCAAAATAACAATAACTCAAAGATTCACATTTTTCCTATTTTTCTTATAATTTTCGGTATTCATCTTAGTTTTAGGGTTTTAATTTCTTTTTCTTCTCTTATCTCACCAATTAATATCTAAAGCTCGATTCTCCTAACGAATTCTTCTCACTCGATTAGCACATGCATATCCTAAATTTGCCTAAACATAAATTAAATAACATGCATGCATAGATCTTTCCTTTAGGACTTATAGACATACATTTTTACAACTAATCAAATGAATTTCATACTTAATTAAATGGGAATCCTTCTCTTGGCTCTTGGAATTAAAATGGATGGAAATGGTAGCTTCAAAGCTTGAACTTGAAAGGAAGAAGGATGTCTTCTTGAATCCTCAAAGAAAAAGAAATAATATGGGATTAATCATCCATAGGTTTTAGGAATCAAAATAAAGAAAAGTGTTGGATAATTCTTGAATTCAACTTCAAGAACTTGGAAGATTCTTACCTTTCTTTGAAAAATATGGATGAAATGGATGGAGATTGATAACTTCTACTTCATTTTCATGGATGGAGATCTTGAATTCATGGTTGCATGTGAAGAAAAATCAAGTATGAGGGAGAGAGAGATATTGCCGAGAGGGAGAGAGAGCTTGGGAGAGTTTGAGAGATTGTTTTTCTTTTCTTGCTAGAGAGAGAGATCGAAATGGAGAGAGAGAGATGGAGTGTGATGAATGAATTGTTGTCTTCCTACTTGTCTTAGATGAATAAAATCCAAATCCAACAAAGGGAAAAAGGTATACTTGTTGGAAGTTGTAAAAGACAAGACTTGATAGGTGATATGATTTTAACTTGCATGCACACTTTAAGTAATCCATGCATAAGACATCATCATGGTGTGTTAGTCTTGGAAATTGAGGGATGATGGGAGAGGAGATGTGAGGTGGCGAGAGAGGGAGAGAGGTGGGTGACACGTGTCGTCGTCGTGTCGTTACGGGTATTAATTATCCGGTCGTAAAGGTTTTCCGGGTAAAATGATTCGTATTAATTCCGTTTTGTTTTCTTAACGGGTCTAACCTCTTCTCGTTTCACTTTTGACACTAACTCATCCCAATCCTATTTCACGTCTCAAATTAAAAGATTAAAGGTTTCAATCATTTTAGTCCTTTAATTCTTAAAAGAATTTAATCGGCTTATTAGTCCGTCTATTAATCATTGTCAAGACTAATGCCTCATTTCTCTTCTCAATTCTCGGATAAGTCCTTACCCTATCTCAGTGATCTTAAAAGAAATTCTAGGTTCGAAGGTTCTAATTCAATTCTATTCTAGTCTTGTTGGCGTAAACATATTTCTCGGCGATTAACGATATGTTTTCTCAATCAACAAACTTTTCGGGATTTTTCCGGAATTTAAATTCATACTCATTTTCATATAAAAAACTCAACAAGCATATCACATCATCATCATCTCAGATAAATAGAACAGATAAATTCACACAAGATTCACAAGGCAAAATAAACGTTTTATTCAAAACTCATCAATTAGAAAAGAAAAATTTTACTCCTAAATTCTCATCTTTGAACTTACTCGGTTAATTAGACGCTCTCTAAAGGTATAAAAACTCGGGGTATCACAAATGTATTAAACTTAATCGGAAAGTAATATTTAAAATTTTAATTCCGAGAAAAACTCGGGACGACACAGTCCGAGTTTCGTCTGGAAAATCATAAAAATGAACTTTCTCAGGCGAGTTCGTATCGCGATTTCGTGAATGTAAAAATCAGACGGTTTTCCGTTCTGAGTTCCAGAACTAAAAATTTTTCGTACGCGATAACCCTAAATACAGTAGTCGTCTAGCTGACTTCCGTAATTTATTTTCAGAAACGGATATGACCGTTAATCTTAGAATTTAAAATCGTAAACTTAGGCGTGCAAAGCCATTTTTATTATTAACTTTAATTTTTTAAGAACGTAAAGAATTTCCGGGGTATTACAACCACATTATAAACCATCTATCAAGGATCATAATTATATAAATCATAACCTCAAACTAACATCAAATCTCGACTTATCATCCGCCGTTCGTCTCTTACGTAAAATTTTACGTTCTCCGTTTTCGTTCAAATTTTACGACAACGATTATCATCTAACGAGAATTACTAACATGCAAATCATATTATCAAAATATTATCGAGCTCTAACTTATCGTCACATCTTCGTCTCTTACATTTTTTGTTTTATTTTTAGAAAAATCTCAATTTAATATATAATCGTCCTCATGCAACATATATCACATTTCCATTAAATAATCGAGCATATAATAACATTTACTATCCTAAATCGAGCCTCCTTCGTCTCTTAAGTTTCAAATTTTATTTTTAGAAAAATCTAAAACAATTCCTAGAGTTAATTAACATCATGAGGAACACTAATCTATCATTCAATCGACGAAGAAAATGAGCACGAACAAAGCCCCAATTTTTCCCTAAAAATCGGTTCACTTATTAGGTTTTGGGTTCTTGATTTCTTTTAAATTTTAACCATAGAAAATCAATTCTAGCCATCTAATAACAAGAAATTAAAGCTTAAACATCATATTACAACATCTAGTAATTTTCGGTCATATTGAAAAATAAATGGATTAAAAATCCAATTGGATAGAATTGAAGATCAAGTAATTACCTTGCTAATTATGGAATTCAAATTGAAAGAAGGTGGATGATTGATGAACTTGGAGAAGAAAAGCTTGAAGAACCTTGGATGAATAACAATGGTGATGGAGAAATTTGGGAGAGATGTATAATGTGTGTGTGGCGTGAGTTATGAGAGAGGGAGGGAAGGTGATGACAACTTTGATCTTAGATATTTCCATTAAGCCTTAGGTGTCCCATTTAATATTATTAGAACAAATAAGACAAAAATGAGTCATAAAGGTGTATACTATAAAGAATTGAAATATCTTATAAAGTGAGGGAGGGAGGGAGTCATAGTGGGGATTTTTCCTCCAAAACCGCGTTTTTCCGGCTCGTTACGACGTTATGAAAATCGAGAAACAAAAACGTATTCGGTTACGTTTTTCGTCGAAATTCGATTCGACCAAAAAATCTGAAATAATTAATATACTTAAATAATTATATTTTAAATTTTAAAATTAAATAAAAATTCGGGACATCACAGTCCGAATTTTGTCCGAAAAAATAATAAAAACGATGTTTCCTAACTCTCCCTCCCCCCTGCCGCGCCGCTCCGTCGCCGTCCGCCGCCGGTAAGTCATCCTCCCTCTCTCTCGTATTCCTTTTTTCTCTCTCTCTCTCTAACTGTTATCTCTCTCTCTCAGCCGCCGCCCCGCTGCTGCGCCGCTCCGTCGCCGTCCGCCGCTGGTAAGTCCTCCTCCCTCTCTCTTGTATTTCTTCTCTTTCTCTCTCTCTCTCTCTCTCTCTCTCTCTCTCTCTCTCTAACTGTTATCTCTCTCTCTCTCTCTCAGCCGATGTCGCTGCTGCTGCCCTTGCTGCCGCGCTGCTCCATCGCCATTGTGGTAATCCTCCCGCCTCTCTCTCGTATTATGTGTTCGTGTTTCAATTATTATTTGATAACGTTTGGATAAAATATCATAATTTTATATGTTAGTGTTGGTGTTCGTGTTTGATATGTTCGTATTTGATATATACGAATTTGAAATGTTTGTATTTCTTGTTATATACGAATTTGATATGTTTGTGTTGGTGTTCATGTTTGAAATTGATTGAAACTTGAATATGTTGAGATGAAGTTGTGATATGAAGTTAAGATGAATATGCATAAGTTGTGAATTTGATATGTTTGTGTTGGTTAACATAGCTGGTAGAGTCGAGCACTTGGTAGTTGTGAATGGTTTGATTTGTCCAGTCAAGGAACTTCTATTGATACAGACTTCAAGTTGGTTTCAATGAACCACACAAGGAGATATAAGAAGTATGATCCATTTATTTCGCAAATCAGGCAATTTAAGTGTTTTACTATCCCTATCCCAGTACGAATCAAGCAAAGAAAAATTGGTGGTCTGCATGCAAAGTGAACGCAAGATCAAATTTTGAAGTCTCTACTGTTACATCTAACTCAACATTAGATCAACCATTTCAAGAAGAAGTTGTTACTATTATGTCTACCCACACAATCGTAGATGATGACCAGCCACGTGTTGTTCATCCTCGTGGTGGAATTGTTGAAATTGAAGACAATGAGGTTGAATTAGGCAATGAAAACATAAATACATCATCTAATGATGAAAGTAGTGATGGTTATGACACAGATTTGTGATATTTGGTAATGTAGGTGTTAATGTATGTGTTGTATTTTTTGTCAATATATTTGTCAAAATAATGTATTTGATGTATTTTACATGAATTTAAATTATTATATCTTATTGGGTCTAAGCTTATCTGATTTTTATTTGAATCAGGTAAAATGTCGACTCGTAGAGTTTTTCATCTTCCTACCTCACAGCAGACTCCTCCCTCTTCACAGCAGACTCCTCTCTCTTAACAGTAGGAGTCCGAGTCGACTCGGCTAGGTACTACTCCACCAAGTTCACCATACGTTTCTGAGACTCCTTCGGAGGGTTCTTCTTTACGGCCGAAAAGGCCTAGAGGCCCCACACTTGCCGAGCTGAAGCGGCAATGGCCTTAGGGCAGCAAAAGGAGGCTTCTCTTTCGGAGAATGCCTAATGGGTACGTTATTTATTATTATTATTATGATGATGATGATGATGATGATGATTATTATTATTATTATTATTATTATTATTATTATTATTATTATTATTATTATTATTATTATTATTATTACAATTCATGATTATTATTATTATTATTATTATTATTATTATTATTATTGTTATTATTATTATTTATAGAGAGTTGATGGAGACACCGGGCATCTCAAACAATACCCTGGGAGCTTTTAGGAGGATTCCTAACCCTGGGGGTATAGTTGGAAGTTGACCCCACAATCTGTGAAGGACGCATACTGGGAAGAATTTGGGGTAATCGAATTTTTATTACAAATAAAATTAATAATTATTATTGTTCAAATATTATCTACTGATTTAATCATTTTTTTTCAACAGAAAGAATATTGTTGAGAGCCTGAGGATGAGGTGGAGGTGAAGAAGATGTGGGAGGCCAAGGCACGTACTAGGTACAGTGACACCTTGAGCGACCTGATGAAGAAGCTGAGGTTGAAGAATGCTGCGGGGAAGACGATGGCCAGACCCGACGGCATGACTGAGGAGTACTGGACTGGCCTCCAAGCGTACTGGCAGCAGGAGGATGTTTAGACTGTTTTCCAGCGACACAGTCGAAACCGATTGTCTGAGCCCGATGGACCAAGTACATGGATCAGCAAGCATGTTGGAGGGTCTCAGTCCACTCGTATCCTGCAGCAGAGTTTGGTTAGTAATTATCAATTCATTTCATAAGTAACTATAATATATATATATATATATATATATCGTTGTTAATAATTTATTTATCTTCTATACATGTATTAACAGAGCTTGCAGAGTAGAGTACCGGTGACTGCCTTGAACTATGAAACTTTCCTCAGAATCCACACAATGAATGATGACACTTATGCGACACAAATGGATCAAAATCTTGATGTAAGTATTTAAGTTTATCCAAATATTAGTAAAATATATTGAAATGTATTTATTTTCTAACAATTATGCATTGTTATGTATCAATTAGGAGGAAATTCATCGCATTGCTACTGAGACAAGACAAGCAGACCTGAACGAGATCTACTTAGAGCTCGTACATCCCAAAAGGTTACGGCGGTACGGCACTGGAAGTGCCGGTGTGAGCCAGATTAGTAGGGGGTCTACTGGTAGCACTGGCACTTCAGCGATGACGCAAGAGATGTATGAGACTCGGATCTCCACGTTGGAGGAGCGGTTGCAAAAGGCTGAGGAGGACAGTGTTGCAGAATGAGCAACACGTGTAGCCATGGAGCAACGCATGGCCCAGTTCGAGCAGTTTATGCAGTCGGCTCAGCTACCTCCTTGTCCTCCCCCTAGTTGATTAGGTCCTACGTCTTATCCTGCAGTTATTTATACACTTCGTACAACATTGCACTCGTATTTTACATTTATCAATATGATTTGGGATATTGTAATTTGCAGTTTTGGTATTTACTTTGTTATATTGTGGGTTGTGTAATTGAATCGTGAAGCAGGTATTAAAAAAAATGAAATCAAAATAAAAAATTAAAAAAATAAAGAAAATTACCGACGGTAGAGATACCTCGGTAATTACCGACGGTGTTACCGTCAGTGATTCCTCTTAAGAAATCGGTGAAATCACCAACGTTACAGATCCCCTCGGTAATTACCGACGGCAGCTGACGCAGCCGTCGTTTAAGCTGCGACAAAATACCATTTATATTTCGCTTACCCGTAGAAACAGCTAGATGGAAAGTACAGGGTCGATCCTACAGGGAGTTGCTTGCGATAATCTCTGGTTGGGGCACACAAAGATTGTGTTGAGTATATATCTACTATAGCCTTGGGCAACTGTCACTATCACCTTTGGCAAACTGCTGAATGTAAATAACTGTAACTTGACAAGCAAAAAGATCAGTATAAAAACAAACCAGATTTAGGTTTTGAATCAATGAGTATAACTTTATCTCGATCATTGGTTCAAAGATATTTGTTGCGTAAGTGTGTCAGTGGTTATAGGCTAAAACTATGCAGGGTCCCCATTGTCACGTCGCCACGTACGCTACATAGTCCGCCTAGTTCCATCCTTATGTTTAGGTCTTGACAGGGACACCCTAGCCAATCCTCTTGCTTGCCCCAAAGTCCTAGACATAACACTTTATTAAGCGCATGTTGGTCAAGCAGCATTTGGTTCTAGATGGGCCCACTCCGGCGCAGGTGAGATAACGAGGATCTCTGTCCGACATTCACTAGCATTGACATATCTTTGCAGGTCTAGGCCAAGGCTAACAACTCATTCTTGCCGCTCACAAGGAACGTAAGGCAAGCACGAGTAGTTCTTGATAACCCTCCTGCGATGTAAGAATCCGTATGTGTCCAGGGCTCATTGGCCTTCCGAGTTACCTGTGACCACCGAACTTCTTTGGAATCATTGCCCAATGCCTCGGAAACACACTTATATACAACTATCAAGAACACTTAGACCTCACGAGATTTACAAGTTATACATCATATCATCTACCCTAAACCTGGATTTAAAGGCTTAGCTAGACATAAAGTAAATAACAAAAGCAAAAGAGATAAAGAAAAACATACTTGAATTAATAACGATAAGCAAAAGATGTTCGCCCTATTGTAACTTAGCAATAAACGTAAATTGTATCTAAGAACATAAACATAATTGTTTGCTGCAGAAAACTAAAGAAGTAAAAGCTGTCAAAAGTGTCTCTTGCGCCTTGCATGCATGCATATATATAGAGTACAAAAACTAGGGCAAACCCACAAATGGGCCTTCTAGAGAACGGGCTGGCTGTTTCCATGTAAGGATCTACGGATAAGGTTGGAAAGATGTCCTTCCTTATCGCTAAAATTGTGTTGCTGTTGTAGTAGGAAACTCTGATCTCAATCTTGTACCGCAAGGAATTTGTTTCCTTGTAGGACTCTAACAGTTGCATCTTTACGCGCTAGCGCCATTGCCCAAGCTCTGCACTCTGCCTTTCCCAATATCTCTGCCATCTCTTGCCCACGATAGCCTGCACCTTGCCTTCTAGAGCAAAACATACAATCGTCTAGATTGACCATACTACTGAATGTAGAGTAACTCTTCATCTTGATTTGGACTTATGCCCTCGGTAGCTTGAGCCACGAGCACGGCTACTATGGTCATTGCATTGTATCGCCGGTTCCTTCTCTTTTTGCATGTTTTGGCTCCAGTCTTGCCCAATTCCTGCCTTTCCTTGCCCTGCCAACTCAAGTGTCCTCCCAGACACAAAACAGACACAAAAGACACTAAAATAGACTCGATCGAGACCTAAAACACACATGACAAGAGCATAAAATATGGGCTCGTCATACCCACACACTTAAAGTCATGCCTGTCCTCAGGCATGGTGTATGGCTTGCCCAAACAAAAGAATAAATAGGGAAGACTCAAAAGACTTTACTCAAAACATAAATAGAGGTTAGCACAACATAGGATAAAGAAATAAAATATAGCATAATCCACTTCACATACAACTCAAGCAAATACACCTGTCCAACCAAATTATCAAATAGGTAAAAAATGAACAAGTGAGCATTTTCAAGGATATTCCTCACCAACACTCTCACTCTTGTGTATGGGGTAGTGTTTACGCTCAAAATATGCCATTCTTAACCACACCATAGGCTTGTCTGCCTGCTACTCTCTCCACCTCTTAGACTAGGTTCGAAGGACTTATTCTTATGTCTTTTATTTGGTTGTAACTTGACTTTGGCAAGGGTAGGAAGTATTTGGAACTAGGCTTGGGTCATTTGGACTTAGGTTGGCCAACCTTAGCTTCTTTTCCTTCGCCTTTTCTTGTTGCGGCCTTAGCACAACTTATTTAGGACTTCTTCTTCTTCTCTTTTTTTTATATTTTCTTCTTTTCTTCTTTTTTTTTTCTTTTTCTTTTTCTTTTTCTAAGTCCTTTATTAACTAGCCCCTTATATTTCTTTTAAAGGCTCAACTGCTTCTCCCCTTCTCCCTTCATCTTATGCACCTAAGTTCTTATTGACCGGGTAGGATATAGTGTATAGGCTGCATATATCTGATCAAAGAAATTATAAAAGCTCAAAGGGGCTTAACAAGGGAAATTCAATTGGGCAGACTCTTCGGCTCAATTGGGCTCACAAAAGAAAGAACGTGCTTAATTCATCTAAGTTCTTCTAGCCTAAGTCAATGAAGTCTCAAGGAGTAGACAGGAAAGTTCTAGGTAGCATCCAAATAAACATATCATAAAATCACACAAGAAAGAAACTACTTGGTCAATAACATGCAGTGTAAAGCTCAAATCCTCACAATGACATGCTCACAAGTTCGTTCCTCATCCCTATCTACATATGATTATTCTTGGACTAGAATACAAAAGTGCTCTCATCATATAACTCATAATCAAATTATGCTCATACATTATCTAATCATCCTAAGCATGCTTGACCTCTAAAACGCACACAAAAGATGCTTCTCCCACCTACATACTTTACTTGGGCAAAATGGGTGGAAGGCACAGACCAATACAAAACTAAAATTTATAAAAACAGACGCTCTACTTGTTCAAACAAATTACGAAAAATGCAAAACAAAAAAATAAAACCTAAACTACCAAAAACTGGGAGGACAAAATCATTGGGCAGGGTTAGATCATGACCTGGTCGGGTCAATCTTCAAGGCACTCATGATCTCGACAAGGGCTTACTTGTTCTCCAATTCAAGTTGCTCCAGTTTGGCATTACTTTCCTGCAGCTTGGTCAAGCGCTCCATCATCCCTGCTACATCTTGGAAATGCAACACCGGAGTACTGGCACTCCACCTCCAACTGACTGAGGAGGAGTGTTAGCAACTTAGGCAGGCTCGTCTGGTGGAATCACAAACACCAATGTTCCTTCATCATACCTTCTATATACGTCCATGGCAGTCAAGCAAGAAAGGTCCAGGCGCTCCTCTTGAATTGGCTGTAGCTGCGTAGTGGCTTCGTCAAATCCGTGCATCCCTATGGCATAGCGAGTCACCAAGTGGGCAAGGGAAAACCTCTGATTGCCAGAGTTTACAATATCCTTGAAATGGTGCATAGCATAAGCCCCAAAGTTGAGCCTTTGCTTGTGCACCATGCTTGACAGTATGAAGATCTCTTGGCGAGTGACTGAGTTGCTGCTATCCTTCTTCCCGAAAAAGTTGTAGGCAAGGATTCGATGACACACTCTCAAGGCATCATCCTTCATCATATGCCCCTTTGCCGTGCAAGCCTTAAAGAAGGGATCATCACTAAACTCCGCCCATTTCCTTGCGTACTCATTAGCATCCAGTTGAGGAATGTACCTCAACGCTCCCTTGTACTCCTCGCTCCTTATCGTGCGAAAATCCTCAATGCCCAAGGCCTGATTCAGATCATTCACCGATAGCTCCTCGCTTGCCCCCATGAACTTAAACTGCATGGACTTTGTATTGTGATTCCCCACCGTAGGATTTCTCACTTGTAAACTCTGATAAAATTCATATACCAACTCCGGGTACACCCTCTCTTGCCATTCCAAAAACTTCTCCCAACCAATCGCTGCAAAATAGCCGTGCACTTCTTCCCAAACCCCCAACTCCTCCAATGCGCTCCGATCAACCAATTTGGGTAGAATGATTCCTCTCCTTGGCATCTTCCTTATTCCACGATTAGAGGCTTTGCTCGATACTGAGATGCACCGCTTGGGTGGTGCAGAAACCACCTCTTTGCCCTTGGTAACAGACCCTGCCCCTTTAACCTTTTTGGTTGGGGGTTTCTCCAATTCTTCCTTAACTTGCTCATCCTCCGTTGCCTCTGAATCATGCTGCTCCACTATAGCCAGATCTCCTTCGCCATCTCCAGCAGGTACATTCTTCTCCTGCTCCGGTTCCTTGCCAAACGAACCTCCTGCCTCCGATACAGCAGTTTCCTCCTCATTGAGTGAGAGAGCAGGTTTGTCCATGAACATCTGTGCGACATCATCTTCTTCCTTCATGTGCGAAGAAGAACCAGCCATGGGTGATGATTTGGGTAAAGTTTTTCGAGTTACTTTGGTGGGAGTGGAAATTTTGATAGAAGGTTTAGGTGACTTAGAATTTTTGGCCGCATTTTTATCGAGTGTCTTGCTGCTGCGTGTGTTCTTCATTGTGAGAGTGGTGGGGGAGTTTTGTTTCTGCAAAAGTAGAGAGCGAGAGGGAATCGAAGAGTTCCGGTTTGAATTTAGACGATGAATGAAATTTGTGTGAGAGAGGGGTGTAGTAGTAGGCTAGAAAGTAGGGTATAGGTGTGTGACATGGCAGTTACAGAATTGCCAGCGGACATGACGTGTTGACGTCAGCCACGTTTCCTTGCTTTGGTTGCCTCGCGTTCACCGGGCTCAGCCTCTCCTCGACCAACGCGAACTCTTCTCTTATCTATCCTCTCTGCGTACCTGCCCTGCACACATAGACACAAAACGCACTTCCAAAACAAAAACTACTATCCTATGATCAGAAAATAAAATTATGAAAAGAAAATACAAAAAAGGAAAAACTAGACTTAAAACTCACTAGGTTGCCTCCTAGCCAGAGCCCTAGTTTACGTCGTGGGCACGACGTAGTCATGCTTGCCACCTAGACGGGCATCATCACGTGCACTTCCTCCTTGTCCACACTTTCATCCTTCTTGTCTCCATAGAAAAACTTCAATCTCTGACCATTGACCCTAAAATACTTGAAAGACTTTGGGCAATAGATCTCCACAGACCCATTAGGAAATTGGGTCACCACTTCATATGGTCCAATCCACTTCGACTTAAGCTTGCCCTGCATAAACTTGAACCTTGACTAATATAGCAGAACCGCTTGCCCAGGCTCAAATTTCTTTGCCTTGATCAACTGGTCATGAGCCTTCTTCATCCTTGTCTTGTATAAAGTAGAATTATCATAAGCCTCTATTCGAATCTCCTCTAACTCTTGCAACTGCAACTTCCTTTCTTTGTCATTATCACTCTAATCATAGTTGAACTTCTTCACTGCCCAATATGATTTATGCTCTAACTCCACAGGCAAGTGACATGGCTTCCCAAAAACCAAACGGTATGGTGACATGCCCAAAGGTGTCTTGAAAGCTGTGCGGTATGCCCAAAGTACATCGTCCAAGTGCAAACTCCATTCCTTTCCATTTTTACCAACTGCCTTCCTCAATATGGTCTTGCTAATCCTATTTGTTAGCTCTGCTTGCCCATTGGCTTACGGATGGTAGGCAGTGGTAACTCGATGATAGACTCCATATTTCTTGAACAACTTGTCAATGGTAGAATTGCAGAAATGCGAACCTTGATCACTTATAATTGCTTTAGGAACTCCATATCTATTGAAAATATTCCCCTTAAGAAAAGTAGGAACCACATAAACATCATTTGTTGGTGTAGCCTTTGCCTCTGCCCACTTCAACACATAGTCAACTACCAATATGATATACTGATTTTCTCTTGAGCTGGACAAAAGTCCCATAAAATCCATCCCCTATATGTCAAAGATCTCCACTGGCATGATTGGGGTCATGGGCATCTCATCCCTTCTAGTTGCATTCCCTTCTTGTTGACACTTAAAATAATTCTTGCACCATTCATAAGCATTCCTAAAAATCGTAGGCCAAAAGAACCCACAATAGAAAATCTTCCTTGCAGTTCTTCGGTTCCCAAAGTGACCTTCACATTCCCTGTTGTGGCAATGCTTCAAAATACTCTTAGTCTCCCAGTCGGGCACGCACCTCCTTAGTCCTTGGTCAGCACACTTCTTCCATAAGTAGGGATCATCCCAAACATACTTTTGACTTCCCTTAAGAATTTTCTACCTTTGGTAGTATGAAAGATCGTTTGGAACCTCTCATGTACTCTTACAATTGGCAATGTCAGCGTACCAAGGTTCTCCATGAAATTGGGCTTCAGTCATATATAGATGCTCGTCAGGGAAGGTCTCCATAATGGGCACAGAGTCCTCTTCTCTGACTATCCTACTCAAGTGATCCACCACCAAATTCTGAGCTCCACTTTTATCTTTAATCTCCACATCAAACTCTTGCAAAAGCAAAATCCAACGTATAAGCCTTGGCTTCAACTTCTTCTTATTCATGAGGTATCTCAGCACTGCATGGTCAGTGTAAACAATTGTCTTACCCCCGAGTAGATAAGATCTGAACTTTTCAAAGGTAAACAAAACCGCCAAAAGCTCTTTCTCCGTGGTGGTATAATTGATTTGTGCAGCATTAAGAGTTTTAGAGGCATAATATATAACATGACTTTCCTTACCCCTCCTTTGACCAAGCACTGCTCTCACGGCATACTCACTTGCATCACACATCAACTCAAATGGCATACCCCAATCAGGGGGTTGTATCACAGCACGTCAAACACCTTTTGACAATCTGCATTGAATTCCCACTCTGCTTCATTTTGGAGCAATTTCTTCGTCATTGGTTGGGAAATCTTAGCAAAATCCTTCACAAATCTCCTGTAGAATCCAGCATGTCCCAAGAATCCTCGTAATTACTTGACATTGGTTGGATAAGATAACTTGGAGATGACATCAATCTTTGCCTTGTCAACCTGTATCCTTTTTTTCTGAAATCACGTGCCCAAGCACGATGCCTTCTCGTACCATAAAGTGACACTTCTCATAGTTCAACACCAAGCTCTTTTCCATGCATCTGCTCAAAACCAACTCCAAATGCCTAATACAAGCCTCAAATGATTTTCCATAGATGGTAAAATCGTCCATGAACACCTCGATGCAATTCTCCAATAAATCTAAAAATATGCTCATCATGCACCGTTGAAACGTGCCCGGGGCATTGCATAGACCAAAAGGCATGTGGCGATATGCAAACATCCCGAATGGACAAGTAAACGTTGTCTTGTCCTGGTCTTCTTGGGCAACCCATATCTGCATGTATCCAGAATATCCATCCAAGAAGAAAAAGTACTTGTTCCCTGCCAACCTTTCCAACATCTCGTCAATGAACGGTAAAGAAAAGTGATCCTTCCTCGTTGCCTTGTTAAGCTTCCTATAGTCAATACACATCCGTCATCTGGTTTGGAGTCTTGTAGGCACAAGCTCATTCTTCTCATTCTTGATCACTTGTATCCCCGACTTCTTGGGCACCATGTGTACCGGACTTACCCACTTACTTTCTGGAACTGAGTAGATAATGCCCAAGTCCAACAGCTTGAGTAACTCCTTCATAACAACTTCCTTCATGGCTGGGTTTAACTTCCTTTGTGGATCTCTAGTCGGTTTAGCATCATCTTTCACCAAGATATGGTGAGTGCAAAGAGATGGACTAATGCCTTTGATGTCGGCAAGGGTCCAACCAATTGCATCTTTGTAGCGCATAAGGACATCTTGAACTTCATCTTCTTCTTTTTTGCTCAACTCCGAACTTATAATCACTGGCAATGTATCATTCTCTCCCAAAAATATGTACTTCAAATGACGGCGAAGAGATTTAAGTTCCAACTTGGGTGCTCGAACAAGTGAAGGCACCAATCTATCTTCATCTCTGATCTTGGGCAAGGCATATGGGGACAGACGGGGTCCATCCATTTCCTTTGCTCCTAAGTACTCTAAAGCTCGACTAACCTGGAAAGAATTATTCGGGCTCTCTTCAACTCCTCCTTGAATGACTGCATCCAATGGATCATGACTTCCAAGAAGAGGGACTGCCTCTTCTACTGCTTGATCAACGTGGTCAATGTACTCGACCATCTCTGTATCTTGGGGGTGCTCCATCGCCTTAAATAAATTGAAAGTAACTGACTCCCCATCAAATTCACATATTAGTTGCCCTGAGTTGAATCAATTCTAATCTTGCCAGTGTTCACGAATGGCCTTTCCAATAGCATGACCGATGCTTTAGCTCCTGTCTTGTCCATGTCAAGAACATAAAAATATGCTAGGAAAATTAAGTCATCCACCTTGACTAGCACATCTTCCAGTATGCCCTCAGGGTACACATTAGACCTGTCCGCCAATTGGATAACCACCCTTGTAGGCTTGAGTGGTCACATAATATCTTCATCGTACACGGACAATGACATCACATTGATTAACGCACCTAAATCAAGCATGGCACGTTCAATCTTCATATCACCAATTACGCATGGAATGACAAACATCCCTGGATCTCCACACTTCTTGGGCAAGTCTCGCTTCAGGACTGCTGAAACGCTCTCTCCTAAAAGAACCTTAGACTCATCCACGCTTTTCACCTTCTTTGAGCAAAGCTCATTCAGAAATCTTGCACACTTGGGCATGTTGCATAGTGTTACGAGGAGGGGCAGGTCGATCTCCACTTTTTGAAAGATCTTGAACATCTCAGACAACTCTACATCCTTTTTATTTCTTCTCAACCTCGTAGGAAAAGGAGCACGAACAACAAGGTTAGGTTTGACATAAACAGATTTTGGAATTTCTTCCTTGCCATCCTTCTCCTCATCTATTTCCTTCTCCTTCTCCTCATCTACTTCCTTATCCTTGCCCTCTACCTCTTTCTTTTTTTCCTTGGGCAATACAGTGTTAGAATTCGGCATCTGCACTCTGTCGGGAAATGTCTTTTCTCCTCTCAGTGTGACTGCATTAACTTGGGCCTTAGGGGGCACTTCAGGTTGGGTAGGCAGTTCACCTTGCCTTTCTCAAATCTGGACATAGCATTGACCAAGTTAGTCAGTTGGTTGGTCATGCTCTGAATGGTTCCCCTTGTCTCCGTCGTAAACTTCTCAAGCTACTGTTGCACTCTGATATTATCCTTGGCCAAGGAAGTCACTTGGTCTGTTAGACTTGGCCTATTCTGATCTCTAGGAGGATATTGTTGTTGCTGTTGTGGTTGAACTTGCTACTATTGCCCAAACCCTTGGTAGTTATTGTTTCCATATCTCAAGTTCTCATGATTCCTTTATCCTGGGTTATAGAATAGCGAGTTTGGATCATACAGCCTCCCTTGGTTGTTATTATTGAACCCAATTGCATTGACCTCCTCTTCCAAGCTTGGGCATTGATCCGTAGTATGCTTGATCGCCATACAAATTCCACAAGCTCTCACCGCCTTCTTATTGTTTCCTGATAAAATGGTTACCAGGGCATCCATCTTGTTGAACATCTGGTCAAGCTTATCCTCCATACCAGTTGAAGCTGGTGAGGCTTTGGCTGAAGTTATTGTTAGCTCGGGCAATTCTCCCCCATCATCCCTCAGCTCCTCCACCATCTCAGCAATCATCTTGAACACGACACTTGGTTGCTTTCTCATAACTGACCCTCCACAAGCTGCATTGACCAATGCCCTTTCACTCGTTCTTAGTCCAGCTATGAAACATTGGATCAAATCATGTTCCGCAATTTGATGATGTGGGAATTTTGCTAGCATCTGCTTAAATCTGTGGAAGTACGAGTAAAAATCCTCTCCAATGCCCATCTTAATGCCCGTAATCATCTTCCTCATCTTCTGAATTCGGGCGGCTGAAAATTATTTTTCCAAGAATTTCTGCCGCATCTCTTGCCAAGTGGTAACACAAACTGTGGGCAATGAATAAAGCCACTCCCTTGTGTTATCTTTCAAAGAAAATGGAAAGGCAATGAGCCTTGCATATTCGCTCAGATTTCCATCAGTATGGATGGTTCCACAAGCCATCTCGAAATCTTGCAAGTGCCTTTGAGGATCTTCACCTGGGTGATCGCTGAACTTGGGCAGGATCTGAATAAAGTGGGACTTTAGTTCCCATCCTCGCATGGGTGTAGGCAAAGTTATGCCTGAAGGCTTCAGGTTCATGATGTTGGGAAACACCATATCCCTTAAGGTTTTCTCCTTCACCACCACTGGGTTCTGCATTGACGCTTCGCTTTGATTATCCTCTTCTGCTTCACTTGACAAGAAAAGTTCTTCCTCGTCAAAGGTCTCCTCTGGAATTCCTTCCAATGCCTCTTCGTTTTTCTTCTTCTCTGCTCGAATCTTCCTCAAGGTCAGGTTGATGTTATCGTCGTACCATGTTTCTCCATCCTTTCCTATAAGGTTAGTTTCTTGCATAAAATAAGAACAAAGAAATTAGCACAACAGAAATTACCACTGTAATCAACTCCCCGGAAACGGCGCCAATTTTGACGCAACCGTCGTTTAAGCTGGGACAAAATACAATTTGTATTTCACTCATATGCCTACCCCTAGGAACAATTAGTTGGCAAGTACATGGTCGATCCCACAGGGAGTTGCTCGCGATAATCTTTGGCTGGGGCACACAAAGGTTGTGTTGAGTATCTATCTACTATAGCCTTGGGCAACTATCACTATCACCTTTGGTAAACTGCTAAATGTAAATAACTATAACTCGACAAGCAAAAAGATCAGTAATAAAAATAATCCAGATTTAGGTTTCGAATCAATGAGTATAACTTTATCTCGATCATTGGTTCAAAGATATTTGTTGCGTAAATGTGTCAGTGGTTATAGGCTAAAACTATACAGGGTCCCCATTGTCACGTCGTCACGTCGCCACGTACGCTATATAGTCCGCCCAGCTCCATCCTTATGTTTAGGTCTTGACAGGGACATCCTAGCCAATCCTCTTGCTTGCCCAAAAGTCCTGGGCATAACACCTTATCAAGCGCATGTTGGTAAAGCAGCATTTGGATCTAGATGGGCCCACTCCGGCGCAAGTGAGATAACGAGGATCTCTGTCCGATATTTACCAGCATTGACACATCTTTGCAGGTCTAGGCCAAGGCTAACAACTCATTCTTGCCGCTCACAAGGAACGTAAGGCAAGCACGAGCACTTCTTGATAACCCTCCTGCAATGTAGAAATCCTTATGTGTCTAGGGCTCGTTGGCCTTCCGAGTTACCTGTGACCACCGAACATCTTTGGAATCGTTGCCCAATGCCTCAGGAACACACTTGTATACAGCTATTAAGAACATTTAGACCTCATGAGATTTTCAAGTTATACATCATATCATCTACCCTAAACCTGGATTTAAACGCTTAACTAAACATAAAGTAAATAACGAAAGCAAAAGAGATAAAGAAAAACATACTTGAATTAATAACGATAAGCAAAAGATGTTCACCCTATTGGGACTTAGCAATGAACATAAATTGTATCTAAGTAAATAAACGTAATTGTTTGCTGCAGAAAACTAAAGCAGTAAAAGCTGTCAAAAGTGTATCTTGCGCCTTGCATGCATGCATATATATAGAGTACAAAAACTAGGGCAAACCCACAAACGGGCCTTCTAGAGAACGGATCGGCTGCTTCCATATAAGGATCCACGGATAAGGTTGGAAAGATCTCCTTTCTTATCGCTAAAATCGTGTTGCTGTTGTAGTAGGAAACTCTGATTTCAATCTTGTACAACAAGGAATTTGTTTCCTTGTAGGACTCTAACAATTGCATCTTTACGCGCTAGTGTTATTGCCCAAGCTCTGTACTCTGCCTTCCCCAATCTCTCTGTCATCTCTTGCCCACGACAGCTTGCACCTTGCCTTCTGGAGCAAAACATACAATCGTCTAGATTGACCATACCACTGAAAGTGGAGCAGCTCTTCATCTTGATTCGGACTTATTCCCTCGGTAGCTTGAGCCACGAGCACGGCTACTGTGGTCATTGCATCGTATCGCCAGTTCCTTCTCTTTTTGCATGTTTTGGCTCCAGTCTTGCCCAATTCCTGCATTTCCTTGCCCTGCCAACTCAAGTGTCCTCCCAGACAAAAAACAGACACAAAAAAAAACTAAAGTAGACTCAATCTAGACCTAAAACACACATGACAAGAGCACAAAATATGGGCTCGTCAGCAGCACCGTCGGTATTTCAGCCGAAAATATACCGGTGATTCCACCTCAGACTATCGATCAAATGTACCAACGGCGACGCCATTGGTAATTGCCGACGGTCTTCAACACCGTCGGTATTATCATCACTGACGACAAGATCAACGGCAGATTGCTGTCGTCAATAATGTTGTCGGTAATTCGATTACCGACGGAATGTGGTGAAATACCGACAGTATTTTCCCTCGGTAATTTACCTATTTTTTGTAGTGAAACTTGGAATGGTCCATCGCCACGAGGAAGTAGTTTGGAATGCCGCTGCAATGGAAACCTTTCTTTGCGCATATGTAGCCAAACCCAATCACTGGGTTCAAACACCACTTTGCGACGACCCTTGTTGGCTTGTTTGGCGTACTGCTCAGTGCGCCGTTCGATGTTCATCCTAGCCTTCTCATGAATCTGTTTCATAAAAATCAGCCCTTTTTCGGCCATCAAGATCAGTGTGCTTATGCTCAGGAAAAGGACACAAATCTAACGGAGTCAAAGGATTAAAACCATAAACACTCTCAAATGGCAAAAACTGAGTAGCATAATGAACAGAATGATTATATGCAAACTCAACATGTGGCAAACATTCTTCCCAATACTTAAAGTTCTTTTTAATTATAGCTCTAAGTAAAGTAGACAAAGTCCTATTTACTACCTCGGTTTGACCATCAGTTTGTGGATGACAAGTAGTAGAAAACAAGAGCTTAGTACCTAACTTATACCACAAAGTCTTCCAGAAGTAACTCAAAAACTTTGAATCCCTATCAGAAACAATAGTCCTAGGCATGCTATGCAATCTAACAATCTCTCTAAAGAACAGATCAGCTATATGAGATGCATCATCAAATTTATGACATGGAATGAAATGTTCCATCTTAAACAAATCTATCAACCACAATAAAGATAGAATCACAACCACGCTTAGTCCTAGGCAAACCTAACACAAAATCCATAGAAATATCAATCCAAGGTGCAGTAGGAATAGGCAATGGTGTAACAGACCATGAGAATTCACTCTAAACTTAGCTTGCTTACATGTAACACAACGATCACAAATTCTTTCAACATCACGTTTCATATGAGGCCAAAAGAAATATTCTTACAAAACAGCTAAAGTCTTAGCAATGCCAAAATGTCTCATTAAACCCCCACTATGAGATTCAAGCAACAATAAATCACGTATAGAGCACTTAGGAACATACAACTTATTCTTCCTAAAAAGATAGTTATCTTGCCGAAAGTACTCTCTACTGGCAGATCGCTCACATGCTCGATAAATCTCACCAAACTCAGCATCATGTTCATATAAGCTCTTAAGACACTCAAAACCAAGAAATTTAGCATCTAAAGTAGAGATCAAGGCATGCCTCCGAGAAAGTGCATCAGCCACAACATTCTCTTTACCTTTGCTTGTATTTGATGACGTATGGAAACGTCTCAATGAACTCCATCCAATAAGCATGCCTCTTGTTCAGCTTATTTTACCCATTCAAATGCTTCAAGGACTCATGGTCGGTGTGAATGACAAACTCCTTAGCCCACAAGTAGTGTTGCCACGTTTTGAGGGCTCTCACCAATGCGTACATCTCCTTATCATACGTAGGATAACTCAATGTCGGTCCACTGAGCTTTTAACTGAAGTACGCAATGGACCTTCCTTCTTGCATCAAACTGCACCAATACTAACACCAGAAGCGTCACATTTAATCTCAAAAGACTTAGAAAAGTTAGGAAGAGATAATACCAGGAAGTGAGTAAATTTATGCTTCAATAGCTGAAACGCCTCTTCTTGCGCCTTCCCCCATTTGAACTCCACATTCTTCTTGATAACTTCCATCAAAGGTGCTGCCATACTGCTAAAGTGAGGTACGAACCGCCAATAGAAGCTAACAAGTCCATGGAAGCTTCGAACTTCTCCAACGTTCTTCAGTGTCGGCCACTCTTGGATAGCTCGTATCTGCTCTTTATCAACTTGTACACCCTGTACACTAACAACAAAACCAAGAAACACAAGTCTATCCGTACTAAAGATCCACTTCTTAAGGTTAGCATATAACATTTCTTTTCTAAACGCGTCTAACACAACTTTCAAATGCTCAACATGCTCATCATGACTCTTACTATACACAAGTATATCATCAAAATAGACTACAACAAATCAACCTATGAAAGCACGCAAAACATGGTTCATAAGTCGCATAAAAGTACTCAGTGCATTAGTCAAACCAAAAGGCATAACCAACCATTCAAACAAACCAAGTTTTTTCTTAAAAGCAGTTTTCCATTCGTCACCCTCCTTAATCCTAATCTGATGGTATCAACTATGCAAATCAATCTTGGAAAACACACAAACACCATGTAACTCATCAAGCATATCATCTAAACGAGGAATAGGAAAGCGATACTTTACTGTGATATTGTTGATGGCTCTACAATCACACCACATTCTCAATGATGCATCCTTATTTGGAACGAGCAAAACCGGAACGACACACAGACTCATACTCTCCCTCACGTGTACATTCGCCATTAAATCTCCGATTTGTCAATCCAACTCCTTTGATTCCTCGGGGCTGGTCCTATAAGCTGGTTGGTTGGGAAGGACAGCTCCGGTAACAAAATCAATTTGATGTTCTATCCCACGAATTGGTGGTAAATCTGGTGGAATCTCGTTGGAAAAGACATCATCATAATCCTGCAAAACAGAACTAATAGAAAGGGGTAGAGAAGAGAAATCGTTATCAGCAACCAAAATCTCCTTGTATAGTAACAAAAACATCGGTCTCTCCTCCCTCACGGCCCACTTCAAATCTCTCGGCCTGGCCAGAAAGAATTATATGCCAACCCGCACTCCTTCTTATGTTCGGCCGACTCCTTGGACATCACCTTGTCCGCCTCTTTTTGCAACTGCACTTGATCCTCATAAACTTGTTTAGGAGTAAGAGGAACCAGTGATACCTTCTTTTGCTTATACTCGAAGGAATATTTGTTGGTGAAGCCATCATGAGTAACTCGTCTATCGAACTACCACGGACGCCTCAACAAGATGTAGCTCGCCTGCATTAGAATCACATCACACAACATCTCATCCTCATACTTCCCAATGCAAAAAGGAACCTTCACTTGCTTCGTCACTTTGATAATGTCGGACGCATTCAACCACTGCAATCGGTACAGCTTGGGATGCTTCACCACGGGTAGCCCCAATCTCTCAACCATGTCTGCATGAGCCACATTAGAAGAACTCCCCCATCAATGATGACGCTGCACACCTTATCTCGAATGTGACACCTCGTGTGAAAGAGGTTCTCTCATTGCTCTCTCTCATCGGGTTGAGTTTGGGCAATCAAAATCCTCCTAGCTACGAATAGCTTCCCATCAGGAGGTAAAATCTTCTCAGCCTGCTCTTCTTCATCGGACTCTACCAATGTTGGCATCTCCGAATCGACCCCCTCATCGTCAGTCACTACTTCACCATCATCTCTCAAGATCATAACTCTTCGTTTCGGGCACTCACTCATAATATGCCCAAATCCTTAGCACTTCAAACATATCTTATCTCAATTTCGGCTATCAGGAATAACTGGTTTGGCCTGATTTGCTGAACTCGAAGCCTCTATGCGAGGCTTAAAGAATGACTTCTTCTCATCTCTCAGCGCCGCTTCCTTCCTCCATTGGTTTCCTTTTGCCGAAGAACCACTGGAAGGTGACTGGGATTGCCTCCAATTCGTCGGACTCTGTCTCTGACTGCTGCTATTGTTGCCTCTCCTCTTGATCTGATTCTCTATCTTTATGGCCATGTGAACCATATCCTCCAGCTCAACATAATGCTGCAGCTCCACCTCATCTCTAATGTCCCACTGCAAACCAACCAAAAATCTTGCCATGGTCGCCTCTCGTTCCTCCACAACATTGGTTCGAATCATGGCTATCTCCATCTCCTTGAAGTATTCGTCCACACTCTGACTCCCTTGCTTCAAATTCTGCAACTTGTTGTAAAGCTCTCGGTAGTAATGACTAGGCACAAATCGCTTCCTCATCACAGTCTTCATCTCACGCCAAGTCTCAATAGGTGGCTCATTACTTCGCCTCCTACTAGTCACCAACTGATCCTACCAAACAAGTGCGTAATATGAGAATTCTATTGTTGTCACCTTCACCTTCTTAAGCTCGGAATAGTTATGATAGTCGAACATGAGCTCCACTTTTCTCTCCCATTCCAGATACAAATTTGGATAGTTTTTCCCTTGAAAGGAAGGAATGTTCATCTTGATATTGCCTTGATAGTTATCTTGAGTATTTCTATCGCTGCCTCTATGCCAACTTCCCTCGTCCTCATCCTCAAACTCTGAATCCTCAACATACTCCTCATAATCACTACGGCCTCTGCCACCATGTCCTCTACCACCTCGTCCTCCTCTACCCTCTCGGCCTCGATTGGAATTAGTCTCTCTGGTCTGAGACTGCTCGAGCTGGTAGATCCTATCATACACCACCTCCATCTCTGATTTCAATATCTTGCCCAATTCTGACCTGATCGCATCCATCATGAACTTGGCCTTTGGATCACCAACAGACTGATCCTCCTCACCTGCAACCTGTTTACCATCTTTTGACATATTGACATTGAAAAAAATACGTGAGTAAAAACAGAACCTCACCACCTCACAAGCGTTCGTGTATCACTCAATAATGAATCACTCAACACTCGTGTATCACTCAATTATAGCTTTTTTCCACTCTAATAATCTCACTCTCTCTTGCCTTTTTCCACTCAGATTATCTTTCAAGAACTCGAATTCCCTCAATCTACCACTTGAGTTCAATGCCAACAAACAACGAAACAACCAAACGACACAGAAATTAGAAACAAAAACAAAAAGACACAACGAAACAGAAATGGGAGACTAAAAAACGTGCTGCACAGAAATCGTCCCAAATGACTCTACACATCCCAAGGAACCTGAAAAACAGTACGAGACTCAACCGAAAAGTCAGAAAAAGTGCACGCAGAAACTGCTCCAAACGACTCTACACGATCCCAGGAACCCAAGGAAAAATTTGCCCACAACGAATTTCGGAAATTTTTGTACTTTTTTTTATACTCTCTTGGAACGTAAATTCCAAAAAATGTCAAGAACAAGACCAAATTCTAAACGATGCGCCTTTGGCGACCAGTTTTATGTGAAACGGAATTTTGTAGTGTAAGGCGTGTACGATGTATATTAAGGTCTCTTAGGGCTTATGTTATGGTATTGATAGGGGTCGGATGGAAACCTCGAGTTTATATGGTAGATATCGTAGGATATGGCAGATATGGTGTATATATGGTAAGTATGTATAGAAGGTAAGGAAAATATATGGAAAGATATGAGATATACGGTAAAAAGATATGGATGATATATTTATGGTAAGATATATATGGAAGGGTATATGATAATTATGGGACGATATATGGATGTATATAGAAGGATATATAACCGACTCGAATTTAAACAGAATTACGAAACTCTTGTTTTTTATTGACACGAAGAACACGAAAACGAGAAAGACGCGAAAGGTGAAAAAGCAAACTGAAATAGAAAGACGCGATGATACGGAATAGAAAAACGAAACAAACTCTATCCTTGACATTAAGAAAGAAAACGAAGAAACCTGGATACGAAACGTGGCTCTAATACCAAAATGATATGAACCTCGATCGCAGACGGAAGACTTGAACAAAAAAACCGAAAGGTGGAGATCCCAAAACCTCTGGATCTATCTCGCAAAGTGAATTAGGCATACGGATGTTTCCTAAGACCCAACGATAAGATGACACAGCAACTCAGGGACGATGAATGACACACAACGAGGGATGATTGACTCGCTGATTCGCCGATAGATGAACTCGAGTTGTAATAACCAAGAAGAACTCGAAACTCTCAAGAGAGAATAAAACTCACAATATTATTAATCAATAGGTAATAAAAAACGGCGTCCAAAACAAGTACTTATAGGGCGAAAATCATAAACCTAGTCTAAGAAGGAAACTACTAATGGGCGGGCTTATAATAAGTAACATAATAGCCCAACTAACTTAAAGACTAAATAAAGCCCAAAAACAATAAGTAAATAAAGTCTTGAACTTAAATAAATAAAGTCTTCATACTCGAGCCCACTCGCACATAATAAGATTAACAAAATACGAGCCATTGAACTCGCCAACTCCTCCATCTCTAATGGGCTTCTTTAGCAACTCTTTATCCCAAACTTCTTGAACCAAGCCTGCCAAGTCCTCCTTGAACTTCTTAACTCGTGCTCTTGTAATTGAACCCACGGGAACACGTACCAGGTCTTGCACCAACGACGATCCTTGGGCTTCATCAGTTTCACATGTGTCAACCAAGACTGAATTTTTGATTTTTTTTTTTTGTTGAAATCAATTTTCGATTTTTTTTTAATCATCAAGAATGTCTAGACAAATAAATTAACTAGGCCCAAGCTCAATGAGGCGCGTTAGAGTGTTGGCTCAGTTTGGCTTAGGTTGGATCTAGTTATGGGCCTGAAAATAGTTCTATATGGGGTCCATTTGAAGGAGGAGGCTCAATCGAGGTCCACACCATTGTTAAATCGGGTAGGGCCGGCTGAACCCTATTGACAATTCTACCACCTACAAGTTCAGCTTTAGGATTTTTTTTTCTTAAAACAACCATCGTTGTTATACGTCCCTCCGCCCACAAAATTTATTCTTAGTTTCACTTCGGCGTGAGAATTAACAAAGGACTTGACTTAGTTGGTGGGATGTATTTGAGTAGGGCTGCTTATTTGGATATCAGTTATCGGTTATTAACTGTGATCGGTACTAACCGACATGGGTCGGGTATCCGAAAACCGATTTTTTTCGGGTACGGTTCGGATTAGGTTAGTATTTGTGTAGAATTTCGGTACCGATCGGTTTAACCAAATAACCTACTAATTCATAAGATATATATACTTTGTATTTATTTTTTATCCCAAATTCCCAATTACACCACACCAAAACAGAAGGCATCAGCCCTAAAATTGAATTCAGACACTCTCTCTCAGTCTCACTCGTGACTCGCCGCAACGCTAATTCTTCACCACCTTGGGTCTTCCCCGCCTTCAATTCTTCTCTTCATCTTTCATCTCCGCCTTCGGTCTTCCCCGCCTGAGACCTGAGAAGTTCTCATCTCTGGTCTCTCTCTCAATCTCTCAGTCTCTCTCAATCTCACTCTCTGCGCTACGATACGTGTGGGCTGCAGTCAGCAGGTCGTCGTCGGCGCTCCTCTGCGAGCCAGCCACCGTTCCATTGTAGCCACCGCCTTCTGCTGCCCAGTCCCACTCCGTCTGACCGTCCTTATTCGTCGGCGCTCCTTAACTGCTCAAGGAAGGATGTCACAAGTTAATGATTAACATATTTGTTCAAACTGTTTTTTTTTTTTAACCTTTTGGTTTTGGAGTCTTAGAATTATTGACTTGATAATTTGATTTTGATTTTTGGCCATTTGAAATTATGTTTTCGATGATTTATTGTTGAATTCATTGATATTGAACTATATTTTTAAGTTCAAAACAAGTATAAGGGCTGTATATCAATTTTTTTTTTCAAAATCGGTTAGTTTAGTCGGTTAGTCGGATAATTAACCGGTTAGAAGAGAGGGTGTCCTAATTCGGTTATTTTTTCGGTTAGTAGGTACCCGGCTAACCAAACCGACAGGTTAGTGGGTAACCGACTAACCGCATCGGGTCGGTTATGAATATCATTTTTTACCATTTTTGGGTTCAGGTAATTGATTTTTCCGGTTGGGTACCCGCCGAGTAACCGATTAAGCAGCCCTATATTTGAGTGGAATAAAGGTTCCAGTTAAAGGTAGTTTAAAGATATTTAAGTGGAATAAGGGTCTTACTTGATAGTAGTAAATGTAGTTTAAAGGTACTTAAAAGTATAAAATAGCAAGGGAATGTGTGGGACTACTGCTATAAATAGAATTAAGAATGAAATGCGTTGATACCTAAGATGACAAATTAGAAATGAAATTCGTGGACGGAGGGAGTATCAACCAAATGGGAACAAGAGTACGAGATCATCGGAGTAGGACTTTAGCCAAAAGTGCTAAAGTCCCCAAACAACATAAAGAAATTCAAGATACATCAAAAATCACCCAAACAAAAGCGTCATCAAAGCAAAACAACATAAAAACAAATAAAACCAACAGTAAATTAAAGTCTACAAAACTAGATATGCGCACTGAAGTTTGGATAGTCAAGCTGGTCCATCCGAACAAGAGAAAGTGTCTCAGTATGGTCTCCTCGTCAAAAGTAGTAAGGCATGTGCGCCGGTGTCTTGAGAATTCATGAATTCACAATAAGGCAATTAGATTCAATTTGTTCTTGAGCTTGAATTCAAAATTCGTTCCAGTTTGCATTGGTAGAAAACTTATTGAATGAATCAGGATTTAGTCTCGTGATATAATTTTCAATCGGGTAAACTCAGCCCCACCCACTACTTGGTCCCTAGAATGTGCGACATAGGATTAGTCTTTACCCTATGACAAAATTAATCTCCTAATCTTACGCCAATTAAATCTCAAATAATCTCTGGCTAATTTAATCTTGAGAAACCAAACACCCTCTAAAGCTACAACAAACACGGGAGAGCGATTCAAAGTTGATTAATCAGTTGCTTGTTTGCGAAAGACTTCAAATTTTGCGATCTCAAGAATACATCAAAGTCAACTTTCATATTATACATCTTGAAGCAAAGCAAGCACATTACGTCAAACTGTTTGCATATGAAGCAAATATTAACAATACTTAAAATTGACGTATAGACAAGAAAATGCAAGAAAATCAACAAACGAAGATAACTTCAATTTGATCCAAAAATACCAGGACACGTCTCAAACCCTACCACGCAAAATTATATCTTTTGCAAGTAAAATAAATGTTAAAAACAAAAAAATGTCTCTTCCTGTGCAAATCATGTTACGAAACATACATCTTCGCGATCCACTTCTTTTTGGCATTTTCCACTGCAGCTTCCCTCATCTTCACAAGTTCCCGACAACGCTGTTGATATCGCATGTTAATTTCAGTGAGCTCTGATTTCAGATCATCAGATAACTCATTTTCTTTGTCTGTCAAAGAGAGAGAAGAAATGCTCAAGTTCATATCACTTGATGCAGTTATCCATGAACCTGAACTCTTCACACTTTCACTCATCATGGATTGCTCATTAATGTTTCGCCTGTCTCTCTCATCTGCATAATCAGCCCGTGGGAGATCTTTCTGGGGGATAGCAATTGAGGTTGACAGATCAATGTCCTGGGATGATGTGCAAACTGATACACGAGCGCCATTATTTGTTAATCCTGTGAACTCTGAGTGAATGCCAGTCTCGCTGGCTTCTTTTCTGCGACTGTCATATGAGCAGCAGTCTCTCACACCACTTGTCACAAACTTTTCATTGTGAACAAAAGTAGCTTCATCCAATGACCTCTGTCCATTCAAGCTTCCAAATGAAGAGCCCCAACTTGGAACAAGTTGGATTATTAAGTTGTTGATAAGCCCGGCTATCAAATCAACATCAACTTTCCACAAATCAAGTGTTTCGACCATCTCTGCAGCAATTGATGATGCAGTGTCAGCATTGAGGAAAAACATGAAGTGTACATTCCGTACCCCACCTGCTTAGAACAGATTTGACTGGTTACTATCCCAACATTAGGTGTAAACATAATGAAAAACCCTACATAAAAAAGAACGGTTTTGAAGTTATATACCAGAGTAGTCAGCAATCCGCAACGATAAAGAGACAGAAGTTTCATCATACTTTTCCCCCTTCAAGGAAAACTCATATCTTTCATTACATCTAAGGAGTTCGAGACTGGACATAGAAGCTACAACCATGCTCTCACAAGTGCTAGATGATAGTTTTTTGGAACAAGGGTCAAGATCCATGAAAGGAGAATCAGATTTTGTTGAGTTCACTGAATTTGCTGCAGAGTAAGATAACTGCAGAGGATAACACGAATAATCAGTTGTATCGTCACATGAGAGGAAATGCACTTTCAAAAGCTCTGCTGCAGAAGACCTCTGGGATGCTGGAACCAAACATTTTTCTATGAAGCTCCTCACATCAGAGTCTTCTATTTTCCCCAGAGCGGCAGGTTTTATGCCCTATAAATTTATACAATAATAATTGATTAATGTGAAAAGGACCAACGTGAAGAATATCTTAGCCCACAAAGTTGCTAACAAAAAACTTCAATATGATAGCAGAAGGGGTTCAGAACACTTACGGATGTTACCTTCCTGTATATCTGTGCTTGATTTTTGCACTCGCTGTATGGATATTCACAGGTTACCAACTCCAGCATACACATTCCGAACGAATAAATATCCACCAGCTCATTGTATTCCTCTTCGTAAAGCTCTGGAGCCATAAATTCAGGTGTACCTATGGGAATCAACAAAACTCAATATCAAAACAGACAACGATATCTCAGAGGCAATTCTTCTAAGTAGAACAATTACCAATAACACTTTTGGCGGTAGGTTGTTGCATTATAGTTGCCAGTCCAAGATCTCCAATTTTAACTTCTCCATGATTTCCATTTACGAGGATATTGTCACATTTTAAATCTCTGTGAATAATAGGAGGTTTGTGAGTGTGCAGATAATGTAAACCTTGAAGGATCTGCCTGGCCCAATTCTTGATAGCCTTGATATCGACACTCTTATGTTTGTTTCTGTACCTAAACGAGAAGGAACAAAGGATCATTCACTAAATTACAAATATGAACAAGAGAACCCATCTAAACCAAAATGCGAAAACTCACTGTCTCAAACTACCGGAAGTGACCAGCTCGGTAATAATATTTATAGTTTTGTTTTTATCATCAACCCATGAGGCATATGACCTAATGACATTTTCGTGTTTCAGTGTCCTTAACAAATGAACCTCAGAATACAACCTCTCCAGATGTTCAGGTGACTGCAGTGCATCCTCTAGATTAACTTGGTTCCAAGCAACTTCTATGCCATCAATGCCGTCAAATCCCTTGTAACTAAAGAGAAGAACAGAGTAAGTAAATTTTACTGGAAGAAGATAATAAGAATAATAATTATACTAATTGTGATAATAAATGTCAAATGTCAATTCTCTGCATTATAAAATAAAATAAAAATGGAATTAAAAAAAAGAATATAGTCTAGGAGGCATACACATTCTTGCATGCTCCTCTCCCCAGGATTTCATTATACTGAAGGAAAAAAGAGGAAAATTGTAACAACTAACAGAATAACTAAAAGACAAAAGGATAATAAAAACGGTCAAAGTAATAAAGCTAGCAAAGACATATATTAGCATGATAATTATAACAGGTACTGCAAATTAATGAATTTGAACATACTTGGTTGTTTTTCAATCCATTCTGAATCATTACTTATCTGTCTTTCTAGTGATTGAACATTTTCCACATTTATTCCAAGTTAAATGGGGGTAATGGTGAATATAATTTTTCACATCAAGGTACTATAAAGCACATTCGCGAGGCAAATACACACCCACACACATACATCTTATCAATAAACGATCGACTTTAATCTTAATAGATAAATGGCACTGACTTCTCATCATAGGCAAGACTAAAAGCAGTTATCGAAATGAATAAGCAGTAATTTTGTCAAAACAAGGATGAAATATAGAAACAAATACTACAACACAATGCTGAATAACAGAAACCAGCTAATCAAATAAAAGATCAGCTCCCACAGCTCCAATAAAAGCACAATCATCATTATTAACGAAAGTTTACCCGAAGATATCTCCCGTCAGGGGATATTTCTGAAGCATCAGACTCAGCGGACTCCGTTTTGGATTGTTTGTCCAATTTGTCCACCCACGATTCATAATTCCAAGATTCCATCGTAAACCAAATAAAAAAGAATAGAAGAAGATGAAAAAATAATACCAATTCACAAAAAAGGGGGGAAAATAAAGGAATGAAATAAAACTGTACAGTAACAAATTCAAAGAAGGAAACGATCGGAGAAAGCTTCACAGGCAACGGAGAACGAAGTAATGTCGGACCCAAATCGAAATGGGCAGCCGAAGAAATTCAACTGCACAGGAGAACCCCAAATCACTTCACCACTGATCACCTTTCCCATCACATCTAATTGATTCTCGACTGCCCGATTACAGTTAAAAGAAGAAAACGAAAAAGAAATGGGAAATTTGAAATAGAGGAGAAAAAACAAAAGCAAACGTAATGGGGCAAGAATTAGGGCACAATATGAAACCCTAGAAATCCAGTCCTTTCCATGATATTAGGGAACAGCAAAGAAGAATTGGTGATCCTATGGAAGTGAATTCTGATTGAGATTTTAAGATTGAACGAACATGACTGCTGATAATCGAATTGATAATCCAAATATGGCTTCAGACGTAAGACTGCGGAACAAACTATGGATGAGGTTTGGGAGCAAAGGAAAAATGATGTCAACAAAATTGGTTAAAAAAAAACTTTGGTTAAACCCCTGCATTTTGTTTAGGAACAAATTGACCCTCCCCTAAAGTTTTCGGCGCAAATAAACCCTTGCAATGACGGAAAGCCAACTTCTGATAAAGAAAATTCATTTAATTTATTTATGTCCATCATTTTATTAAATAATCTTCGGAACCACTAATATTTTTTCCTTATTTAGATATCTTATTCATATTATCATCTTCCAAATAAGAAAAGTTTAACCCTTCAAAATTCTCCAAACGTAACGGGGTCACTTTCTATCTTTTTACTCTTATTCTTAATCTTCGTGTCGAACAATAACATGACAATTTCAGTGGATCGAAGGGAATATTAACACACTTCTTCTCTCCCCCTCCATCTCTTCTTCCTCTAAACGCAGATCTTCTTCGAAGAAGACAAATTTATCCACCTTGTCGGCCCGACAACGTCGGGCTCCTCTGTTGCCTTCATCAGACAATCACTGATGAGGCTTGTTAGGAAAGTAGATCAAGAAGATATGCAGTATCATTCTATTTCTTTGTAAATATTATTTTATTCTTTTCTTTTATATCTACCCTCTATCATAAGGTTGACAGATTGTAAATTTGTAATAGTTCTCTATAAATATTGGAATACGAGATAACAATCCTCACATTGGGGAAAATATTTCTTCTTACATGGTACAACCATATCTTGGGGACTTTAACAATTTTTCCTTCCGCTCTAAAAGTTATTTCAATAATCATCACCTCTTTTGTTTTTTTCTTCAATGGCGACTGCCACTTCTTTAAATGCCCCGCTCACCCTACACGTGATGACTCAGATGGTCACTGTTAAACTCACATCTTCTAATTATCTTTTATGGCACATTCAAGTTTATCCCCTCGTCATCACCAAAAAATCCATGTCTTTTCTCAATGGTTCAACGCTAGCACGTGTTACTACCAATCCTAAACCGATGGTTCCACGCCAGCACGTGCACCACCGACTAAAATCACCAATACCGATGGTTCTGCTACTACTAATCCAGAAATACACGAAGTGGGTCACTTCTTATCAAATTGTGAAAGTTTTTCTCTCTTGTACTCTCTCTGAAGAAGCGCTATTTGTCGTTATCGGTTCTTCTACGTCCAAGGATACTTGAACCACTCTTGCTACTGCATTTAATCGGCCATCAAAAGCTCGTGAGATTCGTCTCAAGGACGTACTACAGTGTGCTAAGAAGGGATAAAACTTTCACCGGGTTTGGTTCTCATTTTAAGAACTAGTGTGATCAACTAGCTTTAATAGGACGACCGTCGATGAGACAGACAAATCTTATTAGTTTTTACGTAGATTAGGCCCCGAATTTCAGGTCTTCTCTACATCTCAAATCAACCCTGATCCATTACCATTTTTTCTGGTTCTTTTAGCACAGGCCGAGGCTCACGATATGTTCGATTGTTAAGTTGACAATGAAAAATCAAATTACATTCCTGCTTTTACAACCTATTCATCTCGACCAAACTAGCAAAGTGGTGGACGTGGCGGCACATTCAACCATGGCAAGAGTGGTGATAACTCTCACCAGAATGGACGTTCGAACTCTACTTCCAAAGGTCGACACTTCAATGATGGAGGAAGAGGCAAAGGTCGTCACTCTTCTCGTTGCCAAATCTGTCGCGTTGACGGGCACTATGCAACTACTTGTGCACAAAGATGCTCTTCTGCTCCTCAAGCTCATCTTGCCAAAAAAAGTTCAATCTTTATGCTCCTTGAACAATCAGTCAAATTGGTATGTTGACTATGGTGCTTCTGCACATATGACTGGAGACACCTCGAATCTTGATGTTGCTACTCCTTACTCGGGATGTGACCGCGTCGTTGTTTGTAATGGAAATAAACTTTCAATTTCACACACTAGTTCTTCCTCTATTTCTAATAATATTTCCTTATTAGATGTTCTTGTTGTGCGTCATATCATTAAAAATTTACTATGAATCAACACGTTCACAAATGATTATCCTGTTAATGTGGTTTTCTCTAATAACTCGTTTAAAATTTAGAATAGGGCAACACGAATTCCTCTAGCTCAGGGACAAAGTGAGAACAAATTATATATTCTAGAGCATGGACAAGCTGCTCTTGTCGCTGCTTTAGGAAAACTAAGAGCTCGATGTTCGTTTGAGTTATGGCATATGCGTCTCATACATGTAGCTTTTGATATTATTCGTGTTTTGAATAAGTTAGACTTATTATCAGTGACTTCACCGTTACCTAAACCTACTATTTGTTCCTCTTGTCAAATGGCCAAAAGCCAACATTTGCCATAATTATTAATAACAAGCAAGCCACACATTGTTGAAATTAATTATAATGGTCCCGGTAATAAGTTAACTGTTATAGGGGGAATACACCAGTACAGATTTTAACTTAAAAACTTTTTCGACTTTGTTTACTCAACAGCTGTAAAACTCAGTTGGAGTGGTCGCACAGTTCATGACACAGTTGACTTCTTGGATTGAGGGTCAGCTGTGTGCTCAAACTGAGGTTTTAAGTACAGTGCAGAATGTGGTGAAAATTGGTTTAACTCTTATAACTGAAAATCCTTTTTAGCAAAGGTTAAGTTCACAAAACTCTTAGTACAATTTGTAAGTATGTGATGGTCCCGATAACGAGTATCTGGTCTATGGAGGGGGGGAATACACCAGTAGCAATTTTTGTTTTGCTTTTGAAAATCTTTTCACTGAGTTGAACTGTACAGGTCAATTCGCTCAACAACTAGAAAAGTCAGTTGGATCTGTTCTACAACTGAGTTGCTCAGTTGGAGCCGTTCACATAATTAGGTCCACAACTTATGTCTCAGCTGATTGCGCAGAGGGGTCAGCTGAGATGCCTAACTGAGGTTTCAAAGAGTTTAGCATTTGCGGAAGTTGGTGGAAATTAAACTCGTTACTAAAACTAAAACCTTTGTGAAAACGGGGAAGGTCAAGTTCCCAAAGTTAGTGCAATTTGTAAATATGCAGTTTGTATGCAATATGTTGGGTTAGTTGGTCAGGTAACTATAGTAAAATATTGAATGTAAATACTAAGAGTGAAAGACAAAGTATTTTAACGTGGTTCAGAATTTGACCTCCTACGTCCACGACTTCATTTTCGAGGAAGTAATCCACTAGATAAGCTTACACGTGCTTACCAAACATTCCACTTGGATTACGGGTTCCAAACAAACCTAACTAGCTCGATTACGAGTTCGAACAAGATTTTACAACACTTTTCTGGGCAAGTGCATAGTCTGGTCTTAGATTCCGGGTTCTAAGGAACCAGGTCTTGGATTTCGGGTTCCAATAGGACCTAGTCTTTGATTATGGGTTCAAAGGGACCTATTGACTTTGATTTTGGGTTCAAAGTCAGACCTAAGGTTTGGGGGTTGGGGGGATTTCCAACTATAAAGCCTTCTACATAGAGAGAAGTGGAGGCTTCGTCCTAAGGCTTAGAAACTCGATCTTTGAAGACAGAGTCTGCTTGGACACTGACGAGGCTATCGTTCGCACTCTCAAAATGAATTTGTAGCCTATCCTCACAGCTATATAGTTAACAAGTAAGTACAGGGTCGATCCACGAGGAGTTTAATGTTATTGTCTCTTAAAACCTCCTCCACCTGTTCAGAAAAGTTGGTTTTGCTATCTTGGTCACGAAGGCTCTCTTGCCCAATTCGAGAACTCAATAAACACTGAAAAGTAAACAAGGAACTTTGATCAATAATAAAAAGGACTTGGTCTGGATCTAGATATTGTTAAGTGAAAACTCTGCTTGGTCATTGGTGCAAATATATTCATTACACGCATGCATCGTTAGTTATGGGACTTGAATGCTGAGATCCCTTTTTACTCGTCACGCTCTCAACAAACCCTTCCCTTACCAATCCTTACTTAGTTAGCGACGCACCGCCGGCTCCCTACCTTGGGCAATACCTCTGTCGGAGTCATCGTTCAGTTTCTTGCTCAAGGAGCATTTATCTCTAGAAAGGCCCAACAAGGAATCATCACGTCTAGCCCAATAGGGTAGACACCTTCCTCTAATGTCAATTGATCTTAACCAAGAAGATGTGAAAAACACTCCTACTTCTCAATTGATTGGCGATCTAATATATCCTAAGTGATTAACGACCTATTAATCTCTTATTCGTATTATCTCATATTGGAACAAGCTCATTAACATTATGGGAACACATGCATGCTATTATCTAGCACAATTTAGACCTCTCAAGCATAAGTTGACACTCAACTGCCTTGCCCAGACCAAGTATAAAAGCTTAGCTAGTCATAATCATAAAGTAACGAACATGCGAATAGAAGAAAATCATAAACACTATATTAAAACTTACGAAGTATTTGCAGGAATTAAACACGGCCAAAAGTGCCGATAAACTAAGTACGAAATAAAGTATGCCCTTAGGACTTGTTTTTCTCCTCACAAACTTTCGATGAAATTACAGGGAAATAAAGCGTGAAAGACGTCGTATGCATGCAGCAGCAGGGCTTCGATTTATATAGGTGAGTGCTTAGGGTTTGGGCCCCCTAGTCCTTAACATGGAAGGAATCCACGAGCTACCTTGGGATGCAAGTATCACTTGATAAGCTCGACCCCAACAAGGCAAGTCACATATATCTCTTTTTCACACTCATAGAGCATCTTGACTTCGGTATTACCATAGGTTTGCCTGCCCTTTAAATCTAAAGTTCTTATCATAAATCTCAGAACTCATCATTAGGTCTTTTTAGGTTTAAAGCTTTAAGACAATAGGTAGGAAGTATTTAGATCTTGGCTAAGGACAATTCAAACTCGTATTGGGCAATAGGGGTTCCCAACTTCTTTTCAATTCCTTGCCTTTATTTTCCAGGCCTAAGCTTTAACTCTTTTCTGGGGAACTTATAAATTTTTTTCATTTCTCTTCTTTTTTCTACTCCCCACATCTTTCATTTTTTCTTAGTTGAGACATAACCCAACTATCAACACAAAACTTCTTGCCCAGGATACACCCCTAATCATTTCATCCTTACCCCTTATCTTCTTCATACTGCTCAGGTTCCCAAAACCAAATCAAACAATTTCTTAAAGGCAGTTTATAAGTGATAAGGAATTAATTCGGCTCAAAAGGGTTATCAAATGATAATGATTTAAGGAAGTCAGTTCAAGCTCAATAAAGGCTAATGAAAGAATGGCCTAAATCATCTAAGTTCAAAGATCATAAACCAAAGTACAGGGGCAAGTTCTAGTTTCTCCTAATCAAGATGTCTCAAATCACACACAAGAATGAATTCAATTAAGCTCAAAATCCTCACAGGGGATGTTCACAACTCAATCCATCATACAAGTCATCTTCTAACATGCAAAAAACTTAGCACTGTTCAACAAGCATCAATTTTGCACAACAATTATCATATCATCTTGCCCAACAACTCCATGCTGATCAACACAATTAAAAAAAACACACGGCACAGACACCCCACGCACACACTTTGCTTATAGCAAAGTCTATCCATGGAGGCCTCAACCTTGGACTCAACACAAATTTTAACAAACAAATGGCCTTCCTACGCACACACTTTGCTTATAGCAAAGTAATGGACGTAAATAGGTCAAGACACTAACAAACATGAACAATTCGCCTACCTCACCACACATTTTGCAAAGAAAAATGTGGGTGAGGTATTCGAATAACTCCATAGACACAAACTTCTAAAATACTAAAACACAAAACAAAAACACAACAAAAAACTAAAAACACAAGAACACAAAAAAATAAAAAATAAAAACACAGGAGGACATAATCTAAGCAGAAGATCAGGAGCTGACCCTAAATTTAGGTGGCGGGCAAGGCTGTTGAGAGTGGCTTGCATGGTCAGTTGCCCATCCCAGAGTTCCTTGAGCAATCCCTCCGTCTTGCCCAGCCTCTCCAATACTTCCTTCAGCTGGGTGGAAAGTGATCCAGCCTCCTCCTCATCTTCTTCTTCTTCTTTCTCGAGCTCAGACTTCTTGGCCAATCTTGCTGACTTCTTGGGCGGCAGGCGAGCTGAGACTGATTGATCCTTCTCATGCACCTCTAGCAGGCGCCATCCCTTCCCATGCTTCACCATCTCCTTCATTCTGCTCAACCTCTCCATGTTGAGCACGTCAGCCAGTGTCACTTCAAAATCCTTCACCTCATCGTGAAGCTGCAATCCCTCAATGTAGGCCATCACAAAGTGCCCACATGAGTAATTCTAAGTTCTGACTCGCCTTGGCCATAACCGCCTTCAGCTGCTCCATCAAGAAGGCTGCAAAATTCAGCCTCTTCTTGGTCAACATACAATAAAGTATGTATATCTCCTTGTTGGCCAGCGAATTCCCACTATCTCTCTTGCCAAACATGTTATAGAAAAAGAATCCTATGAGCAATACGCAAGGCTGGCGTCTTCAAATTCGAGGCCTTGTTGTCTCCCGACTTGAACTCTGTCCCTACGCTGACTTCCTCCTACATCCGGATCCATTCTTCCTTGGACAAATCCACTGGCACCTTCTTGACTGCCCTCCTGAACTCCGGCCTTTACAGCTCCATCATGGTGGCAAACCCCAAAATCTGGTTCAAGTCATTCAATCCAGCCTCATAAGGCTGCCCATTTAATGTAAAGTCGATCGAAGACGAGTTCCCTTCTCCATCAAGCATGAATTCCACTGAGCCGTACATCTCTCTCACCAAGTCTGCGTAGATGTGGCAAGGCAGCATTAGAAATCTCTCCCAGCCACATCCCTCATACAGGGCCCTCACATCACATACGACGCCCAAAATGTCCAGGTCATCGAAAGAGACCTCCCTGGGCACAAAAATCTTTCTGGCGGATGAATCTTCCACCTTCTTGGTCCTCTTCTTCCCTCTTGATTTGGAATCCTCCTTCTTGACCTTTCGAGCGGCTAACCTTGTGATTCTCTCCCCCACTATCTGGACATCTTCATCGTCCTCCGACTCCACAATCCTCTGTCTCTTTCCTAGATTCTTAGATGAAGGCATGGCAACCTTCTTCTCCTCTATGGACGACTCTCCTCCTGACGAAGCAGCCTCAAACACGGCAGCCTTCGTTGCCTTCTTCCTCTGGGTTTCCTTCCCTTTCCCTTTCTCTTTCTTCTTCTTCTTGGCGTCCCGCGCTACCTCAGCACAAAGCTTATTGAAGGAATCATCGGATTCCTTCTTCTCCTGACCTTCCTCTTCATCTAGCACCTCCATCTCCACGTCGTCGTCCTGCTGCGCTACTTCCTTCTCAGGCCCCTACTGCGTGTTCTCCGGCGTGATTTCCTCCGCAGCTCCTTCCTCCGGCGTGACAAAGGTCTCCTCCACCGGTGCAGCTTTTTCTTCTCGCTCTTTCTCCGGTACCACCATGGTTTCAGCAAGAGCTTTGCTGATACTCTCCTCTGCTTCGGCTGTAAGCGGGTATGGAACGACCCAACACAACGGGTCTAGCTCGGCAACAGGGTTCTCTGATGGTGGCGTTTCTGGTTCTTCTAGGTCAATATGGGTGTCGTGAGGGATTTTATTTAGCTTGTTCTTGGGGTGGGTTGATACCATTGTGATTCTAGGGTTTAGAATTAGGAAAGAAAATCTGCAGATTGTCCGAAATTGGGGGGTTGAGGAGGGAAAGTGGTGTATGGCGGTTTGAAGTGATGGTTTACGTGGGGAAGTGAAAGAGTTGGAGAGAGAATTGTAGTAGGGTGGCAGACGGTTATAGGGCTAGGGGTAGGTATTAAGTGCGGCTGTCACGTCACACGTGATATGGCAGTTAATGCCTCATCATCTGTGTTGCCCAAGCCACCTGTTTAGCCCATAGCGCCGCTCTTGCCCTCCTACGCACACACTTTGCTCAAAGAAAAGTGTCCAATCCTCATTCTTCCTCTTGCCCAATACCTGTTTCCTGCGACTCACCAACACACTTCTATGCATACGACAAAAACATTATATCCTATGGTTAGACATTTCTACCCATAATGGAATTAAAATACGCCTAAATTTAATGAAAAAAATTAAAATTGTGGCTATTTTAATCCCAATCTCACCACTTTTTTTTTATGTGAAATCAAATCCTATGCGAAAATTAAAGAAAAGTAAAAAAAAAACATACAAGGTTGCCTCCTAGCCAGCGCCCCAGTTACCATCGTGGGCACGACGTACTTCTTACTCCAGTTAAGGTTCCATGTCACAGCGAAATTTCAAGTATTCCTCTGGTTTCTCCACGGCTTGGCCATAGAAGGCCTTCAGTCTTTCTCCATTGACTTTAAAAGTCTTTCCCGATCTTGCATTCCTCACTTCCACAGCTTCATTTGGATATGTGGCTTGCACTTCAAACGGACCAACCCACTTGGTTGATAGCTTCTCTGATATGAGCTTAAACTTGGACTGGTATAGAAGCACTTGTTGCCCTGGCGCAAACTTCTTGACCTTGATCAATGCATCGTGAGCCTTCTTCATCTTCTCTTTATACAACACAACATTGTCGTATGAATTGAGTCTGATTTCCTCAAGCTCCTGCAGTTGAAGCTTCCTGGCTTGGCCAGCTTCATCCCAATCATAGTTCATCTTCTGAACTGCCCAATACGCTCGATGCTCTATTTCCACGGGTAAATAGCACATCTTGCCAAAGACCATTCTGTAGGGCGATATGCCAAATGGGGTTTTGAATGCCGTCCTGTATGCCCACAATGCATCCTCAAGATGCAAACTCCAATCCTTCCCCGTTGGACTAACTGTCTTCCTCAATATAGCCTTCACAATGCGATTAGACAATTCAGCTTGTCCATTTGCTTGAGGATGATAAGCATTCAAAATCCTGTGATGTACTCCATATCTAATCATCAATCCTTTTACAACTCCATTGCAGAAGTTTGTTCCTTTATCACTAATGATTGCCCTTGGCACACCAAACCGGCTAAAGATATTGCTCTTGAGAAACTCCACAACCACCTTTGAGTCATTGGTTGATGTTGCCTTGGCTTCCACCCATTTAGAAACGTAGTCTACTGCCAATAATATGTAGAGATTACCTCTTGAATTAGGCAATGGCCCCATGAAGTCCATGTCCCATATGCTGGCCAATGTCCAGTCAATGGCCAACTTGTACTCCATCAAAACTCCTTTGACACGCTCCTCTTCCTTTATGGACAACTTTGCACTTATGATGACTGGTAATGTTTCTTCTTCTCCCAAGTAGATGTATTTCAAGTGGCTTGGTAAAGTCTTCAATTCCAGCTTTGGTGCTTTCTCGATTGAAGGCATCAACCTATCTTCTTGTTGTAGCGTTGGAATCACCAAGGGTTCCACTCTCCTTCCCAGCTCTGCCTCTCCTTTCAAATAGTGAACTGCATCGACTATCTCAACAGACCCGTCTTGGGCAACAACCTCCGTTAGGCCAATTTGTAAAACTACATCCAGATTATCTTCAATTGCTATTTTCGGCCAAGACTCTTCCACCAATTGATCAATGTGGTCTATGCTGTGTACCGTCTCTGCATCGCTAGGTTGTTTCATGGAGTTGTAGATGTCGAATGACACTACTTCTTCTTCGAACTCACATGTTAACTTTCTCGTATCGTAGTTGATTCTGGTGCGAGCGGTCTTCAAGAATGGTCTCCCTAACAACATTACTGGTGCCTTGTGTGATGTCCTCCTCATGTCTAGGATGTATAAATCAGCTGGGAAGATTAAGTCTCTGACCCTGACCAAGATGTCCTCTAGAATTCCCTCTGGCCAAACAGTTGACCAGTCCGCTAGTTGAATTGCCACCCTTGTAGGTTTTAGTGATCCCATCCTTAGATCATCATACATTGACTTGGGCATGACATTAATTGATGCCCCAAGATCTAACATGGCCTTCTCAATCTTCATATCCCCAATGATGCATGGGATGTAGAACATTCCCGGATCAGTGCACTTGGTCGGCATAGGTGTGTCTTGCAACACTGCAGATACATTCTCACTCACTTGAAATCTTGCATCATCTGTATACTTGACCTTCCTTGTGCATAATTCCTTAAGAAACTTAGCACACTTGGGCATAGATTGTAAGGCGGTCAAGAGGGGTATGTTGACCTCGACCTTCTGAAACATCTTAGTCAACTCCTTCATCTCTTGCGCTTCCTTATCTTTTGCAAACCGTCCTGTGTAAGGGGCTTTTGGCTCATAAGGTTTGGATTTAATCACATTTTCAGCTTCCTTCATTGCCTTAGCTCTGATTTCAGCTGCTTCGCGCTCCGCTTTCCTCCTTATGTCTGCTGCCTCTCTTTCATCCTGTGCCCTCTTCTCTATTGACAACTCCTGCCATAGCTCCTCAACATCTCCTGATCCCATAGGTACCTCTTCATATTTTTCCGATTTAGTATCCCCTTCTTGCTCCAGATCCATGTCTTGCCCAAGAGATGGTTGTTGATCGGAAAAAGTTTTTTGTAGAACACTCTGGTCGGGTGCTCTTACTTCAGGCAACTTAGCTCCACTTCGCAATGTAATAGCATTCACTTGAGCCTTTGTTATTTCGACCTGAGATGGTAGTTCTCCTTTTCCTCCATTTAACATTGGCTTGATCTGGGATATAGATTCTACCAAATGGCTCAGCGTGCCATTAATGTCTCTCATGCCTCCCCTTGTTTCCATACGAAAGCTATCCAATTCTTGATACCCCTTCCTTTGCTCAGGTGCAAGTCTTTCCACTTCACTTCTTAGGGTATCTCTTGGCTGATCTCGATTGTGCAGAGGCACGTAAGGTTGCTATGGTGGTTGCCCTTGTTGAGGTGCATTCAAGTAGTTGTTGTTCCCATATCTCAAATTATCATTGGGCCTCCAAGGTCCATTGTTGAAATTCCTTTGCTTCCCACCATCTCCTTGTTGGTATGGCTGCCCAACTGCATTGACTTTCTCATCTTCATACAATGATGGACACCTATCAGTGGGGTGAGTATTGGCAGCACAAAGTTCACACTTCATAACCTTCTTCCTCAAGATCTGTACAGGGTTATCATTCCCACTAGCGTTGTTCTTGTTCTGGTTCATCATCTCCTTCATCATAGACACCAGGATATCAAATTTAGGACCACTGCTGGTTGGTTCATGCATCCTGGGCATGATGGTCTCATCTTGGTTTCTCTTCCTGTCCGCCATTTCAGCAAATAACTTGAAAATTTCACTGGGTGGCTTGTTGATCACATTGCCTCCACATGCTGCATCGATCCAATCCCGCTCAGATTGCCTTAGCCCACTCATGAAGGCGTTAATCAAATCTTTATCACCCAAACCATGCTGGGGACACCTTGCAATCAGTTTCTTGTATCTAGAGTGGTAATCATAAATAGATTCTCCATTGCCCATCTTTATGTTTTGAATTGCAACTCTAGCATTCTGTATCCGGGCAAAGGGATAGTATTGCTCAAGAAACTTCTGCTGCATTTGTTGCCAAGATGTTACGCTGTCCTGAGGTAATTGATAGAGCCATTCCCTTGCACCATCTTGTAGTGAGAATGGGAATGTTAGGAGACGAATGTATTCTCTCAGTGTATTTTCTACAGCGTTGGTGTGCACAGTACGCATGGCCATCTCAAAATCCTGTAAGTGGCGCTGCGGGTCCTCTCCAGGCAAGTCACTGAACTTGGGCAAGATCTGTATCAGTGAGTGCTTCAACTCCCAATTGTCAGTGATGGTAGGCAAAGTAATGCCTCCTAGGTTCAGATTGACATTTGTTGGAAACATGATTTCCTTCAACGTCCTCTCCGGATCCAATCGTGGTGGCATCTCTTCTTCTTCAAATTGTTCGTGATCTGAAGTTGGTGGTGACCTCTCCTCATCACTCGCCAGTTCCTCCGCTCGTGCTTTTTTTTTCAGCTTCCCTCTTTAGTTTCTTCTGCTCCTTGATGTACTTCTCCAGGTCAGGATGGTACTTCAATTCACCGTCGATCCAAACAAGGTCTGAGCCAAAAATGCACAGGGTCTCTCCCTCAAGAGACAGTTACAAAATTAGCTCCCCGGCAATGGCGCCAATTTTGACGAGGTTATTGTTCGCACTCTCAAAATGAATTTGTAGCCTATCCTCACAGCTATATAGTTAGCAAGTAAGTACAGGGTCGATCCACAAGGAGTTGAATGTCACTGTCTCTTGAAACCTCCTCCACTTATTCAGAAAAGTTGGTTTTGCTATCTTGGTCACAAGGGCTCTCTTGCCCAATTCGAGAACTCAATAAAAACTGAAAAGTAAACAAGGAACTTTGATCAATAATAAAAAGGACTTGGTCTTGATCTAGACATTGTTAAGTGAAAACTCTGCTTGGTCATTGGTGCAAATATATTCATTATACGCATGCATCGTTAGTTATGGGACTTGAATGCTGAAATCCCTTTTTACTCATCACGCTCTCAACAAATCCTTCCCTTACCAATCCTTACTTAGTTGGCGACGCACCGCCGGCTCCCTATCTTGAGCAATACCTCTGTCGGAGTCATCGTTCAGTTTCTTGCCCAAGGAGCATTTATCTCTAGAAAGGCCCAACAAGGAATCATCACGTCTAGCCCAATAGGGTAGACACCTTCCTCTAATGTCAATCGATGTTAACCAAGAAGATGTGGAAAACACTCCTACTTCTCAATTGATTGGCGATCTAATATATCCTAAGTGATTAACGGCCTATTAATCTCTTATTCGTATTATCTCATATTGGAACAAGCTCATTAACATTATGGGAACACATGCATGCTATTATCTAGCACAATTTAGACCTCTCAAGCATAAGTTGACACTCAACTGCCTTGCCCAGACCAAGTATAAAAGCTTAGCTAGTCATAATCATAAAGTAACGAACATGCGAATAGAAGAAAATCATAAACACTATATTAAAACTTACGAAGTATTTGCAGGAATTAAACACGGCCAAAAGTGCCGATAAACTAAGTACGAAATAAAGTATGCCCTTAGGACTTGTTTTTCTCCTCACAAACTCTCGATGAAATTACAGGGAAATAAAGCGTGAAAGACGTCGTATGCATGCAGCAGCAGGGCTTCGATTTATATAGGTGAGTGCTTAGGGTTTGGGCCCCCTAGTCCTTAACATAGAAGGAATCCACGAGCTACCTTGGGATGCAAGTATCACTTGATAAGCTCGACCCCAACAAGGCAAGTCACATCTATCTCCAAGAGATCCCTTGCGGATCCTAAATCTAGTCGGATAAGGAAAGATATTTAAGTTAGATCCTCTTTTCCTTATCCTTCTAGACCTAGGAGAGAAACTTCGCCTGTTTACCACCACACTCCTCCTATCTGTCTTGATCAATATAGCTCTCCCTGGCCTGCTTCCATAAATGCTGCTTCTTTTCCATGTTCTGCCCAACTTCCACCTGCAAGGCAGCAGATATCCTTCTGCCCAAGATATGTCCTCCCAGACATAGAAACAAGGCAAAACACACACAAAGACTCGATCTAGACTACCTAAAAATAACACTAAAAAGATACAAAATATGGACTCATCAGACACCAATTAAGCAAGAACCTATAGTCTAGACTTGATCAAAGAAGGGGCTTTCTAAGAGGGTAGATGGAAGAACAGGAGGAGGGTTGAACACTCGACTTCTACTGGTCTTCTAGCTGGAGAGTGAGATATTCTATTGCTGCTTTGGCGCTGAGGATTTTCTCTCTTCTGTTTCTCTGCACTCGCCCAAAAAGTCTCTTCAATCATTGCCCACGAGCTGACTTGTGCTTCCGAGTAGATTTGAATCTGGACTTCAACTATTCTTCCTTCAACGTCTTCAAAGTTTTCTCTTCTTAGCTTTGCAACGTCTAACTTCGACACAACTTCTCTTCACGCTTCAGCTGCATGGGTTAGTTGAGGAGTCAACTGAGCTATAGTCCAACTGAGTTCGTGCATCAGTTGAGGTTGAGGTCTCAACTGAGTTTGAGGGTCAGCTGAGTTTGGGTCTTAGCTAAGTTTGGGTCTGAGCTGAGTTCTTCACGAACTTTCTTCTTCATTCCGGCTGTCTTCTTCTGCTTGAAACTTGTAAAGATAAAATCCCTACACTCAAGCTAAGTTCAGACTAAAGCATTCATCTACTCGGTTGGGGTCAGTTGGGGTTTTGGTGTCGTTCGAAACCTTTAACAAATTTTCCCAACAGTTTGCTTGAATGATGCAGTTAGTGAATACTTAGTTAATAAAACACTAAGTGAAATGCCCAAAGATGTTTACGCGTATATCTTTGCTGGTAATCCTTTAAGATTTTTGCTACTCCTACGTCCACGACCAGCTTCCTTGCTGGTAATTCTTTAAGATGTTTACGCGTATATCTAAAATGTAACCACTGGGATTGCGGGTTCCAAGAAACCTTACACAGTTGAATTGCAGGCTCAACAACACCTACAGTTTGATTGCAGGTTCAAATAAGACCTAAAGCTTGATTGCGGGTTCAAACAGGACCTAAAAAGGTGGCTTGGTGTTGGTTTTTCCAACTATGAAACCTTTAACACTAGAAGTAGAGGTTTACTCTTCTAAGACTGAAATCTTTAACTATTTCTAGTGAGAAGGCTTAGATAACAAGGATTGAAACTCAGTGACTCGATCAAAGAAGAGTATTTCTAAGAGAGCTAGTAGAGCAAAGAGAGCAGTAAGCTTGAGAGGGTTTTCTCTTGCTTGAAATCTTCGATCTTGTGGAAAGTTTACTCGTAGTAGTTTCAGTGGTTATCACATTGAATGAAGGCCACTATTTATAGGCGGAGATATTGAACTAGCTGTTGGAAAGAGCCGTTTAATCTCTGCCATGAAAGTGATGGGCTCCTCTATTACTTTTGCAGACTTTCCTAAAATGGTAACTATGGACCTTGCTTTTGAGCATGTCTTCACTGTCAACCCAAATAAAGAAATAATTAGCATGTCTTGCTTTCATTGTGATCTATGGGACCAACACCAATTCGATCATCTAGTGGATTAAGTTTTTATGCTATATGTATTGATGATTTTTCCAAATTCGTGTGGTTATATCCTCTTTGTCAGAAATCAGAGTTTGTTGACATATTTGTGCAACGTAACATTGGTTGAGAATCAATTTTCTTGCAAAATTAAGGTCTTTTAATCTGATGGTGGCACGGAGTTCACTAATAATCGGCTACAAGAATTTTTTCGTGCTAATGGCATTCAACATATTATTTCTTGTCCGTATACTCTAGCATAAAATGGCAGAGCCGAGCGCAAACATCGCCATATAACTGAGACCGGTTTAGCCATGCTTTTCATGCCTTCATTCCTCTGACATTTTGGATCTAAGCTTTTAGCTCTGCAGATCATTAACATGCTACCATCTTCAGTTTTGGGGTAACAAGTCACCTTTTGAAATATTATTATCTACTCAGCCCGTATATGTTAATTTTCATGTTTTTTGGATGTCGGGTTTATCCATGTCTAAGTGATTACACTACAAATAAATTCTCACCACGAAGTATACTGATGCGTGTTTGACTTTTAATAACTTCTTGTGTCTTTTGTGTATGTATTTGTGTCTGTATAGGTCATATAGGGGAGAAAATAAGTAAAATAAGTAATGGAGGAGGAAGTTCAGCCTAGGGCATATGGACATAGAAAGGCCAAAATGATCTCAGATAGCACAAATCATACAAGCTGCAACAAATGAGTCCTCCAAGAGCAAGCCCGATGACGAATCACTCAGAACACCTCAGAGCAGCGATGGTCCCCCAACGAGCATCACTTGGTAAAAGGCATCTCAAGAGGAGCAGCTTGTATGCCCATGACAGCATAGAAGCCAGTAACACTAGCACCAGAAACTAAATATGGAAAGGCGCATGAAGCCAAAGATGGAAAGCCCCTACAAACTGGAGCGGATCAGCAAATGGAGATCGCGTCAATCAAACCAATGATGGGTAGGACAATAGCAGCGCCATAATTGCCGCCCTGTCAAAGAAGCTGGCTGACATGGATACTCGGTTCGAAAAATATAAGCGGTTCTATAAATCCAACCGAATTCGAGATAACTCAAAGCCTGTGACCAACAGTTGCTTTGAATGTGGCAAAGAGGGACACTTCAAAGTTAATTGTCCAGATCTTTCGAAGAAAGATAGAGATGTGTTGAGGGCCAAGCATAATGCAAAGAACAAGGCCATGGTTGCAGAAGAAGCAGCAGATGACATGGACATCTTCACTGACACCGAAGATGAGGACGAACTGACTTCCACCAACAACGCTATCGGACAGGATCAATGTCTCATGGCATTTGGAACTGACCAGGATGATGCTGAGGTACATTCTAGTCCAGTTAACTTAAATTCTTCCAATGCTACTAACATGCAGGAAACAGTAGATGAAGAGTTGAAACCCTCTTGGGGTGACTTCCTAGAACTCAGTGAGGAATTGCATCAGCAATCGGTTGAGTTTAAGAATGTTCAAGAACAGTTTGTCAGACTTGAAGAATCCTTAACCAAAAAGGATGATCTGATCAAAAATCAATCGACGAGATTGATGATCTCAAGAGTCAACTAAATGTTGCCAACCAAACCAAGGCTCCAACCGATGAGGATTTGAAGGAGCAGATTAAGGAGCAGCATGAGCAGTTGAACAAGCAAGAGGAACAGATCGACCAGCTGATGAAGATGACACACGCACAGACAGAGCATATAGCTGTTCTTCTCAAGGATCTACAAACTGAGAAGGACAACCTGATAAAGCTCTATCAATCATCCAAAATCATCGAGAATCTCATCAGTTACCGATGACAAATGGATGACGTGTTTGGACTCGGTTACAATATGGTCAAGGACACTGGAATTCCACCCACAACCTTTATCAAGGCTGTGGATGTCACGGTTGCCAAACCAAATCTGGTTGAGTCTGCAACTCCCCAACTTAATCCAACCTCCACGTCACAACAAACACCTACAGCACAACCTGCCAAGGGAACTGCAGCTGAGAAAGGAAAAGGAGCTGTGGTGGGAGAACTGAAGAATCCATCGGTTGGAATAACAACCGAGGGGGAATGTTCCAGGTTTCAGAAGAGGAACCAGAGACGTCGGAGATACAATCAGAACCGACTTCAGAACCGACTTCAGAACTGACCTCTGAACCGACCTCAGAAGAGATGGAGTCAACAGAACCGACAGGGATTCAACCATCAGAATCGACATCAGTTCCATCATCAAAACAACCAGAGGTTCAATCAGAGTCAACCAATGTGGAACAGTTCCAAAAGCTAGAGATATTCATGCCAGAACATGAATCAACAATAGGGCATGAACAGCTGTCGTCAACAGTCACGACTATGGAATCAGACTCAACCACAAAGATTCTGAAATGGCGTCCGACCTCATCAACAAAACAGGGGGAACATCCCTCCTCCTAAAGCCCAAAATGGGAGAAATCAATCTCCTCCCAAGAAACAGAACGTCAATAATAACAACAAGCCTAAGGAGGACCGAGGTGTTGTTATAGTTGATGGAGAAGGAAAGATAATTTGGAATGACAAATCTATCCGAATCTACAGGGAAAAGCGACCCACAGTTCAAGGGGGAACTAGTTCTAACCCTCCAGGACCCAACTAAAATTGGGGACCTAAGCGTGTTTCTCTGTGCAGGAGCAGGAGGAACAGCTGAGGAAGAATAAAGCATCACATACCATGTAGGTGATGGACAATGGATGCTAGAAACACATGACAAATCTGAGGGATTTGCTTGGAAGTTTCGTGGAGAAGGAAGGACCATCTGTTACCTTTGGTGACAACTCAAAAGGTCACACCAAAGGCTACGGTACCCTTGAAACCAATCTCGTGTCTATTCCCAATGTTTCATATGTTGATGGATTGAAGCATAACTTGCTCTCCATCAGCTAATTTTGTGATAATGGTTTCTCTGTCAAGTTTGATGCGCAGGGCTGCAGGGTCAAAAATGTTAGAACAAAGCAAGTCATATTGTTGGGAAATCGATCCCCAACCGGGAATGTCTACTATGCAGATTGGAATAGTAGTCCTTCTGACACCTGTCTTTTATCGAAGAGCAGTTCAGATGTGAGCTGGTTGTGGCACAAAAGACTCAACCATCTGAATTTCAAGACAATGAACCGACTTGCGAGACAGGAACATGCAAAGGGTATTCCGAACCTTGTGTTTTCACCAACACATATCTGCAGTGCGTGTCAGCTAGGAAAGCTCACTAGATCCTCCTTTCGGTTGAAAACGATTCCATCAACCGACCGAGTATTGCAGCTGATCCATATGGATCTCTTCGGGCCTGTTACTCCCAAGAGCATGAATGGTAACGAATATACACATGTTGTTATTGATGATTTCTCTAGGTACACGTGGACCATTTTCATGCGTCACAAGAGTGAAACCCGAGATGAGCTACCCAAGTTGATGGATCGGATATCTAACCAACAAGAGATGAAAATCATTTCTATCCGATCAAACCGTGGAACCGAGTTCCTTAATGAAACCATCATCGAATACTGCGAGAAGCACGGAATCACTCATCAAACATCGGTTGCTCGTACTCCACAACAGAATGGAGTAGCCGAGCGAAGAAACCGAACGCTGAAGGATGCTGCTACATCCATGTTGACAAGCTCAGCTCTGCCAAAGAGATTTTGGGCTGAGGCAATCAACACAGCATGCTACACCCAGAACCGGTCTCTTCTGACCAAGCGGTTGGGAAAGACTCCATATGAACTATGGAGAAGCAGGAAGCGTGATATTTCATATTTTCGCGTTTTTGGTTCTAAGTGTTATATTCACAACAATGGGAAGACTCAGTTGAAAACTTTTGACGCCAAGGCTTTGAAGGGCATATTTCTCGGATATGTCGCTCGGATCAAGGCTTATAGAGTTTTTAACAACAGCTCTCATGTTGTGGAGATAACACCTCATGTTAGTTTTGATGAATCTACTTTTGAGTGCAGGGAACAGGCTAAAGGACAACAAGTAGATCCACATGTTCCACCAGCTCTCACCAGATCGCAGGTTCTAAGGCAGAAGAATCTGGCTGAACCATTGGTATGGGAAACCGAGGATGATGATCCTTGTTCCTCTGAAGATGAATGTGAGGACACCAGCTCATCTCAAGGGGGAACTTCAGCTGATGTTACTCCAACTGCATCAGCATCTGAAGCCCAACTGAGCCCGGTTCAAGATATTATCCATGTTGAGGATCCAGACTCAACATCAGATAACTCACCAGTTCTGAAGATCCCAGCATCTCCCACAGCTCAGGTTATCCCATCCTCTGAAATCACGGAACAACCACTGTTGGAAGAAGAAGGAAGACGCAACAAGAGATGGTATGAAGATCATTCCAAGGACAACATCATCAGAGATCCAGCCAAAGGTGTGCGTACTAGGAGCAGAGTTGCAAATCCAGACTCAGCTGAGAAAGATTCCAGCATTTACGCCCAATATGCTGAGGAGTTGGCAGTTCTGGAGGAGTTCGAGCAAGCTGGAGATGTTGCCATGATTTCATGTTTCGTAGCTGATGTGCCAGAGCCGAAGCATGTTATGGAAGCTCTCAACTGTGTTCATTGGACAACAGCCATGCAAGAAGAGCTGAATGAATTTCTACGCAACTGTGTATGGGAGTTGGTAGAAAGACCAAATGGTGTTAAAGTCATTTGATTAAAGTAGATTTTCAAGAACAAGAGAGACGCCATTGGATTCATCGTGAGAAACAAGGAAAGGTTGGTAGCTCAAGGATATTGCCAACAAGAAGGAATTGATTCCAGGATTCCTTCGCGCCTGTTGCAAGGTTGGAAGCCATCCGAATATTTCTAGCCTATGCCGCATTTCACAAATTCAAGGTTTATCAGATGGATGTGAAGTGTGCTTTCCTCAACGGTGATATTAAGGAAGATGTTTATGTTGAACAGCCTCCCGGTTTTGAGACTGGTGATGGAAGAGTGTATAAGTTGAAGAAAGCAATCTATGGATTGAAGCAATCATCTAGGGCTCGGTATGACACTCTCTGTGGTTTTCTTCTGAACTCAGGGTTCAAACGAGGGTCAGTTGACAAAACACTGTTCACCATAAAAGTTGGAGAAGACATACTTGTTGTGCAAATCTATGTTGACGACATCATATTCGGTTCCAAGTCTGAGGAGCTGTGCGAGAAATTCTCAACTCTCATGAAGGAGAAATTTGAGATGTCGATGATGGGTGAGATGAATTATTTTCTTCGACTACAAGTGAAGCAGTCACTAAAAGGGATTTTTATTAATCAGTCCAAATATACAAAGGAGCTCATCGCAAAGTTTGGATTGCAGACAAGTAAAACCACACGGATCCCGATGAATACTAACTAGAAGATTGAACCCGGATCTGAGGGAAAACTCGTGGATGCCAGTAAGTATAGAGGGATTATTGGTTCTTTGCTATATCTAACCGCCAGTCGGCCAGACATATCTTACGCGGTTGGAGTGTGTGCTCGGTTCCAAGTTCAGCCGAGGGAAGCACACATGTTGGCAGCAAAGAACATCATCAAATATCTGAAGGGTACTGTTAATGTTGGGTTGTGGTACCCAGCCAACGACAATATCCAACTGTCCGGATACTCAGATGCGGATCTAGCTGGAGATCGGTTAGACAGGAAGTCCACTTCTGGACATTGTCAGTTCATGGGAAGCAAGCTAGTTTCATGATTTTCCAAGAAACAAGCATGTGTTGCCACTTCTACAACCGAGTCAGAGTATATGGCTGCAGGTAGTTGTTGCATGCAAGTGTTGTGGCTCAAGCAGCAGCTGAGAGATTATGAAGTAGCAACTGGACAGGTTCCCATCCATTGTGATAGCTCAAGTGTCATTGCTATCTCTTTGAATCCTGTTCACCATTCTCGAACGAAAGCACATCGACATCCAACATCATTTTATCCGAGATCATATTGAGAAGAAAGATGTATCCGTGGAGAAGATTCCAACTGAGATTCAGAGAGCCGATATCTTCACTAAACCTCTAGCCGAAGCAAGATTCAAGATGTTATGTGATCTCCTTGGATTGTTGGATCCATCAGATGAGGAATCAGCCGAGGTGAAGAGATAGATATCCATCTGAGGGGGAAGCTCAGATGAAGGGAGAATCTCAGATGCGGATCGCCATCCGAAGACATCAGACGTCAGCTGAACAGACGAACTCGAGTCAGCTGATGGTATGCCGCAACATTGGAACATAGCTGATTCCGACATCAGCTGGCAGGTATCATTTGGGGCTGAAGGTGTTTGTGTCTTAAATGAGAATGTTTGAAATAAATTCAAACATTCCCGAGCATGTCAGATAGATTAAAATAGCCATCATAGCGCATTTAATGTAAAGTACGGCTGAACATCAATAACCTTACTTTATAGTGCGACTGGGCTGACATAAAAACAGTTCACCTTCTCACTCGCGCGTATTGGAACTCGGAATTTGACGTCAGTCAAAGTTAGTCAAACAATCGCGAGATCTCAGCCGTTGATGGATTCGCGCCATTCAATCTTAGCCACCCATTTCAAACGACCCACTAACCTATAAAAATCGGAAAATCAGGAAGTGATTTCTTACCTTCTATACTTGTGTTTATCTGAGTAACTGTTCATCTTCGTCTCTAATTCTATCTCACCATATTCTGCTAAGTTTCTTTTCTTCTCTTTATATATAAACTCAACTGGAACACTAAATGGCACCGAAAGCTTCATCTCAAGGAAAGAAGATGGCATCATCAGGACCAGCTCTTGTCCCGTCGTCGTACGAGGAATCATATGACATGATGATATCCAGAATCCACTTCGAGCAGATTCTGTCAACAGAAGCACTGGACTCACCGGTGTTATCACCTCTCGCCGATCTTCTCAGGGATAATGGCCTTCTTGAGTGGGCGATGCTCTTTCCCACCCACTTGCTCAGGCGTCAAGTCGGAGAATTCTACATGAACCTACAACACGAACAGGGAGTAGGCCTTGTTTCAGAGATCTCCTGTCGACAGCGCGACGTTCTTGCCAAAACTATCCGTCGTGTCACCTTCCACATACCGGTTTCCGAGATGCTACGCTCCATCATTCCACCGAATCTGACCGCCACGGACACCGTCGAGAACATCACAGATGCAGATGCAGATCAATTTCTGAAGAATGCTCTCATTACAGCAGAAAGATTGAGGAGCAACATGCAACGAACGAAGTTGAAACCCGAGCATCGACTTCTGTTCGATGTTGTATCCAAGGTTATCTTTGGATACAGCGGAGCCTTTGGAGATATCAGCCGACCCAAGCTCAAGCATCTGATAGCTCTGGAGCACAAGCACAACATCAACTGGTTCAAGTTTTTCGAACACCAGTTGACGATGGAGAAACAGAAGATCTCAGAATCTATAACTGATTCCGGGGAAAAGTTGTTGAGTGTTAAGGGAACTCTCAAATTTGGAGTCAAAATCTCTGCCCTGATACTTCTTGCCATGAAGGATCAGAACATGGTGTGGGAAGACAGTGAGGAGACACCAGTCAAGAGGCAGATGCTGTTCCCAACAGCCAAGAAAGCTCTTGATGTGATTCGGAGTGTCTACACTCCCAAAGACAAAAGGGAAGCTGTGAAATCAGCTGAGGAGAAAGATACAACTGAGAAGCTGCCTCCAGCTGTCGGGCACTCTTCCAAATCGACAGCTGCACGCCGACTCAGAGATGAGTCAGATAAGGATCAAGAGGAGAAGCCGCGTAAGAAGAAGTTGAGGGTTCGTATCAAGAAGTCAGTTGCAAAACCAGCTGAGGAGGCACCATCTGAGTCGAGTCACTCAGTTGACGAGACCGCTTTCGAGATTGTTCCTCGCGAAAGTGGAACAGGGAAGGAGAGGTCTCCCCATCAAGATGTGATAGAAGGGGTGGAGACCGATCCGGAAGATGAGCCGAACATGTCCTCGGATGCAGCTTCTTCATCCAAGGAATCCGAAGACGTTCCATCCTCCCCCACGGCAGGAGCTGATGCCGTACAGCACAGACAGGTTCTCGTAACCGATCCTCAGTCAGAAATTCCGAGCTCCCCGCTCGATGCCAACATTGTGACCACTTCTTTGGCCAATTTTGAGGAACCTCTCGATGCCAACATTACAACCCAATCAGAAATTCCAAGCTCTCCACTCGATGCCAACATTGTGACCACTTCTTTGGCCAATGTTGAGGAAACCCTTGAACCCATTTCCTACGAAAATCTCTCTCCCTCCCCCATCGACGAAGAAGCTGATCGTCGAGCTGTCGCGTTGGAACATGAAGGCAAGTTGGCATACTGCTTTCAGAAGTTGATTGGAATGTTCCCCGAGGCGCGCGACATGGCTACCTTTGCCACGCTCGGAACTGAGCTGTTGTATCAATTCAACATCATTTTCAGCCACTGGTATGTCGAGGAAGATACCATCCGGATACACAGCTGGAACCAGCTCAAGGCAGATGAGTCCCGTCTGATGGAATACTTCAACTATACCAACCTTGAAGTTGCGTACAACAACAAGATCGCACTGCTGAATCGCCGTCTGGATGTCAACAAGGTAGAAGGAAGAGACACAAGGGAGACAGCAGAACAAGATTGTGTCACTTTCCTTGACAACATGCTGACCAAGTCTGCTGATTTCGTAGATGATTTTGACGCAACCGCAGCAGCAGCAAAGCAGGAAGAAGAAGAACTTCAACAGTACCTGGTCAATCGCCAAGCCATGGTTACTGTTGAACAGCCCGCACCAGAACAACCAGCACCAGCTGAACAGCCAGCACCCTCCTCAGATGAAATATGCGAGCTGATCACTGAGAGAGTCAATCAGCTGAGGAAGGAGATGCTTGCCAACATCCAGCTCAACCGTGAAGAACAACAGAAGATGATTGAAGCTCAGGATGAGAAGCACATGAAGCTACTGGAAGAACATGATGCGCTGAAGATGAAGTTGGATGATCTTTCAACATCCACTAGCAAGGATATCAATGACGTGAAGACAACAATTATTGGAATCAAATCAGAACTGAACGTGTTCAAGTCCATCTCTGAATCCAATCTTGCAAAATCTCAATAGACGCAAGACAAAGAATGGGATTCCCGGTTCGAACAAAGATGGGCTGAGTTCGTCGCCTTCCAAACTGAAGTCACTGAAACCTTCGCAGCAATGAAGAAAGCTGATGAAGAGCGTCGTGACAAGGAACTGGCGAAGAAGGTTGATGTGGAATGCGCAGTAGATGAGCTCTTCAACCGGATTCAGCAGGCTGAACAGAAACTCACTTCTCTAGATGGCTCAGTCGCAAGCCTTGTTGCTGATGCCAAAAAGGAGGAAGATGAGACCCGGGAAGATGAGATGCAGGAAGATGAGATGCATGCTGAAGAAGGGGTGACAGCCGGCAAGGAATCTCAGCTGAAGAAGAAGACCGAGCTGAAGAAGACAGCTCCGAAGAAGAAGTCCGCTCCGAAGCCAACCGACAAGAAACAACAACAGGTGAAATCTATTGTTGTCGGAGGAGAAGAAATGGCTAAGGACATGGAGCAAGCGAAGGAGTATGGAGTTTCCTACAATTCCATAGCCGAGATTGCAGCCGAGCTCGATGCTGAACTCGACGGTATTACAACCGAAGAGTGTATTGCTGCTGCTAAGGCTATGGATGTCCCGGAGAAGGATTACATGAATCCAGAATGGGTGAAGAAATTCGCAGCCAACCAAGCAACAAGAGTTAACCAGTTCGAGGAAGAGCTTGCCAAGATCACCAACAACTTGGACAGAAATGTTGCCTCTCGATGCCGACGATGCATTGAGAAACATCAGGTGAAGGCTGAAGCAAGATTGATGCAACAAAGACTGCCAGGAAAGATAAAGCTCTAGGGACGCTTCAAGCATGTTGACAAATGGATGCCGGAAGAATGGAATGATGATTGGGAATCATTCAAGCAAGATTTTGTGAATGACTTCTACTACAAGAAGTTGTTCGCAACTGAGGATTCTAGAAAAGCTTTCAAAGAAGCCCTAACCAAGCTACACTCTGGGGATCCGGGCATGTTCAGCCAGTTCAGACGAGCTATGATTGATGCAAAGCTGGATATGAACACAATCCCTGTCCCTCAGAAGGTTACTTATCTTCCTCCATTCATTCCAGATACAAGAAATCCTAACAGACAGAAGATCGCAGCTGAAGCCAGAAAAGTCTGTCAAGAACATGGAGTAGATATCGCAAAAGAATCAGATGCTAAGAGAGAAATTTTTGTCAGGATTTTCGGCAAGTATGGGCTGAAGTATTAGCTACGATAGAGTTTTTGAGCCACTGATGTAATTGATTTCCATGCTTATCTGTGTAAACATCAGTTGTAATGAAAACTTTCATTATATATCCGATTCATCTTGATGTACAATTTCCAGTTATCCAAGCTCTCAATCACAAAGTTATTTCAATACCATATTATAACTGTGCTAACCCTTTGATGTTTAATCTTATAGACTGTCTAGAATTTCGGCTGAGATTTTAGATAGGTCAGTAGGGTTTAGATCAGTAAGGTTTTGGCATCATCAAAAAGAGGGAAATTGTTAGGAAATTTATTAAAGTTTTGATTGATTCCAAAACCAACTGACCCCAACCGAGTAGATGTTGCCATTTCCTAAAGTTAGTATTTAGGCTCGCTGTTTGAGCAATGTTCAGATTTTATCTTTACAGGACTCCAGCTGAAGACGACAACATGGCTATACTCGAATAGAAATTTAGATGGAAACTCGTACGAAAAATCAGATGTAAGAAAGACAACTGAGCGTTCAAGCCAACCGATCTGATCTAGATCATCAGATGAAGGAAAACATCTGAGTAATCAACTGTTCGTCAGATGTGAAAATCCACCTGATCATGTGGAACATCAGTTGCAGGACTCAATCTGATAGATCGACAACATGAAGTTCAAGGCAGCTGAGGGTTCAACTGTTCCTCTTCAAACAGAATGGTTGAAATTTGAATTTCAAATAGGAAGTCACGTGAAGGTTTGACGTTCTGTCATTACCTCATTTGGCCCAACACAAGGTTGTCTCAGAAGGAAAGTAGAAGTTCACAGTTGCCAAATCGGGAAAATCTGCAGAGATGAGAGACAAGCCATCGCTTTCACAGAATAGAGATCAACGGCTCTTCCAACGGCTAGTTGATTCTCACCGCCTATAAATAGAGGCATTCATTCATTCATCAAGATAGAACATAGAGAACACAGAGAAGACAGAGTAGAGAGATAGACGAGCGAAAGAACGACAATATATTGCACACAAGCTAAACTGCAATTAATCTCTAAGAACATCACCAGTTGAGAGTTCATAGAGAGTTAGAATATGTATTGGTGTTTTCGATCTTAGTTTGAGTCTTCCTTTGTTCAAGCTTAGATCCTAGCTCACTTCTGTGTTCGAGCTAGTAGTTGGAAAACCCACCCTTATACACATCTCATAAAAAGGTTGTTAGGATCCTGCTCTTCCCGAAATTGAGTAGAAAGGTTGATAAGTACCCGCAAACTTATCTGTACGGTTGCAAAGCCCGTGTAAGGTTTGTGGTAGCTGTCCTAAAGAATTTGGACTGAGTTGTGTGGACTAACAACTCCCCGTGGACGTAGGAGTCTCTCCGAACAACGTAAATCCTTTGTGTGTTTGTGTTTTCAGTTCAGTTACTTTTTGCATATCCAACTAACCAACTAACCAGCACTCAAAACTGCATCTTTACATTTCAACTGTTTTGGTTGTTGACCGACCTTGCATCTGAGCGTGAGTTGTTTTATACGAGTTATTGTTGTTTCCACCACATTCCGCTCAGCACCACTCTTCCAGCTGAGTTTTCTTATTGAGTTGTGATTCCAGCTGAGTCGTCTTACTCAGTTGTGGTAATTTTTCAGGGGGTTGTTTTAAAATTCTTAACTGGTGTATTCCCCCCCATACACCAGAACTCGTATCGGGACCATCACTCTAGATTGTGGATTGTGTGCTCTGCTCCCTCATGCTCCTCTAAATATTGATATGCTTCAATTATATCCTGCTCCTCAATGTACAGTACCTCTGGTAGCATGCCCTGCCTTCTCAGTTGTTCCTTACCCAAGTGTGGAATCTTGTAATTGTTGCTGCATTTCAGTTTAATTATCTCTGATAAGCATCCTTGAAGTGTTAAGAACACATCATTGAGTTTGTAGCTAGGAAATTCTTCAAATGCATCCTTCACATTCTGAATTAAAGCATCCACTATACATGCATTCTTCTCATCTTTAATTGTCTGAATTGCTCTGAAAAAGCCCAAGTCACAAACATTTGTGTCTGGACTGTTTGGTGGTTGACAAACTATTTGTATGTTGAATCCATGAGAATTTGCAACAGCTTGAAATTCTGGATCATCATTAGAGATATGTGGCTTAGCATTATCCTGCTGAATTAGGATATTCTTGCTGATTCCTTTTGGCCACTTTGTTATGATTGTTGGCACAACCTGCACCATATAGTTATTGACATGTTGTCAACATAAGCTAAATGATGATATTTTTCTGATATCATTATGTTTCTTTGATGAATTTCTGGACTCACCAACTTAAGAAAGGCATCTTTCATCACAGGTTTTGTGATAGCAACTATAGGCTTGGTAAGCATGGTCCCTTTGGGTCTATTTTTAGAATTTCTTGCTGCTGGCTCTTCAAAAGTGAAGGGGAATATACCAAATTTCCCATCAAAAATTTCATTTCCCTCAGAATCATTTATAGGCCTTCCAACAACACATAGAAACATTATTTTCTCAATGTGTTGCTTGGATTTGCATGTTCTGTGCTGATGCACTTCATCTGCAAATACATAATATCTCTGAGAATTCTTTGTGATGTTGAACCACTTTTCATCAACATGGATTATGTGGTGCATAGGCTGAAATGCAATTCTGCCATTAAGGCCGATGCAACTCAGCATACTTAAGCTCCATTTGAGCCTCTGAATCATGTTTGCAGGTGTTAGAAAAGGTTTAATTGCATTGGTATGTGGCTTTAGTTGCTTTTCCTTGATCCATCTTTGAACTATACTTGTACTAACTCTCATTTTCATATACACTTTTCTGATGCTTCCCCTTTCCAAAACTAACAAGTTTTTTAATTTTTCTTCATCAAGCAGCTTCTTTGTGCCCTTAACTGACCCCCTTTTCATTGATTTCAAGTGCATGGGCTTACCTAATTGTTGCTGTTTGAGTGCTGCTGTCCAGATTCTGTGGATAGTCCTTGTGTCCACACCAAACATGGCTGCAGCTTTTTGTTGGCGCCATAGAAGTTTGTTGTTGCTGCTATTTTGAAGCAGCCAAGCAGTTGCATTGTTCCTCTCTACTTCTGTCAGATTTGGCTTAGCATTATTCTGCTGCGCCATATTTACTGCTCTATGTTTTTGAAAATTCTTTGTAATGAATGCTGTAAATGGAGTAGTTGTGATCTGATTTCAGCTGTTTATATAGGCTGTAATTGATCTTTGTGCACACTTTTTGAATTTCCCTCCTAATGTTCCCCCCCCCCCCCAAAACAGATTATGGAATAAAATTCCCACCCTTTTTTTCATTCACATCAGGCTACCTTTACTGTTTCAGTTTATTTATTGTTGGATTTTCTGTTTTTATACATTGCAGTCTTTTTTTTTTCATTAATGAATTCACTCATGGAAACAGGTTTAAGAAATCGTATGTAATGGGATAAAAAACACACGAGTATAAACTGATAAAAATGTCAATGTCAATAGATAAAATCTCAATTTTATGTTTATGGAACAAATGGATAAAAAGAAAAATTAAATTCAGAATTTATTTGCCGGAATATAATCGCAATTTTAATTTAAACTGAAAAAAAAATCGTCACCAACATGCCTTAATTAGAAAATTCATCAACTCACTAGATTTGTTATATCCACTCCATAACTTAGAAATTGCTACAACCAATCCACTTTATTAACAAACTAAAACACATCATTAACAATACCCCTACTTTTCAACTTTTACCCTACTTTTCACTACTTTTTCAGTTTTCTTAATTCCCGTGCCCGGTCAAACTAAGACACTTATATAAATACGGAGGGAGTATATTACACCATGTCTAATGATTCTTGGCTCACAGATGAAACAAGAAATTGTATTTATTAATCATAACCTGGACAAACATCAAACTTCAATAACACAGAAAACGTCGACCCATCGCAGGATATCAGCGCCAGAAGTTAAGTCGAGTTCTGCAGGAGGGGAAAACAATGCAAGATTAAGCAAACTTGAATCAGATGACAAGTTAGGTGTAAATCTCATTTAGAAAGATAAACTACCCTAAAGTTTTTGTTGTAGAACCGGATGAGCCAGTTAGGATCACACTTGGTTTGCTTGTATGCATCAATCTTGTTCAATTCCTGCACATGAAAATTGAGGTTTATCAGTTCCTCGTAAGAGATAGATAGTACGGTAGAAAGATATTCATATGTATACCAAGACATAAGGACCTCTATATATGCAGTTAGCCTTGGCCTGCCTGATGTTATATCATACTTGAACACTTCTTGCAAATAGATCTGAAACCTTTCAATAAATGGAACATAAGCAGCATCCACCTAAATCACAAACCAAGTTTAGCACGACGAGAATGTAACAAAAAGATATGAATAGGCAAATCACAGCCAAGGTATGCGCAAACAGAATCATGTAGACGTAGTCTTGATTTAAGCTCTCAACTTACTTGGCTAAATTGGCCTAAGAAAAATGGCCCATCCTCAAATTTTTCAAGTGATGATTCCAAGTAGTCAAACTCAGCAGCTGATACATAAAATCAAGAATACAGTTAATGCTTAATTGAGGTGATGATTCCAAGTAGTCTTGGAAAGAAAAACCATGTCGCAGACTGACCAGCTTCTTTTGCAGGATCTCCTTTGAATGATGTGAACACGTTTTTAAGGAACGTGTCCAAGTAAGCAATCATCTCGTCTGCAAACTTGAGCTTCGCGGGATCCTGTAGTGGATGGAGGGAGTGTCATGACATTGTTGTGTATTATCTTACATGTGCATAGAAACGCAACGAGGAGGGCAGCATTGTTGTGTATCATCTTACATCGGGTAATAGAGATGGTCCGTCGAAGTTAGAATCCAAGTATTTTATCAAAGGCAAGCTTTCTCCAATGATTTTTCCATTGTGCTCAAATGATGGCAACTGAGGAATATTTTACATTTCCATAGCAAATTGTGTTGAAAATTGCAACTAAGAAAACTGAATTAAGAGCAAAAACATGATAAAAGATGGGAAATAATACTACCTTATTTTCTGGATAGACTTTTTCCTTATACCAAGCAGGTTTGTCTGCAAGTTCAATACCTACAAGTTTAATCTGCTCTTGCAAACCCTGCCAATCACAAATCATAAATCACAAATCACAAATCACAAATCACAAATCAAAAACCAAAAATAAAAAAATCAAGAACTTACTCACCCTTCTGAATTTAATTGGTGAGAACTGATGGTAAAAATCAGTCAAAATTAAAAGAATAGGAAAAGAAAAATCTGACCTTGTAGTTCCTGACAATCCACACACGCTGGCAATAAGGGCACTCGTAATATACATATAACCTTTAATAACGAGGGGAAGAAAAAGTCAAGCTCAACTAATTCCAGACCAAACAGCAAAAACATAATCTATGATCCTTAAATTCCTTATCTACAGAGAGAGAGAGAGAGAGAGGCACCTACCTAGTGGTTCCATCGAAGAGTGGGGGTGGATCAAGAGAAGTTGAATCGAAGAGGGGCGGAAGAACTTCTTTCACGCTACTGAAATTTTCAGAAAGATAATAGTGATCGATAAAAAAATTATCATAAACACATGGTAAAAATTGAATGAGATTGTGAATACTGAACATCAAACACGCAGTTAGTGATGTGTAAACTTTACAATTAACAAAAAAACTACAACTTGAAACGGCGAGATGAGATGAGATTAATACGAAAAGATTAGAAATGCAAATCGATCCTACGTGGTAGCCATAGCTGAACTGTCGGCAGTGAAAGGAAGATGAGTCGCTTGTGAAATGTGGATACTACTAGTGCAAGTAGTGCTTATTATTATTGCGTGAGGTTCCACGCCTTTATTATTTAATAATAATAATCTTAATCATTAGGCTGAATGCATCGCGGCTCGAGCGCGGATCAAGCAGGGGGTGGCTCGAGCACCCCGCGTGGCAGGCAACGAGAGCTCGAGCGCTGCTCGAGTCCGGCGTGTGCTCAGGACGCGTGGCCAATCTCGAATAAATATATATATATATATATATATATATATATGGCGCGTGCGATGCATGCACCTAACGTAAATTTTTTTAAAAATTCGACCGTTCAACGGCTATGGCCGAATTAAAATTATTTTTAATTTTTTTTCTATTTTCCTTTACTATAAATATATCCTCAATCCTCATTCTTCTCACACCATTTTATCATCCTCTTTCTCTCTCAAATTCAACTACAAAAAAATGTCTTCATCTTCGTTGAGTTTTTCATATTCGTCGGTGGAATATGTCGAGGGCGGCTGTCACAGCCCCATATCCCGAGGGACGGCAAAGCAGGGGTGCGACTAGGGGTTGGATTAAAGAAGCGGGGAAGAAGGGGGATTTAACAGATAGACAGACAATTATAACAATTTATTTCTATGAACTTGATACCATTATATTAAAGGAGAGTCGATCTCGAAGGATCGCTCGAAAGTTATTCTCAAAATATAACTAAGTTAAAGTACGGAACTTAGACTTCAAAATTATAGATTAATAGAAATTGTTTGGCAGCGGAAATGTAAACTAGCACACTAGTCTTCTTCTTCAGTTATAGCCTACTCAACCACCACCGCCTTCGTCTCTCAACCTGCACATTTAAAAACAAACATGCAGGGCTAAGTACACGAAGTACTTAGTGGGCACGTTGCCGAAAATATAGTATAATAGTATTGATTATCAGGCATCATAAACAGTAACGCTCCGGGGTTTTTCAATAAAGACCTGAGCTTACTAAACATTTTATTTCTTTCACGAATCACAATAGCTTGGCCAAGCATTTTATACATGTTACGTTCAATTTGCCCAACTTCTATTTCAACGCCGGGGAAGAGTTAACTTCTTCCGCAAACGTTCAACTCACCGCGGCATGGCTATCCCTCAACAGGGTACCACACACTCCGGCTACCGCATACACTTAACTCTGGAAAAACCCCGTACGGTTAACTCAGAGTCCGATCGATTTAGTTAATCCCAGTTGACTAACTCAGAAAGGCACAAACGAACTCACATAAAATAAATCATTTAATGCCATGATAATCATTTCAAATCACAGTTATCAAAGCTGTAAACAAAAGGTTTTCGAGCATTGCTCATTTTGTTTTTATATAGAACGCCCACCTTGAACGTTTACAGAACTAAACTCGAGCTTCCGTCTTCCGTCCTGTCTTCTAAACTCGACCTCCTCCTTTACACAAATAATAAGACTTCGATAAGTGGTCGAGTCGATTAAAGAAAAAGGATTATTGAAATCGGTTAAAGTCTTTTAGGTCCTTGCACGCTTAACTAGTTACTTTTGATTAATAAGGAACGAGACTTGAACTCATCTCGATTAGGATTAACTCGGATTCTCTCTCGACACTTAGGTCAGTAAATAATAAGAGTCGAGAACTCATAACGACTTAAAAGTCCAAACGAAAATAAGTTGAAAAGAATTCAACTTAAGAAATTAGGTTTTAGAAGTTTCCTGCACAAGGCAGTAGTTCTGGGGTTTGCCCAAGACAGAGTATTTCGAAACAGGGGGCGTGCCCTATACCAAAAGAAAGCTACGAATGTCTAGTTTACTCTCCAATTTATGGATCTCGATTTTGTTGAGCGAGCTAAGAGTTATGACAGTTTCCGTTAAAGGTCGCAGAACTGCCCGAACTAACCCTAGGGCTTGATAAAACTCGACGTATAATTCCCTATGTTCGAATAAATGCTACGCCACTTCAATACTCACGAAATTCTACTCTTAGGACAGTCAACACATTAATCATTTATCGAGAATACTTTATCCTTTCTCAGTTTAATAATACGACAAATATTCCCTCGTTGTTTCACTAGTCGATTACTAAACCAATTTTATTTCATTTCCAACTTAATCAATTAATTTCTAATTTATAATTCATTTCATATCCTTATCATTATCTAACTCTTATACACATCCTTAATCAACTAATTCAATTTAATTAAGGATTAACCTTTGTTCCTTATTACTCCCTTCACACTTAATATTTAATCAACTAACTCATTAAATTAAACTCCAATTTCCATGAAATAAATATTATTTTTTTATTTAATTTAATATTATTTAATATTAATATAATATTATTTAATATTTTATTTTATTTTTATTATTTTATTTTTATTTAATTTCGAAATTAATTAATTAATTTATTTATTTTATCATTAATTTTTAATCATATTTAAATCTTCATGTTCTTGGTCAAGAACACCAAGGACACCTAGAACACACACTAAACTACTATGAACTAATTTCCATCGATTTTCATGTGTATTTAATTTATTTCATTCATTCTTGATTTCATACTTTATAATTAATCATTAACTTCACTAATACCAAGTTATAACATAATCTAACAACATAATCTAAATTTTTAGAATCAAACCCTAACTTTTACTAATTTTCGGTTTTAACTACAATCAAGGGGGTTCGATTTCTAATTAATTATTAACCATAGAAATTCAATTCTATGCATTATTAACCAAGTAATTAAACTTAAAACATCATCCCCTATACTCCTCTAATTTTCGGTTATACTCAAATAATTAGGGAGGTGATTTCCACTTGATTTTAATCCATGGAATCCATTTCTAATCCTTCCAATAACAAGAATATAAACTTAAATCATAAATCCTACAATTCTTCATCAATTCGAAAATTTCAAAATAAAAATAAAAGAATTTTAATCGGATGGAAAGAGAGCTACGATCGTTACCTTGCTAGATATGATCTTAGTTTCGATATTGGATGGATGATAAAGAAGTTGTGTTGATTCTTGGAGGAACTTGAGTACAAAATGAAGAACAAAATACTAAGAAAAATAAAGGAGAAGTGGCGGCTGCAAAGGGAGGAGAAATGAAGGGAAAAATGAGGTGGTGAGGGGGTATTTATATTACAAAGTAGAAGGATTAAGGTGGTGAGTCATGGTGGTGAGTCATAAGGTGATACTTGCAACCAAAGTAAAAATATAAATATCCTAATGGATGACTAAGGCATTGGCAGTTTTGGGGCTATATTTTTAAGCAAAATATCTCATTTTCCGGGTCTAATACCTCGTATTAATAATCGAGAAATAAATTTCTAGACGGGTACATTTCCGGCGGAAACTAATTCGACGAATAAATCCGGAATAATTAATATACTTAATAGGTATATTTCAAACTTAAAAATCTAAAAAAAATAATTTTTGGGACATCACAGTCCGGAATTTAGTTTTCGTACGCGAAAACTCTAATATAGTAGTCATTTCACTGACTTCCGTAATTTATTTTTGGAAACAGTTTTCACCGTTAGTCTTAGAATAAAATTTTATGAACTTAGGCGTGCAAAGCCATATTAAATTATTAAATTTTTATTTTTATGACGGAAGAGAAATACGGGGTATTACAACTAGGGATGGCAATGGGTCGGGTACCCATCCATTAAGCATTTTCCAAACCCAAACCCATGAAATTTTTCCACACCCAAACCCGTCCCAAACCCGATTAAAAAATAATTTTAAAACTCATACCCGACCCGAACCCGTTGGGTAATACCCGTTTATTACCCGCTAAAAACCCGAATACTAAAAAGTAAACATCAAATAACAAAATATTATAAATATTATTAAAACATAAACATCAATAGAAAATTTCACTAACATTAATCTTAATGCAAAATACTACGAACTTACAAAATCTTAAAACATAACTAGAAGATTATGAATTATTGAAGATGTCGCTGTATCGTCATATTTCGGAAGTACATTAACAGAAGTAGAGGAGAAACATTAAAGACTCGACTCTTACGAAATGTGTGTGTGGGTTAAGAAAATAATATAAAACCCTAAATCTATTATAATATTTATACTAATAGTTGTAATTATATGATAAATTATACATATAATATCTTTCATCTTATATATATATAAATGGGTATGGGTAGCGGGTACTCGGAGGTATTTGCCTAAACCCGACCCAAACCCGTCCCAAAATCATTTAATATTTCCCAAACCCGTCCCATCAGGGTTTGGGAAGTGCGGGTACCCACGAAAACCCGATCCATTGCCATCCCTAATTACAGCGGCACTAACGACGAGGTAATGGAGATGATGGCAGACGCGGATCGCTACATACGTGCACACCTAGCGGAGCAGAAAAAGAATAAGAAGAGGGCACGGGGGTTCGTCGACCGCGACCGAGAAGCGGCGTGTGCGCTCCTACACGCCGACTACCTCGCCGACAACTCCACCTACGGCGAGCACTTTTTCAGACGCCGTTTCCGGATGTATAAGCATCTGTTCTTGCGCATTTGCAGCACGTTGGAGGAAAACGTCCACTTCATCACGCATCGACAAGATGCACTCGGGCGTTGGGGGCTGACGTCGGTGCAAAAATGCACGATGGCGGTGCCTCAACTGGCCACCGGTGGTGCTGCAGATGCCTTCGATGAGTACCTGAAGATTGGCGATAGCACGGGCCGACTTTGCCTCAAAAAATTTGGCCGGGCAATCATCGACCTCTCGGCTAGCGGTACTTGAGGAAGCCCAATGCTGCCGACACTGCACGTCTGCTCCAAATGCACGAGGAGCGGCATGGGTTTCCGGGGATGCTCGGGCCTGGATTGCATGCACTGGGCTTGGAGGAACTGCCCAAAAGGGTGGGCGGGTGTCCACACTCGCGGCGATCAAGGCATGCCTACCTTAATCTTGGAGGCGGTGGCGTTGCAGGATTTGTGGATCTGGCATGCCTTTTTTGGGTGTGCTGGCTCCAACAACGATATCAACGTCCTCAATCAATCGCCCTTGTTCACCGATGTGCTTGAGGATAGAGCTCCGCCGTGCAAGTTCACCGTCAACGGAAACCACTACGACAAGGGGTACTTGACCGTTGAGATCTACCCTTCTTGGGCAACACTGATCAAAGCGCCGAGAGTTAAATTTGACGAAAAGACGGCGAGGTTTAAGAGGATGTAGGAGGCGGCGAGAAAGGACATAGAGCGGGCCTTTGGAGTGCTCCAAGTCCGATGGGGAATAATACGCGCTCCGAGTCGGTGCTGGTACAAGAAGTATCTCCGAGACATCATGTTCGCGTGCATTATTTTGCACAACATGATCATCGAAGACGAGCGGGAAGATGTGGAGAATTGGAGAGACGACTCCGAATCTCCGTCCACTAGCGGGATATCCTTTCGGACCACTCCGATTGCCTTTAGGACCTATCTCGCTCAGGAAGCCGACTTGAGAGATCAACGAAAGCACACCCGACTTACCAATGATCTCATCGAGCACGTTTACCAGAAATTTGGACCTCTACGGGAGTAGTCGAGCATTTTTAATTAGTGTAATTTTTTTTAAGTAATGTAATGTTTTTTATTTTAATTAATGTAAAATTTTATTTTATTTTAATTAATGTAATGTTTAATGTTATTTTCTTATAAATGAAATTTTATGAATTAATTTAATAAATAAAAATAGGAAATTGTTTAATATTGTGCTGGAGCACCCTTAGAGCACCCTTAGGATGTAGGGGTAGAGGTCTCTAAGGGTGCTTTAGTGCTAGAGCACCCCTTAGAGCACCTTTAGAGTGCTTTAAGAGATGTAAATAGACTTATACCATTATAATACATTTTTCATATGTTATTTAATACCAAAAAGTCAACTTGTGTAACGACTACTTAGTGTGTGTCATTTCCTCTCCCTCTCTCCTTATTTTATTTCCTTTTATTTCCTCTATTTCATATCTACTACAAGTATTTATTTTCTTCTTCTTATTGCGATCTAGTAGTAATAGCCCGGTACGTATATTTTAGCCGATTATGTTCTATCAATTTATTTCTAATCAATTGATTCTTAATAAAATTTCACAAATATTTTATATATCATTTATTCAAATTAAGCTCAACTATTAGACTAGGCACGACGGCGTGTAATTAATTTTATAAAATCACGCTCATTCCATAAAATCTAAAATCATATAGCAATTATTTACTAAATAATTTGCAACTTGGATTTAAAAAGAATACGAAAATAAAATAATTCAAAATTGAATTTAGATTTTATTTTAAATAATTTTTTTTTGACTTTATAATTAAAGTCTTCATTTTTCTTAATAAAAGAAATTATTTTTCCTTAAAAACTTACGGAAATAAGGATCTATCTTAAAATATTTTAATCTATTCGGATTTTTTCATAAACCGATTTTACATGGTGTTACATTATTGATTGAGTTTTTCTTCAAAAAACTAAATTGCTGGTTGATTTTCATAAAACAAATATGAAAGACTAATTTATAAATGTCAAGCATAAATTTTACCTAAACACATATTATTATATGGGGTCATAACATGATGGTGGTTGAATTCACATTTTTAAAATGGTAAAAATGATCATTTGAAGATCATTAAATATAAAAATTAATGGGAAAAAAGTCATAGTGTCTTTTTCATAGTTTTTAAGGGTGTTATAATTCTGTTTTTTTTTTTTTTTTTTTTTCATTTCAAAAGTATTACTCTTTCCGTTCACGAAATGATACCTCAGTTGGTGTCTGGCACAGAAATTAAAAAAATTGATAAAGTTGTTTTGAGTGGGTAAAAGTTAGAAAGTAGAGTAGTCAGATAAAAAAATTATTAGTGGTAATTACAAAAAAAAAAAAACAGTGATAATGACAAAAAAAAGAGGTGGTATTGACCAAAAAGTAGGAATAAAGTTGTTGGGATGACAAAAAGTAGAAGTTGATGGGAGGTGGAGTCATCAATGACAAGGGGTAGTGATTTTAATAAAGTAACGAGGATATGTTGATAAAAATAACGAAATAAGACATCATTTAATGAACACAAACAAGAGATGCAACAGGTCATCGTTTCGTAAATAGAGGGAGTATTATCCTATAATTTCTCAAATATAAAATAATATTATATTCTCAATGCTAATATGATTTTACTTGATATATTTTTTAACTATCTAAGAAACATCTAAAATAATGATAATTATAGTTATCATTGTATTTGCAGGATTAGACTTATCGAGTCTTATACATTACATATCGTCGGCGTACTAAGTATCAATTAAGTCAATTCAATTTTTCAAAATCATGTGCCAGCAAATGGTTCACGGAAGGGAGGATAAAAGTCTTGGGCTTTCAATTAGATTTTGTCAAATAAATGTAATAGTTCTAACTAAATAACCACAAGTCCAATATATATAAAGCTTTCCAAAACCAACATAAAAGCACAATCTTTTTTGAAACATTTAAAATACAACCAGGGGCGGTTTTGTGGATTTGAAAATAATTGGGGACAGCCCATGCTATCTCTGGAGAAGAGACAGAAGAAAAAGATAATAAAAGTTTATAACGATGAAAGTTGAGCTAATCTGAAAGATTTGCAGAGATAAAAGATGAAGAAGACGAACGCTGGATGCCATGAATACGAAGAAGAAAGTAGGGAAGGGATAGAAATAAAAAAAAATACTAATATAGAATTGATTGTGGACCTAAGTAGGCAAAAGGACAATTAAAAGTTAAAAATTCAATAGCACTAACACAATACACTTCATTTATTAAATACACTTCTATTGTATCATAATATCTCTCAGGTCTCACGGAGACCTGAGTTCTTTACCTGGGCGTAATCGTACTCAATAGAAGGCGTAATCAGGGTCTTTTGGTTAGACCTTGAAGTAGATCTTAGATCACGTGCATGTATTAGGCACCCTTTCAGGTCTCCTACTGACATCTCATGTCAGAACCTGAGGAAGAGACCACAAACAGGTCTCCCGTCATTTAATAAATCTGACACGCACAGAGCGCTTTATCCAAACAAACTTGAAATTGTCGGATGGTACATTTCTCTTACAACAAATGATGGGAAGACATGTGTAACGGCAAAAGCAGCAAGAATCAAGAAAGGACAACTTTAATTCCAAGTAATCTCACGAGTATATATATCAAAGGATACTCATTTCACAGACACATTCACCATTTCGCTTACTTTACTGTTACATTTGTCTCTTCTTCATAAAAAACCCAGAAAACTGACTTGGGCGTCGGAGGTGGTTCGCCGGAAAACACCCCCGGCCCTCATTTTCTTGCAGAGTTCCGTTGGAGGCGATTTAGTCGGACCGGACATCGTCTGCGCGAAGAAGAAGAAGAGCATCGCTTAGGTAGATGTTGAGTCCATTTTATTTTGTTATCATGATCTTCTATGATGTATTATTTCTGGTTACATTATCTGGCGCCGTCTGTGGGAAACGGAATTTTTTCTCAGAATTTCGTCCTAAACTCTTTTTATGTATTCTTCTTTCAACGACGTCGAGTTAAAGCTTAAACTTGAAAGAGAAAGAAAAGTATTTGGAAAATGGGTCTGAATATTTTAGTCAATTCCTGTTTCTTCTTTCAAGAACTTTCATTGTTTTTAAAGGAACGGACTGGGTGATTTCAAAACCTTCATGTTTTAAGTTTGCCTGTCTTTCATGTTTTCTCAAAACTTCTCATTTTGTAATCTGGTAAGGAGCTGTTAGTGGTGTAGCTAGATAAACAAAATTTTTTGCTATTGAGAAATGGTTGGAAAATAGATGATTCTGAGAGGTGAATCTCAGAAACCCTCGTAGCACGGGGGAATGAAATTAAAAAGAACTTGAGGTCCTCAGAGCAGGTCTCATGCGACCCCAGCGGAGGTTGGGATAAGTATTTGAGGAAGGGGAATATGTTGAATCGTATTCCTTGAATTCCCTAAAATGCCCAGTTAGACCTGATAATGGTCCTGGGAGAAGGGTAGTGTTGAACACTTGCTACACCCTTAATGATATGCCTTGATTGGTCACTGATAGTTGAAAACCTTAAAATGCAGATTCGGTCACGGAGAGTATATCGGTCCGAGACCGAGAATCCCCACCTGAAGGAGTGGTGCGTGACGATAGCTTCTCTGAGGATCATATCGAGGAGGAGAATCAGAATACGCTAAGAGTAGCTCCACCAAAGATTACCACGCCCCAGAAAGAGAGGGCCTCTAAGTTGACGAGTCCTCAGAAGGAGGGAGGTCGCAAAGTTTTAGAAGGCTCAAGAGAGGAACCTCAGATGCTTGCACAGCAAAATGTTACCTACACGGTATCCATGGATCAACTCAACGCTATGGTGAAGCAGGCTGTATCCAAAGCTCTGATCCTATTGAAGAGTCAAAATAAAAAGTTTAGCAACACAGTAAAGGGAAAAACCAAGCAGGTATGAGTGAATCCTGCAAAACCTTGGCTATGATGAGATGCCAGTGAGGTAGCTCAGGCCTTGTTAATATGAGAATAGATATTCACGATCTGAATATTCTTATTTTCCTTGATAGGACGAACCTGTGGAGGAAAACCAGTATGAAAGTGACGGGTATGAGAGCCCACGAACTGAATCAGAAAATAGTCAGTAAACGGATAAAGAAAATAGATGCCAGTGATGTTTCTAAATAGCTTGTTTGTCAGTAAAATCATGCTCATTTGTGTTGGCTCCCCCTTTTGTGGTGAAATTTGCAGAAGGTGAAGCATATACTGCAAAACCTCAGGATGAGGGAGCTGCTGCGGAGATTGCAGCTCTCAAACAGCAGTTAAAAGACCTTCGGAGGAAAGCCTCCTCACCAAAGAAATCTCCTAAAAAACCCGTTAAGACCAGCAACAGTCAATCCCCTTTCTCAAGGGATATCAGAGAGGACCAATTACCTTCGAATTTCAAGACGCTGACATTGGAGTATGATAGCTCCATAGATCCACATGAGCACATAATGAGGTTTGAGACTGGAGCAATGCTCCACTAGTACACGGAAGGTGTAAAGTGCAGAGTTTTCCTCACTACCTTGTCAAAGATAGCCCAGCAGTGGTTTTCTCAGTTACCGCCCAATTGTATAAGCTCGTTTGATGAGTTCAAGTCTATGTTCTTGCATCAGTTTGTAAGTGCAAGAAGGCATGTTAAGACATCTTCCTCACTCATGGCTCTAAGGCAAAAGCCCTCAGAAAGTTTGCGTCAGTATGTTGGACGTTTCAACGCTGAAGCGTTGCAAGTGCCTCTGGCCTTTGATGATGTGAAGGTACAAGAACTAATACAGGGGTTAGCCCAGGGTTATTCTTCGACTCATTGAACAAGAGACCTCCGTTATACTTTGAGGAATTATTGCAGAGAGCTGATAAGTACGTTAACCTAGAAAGGCTCAAGAGGCCAGGAGAGCCAAAGAGGAGTCCCCTAAGCCTAAGAAGGAGGCCTCTGAGAAAAGGTCATCCTCATCGACGAGAGCTGAGAAGGATAAAGGGGGGCAGAGGACCAAGAGAGCTCCGGAGAGGTTTGACCAATATACGTCTCTCAACGCATCTTTGGTGGAGGTTATGGAAGCCGCTGCTTGGTCTCCTCACTTCAAGTTCCCGAGCACTTATAAGAAAGCTCTGCGTAATCCGCGATCTGAGTTATATTACAAGTACCATAATGATTATGGCCATGACACGAACTCTTGCAGGCACCTGAAAGATGTTATCGAACGATTGCTGAAAAAGGATGATACCTTACTCCAATTTGTCAAAAAAAAAGAGAGAAAGGCTACAAGAGAAAAGAGCCAAAACAGAGGAAGCCTGATCAAAGAGAAAGAACCCCTCCATGGCCTGAAGATCCTTCTCCAAAGAGAGGAAACATCAACATGATTATGGGAGGAAATGTTAATGGAGACTCGGGTCGAGCTCGTAAAGCCCATCTGAGGGCTGCTAAAGCTCGGGTGAGCAAGGAAGTCCAGGAGTTGGCGGAGACAATGTGCATGGAGATCGATGTGGTAGATTCATTCCCGGGAGAAGAAACAAATCCAAGGGTGTCTGTGAGCTTTGGTCCCAAAGACCTTGTAAGCATGGCACCCCATAATGATGCACTAGTGATCAGTGCTAAGGTTGCTAACTGGAGAGTAGCGCGAATCTTTGTAGACACTAGGAGTGCGGTGAATGTACTCTTCTGGGATTATTTTCAGAAAATGAAAATTAATGCCGATTTAATGTCGGTGAACACAACATTATATGGTTTCGCTGGAGGTGAAATACAACCTAAAGGGGAGGTGACTCTTCAGGTAACACTCAGAAGTGGTGAGACATCGAACACTCGGATGGTGAAATTCCTAATAGTGGATACACCTTCAGCGTATAACATAATATTGGGAAGGCCTGCACTAAATGACTTCTAGGCGGTGGTCTCCACCTACCACATGAAAATGAAATTACCAGCTCACAAGGAGGGGTTGGTAGGTAAGGTCTCAGGGGACCAAGAAATATCAAAAGAATCCTACGTGAAATCTATTAAGCACGCCAAGCAAAATGTGAAAGGAGCTTTAATGGCAAAGATCCCATCGCAAAATAAGGATGCGAAGATGAAAGGTATAGAGGAAGACCTGGAACCAAGAATGCAACCAGCAGAAGAAGAGTTGATGATGGTGGAATTGTTTCCAGGAAAAACGGGTTTCTCTACGAGGATGGGGAAATGAATGACTGAGGAGCAGAAAGAGGTGATAATTCAATGCTTATGGGGAAATGCGAACTTATTTGCGTTTAAACCAGAAGATATGATAGGGGTAGACCCATCTATAGCTCTGCATCATTTGAATGTAGACCCCAAAGCAAAACTAGTAAAGCAAAAGAAGAGATCTTTTGGGCCTAAGAAGGAAAAGGTGATCAGGGAAGAGATTAAACGGTTGTTAGATGTGGGCCATATTGTTAGAATCCAATATTCCGAGTGGTTATCAAATGCAGCAATGGTGGCCAAGAGCAATGGTAGCTGGCGGATGTGCATAGATTTCAGAGACCTGAATAAGGCGTGCCCAAAAGATCATTATCCGTTGCCGTGTATTGATCAGTTGGTTGATTCAACCTCGGGATGTGAACTGTTATCCATGCTTGACGCATACCAGGGATACCACCAGATACAGTTAGCCCCTGAAGATGTGGTCAAGATAGCATTCGTGACTATATGTGGCAAGTTTGCATACATAAGGATGCCTTTTGGCCTAAAAAATGCGGGAGCTATTTATCAAAGAATGATGCACGCAATATTTGAAAATCAGATAGAGAAGATCTTGGAGGTATATGTGGATGACATCCTCGTGAAAAGCATGAGAGCAAAACACCATGCCAGAGACCTGGAGGAGGTCCTGGCTGTGGTAAGGAAGTATAATTTGCGGTTGAACCTAGCAAATTGCACGTTTGGTGTCAAGTCAGGAAAATTCCTGGGGTATATGGTGACTCCAAGAGGAATTGAAGTAAATCAAGATAAAGTTCGAGCTGTACTAGAGATGGCTGCTCCTATCAGTATAAGGGAGGTACATCGACTAAATGGAAGAATCACTGCGCTTAGTCGGTTCATATCAGCTTCGGCAGAAAAAAGTTTCCCGTTTATTAAAGTACTAAAGAAGGCTAGCAAATTTGAATGGGATGAGAGCTGTCAGAAAGCATTTGAGGATTTGAAAACTCATCTGGCGAGCTTGCCGGTGTTAACCAAACCAATTTCAGGAGAAATCTTGTACTTGTACATCTCTGTAGGGGACCATTCATTAAGTGTAGTCCATAAGGGAGGAGGGCTCTTTGTAGAAGCCCATCTATTACATCAGTAAGGCCTTACAGGGAGCTGAGTATAGATACTCTGATGTGGAGAGAGCCGCTTGGGCCGTAATGACAGCAACAAGAAGGTTAAGGATGTATTTTTTAGCTCATAAGGTGGTGGTGAGAACCAATTTTCCCTTTAAACAAGTGCTAAGCAAGCCAGATCTCTCAGGAAGAATGGTGAAACGGAGCGTGGAGCTGGGAGAATATGATATGGAATTTGAGCCACGCACAGCTATCAAAGCGCAGGCTCTGGCGGACTTTATTCAAGAAACTACTCAGCCTATGCAATGGCCTGAGTGGAAAGTCTTCATTGATGGATCGGTGACGGTCGAGGGATGTGGTGCTGGAATTGTCATAATAATGCCAGACCAGAGTGAGCTTAGTTTTGCGCTGAAATTTGAGTTCAGAGTTTCCAACAATGAGGCTGAGTACGAAGCGTTCGTCAGAGGGCTGGAGATGGTGGCTGAGTTAGGAGCTCAGAGGGTCGTTATTCATTCTGACTCCCAGCTGGTAATTCAGCAGGTCTCAGGAAATTACGAGATCAAGGAAGAAAGAATGGTTAGGTATGTAGATCAAGTCAGAGACCTGAGCAAAAGTTTTCAGCACTTGAAGGTAGAACAGATACCCCGAGACCTCAATGCTCGGGCGGACCGCCTTGCCAAATTTGCTAGCTTATTGAATGGGTTGATACCTGAAAAAGTAACGTTGCTAAAATTGGCAAGCAGTCGAGTAGAAAAGAGTATCCATGAGATAGAAGAGAAAAGTGATTGGAGAGCACCCATTTTGCATTTCCTGAGAACGGGAGAATTGCTAGAGCGAGAAAGAGCTGGAAAAAAAAGAATCTACACTAAATATTGTTTGATCGGAGGACATCTGTTCAGAAGGGCTTACTCGCAGCCATTACCCAGATGCAGCAGAGGCAGAGGGTTTGCTGATAATTAAGGAAGTGCATCAGGGAATAGCTGGATGTCATACAGGATTCCGAGACCTGATCCGGAGAGTGCTAAGAGCTGGGTACTATTGGCCTTCTTTGAAAAATGATGCTGAGGTTTTTGTGAGAAGGTGTCTCAGTTGTCAAAAGCATGGGCCGTTGATTCATAGGCCCACTGAAGAGTTGAGAGCTCAATATGCAGAATGTCCATTTGACAAATGGGGCATAGATCTAGTCGGTAAGCTTCCCATGGCAACAGAAAAGAAATGCTATCTCATAGTGGCAGCGGACTATTTTAGTAAGTGGGTAGAGGCAGAGCCATTATCCTCAATAGCAGAAGAAAGCATCATAAAGTTTATATGGAAGAATATTTGCTGAAGATATGGCCTACCCAGAGTACTGATATCTGACAACGGGATGCAATTCTTTGGAAAGAGAACACAAGCTTGGTGTAAAGCTAGAGGGATAGAGCAAAGGTTTGCTGCTGTTGCTCACCTGGTGACCTGTGGACAGGTGGAGGTCACTAATCGGACCATAGTAATTGGTATCAAAGCGAGACTGGAAAAAGAGAGGTCTCAGTGGGTGGAAGAGTTGAACTCAGTATTGTGGGCGTATAGAACTGGACAAAAAACAGCAACAGGGTAGTCTCTTTTTTGTCTGGTATATGGCACTGATGTCGTCATGTCAATGGAGGTAAAGATTCCAACGCACAGAATTTTGGCCTACAATGAAGACCTGAACAAAGATCTGAGAGTTGCTAGCTTGGACCTGATTGACGAGGTGCGAGAGGAGTCACATCAACGTGCCCTGACCTACAAGGCCCGCATAAAGGCAACGTATGATATGAAAGTGAAGATCAAGAAGTTTCAAGAGGGAGACCTCGTGCTTAAGAGGGTTGATGCAATGCATCCGGTGAGAAAGTTTGAGCCGAATTGGGAAGGACCTTTTGTGGTAACTAAGGTACTTTCCGGTGGAGCGTATGAGCTCGCAAGTCATGAAGGATACGTGGAGCCAAGGCCGTGGAACATAAGTAATTTGAAGAAATACTATGTTTAGAAGCGCTTTAATGGAAGTTGTGGAAATTTTGTCTTAGTGGGAGGAGGTCTACGTGCCAGGTCTCGTGCCCACCTTTTTTGGTAGAATACTTGCTCAGCTAGACAAGTATTCCTGTAATGGCGCGAAGAGAACTTGTTGTGAATAAATAAATGCTGAGAAGTTATTTCTTTATTTTTATCTTTATTTGCATTTCGTTGTGTGACAATAAACAACATTATGGAGCCGAGATAAGGTAGTAAACATGATATCTAGTAAAATAGAGCAAAGTATTTACTCTAAATAGTTTGACAATGGGGTAAAACGATCTAGAGTAGGAGGAGTAGGGGTGTACCTTATACCCCTAAGGGGGTCCAGCAATACCTCATGAAAATGCAAAAACATAAAAAGAGAGAGAGGAAATGCGCAGATAAGCGAAAATATAGTAGCAAAATGATCATGTTCGTTTAAGCAGCAAAATGAGGGAATGCAGCCCTAATAAAACAAGCAAAGGAAAGGAAATTGTTTAGGTACTGAAATACAGAAAAGTTGTCCAGAAACAAGCATTAACAAAGGCTAAACTAGAAAGTTGGTCGCATCTTCATTCCCAGCAGTCTTGAAGGTATCAGCATTGCCATCTTGGGGTACATCCCCTGATCTCCCTCGCTGGGCAGCAGCAGCCTAAGAAGCCTCCCCAGTTAGAGACACATCTAGCAAAAGAGATAGAAGGGAGTCAAGATAGAATAAAGCAGAAAAGAAAATCGGAAGAAAAATAGTAATAATAACAGAACACCTTGAGGTTTAGCAACATGGGGAAAGTCCTCTGGGAAGAAGTCGTAGATAGGTGCGGGAGGATCAGAGAAGACCACTTCCAGGTTGCATAGAACAGTGAGAGCTTCGAAAGCCTGTTGCATCATGGGGAGCCACCATTTTTGCCCAAGAGGAGCAGAAGGGTTACCTGTGAAAGAAGGAGGTGGAGGTAGATACTTCACTATAAGGTCCACCTCCACAGGTTCTTTAAAGCCCAAGGCACGGACCTTTGCCAACACAGTCATGGCACACCTTTTGGCCAAGAAAGCAATATCATCCCGAATAGTCATCAGATATTCAGGAGAAGCCTTGAAAGCTTCCAGGAGGCCCTCGTAGAGAAATTGCAATGCCTTCTGGCCCAGAGAGGTCCGCAGAAGAAAGCTTCGACACCAATGAACCCCATCTGTGTAGCCTGATTGATAGGAGAGGTTGGCAGCCTGAAGGAGGTTCTTGGTATTCTCGAGCTCCCAGCTAACTTGGGTAAGATGTTGGCTCAGGTCTGTGTTGATGGTGCTAAGAGAGGCATTCTCTTCTGACAATGAGGACATCTTCTCTTGGGAGCTCAGGAGCTCATGATTTTTCCTTTTTATGTCATCGTTAGCTAGAGAAAGATGACTACTGGCATTGAGAATGTCCTGGTTTTGATGTTGCAAATCCTCATTGGCCTTAGATAACTCTTGCAGCTGAACTTGACAAGCTACTAAAGCATCCCTTAACCTCCCCACTTCTTTCTCGTGGGAGTTATCTTTGAATTGTAACAACTGGCCGTGTGCACTCATCAACTGCAAAAATGTTGGAAGGAGAGAAGAGAGTTAGACAGAAACAGTAGCGCACCATAATTGTTAGATGGATAATCAAACACTATAGAAACATGAAGAAAGTACTTGTATCAAGCAGTGAGCGCTCTTCTCTTAGAGTTGCTTCAAGGAAGGGAGACTAGCTTCTGTTTCCTCTTCAGAGGAGGGAATGGCCTGCAACAGAGAAAGACACTCGGAAGGAGGTAGCTGGCGAAGAGAGCCAGAGGTTTTGCCTCTGAAGACATATCCCGACGAATCAACTCCTCGAGGAGGGGAATTCTCCAAAAGATGAGTATGTTTGGTTTTCTTAGAAGCGCCGGAGGAAGGTCGTGAAGAAGAGGGCCTCTTTGAGTGGGAGCCTTTGTAGGAAGCATTCACCTTAGTTTTCTCTTTTGGAAATGAAGAAGGGAGGTTATCAGAGATCGGTTTTTCTTTGCTGGGAGCCTTTGTAGGAGCACCACGGCTCAATGGTTTGGTAGATGTGGGCTTGATAATGGCACTGGATGAAGAGGGAGTAGGAACCCGTCGTGGCTGTGGAGACGATGGGATAGTAGGAGAAGCTTGGTTGAGGGGCTGCGAAAGAGTAACACTCTCAGTTTCCTTGCGAGCTTGTTCTTCTAGCAGAATAGCGAAGTCAAATTCGCTATCATCAGGCAGTTTTACGTCTTGAACCCAACTCATTTCTGCAAAAAGAGGAGTAAGAAAAGAGTGTTAAATTAGCTCGGGAATAAAGATAAGCAGTGAATATGAAGATGGACGAAACCCACCCTTAGGCGAGAAGGAATGATCTCCAGGAGGTGCTAATCCGAAAAAGGAAAGTGCGCAGGGGTTAGACAAGAAGGAACTAAGTGGAAAAGCTTCAACTTGAGCTTTATTTTTGAGCTTAGATAACACCTTGAGATTAATAGCATGGATAGTGATGATAGCAGGTCGAGGCTGCTTCAACAGGAGTTTTTGCCATGGAAGATAGCTAAAAGGCCAATTGCCTTGCTTCGAAGTAACCATGAAATATCTTTCCCGCCATTCCTTTCCAAGAGTACGAGTGGGGCATAGGTTCTTGGCGGGACCCTTTGGTCTGGCGCTGGCGTAGTAAAAAGCACCCATAGGCTTTATGTCGTACATAGTTTGAAATAAAGAGGGAGAAGGAAAACCCCCATTACCACGAAGCAGAATAAAGAATGCAAGGAGTGTTTTGACAGTAGAAGGATGGAACTGATTAGGCCATAAATTGTAAAGATCGCAGACTTGCACTATGAAATCAGGAAGTGGAAACCTTAAACCTGATTCTATCTGGCTATACCAGAAAGCTACAGAGGGATAAGTTAAAAGGTGAGGGCGCTCATATACATAGGGCAGCCGAAAATCAAAAAGATCGCCATAATTTAACCATGATTTTACTATTTCTAATTCCGAAGGGTTAGAGTGGATTCATCTGCTATGGCATCGGGAGCAAAAATGCAAGCGGTAGAGTCTTGCACCGGAGGAGAGACCCAAGTAGAGTGGGTGGGCGAGTCAGTTCCCCTCGTCTCTTGATCGGAATGGGAGGACCCTTCGACTAGATTTATGATCTCCTTAGGGTTGGCAGAAGTTGCTGAGTCCGATGGGGTTTTGATGGCAAGGCGACGAGAGCGACGGGTAGAATGATGTTTCCCCTTCTGAGGAACATGAGAAGAGGTGTCCGACTGAGAATCCTCATGAAGGAAAGAAGGCGGATGAATGTCGGAAGTCAGAAGCTTGGGATTATCGGAAAGGGTATATTCTTCGAAGTGGGAAAAAGAGTGAGCCATGAGAAAACGAAGAAGTAATGGACAGCGAAAATGAACGAAATGAGGAAAATGAAGGAAGAAAAATAGTAGAATCCCTAATATAGTGGAGAAAGAAGACGGTTGAATAAAAGTAGGGGAAGTTGCAGAGTCCCCTCCTTTTCTCAATAAAGTGACTTATTTTGAAAAAAAATCAAAAAAAAGGCAGGTCTTCCTTTGAGGCTTCAAATGGAGATCTTTAGAAAATTTCCTTCATGCGGGAAACCAATAACCAATCTCAGTAAATGAAAAGAAAGGTGTTACTCTATATTTGCTAAAAAGTGATTTTGCAAATTTAGAGTAGGGGGAGTAGATATTGTATCATAATATCTCTCAGGTCTCACGGAGACCTGAGTTCTTTACCTGGGCGTAATCGTACTCAATAGAAGGCATAATCAGGGTCTTTTGGTTAGACCTCGAAGTAGATCTTAGATTAGGTGCATGTATTAGGCACCCTTTCAGGTCTCCTACTGACATCTCATGTTGAGATGTCAGAACCTGAGGAAGAGACCACAAATAGGTCTCCCGTCATTTAATAAATCTGACACACACAGAGCGCTTTACCCAAACAAACTCGGAATTGTCGGATGGTACATTTCTCTTATAGCAAATGTTGGGAAGACACGTGTAAAGGCAAAAGCAGCAAGAATCAGGAAAGGACAACTTCATTTCCAAGTAATCTCACGAGTATATATATATATCAAAGGATACTCATTTCACATACACATTCACCATTTCGCTTACTTTACTGTTACATTTGTCTCTTCTTCATAAAAAAAACCCAGAAAACTGACTTGAGCGTCGGAGGTGGTTCACCGAGAACACCCCTGGTCTTTCTTTTCTTGCAGAGTTCCGTTGGAGGCGATTTAGTCGGACTGGACATCGTCTGCTGATGAACCCAAATGTGTGTTTATTTTTTTTTTTGTGTTTTTGCCTTGTGTTTTGAGTCTTTTCAAGTCAATGTGTGTTTGGGAGGATACAAAGTCGAGAAAGTATGTGCAGGGCATTACAGAATAGATGTTGGGCAAAAACTGGCAGAAAACTTGTTTATACGATGTTGGGCAAGAAACACATCACAGTGGATCGTGGGCAAGATAGGCGTAGCAGACACAGAGCGGAAGCTGTTGGGCAACATGCGTAACAGCAGCAGATTTCTTTCGCTACAAGAAAGAGGATAAGGATGGAAACTTTTCTTTCCTTATTCTAATTGAACGTGATTTAGGAGATATCTACCATGAGAAGGAAATAAAATCGCAACTGCATGGATAAGGAAGGAGGCGGATATGCAAGGAAAGAGTCCTTTTCCAACAAGGAATCTATCTCAAACCCTAATTCCATTGCATATATATATATGGACGACTTTGGACGATCACCATTCGCCTATATACCACTTTCATATTGTCTTTTATTAGTTCTTAGTTAGTTTGCATTTAAGTTTCGAGAATTCTTAGTTTAGATTCGTTTTTAGTATTTTACTTTAGATTTCTGCTGTTGGCTATTGCCCAAGACCTACGTTGTTGACTGCGCTGTTGATCAGTTTTCTTTTCAGAATTTATTCAAGTATGTTTACTTTAATTTCCATTGTGCTTTCTTTTCTTGTTATGACTAGCTAAATTCCTTTGCTTGGATTGGAGTAGATGATTTGAATCTAATTACTTTGTTTGAACTCGTGAGGTCTAATCGGTTTAGTTCGTTGCATGATTTTGTTCCCGAAACACTTAGGATTAATTTTAGACTTAATTGATATTGAAAGTTGATTGATCACCATCTAGATATTGAGATTAAGGCAATAACAGGAATTGGTATTTAACTCGAGAGTGTCTTTCGTGCCCAAAAAGGTAATTAGTGTTGGAGAGCAGTCGGTATTGACTTACCTCTTGGCTGTCTTGGGTCTGATTTGTTCTTAATGCATGTTGGGCAATACAGTTGCTGAAGTGTCTTCATGACCGTGTTGATCAACAGAAGGGATCTTGCCTTCTGGTTGAGATCTATTTAATCTGTTAGATAAAGGCTTAGAGTATTCATGTTGTGACTTCGTGACCATTAGGGCATGAATTAATCTTTGCTTAAAACCAAGTGATAAAAGATTGTAATTGAATATTCTTACACCGATGAACGAGTGAAGTAATTAGGATCAATGATTCAAATCCAATCCAAGTACTTTTGTTATTTGATAATTTTCTTGTTTAGAATTCAGTTTTGAGTTACAGTTGTTGAGTTAGTTCGTGAGCAAAAGAAAACCCCCTTACTTTAGTGACACCGAAGAGAAGACTACACCAGTTCCTCGTGGGATCGACCTCTACTTGCTACTGGCTACTTGCCTGTTGGGCAAAAGGAGAAAATAAATATTATTTGCACGAGGCTAAACGACGGCTTCGTCAAATTGGCGCCATTGCCGGAGAATTGGTTCCAAGATAGTTTGCTCTTTAAGAAGAGAGATTTGAGCGAGACGATCCTTTCTCTGACTTAGAGAGTGAAGGATCCCGAGAAGAATGGCGGAGAAGACCATTCGTGAGTTGATGTTCTCGGGCAACAACATGGGCATCAGGACTTCGAGTATCAAGTTGCCCAAGATCACTGGAAATTGGGAACTAAAGTACTCATTGATCCAGATCTTGCCCAAGTTCAGCAATCATCCCGGGGAGGATCCGTTATGACATCTTCAAGACTTTGAGATGGCATGTAGCACTGTTCGAAATCAGGGTGAAAATGATGATGCCCAGACCGATTTCCAGACTATGTGAGGTTGCTCACGTTCCCTTTCTCTCTACATTATGGGGCGCGTGAGTGGCTATATACCATGCCCGAGGAGAGCATCGAAACATGGGAGCAATTGCAAAAGAAATTCCTCTACAAGTACCTCCCTGTGTAAGGAAGGCCATCGCCACGATCAAGATGGGAGCTAATGAGTCGCTCTACGACTATCATGAGAGGTTTAAGGAGATGATCGTGAGGTGTCCTCAACATCATATTATGGATATTGACCTCATTAATTATTTCATGACAGGTTTACGACCTCTCGAAAGAAGATGGATTAATGCGGCATGTGGAGGAGAAATCATTGATATGTTTCCCACGAAAGCATTTAAAAAGATAGCTGCTATGGCTGAGGAGTCGAGAGACGATGATGATGTCCCGAGGAGTGCTTCATATGGAGGAGATGGAAATTCAGACTTGTTGGTCAACACCATGAAGGAGTTCATGACCAAGATGGATGCCAAAATGCAGTTGTTGAGCAAGAAGGTTGATGGCGAGAGAGAAGTCAAGAAGGCTGTCAAGAAGTGCGAGGTATGCCATGCCACGACCTATGCTACTGACCAATGCCCAAATTGGTTTAAACAAGAAGAATTCAACGCTCTTGAGCTACTGCAAGGTGGTAATGGGCAACAAGTTTGCGCCGAATCTCAGCAACAATTATGGATTTGGGCGGAATAGGAACTTGAGCAACAACTGTCCAGTACCTGCTCAACACCAGCGATCTCAGCAGACTGCTCAACACCGGCAACCTCCACAACTTGCTCAACATCAACAACCATATGTACCCCCACATCGTGACCAAAACAGAGGATATTATGTGAAGGAGACCATTGACAGTATTGCCCAAGAGAATCAAAAGTTGCGTAAGGACTTTGAGGATTTCCAGACCGAGACCAAGGGCAACACGACCAACATCATGGCTCAGCTATCACATATCTCTCAAGCATTAGCAAAGTTGGTGGAGTACAAAAGTGAGAGACTTCTTGCCCAAGAAGAGACCAATCGGGAGCCGACGAAAGAAGTTGTGGAGATTACTAAAGTAAGCATGGAGTCAGTTGATACGGAGGAATTAAATGATAAACTCAACGTCAAAAGAGAAGAAGTGCTGGGCAAGAGGACTACTGCCTCGACCTTTAGGCAACATACTTCGTATCCTCTTAGACATGCCCAAGATAAGGAGCAGCAGAAGATGCCCAACATGTTGCAGAGCTTGAAGAAGGTGGAAATTAATCGACCTCTGCCGACTACATTTCGGTCACCGAACATCTCGGCAATAATGAACCAGTTCTTGCCCATGAAGTGTCGAGATCCGGTATGTTCTCTATACCGTGCACAATTGGAACAACCAATATTCAAAGAGCCATAATTGACTTGGGCGCATCCATTAACGTCATGCCCAAGTCAATGTACGATGAAATGATGATAGGACCGTTGATTCCTACTCGAGTTGCGATTCAATTGGCGGACTTGTCAACAGTGTGGCCCGATGGACTCATGGAAGATGTTTTGGTCAAGGTAGGGGATCTCATGTTCCCTGCAGATTTTTATGTTTGGACACGAGAAGGCTGTCGGGCAAGAGCCCAATGATGATTTTAGGGAGACCATTCTTGAAGACCGCCAAGACCAAGATCGATTGTAAGACGGGAAGATTATCATGTGAGTTTGCGGGAGAAGTTGTCACATTCGATGCCTACAACACACGAAGGCAACACCATGATATTGAGATGGTCAGGTGCATTAAAATTATTGAGCCAATTGGGGAGGATCTTCAGCAACAGACTGGTATTGATGATCTTGATCAAGAGAGCAGAACCAAGGATTTTGCCCAAGAGGAGTCTATTCAAGATAATGAATTGAAGAACACTCGCAAGGCCAAGAGATCTTTAGGTGTGGAGCAACCCGACCATGCTATGAAGAAGTTGGATATGCAAGCATGGCCTCAAAAGAAGAGGATGAAGAAAGCTCGTGACCGGATCATCAAGAAAAATGATGGGAACAATGTTGGTCAAAAGGAGGCTCTAGATCTCCTTGACTTTGAGGAACACTAAATGAGTCCCACGTCGTGCCCACGACGTTAACCAAGGCGCTGACCAGGAGGCAACCTGGTATTATCTTTCCTTTTTATTTATTTTATTTTAAGTTTTTATTATTTATTTAATTCTTAGATTAGATAGTATTTTTGTAGAAGATATAGTTTGTTCATGATGTGCAGGAGTTTGGGCAACAGAGCAAGATTGGGAAGACAATCAAAAGCGAAGGCAATACCACCAGCACGACCTTCATGCCAAGAATCATTGACAAGGGGTGTAAACACAAAATATTGTATTTATTCAATAAATATAAATATGAATACAAATATACGAATTTCGAATATATGCCGGTTCAATCTCTATTTGATCCTCCGATTCTTCTCTTCACTTTGACCCTCGAACGGTCTTCAAGCAACCTTTGAGATTTTTTGTAGAAGTATGTCTCCAAGATCTCCTTGGACTTGATCTTCAAGCTTTGTAACGTTCATACGGATGACTTTAGTCTTGCTTCCGAAGTAAACGTTGAGCTTTGATCTTTGTGCTTGATGACGTTGACTTGATCTTTGAGGTTGATGGCGTTGACTTGAGTTCGGGGTTGATGGTGTTGATACGGAGGACGTTCGCCTTATTTCCGAAGTAAACGTTGTGAGTCGAGCTTTATAACATTGACGTGGAGGACTTCCGCCTTATTTCCGGATCAAACGCCACTTGAGATATTTTTCCGCCGAAGAACGCGTTGATTCCTATGAAGAACTCCTTAAATCTCGCCGGGACATTTTGAGTATTGAGAGAGAAATCTTGGAGAATTTCTCTCTTTAATTCTTGAGCTCTTGAAGATGATTTTTTTAGATGTGATTTAAAGTTGTGTAGAGACCCCTATTTATAGTTGTATGAAGAGAGAAGTTGAGTGGGCTTTGGACTCCATCATGGGCTCTAAGGGCTTAGGTGGCGCGATATCATTGGCTCTTGAATATTGATGTATATCCCTTTACTTGTTGCCAAAGAAATAGATATTTATCACCATATAAAGGCATACTTATCAATTAAATAACTTATATTAATATGGATATGATAAGATTCCATAATAAAATAAGATATTAAAATCAATAAAATATATCATTAAATTTCGATATCTACAAATGCCCCCTCAAGACTTGTTCATGGACGACTTGTCGTGAAAATGAATAAGTCTCGATAAATTTAAATTTATTAGATAGTTTACACTCATACCAAGGAGTTCTTGAACTTCAACTTGTGAAAATTTATACTCATATTCAAGAGTTCTTGTATTTGCTAGAAAGTTTAAACTCATTTCAAGGAGTTCTTTGAATTTGAAAGAAAGTTTATACTCGTTTCAAGGAGTTCTTGGATTTGCTAGAAAGTTTATACTCATTTCAATGAGTTTTCACTTGATTTGAATTTGTTGACATTTTATACTCGTGTCAATGAGTCTTCACTTGATTTGAATTTGTAGACATTTTATACTCGTGTTAAGGAGTCTCCATTTGATTGGAATTGTAGACCTTTTATACTTGTGTCAATGAGTCTTCACTTGGACAATTCTTCAAAGAGTATGATTATAGTTTTAAGGAGGGGCGCCGTACACAGTTTATACTCATGCGGGCCAGGAGTAACATGCAGTTTAGGCTTGTACGTTATGGAGCGTTGTAAACAGTTTAGGCTCTTATCAATGAGCGTTTGAAGTTATTTTGTTTGAAAAGTTTAGACGGTTTTTACTCGCATCTAGGAGCATTTTAGACAGTTTAAGCTCTTATCAAGGAGCATTTGAAGTTATGTTGAAAAGTTTAGACGGTTTTTACTCGCATCTAGTAGCATATTAGACAGTTTAAGCTCTTATCAAGGAGCATTGGCTTCATGGATTCCACCAAGTATTAGAAGATTGATTTGTAGCATCTTCTTCGTCTTCACTTGGAGCTGCTTCATCACTTGAAATTTCTTTAGGAGATTTGCCCCCATAAGTTGCTTCTTAATTTTCTTCAAAGTTGTGACCCTCTTCAATCAAAAGATCTTCAACTCCATTTGCAATCATGCTTAACTCCATGTCATGAGCTCTTGTAGCCAGTTCTCCGAAGGTCTTTGGCTGAATTCCTTTAAGGATGTATCGAAGACTCCAATTCATGCCTTGGATGCATATCTCAATTGCTAAAGTTTCAGACAATCGATCTTTGCAATTTAAACTTAAGTCCCTCCAACGATTGATGTAGTCGATGACGGGCTCGTCTTTCCATTGACTTGATTTTGTAAGCTCCACCATGCTCACCGTCTTTCGAGTGCTATAGAAGCGATTGAGGAATTCTTGCTCCAATTGCCCCCAACTATCAATTGAATTTGGCTGCAAGTCAGCATACCAATCAAAGGCATTGTCCTTCAAGAAACGTACGAACTGTTTTACCATGTGATCTCCATATGTTCCAGCGTCGTTGCAAGTCTCCATGAAGTGGGCTATATGTTGCTTTGGATTTCCTTTGCCATCAAATTGTTGAAACTTTGGAGGCTGATAGCCGATCAACATCTTCAAGCATTCAATCCTTTGAGTATATGGCTTGCTATAAGTCCATGATGATTTGGAGGTCCCTTCGAACTTGTCCTTGATTGTCTTCTTGATGAATGCTTTGAGTTGATCGACATGCATCGATCCATTGGAAGAGACTTCAAGCTCCTTAGTCGGAGATTTGTCACCATCTTTTGGCTCCATAAAAAGCTCGGCTTCTTGATCGTCCTTTGCTTGTTAGCTTCTCTTATCCAAAGTATTTGCATTTTCCAGCTTTGCGAGTTGAACATCTCGTTCTTCTAAGCGTTTGGCAAGTCCTTCTGCAAGCTTTGTCAACTTCGCGATTTGCTCCTCAAGACTTGTAGACATCTTCTTTGGATTTGGCGAAGAGAATAGATGAGAGGTAGAGATTGTCCCACCGGGCTTGCCAAAATCTGTAAACACAAAATGTATTTATTCAATAAACACAAGATTGTATACAAATATACGAATTTTGAATATATGCGGGTTCAATCTCTATTTGATCCTCCGATTCTTCTCTTCACTTTGACCCTCGAACGGTCTTCAAGCAGCCTTTGAGATTTTTTGTAGAAGTATGTCTCCTAGATCTCCTTGGACTTGATCTTCAAGCTTTGTAACGTTTATCCGAATGACTTTAGTCTTGCTTCCGAAGTAAACGTTGAGCTTTGATCTTTGTGCTTGATGACGTTGACTTGATCTTTGAGGTTGATGGCGTTGACTTGAGTTCGGGGTTGATGGTGTTGATACGGAGGACGTTCTCCTTGTTTCCAAAGTAAACGTTGTGAGTCGAGCTTTATAACGTTGACGTGGAGGACTTCCGCCTTGTTTCCGGATCAAACGTCACTTGAGATATTTCCGCCGAAGAACGCGTTGATTCCTATGAAGAACTCCTTAAATCTCGCCGGGACACCTTGAGTATTGAGAGAGAAATCTTGGAGAATTTCTCTCTTTAATTCTTGAGCTCTTGAAGATGATTTTTTTTAGGTGTGATTTAAAGTTATGTAGAGACCCCTATTTATAGTTGTAGGAAGGGAGAAGTTGAGTGGGCTTTGGACTCCATCATGGGCTCTAAGGGCTTAGGTGGCGCGATATCATTGGCTCTTGAATATTGATGTATATCTCTTTACTTGTTGCCAAAGAAATAGATATTTATCACCATATAAAGGCATACTTATCAATTAAATAACTTATATTAATATGGATATGATAAGATTCCATAATAAAATAAGATATTAAAATCAATAAAATATATCATTAAATTTCGATATCTACAAGGGGCAAGAGGAAGGTTGCTACCTCTGAACTATAAGGGATCAAGGTCAGCAGCCTGGGCTAATTGAAGGGGCCTTCTTGCCCAGAATCATTGTCAAGGGCAAGAGGAAGTCTGCTGTCTCTGGACGACATCTACGGCAGCAGCCTGGGCTAACTGAAGAGGATTGTTGTCGCACACAAGGAGTTCATACTTGCTCAACGTGTCACCAGAAGAAGGAAAAACAGGCATGCAACACTTCTTTTCAAAGAACTATGAGTGTTGGGCAGGATGTACACCTGCTTTGCCCAAGAAACAAGAAGTCGCGAACCTTGGGATCTTAACCAGAATTGAAGAATTGAGAAACACATATGGTGACCGTCCAAGCTACTCATTTTGCTCGCAACACGTATTTTGTCCACGAAACATCCAGGTGTTTTGTCATACTTTTTTCTTGATTCTTGTTTCTTCCCTTGTGTTTTAGTTTAGGTTTTGTTTTTTATTTTGTTTTGTTGTGTCTTTCGATTTTATTGAGTTTTTTTGGTCAAAACCCTATCCACTTTGTTGAAAGCAAAGTGTGTGGGTGGGGTCGTTGTTGGTTTATTGAGTCAAAATATTTTTAGTGTCTGTTTTGCCCTACATTTTTCCACTTTGCCGAAGGCAAAATGTGTGGGTGTTGGGATGTAGGTCTGTTTTGTGTATTTTTAAATTTTGTTTAAGTTGTTGATCAGTATGTTGGCATGATAGGTCAGAATAGGTATGTTGATGTAAATGATGATGATGCCGTATGTAGATAGGTATGACGGAATGAGTTTTTGAGCAAAAACCGTGAGGATTTGAGCTGTTGACTGCTTTATGCATATATGCAGTGTTTGTTTCTTTCTTGTGTGATAATGACTAATTGAGACTTGTTGATCTAGAACTTGCCTGCATCTCTTATTGAAACTTCATATAACTTAGTCGAATTGCTTAGATGAATTAGGCGTTTTTGTTCGAATTAGCCCATGGCCAAAATTCCCTACCTTGACATTTATCCTTTGCTAGCCCCTTTGAGCTTATTGATAATTCTTTCGATTCACTTATAGTAGCCTGAATTTATAAGCCTTCCCGGTCAAGAACTCAGGTCTAGAAGAAGAAGGGATGAAAGGAAAATGTTGAGTAGCGCTAGCTGGGCAATATCACCTATTTTAGAGGTGTTGGGTTAAGGACTTAGAACAAAAAAAAGGAAAAAAAGCAAAAGAAAATATATATATATATATATATATATATATATATATATATGTGTGTGCTACTAAGAAATAATAAGTGTGCTAGGCTCAATGTTGTGTTTGAGGGGAGTAAGGAATCTAGGGCATCCTTGTTGCCTAAGAATGAGTTCTTGACATAGCCAAATTCCAAATTATCCTAACTTTTGCCTTAAGCCACGTTACAACCCAATAAAGTCCTAAGGATAAGTAATTTCAATTTTGTTCAAAAGAAGTAGAGATGTAGAGGGCAGACAAGCCTATGGAAAAACATTGTTGGTCGAGAGCGTATACACTTAACCCTATACACTTGAGAGATGAGTGCTGGTGAGGATTCCCTTGTTGCTCAATAACTCTATCTTGACTTATCTGATGGCAATATCTCTTTGCATATTTTGTACACTGTTTTGACTACCTTGTTGACTTGTGTTTTGAGTCTGTGTTCTTGATTTGTCTTTTCCGTGTCTGAGTCTTGGCAAAATAATTGCAATTGCACACTTGAGGGCAAGTGTGATTCAAGTGTGTGGGTGTGATGAACCCAAATGTGTGTTAATTTTTTCTTATGTTTTTGCCTTGTGTTTTGAGTCTTTTCAAGTCAATATGTGTTTGGGAGGATACAAAGTCGAGAAAGTATGTGCAGGGCATTACAGGATAGATGTTGGGCAAAAACTGACAGAAAACTTGTTCATATGATGTTGGGCAAGAAACACATCATAGTGGATCGTGGGCAAGATAGGCGTAGCAGAAACAGAGTGGAAGCTGTTGGGCAACATGCGTAACAGCAGCAAATTTCTTTCGCTACAAGAAAGAGGATAAGGATGGAAACTTTTCTTTCCTTATTCTAATTGAACGTGATTTAGGAGATATCTACCATGAGAAGGAAATAAAATCGCAGCTGCATGGATAAGGAAGGAGGCGGATATGCAAGGAAAGAGTCCTTTTCCAACCAGGAATCTATCTCAAAACCTAATTCCATCGCCTATATATATATGGACGACTTTGGATGATCACCATTCTCCTATATGACACTTTCATATTGTCTTTTATTAGTTCTTAGTTAGTTTGCATTTAAGTTTCGAGAATTCTTAGTTTAGATTCGTTTTTAGTATTTTACTTTAGATTTCTGCTGTTGGCAATTGCCCAAGACCTACGTTGTTGACTCCGCTGTTGATCAGTTTTCTTTTCAGAATTTATTCAAGTATGTTTACTTTAATTTCCTTTGTGCTTTCTTTTCTTGTTATGACTAGCTAAATTGCTTTGCTTGGATTGGAGTAGATGATTTGAATCTAATTACTTTGTTTGAACTCGTGAGGTCTAATCGGTTTAGTTTGTTGCATGATTTTGTTCCCGAAACACTTAGGATTAATTTTAGACTTAATTGATATTGAAAGTTGATTGATCACCATCTAGATATTGAGATTAAGGCAATAATAGGAATTGGTATTTAACTCGAGAGTGTCTTTCGTGCCCAAAAAGGTAATTAGTGTTGGAGAGCAGTCGGTATTGACTTACCTCTTGGCTGTCTTGGGTCTGATTTGTTCTTAATGCATGTTGGGCAATACAGTTGCTGAAGTGTCTTCATGACCGTGTTGATCAACAGAAGGGATCTTGCCTTCTGGTCGAGATCTATTTAATCTGTTAGATAAAGGCTTAGAGTATTCATGTTGTGACTTCGTGACCATTAGGGCATGAATTAATCTTTGCTTAAAACCAAGTGATAAAAGATTGTAATTGAATATTCTTGCACCGATGAACGAGTGAAGTAATTAGGATCAATGATTCAAATCCAATCCAAGTACTTTTGTTATTTGATAAGTTTCTTGTTTAGATTTCAGTTTTGAGTTACAATTGTTGAGTTAGTTCGTAAGCAAAAGAAAACCCCCTTACTTTAGTGACACCGAAGAGAAGACTACACCAATTCCTCATGGGATCGACCTCTACTTGCTACTGGCTACTTGCCTGTTGTGCAAAAGGAGAAAATAAATATTATTTGCACGAGGCTAAACCACGGCTTCGTCATCTGCGCGAAGAAGAAGAAGAGCATCGCTTAGGTAGATGTTGAGTCCATTTTATTTTGTTATCATGATCTTCTATGATGTATTATTTCTGGTTACATTAACTTCATTTATTAGGGGGGGGGTGTATTGGATTGGCAACACCATGGATTTTAATGTAATTGAACCCCATGGAATTGAACACCATGGAGTTGAATTCAATAGTTTTTGGAGGAGTTTGGGGGAGTTTGAGGATGGGGTTTGGGGGATTTCGGGATGGATTTTTAGGGAGTTTGGGCGAGTTCAAATCCACACACACACGATCGCGTGTCTTGTTCGGTCGCTAATGGCATCCCACGGTCATGGGTCATACATGGTCGCGGGTTATCCCACGATCCCAATGCTCGCGGGTCATCTCATGTCGCGGGTAATATCCAGTTTCAGTGCTCCGCGAGGTGGCCAGGCGAGGTGGAGGCGCGCAGGCCACCGGAAACTACGCCGAGATGTACTTAAGAGGGCTAGTGAAGCATCTCCGATCTGGATTAGAAACGCCTCTGAGGAAGAAAGGCGTGACGGAGGCCTATGTCTATGAACTGTTTGATGATGAGGGCTATCAACAGAGTACCTACAACAATACGAATGGTACAATCAGTGATGCTATGATGAGTGGCCACGCCGCCGGCGGGAAGCAATGGGGAATTATGTATCCTAACATGACGATGAAGTACAAGGTAGATTTCTCTGATTCGCCGCAGAAGATTCATCAAAACTTGGAACGGCTAGTTGCTCGGCTTTGCATTCTGGTCCTTTTTCTCTATTTTTAATTCTTGAGATTTTTGATCTCCTGCTCAAACTCTGAGAAGATTATGATGATTTCTTTTTATGTTTGGAGAACTGTAATTGATCTGAGAAGGTGATTAGTTTGATTCATTTTTTTTTATCTGTGATTTTTTAATCGATATATTATTGGTGATGATGTCTACATTGATAATAGTTCAGTTTGCAATCCTTTAAAATATTTTAATCCAGCGACCATGGCATGATTGCGATCTCTAGGAGTACTCAAAGCGCGTGATCGCAGTAGTGAGCGATCGTGGATATGAATTACGTCGAACTCCCGTGTCCAGAGGCCGGAGTTCATGCAGTGTATTTTTCACTATGAATTACGCCAAAATTCATGGCAAGGTGAAATACATGTAAATCCATATGATGTTGAATACCACATTAGTTTGAAGGAATTGAAAATCAAGGCATTCAATACCGCATAATTTTGGGGGAGTTTACATTTTACGTCAAAATCAATGAACCAATACCCAGGATTTTTAAGGAGTTTGAAATCCATCAATCCAATACCCCTGGATTTTAAACTCCTTAAAAATACCTCAAACTCCACCATCCAATACACCCCCTAAATACACGTTTTAAGAGAAAAAAAATACAATTCAACAAAAACAAAAAAGAGAGAAAAAGTAAAACAGAATACCATATTTATTTAAACTAAAGCCAAACAAAGATATCTTTTAGTATATTGAAACATTTGTATAAAATATTTATTTATTTTTGTTACTATTATATTTATTTTTAAATTTTAAAATATATAATTGTGTAATATATTAATTTTTTATGTAAATTATAAAAATATAGGGAAGCCCACCCTATTAGTATTTTCTGGCTACAACCCTGAATATAACTCTAGACCACATTTTGATGCGCGCTGCTCCAGAACTGTTTCGCGCTGCAGCCTCACTTTTCTTCATTTTCTTAATTGCCTACTTCTTATTTCATCTATATTATACCCCCTGTAGAGATCGAAATTTTAAGGAAATATTTTATTAATTTTAATATCTTATTTTATTATGGAATCTTATCATATCCATATTAAAGTAAGTTATTTAATTAATAAATATGTATTTATGTGGTGATAAATATATATTTCTTTGGCAACAAGTAAAAGATATGCATAAATCTTCAAGAGCCAATGAGATCGCGTCATCTCATCCCTCAAGTCCATGATGGAGTCCAAAGCCCATTCAGCTTCTCTCTTCCTACAACTATAAATAGGGGTCTCTACATAACTTCAAATCACACCTAAAAAATTATCTTCAAGAGTTCAAGAATAGAAGAGAGAATTTCTCTAAGATTTCTCTCTCGAGATTCAATGCGTTCTTCGTGGGAAGTAACGCGTACTTCAATAAAGAAAATATCTCAAGTGGCGTTTGATTCGGAAATAAGGCACAAGTCCTCGACGTCAACATTATAAAGCTCGACGCTCAACGTTACTTTGGAAATAAGGCAGACGTCCTCCGCATCAACACCATCAACCCCAAAGCACAAGTCGATATAATCAACCTCAAAGCTCAAGTCAACATCATCAAGTCAAAGATCAAGTCAAAGCTCAACGTTTACTTCGGAAATAAGGCGAACGTCTTCCGTGTCAACACCATCAACCTCAAAGATCAAGTCCAAAGCTCAAGTTAACGTCATCAAGTCAAAGCTCAATGTTTACTTCGGAAGCAAGACGAAAGTCATCCGCATCAACGTTATAAAGCTTGAAGATAAAGTCCAAAGAGATCAAGGAGGCATACTTCTTATCAAATCTCAAAGACTATCAAGTCCAAGGAGGTCAAGGAGGCATACTTCTCCATCAAATCTCAAGGGCTGCTTGAAGACCGTTTGAGGATCAACTTGAAGAGACGAATCGGAGGATCAAATAGAGATTGAACCCGCATATATTCGATATTCTTATGTTTGTATACAACCTTATATTTATTTGAATAAATACAATATTTTGTGTTTACAGATTTTTGCACGCCCGGTGGGGACAATCTCTACCTCTCATCTCTTCTCTTCGCCAAATCCAAAGAAGATGTCTACAACTCTTGAGGAGCAAATCGCAAAGTTGACAAAGCTTGTTGAAGGACTTGTCAAACGTTTAGAAGAACGAGAAGTTCGACTCGCAAAGTTGGAAAAGGCAAATACATTGGATACAAGAAGTCAACAAGCAAAGGACGATCAAGAAGCCTACCTTTTCTTGGTGTCAAAAGCTGATGACAAATCTCCGACTAAGGAGCTTGAAGTCTCTTCCGATGGATCGATGCATGCCAATCAACTCAAAGTATTCATCAAGAAGGCAATCAAAGACAAGTTCGAAGAGACCTCTAAATCTTCATGGACTTATTGCAAGCCATATACTTCAAGGATTGAAAGCTTGAAGATGCCAGTTGGATATCAACCACCAAAGTTTCAACAATTTGATGGCAAAGGAAATTCAAAACAACATACAGCTCACTTCGTGGAGACTTGCAACGATGCTGGAACTTATGGAGATCACATGGTGAAGCAGTTCGTGCGTTCTTTGAAGGACAATGCTTTTGATTGGTATGGTGACTTGTAGCCAAATTCAATTGATAGTTGGGGGCAATTGGAGCAAGAATTCTCCAACCGTTTCTATAGCACTCGAAGGACGGTGAGCATGGTGGAGCTTACAAAGTCAAGTCAATGGAAAGAAGAGTCCGTCATCGACTACATCAATCGTTGGAGGGACTTAAGCTTAAATTGCAAAGATCGATTGTCTGAAACTTTTGCAATTGAGATGTGCACTCAAGGCATGCATTGGAGTCTTCAATACATCTTAAAAGGAATTCAGCCAAAGACATTCAAAGAATTGGCTACAAGAGCTCATGATATGGAGTTAAGCATAATCGCAAATGGAGTTGAAGATCTTTCGATTGAAAAGGATCACAACTTTGAAGAAAATCAAGAAGCAACCCATGGGGGCAAATCTCCTAAAGAAAGTTCAAGTGATGAAGAAGCTACAAGTGAAGACAAAGAAGATGCTACAAATCAATCTTCTGATACTTGGTAGAATCCATAAAGTCAATGCTCCTTGATAAGAGTTTAAACTATCTACATAGCTCCTAGATGCGAGCAAAAACCATCTAAACTTTTCAAACAAATACTTCAAGTGCTCCTTGATAAGAGCTTAAAGTGTCTACAATGCTCCTTGATAAGAGCTTAAACTATCTACATAGCTCCTAGATGCGAGTAAAAACCATCTAAACTTTTCAATCAAAGAACTTCAAGTGCTCCTTGATAAGAGCTTAAACTATCTAAAATGCTCCTAGATGCGAGTAAAAACCAACTAAACACTTCAAACAAAGAACTTCAAATGCTCCTTGATAAGAGCTTAAAGTGTCTACAACGCTCCATGACGCATGAGCCTAAACTTCATGTTACTCCTGGCCCGCATGAGTATAAACTGTGTACGGCGCCCCTCCTTAAAACTATAATCAAATTCTTTGAAAAATTGTCCAAGTCAAAGACTCCTTAACACGAGTATAAAATGTTTACAAATTCAAATCAAGTGAAGACTCATTGACATGAGTATAAAAGGTCTACAATTGAAATCAAATGGATGCTCCTTCATACGAGCATAAACTATCTAAAATAAAGTCCAAATTCAAGACTCCTTGAAATGAGTTTAAACTTTCTATCAAATTCCAGACTCCTTGAAACGAGTTTAAACTTTCTAACATATTCAAGAACTCCTTGAAACGAGTATAAACTTTCTTTCAAATTCAAAGAACCCCTTGAAACGAGTTTAAACTTTCTATCAAATTCAAGAACTCTTGATTATGAGTATAAACTATTCAGAAGTTGAAGTTAAAGAACTCCTTGATATGAGTATAAATTATCTACCAAATTCAAATTTATCGAGACTCGTTCATTTTCACGACAAGTTGTCCATGAACAAGTCTCGAGGGGGTATTTGTAGAGATCAAAATTTTAAGGAAATATTTTATTAATTTTAATATCTTATTTTATTATGGAATCTTATCATATTCATATTAAAGTAAGTTATTTAATTGATAAATATGTATTTATGTGGTGATAAATATATATTTCTTTGGCAACAAGTAAAAGATATGCATAAATCCTTCAAGAGCCAATGAGATCGCGCCATCTCATCCCTCAAGCCCATGATAGAGTCCAAAGCTCACTCAGCTTCTCTCTTCCTACAACTATAAATAGGGGTCTCTACATAACTTCAAATCACACCTAAAAAATTATCTTCAAGAGCTCAAGAATAGAAGAGAGAATTTCTCTAAGATTTCTCTCTCAATATTCAAGGTGTCCCGGCGAGATTCAATGCGTTCTTTGTGGGAAGCAACGCGTTCTTCGGCAAAAATATCTCAAGTGGCGTTTGATCGGGAAATAAGGCGCAAGTCCTCGACGCTCAACGTTACTTTGGAAATAAGGCGGACGTCCTCCGCATCAACACCATCAACCCCAAAGCTCAAGTCGATACAATCAACCTCAAAGCTCTAGCCAACGTCATCAAGTCAAAGATCAAGTCAAAGCTCAACGTTTACTTCGGAAATAAGGCGAACGTCTTTGGTGTAAACACTATCAACCTCAAAGATCAAGTCCAAAGCTCAAGTCAACGTTATCAAGTCAAAGCTCAATGTTTACTTCAGAAGCAAGGCGAAAGTCATCCGCGTCAACGTTATAAAGCTTGAAGATAAAGTCCAAAGAGATTAAGGAGGCATACTTCTTATCAAATCTCAAAGACTATCAAGTCCAAGCAGCTCAAGGAGGCATACTTTTCCATCAAATTTCAAGGGCTGCTTGAAGACCGTTTGAGGATCAACTTGAAGAGACGAATCGGAGGATCAAATAGAGATTGAACCCGCATATATTCGATATTCTTATATTTGTATACAACCTTATATTTATTTGAATAAATACAATATTTTGTGTTTACAGATTTTTGCACGCCCGGTGGGGACAAGCTCTACCTCTCATCTCTTCTCTTCGCCAAATTCAAAGAAGATGTCTACAACTCTTGAGGAGCAAATCGCAAAGTTGACTCGTTTTCCATATTGCGGTGGTTTGTTTCTAAATAAGGAAATAATTACTCTTTCAAAAATTGTGGATCATACCATTTTAACCAATTTTTACTCTTCATTTTAACATCTGTGCCCAAACAAAATGAACTACTTGTTATGGGACGGAGGGGGTATTTTAAATTTGTTCAGGTTGTTTGTGTTATGAACAATAGAAACACATAAAAACCACTTTAAAAATGCATATTGCGATTGGGTTTGCAGTATGGTTGGAGGAATTCCTAATTGCATTTTGGGTTTTACAGAATGGTTGGGGAAGCTCAAAAAGCTAATACTCCCTTCATTCTACTCATCTTGTCTACTTTGGATGGACACGGAGATTAAGAAAAAGTTGTTTTGTGTTTTTTTAATTCAATGTTGACCATTTTATTTTTAGTTAAGAATTGTTAAACAATTCCTTATTTGGATGTTGTTAAGATGAGTGGGACGTCGGTTTAAGCAAGATAGACAAGATGGGTGGGATCGAGGGAGTACAAATTAACAAGATACAAAGAAATTAAATGAGAAAGATAGAAACCTCAAATTGAACCAAGAATTCAAGATCAAATGGTGCTGCCATGTTTTTGGGTAAGTTTTTGTCAAATTGTTCATTTAAATCATCCATGTTTCCTAGATTATGACTTATTTCTTAACGTCAGCAACCTAATTAGATACTTATTCGCCAACCCCAGATTTCATTATATGAAATTATTGCGTGATTTGGTGAAGATGAAACAATACTATGTTGCCTTTCATCTGTACGAGGAAATGCTTCTGAGGGATGCTCTTGTAGATTACTACACCTTAAGTATTGCGTTTGATTGTCGTTGCGACTGAAAAGAGTTGGTTTTGAGCTAGCCATTTTAAGCAATTTTCAAGGGCTTTTATTGGTTGAGAAAATTTGCGAGACATCAAACATGTTGAAGCAGTTGTTGGCACTGAAACCGTGTGAACCTAATGAAATTACTTATCACACTAGGATTAATAGCTTATGCTACTCTCTATGTGTTTGATTTGCTCAAGTGAATGGAAAAGAGAAGATTAGACAGACTCTCCCAATTGCCTCTCTATACCATCTAAAAACTGTTGAGTTACATGGTCAGTATGCTAGAAATATATGCTTACATGCTTAAAAAGGTGGGTGCTTCAACTAGCTAGGTAAGTGTTTACTAATCCAGAGACGCTCACTTTGGTTAAAGAGAAGGTGTTGTTGTTGAGTGCAAATGTGACATCCACGATATATCATGGTATTTGATAGTTATGCAAGGATGGAATGGTCGATGGTTCTCTCCAATTGTCCTGGTTGATAAGCAGAGTCGTATAATACACTGCGATTTTGTAATTCAAATAAAGATATTGTTTGCTAGGAAAAAGTTGTAAAAATGAACTAACAGTTGCAATTTTAGTAGACATATAGTTTGTGAGGAGGAATGGATAAAGCTTATTAATTTAGCTGAGAATTATTTAGAGTAGATGGATAGAGCCGGAAAAAATTTCAAATTATTTCATCAATGGATATTTTTTGCGAAACTTGTAGGAAAAGACATCTAATCTAAGTTGAACTGCTTATTTGTTTATTGAGGTGGACTTGGGTGCACTAGTGCATAGTATGAGACGAGTCTGACCCGACCTGGAAAGCCATCCCACGGGTCAGCTATCTATCCCAAAATCTAGGGCGCGTGCTTTCCACGGGTCAGCTATCTATCCCAAAATCTAGGGCGCGTGGAGTACACGCGCTACTCACAGCGCGTCCACGCGCCCGCCAGCTTTTTTTTTGTTGACAGTTTCATACTCCAATAAATAAATACTTTCCCGGAAAATAAATTCATAGAGTGCTAGCTTAATGGTTAGCATCCTTGCCTTCCACTCAATTGACGAGGGTTCGAAGTTGTTGAGATTCACTCTCTTGCTTCTTTTTTCCATCAACTTTTTGTTTCTCTACTTTTTTTCCCTTTTTCATTTTCACTTTTTGTTTCATTTCCCTTTAGAATTTTCTTTTTTCCCTTTTTCCTTTATTTATTTCCATTTCTTTTTGCTTGTTTTAGTTTACTTTTTTTTATTTTATTTATTTTTCCAATTTTTCTGTTTTGTTATTTATATTTTCAGTTTCTATAATTTTTCTCTTCCCCTTTTCCTTTTCACTTTTTGTTTCCATATCCCTTTTACATTTTCTTTTCTTGTCTTCATCCTTTATTTATTTCTAGTTCTTTTTTCTTTTTCGCTTTTTTTTTTTCTTTTTAATTTTCACTTTCTTTTTTTCTTTACAATTGTTACTTTTCTTGACGACAATGTTTACTTTTATTCACGACAATTTCTACTTTTGGTTTTTTGGTCAAGTAACTATTAAAGTTATAAAACGTAATCATTGACATAAAAAAATAATGTTTACTTTTTTCACGACAACTTATACTTTTAGTTATTTAATCAAGTAATTATTGTATTAAGAAAACATATTTATTTATATGAAGGAAGGTAACGTTTCACAATTATTATTTTTCTTCACAACGATTGTTATTTTTATTTACGAGAACTTGTGCTTTTAGCTAATTGGAAAAGTAAATATTGTCATGATGAAAAGTAATGATTGATATGATAAAAGGTAATATTTAACAAATATTACTTTTCTTAACGACAATGCTCACTTTTATCTACGACAACTTGTACTTTTAACTATTTTGTGAAGTAATTATTTCTTTTTAATTATTAGTTTTATTGACGACAATGTTTACTTTTATTCACGACAACTTCTACTTTTGGCTATTTGGTCAAGTAACTATTAAAGTTATGAAACGTAATCAATGACATGAAGAAAAGTAATGTTTCACAAACATTACTTTTCATCAAAATAATGTTTATTTTTTTCACGATAACATATACTTTTAGTTATTTGGTCAAGTAATTATTGTCTTAAGAAAAAGTATTTATTTATATGAAGAAAGGTAACGTTTCACAATTATCACTTTTTTTCACAATGAATGTTATTTTTATTCACGAGAACTTGTGCTTTTAATTATTTGGAAAAGTAAATATTGTCCTGATGAAAAGTAATCATTGATAAAATGTAATATTTCACAAATATTACTTTTCTTAACGACGATATTTACTTTTATTTATGACAATTTGTACTTTTGACTATTTTGTCAAGTAATTATTATCGTAATGAAAAGTAATCATTGACATAAAGAAAGGTAATATTTCAGAAACATTACTTTTCTTCACGATAATATTTATTTTTGTTCACGAGAACGTGTACTTTTAGTTATTTGATCAAGTAAATATTGTCATGATGACAAATATTTATTGATATGGAGAAAAGTATTGTTCTAAAAATATTACTATTCTTCACGATGATTGTTACTTACTGCTTATAAAAGTTCTTGTCTTCGAGTACTTCTAGCTCTTGTTCATGACAACTTGTACGTTTAAGTTATTTGGTCAAGTAATTATTGTCGTAATGAGAAGTAATCATTGATATGAAGAAAAATAATGTTACAAAAATATTACCTTTCTTCACAACTAATATTACTTTTATTCACGGGAACTTGTACTTTTACTTATTTGGCCAAGTAATTATTGTCGTAATAAAAATAATCATTGATATGAAAGAAAATAATGTTTGAAAAAGATTACTTTTCTTCACAACGGTTGTTACTTTTATTCACAAGAACTTATACTTTTAATCATTTAGTCAAATTGTTATTGAGATTAATAAACACTAATTGGATAAATAAATCTTAATTGAGAATTAATAAAACTTAACTGGGAATTAATAAAGAGATTATATAGTGAAGTACCCACTACGGGGATTACAACTCAATATATAGTCCACCTTTTAATATAAACAAATTATAGTCACTTTTTGTAATTTGGGACCTAACTACCCTTATCCCTTTTAACCCGTCTCATTTATCCGGATTCATCCCCATCTCTCACGATCATAAAATATCTGTCCTTTTTTCTCTCTCCCACGCGATTCTCTCTCCCTCTCCTCTCTTCTCTCTCTTCCATTTCTTCCATTCTCCGGCACCTTCTTCCGCCTCTTTTCCCACCACCGCCGGCTAGACGCACCCAATCCACCATATTCATTATACTTTCTCTTCTCTGCCTGTCTTTCTCTCTAATTTCTCTCTTCTCTCTTTCGCAAGGAGGAGTCGATGGCAGCCACGGTTGGCCGACGCGTCTCGCCGGAACAGGAGAGTAGAGGCTGAACTTTGTTGCAGCTAATTAGTTTAGAGAGAGATGGCCATTGTCACAGCCCCAACTCCCGAAGGACGGCAAAGCCGGGGTGCGACTAGGGATTGGATTAAAGAAACGGAAAAGAAGAGAATAAATGAATAAAACACATTAACTTAACACTAATTATGATGAACTTGAATAAAAGAGAGTCGATCTTGAAGGATCGCTCGTCAAACTGTATACAGGGAAAACTAAGTTTAAAGTAATAACAACTTAAACCGAAAGGATTTACATATATAAGGGAACTGACTTTAATTAATGAAAGAAAGAGTTGATCACGAAGGATCACTCGACATAACTGTTCTTAGAAGAGACTAAGTTCAAGGAATGAAACTTAGTCCTAAAGTTATATACTAACTGAAACTAGTTTGCAGAATTGGCAGCGGAAAAATGTAGAAATGATAACACATATAAAATGTGTTATCGAGGCTCAATTAATCTTTACTTCCTAAATTACGACCTTTCCTCAACCTCCTCCGCATTCTTCATTCAACCTGCACATTCAAAAAAAACAAACATGCAGGGCTAAGTACAAAAGTACTTAGTGGGCACATTGCCGAAAACAACTCACAAGAGTTTTATTGTAAATTAATCATGCATCTTTTCATAAACACTTGTATAACTTATACTGCTGTTCATTTAATTCTGAATAACATATTGTGAGTTTTAACTCACATCCGATCGTCTGGAAAGCACTCTGTGGGCTAACTCAGAATCTGTCCCTCTGGATAGCACTCTGTGGGCTATCTCAGAATCTGATCGTTTGGTTGGAATTATCTAGATAGCAGCCTGAGGGCTATCTCAGAATCCAATACTCTGGTTAGCACCTGAGGGCTAACTCAGAGAGACATAATAGAATTCACATATACGAATCATTTAAGCACTGATAGATCTTTAATACTCACTTATTAAAGCAATACGTAACCACTTTCGAGCAACGCTCGCATATAAATACTTTAATACTCATTTATTAAATCAAAACGTAAACATCTTCGAGCAACGCTCGCATATAAATAAGGCAGTAATTGATACACTTTCGAAAAGCCCACCTCGTTTGTTTACAGAACTATAACACGTGCTTCCGTCTCTGATCTTCCGTCCTGTCTTCTAACCTCGACGTCCTCCCTTTTTGAACATAAATAATAAAACAACGATAAGTTGTTGAGTCGATAAATGAAAATGGAATTCGGAACTGAAATCGAATTAATCTTTTAAGTTCTTAAGCTTTAGGCATTTGCACGCTTAACTAGTTTCTTTTAGTTAAACGGGAACGAGACTCGAACACATATCGTTTAGCACTTGCTCGGTTTCTTAGTCGACACTGAGGTCGGTTAATAATGGTAGTTGATAACTCATAACGACTTAAAAGGTCTTAAGGAGTTAAGTTGAAAAGAATTCAACTTGTGAAAATGAGTTTTGGAAATTCACTGTACAGGTCAGTAACCATCACGCAGAACAGGGGATTTCGAAAAAGGAGACTTTCCCTATACCAAAAGAAAGCCACGGATGTCTAGTTTACTCTCCAATTTACGGATCTCAATTTCGCTAAGTGAGCTAGAAGTTATGACAGTTTCCGTGAAACGTCGCAAAACAGTCCGAGTTTAACCCTAGGGCTCGATAACTCGGCGCACGGCTTCCTAGGTTCGATTTATGATAATCCTCTGTTTTTCACACGAAATTACTGACTCAAGGCAGTCAACACGTATTTCCATACGTGGTGAACTCCTTTTCAATTCTCGGTTATAAAATACGACGATCAAAACCTCGTCGTTCGAACTATACAATTACTATACCAATCAAGTTCTCGTTTCACAACTTAACATCTCGATTTCAAATAATACCTATCAATTCATAACTCGGATTAACACGTCGTCAACTACGAACTTGATCACTTATCGATAATATTCATTAATCTCCAATTATTTTCCTTATTCGACATTTCTATCAACAATTTCGTTCATTCCTTTGTCTCTTACGATTTCCATTATATTTTTAGAAAAATTCCAATTAAATCATATAATCATCTAACATCAATTATAACACTAATCCATTATTATAACATCATTAGGATCAAACCTCATTGAACCCCCAATTTCTCACATAAAATCGGTAATAACAAATTTAATAGGAGGGATGATTTTCTTCCTTAATTTGATCCATAAATCCCTTCCTAAGCTCACTACAACATGAATTAACCATTGATTAACCCTACAACAACATTAATTGAATTTCAATGCCTCAAACCCTAACCCCTAAATCGGTTCATCATTAGAAATTAGGGAAAATGATTCCTTCTTTGCATAATTCATCAATTAAACCACTCCCTAGCTCAATTATCCAAACAAATTAAGAATTAAATCATCCTACTAATAATCCATAATTTTCGATCAACATGAAAATTAAAGGATTAAAATTTTACTTGGATAGAATGAAAGAGGAGAGGATTACCTTAAATTTATATGAAGATAGAAATGAATTTAGATGGATGGATGATGATATTGTCAAGAAAATTTCCTTGTAGAACTTGTTCTCTAATGGAGGATGGAAAAGAAATGGAGAATGTGTATGTATGTGTGTGTCACGTGAGTGAGGAGAGGGAAAGGGAGAGTTATTAGTTAGTTTAATGGAATAGTAACTAACATAGGTGTCCATTAATAACATTTAAAATACATGTAGAGTAGGATGAGTCATAAAGTTATACCATATAAAAATCTAACATCCTAATGTACATATATATATAAGTCGGTCATGGAGAAAATAAATCCTCCAAATACCGCGTTTTCCGGCTCGTTACGCCGTTATAAAAATCGAGCAATAAAAATACGTATTCGGCTCGTTATCGTCGAATTCCGATTCGACCATTAAATCCAATAAATATAATATACTTAAAAAGTATATTTTAAACTTTAAAATTAAATAAAAATTCGGGACATCACAGTCTGAATTTTGTCCGGAAAATAATAAAAACGAACTTTCTCGGGCGAACTCGTATCGCAATTTCGTGAATGTAAAAATCAGACGGTTTCCCGATCTGAGTTCTAGAATTTAAATTTTTATCGTTCGCGAAAACCCTAATACAGTATTCGTTTCACTGACTTCCGGAATTTATTTTTAACAACGGATTTCACCGTTGGTCTTAGAATTGAAAATCGGGAACTTAGGCGTGCAAAGCCTTAATTTCTTATAAAATTTTTATTTTTCGTCGGGTCAGAAATGCCGGGTATTACAGTCGTCATCCACCGTCTCCGCCGTTGATCGACAAGATTTACGATATCTTTGATTGACAATACGCCGTCGATGTTGTCGGCGCTCTCGCCATGGCGAACGCGATTTAGGTGGCACCGCCACTTTGGAGGCAGCGAAATGTGGCGGTGGGGATAAGTGTGAGTTAAATTCCATTGTTGTTGCTACTCTGGCTCCTAAAGAGAAGGTATTCTTCTCATTTTTTTGAATTTATTCTTAGTGGAACATTAGTAGAACTGATGGAATTTGGTGGGATTTTCAGTTTAGTTTTTTTATGTTTTGAGGAAATTAATTCAATTTTTAGATTAATAGCCATTTTTTGCATGTTTAAGTGCCAAACAGTAGTGTAGAAATGGTAGATTGATTTTGCTGAATTTTGCTGAAATGGTTATGTGCATGTATATGAGAAACGAGCCTAAGGATCAGCCACATTCTTGGACTCATGCTGACGAGGATAGAGAAGAATCTGATGAGGAAACTCAGTCTTTTGCTCATTGTGAGATCTGCCATAAAAGCCTCACTTAACAGATTTTGAAGACTACGTGTTTGCTAAAAGCCACAATGAAAATCACAAGGATATCAATTCTTGCATTGCCTTGCATCATTTTGTACAACATTTTGTTTCATTTTATTTAATCTTCTGAGTAATAAGTATGTATTGGTCAAGTTATGAAGCTTGTAACCTTGTGAAAGATATCGATGATTCATAACAATGTTTATGAGTACAATGTAACTTGGTATTTTGACACTAATGACCATATTAGTGCCAAAGTACCAACAAAAAGCACAACAAAAATTACGTAACTTGGTACTTTAGCACTAGTGACCATATCAGTGCCAAAGTACCAACAGAAAGCACAAAAAAAAAACTACGTAACTTGATACTTTGGCACTAATGACCATATTAGTGCCAAAGTACCAACAAAAAACACAAAAAAGTACTACGTAATGACCATATTAGTGCCAAAGTGCCAACTAAAAGCACAAAAAAAAAAATAAGTAAATTTGGTACTTTGGTACTTTGGTACTAATTAGTGTTAAAAGTGCCCGACTTCTTGTACCCGAATCCGATCCAACCCGCGCTCTAACCTGATCCGCGCGCTCTTCATTAAGGGTATTTTTGTCCCAAATTCAAAAAAAGGGCTAAAATTTGTATTTTTTTAAAAGTGACTATATATTGGATTTTAATCCTCATTATGAGTATTTCATAAGTTGGCTCTTTAATAAATTCTAAATAGATTGATCAATAAAAAAATTAAAAAAAAATTGAGTAAAAGATTATTATATTTAATGATAAAAAAACAAAGGTTTCAATCTAAATTTAACTAAAATACAGCAACAAATGTAGGAAATGAAAGCTAACTCTATTATTGTCACGCCCCGACTCTCGAGGTGCGACTTACGAATAACAACAAACCTAAACAACTAACAACTAACTCAAATAAAGGGAACATGCTCGGGGAAAACAAAGATGAAATATAAGGCGATCGAATTTGGTTTTCAAAAGCATAAAGAATTATTAACCGAGCATCTTAACTTCACTTTAAACGGGAATTCAAGCAAGTAAATCATGCTGATGGGAAAGGAATTCCAACAAAAGAGGAAGCATACGATTATATACATCAAGATAAGGGAATCATGTTCAACATCAAGTCAAGTTACGAGCCCATCGCTCGGGATTACAAGTAAGAAGGTTACGAATTCAACAAGCATTCAAAGTCTTCGAGCACAACGCTCGGAATAAAAAACATGAATATTAGAGTATTGGCATCAACAGACATAAGATCAAAAAGATTGCAGCGGAAATTAGCATCAACTCCCAACACTTGCACGTATGAAGACGTATAAATGCCAGTCCGAAATCCTATCAAACTTAACCAACAAAACCAAACCACACCACCAAGTATCCACGCCATCGCCATCCAGTCAACCTGCATGTTTAGAAACACACGCAGGGCTGAGTACTTCGTACTCAGTGAACACAAGCCAAAAATATTTGAATAAAGATGCTTCTTAAAGCTATATTAATTGAACTTGCCTTGCCAAACATCACAAGTATGTAAGCAGTTTTTAAAAACGGTTTTACTTGTGCATGTCGAAACATTTTTATTTAAAACAGACTGCGCAGTCAAAACATAATATAATAGCATGTATCATCTATCACCAATAACATCACTGTGCCGAGAAGTAGACCTCCTTCTCAAACACTGTGACCGGCCTAACCGAAGCAAGGCTCACAGTCACCTCAACATATACCACACGTGGGTTCCTGCTTTCACAGGATAATCACATCTTCATATAAATAGATGATAACACATACTAACTTCAATAAAATGGCAAGTCAATCACATTTGAAAAACATATCATAATATTCAATAGCATAACTAATTTTCATCGATAGTTTTTGGTTCAGAAAAGCCCACCTGACTTCCGAAGAACTAGCTAGGTGGTCTAGGGCTATTTGTCCTCGCTTAATGATCCGTCCGGCTCGATCCTTCATAGTTCGACATCGATAGATAAGATATATGAAAGACGGACACAAAGGCGTTGGACTTAAACTGACGGACTTCTATTTGAGTCGTCGCTCTCTTCGTTCTAACTTTTCTAAAAGATCTCACGTTCTCGTCTTTATTTTATTAACTCTATTCGAAAAGGTTAACTTTACTACTTAACATCGTACACTTTTCTCGTTTTAATTTATAACTTCATTGTTATCATTCTATTACTTGAGCTTTCTTTCAAAGACTTTAGTTCATTCTTAATTTAACAATCAATAACTCAATCATTCAATTATTTTTCACAACATAACTATCATCATGCATTTAAACACTTATTCAAACATATAATGAATTCATATAAATCAAACACACTTCAAGACACATTAACATGCATTCCATTTGGACCTTAAAGTCTAACTCGATTATGCATTTCCTTTTATGAAGGTTTAAACTATTAATTCTATCTTTCTTATTTATATAGACAACGCTTCGTTCTACATCCGCTATCTTATAAGGTATTTTATAACTTTTATTTATTTAACAAAAATTCTCTTAGCTCTTAATAAACTCTTATGAAATTATAAATTCTTGTTCAATTCTAACTTGATTCTCATTTCTTAACTTGAATATTATTCCTTTAATTATTATCTCGGTTTATCTTTTCTTCGCTTGGTTGGAACGACGTCCCTAAATTAATTATTTAATTAATCTTCTATCAACTTATTATTCGACATCTTATTTTATTCTCATTTTCTCGATCAACTTATACGAGTATCTATCTTAACTCGTCTAGCATCTTTTCTTTATTCAATTTAACTTTCGTTTTTATTTCTTATCGATTAATTCTTCTTAAACTCGGTTTTCTCTATTTTGTTTATTTCTTTAATAATTTCTTCTTTATTTGTTTTAAACCTTTAAGCTATTTCTTACTTAATAATTTCTTTATCTTTTGATAAACATTTTTATGAATTAACTCACTTTATTATAAAAGATCTTTTTGTTGTATTTTTAGTAAAAATTTCAAGTCTTTAAATTTTTAATACAAGATATATAATTAGTAAATCTTTTTATAAATCTTTTCATTTAATTAAAAGCTTTTCAATTTTAAGTCTTTTATCAAAACTTCTATCTTTATTCCATATTCAAATTATTCACTAATACATACTTAAACATCCAATCCTTTTTTATTATTCTACACTTAATTTCTTTCAAAAAATTTCAACATGCAATCTCATTTTCTTCACTTAAACACATGTATGATTATACTAACATAACATACAATTATCTCATTGATCAAAACATCACTCAATACATCAACAAAATCATCAAAATAATTTCTCTATTTTTGCTTAAAAGTCACGGCACACATGTACACATTTTGTGCAATTTATTCCTCAATTTTTCATGCATATAATCTCATTCTCAACATGATAGAAATAACAAATCAAGCATCATAATAATAATAACTCCAAGAATTCATATTTTTCCTATTTTTTACTAATAATTTCGGCACTTATTAATTTTTAGGGTTTTAGTTTCTTTTTCTTTTCTTATTTCACCGATTAATATCTAGTGCTCGATTCTCCTAACGAATTCTTCTCACTCGATTAGCACATGCATATACTAAGTTTGCCTAAACATAAATTAAATAACATGCATGCATAGATCTTTCCTTTAGGACTTATAGACATACATTTTTACAACTAATCAAATGAATTCATACTTAATTAAATGAGAATTCTTCTCTTGGCTCTTGGGATTGAAATGGATGGAAATGGTAGCTTCAAAGCTTGAATCTTGAAAGAAAGAAGACTGTCTTCTTGAATCGTCAAAGAAAAAGAAATAATATGGGATTAATCATCCATAGGGTTTGAGGATGAAAATAAAGAAAAGTGTTGGATATTTCTTGAATTCAACTTCAAGAACTTGGAAAATTCTTACCTTTCTTTGAAAATGTGGATGAAATGGATGGAGATTAATGACTTCTACTTCATTTCCATGGATGGAGATCTTGAATCCATGGTTGCATGTGAAGAAAAATCAAGAGAGGTATGAGAGAGAGAGATTGCCGTGAGGGAGAGAGAGTTTGAGAGGTTGAGAGAGTTTTTCTTTTCTTGCAAGACAGAGAGAGAGATCGAATGGAGAGAGAGAGATGGAGTTTGATAATGAATTGTGTCTTCCCTACTTGTCTTAGATGACTAAGGTTAAAATTCAACAAAGTGAAAAAGAAATACTTGTTGGAAATTGCAAAAGACAAGACTTGATGGTTGATTTGAACTTAACTTGTATGCATACTTTAAGCAATCCATGTATAAGACATCACTATGGTGTGTTGGTCTTGGAAATTGAGGGATGATGGGAGAGGAGTTGTGAGGTGGCGAGAGAGGGAGAGAGGTGGATGACACGTGTCGTCGTCGTGTCGTTACGGGTATTAATTATCCGGTCGTAAAGGTTTTCCGAGTAAAACGATTCGTATTAATTCCGTTTTGTTCTATTAACGGGTCTAACCCCTTCTCGTTTCACTTTTGACACTAACTCGTCCCAATCCTATGTCATGTCTCAAATTAAAAGATTAAAGGCTTCGATCATTTTAGTCCTTTAATTCTTAAAAGAATTTAATCGGCTTATTATTCCGTTTATTAATCCTTTTCAAGACTAATGCCTCATTTCTCTTCTCAATTCTCGGATAAGTTCTTACCCTATCTCAGTGATCTTAAAAGTAATTCTAAGTTCGAAGGTTCTAATTTAATTCTATTCTAGGTTCATCGGCGTAAACATATTTCTCGGCGATTAACGTTATGTTATCTTAATTAAACAAACTTCTCGGGATTTTTCCGGAATTTAATCTCATACTCATTTTCATATAAACGACTCAACAAACATATCACATCATCATCATCTCAGATAATTAGGACAGATAAATTCACACAAGATTCACAAGGCAATTTAAACGTTTTATTCAAAACTCATCGATTAGAAAAGAAAAATTTTACTCCTAAATTCTCATCTTTGAACTTACTCGGTTAATTAGACGCTCTCTAAAGGGATAAAAACTCGGGGTATCACAATTATTACAATACATTTACTGAAATATTACATAATTTCATTTTCAATATCGACCGACTTCCTAATCGGAATATTCTTTAATTTTCCAAAACCCTGCCAAACGGCCGATGCCACAAATGCATAAGATTGCAGTCCGGGTACTTTGTTGTGCTGGCCATATTCATCCTGAAAAACTTCTGCAATTGTGCGAGTCGGAACCCGTCTCACTCTATGCACTAGTGCATGGAAGTTTTTGTGTTCCTGGAAAGACATAACACACAATTATTTGAAAATCAACATTACTAAAATTGAAATAATTACAATAGGACTTCAACAAACAACATGCAAAAATACCAAGCTCTATAAGTGACAACTAGAGTTTCAAAATCAAAGTCATTTATGAATTAAGCTGCTGGCAAACAAGAAAATACACTTAGAGGTGCTCTTTACCTGCTTATGGATATGAGTAAGATTACTAATAAATGAATGCACAAAAGGAAGAGCAACACCATAACCTAGCTTAAGTTTTCTTCTTCAAACTTAACATATAATAAAAACGGCAAGTAATAGCAACAATATGGAATGGAGCAAAAGGGTTTACCTGTCTAGAAGGAAAGCACAAAAAGACTCCTAGAATATCAAGTTAATGCCTTCTGATGCTATTAAGCACTCGCAAATTTATTTAGCTTTGTTAATCTACCAAAAGGAAAAACAATAGAGAACCAATTTTCATTAGAAGCAACAAAGATGCTATTTACTAGAAGCAACAAATAAATATATCTCTTACATAATCCAGTATATCCTTTAAGGAAAGGCAAAAGTAATTTAAGATTGAGAATGTATATATGACATAATTTGAAGAAAATGCCTATTGAAATGCACATAATCATCTATAAAGTGCAAGTCAACGTAATTGATATTTTAGCCGAAAAAAGATAATTACCAGAACAATTTGTTTGCTTGAAAGTCCAAGGGCAATATGAGCTAGCAAAACTACGTGGAAGCTTTTGTAATCAATGACAACCCTTTGATTTTGCAAGTCAATCGACTTTTCATTCTTTCTGATAATAGCCAAGCTATCTCAAGGAACGAGTTCCATTATTTCTGCAGCCAATAGCTTTTTCAGGGCTTGATTGAGAAAACAAGGCCCTGCCTTAACAATTCACGTGAAGCAGCAATTGCTCCAAGTCTCCGCTCTGCATTTTCAGGCAAGTGAGGCATGCCCAAAAGATCCAATGTGCATGCCGGAAACAGCTCTTCCAATGATTCTTTTATCTAAATGCAACAATAGAACATGAGTTGATTAAGAAGCATATCTAGCAACTATGACCAAAAGTGAGGCCCTAACAATTACAAATTAACCATCTCCAATCTATAGCTGGAAAAAAAATCATGCAAATTCAGATACAAGGTATGAGGATGAGGTTATAATGGTGCATCTATTTTTTACTAATTATGGATTATGGAAGAGCTATTAGATATATTTCAAAACCATGAAATTATAAAAAATGCACTAATTACATTATATCTTTAACATTTTACTCCGGTATAATATTCTCATCCCGGTCAAAATCATCACTGAAGAGAGGTGTATTAGTTGTTTATTTGAATCTGAGACAACATTATCTACATAAAACAAAGATCAGCAAATTTATTAAGCTTCACCATAAGTGAACTAGAATTTTCTGTTGTACTAGAAAAATGAAAACAAAATTGCTTGAGCTGCAACTATTAAAGAAAACAAAAAAATGAAAACAAAATTGCTTGAGCTGCAACTATTAAAGAAAACAAAAAATTCAACGCATAATAACAAGAGCCTAGAACAGATGAACATTCATTCAATTGAATTAAACAAAAAAAGAAAAACCCTAATCTAAAATCAGACAAAAGGAAAATAGGGAATACCTTCGAATAAGAAAAACGCACTGAGCGACGGCCAAAATCGACCACGGCGAGCGGCGTAGAACACAATACTGAGGCGGAGGCAAATCTTGAACACTAAAAATCAGAGGCAGCGGAATATTGATGGAGGTGGGGGTGAATACGAAACACTCGGGCCTGAACTCTCACTTTGCGGCGGCGGCGAATTAGAGTTGCTGGATCGATTATGAGTAGAGGTTAAGTTTGGATTGGGAGTGGAGGTTGAAGGCGACGGTGAGAGAGGATGATGAAAACGGAGAGAGAGAAGAAAACGAAGCAAGAGAGGGGGAAAAAGAGGAAAAAAAGATTTATACATTTTATTCAATCGGATGGGTTGGAGCAGGTTGGATCACGCGAATTGGAACCCGTCTCACTCTGTGCACTAGTGCATAGAAGTTTTTGTGTTGTTTATTTGATCTCCATGTTTGGATGAATGTTTAAAATGTAAATTAGTTTATTTTATCTCTCCATGTTTGGATGATTTTTTAATTTTTAAATTGTAAAGTTTGATCATATATTGTATTTTCAATTGCCACCGCTGCCACGATGAGGAGGAGTAGGTGGTGGGAAAGCTAAGGAGAGAGTGTGGAAATAGAAGTTTGTAGTCTTTTGCTTTCTTTCTTTTTCTTAATGGTTTATGGGCTACTCTCTTCTCTTCTGTTTTGTTTTGTTTTATTTTTATTTTTTTGTGCCATTTTCGCTTTTTCAGCTTTCTTTTTGCTTCGGAGGGATGACCGAGAGGTGGGAGAAAATTTTATTTTATTTTTTCTTTTCTATTTTCGAATTAGCATGCATTTTGATACGTGTTAAAATGTAAATTTCATATTTAATCTTAACTTGTCCAATAAATAGGGGCGGCTATTCGGTCGCCAGTTTTCGGTTTATAACCGACCGAACCGTTAACCGTTGGTTAATTGGTAACCAAAAACCGGCAAAAACGGTGCTAGGTGCGGTTATCGAGTGAAATTTTAAACTTAATCGGTCATTGGTTATGACCGAAAATCGAGATGGTAAACGAAATTACCCGGAGACAAATTATGAAATAACCAAAATCATCATTAAAATATAAATTTTGACTCGCCTTTTTCATAAATATAAATTTTGGCCAATATTTACATAAAGTGACCCACCTACCCTTTTAATATGCAACCCGGATCCATTTAACAATTCCTCTCTCTCTCTCTCTCTCTCTCTCTCTTCTCCGATCTCTCTGCTCTTCTCTCACCGCCGCTGAGCAAAAGCAATTCCACCTATTTGCAACGAACAGAATCAATGGCTGCTATCGCATCCTCAACAACAATGTCGATTTGTCTGTTGTCATGCAGACATTATCTGATGAAGCCTATTCCTTTAACTGAACGCCCGCTGCCCATGATGTTGGAAATTATAGTGGTTATTTGACTTTCTATGTCGCGACGTACGCAAAATCAGAGCTCCTGGAGCTTTGTTAACACCTCTCCGCCGAGGTTGGCCAGATCCGTGATTTGCGAGATCTAAGTCCAGTTGAATCAACATTGGTGAAATCCCTTGTGATGGTGATTCCGCTGTTTCTCTCATATCTGATTTGATTGTTTGTCGCATAATATCTTCTGTCCCTTTATTTCATGTTATAGATCAAATGGTGTGTTGTAGATCACAAAAGATCATTTGATCAGTTTCTCACGAGATATTAATAGATATTCACAGTCGAGATAACTCTGGACAAGTTATCGTTTTAGACTGTAGCATATAACAAAAAGTAGCTTGTCTTGACTACTTGTTTATGCTAGTACATATGTTTATGTATTGAATGGATCGCAGTGAGACATGTTCAACTATTATGACTGTTTGAGAAGAAACAAGGTCTCTGTGACTCGATAAATCTAAATCCTAATAAGTTATTAAGTGTGATCAAATATTTGTATGTCACTTGGACTTACTATGGGTGAGAGTTATGAGTTAACTCGATATGCCCTGTATCTTGGGTGACAATAATACTTGTTTCGACACTTAATTAACTGTATTAGAAAACCATATCCTGATGATCTCAGGTTGATAACATTCTCCTAAGGAGCTCATTAAGTTTATCGTACTAAACCCTGCAGATGAATTTTGTATGTGGTACGATAATAATGTTGAGTAATACTACTTAATGAATTAAAGATATTAATTAATTTAAGTTATTAGAAGCTTTAATTAATTAATTAATGTTTGACATCTTAAACATGGTGATTGTCGGAGTCAAAACTAGAAGCCCTGGTTCATTAGCAGACTAGAGCGACACTGCATCACTAATTCTTTAGTGGAATGAATTAGTGATTATATACTTATAATTATTCTGGGCTTGAATAATATTGTACAAGTATATAGGAGGCCCAACTCTAATTTTTTCTAGTAGATCCCTAGAATGCCCCAAATGGTCTCTTATATTCAAGCCCAATCCACCCACTAAGTCATAATGAGCTTTGGCCCATGGGTTGTCTTATATCTACAAACTCTCTCTTGAAACCCTAAGTCCTTCATCTAACATAAAAGGGAGAGAGAGAAAAGTAGTGAGGGTTTGGAGTGACTTGAAAATCTTGGAAGATTGCTAACCACGTGGCATCCGAGATCGAGACGGGACACATTCTAGAAGACCGTCTAGTGGAATCATTCAACGAACTCCAAATCCAAGAGAACGATATTTGTTATCCTTGTATGGTTGATTTAAATTAATAGGAGCATGATAGATATGATTCTTGTCTTATGATTATACACCAATAATTTTAACTATAACAATTTAGATTATATTTCAACATTTTAATTAATTAGGATTAATTGTTATAGCATTTTTCACATAACTAATATAAATCATTGTGTCAAAACTGATACTATAACAAAAGATTAAGAAAAATGAAAATTGAAAAGGAAAAGGAAGGTAAAAGAAAATGAAAATTAAAATGAAAAAAGGCAAACTATGGCGTTTGATGCTCAAATGAGTGCGTTTCATGCACCGTAGGGGATGCTGTATATTTTGCCACAGCAGCGGATCCATATCCATGCATTAATTGTTGTGGGAAAGTCTCCGAAATCTAAAATATAAGGAACATGAGAGGTGGAGAATGGTTATAAAAGGAGTAGGAGTATGATTACCCAGCTGAACCCAAGTAACCTCGATTCTTGGCATTATGAGGTGAAAATAATAATATTCTTTAATTTAATATTATTTTATAAATATTATTATCTGATTTAGTCTAATTCTTTTTTATCTAACATTAAGAATATTCGGTAGAATATTCGATAAAACAGTAACCGACCCGAATAACCGACACGGTTATAGGTTAACCGACTATGCCTTTCACTTTGTTGAACGGTAGCCGATTTCCTCCTTATTCGGGTTTTAGTTAATTAGTTATCGGGCCGGTTTAACTGAACCCGAACCGACGTCTACCCCTACCAATAAGTTTCTTGACAACTATTTATTTTTATGATTATTATCATCAATGTCCAGACCTTTGATCTCGTAGTTATTTATGGTCCGATCTTTAGTAATATTCAATTTTGGCCTGACCTTTGTTCCTTTGTAAAACTTAAGGCTCTAGAAGCAAAATCCGACGAGAAAAAGATGATTAGATCGCCGGATGCTGATTTATTTATTCCACACAATTAAAAATTTTGTTTGTTTTCCATCTGGACACTCCAACCTCTCTCTTGCTCTCTAATCACCCCAAAATGGTTGAATCTGCACAAATCTCTCCATCCTTCATCCTCACATTCACGCTCCACCATTTTCATACACTGAACATTAACATCCTATACTTAACTGGTAGCCAAGTTAAACAACCAAATCTGAAAAAAGATCTCACCCAAACAATCTAAACTATATATTTGTTCTTACATATTTGTTGATTTGGGGCTTTTACTTATACAGTAAAACCTCGATAAATGAATACTCCTAGGACTAGAAAAACTTCATTAAGTGAGGTTATTTGTTTATCCAATATTCATTTATCGAGATTTTACTGTAGCTTGTTGTAGACTTCAGATGAATGGTAGAGCGAGGGGTAACGGGAAACCGTCAGTAGTGTTGTTGGTTGGTTGGAAGTGCGATACAACGGCAAAGGCTGTTAGCCGTGGGCTGAGGGTCGGCTCAAAGCGGCCAACAATTGACAGGGCAGTGGCAGAGAGAGAGAGAGAGAGAGAGAGAGAGAGAGAGAGAGATGGAAGAAGAAGGAATAACAGAGATTTTGTTTAAAGAAAAGGGACGACGACAATGAAGGTGAGAGCCGAGATTGCTGGAGAAGGTGGCAGAGCGATTGCTGGCACCAAGTCGGAAGTAGAAGAAGAAGAAAGTGAGAGCCTGATACTACGAATTTTTTTTAGATAAAAAGTTAATTATTTAATTTATTGAATTCCATGTCATTTAAAATGATTTGAGAGTCCACATCTGAGTAACTGGTTATCCTAGTCATCTTTTCATCACCGGAATTTCATTCCCATGTCATAAGTGTTACATTGGAACAAAGATCAGGCCGAAATTAAATAAATTTTAAGGTCAGATCATAATATAATTATAGGATCAAAGGTCAAGACATAAATAATAATTAACCTTTATTGGATACGATATGCTTGGTACTTATAGAAATTTCTATAACTTGAGGTGAAAATTTCTCACACTCATGTAGTTGCACACTTGCTAATTATCCTAGAATAATTTGTACAGCACAAATAAAGGCATCAGTGACAATATTAGATCAATATAAAAAATATAAGATTAAAGGGAGTTAAATTTAGGGAAAAATTGCATAATAAACATGAACTTTGCTCTATCTTTTATTTTGCACATGTTTTTTTATTTTTTTTTTCCATAACAACATCAACTTTTAATTTGTTCATTTTTTTTCCTAATTTTAAGCCCCGCCTAAATTGAATCTTAAGAATTGGTGCTTATGTGGCAACCGGACATATACCAACCTCTTATATCCGGAAAATTTAACGAGATAATTTTAGAAATTATGTACGACATCGTTTCATACCTTAATTATATTCTTCTAAATTTTTCTCTCATGCAAATTCACGAAACTTGTGACAATTTTATGGCAAAATGAAGGAAAATTCTTCACATTTACATTATGTCATCTTTCTTATTTTGATCTATAGAGTTTTGATTCAATAATGTAGGAGATTTGGTCGAAATTTTGTTTAGTAGGAGAAAAATGAACAAAATCGAAAGTTGGTGATTTTATGGGAAAAATTCAAAAGTCATGTGCAAAATGAAACACAGAGTAAAATTCATGTATGTTTGTGCATTTTTCCCAAAAATATACAACATGCTTGATTCTTAAGTTGTTTGTCCACGTTTAATTTTGAAGTCTAAATGTGGGGGAATACAACTTTTAGTTTAGACTCGTGGGACAATACAATTATATAAACTAGTTGCAACCCGTCGATTAGACGGGAAATTACATTATGTCGTAATTTATAAGTAAGTAATAAAAAATGAGAGGATTGTATAAGTAGCACTTCTTAGATAGTTTTTTTACAATATAGCACTCATTATAAAAACTTAAAAATTTAGCACTTGTTGACAATTTTATCCTTACTAAATGAATTAACCTAATTGATTGTCCAGTAACAAAAAAACATCTACGTGTTTCCATTTTCTTCCAGAATTCAAATTCATTTAATACTGCTCGTTTCATTTTCTCTCTCTACAACCAAAGTTTTGCTTCTTCTTCGATGACAATTTTTGTGTGAAATCTCATTTTCCGAGCGACGTCTGTTGATAAGAGGTATACTGTACATCCTTTCGTCGATGCCATTTTGTATCTACGTGTTTCATTTTTCTTCCAGAATTCAAATATAATTCGAGACTGTTCGTTTCATTTTCTCTCTCTACAACCTGGGTATCTGTAATACCCCAGATATTTTCTTTCGACGAGAAATAAAAATTTAATTATTAATTAAGGATTTGCACGCCTAAGTTAAGGATTTTCAATTCTAAGACTAACGGTGAAATCCGTTTCTAAAAATAAATTCCAGAAGTCGGTTGAATGACTACTGTATTAGGGTTTTCGCGTCCGATAGAATTTTAGTTCGAAAACTCAGATCGAAAAACCGTCTGACTTTACATTCACTTTTTCTGTGATACGAGTCTATTGGAGAAAGTTAGTTTTTATTATTTTCCGGGCGAAATTTGGACTGTCATGTCCCGACTTTTCATCGGATTTTGGAAAACGAATTATGCTTTCTGAGTAAGTGATTTATTTCCAATCTAATGGTCGAATTAGATTTCGTCAAAAACGTAACCGTCTAAGAAAATAATTAATCAATTTATATACGTCGTGTTAGACCCGTAAACGAGATATTTTCGACTAAAAATCTACCCAAACCGCCACATACCTCCCCCCCTGTCATCCTTGTTAGATTGTTATCCTACTTTATGAGATAATATCCAACATAACACCTCATTCCTCTCTTCTCTCTCTCCCCCCCCCCCTCACCCCTTATGCCGCCACCTCTCTTCTCTCTCTCTTTTGTTCTTCATTTCCTCCATTGAAGTTCATCAAGTTCATCAAGCATCCAAAGTTTATAACTTGCTCATCATCCATTCAATCTCAATCTCGATTTCATAGTTGTCAAGGTAATGATCTTAGCTTCATTTCCATCCAAGTAGAATTTAATTCCTTCAATTCTTATTATTTTCGAAATTTATAGGAGTTGTAGGATTTATGTTTCAAGTTATTTTCATGGTTATTAATACTTAGGAATGCATTTTTATGGTTAGAATCAAGTGAAAAATTATTCCCCTAATTATTCTATAAGGACCGAAAATTTGAGATCTATAGGATTTGAAGATTTAGTTTGATTTTAGATGATTGATTGGTGGGTGAGTACTCTATGTATTAATAGATGATTGGATGAATTAATTGGTAATTTTATAAAAAATAAAAGTAAAGTTGTAAGAGAGGAAGAAGTGAGTAGTTGGATAAGAAATTGAAATGTTTTGGATGATGTAATATGATTTATGAGATGTAGTAAGTATGTAGTTCATCATGTAATTTAATTAGAATTTTCTAAAAATAAAATAGAAATCGTAGGAGACGAGGAATCGTCGATAAGTTTAGTATGGATAATGATATAGGTTTATGGTTTGAATATTTGCTAATCTTAGTAGTTAATGAATGTAATTGGAAAGTTTAAACGAATTCTAAGAAAGTCGAGTTTTAAGTAAGAGAAGAAGAGACGAGTTTAATTGTCGATAGGAAAGTCGAATGAGGAAACTAATTTGATATTAGTGTTTAATGTTGATAAATAAACAAGATTGTAGTTGACGATATTTCCATTCGAGATATGAAATAAAAGTTAGAAGATTGAAATGGAATTGAAATGAAATTTGGTTTAGTAATTGATTAGTTGGAAAAGACGAGAAAGTGCTCGTCGTATTATTAATCAAGAGACGTGAAGGTATTCGCGATTTAGGAATATGTGTCTTGACTGTAATTTGATAGTAATTTCATACACATAAAGGTTGTATAGCATTGGTCGAAATTAGGGAATTGTGCGTCAAGTTTAACGAGCATTTAGGGTTACCGTCGGACTGTTTTACGACCCTTTACGGAAACTGTCATAACTCTTATCTCACTTAACGAAATCGAGATCCGTCAATTGGACAGTAAACTAGACATCCGTAGCTTTCTTTTGACATTAGGTACATCCCTTGTTTCGCAGAATTCTGTTCTGTAGATGCTCCAGAACTACTGTCTTGTCCAGAAAAGTTCAAGAACCTATTTTCTTAAGTTGAATTCTTTTTAACTTAGTTCTTTAAGAACTTATAAGTCGTTATGAAATATCAACTTCCATTATTGACTGACCTAAGTGTCGAGTAAGGAACCGAGTTAGTTCTAATCGAGATGTGTTCGAGTTAATCAAAAGAATTTAGTTAAAGTGCAAAGGCTTAAAAGTATAAACCGAATTTGATTTTCTGTTTTTTTTTATCATTGCAACTAAGTACTAAAGTTGATTTATTTACGATAAAAGGAGGAGGTCGAGGTTAAAGATAGGACGGAAGACCAAAGACGGAAGCTCGTGTTTAGTTCTGTAATCACCTAAGGTGGGCTTTCCATCAAAAAAATGTGTGGGTTTTTCCACATATCAAATCAAATGAGCGATGCTCGAAAATGTTTACTTATCGCTTTATAACTGTGTTTTAAAGTGATTATCATGGCATGAAAATACTTTGTTTTATGTGAGTTCTTTTGTGCCTTTCTGAGTTAGCCAAAGGGGGCTAACTAACCGATCGGACCGCTGAGTTAACCGTAAGGGTTATTTAGGGTTTAGTGTACACGGTAGGCGGTGTGTGTGGTACTCTGTTGAGGGGTAGCCAGCCGCGGTGAATAGAACGTACGCGGAAGAAGTTAACTCTTCCCCGGCGTTGAAACAGAAGTTGGGCAAGTTGAACGTAACATCTGTAAAGGCTTGCGCAAGCTATTGTGAAAAGAAAGAAAATATTTAGTAGGCACGGGCATTTGATGAAAAACCTTGATGCGTTACTTTTAAGATGCCTGAATAATCTATACTATTATGATATGTTTTCGGCAATGTGCCCACTAAGTATGTTTATACTTATCCCTACATATGTTTTATAAAATGTGACGGGAGCGGCTGGAGGATGAGTAGAAGGTTGTGAATAGAAAGAAGAACAGTAGGGTTCTAGTTCTACGTTTTCCGCTGCCAAACTCTTTTTATGTCAATGTATATCTTTTTGGGTCTAAGTTCCGTACTTTGAACTTAGTTTCTTTTTGAGAAACAACTCTGTCGAGCGATCCTTCGAGGTCGACTCTCTTTCTTTTTAATAAAGTCTGTTCATAGATATCAGTTGTTGTTTAGTTATTGTGTTTATTTATTTTATTCCCCCTTCTTCCCCGCTTCTTTAATCCAATCCCTAGTCGCACCCCGGCTTTGCCGTCCCTCGGGATTTGGGGCTGTGATAAAGTGGTATCAGAGCAGTCGTTTCTGCTCTGCATACAAGTCCCTTTCAGTAGTAAGATGGAGTATTTGTATATGCTCTACACACAAGTCTTGTTTCAAGTAAAGTTAGATCGTAACACTAAGTTTAAGAGTGTAGACGACAACTCAACCTCCTGCTATGTCGACTCAACCGAAGAAGGAAAGAAAGGAAAGAGTTTCAGAAGTGTGATTTCTTTTAAGAAGAATTTTTGATTAAGTATGCAAGTAAATTGAGAATAAGTATGCCAAGTATGAATTTGATTAAAGTATAAGAGTTATACTTTGTGATATTGTGTGAATTATGTGAAAGTATGAGTACTATACTTTGTGACATTATGTGAAATTATGTGAGTTATGATTTCTTTGATTAAGATGTTTTGTTGGCATGAGAATCTAGACTAATTCTAAGGCCTTCCCGATTCTTTGAGAACATAGACGTTCTAAGAAGCGTTGGTTCCAAAACATCCAAGAAACGATCGGATCAGAAAGGACAGAATAGAGGGAATCAAAGTAATAAACGAATGTCACATGCGTAAAGTGACATGAACATCAGACTCGTTGGAGTCGACTTGTTTTTATAAAATAAAAGCCGTAAGAGTTTCCTTTTAAGGAAATAAAATAAAGGATAAAAGGATAATAAGTTAAAAAAAAAGAGATGGAAAGAAATCGCGGGAAATGTTTTTGTTACGTATATTGTTTGAGTGCAATTTCTTGAAATTGCTAGATGATTAAGATAAGTTGTGATTAAGTGGTTAAGTATTGCAATTTGAATAATAGAATATTCTAATTGTAATTTAAGAATTCCTTAAGATATGTTAATTAACCTACCAGTCACTGATCCGTGTTCTCTTAAAGCCTTGTAGACGTGTCACAGCTCAGGAGAGCCAACCCCTACCTTAACGTACTTGGGCAGATGAGATATTGGATGAGTATCATGACTACGAGGTAGACCCGAGTGACTACATAGGACAGATAGTCAGTAACTTTGCAGCAGTCTACCATGCAGCCCGGCATTTTGTTTCGGAGCGTCAGGCTATAGAAGATTTGATTGTACGACTACCAGATGAGTGGCGCGGATGGGCACATGATATGGCTTGGTACTTCCTTGCACTGTTCGGCGACGACACAGAACCGACAGGTGATTTCTCAAGATTCGCTCTCGCCGTACACGAGCGTTTCTTTCAGAACAGATACATAATGTCAGTTCCCATTCAGGAGCACCTTCCTTACCTCCATATTCCAGCAGCTCCCGAACCAGAGCCTTTGGACATGGATCCAGAAATGACAGCGTTGTTGGAGGTACCACCAGTACTTGCACCCAGTGAGGATTTAGATTCCAGAGCAGGATACCTAGAGTTAGACGCAGAGTTTGCTGCTATGCTAAAGTTACCATCTCCACTTACACCACTCGAGGAGATTTGTACAGAGTGGACGAGGGTCAGAGGACAGTTTGAGGTAGGACCATCCAGGGTCCGTTCTACAGAGGAGTACATGCCTAGTTCACCTCCCGAGCACCTGCTACCTCCGAAGAAGCGGACAGTAGTGACCAGTTTGGATTACTTGGTTTCAGACTTAGAGAGGATTGTTTCTGACATGCCTTCGCCACCACCTCTAGTACTTTGGGATGGCTCCACAATTAGAGTTGACGAGGCACTTCAGCTCGTTTTTGGTTCAGATCCGAAGGAGGACCCCGAGGAGTTTTAGGCCGTAGAGGGCAGCACTGACTTGACCGCAGCTTATTGAGCAGAGCGTATTACACGCGTAGTAGTAGTATTAGTAGTAGTTTTCCTTGTCTTGTACATAGCCGGATCAGTAGACTTCGTTTGTAGTACTCTATGCGGATACGGAGTTTTATGGATCGTTTCCCTTCCAGTACTTCCAGTAGGTACAGAAATGCAATTTGTTAGTGCATCCTGTACAATAGATAGGCAGTTAGCCTAGTTCAGACTAGTCGTAGTCTGGTTTTGTATAAGTCCTCGTTGGAGGCAAAATCAGTATTCTTTTTGACGTATATAATATATATATATATATATATATATATATATATATTTATATATATGACCCCATGAGAGGGCTTTGATCTCGTGAAAGTTTCTTCTAAACGTGATTAGAAGAAAAGTTTAGTTAAATATTCTTGTTTAACTTGGGAAGTTAAAAGTTTAAAGAGCTAGTATCGAAGTTATTATCTGTTTCTTTTCCGTGAACTTGTTTAAGTTGAAAAAAGGGTTTAGTAAATAAGGGAATACTTAAAAGCAAAAGTGCTAATGAGAATTCTTATTTCCTATAGTTTCAAAATGCTGCCGAAAGTAGTTAACACCAGAAGAGGACCTGGTAGTCCTAGAGGACCTGGTAGAGGTCAAGGACAACGTAGAAGCGAAGAAGAGCAAAAACATCAAGCAACCCCTTCACTCCCGCTACCCCTACAACATCGTAACATTGAGGATTTATTCTTCAAAAAAAATCCACCTGTTTTTAATGGATCCAGTAACCCAAGCGATGCTGAGCTTTGGGTACGATCTATAGAAAGAATCTTTAAGCTTCTTAGATATACTGATAAGGAGCGCCTTTCATGTATTGCGTTTCAACTAGCCGGACCAGCTGATTACTGGTGGAAGGCTAGGCAGAAAGTTATGCTGGCAGAGCAAATGGCTCAAATTACTTGGGAAGAATTTAAGGAGGCATTTTATGATAAATATGCATCCGATCAAGTGGATACCGAAGAGGAAATAGAGAAGAAGTTTCGTGGAGAACTTAAACATAAATTAGAAGTAGCATTAGCCAGTCATGAGGGACTGAGCTATACGGAAATACTAGGACGAGTCCTACAAATAGAGGCAGTTGTGCTGGATAAAAGAAAAAGTGTAGCGTCCATACCAACACTAACCCAGGCTCTAATTCAAAACCTTTCCAACAACAAGAACAACTATAAAGGAAAAAGGAAATGGGAAGGAGGAAATAACAGTGGCAGCTATCAGCACTACAACGATCAGGGGAAATAGAGAGGAAATCAGCGAGGCTTTCAGCAGCCTAACCAGAATTACAACTACAGTAAGAAGCCGTGGCAAGGGAATATACCACAAGGAAATAAACAATCAGGACAGTGGAAGGGGAATAATCCACAAGGACAGTTGCATAGGCAGCAAAGGAACAACGACCAGGGAGGGAATAACCAAGGAAGGATCACCGTTCCTACCTGTCCTAAGTGTAACAGAATGCACTTTGGTAGTTGTCTAGCAAACGTTGACGGATGTTTTAAATGTGGTCAGAAGGGACACGTAATAAGAAATTGCCCAAAACCATTGCAACCAGTAGGATCGAATCAGTATGGTCAGCCCCAACCCTTGAGAGCTATTCAAGCACATCCGCAACAACAACAGAATACAAGGGCATTCATGATTAGGCAAGAGACGCACAATAAGAGCAAAGGAAATTTAGCAGGTATTGGACGAACTTCTTAAAATACCCTGTCATAATTTTGCTTCATACCAGAGCTTTATATTTGTTTATTTTTTTAGTGCCTATAGACACTATAGAAGTAAAACCAGAGCGCGCTAATCAAGAAATGAGAATAACCACGCCCTTAGGAGAAATTATCATTACTCCCTTAAGTTTTGCTCGAACATAGAATTGGACTTATGATCTTTTAAAGATCATAGCAAACGATCTGAACATAATGAAATATGTTCGACGTAGATATAATCCATGGGATGGATCGATTATCTGTTAACTGCGTCATTTTGTATGGAGCATACGCCTAAGGAGTTAGAAGAACTTAAGATCCAACTGCAACAGTTGTTAAATCTTGGTTTCATTATACCAAGCGTTTCACCTTGGGGAGCACCTATTTTGTTGTCAGAAAGAAGGATAGTTCTATTAGGATGTGCATAAACTATCGAGAGCTAAATAAGATCACCCTTAAGAATAAATATCCTTTGCCAAGGATAGAAGACCTCTTTGATCAGCTTAAGGGTGCAAATGTCTTTTTCGAAAATAGACTTAAGATCTGGGTATCATCAATTGAAAATCAAACCCGAGGATATACCAAGGACTGCATTCTGAACTAGATATGGCCATTACAAATTTCTAGTTATGCCATTTGGTTTGACTAACGCTCCCGCAGCATCCATGGACCACATGAATCGAGTTTTTCACCCGTACTTAGACAAAATCGTCTTAGTTTTCATCAACAACATTCTCATTTACTCCAAAAATGAGAAGGAGCACGAAGAACACTTGTAAATAGTTTTAGAAACGCTTAGAGCTGAGAAACTTATGCCAAATTCAATAAGTGCGAGTTTTGGCTGAAAGAAGTAATGTTTTTTTTTGGACACATAGTATCAGCGGAAGGTATCAAGGTAGATCCTGCCAAGGTAGAGGCAGTACACAATTGGAAATCACCCACAAGTCCTAACAAAATTAGGAGTTCCTTAGGTTTAGCCGGATATTATAGAAGATTCAACGAGGGAATTTCTACAATTGCTAAACCTATGACGCAACTACTTCGGAAGGAAAACAAGTACAAATGGACTGAAAAGTGCGAGACAAGTTTTCAGACGCTTAAGAAAAGTTGATCACCGCACCAGCGTTAGCTCTCCAATAAGCAAATAAGGAATACGTGGACTATACAGATGCTTCCAGGAACGGATAAGGGTGCGTATTAATGCAAGAAGGAAAGGTGATAGCTTATGCTTCACGACAATTTAGACCCCATTAAGTCGATCACCCAACCCATGATTTAGAACTAGCAGCTGTTGTGCACGCGTTGAAAATTTGGAGACATAACCTCTATGGTGTAAGAGTTGAGATTTTTACGGACCACAAGAGTTTGAAGTACTTTTTCGAGCAAAAGGAATTGAATATGATGCAAAGACGATGGCTCGAATTAGTTAAGGATTATGATTGTGGTATCAATTATCATCCTGGAAAAGCAAACGTAGTAGCAGATGCGCTTAGTCGCAAGACTCCAACCAAGTTAGGGTGTCTCTTTATCGAAGAAGAAACACTTGTACGAAAATTTGAGAAAATGGACTTAGAAGTGCTCGATATACCTGAAACGATAACAAACCATATAGCAGCACTCATAGCTACACCGGATTTACGAGAAAGAATCATAAGTGCTCAAAGAAAGGATGAGTCGATTGAGAAGCTTCGATTAAGAATAAGAACGGATAAACCAGACGGTTTTTCCGAAGCACCAGATAATGCGATTTTATTTAAAGGCAGACTTTGTATCCCAGAAGACGATAAATTGAAGAACGACATCATGAGTAAGGCTCACGATACGCCATATACAGCACACCCAGGGAGTACGAAGATATATCTAGATTTAGGAAAGGATTTCTGGTGGAACAGATTGAAATGAGATATTACCTCGTTTATAGAACAATGTTAGGCTTACCAACAAGTGAAAGCTTTATACCAACAACTGTAAGGAATGTTACAACCATTAAGTATTCCAACGTGAAAGTGGGAAGATATAGCCATGGATTTTGTGACGGGTTTGCTCAAGTTTAAAAAAAATGAAATACTGCCATTTGGGTAGTTATAGACAGACTCACAAAATCAGCTCATTTTCTACCAATTCCAATTACCTATGGATCAGAGAAATTAGCACAGTTGAATATCCGTAAGATTGTACGTCTGCACGGAATACTAAAGTCAAATAACGTCTGATAGATATGCCAAATTCACTTCGAGATTTTAGATTCCTATACAGAAGGAATTAGGTACCAAGACTTAATTTAGTACCACTTTTTCACCCCCAAACGGATGGACAATTTGAGAAAACGATTCAAATACTCGTAGATACGTTGGGAACGATAGTATTAGACCGAAGCGCAAGCTGAGAGAATATTTTTCTGTTAATCAAATTGCTTACAACAATAGTTATCAGGCAACGATAAGTATTGCGTCTTAATTAAGGCTTTGCACGCCTAAGTTAAGGATTTTCAATTCTAAGACTAACGGTGAAATCTGTTTCTGAAAATAAATTCCAGAAGTCGGTTGAACGACTACTGTATTAGGGTTTTCACGTCCGATAGAATTTTAGTTCGAAAACTCAGATCGAAAAACCGTATGACTTTACATTCACTTTTTTTGCGATACGAGTCTACTGGAAAAAGTTAGTTTTTATTATTTTCCGGGCGAAATTTGGACTGTCATGTCCCGACTTTTCATCGGATTTCAGAAAATGAATTATGCTTTCCGAGTAAGTGATTTATTTCCAATCTAATGGTCGAATTAAATTTCGTCAAAAATGTAACCGTCTAAGAAAATAATTAATCAATTTATATACGTCGTGTTAGACCCGTAAACGAGATATTTTCGACTAAAAATCCTACCCAAACCGCAACATACCCCTCCCCCCCCCCTTGTCATCCTTGTTAGATTGTTATCCTACTTTATTAGATAATATCCAACATAACACCTCATTCCTCTCTTCTCTCTCCCCCTTCTTATGCCGCCACCTCTCACCTCTCTTCTCTGTCTCTTTTGTTCTTCATTTCCTCCATTGAAGTTCATCAAGTTCATCAAGGATCCAAAGTTCATAGCTTGCTCATCTTCCATTCAATCTCAATCTCGATTTCATAGTTGTCAAGGTAATGATCTTAGCTTCATTTCCATCCAGGTAGAATTTAATTCCTTCAATTCTTATTTCATGGTTATTAATACTTAGGAATGGATTTCTATGGTTAGAATCAAGTGAAAAATCATTCCCCTAATTATTCTATAAGGACCAAAAATTTGAGATCTATAGGATTTGAAAATTTAGTTTGGTTTTAGATGATTGATTGGTGGGTGAGTACGCTATGTATTAATAGATGATTGATGAATTAATTGGTAATTTTATAAAAAATAAAAGTAAAGTTGTAAGAGAGGAAGAAGTGAGTAGTTGGATAAGAAATTGAAATGTTTTGGATGATGTAATATGATTTATGAGATGTAGTAAGTATGTAGTTCATCATGTAATTTAATTAGAATTTTCTCAAAATAAAATAGAAATCGTAGGAGACGAGGAATCGTCGATAAGTTTAGTATGGATAATGATATAGGTTTATGGTTTGAATATTTGCTAATCTTAGTAGTTAATGAATGTAATTGGAAAGTTTAAACGAATTCTAAGAAAGTCGAGTTTTAAGTAAGAGAAGAAGAGACGAGTTTAATTGTCGATAGGAAAGTCGAATGAGGAAACTAATTTGATATTAGTGTTTAATGTTGATAAATAAACAAGATTGTAGTTGACGATATTTCCATTCGAGATATGAAATAAAAGTTAGAAGATTGAAATGGAATTGAAATGAAATTTGATTTAGTAATTGATTAGTTGGAAAAGACGAGAAAGTGCTCGTCGTATTATTAATCAAGAGACGTGAAGGTTGTATAGCATTGGTCGAACTTAGGGAATTGTGCGTCAAGTTTAACGAGCATTTAGGGTTACCGCGGACTGTTTTACGACCCTTTACGGAAACTGTCATAACTCTTATCTCGCTTAACGAAATCGAGATCCGTCAATTGGACAGTAAACTAGACATCCGTAGCTTTCTTTTGACATAAGGCACATCCCCTGTTTCGCAGAATATTCTGTTCTGTAGATGCTCCAGAACTACTGTCTTGTGCAGAAAAGTTCAAGAACCTATTTTCTTAAGTTGAATTCTTTTTAACTTAGTTCTTTAAGAACTTGTAAGTCGTTATGAGATATCAACTTCAGTTATTGACTGACCTAAGTGTCAAGTAAGGAACTGAGTTAGTTCTAATCGAGACGTGTTCGAGTTAATCAAAAGAATTTAGTTAAAGTGCAAAGGCCTAAAAGTATAAACCGAATTCGATTTTCTGTTTTTTTATCGTTGCGACTAAGTACTAAAGTTGATTTATTTGCGATAAAAGGAGGAGGTCAAGGTTAAAGATAGGATGGAAGACCAAAGACGGAAGCTCGTGTTTAGTTCTGTAATCACCTAAGGTGGGCTTTCTATCAAAAAAATGTCTGGGTTTTTCCACATATCAAATCAAATGAGCGATGCTAAAAAATGTTTACTTATCGCTTTATAACTGTGTTTTAAAGTGATTATCAAGGCATGAAACTACTTTGTTTTATGTGAGTTCTTTTGTGCCTTTCTGAGTTAGCCAAAGGGAGCTAACTAATCGATCGGACCGCTGAGTTAACCATAAGGATTTTCCAGGGTTTAGTGTACACGGTAGCCGGTGTGTGTGGTACTCTGTTGAGGGGTAGCTAGCCGCGGTGAATAGAACGTACGCGGAAGAAGTTAACTCTTCCCCAGCGTTGAAACAGAAGTTGGGCAAGTTGAACGTAACATCTGTAAAGGCTTGCGCAAGCTATTGTGAAAAGAAAGAAAATGTTTAGTAGGCACGGGCATTTGATGAAAAACCCCGATGCGTTACTTTTAAGATGCTTGAATAATCTATACTATTATGATTTATTTTCGGCAATGTTCCCACTAAGTATGTTTATACTTAGCCCTGCATATGTTTTATAAAATGTGCAGGTTGAGTGACGTGAGCGGCGGAGGATGAGTAGAAGGTTGTGAATAGAAAGAAGAACAGTAGGGTTCTAGTTCTACGTTTTCCGCTGCCAAACTCTTTTTGTGTCAATGTATATCTTTTTGGGTCTAAGTTCCGTAGTTTGAACTTAGTTTCTTTTTGAGAAACAACTTCGAGGTCGACTCTATTTCTTTTTAATAAAGTCTGTTCATAGATATCAGTTGTTGTTTAGTTATTGTGTTTATTTATTTTATTCCCCCTTCTTCCTCGCTTCTTTAATCCAATCCCTAGTCGCACCCCGGCTTTGCCGTCCCTCAGAATTTGGGGCTGTGACAGTATCTTCTTCTTCGACGACGACAATTTCTGTGTGAAATTTCATGTGTTTCAATTTATTTGGTCAAGTAACTATTAATGTTATGAAACGTGATCATTGACATGAAGAAAAGTAAAGTTTCACAAAAATTTCTTTTCATCAAAATAATGTTTATTTTTTTCACGATAACTTATACTTTTAGTTATTTGGTCAAGTAATTATTGACTTAAGAAAAAGTATTTATATATATGAATGTTATTTTTATTCACAATTTCATACTGAAATTTCAATTTATTTGTGTGTTTTTGTTGTCGAAAAAAATCCTTCATTTGTAACTGTGTTTTGGTTGCAGAGAGTAGTAAAATGTCCAGCGAGAACTCTGATTCCGGCGACGATTATATGCAAACCCTAAGTACAATCATTTCGACAACCGATACACAAATGGAGGCTGTAATACCCCAGATATTTTCTTCCGACGAGAAATAAAAATTTTCAAATTAATTAAGGCTTTGCACACCTAAGTTAAGGATTTTCAATTCTAAGACTAACGGTGAAATCCGTTTCTGAAAATAAATTCCAGAAGTCGGTTGAACGACTATTGTATTAGGGTTTTCGCGTCCGATAAAATTTTCACCCGAAAACTCAAAACGAGAAACCGTCTGTGTAACATCCCGGATTTTCCAAATAGAGTATTAAATAAGTTAACACTCCTAAATATATTAAAAATATTTTCACAGCAAAAAAAGTCTTTTATCTTTTTATGAAAATAGACATATCATGTTTGTAGTCGTTGTGTAGAGTATTTTATTCCGAGTCTATAGACGCTAAGTTTGCTCAAAAAAGATTTCGCATGAAAAAGTTATGCACGTTTAAAGGTTTTAAAACGTAAGTTGCTGCACAGCTGCTTTTGCCTCGCAGCTGCTTCCGCTTTGCAGCAGCTTACTGCGCAGCAACTTTCACCTTGCAACAGCTTACTGCTCAGCAGCTTCTGCTGTGCAGCAGCTTCTGCACTGCAGCAGCTTATTGCTCAGCTGCTTCCGCATCACAGTAGCTTATTGCACAGCTGCTTGCTTCTTCCTATAAATAGGCGCTTAAGATTTTCATTTTCATCGTTCAGTTTTCTATTCTCTCTCATTTATCTTACAACATAAGCTCGTCATATCTGCTTGTGTAATCATGATGTCTTGATGTTACGGTCAGCATTGGTATTTTCAATCAAGTGGGTAATCTTTTCGAAAACTATGTTTGAGTTATTAAACTCTAGATTAGCATAAAAATTCAGTTATCCATAAAATGTTTTCATGTGCGTTCCCATGTGATATACTCTAGTTAATCGATTGAGATACTTAGTGAGTACACAGGTACTAGCTGAGTATTGTGTGCACCACGTTGCAATGCAATGGGTTGATCTCCATTTGTATTGTAGCTAGCGGTCTTGAGCTAAGGCTCCTGGCCTATGTTAATGTTGACTGTGTTACTCAACGGACTCTGTCCTGGGTACAAGTCAAATAGACTATGGTAACCATAGTTATGGTGCCTAGTCCGAGTATAAAGATCGAACGTCACATCATGCATAAAAAAAATATGTTTTGTATGGTCAGGGGTGGATTTCTGTTTTGAAACCCTCTGATGCATACCATGTTACATGGATAAACTGCTAAGATTCCAAAGTATTTTTCCAAAATGGCACATGCCCACTGAGTACACTAGTACTCAGCCCAAAATATTTTCAAAATGTTTTCAGGTTGGGAGGCAGGTGATGGGACGCGAGGCTGAGGCGGGAATCGTTGTAGCTAATGTGTGCTTCCGTTATATTATTTAATTGTGCAACTCTGAAATAATGTTCTTATTATATATATGTGAAATATATGAATAAATTGTTATATGTTCAAAAAAAGTAATTAAGCCCCTTTCTTTCCCGCTTCTTTAATCCCCTCAGTAGCGTCTCGGTTTATGGGAACTGGGATGTGACAGTCTGAGTTTACATTCATTCTTTTTGCGAGACGTGTAAGTTAGTAAAAATCCGTTTTTATATTTTTTCGGACAAAATTTGGACTGTGATGTCCCGACTTTTTCTTGGATTTTGAAAAACGAATTAGGTTTTCCGAGTATATGATTTATTTCTAATCTAACGGACGAATTAGATTTTGTCGAATACGTAACCATCTAAGAATTTATTTCTCGGTTTTTAATACGTCGTTTGAGACCCGGAAACGAGATATTTCCGTCAAAAATTTCACAACCAAACGTACCTTATTGAGTCACCTTGTTAGTCATCCTACTTTAGCATAATATCTACACAAAATATCACAATTCTCTCTTATCCTCTACCCTCCCAAACCGCCATCTCCCCCAACTCTCTCTTCTCTCTCTTGTTCTTCACCATTGATATGTTCTTTCTCAAGTTCTTCAAGCATCCGAGCTCCATAACTTGTCCATCTTCCGATCGATTTCAATTCCGAGTTTATAATTGTTAAGGTGAGACTTTCCTCTTCATTTCTATCCAAGCAAAATTCATTTCCTTTAATTATTGGAATTTTCGAAAAAGGTAAGAGATGTAGGAGATCAAATTCTAAGTTTATTTCATGTTATAGTATGCTTAGGAATGGTTTTTATGGATTGAAATCATCAAGAAATCATCCCTCCTATACAAGTTGTTAATACCGAAATTTTTAAGAATTTGGGGGTTTGATGTTTGATTCGATTTTTAGATACTTGATTAGTGGAATCGTATTCCTCATGATGATAGATGAATGCATGAATTAAATTAGAATTTTCTAAAAATAAAAATGAAAGTGTAAGAGAAGAACAAGTGAGGTTTTGATGAAGAAAATAATATGATATGCATGATTGGTTAATGGAAATGAGATGTAGGATGATTGAAGATGAATATATATTTATTTGTGTTTTTTATAAAAATAAAACAAATAACGTAAGAGACGGGAATCCATCAGTAAGTTGAAGCTCGTGAATATTTTTAGAATATGGTTTGCATATTAGTGATGCTTGTTACATGATTATCGTTGTTGTAAAATTTGAACGAAAACAGAGAACGTAGGATTTTTAGTAAGAGACGAGCAATCGTCGATAAGTCGAGCTTGAATAATGATTAGGGTTTGTGATTCAAACCTATGATAATCTTGATAGTTAATGATCGTAACCGTAAAGTTTGAACGAATTCTAAGAAGGTTTGATTTTGAATAAGAGACGAAGAAACATGATTATAAGCCGATAGAAAAGTCGAATAAGGAAAACCTTTTGATAATAATGATTGTTATGGATTGACGAACGATATTGTAGTTGACGACATTTTCATCCGAGATACGAGATGTTTTGAGTTTTAGTTAATAAACGAGAAGTTTTAGCCCACAGAGTGTTATCCAGAGATTCCAACTAAACGATCAGATTTTGAGATAGCCCACAGAGTGCTATCCAGAGGGACAGATTCTGAGTTAGCCCACAGAGTGCTAACTAGACGATCGGATTTTGAGTTAACCTTCAGGGTGTTATCCAGAATTAAGTGTACAGCAGTTTAAGTCTTACGAGTGTTTATGAAAAGATGCATGATTAATCTATACTCTTGTGAGTTGTTTTCGGCAATGTACCCACTAAGTGCTTTATGTACTTAGCCCTGCATGTTTGTTTTTAAATGTGCAGGTTGAGTGACGGGAGCGGTGGTGGTTGATGTTGAGTTAAGAAGTCGTATTAGAATAAAGAACTTGTATCAATATTTTACGCTTTCCGCTGCCAATCTTTTTGAAGTTAATATATATCTATCTGTTGGGTCTAACCCCGTACAATGAACTCAGTTACTTTTTGAACAACTTGTCGAGTGATCCTCCGAGATCAACTCTTTATTTTAAATGAAGTCTTGTTCATAGAAGTTATTATGTTATTAACGTCTGTTTATTCGTTCATTCTTATTCATCCCCCTTCTTCCCCGCCTCTTTAGTCCAACCCCTAGTCGCACCCCAGCTTGGCCGTCCCTCGGGATTTGGGGTTGTGACAGAGTGGTATCAGAGCATTCAGTTCTGCTCTAGTCGTAAGTTATTTTTCTAGTGATACCACAGAATGGTATCAGAGCAATCGTTTGTGCTCTGCATACAAGTTTCTTTCGAGTAGTAAGATAGAGTATTTGTATATACTCTACACCTGAGTCTTCTTTTGAGAAAGTAAAGTTTAGTTTGTATCACTAAAACTTAAGAATATAGTAAACAACTCAACCTCTCACTACGTCGACTCATCCAAAGAAGGAAAGTAAGGAAAGAATTTCAGAAGTATGATTTCTTTTAAAAAGAAATTTTGATTAAGTATGCAAGTATTTATGAATAAAGTATGCAAGTATGATATGAATAAAGTATGTCAAGTATGAATGTGATTAAAGTATAAAAGTTATACTTTGTGATATTACATGAGTTATGTGAAAGCATGAGTACTATACTTGTGAAAGTATGTGAAATTATTTGAGCTATAGTTTCTGTTATTTTAAGAAGTATGTTGGTTTGAGAACCTAGACTACTTGCTCTAAGATTCTTCCCGATTCTTTGAGAACATAGACGTTCTAAGAAACGATGGTTCCAAGATATCCAAGAGATGATCCGAACGGGAAGGACAGAATAAAGGAAATCAAAGCGAATAAGAGATGAATGATACTTTCGTATAAGTAACATGAACAAAGTAGAGTCGTTACTTTGTTTTATTGAAAAAAAAAAACCGATTAAAAGTTTTCTTCAAGAAAAACTAAGAAGTCTAAAGATTAAGATGATTAAGGTGAGATGAGACGGTTAAGGTAAGCTAAGAACCGTTAAGAGTTTGGTTGCAATTTGAGAAATTGCTAGATGATTAAGATAAGTTAATTCCTTATTGAAATGGATGAGTGCTTGAAGCACGAAATTGATGAGAATTCTTGATTTATTTAGTTTCAAAAATGCCGCCAATAGTAGCGAATGATAGAAGAAGAGGACTTGGTAGGCCTAGAGGACCGGGAAGAGGTCATAGACAACATGAGAGGGAGGAAGATCAAGGACGTCCGGAAACCCCTCCACCTCCACCACCACTACGTCGTGACATAGATGATCTGTTCCTCAAAAGAAATCCACCTGTCTTTAATGGATCAGAAAACCCGAGCGATGCTGAGCTTTGGGTACGAGCTACAGAAAGAATTTTTAAACTTCTCAGATGTACTAATGAGGAGCGTCTCTCGTGTGTTGCTTTTCAACTCACCGGACCAGCTGATTTCTGGTGGGAAGCTAGGCAGAAGGTTATTCCGACAGAACATCTGGCTCAGCTTACTTGGGATGAGTTTAAGGAAGCATTTTATGACAAGTACATCCCTAAAACCTATAGAGCAAAGAAGGAAGCAGAGTTCTACAGTCTGAAACAAGGGAAGATGACAGTGACTGAATACGATGCAACCTTTTGTGAATTGTCAAGGTATGCACCCGGCAGGTAGATACTGAGTAGAAGATAGCAAAGAAATTCCGTGGGGGACTTAAACATGAACAAGGAATAGCATTAGCCAGCCATGGAGGATTGAGCTATACAGACATACTAGGACGAGCCTTAGACATAGAGGCAGTTGTGCCGGATGAACAAAAGATTGTAGCGCCCGTACCAGCACCAACTCAGGCTCCAACTCAAGACCATTCCAACAACAATAATAGCAGCTTTAAAGGAAAAAAGAAATGGGAAGGAGGAAAAGAGGGTGGAAATCAGCGTGGCTTTCAACAGCCGAATCAGAATAATCAATCAGGACAATGGAGGGAAAATAACCATGGGATGAGAGGATTATGATTGTGGTATCAATTACCATTCAGGAAAAGCTAAACGTCGTAGCAGACGCGCTGAGTCGCAAGACTCCAACTAAAGTAGGGTGTCTCTTAATCGAAGAAGAAACATTTGTACAGAAATTGAGATGATGGATTTGGAAGTGCTAGATACACCTGAGACGATAACTAACCGAATAGTAGCACTAGTAGCTACACCAGACTTACGAGAGAGAATTTTAAGTGAATCCGAGAGAATGATTCAAGTATTAGAAGAAATGTTAAGGACGATAGTGTTAGATCAAAGTCTAATAGTTATCAAGCTACGATAAGTATTATGCCTTACGAGGCCTTGTATGGAAGGAAGAATCTAGAACTAGATTCACTCGGTGAAGTGATAGATCAATTCTTTCGTCAGATTCGAACCAAAGAGAAGGAAGTCTAGAAGTGACGAAAGTCTTAAGCGATATATGTAGATCAGACTTAAAAATTAGAGAATGGGGACAAGACTTTCCTCATGATTTTCCTGCTAAGGATTATTGTGATTATTTCTTCGCGTTCAGTATAAGCTTAGACGAAGCTTTATATACGATCAATAGATATCTTGAAAAAGATAGGTTTTAATGTGTATAGATTGGCCATGTCGCCAAGTCTATGAAATATTTATTATGTTTGCGTATCTCGTTTGAGAAAGTACGTGTTCGATTCTAAACATGTGACCCACTAGCAAGACATTTTTTTTTATTAAGTTATAAGTTATGAAGAAAGACCGAAATCGATCGTGGATCGAAAAGTGCGAGAGTTAAGAAGTAAGTCGATGCGATTAGTAAAAGTGTTCTGGAATTACCACGGGCAAGAGAAAGCTACGTGGAAACTTTTGCGAAGGAGGCAAGCAAATTTCGGGACGAAATTTTTCGTTAGAAGGGAAGAATGTAATACCCCAGATATTTTCTTCCGACGAGAAATAAAAATTTTCAAATTAATTAAGGCTTTGCACGACTAAGTTAAGGATTTTCAATTCTAAGACTTACGGTGAAATCCGTTTCTGAAAATAAATTCCAGAAGTCGGTTGAACGACTACTGTATTAGGGTTTTCGCGTCCGATAAAATTTTCGCCTGAAAACTCAAATCCAGAAACCGTCTGAGTTTACATTCACTCTTCTTACGAGACGAGTAAGTTATTAAAAATCCGTTTTTATTATTTTTCCGGACAAAATTTGGACTGTGATGTCCCGACTTTTTCTTGGATTTTGAAAAACGAATTAGGTTTTCCGAGTATGTGATTTATTTCTAATCTAACGGACGAATTAGATTTCGTCGAATACGTAACCATCTAAGAATTTATTTCTCAGTTTCTAATACGTCGTTTGAGACCCGGAAACGAGATATTTCCGTCAAAAATTTTGCAACCAAACGCACCTTAGTGAGTCACCTTGTTAGTCATCCTACTTTAGCATAATATCTACACAAAATATCACAATTCTCTCTTATCCTCTACCCTCCCAAACCGCCACCTCCCCCAACTCTCTCTTCTCTCTCTTGTTCTTCACCATTGATGTGTTCTTCCTCAAGTTCTTCAAGCATCCAAGCTCCACAACTTGTCCATCTTCCGATCGATTTCAATTCCGAGTTTATAATTGTTAAGGTGAAACTTTCCTTCATTTCTATCCAAGCAAAATTCATTTCCTTTAATTCTTGGAATTTTCGAAAAAGGTAAGAGATGTAGGAGATCAAATTCTAAGTTTATTTCATGTTATAGTATGCTTAGGAATGGTTTTTATGGATTGAAATCATGAAGAAATCATCCCTCCTATACAAGTTGTTAATACCGAAATTTTTAAGAATTTGGGGGTTTGATGTTTGATTCGATTTTTAGATACTTGATTAGTGGAATCGTGTTCCTCATGATGATAGATGAATGCATGAATTAAATTAGAATTTTCTAAAAATAAAAATGAAAGTGTAAGAGAAGAACAAGTGAGGTTTTGATGAAGAAAATAATATGATATGCATGATTGGTTAATGGAAATGAGATGTAGGATGATTGAGGATTAATATATATTTATTTGAGTTTTTTCTAAAAATAAAACGAAAAACGTAAGAGACGGGAATCCATCAGTAAGTTGAAGCTCGTTAATATTTTTAGAATATGGTTTGCATATTAGTGATGCTTGTTACATGATTATCGTTGTTGTAAAATTTGAACGAAAACGGAGAACGTAGGATTTTTAGTAAGAGACGAGCAATCGTCAATAAGTCGAGCTTGAATAATGATTAGGGTTTGTGATTCGAACCTATGATAATCTTGATAGTTAATGATCATAACCGTAAAGTTTGAACGAATTCTAAGAAGGTTCGATTTTGAATAAGAGGCAAAGAAACGAGATTATAAGCCGATAGAAAAGTCGAATAAGGAAAACCTTTTGATAATAATGGTTGTTATGGATTGACGAACGATATTGTAGTTGACGACATTTTCATCCGAGATACGAGATGTTTTGATTTTTAGTTAATAAACGAGAAGTTGTTGAATGAAATAGAAATTGAAATTGAATTGGTTTAGTAAATGGTTAGTTGAAAAAGGACGAGGATATGCTCGTCGTTTGTTTAATCGAAAGATGTGAATGAGTACCCGATTAAGGGACATGCATGTAGACTGCATTGAGATGGAAATTTCATGAAAATAAAAGTGGAATAGCATTAATCGAACCTAGAAAGACGTGCGTCGAGTTAACGAGCACTAGGGTTCCACGCGGACTGTTTTGCGATCCGTTACAGAAACTGTCATAACGTTTAGCTCGCTTAACGAAATTGAGATCCGTAAATTGGAGAGTGAACTAGACATCCCTGGCTTTCTTTTGGTATAAGATACATCCCCTGTTTCGAAGTACCCTGTTCTGTATGAACTTACTGACCTGTGCAGAAATTTCCAAAACTTAATTTCTTAAGTTGAATTCTTTTTAACTTCGTTCCTTGTGAACTTCTAAGTCGTTATAAGTTATCGACATCCAATTATCTACTGACCTCAGTGTTGAGTAATGAGCCAAGTCAGTTTCTAAACAAAAATTGATCGAGTCTCGTTTATTAGTTAATCAAAAGAAAGTAGTAAAGTGCAAAGGCCTAAAAGGCTAAAACCGATTTCGATTTTCTGTTTCTTTTATCATTGCAATTAAGTTTTAAAGTTTGTTTATTTTCGATAAGAGGAGGAAGTCGGAGTTGAAGATAGGACAGAAGACAGAAGGTTAAAGTTTGTTCTGTAAACGATTGAGGTGGGCTTTCCTATCAAAATAAAATGAGCGTTGCTCGAAAGTGTTTAATGTTTGCTTTAATTAGTATGTATTAAAGTAACTATCAGTGCATAATGAATTGTTTTATGTGAATTCTCTTGTGCTTCTCTGAGTTAGCCCACAGAGTGCTATCCAGAGTATTGGATACTAAGTTAGCCCACAGAGTGTTATCCAGAGATTCCAACTAAACGATCAGATTCTGAGATAGCCCACAGAGTGCTATCCAGAGGGACAGATTCTGAGTTAGCCCACAGAGTGCTAACTAGACGATCGGATTCTGAGTTAACCTTCAGGGTGTTATCCAGAATTAAGTGTACAACAGTTTAAGTCTTACGAGTGTTTATGAAAACATGCATGATTAATCTATACTCTTGTGAGTTGTTTTCGGCAATGTACCCACTAAGTGCTTTATGTACTTAGCCCTGCATGTTTGTTTTTAAATGTGCAGGTTGAGTGACGGGAGCGGTGGTGGTTGATGTTGAGTTAAGAAGTCGTATTAGAATAAAGAACTTGTATCAATATTTTACGCTTTCCGCTGCCAATCTTTTTGAAGTTAATATATATCTATCTGTTGGGTCTAACCCCGTACAATGAACTCAGTTACTTTTTGAACAAATTGTCGAGTGATCCTCCGAGATCAACTCTTTCTTTTAAATGAAGTCTTGTTCATAGAAGTTATTCTGTTATTAACGTCTGTTTATTCGTTCATTCTTATTCATCCCCCTTCTTCCCCGCCTCTTTAGTCCAACCCCTAGTCGCACCCCGGCTTGGCCGTCCCTCGGGATTTGGGGCTGTGACAGAGGCACCTTTACCGGTGAGTTATGTAGTATTCAACTTGGAATAGGTTTGGTCGTGCAATGTTCCTACATGTGTGAAATCTGATGAACTATTTAAGTTTAGTATTTTTTTTATAGTTTTTCTTTACTGCTTTGAAGCCCCACATAAGTGGTCCATGAAAAGTTATTACGGGCAAATGTAATTTAAAAGGTAGATCTGTTATGGATCTATCTTTTTTATGAATAAAGATGCACGTGTGAATTGCTCTTTTGGAAAATAAGGCAAAAACTTAATGTAGAAGATGGTGACTAGCTTGATACTGACTTATTGGATTGGCAAGTATATGTGTGTGTTCGAATATTTGTTACTGAATAAATTTTGAAGGAAGTATTACTTTTTTAGTGAATGAAAAAATTGATAAAAAGCTCTAAGTTTTCTTGTTACTGAATTTAATTAGATTTTTTTGGTAATGGTAAAAAAGTAGTCTTTTTTTTTATAATAAGCAAGATTTTGAATTAAGTTGTTAGTCTTATTGTTACTTGTATACATCACTTTTTGGGTGATATGGTGAATTTTTGTGAATACAATAAAAAATTTAGACTTCTTGTGATAGTGTTAACAAAAATGTTACTGAGTTTCTTATTGGTAAAAAATACTCATCTTGTTTTTATTACTTATCAAAAGTTGACATTAATTTGGTAATGCTTAAAATCATTATTTAAAAAAATTATGTCATACCAAATCCCGAGGGACGGCAGAAGCCGGGGTGCGACTGGGGTTGGATTTAAAGAAGCGGGGAAGAAGGGGGCCAACTGACTAAACATACATAACAGACATCATACATTCAATGAACAAGATTTGATTATTATAAAGAAAGAGTTAATCACGAGTGATTACTCGACAAAAGTACACAAAGGTATCTAAGTTCACGATTACAGACTTATACTACAGTGTTTTGTTCAATATACATATTCTCAAAAGTCTTAGAGTATTGCAGCGGAAGTAAGTCATAAGCTAAAGCATCCTATCTTTTCAACTCAACTTCAACGACCGCCGCTATCGTCGTCTCAACCTGCACATTTAGAAAACAATGCAGGGCTAAGTACAAAGGTACTTAGTGGGCACGATGCCGAAAACATAATCGTAGGTATAGATACATATGGCATTTCATAATTTGTAGCACGTCGGGGGTTTTATTAAAAAGGAGCCCGTGTCTACTAAACATTTTCTGACTCTTTTCTCAATTTAGCTTGCAAGCATTTTTCTGGTATGTTACGTTCAATCTCGACCAATTCTCATTCACCGTGGCTGGTACCCCTCAACAGGGTATCACATACACCACAGGTTACAAAGTGTACTAACTCTGGAAAGCACTTAGCAGCTAACTCAGAGCCGATCGTTAGTTAACCTATTTAGATTAACTCTAAATCTGGAAAACATGAATGTTAACTCAGATAGGTACAAGAGAACTCACATAAAACATAAAACAGTTCATGCCATAATTATCACTTTGAAAACACAAATATCAAAGCGATAAAGAAAGATTTTCCGAGCATTGCTCGTTTTATTCTATATATAAAAGCCCACCTTTGTGATACAGAACTACTAAGTACTAGCTTTCGATCTCCTGATCTTCCATCCTTTCCTTACTGTTGGCTTCCTCCTTCATCGTAAAAAAAATAACACTTAAAAAAATCGGGTCGTAAAAGAATAATCGATCATTGAAAATCGAAATAGGTTTTAGTCGTTCCATTCTTTAGGCATTTGCACGCTTACTAGATTCATTTTAGTTAAACGGGAATGAGACTCGAACAAATCTCGTTTAGAAATCGAAAGGTCTCATACTCGACTCTTAGGTCAGTAGAGAGGGTAGTCGATAGCTCAATACGACTTAAAAGATCAAAAGGAACTAAGTTGAAAAAGAAATCAACTTAGGAAATAAGTTTTAATTCTTTAGACGATTTAGACATTTTCACGCTTATCTAAATTTCTTTACTATAACGGATACGAGATGAGATCTCATCTTGTTTAGCACTCAAGGATCCTTTCTTGACACTGGGGTTAGTAGGAAGATATTCGTCAAGTTATTACGGCTTAGACGATCGAAAGAAACTAAGTTGCGAACAAAACAACTTAGAAGAATGAATTCTAAAAATTCACTGCGCAAGGCAGTAACTCTGGGGACTGCCCAGAACAGGGGAACTGAAAACAGGGGATGAGCCATATACCACTAAAAAGCTTGGGATATCTAGTCTACGCTCCAATTTACGGATCACAAATCCGATAAACGAGCTAGAAGTTATTGCAGTTTCCGGCAAGGGTCGCAAAACTGCCGCGCTAACCCTAGTTGCTCGATAGAATCGACGTATAACTTCTTAGGTTCGTTCTAAGTTCTCGTATTCGATTTCTCATGAAACTTGACCCTCAAGGCAGTCAACACGTACTCCCGTACGTGATGAACTCCTTCTCAAAACTCGTCCAATAGCACGACGTTCTAAACGTCGGCTTCCAACTATCAAGTACTAAACCAAAACAAGTTATCAATTTCTCGTTCTAGTTCTCGACTATCACTATAACTCATATTATAAAAGCTCGAAAGCTCATGACGTCAACTACAAAGTTATACCATAGTCCATCATAAACAATATTATCAAGTTAGAATTCTTATTCGACTTCTCAGTTATTAATTATGACTAATTGTTCGTCTCTTACGCGATTTTAAAAGTTATCGGATTTCGTTCATTTTCTACGTCATCAAACAACATCTAACGAGATTCATTTTCATGCATATCATCATTTCATATCATTACTATTTCTCAACTTAAATCGAGTTCTTCGTCTCTTACATTCCCCAAAATATTTTTAGAAAATTCTAAATAAATTCCTATCAACAATTAATATCAATTACAACATTATTTCATCAACAAAACATCATCTAAATCAACTACATGAAAACCCCTATTTTTCTCATTAATTTCGGTATTGACAAACATTCAAAGAGGGTGATTTTCTTCACCAATTAACATCATTTATCTCTTAATCATACTATTATATCATCCTTTAAACAATTGAAGTCCAATTGCAACATGAAATTGAAAAATCCCGAAATCCAAACCCTAAACCCTAAATCGGTTTTCATCTAATCAAAGGGCTTTCGATTTCTTTTTGTTTTAGTCCCTAATCGAACACTTCCTAAGAATGATTATAACATCAATTGAAGAATTCCATCAATCCACACTAAAGCCCTAAATTTTCGGTAATAGCATAGCAATTAGGGTTCTTGATTTCAATAAATTTTAATCCCTAATTATCACATCTAACACATCTAATTTTACTAATCCAAGATCAACCATCTAATTCCATTATCCCTAAATTTAGATCCAAAGAAAAATAAAAAGAAAAGGATTTTGGATGGATAGAAACATAGAGGAGACAATTACCTTGAAGATTAGTGAAGGAAGAAATGAAGTTCGATGGATGGATGAAGACTTGTGTGAAAACTTTTGCTCAAGATCTTGAAGCTTTCTTCAACAATGGAGGAAAATGAAAGATGGGAGAGAGGGAGAGGGTGCAGCCGTGTATGTTGAGGGAGGGAGGAGATGAGTGATTTAATTTGTGTATTAGATATGTTATAAGGTATATTAACCTAATAGGTGTAAAGTTTAAATAGTAATACACTTAGGTGTAAAGTTAATACTATATAAAAATCAAATATCTAGCTAATATGAGAGAGGTGAGGTCGGCCATAAGGGAGAGAAAGAGAGGAATTACGTGCTTTTCCGGCGCGATACGACGTTACGGAAATCGAACGACGAAAAACGTAGCTCGGCACAAAATCGTCACGATCCGATTCGTCCAAAAATTCTAACGTATAAAACTTAATCGGAAAATAATATTTAAAATTTTACTTCCGACAAAAACTCGGGACGACACAGTCCGAGTTTCGTCTGGAAAATCATAAAAATGAACTTTCTCGGGCGAGTTCGTATCGTGATTTCGTGAATGTAAAAATCAGACGGTTTTCCGTTCTGAGTTCACGAACTAAAAACTTTTCGTACGCGATAACCCTAAATACAATAGTCGTCTAGCTGACTTCCGTAATTTATTTTCGGAAATGGATTCGACCGTTAGTCTTAGAATTCAAAATCGTAAACTTAGGCGTGCAAAACCATTATTATTATTAACTTTAAAATTTTGAGATCGTAAGGAATTTCCGGGGTATTACAATTTATTTACTTGTAAATGTCTATTTGGTTATATGATTAATTTTTGTGAAATCACAAAAAACTCAGTCTTATTGTGTTAGTGTTGACAAAAATGTTACTGACTTTATTACTGCTAAAAAATATTCAAAATTGTTTTGTTACTTAACAAAAGTTGAAATTAATTTTATTACTGCTTGAAATCAATATTTTTTGTGAATACACAAACCTCTGTATGCTTGGTGTATAATAATCTTAAAGTATAGTATGCTTCATGCCAAAATTTTGTTAATAACCTATTTATGCCTTTATTTTTTGTAACTAGTTAAAATTTTACTTTTGTATGTCAATCTGAAACAAAAACGTGACAGTCTTTGTTACTGGTTATAAATATGTTGAAAATATTTTTTACTTCCAAAAAAAAAAACAACAAATATCATGTTACTACTGCTTGAAATCTTTATTTTATATTTTCATACTGCTCAATTTGTGCATGGGTGTTTGTAAATTCTTTGTGAAATAACAAAAATATGGCTGCTTGGTAGTTAATCCTAAAAGTATTTGCTATGACTGATCAAAATACTTGTCGAATATTTGTTAATTTAAAATGTCCTATTGTTGTCTGTTGGAGGGATGGAGGTTCAAGAGGCCAATGCTGCAAGGAGTTATCCAAAGGGTGAACCACCATTGCAAAGAGGAGATCCTTAGTAGCTTTCGAACTACATTAAACAATAATGGCGCGACCCTTTTCAGAAAATTTGAAATTTCATGTTTTGGCAAATTTTATGATTCTCCTGGCAAATTGGAGAAGTCCATGAGCATAGTACACGAGCTCATGACTTACCAAATAGTGAAGAAAAAGAAAGAACCATACACTACTCGGGAGTTATGTTTTTTTGTTAAGGGCAAGGTGGTGAAGTTTCGGCGTCAGGAATTTGCACTTGTTATTGGGCTTCGATTTGGAGGCTCGGAGTTCAACCCTCATAGAAAGAGACATTTGATCGGTCCGGATTCATTGTATGCTACTTGGTATATGGCAACCAAAACCAGCTTTGGAAGGTTGTGGGATGATTACAAGGTGTCGAAATTTAGGATTGGGGAGGAATATTTAAAATCATCAAAAATTCTGTTTGTGTATAGTGTTCTTCTTGGAGTGCAAAAAACTAAGACAATCGATGAGTGGATTTGGGCTTTAGTGGAGAATGAAGAGTTGTGGGATTCTTTCCCTTGGGGTAGTTTGGCATACCAACACCTCATACAGAACCTGGATTCAATCAAGACAAATAGGAGGGGGGAATTGAAGAGCACATGATATCATGTTAATGGATTCTTCACTGCATTCTTGGTATATTTTTTATTGAAAATTGTTCTTTCCTTTTATTGTATCTGACTTGATGTCTTTTATTGTTTTTTATGTGAATATATTTTATCTTACTAAATCTTTCTGACTTGATGTATTTTTATTGGTGTTTTGTTGTTGTGGTTGTTTGGCAACAAGGCATGGATCATGTGTGCATTTCCTGAGGTTGGGAAGGAATCTGGATTGAGGAATGAAACTTGTATTCCCAGGATGTTGAGGTATGATTATTCATCATCCCTTGGACATCTTCTGGAAATGATCGATGAGGTAGATATTCGGTTAAATAAGAAAATTAAATTTGTTGAAGGACTTATAGAAATGTGAATTGCTTCTCCTTTTGTTTTTTTTTTTTGTTTAAAACAAGATTGAGGAGACTTTGAAGCCATCTGACGATGAACTGAAATCCATTTATTGGGAAATATTAGAAGCTGAAGGAGAGCCTTTTAAGATGCATTTTCCAAAATACGATGTGATTGTTCCAGCATTGTCATTTGTCCGACAATGAAGAACCTGAAATGGATGATAGAGATGTGGCTGTGAAAAAGAGACGTAAAGAAGTGGCAATGGATTCTGGAGATTTCATCAGTGTGAAGGAGGCAAAAATTAATCACATCAATCTTGATGAGTGACGATGTGGTTAATAAGTTTGTCGATGTAACTGTACGCATTGTTTTGAAGAAACTAGGGGTAAGATGTGGCAGTTAGAATTGAGATTTATAAAATATAAATAATAATCTGTCTCAGCTGAATGTGTTTTTTTTTTTTTTTTTTTTTTTTTTTTTTTTTTTTTTTTTTTACAGGAGATTGTAGTACCAGGAACACATGGAATAATTGATAAAGCTGTGGAAGGTGTTAGTGGAATGAAGGATGGTCAAGATGTTGTGATAGAGGTAGATCAAGAAAAAGAAGAACGGATGAACTGGCTGAGAGAGACGGTAAATATGCTCCTTTGAATAGCTGAAATTTTAATATAGAATTAGGAATTTATTATTGATTTTGTCTTACAATGGATAAAACAGAAAAGCAAATCAAAGGAGAATAGGGCTGAAGAATCGTCTTCAAAACTTGGTGTTGAAAACATACAATGGATAAAACAGAAAAGCCAATCAAAGGAAAATAACAGATGAGGTTTTAGTTTAATGTTATTTTTTAAAGTTGGTGTTGAAAACATATAACCAAATTTTTTTGAATGTTGCAGATTGTAATTTAGCAACAACAAGTGAATCTTGGAAGCCCTATGACAGTTGTTGGACAAAAAAAGGGTGGGAGTGTTTCTGATGAAGGAGTGAAAAGTGATGAGGTATTATTTATGTTGAAATTGTAGGTTAGAATTTAATGTTGAACTACTAATTTTGTAATGCAATAATTCTATTCGGACATAGTATGTTCAGACATACGTGCTTGAAATAGGAAAAACATTATCCGATTGCCTTAAAAAATTCATTCCTACTCAGACCCCTTTCCGAAATATCGATCTCACGTACACCCGCCCCCAAATTTTACTCTCATCCACACCCTAGTCCAAAACTTGTGAATTTAAATTGGGACGAAACTTTATAATTAAAATTTAAAAAGTGTATGTTTATTAATTATCAAATTATCGAAACTATGAAATTAAAATTAATAATTAAAAACTTCCATCGAATTTGTATTTTTACCATCGTATGTCTGGACATAGTATGTCCAAATAGCACTACCCTTTTATAATGTACATGTAGAATATGTGATTGACCTTATTTATGTTTTAGGGAAAAAAACAATTGACTCATGAATCGCCTTTGCATTTGACCGGGGGTGAATACAATGATACCGAGCTAGTAGGAGTGGTTGAGAACATTGTCACATATTGTGGGGTAGTACAAAATGAGGTTTGTCACTGCTCAATATACATTACTGTAATACCCCAAACTTTTCTAAGTACTTAAGTGCGTATTAAATGAGTTAATATGCCTATGATGAGTTTTGAGTATTAAAAATTTCCAAGAAAATAAATTTTCTTGTGAAATGACGAAAATGCCCTTACATGCTTTGATATGATTTTTCTCGTTTCGATTATTCGAATCGAGTATGTGATGCATTGTTTGATCATTATTATATGAGTTTGAGCTTGAGTTTGAATTTCGGAATTTTCTGAGAACTTTTATTTTTAGATGAATAGTAACTTAAACCGAGAAATCACTATTCATCGACCGACTCTGAATTTAGTCTAATTAGTTTCATTTGAATCTAGAATTTATTCTAAGACTTTTAAGATAAGTCGGAGAATTTTCCAAGATTATTTGAGCAAAGTGTAAAAATAAGTTGCTTAACGGCATTTTAAGCCGAACAGTTTTTAGGTTTTCTTCGTTAGACGAAATATTGACCTAAAAATTAGATAATTAGATTCCTTAATTTATTTTGGGAGATATAAGACAAATTAGAGAAAATTTTGACGTCGGGAAAGAGTCGAGAAGGGTTATGAAACGTTTGAGGAAATAAAATAAAATAACGGGGATATTTTCTACAGGAAAATTTATTAAACCTGGCGTATTTAGTAGCCAAAAACTGCATGCTTATCCCTAATAGTAACCTCAAACCTATTTCACTCTCACTCAAGAGAGTGACAACTACTCTCTCTCTCTCTCTCAAGGTGACAACACAACTAGCCCTATCTCTCTCCAAATCTCTCTCTCGATCCTCTATCTCTCTCTTATCATCTAAATTCATCTCCTACTTCCATGTTATCACATTCATCAACTTTTAAGTTCATCCCTCCATCTCTCTCTAGCGTAAGAAACTACTCTATCTTACCTCTCTCCCTCTGCCGAAGAAAACCAAGGGCAGCAGCCCTTTCTTGCTCCCAAATTCTACCAAGACAAGCAGCAATTCTAGCTCTTCTTCTCGCCGTCTTCATCTCCATCGTGAGCTACAAGGAGTAACCCTCCTTCTTCTTCCTTCTATTTGTTATGGAGTGCAAGAAGAGCAGCAGCTCTTCATCCTCCCATTCACGTTGAGCAGCAACAAGTAGTAGCTCTTCAACCTTATTCCTTCGTCTTACCATCGAACCCTACATACATATATACATAAAAGCTTTTCGAAGGATCCATGCAAGTTTGCTTGAAGATTTCTTGATGTAGATCATCACTTCCATCTTCAAGATCATCTAAAGAAGTAAGCCTTCATCTTTATCATTTTCTTTTCAAGCTTGAAACAAACTTAAGAACCTCACCATATTCATCGATTTTCTTGAAAATCAAGTAAGGATTCGATCCTTATTTTTTCATGTTATGATCTTGATGCCTTGTAATATTTTCATGCAAGGAAAGGAGTGAAAAATACATCATCTCCATACCCTTCAAACTGCCGAAACCTATCATCCACCAAGGAAGAGTTTAATTTAATTTCTAAGTATGGTTTTATTCATTTATTCAAGATATGTATATGTAAGTAAAGAAAATAAGGAAAAGCATGCATGATTTACTTTATGCTTAGGCAAACCTTAGGATTATGATAATGAGATGATGATTAAAAAGAAGTTTAAGAACCAATCTAGGGATTAAAAGTTGAAGAAAACAATATTTCTTTAAAAGACATAAAAATCGATCAATAAGAAAAAAAAATAGGAAAAATGAGTTCTTGATGACTATTTTATGCTTTGATGATTATATATGTCTTTGATGATGATTTGAGTGATCTATATGAGTTTGAAAATTTTTATCAATTTTTATGAATTTTATTTCATATTAATCGAATTATTTGAGTAAAAATTGAGAAAATATGCTTAAATGCTTATTTATAGATGTTATGATATTTATGATGAATCTGAACATGATGAAGTATGAAAATATGATTAAGTGGTTATTTTAAGTCAATATATGAATTTTATGAATTTTTATTAACAATTTCGAATTATATGTTTTTATGAAGAAAATAAATTTTTGATGTTTTGATGAAGTATGATGATATTGATGATATTGATGATGTTATGATGTTAAGAATGAAATTTTGAGTGAGTTTACATGCATAGAAATTGAGAAATTAAGAGAATATAATTTTTATGGATTTTATTGAATTTTGGAGATAAAAATCGATTAAAATAGGTATAAATATATATATGAGTATTTGTTGGGAAATTTATTAGTATAAGTTTTGATGAATTCCAAAACCGGCTGACCCCAACCGAGTAGATGTTGCCAGTACCTAATGTTAGAATTTAGGCTCGCTGTTTGAGCAAAGTTAAGATTTTATCTTTACAGGTCTCCAGCTGAAGATGGCAATAAGGCGTCACTCAGACAGAACATCAGTTGTGAAGAAAGACAACTGAGAGTTCATTTGTTCAGATGTAAACAAGGGGAAGTCTTCAGAACATCAGTTGAAGGAAACCAACTGAGCGTTCATCAGATGAGAAACAGTTGAAAGGAAGAGAACATCAGATGAAAAAGAAATCATCTGAGGGTTCAAACCCAACTGAGTAAAGAAGTGGAAGACAACTGAGGGTTCAGTTTCAGAACCTCGGTTATAGAATCTGAACAAGGAGTTCAACTGTTTTGAAGTTCAAAGTCAGCTGAGAACTCGACAGATCGGAACATCAACTGAAGATCACTCAGATGAAGGTCAAGACTTTCAACCGACAAACCGAAGTTGACTGTCAAAGATTTGAATTTCAAAAGGAAGTCACATGAGGGTTTGACCGTTCAGTCATTACCCCATTTGGCCCAACACAAGGCTGTCTCAGATGGAAAGCAGAAGAGCACAGATGCCATATCGGGAAAGTCTGCAGAGAAGAGAGACAAGCCATCGCATTCAATCGATCAGAGATCAACTGTTCCTCCAACGGCTAGTTGATTCTCTCCGCCTATAAATAGAGGCATCCTCTCATTCGAGAAATATAGACATGCAGATAGACACATAGACGACGAAAAATTCAAGAGCTTTCTCGAGAGAAATCAAAGCAAATCTGCAACATCATCATCTAAGAGCATCAGCAGCTGAGAGTTCCAATTTGAGAGAACATTAGTAGCTGAGGGTTCCTAGAATTCGAAACTGTTTTTGATCTTAGGTTGAGTGTTTATTCGTTCAAGCCTTAGATCTAGCTCTCATTCTTGATCGAGCTGTAGTTGGAAATCCTACCCTTTCTCACACCCTAAAAAGTGTGCTAGGACCTTACTCTTCCTGTAATTGAGTAGTCAGGTCGTCAAGTACCCGCAAACTTGACTTAGGCTGTTTAGTGCCCGGAAACTAAACTGTAACGGTTGCTCAGCCCGCGTAAGCTGAGTGGTTCTGTCCAGAAGAACTTGGACTGAGGTGTGTGGACTCACATCTCCCCGTGGACGTAGGAGTTCTCTCCGAACCACGTAAATCTTGTGTGTCGTGTTTTCTTTTGTGTTCAGTCTTTATTATCATATCTTAACTGACAATCTAACTGCATACAATCTGCATACTTTCACAACAACAGTTTTGGTTTTGACCAACCATGCATAAAAGCGTGAGTTTGATTTTACGAGTTTATTTTCCACCACATTCCGCACAACACCAACCTTCCAGCTGAGGTTGCTTACTCAGCTGCGAGATCCCAACTGAGTCCTCTCACTCACTCGTATCGGGACCATCAAGTGGTGTAAGTTGTAAAATCCTAACTGGTGTATTCCCCCCCCCCCCCCCATACACCAGTAACTCGTATCGGGACCATCAAGTGGTATCAGAGCAGTGGTTCAAAAGACTGCTGACTCTGTTTCACGAGGTGTGAATTTGAGAATTTTCTTCAGTGGTCAACTGAATAGATCTTTTCACGCTAGTGCATTCTTGCTCACATTTTTGTTGTCCTGTTTTTGTTTGTGCAGATGGACGTCAAGGATAAGATCACAGTCATGTTCTCTGTTGTCAACTATACATCATAGAGAACTCGAATGAAGAAGATCCTTTTGTCCAAGCATCATAGGATGCAACAAGTTCTCACATCTGGACCAATCGTCATACGAGACAGAATACTTCGCACTCCCACAAATCCCAACGATGGAGATGCAGTGGTGGAGTATGTGGAGAAACAGCCAGAGGACTACACTCCGGAGGAGGCCAAGGTGAGCCAACTGGATATCTGGGCTCAGAGCACAATAATGTCCACGGTTGGACAAGATTATCTGCCCTGGATAGAGGAGTGTGAGACCGCAAAAGAGATGTGGGAAGCGACGAGACAAAGGAAGCGACGAGACAAAGGAAAACAAGTTCTCGCATGCATGTCAAGATTTTGACAATTTCAGTCTGCGACCTGATGAGACTATAGATCAGCTAGAGCTTCGATTTATGGACATCATCAGAAGAATCCAATCCATCCGGAAAGGAAAATACACTCTAAGAGAAATAAACCTCAAAGTGTTGCAAGCTCTACCGGCTGAGTGGGATACTTTTACAAATATCCACGAGAGCCGAGCTGACCTAGGTGAAATGGGAACTGAAAGATTGTTCTCAATCTTGAAAGGAAATGAGTATAAGGTCAACAGAAGGAGGTCGCACCCCTCAAGTCAGACAAATAGAATTGAGGACGTCGGCTCAGCATCAAAGTCAGTTGCCCTCCGAGCTGACTACTCAAAGTCGAGATCGTCAAGACCAACCAGGTCGGCTGACACGACTGCAAAGGAGCCGAGCAGAGAAGAACTGCAACAGAACATTGCAGCGTTGTCAAAGAAGTTAGCCGATATGGATACTCGGTTCGGCAAATATAAACGTTTCTATAAATCAAACCGAACTCGAGACAGTTCGAAGCCAGTCACCAATGGTTGCTTCGAATGAGGCAAGGAAGGACACTTCAAAGCCGATTGCCCAGACCTCTCAAAGAAGGAAAGAGAAACACTGAGGGCGAAGCAAACTGCAAAGAACAAGGCCATGGTAGCTGAAGAGGCAGCTGACGATATGGACATCTTCACAGACACTGAAGATGAGGATGACCTGACCTCTACCAACAAAGTCATCAGTCCGGATCAATGCCTCATGGCACTTGGAACCGACCAAGATGATATTGAGGTACAATCTAATCTTGCTCGCTTAAATTCTTCCAATACTTCTAACATGCAGGAATCTATGAACGATGAGTTGGAACCCTCCTGGAATGATTTTCAAGAACTCAGTGAGGAACTGCATCAGCAGTCGGTTGAGTTTAAGAGTCTTCAAGCCCAGTTCGCCAAGCTTGAAGATTCCTTAACCGAAAAGGACGATCTAATCAAGAGACAAGCTGAAGAAATTGACCAGCTGAAAAGTCAATGGAGTATAGCCAACCAAACTGAGGCTTCAACCGATGAACAGTTGAAGGAACAGATCAAGGCACAGAACGAACAGTTGAACAAGCAAGAGGCTCAGATCGACCAGCTGATGAAGACATCAGATGCCCAGACCGAGCATATAGTTGTTTTTCTCAAGGATCTTCAGACTGAGAAGGACAACCTGACAAAGCTATATCAGTCATCTGAGATCATCGAGAATCTCATCAAATACAGACGGCAAACGGATGATGTGTCTGGACTCGGATACGACGTAGCAAAGGACACTGGAATTCCACCAGCTACCTTCACCAGGGCTGAGGAAGTCATGGTTGCCAAACCTAACACAGTTGAGTATGCAACTGAACAAACACCCTCACAACCGATAAAGGTAACTACCGCTGAGAAAGGCAAATGAGCTGCAGATGGAGCACCAACGAAACAGTCCCTGGAGTCTACAACCGAGGGGGAATGTTCCAAGACTCAACGGAGGAACCGGAGACGTCGGAGTCGCAATCAAGCTCAAAATCGACAACATATCCAAGCTCAGAACCGATGTGATAACCGACCAACAAACCAATCACAGCAGAGATGGAACCAACAGAACTGACCAAGCTTCAACCGACATAATCAACAACGGTTCCATCACCACAACAATCAGAGGTTCCAACAGAGTCAACCTATATGGAAAAGTTACGACAGCTATGGTTACTCATGCCACAACATGAATCAACATCCGGGCATGAACAACTATCGTCAACAGCCAAGGCAATGGAATCAGAATCAGCCAAGAAGATTCCACAATGGCGTCCGACCTCACAGACAAACTCAACAGGATAAGAATCGCCATCAAAACAGGGGGAAAGCCTCACCTCCTAAAGCCCAACATGGGAGAAATCCAACTCCTCCCAAGAAACAGAGCATCATTTCAAACAACAAGCCTAAGGATAACCGGGGTGTTGTTATAATTGATGAAAATGGGCAGATCATTTGGAATGACAAGGCTATTCGAGTGTACAGAGAAAAGCGACGCACGGTTCCAGCGGGAACTGGTTCTAACCCTCTAGGACCCAACTGAAATTGGGGACCTAAGCGAGTTTCTCCTTGCAGGTACAGGAGAAACAGCTGAGGAAGAAGAAGGCGTCTACAACAATGTGGGTGATGGATAGTGGATGCTCGAAACACATGACAAATCTGAAGGATTTGCTTGGAAGTTTCGTGGAGAAAGAAGATCCATCAGTTACTTTTGGTGATAACTCAAAAGGTTATACCAGAGGTTACGGTACCCTTGAAACCAATCATGTTTCAATTTCTAATGTCTCTTTTGTTGATGGATTGAAGCATAACCTGCTCTCCATCAGCCAATTCTGTGATAATGGGTTCTCTGTCAAGTTTGATGCACAGGGTTGCAGAGTTAAAGATGTCGGATCAAAGCAGGTGATATTGTTGGGAAATCGATCTCCAACAGGGAATGTATACTACGCTGACTGGAACAACAGCCTCCCTGACACTTGCCTGTTGTCAAAGAACAGTTCGGATGTGAGCTGGCTGTGGCACAAAAGGCTCAACCATCTGAACTTCAAGACGATGAACCGACTTGCCAGACAAGAACATGCAAGAGGCATACCTAACCGAGTGTTTTCAACAACACACATCTGCAGTGCATGCCAGCTGGGAAAGCTCGCTAGAACCTCCTTCCGGTTGAAGTCAACTCCTTCAACTGACCGAGTGTTACAGCTGATCCACATGGATCTCTTCGGGCCAGTCACACCAAAAAGCATTAATGGAAACGAATATACATTGGTTGTAACTGATGACTACTCAAGATATACGTGGACCATCTTCATGCGCCACAAAAGTGAGACCCGAGATGAGCTGCCCAAGCTGATGGATCGGATATCGAACCAACAAGAGATGAAGATCATATCTATCAGATCAGATCGTGGAACGGAGTTTCTAAATGAAGCCATCATTGAGTATTGCGAGAAGAATGGCATAACCCATCAGACATCAGCCGCGCGTACTCCACAACAGAATGGCGTAGCTGAGCGAAGAAATAGAACTCTGAAGGATGCAGCCACATCCATGTTAGCGAGCTCAGCACTGCCTAAGAGATTTTGGGCTGAAGCGATCAACACAGCATGCTACACACAGAATCGATCTCTTCTCACCAAGCGGTTGGGAAAGACGCCCTACGAGCTGTGGAGACGCAGAAAGCCAGATATTTCTTATTTTCGTGTTTTTGGATCTAAGTGTTATATTCACAACAATGGGAAGACTCAGTTGAAAACCTTTGATGCCAAAGCTTCGAAGGGCATATTTCTTGGATATGCAGCTCGGATCAAGACATATAGAGTTTTCAACAACAGCTCTCGTGTTGTGGAAATAACACCTCATGTTAGTTTTGATGAATCTACCTTCGAGTGCAGGGAACAGGTAAAGGAACAACACGCGGATCCAGCTGTTCTACCAGTTCTCACCAGATCGCAAGCTCTTCGGGAAAAGAACCGAGCTGAACCACTGGTATGGGCAACTGAGGATGAGGACCCATACTCCTCTGAAGATGAATGCGAAGACCTCAGCTCGTCCCTAGGGGGAACTTCAGCTGATGTCCCTCCAACTGCATCAGCATCCGATGCCCAACCGAACTCAGCTCGATCTATTGTAAATGTTGAGGATCCAGACTCAACAGCTGATCAATCACCAGCTCTGAAGACTCCAACTCAGATGTCTGAACAGCCACTGTTGGAAGAAGAAGAAAGACGTAACCGAAGATGGTATGAAGTTCATTCCACCAACGACATCATCGGAGATCCAACCGAGGGTGTGCGCACACGGAGCAGAGTTGCAAATCCAGAATCAACCGAGGAAGAATCCAACACTTATGCCCAATATGCTGAGGAATTGGCAGTTCTAGAGGAGTTCGAGCAAGCTGGAGATGTTGCCATGATTTCTTGCTATGTAGCTGATGTTCCAGAACCGAAGAATGTTGGGGAAGCTCTCAATTGTGTCCACTGGACAACAGCCATGCAAGAAGAATTGAATGAGTTTCTAAGCAACTGTGTATGGGAGTTGGTAGAAAGACCAAATGGTGTCAAGGTGATTGGACTAAAGTGAATTTTCAAAAACAAAAGAGACGCCATTGGATTCATTGTGAGGAATAAAGCAAGGTTGGTAGCTCAAGGATACTGCCAACAAGAAGGAATTGACTTTGAAGATTCCTTTGCACCAGTTGCAAGGCTAGAAGCCATCCGGACCTTTCTAGCTTATGCCGCACATCACAAGTTCAAAGTATATCAGATGGATGTGAAGTGTGCATTCCTCAATGGAGATATAAAAGAAGATGTATATGTTGAACAGCCTCCTGGTTTTGAGACTGGAGATGGAAGAGTGTACAAGCTGAAGAAAGCTATCTACGGTCTAAAGCAAGCACCAAGAGCATGGTATGACACTCTTTGTGGATTTCTTCTGGACTCGGGGTTCAAACGAGGTTCAGTTGATAAAACTCTGTTCACCATCAAAGTTGGAGAAGATATACTTGTCGTGCAAATATATGTCGATGATATCATTTTCGGGTCCAAGTCGGAGGAGTTGTGCAAGAAATTCTCCGATCTTATGAAGGAAAAGTTCGAGATGTCAATGATGGGCGAGATGAATTATTTCCTTGGATTACAAGTGAAGCAGTCACCTGAAGGGATTTTCATCAACCAGTCCAAATATACAAGGGAGCTCATCACCAAGTTCGGATTGCAGACAAGTAAGACAACCAAGATCCCTATGAACACAAACTGGAAGGTCGAACCAGGAGCTGAGGGAAAGCTCATTGATGCCAGCCAGTATAGAGGGATCATCGGTTCGCTGCTCTACCTAACTGCCAGCCGACCAGACATTTCATACGCAGTTGGAGTGTGTGCTCGTTTTCAAGTCCAACTAAGAGAAGCACACATGTTGGCAGCAAAGAACATCATTAAGTATCTGAAGGGAACTGTCAATGTTGGATTGTGGTACCCAACTGATGACAATATCCAGCTGACTGGATACTCAGATGCCGACCTAGCAGGAGATCGGTTGGACAGAAAGTCTACTTCTGGACATTGTCAGTTCATGGGAAGCAAGCTGGTTTCATGGTTTTCCAAGAAACAAGCGTGTGTTGCTACTTCGACAACCGAGTCAGAGTACATGGCTGCCGGAAGCTGTTGCATGCAAGTATTGTGGCTGAAGCAGCAGCTGAGAGATTATGAAGTCTCAACTGGACAGGTTCCCATACATTGTGATAGCTCGAGTGCCATAGCTATCTCTCTAAACCCTGTTCATCACTCTCGGACTAAGCATATCGATATTCGTCATCACTTCATCCGAGATCATATTGAGAAGAAAGATGTGTCCATGGAGAAGATCCCAACTGAGATTCAGAGAGCTGACATCCTCACTAAACCTCTTCCTGAAGCCCGGTTCAAGATGCTGTGTGATCTTCTAGGACTTTTGGATCCGAGCTAAAAACTCATCCGAGCTGAAGAGTCATCCGTGTAGAAGAGTCATCCGAGCTGATAAGGATTCATCCGAGCTGAAGAATCGGATATCGACTTAAGGGGGAAGCTCAGATGAAGGGGGAAGCTCAGCTGAAAGGGGAATATCAGATACGAATTGCCAACTGAGGACATCAAACGTCAGCTGAGGAGATGAACTTGAGTCAGCTGATGGTACGCTGCAACAATGGAACAGACGTCAGCTGAACAGACGAACTCGAGTCAGCTGATGGTATGCGGCAACTGAGGAATTCAACAAATGAACACAGCTGATTCATACATCAGCTGGCAGGTATCATTTATGACTGAAGGTGTTATATTCTTAAATGAGAATGTTTGAAATAAATTCAAACATTCCTGTGCTAGTCAGTTATATTAAAATAGCCATCATGTCGCATTAAATGTAAAGTACGGCTGAGCATCCATAGCCTACTTTATAGTGCGACTGGGCTGACATGAAATTGTACACCTTCTCACGCGCTGGTTGGAACTCGGATCAAAACGTCGAGTCAAAGATAGTCAACAGTCGCGTAATCCCAGCCGTTGATGGATTCGCGCCATTTAACCCCAGCCGTTGATCTCATCCAAGTCAAAGACCTATATAAGGCGAAAAATCAGGAAGATATCTCCTACTTTCCTCATTCGTGCTTATCAATCATACTATTCATCGTCTTCCAGTTTTTCTGCCTAACCCTTTTCTGCAAATAGATTTCTTCCTCCCCTATATATTTTACCTTTGCAGTGATTTAATGGCACCCAAAAGCAAAAGAATGGCATCATCCGGACCTTCCCTCGTGCCTACAACGTATGAAGAGTCGTTCGATATGTTAGTATCGAAGATTCACTTCGAGCAGATCCTCTCCGACGAGGATCTAGAGTCGCCGGTCCTAGCCCCTCTCGCCAACACTCTCCGTGAGAACGGACTTCTGGAATGGGCCAAGCTCTGTCCCTCTCACTTGCTCAGGCGTCAAGTCGGAGAATTCTACGTCAATCTTCTTCGACCCCTTGACGGTTCAGAGGGAGTTTCTACGACGGTGTCCTGCCGACAAAGGGATGTTCCCGCAAGGACAATACGTCGTGTCTCCTTCTCCATTGACGTGTCCGATGTCCTCCGATACATCATACCAATCAACCACACCGCTACCGAGTTCCTGGAGAATATTACCGACGAACAGGCGGATGAATTTCTACAGGATGCTCTGATCGAGCCAGAGCGGTTGAGGAGCAACATGCAAAGGACTAAGCTGAAGCCTGAACACCGCCTGTTGTTCGACGCCGTGTCGAAAGTCGTGTTCGGATACAGTGGCGCGTTCGGCGACATCAGCCGACCCAAGTTGAAATAGCTGTTGGCCCTGGAGCACCAACACCAAATCAACTGGTTCCAATATTTTTTGAACCAGTTGATGATGGAGAAGTCGAAGATCTCTGAGACTACGACTGAGTCTGGAGAGAAGCTGCTGAGTGTGAAGGGCACGCTCAACTTCGGATGCAAAATCTCCGTCCTCATCCTCCTCGCAACAAAGGACCGCAACATGGTCTGGGCTGATTGCGAGGAGACGCCGTTGAAGAAGCTGTTGCTGTTCCCGACGGCCAAGAAAGCACAGGAGGTGCTGAGGAGTGTCTACACTCCCAAGGACAAGAGGGAGTCGGAAAGGCCAGCTGAGTCAACAGCTGAGGGAGAACAAGCTGCTGCTCGCCCCACAAAATCCAAAGCCTCACATCGCCGAGCTGACGTTGAGACGGAGTCGACTGATGAACCTGCCCAGAAAAAGTTAAGGGTAAGGTTCAAGAAGACAATCAAGAAGGCAGCTGAGGTGCCAGCTGATGAGCCAACTGATGTTCCAGCTGATGAGCCAGTTGAGGTTCCAGCTGAGGAGCCAGCTGAGGAACAAGCTCCAGACGAGGAGGGAGCGCAGGTCGAGTCCACACCTGCTGAAGAGCGTTCCGAATCCAGCCGCTCAGCTGAGGCCGCATCATTCGAGATCGCACCTCGAGGCCCCGGAGCTGATGAGGCTGAGGGCATGGAGACGTCGGATGCATCCTCCTCATCTGAGGACCTCGAAGATGCTACCACCTCCCCCACAGCTGGAGCAAATGCTGTACCGCCCCCAGAGCCTCTTGCTCTCTCTACCCAAACCGAGCCAGAAATTCCGAGCTCTCAGCTCGATGCCAACATCGTGACCTCTCCTTCGGCCGATGTTGAGGAAACCATTCCACTCTCTTCCCCAACTGAATCCCAAATTCCGAGCTCTCAGCTCGATGCCGGTGTTGTGACCGACTCTTTGGCCAACATCGATGAACCTCTTGAACCCGAACCATACAATCTCACCCCCTCCCCGATCAATGAAGCGGAGGACCTGCAGGCTGTTGCTGACGAGCACGATGGCAGGGTGGCCTACTGCTTTCAAAAGCTGTTGGGTCTATTCCCTGCGGCTCGCGACATGCCCATCTTCGCCACACTGGGAACCGAGCTACTGTACCAGTTCCACCTGATCTTTAGCCAGTGGTATGTCAAGGAAGACACGATCAGGGTACTGAGCTGGGACAGGCTGAAATCTGACGAGTCCCGCATCCGAGCCTACTTCAACTATTCCAACTTGGAGGTGGCGTACAACAACCAGATCGCGTTGCTCACTAGACGGTTGGACCAGAGTCTGGCTGAAAGGAAGGACACAAGGGAGGCAGCTGAAAAGGAGTGTGTCGACTTCCTTGACAGCATGTTGGTGAAATCAGCCGACTTCCTTGAAGATGTCGATGTAGCAGCCGCCGCCGCAAAAGAAGAGGAGGAGAACCTGAAGCTGTACCTGGCAAACCGTCAAGCCATGGTCACAGCTGAGCCTCTAGCTCAGTCTGCTCAAGCCTCTCCAGCTGCTCAGCACGCTCCTTCAACAGAACAAATCTGCGAGCTAATGGCTGAGAGGGTAAACCAGTTGAGGACCGAGCTGCTCGCCAACCTCCAGCACCAACACGATGACCAGCTGAGGGAGTTGGCAGCTCAAGAAGTGAAGTATCAACAACTGATGGAGGAGAATGCCGAGCTGAAGATGAAGATGAATGATCTCTCCTCCTCCACCAGTCAGGACGTGTCGGAACTGAAATCCACTCTGTTGGGCTTGAAGTCGGAAGTGAATGTCTTCAAGTCCTTGGCTGACTCAAATCTGGCCAAGTCCCAACAGACGCAGGATGCTGAATGGGAGTCCCGGTTCGAGTCGCGTTGGGCTGAGTTCGTTGCATTTCAGACAGAGGTCAACGACAACCTCTCTGTCTTGAAGAAGGCAGAACAAGAGCGCCAGGACTCCGAACTGGCGAAGAAGATCGAACTGGAGTGTGAGGTCGATGAACTCTTCAACCGTGTTCAATCCACCGAGGCCAAACTCAACTCTCTGGACGGTTCAGTAGCAAGCCTTGTTGCTGATGCCACAAAGGGGGAAGAGAAGGAGAAGGAGGATGAAGCACAGGAAGAAGAAGAGACCCAAGAAGAAGGAGTGCCAGCTGCTCAACCATCCAAATCTCAGCTGAGGAGAAGGAAGTCTGCTGCTGCCAAGACAACCGAAGTCGGTGGAGCCGAAATGTCTAAGGACTTGGAGCAGGCAAAGAAGATTGGAGTTTCCTACAGCTCCATAGCCGAGATCGCAGCCGAGCTGGATTCTGAACTCGACGGGATAACAACCGAAGAGTGCATTGCAGCGGCCAAGGCTATGGATGTAGAGGAGAAGGACTACATGAACCCGAGCTGGATCAGAAAGTTTGCCGCCAGCCAGGCGAGGAGGGTGAACCAGTTCGAGGTTGAGCTGAAGAAGGTTTCTCAGAACCTGGACCGCAACGTTGCCTCCTGCAGCCGACGCCGCATCAACAGAATCCAATCAAAGGCGGAAGCTCGGTTGAAGCAACAAAGGTTGCCTCTAAAGTCCAAGGTTGAGAGTCGGTTCAGGCATACTGACAAGTGGATGCCGACCGAGTGGAATGAGGATTGGGAGATGTTCAAGCAGGAGTTCGTGAACGACTTCTATTACAGGAAGGTTTACGCAACTGACGACCCAAGGAGAGCGTTCAAAGAGGCGCTGACTGAGTTGCACTCAGGTGACCCGGGCATGTTCAGTCAATTCAGGAGGGCCATGATTGACGCCAACCTGGACTTGAACACTGTTCCAGTTCCCATGAGGGTTACTTATCGGCCACCTCTTCTCTCGGATTCCAGCAACCCGAACCGTCAGAAGATTGCATCTGAGGCGAGGCAGGTCTGCAAGGAGCATGGAGTGGACATCTCTAAAGAGTCACCTGCTAAGAGAGAAATTTTTGTAAGGATTTTTGGCAAGTATGGGCTACAATACTAGCTCAGTTAGTTTTCTAGTAACTGTTGTAATTTTTTTTTGATTTTTGAGTCTTTATTTTGTAACAATCAGTTGTAATGAAAACTATTCCATTATAAGATTCACCTTGATGAACAATCCCTCATTGTCCAAGCTCTGAATCACAAAGTCTTTTAAATACCATGTTATAACTGTGCTAACCCTTTGATGTTTTATCTTATAGACTGTCTAGAATTTCAGCTGAGATTTTAGATAAGTTAGTGAGGTTTAGATCAGTAGTGGTTTCAAGTTGTAAGTGGTTTTGGCATCATCAAAAAGGGGGAAATTGTTGGGAAATTTATTAGTATAAGTTTTGATGAATTCCAAAACCGGCTGACCCCAACCGAGTAGATGTTGCCAGTACCTAATGTTAGAATTTAGGCTCGCTGTTTGAGCAAAGTTAAGATTTTATCTTTACAGGTCTCCAGCTGAAGATGGCAACAAGGCGTCACTCAGACAGAACATCAGTTGTGAAGAAAGACAACTGAGAGTTCATTTGTTCAGATGTAAACAAGGGGAAGTCTTCAGAACATCAGTTGAAGGAAACCAACTGAGCGTTCATCAGATGAGAAACAGTTGAAAGGAAGAGAACATCAGATGAAAAAGAAATCATCTGAGGGTTCAAACCCAACTGAGTAAAGAAGTGGAAGACAACTGAGGGTTCAGTTTCAGAACCTCGGTTATAGAATCTGAACAAGGAGTTCAACTGTTTTGAAGTTCAAAGTCAGCTGAGAACTCGAGAGATCGGAACATCAACTGAAGATCACTCAGATGAAGGTCAAGACTTTCAATCGACAAACCGAAGTTGACTGTCAAAGATTTGAATTTCAAAAGGAAGTCACATGAGGGTTTGACTGTTCAGTCATTACTCCATTTGGCCCAACACAAGGCTGTCTCAGATGGAAAGTAGAAGAGCACAGATGCCATATCGGGAAAGTCTGCAGAGAAGAGAGACAAGCCATCGCATTCAATCGATCAGAGATCAACTGCTCCTCCAACGGCTAGTTGATTCTCTCCGCCTATAAATAGAGACATCCTCTCATTCGAGAAATATAGACATGCAGATAGACACATAGAGGACGAAAAATTCAAGAGCTTTCTCGAGAGAAATCAAAGCAAATCTGCAACATCATCATCTAAGAGCATCAGCAGCTGAGAGTTCCAATTTGAGAGAACATTAGTAGCTGAGGGTTCCTAGAATTCGAAACTGTTTTTGATCTTAGGTTGAGTGTTTATTCGTTCAAGCCTTAGATCCAGCTCTCATTCTTGATCGAGCTGTAGTTGGAAATCCTACCATTTCTCACACCCTAAAAAGTGTGCTAGGACCTTACTCTTTCTGTAATTGAGTAGTCAGGTCGTCAAGTACCCGCAAACTTGACTTAGGCTGTTTAGTGCCCGGAAACTAAATTGTAACGGTTGCTCAGCTCGCGTAAGCTGAGTGGTTCTGTCCAGAAGAACTTGGACTGAGGTGTGTGGACTCACATCTCCCCGTGGACGTAGGAGTTCTCTCCGAACCACGTAAATCTTGTGTGTCGTGTTTTCTTTTGTGTTCAGTCTTTATTATCATATCTTAACTGACAATCTAACCGCATACAATCTGCATACTTTCACAACAACAGTTTTGGTTTTGACCAACCGTGCATAAAAGCGTGAGTTTGATTTTACGAGTTTATTTTCCACCACATTCCGCACAGCACCAACCTTCCATCTGAGGTTGCTTACTCAGCTGTGAGATCCCAACTGAGTCCTCTCACTCAGTTGAAGTTGATTTCAAGTGTTAAGTTTTTCGAAAGTTGAAAAATCCTAACTGGTGTATTCCCCCCCCCCCCCCCCCATACACCAGTAACTCGTATCGGGACCATCAGTATTTTTATGCTCTTGAGCAAATATGAAGATATGAAGATGTGTTCTTCATGTTCTTGAAGAATTTATGAAGATTTGAAGATGATATAAAATAATTGAAAATTAATTATTTTATTATATAAAAATTGATATATGTAAATATATATTAAAAATGATAGAATTCATTATATAAAAATGAAATTAAAGATTAAAAGAGATTTTAAGCATGTTATGAGTGAATTGAGAAAAGGATAAAATTCCATGAGTTTGTATTTAGAAATTCGATGTGTATATATATATATATATATATATATTACATAAAAGGAAATGAGAAAGAAGAAAAAATAATAATTGAAATTATGAGTTTAATGAAACAAAGAAGGATATTTCTTTGTTGAGCATGTGAAAATTTTGATGATATAGTGAAGAAATGCATGAATTGGATGATGTTGTTAAAAAGAAAATAGAATATTAATATTATTATTATTTTGAGAAATAAAAAGAAAATTAGAACAAAGAAAATAAAATTTTGTATGAAAAGATATCATAGAGAAGTTGATTATACGAGTCAAAGACAAGAGTTACTCGTATTTGAGTTCATTTTTGATAAACGAGAAATTAATTAAGAAATATTATTGGAAAAATAATAATAAAACTAAAATATCCAATTAATAGAATATTTCTTGAAAAATGGAAAATATTGAGTAATATGAGTTATAAGTTGATACTTATATTCTTTGAGTATGCTTTGATGATTGATTGATGTTATGAGATGTTAAGTATATGAAAAAGAGTTATAGAAGTTGAAAAACGAATCAAAAATACGTAATATATGAGGAAAACAAAATTATTAACTTATAAGTGTTTGAATGTTAATTTCTTGACGATGCATGATGTATTAAGTGATTTGATGATGATGCTTGAGTAGAAATAAGCAAGTTTGCTTTTTAAATCATTTAGAAAGAAGTTAAAACGTAGAAGTTATCGAGCGATGAAATTTTTAAATAAAAGACGATTTTTTATTAAATAAAAACAAAAATTAAGGATTAAATAAAGAAAAGATTAAATAATGATTATTTGATGTTGAGTATTAAAGTAGAGAGTATATATATGAGTATGAGTTCGTATTTTGAAATAATGATAACGTATTTGTGAAACGAAAAATATTAAATAGAAATTTGAATATTAAATTCAAAATGATAATTATTATTTGAGCTATTATTATATAACAAAATTATTTTCGTTAGAAGTTCAAAAGTTATAAGTTCTTACAAAATAAGAGTCGGGCAGTAATGAGTTAACAATTAACTATGAGAACTGTTTTTAAGTTATAAAACTTGATTGAAATTATATGCCTAAGTAGGATTCTAATAACCTACTTGCTTGACAAGTTATTCATATTAAATTGACGGAGCGTTGTCGTCACACACTTCGTACAAATAATATTTATAAAACACCTCTTGCCCAACAAGGTAGTAGTCAGCGGCAAGCGGGATCGTAGCCAAGGGACTCGGTGTAATTTGCTCTTCTGATGTTGTTCAACAAAAGGGTTTTGGTCACGAACATGAACTCAACAAGTAAAACTATCAAATAACAAAAGAGTTTGGATTGGGTTTCGAATCCATGATCCTTATTACTCTTTACTTGTTCATCGGTGCAAAGATATTCAATTAACTAATTTTATCACTTGGTTTAAGGAAAAGATTAGCTAACACCCTAAGGTCACGAGGTCACGATGCTAACGCACTTAACCTATGTCTAATCAATTTTACAGATCTTGACCAGAAGGCAAGATCTCCTCTCTTGATCAGCAAAGTCACGAAGACACTTCAGTAACGATGCTGCCCAACAGGCATTAAGAATAAATAGACCCAAGACAGCCAAGAGGTAGGTCAATACTGACTGCTCTCCAACACCCTTTACCTTCTTGGGCACGAAAGACACTCTCGTGTTGATCCCCAACTTCTGTTAATGACTTAATCTCAATATCTAGATGGTGATCAATCAACTTCAATATCAATTAAGTCTAGAATTAATCCTAAGTGTTTCGGGAACAAAATCAATTAATGAACTAACACAATTAGACCTCACAAGTTTGAACGAGTAATCTAGAATCACTTCATCTACATCCAACCCAAACAATAAAATTAGCTAGACATAATATTAAATAAGAACACAAAGCAAATAAAGAAAAGCATAGTTAGCATAAATCTGGAAAGGGTTGCTGCCCAAAAACATCGTCAGCAACTAAAAGGTCTTGGCTTCACGCCAACAACTAAAACTAAAGCAGTAAAATACGAAATAAAAGTAAATAGCCCTTAGGACTTGTTTCTTCCTCACTTTCTCTCAACCTAGAATGCAGAACTAATCTAAAACTACTGAATTCGAAGCCTTCTTTACATGATAGAGTCGGCCATATATATAGGCGATGAGATTCTAGGATTTAGGGAAGTTTCTTTGTTGAATAAGGATTCCTTGTTGAATAAGGATTCTTCCCATGCATATCATAACCTCCGCCTCTCTCTCTTTCCTTCGCATGCACGTTCCTTCTTCCCTTGTGTGGTAGATTTATTCCATGATTAGGCTCGGCTAGGATAAGGAAGGAAACATCCGATCCTTATCCTCTTCCTTGAAGGAAAAGAATTTTGCTGCTGCTGCTCGACTCTCATCTTGCCCTTCATCGTCTGCATCCTGAATTGCCTCCGGTCTTGACCACGATCCTGACTCCTCCGAGTACTCTATCTGTTGGCTTAAGGATATGGGGAGGTGCTTCCTGACTTGTAGAAAGGATGTTTCGATGTTGCCCAGCTACAAGCTTCCAGCCCTATGCCTATTCGCATCGTATCACCATCTCAGCATCTCAATAACAGATTTTCCATCGGATTTTCCCAACATCCACCTGTTGTTCCCCTGCACACTATCTCTCGACTTGCGTGTCCTCCCAGACACATAATAACTCGATAAAGACTAAAAACACAAGAAAGAAACAAGAAAAGATGGACACAAATATGGGTTCATCACACCCACACACTTGAATTACACTTGCCCTCAAGTGTATAGCTGCGACTTTGCCCAAGACTCACACTCAGAAAAGACAAAACAGAAAACACAGACTCAAAACAGATCAACATCTCACATGTTAGTCAAAACAGAATATGTAACAGATTTTGCCATCAAACAAGTCAAGATAGAGCTATTGGGCAACATGGACATCCTCACCAGCACTCATCTCTCATGTGTATAAGGTTAAGTGTTTACGCTCTTGACCATCATCAACAAAGTTTTTCCATAGGCTTGCCTGCCCTCTACATCTCTACTTCTTCGAACAAATCAAACTACTTATCCTTAGGTTTTTATTGGGTTGTAACGTGGCTTAAGGCAAAAGGTAGGATAATATGGAAACTGGCTAAGTCAAGAACTAGGTTCTCGAGCAACACATTGCCCTTGATTCCTTACTCCTCTTTATTTAGCACACTTATTCTGGGCTTCTTATATATTTATTTATTTATATTTTTTTCTTTTTTTCTTTTTTGTTTTTTCTCTTTTTTTTCATTTTTTTTTATATATTTTTCTCAACCCAACACCTCTATCTTAGGTGATTCTGGCCACTATGTGCTACCCAACATTTCCTTTCATCCCTCGTTCTTCTAGACCTGAGTTCTTGACCGGGACGGCTAAAATTCAGGCTTCTATAAGTGAATAGAAAGAATACGATCCAAGCTCAAGGGGGCTAATCAAAGGATAAATGTTATGGTAGGAAATTTTTAGGCCATGGCTATTTTGAACAAAAAATTGCCTAATTCATCTAAGTAGTTCTACTAAGTTACATGAAGCTTTAATTAAGAGATGCAGGCAAGTTCTAGATCAACACATGTCAACTGATCATTATCACACAAGAAAGAATAATGCTGCATATGTATATAGCATTTCAAAAGCTCAAATCCTCACAGTTAATGTCCAATATCTCATTCCGTCCTACCTATTTACATACGGCATCATCCATAAATCTATTCTAACTTTCATGCTAACATGCTATTCAACGACTCAAACATACTTTAAAAACACAAACTGACACCCCAACACCCACACACTTTGCCTTAGGCAAAGTGGGTAAAATGTTGGGCAACAAACTGACTCAACAAACACAACCGAGAAGGCAATAGGATCTTCACCACACAATTTGCTGGGCAAATAGTGGGTGAAGACAGTAAAATCGCCCTCTCGAACAACAAGACACTAAATAACACAAAACAGGACTTCAACAATAAAACATAAAAACGAAAAATAAAATCCTAAACTAACATAAAAGAGAGGAACACAAATCAAAGAGAAGATTTAGGTGGATACCTGAATCCTTGGTGTGCAAAGAATGCCAGCTGGGCATCTCTGATCTCGGTCAACCTCTCCACATTGGCCAGCCTGGTCTCGATCTCAATGTTGGGCAGCACCGCTGCACTGGTGCTTGCCTCCTCCTTCTTGCCCACTGGTGGTCGCCTGCTAGATACTGGTTTGGAATGATCACCAAACACATATCTGTCATTCCTGATCTCGATATCATTCATCTTTCTCAAGGCAGTTCTCCCAACATGTTGACTGGCATCTTCGGCTTCCCCTTCAGATCACCATAGACCCCGACTCCATTCGCGAAGGCTGTCACAAAGTGGCCACAAGTGCATCCCAACGCCTGCTTTTCCAACACGGTCTTGAGCTGCTCACCAAGGAACGCCGCGAAGTTGACCTTGGTCTTGGTGTGCATACACCACAGTAGATATCGCTCCTTGTTGCTCAAGCTGTTGCCGCTATCACTCTTGCCATACAAGTTGTAGGCAAGGATGCGGTGGCAAAGTCTCAGGGCAGACGTTCTTAGCTCAGTACCCTTGTTGTTGGCTCCATAGTAGGGCGTCCCATTGCTGATCTCCTTCCACTGCTCCTCATAAACCACATCTCCTGGGATGGCACCTTGGTTCTGGCCTCCATGAACTCCTTCCTGGCCAAATCTCGCAGACTCACCATCCCGAGAATCTGATTGAGGGCACTGACTTGAATCTCATACTTCTCACCCAACAGCGAGAATGAAATCATGCTCACCCCGTTCTCAGGGTCACTTGTTATTGCCGCCGTGCTATAAACTTCCTTGACTTGCTCCTCATAGACCTCCACAGGCCACTCCAAAAACTTACTCCAGCCAATCCCCTTGAACAACTCTCTTACTTCCTGGGCAACACCCAAGTTCTCGTAGAATTTGAAGTCGAGAACTCGAGGCAGTCACCTTCCACTCTTTGGGCTTGCTACACGTCATCACCGTGGGCCCCTTCCTCTTCTTCCTGCTCTTAGCACTTGTTGGGGTAGACTGCTCATCATCCCCTTCCTTCTCAAGATCGTTTCCTTCTTCCTGCTCACTGACAGCCGTTCCCTTCGAAATCGATGGCTGAAAGGACCCGGCGTCCGAAGTAGCAGACTTGTGCTTCTTCGCCGGCGTTCCCTCGCCATCGTGAGGGCGTTTCTTAGCCGCCTTGGCTTCCTTCTTCTTCTTCGCCGGACTTTCCTTTGCCTTGGTCTTCGCCTCCACCAACGCCTCCGCTGCCAGCATCGCCGCCACTGCGTCAATGGCTTCATTCACATCATCGTTGTTGCCTTCTCCCTCATCATCTTTTTCTTCTTCTTCATCCTCGCCGTCGTGTTCCTCCTCCTCTGCTTCTTTTTCTAACTCCTCTTGCTCGGAAATCTGCTTCGATTGCGTCTCCTCCTCCTGCTGCTTCTCCGCCTCTTCCATCATGCTAGGGTTTTCATCGCTCATCAGAAGCGTGGCGTCGACCGGCGGACTCTTGGGTATAGTAGTTCCGATCGAAATTTCTGGTTGTTGGTCGACAGAAAGATTGGCGGGTTCCATGGGTAGTTTTCTCTTGGTGATGATTTTGGGCTTTGTGGTGGTGGTTTTGGGTTTAGCCGTGGTGGTAGTGGGGTGTTCAATGGTGAGGTCGATATTGGTTCCAGTAGGGATCTTGTGGAATTTGTTTTTGGCACGAGTAGACACCATTGTAGGGAATTTGGGAGTTTTGATGGAGAGAGAAGAGAGAAGATGAGAAGTTGCAGACTTGAATTTGAAATCGAGTAGTGGGAGTATAGACGTGGTAGGGTGGTTTTAAAGGGCGCGTAGTTTTAGGGGTACAGTAATCGCCTTAATCGTTGTTGACCAACAACTTAGCTCTTGCCCAGAATCCTTGCTCCACTCCCACAGCTCCTTCCCTTAGAGTGGATCCTGATCTACAACTTGCATCTTGCTCAACATCATGATTTTATGAATTGTTTTGGATTTTAATATTTTTACACAGAAATAAAATCATTAAATAAAAACACAAAATTAAACTAAAATAAAATAAATAAAATACTAACCAGGTTGCCTCCTGGACAACGCCCCATTTAAGGTCTTGGGCACGACACCCCCCTCTTTAGAAGTCAGAGGTCCTCCTCGACAGGAAACCCAGATGGTTCCCCCTCAACAAACTGTTCTTGCCCAAGATAGGCCTTCAAGCGCTGGCCATTAACTTTAAAATAATTCCCATTATTGGGATCCTTGATCCCAACAGCTCCATTAGGGAATTGAGCTTGCACTTCATAGGGTCCTGCCCACTTGGTCGAAAGCTTCCCCGATGAAAGCCTAAATCTTGTTTGATAGAGCAGCACATGTTGCCCAAAATGGAACTCCTTTTCCTTGATCAAGAGGTCGTGGGTCTTCTTCATTCGTTCCTTGTATAGACCGGCATTGTCATATGCTTGGAGTCTGATCTCGTCGAGTTCCTGGATCTCGAGCTTCCTTGATTCACCTGCTTCATTCCAGTCGAGGTTAAGCTGGGCAACAGCCCAATGCGCATGATGTTCCAGCTCCACGGGCAAGTGACATCTCTTGCCATAGACCATGCGATAAGGGGACATGCCAAAAGGTGTTTTGAAGGCAGTCCTATATGCCCACAAGGCATCATCCAAGCGCATACTCTAATCCTTCCTTGTTGTGCCTACAGTCTTCCTCAAGATCGTCTTGATTCTTCTATTAGACAACTCCGCTTGTCCATTGGCTTGTGGGTGGTAGGCTGTTGACACACAATGGGTAACTCCATACTTCTCGAACAAGGTAGTCATCGTGGCGTTGCAAAAATGAGTCCCTTGATCGCTGATTATAGCTCGAGGAACGCCAAACCTATTGAAAATTTGAGTTCTCAAGAAGTTAGAAACCACCTTCGAATCATCCTTGTAAGAAGCACGGGCCTCTACCCACTTTGAGACATAATCCACTGCTAATATGATGTACTTGTTGCCTTTGGAACTTGGCAATTGTCCCATAAAATTCATGCCCCATATATCGAAAACTTCCACGGGCAAGATCGGGATCATGGGCATCTCGTTCCTTCTCGTGATGTTGCCTTCCGTTTGGCACTTCTCGCACATCTTGACCCTCTCGTAACAGTCTTTAAACAATGTTGGTCAATAAAAACCCCATTCCAAAATCTTCCTTACAGTACGTTGGTGCCCAAAGTGTCCTCCACACTCCTTGTTATGACAATGCTCAAGAATGCTTCGTTGCTCTTTATCCTCGACACACCTTCTAATTATTTTATCCGCACATTCTCTCCATAAGTATGGCTCATCCCATAGGTGGAAACGACTCTCATGTTTCAACTTGTTTCTTTGATAACACCCAAGATCGGAGGGAATTTCTCTAGTCACCAAGTAGTTCACGATGTCTGCATACCATGATTCATCGTGGGCAAGACTCAGATGCTCATCAGGAAAGGTCTCCTTGATCGGTATCCCATCGTCTGGCTGGAGGATTCAACTTAGGTGTTCGGCAACTTGATTCTGGGCACCACTCTTGTTCTTGATCTCTACGTCAAATTCCTGCAATAAAAGAATCCATCTAATCAATCTTGGCTTGGACTCCTTCTTGCTCACCAAGTACTTTAATGCCGCGTGGTCAGTGTACACTATGGTCTTGCCTCCTAATAAATACGATCTGAACTTCTCAAAGGCGAAGACGATGGCCAACAACTCCTTCTCCGTTGTGGCATAGTTGCATTGGGCAGGATTCAATATTTTGGATGCATAGTATATAACATAACTTTCTTTTCCTCATTTTTGCCCAAGAACTGCTCCTATGGCATAACCACTGGCATCACACATTAACTCGAAAGGCATGCCCCAATCCGGGGGTTGGATGATGGGGGCTGTGATCAAGTTCTCCTTCAAGGCATGGAACGCCTTCTTGCAATCTTCGTTAAACTCCTATGGTACTTCATGTTGAAGTAGTCTCGTCATTGGTTGGGCGATCTTGGCAAAGTCCTTGACAAATCTTCTATAGAATCCAGCATGCCCAAGGAATCCTCTTAACTCCATCACGGATCTTGGGTAAGGCAATTTGGCAATGATGTTGATCTTGGCCTTATCCACCTCAATTCCTTTTCCCGATATGACATGTCCCAAAACGATTCCTTCCTTGACCATGAAATGGCATTTCTCGTAGTTTAACACTAGGCTCTTCTCAACGCATCTCTTCAAGACTCGATCCAGGTTGTTGAGGCATGTGTCGAAGGTCTTGCCATAGACAGTGAAGTCGTCCATGAAGACTTCGATGCACTCTTCAAGAAGGTCTGAAAAGATGTGCATCATACACCTTTGGAATGTCCCTGGAGCGTTGCATAACCGGAACGGCATCCTCCTATATGCAAAAGTGCCAAACGGGCACGTGAATGTGGTCTTGCCTTGATCCTCGTCAGCAACCCAGATCTGCATGTAACTAGAATAACTGTCAAGAAAATAATAGTAGTTATTACCAGCAAACCTTTCAAGCATCTCATCGATAAAGGGCAAAGGAAAGTGATCCTTCTTCGTCTTTTGGTTGAGCTTTTGGTAATCTATACACACTCGCCATCCAATTTGTAGTCTCATGGCCACCATCTCGTTCTTGTCGTTCTCGACCACCTGGATTCCTGACTTCTTGGGCACCACGTGCACAGGGCTCACCCATCGGCTGTCGGAGATGGGGTAGATGATCCCCAAGTCAAGAAGCTTAAGTATCTACTTCATAACTACTTCTTTCATGGCTGGATTCAATCTTCGTTGTGGATCTCTTACTGGGGCAGCATCCTCCTCGAGCAAGATATGATGAACACAGTCCAAAGGGTTAATGCCCTTGATGTCGGCCAACGTCCATCCTATTACCTCCTTGTACTTGCTCAGCACCTCACCCACTCTGACCTCCTCCATGCTCGATAACTCTGACGATATGATCACGGGCAAGGTCTCGTTCTTGCCAAGATAGATGTATTTCAGGTGCTTGGGCAAGGGCTTCAGTTCCAATGTAGGTGCTTTTTGCAATGATGGCACCAACCTGTCCTCCGGTTTTAGTTCAGGGATATTGAGTGGTTCAAACCCCTGAGGCTGGATGTTGCCCGGAACCCTGACGTAACTGCATTCCTCTACATCTACTGGCTCTTCGTTCTGGGCAAGATCCTCTTCTGTTTGCAAGCTGGCATCCTCCTCAAGAACTATTTGTTGCCAAAATTCCTCTACTAACTCCTCGGTCTCATCATGGGGTAACTCCTCAAGTTCCTCATCAAACTCATCAAGGGGTTTTTGTTCCCCTACATCTTGATCTCCATCATCTCCAAGGATGTTTTTAAACACGTAATTCTCCAACTCTTCGTCCGTGGAGTAGTCCTCATCGTTAGAGTCGAAGTATGTCCATGAACTGACTCTTCCCAAAAATCTTTCTCACTCTCGTACTCATCTCCTTCGTAGAATTGCATCAGAGCACCATCTTTCTCATTATCCTCATGCTGATCAGGTTCCTGGTCAAGATCCTGAACTGAGTTGAATTCCGCATGGATTGCATCTTCATTGTCTTCTACGAAACAATTTAAGCTATTCAAAGTCTCCACTTGCTTTCCACATGAACTGAGGATGTTGAGGTGTTCCAGGGCATCATCTTGATTTTGTCTATAAGCATCGAACTCTACTACTTCTCCTGCCACTTGGACTGTCAACTTCCCAGTATCGCAATCAATCTTGGTACATGCTGTCCTCAAGAATGGCCTCCCGAGCAAGATCACTAGGTTCTTGATTGCTTTCTTTCCCATGTCAAGAACATAGAAGTCGGCTGGGAATAGAAGATCTCCCACTTTGAACAACACATCCTCCAACACTCCATCCGGGTAAACTGTGGATAAATCTGCTAATTGGATGGCAACACGTGTAGGAGAAAGAGGTCCAAAATTCATCTCGTCAAACATGGCTCTTGGCATCACATTTATCGAAGCTCCAAGATCAAGCATCGCCCTGGGTATTGACGTAGTACCAATCGTGCATTGAATAGCGAACATGCCTGGATCCCTCTTCTTGGTCGGGATCTGGGAATTCATTAGTGCTGACACGTTCTCCACATGAAAACGGGCATTATCTGGGTACTTTGTCTTCTTTTGGCACATCTCTCGCAAAAATTTTGCGCATTTAGGCATAGATTGCAATGCCATCAACAACGGTAGGTTGATCTCCACTTTCTTGAACACCTCTATCATGTCCTCCAACTCCCTCTGATCACGATCACGGGCAAAACATCTGGGATATGGGATCTTGGCCTTGGTAGTGCGCGGAACGGTCCTCTTGGCCAAAGCCTCTGCTTCTTTTTCAGCCTGCAAAGATTCCAGCATCACGTCATCTTTGTCAAATCCCAGCTTAGATCTCTCCATCTTTACGTAATCAAACAAGGCTTCATCCTTCTCATTATCAAAGACTGGGTTCTTGTTGGCCTTTATCCCTTCTTCACGTTTTGCCTTCAACTCCTCGTAGATGTCATTAATATCTCCTGAACTCATTTTAGTTTCCTCTACTCGAGCTGGTTCCTTAGGTTGGGTCCTGGGCAACATCTCTGGCAAATTCTTCCCGCTGCGCAACGTTACAGCATTAACTTGCTCCTTGTTGACCTCTACCTGGGCAGGAAGTCTGCCTGGCTTGTCTTCTACCAACCTTGACAAGGCTTGGTTGATATGAGTTAGTTGAGCTTGAAGGTTGTTGGACTGTCCTCGACTTTCTAGTTGGAAGTTCTCGAAGTCTCTCCTCATCTTTTGGTTCTCGTTGGTAAACCTTTCAATGGTCTCCTTCATGAATTCTGTCTTTGCTGGTTCTCGATGTAGAGGTACATAATTATTTTGATGTTGAGGTTGTTGTTGAGGTGGAGGCACATATTGCTGTTGTTGCCCAACAGGAAGCTGCGGTTGTTGGTGGGCAGGAGGTATCTGATAGTGGTTGTTGCCATACCTCAGGTTCTCGTGCTGATTCTGCCTATAACCATAGTTATTGCCATAGTTATTGTTATTGCCATACTGGAACCTTTGCTGCCCTCCTCCTTGCTGGTTCTGACCTATTGCCTTCACCTCTTCTCCTTCTTCCACGAACCAACTGGGACATTCTGAGGTGACATGTGATGTTTCCTGGCATACTTCACATCTCTTCACAGCTCTTTGAACTTCCTTGCCATTAACCTGCTTCTTTAAATCCTCCATCTGGCCAGACATCTTGGTCATGAAGTCTTTCATAGTGCTGACCAAGTTGTCTTGGTTGCCCTTGCTGCCTTCGTACCCCCCTCTTGGGATATCATCTTCATCTCGGGATTGCTCAGCCATGGCAGCTATTTTCTTGAACACTTCAGATGGTAGTTGATCGACTATGGCTCCTCCACACGCTGCAATGATGTATTTTCTCTCTGATGCCCTTAATCCCTTCAAGAAATATTCGATCAAATCGATATCCTGAATCCGATGTTGAGGACATCTTGCCAACAACTTCTTGAACCTTTCATAGTAGTCATATAATGACTCACTTCCTCCCATCTTGATCGATGAAATAGCATTCCTCCCACTTTGTATCCGGCCAACGGGTATGTATTTGTCAAGAAAGGCCTGTTGCATCTTGCTCCAAGTATCAATGCTTCCCTCTGGAAAGGTGTAAAGCCACTCACGTGCCCCGTCAAGAAGTGAGAACGGGAACGTGAGCAACCTTACGTAGTCAGGAAAGGTTTCTTGGGCAGCATCTTGGTTCCTCATAACTTCAGCATCGTTCCTAACAACTTGTCCTTGTCTATCCCCATTGTTCCTGGTAGTAGTAGTGGCATTGTTCCTTACTGTGCTAATCGCCATCTCAAAGTTTTGAAGATGAGTTTGGGGGTCTTCTCTAGGATGGTCACTGAACTTGGGCAGTATGTGTATCAGCGAGTGTTTGAGCTCCCAATTGCCACTGATGGTGGACAACTGGATACTTGATGGTCGGATTCCCTTGTTGTCAGGGAACATGATCTGACGGATGGTTCTCTCTGGTGTTCCTGCCATGATTGTTGATTTTTTGCTTCTGAACTGGATGTTGACTTCTCACTGTCTGAACTGGCTGTTGAGCAAGATTCGACTTCTTGCTCAGTATCCTGATCGTCTGTCAAGCTCTGCGACTCTGAAGGTTCGTTGACTCCTTCCTCCAGATCTCTCTTCTTCTTGCGTTGTTCCGCTCGATTTATCCTAGCTATCACCTCCGGGCAAGCACCGTGATCTTGTGGATCTCCGTCACTTCATAGATGTGGCTTGGGCATAAACCGTGCTTACACACAAGCTAGAAGAACAAACTAGCTTAAAACCAAGTCCCCGACAACGGCGCCAATTTGACGGAGCGCTGTCGTCACACACTTCGTACAAATAATATTTATAAAACACCTCTTGCCCAACAAGGTAGTAGTCAGCGGCAAGCGAGATCATACCCAAGGGACTCGGCGTAATTTGCTCTTCTGATGTTGTTCAACAAAAGGGTTTTTGTCACGAACCTGAACTCAACAAGTAAAACTATCAAATAACAAAAGAGTTTGGATTGGGTTTCGAATCCATGATCCTAATTACTCTTTACTCGTTCATCGGTGCAAAGATATTTAATTAACTAATTTTTTCACTTGGTTTAAGGAAAAGATTAGCTAACACCCTAAGGTCACGAGGTCACGATGCTAACGCACTTAACCTATGTCTAATCAATTTTACAGATCTTGACCAGAAGGCAAGATCTCCTCTCTTGATCAGCAAAGTCACGAAGACACTTCAGTAACGATGCTGCCCAACAGGCATTAAGAACAAATAGACCCAAGACAGCCAAGAGGTAGGTCAATACTGACTGCTCTCCAACACCCTTTACCTTCTTGGGCACGAAAGACACTCTCGTGTTGATCCCAACTTCTGTTAATGACTTAATCTCAATATCTAGATGGTGATCAATCAACTTCAATATCAATTAAGTCTAGAATTAATCCTAAGTGTTTCGGGAACAAAATCAATTAATGAACTAACACAATTAGACCTCACAAGTTTGAACGAGTAATCTAGAATCACTTCATCTACATCCAACCCAAACAATAAAATTAGCTAGACATAATATTAAATAAGAACACAAAGCAAATAAAGAAAAGCATAGTTAGCATAAATCTGGAAAGGGTTGCTGCCCAAAAACATCGTCAGCAACTAAAAGGTCTTGGCTTCACGCCAACAACTAAAACTAAAGCAGTAAAATACGAAATAAAAGTAAATAGCCCTTAGGACTTGTTTCTTCCTCACTTTCTCTCAACCTAGAATGCAGAACTAATCTAAAACTACTGAATTCGAAGCCTTCTTTACATGATAGAGTCGGCCATATATATAGGCGATGAGATTCTAGGATTTAGGGAAGTTTCTTTGTTGAATAAGGATTCCTTGTTGAATAAGGATTCTTCCCATGCATATCATAACCTCCGCCTCTCTCTCTTTCCTTCGCATGCACGTTCCTTCTTCCCTTGTGTGGTAGATTTATTCCATGATTAGGCTTGGCTAGGATAAGGAAGGAAACATCCGATCCTTATCCTCTTCCTTGAAGGAAAAGAATTTTGCTGCTGCTGCTCGACTCTCATCTTGCCCTTCATCGTCTGCATCCTGAATTGCCTCCGGTCTTGACCACGATCCTGACTCCTCCGAGTACTCTATCTGTTGGCTTAAGGATATGGGGAGGTGCTTCCTGACTTGTAGAAAGGATGTTTCGATGTTGCCCAGCTACAAGCTTCCAGCCCTATGCCTATTCGCATCGTATCACCATCTCAGCATCTCAATAACAGATTTTCCATCGGATTTTCCCAACATCCACCTGTTGTTCCCCTGCACACTATCTCTCGACTTGCGTGTCCTCCCAGACACATAATAACTCGATAAAGACTAAAAACACAAGAAAGAAACAAGAAAAGATGGACACAAATATGGGTTCATCATAAATGTTGAATGATTGATAATGAATGCTCGATTATGATAAAAATGTTTGAGAATATGATATGAATGTTTGATGTGATATGAGTGCTCGAACATGATATGAATATCGAAATGAATATTTGAATATGATGTGGATACTTGAATGTGACGTGAATGAGTTGTGATGTTATGATTTTCTGAGTTTACATAACTCAAGAACTTTAGAAGTATAAGACAAGTTAAATAGTAACTTCTCGTTTTACATGATGATTAAAATGTTATTCTCTAGGAATGAGAATTCAAGTTTGAGAAATATCTAGAAACCGAGTTAAGACGATAATCCGAGAACGAGAAACTGAGAAGAATATCGATGTAGAGAAGTAAAAATAAGATAAGAAAGATACGAGTCATGTAGAAGTCCTTCAGCCGAGCCTTAAGTCTATCATACGTTTTTCGAGTTGATACACTCAATCTTATTCGATGTCGTTATTGAAGGGCCGAGCGGGACCAAGAAGTAATTGGAAAGCGTAAAGTAAGCTACCTCGACTCAACATACTATAAGTGAAATGCTCGCAAAAACTGTAAAAAAAAAAAAGAAGTGACAATAATAAATATAAGCATATAAACGAAGCTTTTTTTTCTAATTCCTATGATGCAATTGGAGCTTATCGGCAACTATGAATGAAAGAAGGAGTTATTGTCTTCCTTTACTAATATTGGAAATTCCAACTTTCAAGCAAGGAGATCTTATACGAGGCCGCTTGTCGTTCCAACCCAGTCCCAATAATGGGCTTTTCTAAAATCAAAACTCCGATGAATGCTCTTACTTATTGAGTAATATTATGTGAGCTTTTAAAATTAATTGACTTGCCATTTATTTGAGTTTGGTATGCTTTATCATCTACATGAGTTATATTATCCTGTGTGAGGCAGGAACCCACGTGTGGTAATTGATTGATGAGGTGACTGTAAGCTTTACTTAGGTTTAGCTGGTCACAGTGTCTGAGAAGGAGGCTGTCACAACCCCAAATCCCGAGGGACGACAAAGCCGGGGTGCGACTAGGGGTTGGATTAAAGAAGCGGGGAAGAAGGAGGGGGGGGGATAACTGAATAAATGCATTAACCAATAATAATAAACAAGATGATATCTATTAACTGATTCCATTAACAAAAGAGAGTCGAGCTCGACGAAGTTATTTTCAGAGTAGCCTAGGTTTAAAGTACGGAACTTAAACCAAAAAGTTATACAACAAAAAGTGAAGTAGTTTGCAGCGGAAAAACGTAGAACTGATTACACTATTCTTCTTTCCTATATACAACCTCTACTCAACCTCTGCCGCCTTCGTCACTCAGCCTGCACATTTATAAATGCATGCAGGGCTAAGTATAATCATACTTAGTGGGCACAATGCCGAAAACATATCATAAGCTTATAGATTAATTAGGCATTTTCAAAGTAACACGACGGGGTTTTCCTTTCAAAGGCCCGTGCTTACTAAACATTTTCTTTTCATAAACATAGCTTGTACAAGCATTTTACTGTTGTTACGTTCAACTTGCCCAACTTCTATTTCAACGCCGGGAGAGAGTTAACTTCTCCCGCGCACGTTCCTCACCGTGGCTGGCTACCCCTCAACAGAATATCACACACAACGGCTACCGTGTACACTAACCCTGGAAAACCCTTCCGATTAACTCAGAATCCGATCGATTAGTTGGCAAACCAACTCAGAATGGCACAAAAGAACTCACAAAAATAAATTCTTTTATGCACTGATAATCATTTAGAAAACACACTTATAAAGCAATAAGTAAATATTTTGAGCAACGCTCACTTTATTTTGTTATATAGAAAAGCCCACCTTAACCGGTTACAGAACAAACTTCTGTCTTCGGTCTTCTGTCCTTTCTTCTAATTATGACTTCCTCCTTCTATCGCAACAAACATGCTTTAGTAAATCGGTCGAGACGATTAAAGAAAAACCAAATCGAATTCGGTTAAGTCTTTTAGGCGTTTGCACTTTAACTAATCCCTTTTTGGTTTAAAAAAAAACGAGACTCGGACACATCTCGTTTAAAACTAACTCGGTTCCTTACTCGACATTTAGACTAGTCACAAACGGAAGTCGATAACTCTTAACGACTTAAAAGTTCTTAAAGAATTAAGTTGAAAAGAATTGAACTTAAGAAAATGAGTTTTAGAAATTTTCTGCACAAGTCAGTAGGTTTCGAGCCTCTACAGAACAGAGCATTTCGAAACAGGGGATGTTCCTTATGTCAAAAGAAAGACACGGAAGTCTACTTTACTTTCTAATTTACAGATCTCGATTTCGTTAAACGAGCAAAGAGTTATGGCCGTTTCCGTGAAGGGTGGCAAAACTGACCGAGAAACCCTAGACGTTTAAAAACTCGACGCATGTTTCCCTAGGTTCGATCAATGCTATACAACCTTTATGTGCACGAAATTTCCATTAATTTACAGTCAAGTCACACAATCATTTAACGTGAATACTTTCACGTTCCTTGATTAAAATACGACGAGCAATTCTCGTCTTTTCAACTAACATCATACTTAACAATTTCTTTTCAATTTCAAATCACAAAAATTTCCTTAACTTCTAATTCAATCATCTCATGCTATGGTCATCAACTAAACAAATATTCCTTAACTAACATCATACTTCAATCAATCAACATTCATTAATTTCTAACACACACGTCACTTTTATCGAACAACGAACGCCGTTGTCGATTTTTCCAAACATTTTTATAAAATCTAAGAAATTCATACCAAGTACATATAATCATACTTATCCTCAATACATCAACCATATCATCAATCGGAAACATACAAACCCTCGTTTTCTCGTTTCTTTGTTTCTACACTTACTTACTTTCCTTAATTTTTGAAGTTCTACTAATTCAATTCAAACCAAATTAGTTTCTATCATCTTTATACTTAACAAAGATCATATTAACATACTAACATCATTATAACTAATACTTAATCAATTCACGTCATTTTTATCGGTTCAAAAAGTCGATTTTTCAAAGTTGTTAGTTAATTCTCATTTAATTCAACAACAAACCTAACACATGTACAATCGCTAATATTCGATCAGTTTTCTCGTTCTATTTTTCTATCGACAATTACGTTCGATTCTTCGTCTCTTACAAAAAGTTCGACGTTCTTAGATTTCATTCAATTTTTCCAATTATCATTATTAACTACTTAGATTAACTAATATGCAAACCATAAGTTCATATCAACATCAAAACTAATTCTATCGACGATTCTTCGCCTCCAATGATTTCGTTTTTATTTTTAGAAAAATCTAATTTAATTATATGTTGAATCTCATGCTTCCTACATCTTATATATCACATCACATCATCAAAAACATAAGATTTACTTAATCAAAATCATACTTCTTTGTCTCTTACAAACTTGTTCTTATTTTTAGAAAATCCTCAAACAATTCATGCAATCATCATTCATTGCATACAAACATATTCTACAAACCATACATCTAAATTCAAGCTCAACCTTCATCAAACTATTCATGAAATTTTCGAAAATTCCTCATTAAATTCTAACATGATTTATACTTGATTCAAACCATAGAAACTCATTCCTAAGCATAAATAATCATGTAATAGACTTATAACATCAATCCTCTACCTCTTAAAATTTTCAAAATTTTCAAGAATTAAAGAATAAGATTTTTGTTCGGTTGGAATTAAAGAGAAAGATCTCACCTTTACGAATATGCAATCGGAATTGACTTTAATCGAGAATCGAATAAGTTACGGAACTTAGAAGCTTGAAGAAATTGAAGAACAACTTGATGAACTTGAAGAACTTGAAGAACAAGAGAGAGAAGAGAGAAAAGGGGAGGGGGGCGGTTTTGGGAGAGAGAGATGAGAGAGTTGTGTGTTATTTCACAACTTTAGGATATTATCAAGAGAGAGAGAGAGAGAGAGAGAGAGAGGCGGTTGGGGGGGGGGGATTTTAATCCAAAATATCTCGTTTTACGGGTCTAATATTGCATGCTAAATTCGATTAATTAATTTCTTAGACGGTTACATTTTCGGCGAAAACTAATTCGACCAATAGATTGGAAATAATTTACTTAGTTAGAAAGGACGATTCAATTTCTGAAATCCATCGAAAAGTCGAGACGTGACAGTCCAAATTTCGCCCGGAAAAATAAATAAAACTGACTTTTACCAATAGACTCGTGTCACAAAATAAGTGAATGTAAAGTCAGACGCTTTTTCGATCTGAGTTCTCAAACGAAAATTTTATCGGACGCGAAAACCCTAATACAGTAGTTGGTTGAACGACTTCTGGAATTTATTTTCCGAAACGGATTTCACCGTTAGTCTTAAAACTGAAATTCCTTAACTTAGGCGTGCAAAGCCTTAATTAATTATCAAATTTTATTTTAGTGACAGGAGAAAAAGGCCGGGATATTACATCCTACCCCTCTAACAAAAATTTTCGTCCTGAAATTTGCATACCTTCTTCGAAAAGGTAAGGGTATTTCTCCTTCATCTTTTCTTCGAGTTCCCACGTGGCTTCTTCCTGCCCGTGGTGATTCCACAATACTTTGACCAAAGGTATCGACTTATTTCTTAATTCTTGTACTTTTCGATCCAAGATCGATAGTGGTTTTTCTTCATAACTTAAGTCGGATTCAAGAACAACGTCTTGCTGGTTAATTACGTGTTTAGGGTCGAAAACGTACTTTTACAATTGAGATACGTGAAAAACATTATAGACACTTCCTAGACTTGGTGGTAAGGCCAATCTATAAACAACAGGTCCTAATTTTTCCAGAATCTCGTAAGGTCCTATAAACCTTGGTCTGAGTTTACCCTTGACACCAAATCTAATGATTCCCTTGGATGGTGAAATTTTGAGGAAAACCTTATCCCCAATTTCAAAGTTAAGATCTGTTCGGCGAACATCAGCATAAGACTTTTGTCGGCTCTGGGCTTCTTTCATTCTGACTCGAATCTGTCGAATGATCTCGATCATTTCACCGACTGAATCCGGTCCTAGATTTTTCCTTTCACCTACTTCATCCCAATAAAGTGGTGACCTACATTTCCTTCCATACACTGCCTCGTAAGGCGCCATTCCTATCGTTGCTTGATAACTGTTGTTGTAAGCAAATTCGACCAATGGTAAGATATTTTTCCAATTTGCACTTCGATCCAATACTACCGTTCTCAACATATCGATGAGTATTTGAATTGTTCTCTCGGATTGTCCATCCGTTTGGGGGTGAAAAGCGGTACTAAAATTAAGTCTAGTACCTAGCTCCTTCTGCATAGTGATCCAAAACCTTGAAGTGAATTTAGCATCTCTATTGGACGTTATTGACTTTGGTATTCCGTGCAGACGTACAATCTCACGAACATACAACTGTGCTAATTTCTCTGATCTATAGGTAATTGGAATTGGTAAAAAGTGAGCTTATTTTGTGAGCCTATCAATAATTACCTAGATGGCAGTATTTCCTCTTCTAGACTTGGGCAAACCTGTCACAAAATCCATGGTGATAGTGATAAAAATACCCAGGTCTCATGGAGACCTGAACACTCTGTATAGTTGTTGTCAAACATCTTGCCCAGGAACCAATCTAGTAAAGAAACTGAGATCTCTCCCAAGGATCTCACCTTAGAGACCTGATGGTAGGTCTCCCATTCAAATCTAGCCTGATATCTGTTTGACGCCCCTCACTCAGGGCTCTCTACGGGGTAAACACCTGACGAACTCGCAGTGCTTTAATTAATGACTATGCGGTACTGTCAGAAGGTACAGCCATACCATAGCCAATAGAATGGTAGAACGTGGAAAGCAAAAGGAAAAAGAAGCTGATAGCGATACAACTTCATTCACAAGAAAACACGAGTATATATTAAATCTAACACACACAAACACACAATTCTTTCAGACTCACTTTCTCCTGTTACATTCATTTCTCGAAAAAACTCAGAACGCTGACTTAAGCTTCGGAGGTGGTTTGCTGGGAAAACTTCCCGGCCCTCCTTTTCTTGCAGAGTTACGCCAAGGCTTTTCTAGGCAAGACGATTCTGACTGTCTGAAACGAAGAGGAGTTGCAAAACAGGTGAGAGTCCTTCTTCATCTACTAATGAGTTCTGATCTTTTCATGGTGTGTATTTTTGGACGCATCATCTGGCGCCGTCTGTGGGAACGGGATTTTGTTTCGGAATGTCGTTCCAAAACTCTTTTTATGTGTCCTTACAGCAAATCTTGAATTTGAGCTTAAGCTTGAAAAGAGAAAAGTACCGAGAAACTGGGTCTGAGTATTCTAAGCGATTTGTGTCTTTACTGGCAGAAACTTTTGTTATGTTTAAAAGAAATGGGTCAAGTGATTTCAGAATCGCCGTATTTTAAACCTCCTTACAGATCTTGCTACAATCTCTTGAACTTGCTTATTTTATGTGTTTCCGTAAAAATCCTTGTTTCGTAGAGCAGTCTAAAGCTGTTAGTGGGATAAAAGATAAGTAAAATTGTCCGTTATGTGGAAGAATATTTCAAAAATGTATAATCCCATAAATCCTCGTGATGAGAGAAACTAGAACGGGTAGAGGCGTGAAGACTTCAGAGCAAGTCTCACGCAAACCTAACGAAGTTTGGGTAAGAATGTGTACGGAAAGGGGGATGCGGTGCAACATATCCCTTGAAATCCTTGAAACACCCCCCTTGAGACCTGATAATGGTCCTTCGAGAAGGGTAACGTAGATCTGGAAACGGTCTCTTGAGACCTGATGATGGTCCTAGTGCTGTCCTTTGACTGATAGCTGAAAATTTTGAAATGCAGAACCAAGCATGGAAAATATACCGGTCCGAGACCGAGAATCCCCACCTGAATGAGTGGTACGTGATGATAGCTCCTCGGAAGAACGTACTGAGGAGGAGAACCAAAATGTGCTGAAAGAGGCCCCACCAAAGATAACTACGCCTCAGAAAGAGGGGGCCTCCAAATCGACCAGCCCTCAGAAGGAGGGAGGCCGCAAAGGTTCAGAAATCACGAGAGATGAACCTCAAATGCCCGTACAGCAGAGTATCACTTATGCTGTATCCATGGATCAGCTCAGTGCCATGGTGAAACAGGTTGTATCTAAAGCCCTGGCCCCGCTGGAAGGTCAAAGTAAAAAGTTGGGCAGCACAGCAAAAGGCAAAGCCAAGAAGGTACTGATAGATCTCACAATATCCTGACGATGATGAGATACCAATGAAATGGTTTAAATCATATTAATGTAAAAGTAAATATTCATGATCTGAATATTCCTCCTTTCCCTGACAGGGAGAACCTGCGGAAGAAGGTCAATATGAGAGCGATGGGTATGAGAGCCCTCAAACCGAATCAGAAAATGGTTAGTAAACGAATAGAGAAATCGGATATTAGTGACATTCATAAAGTGACTTATTCACTAATGAAATTATGATTACTTATCATTGCAATGAAATTTGCAGAGGATGATGCACGAGTTGTGAGACCTCAGGATGAGGGAGCTGCTGCTGAGATTGCAGCCCTCAAACAGCAATTAAAAGACCTTCAGAAGAAAGCCTCTTCGCCTAAGAAATCTCCTAAGAAGCCTATCAAAGCCAGTAGCAGCCAGTCTCCTTTCTCGAGAGACATTAGAGAGGATCAGCTACCTCCGAATTTCAAGACGTTGACATTGGAATATGATGGCTCCACAGACCCATACGAACACATAATGAGGTTTGAGAATGGAGCGATGCTCCACCAATACACAGAGGGAGTGAAGTGCAGGGTTTTCCTCACGACTTTGTCAAAAATAGCTCAGCAGTGGTTCTCTCAACTACCACCTAACAGCATAGGCTCATTTGCCGAGTTCAAGTCTATGTTCTTACATCAGTTCGCTAGTGCGAGAAGGCATGTTAAGACCTCCTCCTCGCTTATGGCTTTGAGACAGAAACCCTCAGAAAGTTTGCGTCAGTATGTTGGACGTTTCAACGCTGAAGCGTTACAAGTACCCCTAGCCTCGAATGACATGAAGGTGCAGGCATTGATACAGGGCTTATCTCCAGGATTGTTCTTCGATTCATTGAACAAGAAACCCCCATTGTATTTTGAAGAACTGCTTCAGAGAGCTGATAAGTACGTCAATCTGGAGGAGGCTCAAGAAGCTAGGAGAGCTAAAGAGGAGTCTCTTAAACCTAAGTAGGAGACCTCAGATAAAAGGCCATCTTCGGCGGCGAGAGCTGAGAAAGATAGAAGGGGGCAAAGGCTTAGGAAAGCCCCTGAAAGGTTTGACCAGTATACGCCCCTTAACGCATCTCTGGTGGAGGTCATGGAAGCAGCCGCCAGGTCTCCTCATTTCAAGTATCCCAGTACATACAAGGAAGCTCCGCGCAACCCGCGATCTGAGCTATACTGCAAATATCATAATGACTATGGTCACGACACCAACTCTTGTAGGCATCTGAAGGATGCTATTGAGCGACTGTTGAAGAAGGATGATACCTTGCTTCAATTTGTTAAAAAAGAAAGGGAAAAGGGCTACAAGAGAAAAGAGCCAGAGCAGAAGAAGCCTGATCAGAGGGAGAGAACCCCTCCGCAACGAGAGGATCCTCCCCCGAAAAGGGGAAACATTAACATGATAATGGGAGGTAACACTAATGGAGATTCAAGTCGAGCGCCCAAAGCTCACGTCAGGGCTGCAAAGGCCCAAGTGAACAAGGAGGTTCAGGAGTTAGCAAAGACAATCGACATGGAGATTGATGTGGTAGATTCGTTTCCTGGAGAAGGAATAAACCCAAATGTATGTGTGAGTTTTGGTCCCAGAGACCTGGTGAGTGCAGCACCTCATAATGATGCGCTAGTAATTAGTGCTGACATTGCTAATTGGAGAGTGGCGCGGATCTTTATGGACATGGGAAGCGCAGTGAATGTGCTCTTCTGGGATTGCTTTCAGAGAATGAAGATCAACGCTGATCTAGAGCCAGTAAACACGGCTTTATACGGTTTTGCTGGGGGAGAGATACAGCCTAAGGGAGAGGTGACCCTCCAGGTAACACTTGGTAGCGGTGAGACTTCAAATACTCGTATGGTAAAGTTTCTAGTAGTGGATACGCCGTCAGCATACAATGTGATATTGGGAAGACCTGCTTTGAATGATTTCCAGGTGGTGGTATCCACCTACCACATGAAAATGAAATTCCCAGCTCTCAGAGAAGGGCTGGTAGGTGAGGTCTCAGGTGACCAAGAAGTGTCGAAAGAATCTTATGTAAAATCTATAAAGCATGCTAAGCAGAATGTGAAGGGAGCTCCGGTGGTAGAGCGCCCAATGCAGGACAAAAGTGCAAAGGTGAAAGGTATGGATGAAGACCTGGAGCCAAAAATGCAGCCAGTAGAAGAAGACTTGATGATGATAGAACTGTTCCCGAAAAAACAGGTTTTACCACGAAGATGGGAAAGCAGATGACTGAAGAACAAAGAGAGGCAATAGTCCAATGCTTGCAAAAGAATGCAGATCTGTTTGCATTCAGCCCAGAAGACATGAAAGGGGTAGACCCAGCTGTAGCTCTACATTATCTGAACGTAGACCCCAGAAAGAAACCAGTAAGGCAGAAAAAGAGGTCCTTCAGGCCGGAGAAAGAAAAGGTAATCAGAGAAGAGATCAGACGGCTGATAGATGCTGGCCATATCGTTAAAATTCAGTACTCTGAATGGTTGTCAAATGCAGTAATGGTAGCTAAAAGCAATGGTAGCTGGCGGATGTGTATAGATTTTAGAGACCTGAATAAGGCATGTCCGAAAGACCACTACCCACTGCCCTGCATCGATCAGCTGGTTGATTCAACTTCAGGGTGTGAGTTGCTGTCTATGCTCGACGCTTACCAAGGATATCACCAGATACAGTTGGCCCCTGAAGATGTAATCAAAACAGCCTTTGTAACTGTATGTGGCACGTTTGCATATGTGAGGATGCCTTTTGGCCTAAAGAATGCTGGAGCTACTTATCAGAGGATGATGGATGCAATATTTGAGGATCAGATAGGGAAGATTCTGGAGGTATACGTGGATGATATTTTAGTAAAAGTGTGAAAGAAGAACATCATGCCAGAGACCTAGAAGAGGTCCTGACAGTTGTAAGAAAGTATGACCTATGCTTGAACCCGGCAAAGTGTACATTCGGTGTTAGGTCAGGAAAATTCTTGGGATATATGGTGACTCCTAGAGGAATTGAAGTGAATCAAGATAAGGTACGAGCTGTACTGGAAATGGCCGCTCCCACCAATGTGAGGGAGGTACAGCGGCTGAATAGGAGAATCACCGCACTTAGTCGGTTCATATCTACTTCGACGGAGAGGAGTTATCCGTTCTTCAAAGTGTTGAAGAAGGCTAGTAAATTTGAATGGAACGAAAGCTGCCAGAAAGCATTTGAAGGGTTGAAGGCTTATTTAGCAAGTTTGCCTGTATTGACTAAACCTACTCCAGGGGAAACCTTATACCTATACATATCTGTTGGAGATCACTCCCTGAGTGCAGTCCTCATAAAGGAGGAGGGCTCCGTATAGAAGCCCATTTATTACATCAGTAAAGCCCTGCAGGGAGCTGAATACAGATACTCAGAGGTGGAGAGAGCTGCTCTAGCTGTGATGACAGCAGCAAGGAGGTTGAGATTGTACTTTCTAGCTCACAAGGTGGTGGTAAGAACTAATTTCCCCTTCAAGCAGATATTGAGCAAACCAGATCTCTCTGGAAGAATGGTGAAATGGAGTGTTGAGCTAGGGGAGTATGAGGTGGAATTTAAACCACGCACTACTGTTAAAGCGCAAGCCCTGGCAGATTTTATCCAGGAAACTACTCAGCCCACACGGTGGCCGGAATGGAAAGTCTTTGTATATGGATCAGTGACAATTGAAGGTTGTGGTGCTGGAATTGTCATAGTAACGCCAAATCAAGGTGAACTTAGTTTTGCAATGAAGTTTGAGTTTAGAGCTTCCAACAATGAAGCTGAATACGAAGCGTTTGTCAGAGGCCTGGAGATGATGGTAGCTGAGTTGGGAGCTCAGAGGGTGGTCATTCACTCTGATTCCCAGTTAGTAGTCCAACAGGTCTCAGAAAATTACGAGATCAAGGAAGAAAGGATGATCAGGTATGTGGAGCAGATCAGAGACCTGAGTAAGCAGTTTCAACATCTAGAGGTGAAGCAGATACCTCGAGACCTCAACACACAGACAGATCGCCTCGCAAGGTTGGCCAGCTCTCTGAATGTGCTGATACCTGAAAAAGTAACGTTGTTAAAAATGCAAATAGTCGCATAGAAGAGAGTGTTAATGAAATAGAAGAGAGAAACGATTGGAGAATGCCTATTCTACATTTCCTAAGAACGGGGGAAGTGCTAGAAGGCGAGAGAAGAGAGAAAAAGAAAATCTACACCAAATACTGTTTGGTGGGAGGACACTTATTCAGGAGGGCTTACTCACAACCTTTACTGAGGTGTGTAACAGAGGCAGAAGGTCTGCGGGTAATTAAGGAAGCACACCAAGGAATAGCGGGGTGTCATACAGGGTTTAGAGACCTGATCCGGCGAGTGCTGAGAGCTGGCTATTATTGGCCCTCCTTGAAGAAGGATGCTGAGGTTTTTGTAAAAAAGTGTGCCAGGTGCCAGAAGCACGGCCCATTGATTCACAGGCCTGCCGAAGAGCTGGGAGTTTAGTATGCAGAATGTCCATTTGATAAATGGGGTATAGATCTAGTTGGCAAACTCCCTATGGCAGCAGGGAAGAAATGCCACACCATTGTAGCAGTGGACTATTTTAGTAAGTGGGTGGAGGCTGAGCCTTTATCTTCAGTAACAGAGGAAAACATCATAAAGTTCATATGGAAGAAAATTTGCTGTAGGTATGGCCTGCCCAGAGTGCTGGTCTCTGATAACGGGACTCAATTTTTTGGAAAAAGAACTCAGGCTTAGTGCAAAGCTAGAGGCATCGAGCAGAGGTTTGCTGCTGTTGCTCACCCAGAGACGTGTGGGCAAGTTGAAGTCACCAATCGAACCATAGTGAATGGCATAAAGGCAAGGCTAGAAAAAGAGAGATTTCAATGGGTGGAGGAGCTGAGCTCAGTGTTATGGGCGTATAGAACTGGACAAAAAACAGCTACAGGGCAGTCCCCTTTCTGTTCGGTGTACGGTGCTGATGCCGTTATGCCGATGGAGATAAATATTCCAACACACAGAATCCTGTCTTACGATGAGGACCTGAACAGAGAACTGAGGGTTGACAGCTTGGATCTGATTGACGAGGTACGTGAAGATGCGCATCAGCGAGCTTTGGCCTACAAGGCCCCGCGTGAAGGCTGCATATGAGGTGAGGGTAAAACCAGAAAGTTTCAAGAGGGAGACCTGGTGCTCGAGAGAGCTAATGTGATGCACCCGGTGAGAAAGTTTGAACCAAATTGGGAAGGACCATTTTTGGTAACCAAAGTGCTTCCTGCGGAGCATATGAGCTCACTAGCCATGAAGGATACGTGGAACCGAGGTCATGGAATGTTAGCAACTTGAAGAAGTACTATGTCTAGGAATATATTATGGAGAATTTTTGCTTTTGAAACGGGAGGAGACCTACGTACCAGGTCTCATTCCCACCTTTTTTGATAGGATACTTGCTTAGCTAGACAAGTATTCCTGTAATGGTACGAAGAGAACTTGTCGTAAGTAAATAAAGGCTGAGAGGTTGTTTTCTTTAATTTGCGTCTGTATTTACGTATCGTTGCAACGAGATAAAGGAAATTATGAAGTCATGATAAAACAATAACTACGTTGCACAGTAGAATGAAGTGAAATGTTTACTCTAAATGGTTTTTAATAACGAGATGAAACCATCTAGAGTAGGGGGGAGTAGGGGTGTACCTTACACCCCTAGGGGGACCCATAATACCTCATGAAAATGCAAAACGAAGGAAATGTGTAGACGAACAATAGCAAAATAGACATAATAGATTAACCTGCTAAGCAGAGAGTGCGGTGCTAGTAAAGCAAACAGAAACACGGGAATTGTTCAAACATCAAAGTGCAAAAGGAAAGGAAATTGTTTTAGTACAAAAACGAATAAAAGTGTTGCTTGAAACATGAACTATGTAGCAACTAAGCTAGGAAGTTGGTAGAGCCATCATCAGGGTCAGCTCTCGCAGCATCAGCAGACTCATCCCCAGGGGCATTCTCCAGCACTCCTGATCCATCACCAAGGGCTTGTGGAGTCCCACTAGTTGTAGGCACGTCTAAAGGAAAGGAGTGAAAAATAGATTAGTCAAGAAAATGAAGTGTTAAGGTAGCAAACACAAGAATGGATACGTGAGAATGAAACAAAGTATGAAATATCTGATATCTTGTTAGTAGGATGGAAATCCTTTGGGAAGAAGTCATAGATGGGCTCAGGAGGATCAGAAAAAACTGCTTGTAGATCGCAGGGTGCCATAAGAGCCTCAAAGGCCCTCTGCATGGTAGGAAGCCACCAAGCTGTTCCCAGAGGAGTAGAGGAGTCGCCTTTGAAGGAGGAAGGTAGAGGAAGATGTTTAACTATCGAATCTACCTCTATAGGCTCCTTGAAACCCAAACTGTGAGCCTTGGTCAGCATTGTCATGCCACATCTCTTTGCTAGAGAAGCAATATCTTGGCGGATAGTCAACAAGTACTCAGGGGACGCTTGGAAAGACTCCAAGAGACCTTGATGAAGAATTTGCAGTGCTCGTTGGCCTAGAGAGGTCCGAAGGATGTAGCTGCGACAGTAGTGAACCCCTTCAGTGTAGCCTGATTGGTAAGATAGGTTGGCGGCATGAAGAAGGTTCTTGGTCCCCTCAAGCTCCTTACTAGCTTGAGATAAATGACGACTGAGCTCGGTATTGGCATGGGTGAGAGAAGCATTCTCATCGGATAGGGCATACATTTTCTCCTGTGACACGAGTAGCTCGTGATTTTTCCTCTTGAGATCATCGTTAGCCAAAGACAACTTGCTGCTTGTGTCCAAAATGTCTTGGATCTGGTGCTGCAGGTCCTCCTTCACTCTGGTTGACTCCTGCAACTGCACCTGGCTGGTCACTAATGCCTCCCTTAGCTTCTCCGTTTCCTTCTCCTGAGCCACATTTTGAAATTGTAGTAGGCGTCCATGAGTGCTGATCAGCTGTGATGTTGATTGAGAGGAAGAGAGAGAAGCATTAGATAGATAAGAGCAAAGTCGTGACGGTATTTAAGGATGGAATAACTTATGAGAATGAAAGTATAATGTTGATGATACCTGCACCAAATCATGGGCACTCTCCTCTTGAAGCTGACGCAAAGAGGGAGGATTAGTTTCAGCCTCTTCGTCCGAAAGAGGAATGGCTGTCAGTAATGAAAGGCACTCAGAAGGAGGTAGCTTGCGCAATGAGCTGGAGGTCTGGCCTCTGAAAGCATAACTAGATAAGTCGGTACCCTTAGGAGGAGAGCTGTCGGGAGGAGGGGTGTATTTGGACTTCTTGGCAGCACCAGGAGGAGGTCGAGGAAAAGGTGGCCTCTTAAGAGTGGTAGAGATGGCTGCTCGAGCTTTTTCCTTGAGAGATGAGGAAGAGGGCTTAGTGGAAGTAGCCTGGTCCTTGTCGAAGCCTTGAGAAGGAATATCTAAACTGAGTGATTTAGTGGCTATAGGCTTAATGATGACCCCTGAAGTTGCAATGGGAGCTGACTGTGGCTATGAGGATGCTGCAGCAGGTGAGGAAGCTTGACGAAGGGGGCGCGAAGTATTGTAATCTTGAGATTCCAGTCATGCTTGCTCCTCCAAAAGAATGGCAAAGTCAAAATATTTGTCATCAGGAAGTTTCACATCCTGGATCCAGCTTGTGCCTGCACCAAGCAAGGTGCGAAGAATGAAATTCATATTAGTAAGGCTAGAAAAACAGAAAAGGGAAAGATGAAAAGATAGCTGAAACCCACCCTCGATGGAAAAGGAGTGATCTCCTCGAGGTGCCAACTCGAAGAAGGAAAGTGCACTAGGGTCAGTTAACAAGGAATTGAATGGGAAAGGGGCAAGTCGTGCCCTTTGAGACAATAGCGATAACACTTTGAGGTTAATATCGGCGATACTCGCAACAGCAGGGCGGGGTTGCTTCAAATGAAGTGCTTGCCATTGGGGATAAACAAAAGGCCAATAACCCTGCTTGGGAGTAATAACAAAGTATTTATCCCTCCATTCCTTGCCCGCTGAACGGGGAACGCATAGGTACTGAGCAGGACCTTTGGGCCTAGCACTAGCATAATAAAAGGGACCAGAGGGCTTCACATCATATACAGTTTGGAATAGAGAAGGGGTAGGAATGCCTCCATTTCCGCGGAGCAAAATGAAGAAGGTCAGCAAAATTTTGAAAAAGGAATGGTGGAACTGATTAGGCCACAGACCATATAGATCACAAACTTGAGTTACAAAGTCAGGAAGGGGAAACCTTAAGCCCGACTCTACCTGATGATACTAGAATGCTACGGAGGGATATTCTAAAAGTTGGGGGCGGTCATACTCCTCCGGCATACTAATGTCAAATAACTCATCACAGTTTAACATCGACTTCACTAATGCTAATTCTGTTGGAGTTAGAGAGGATTCACCTGATATAGCGTCCGGAGCCATAACCGGGGGCGCAGAAACACCCGCAGAAAGAAGTGATGAATCTGTTTCCTTGGCCCCCTGACCAGATGGGAGTGAACTCTCGGTCAAAATAATAACTTCGTCAGGGCTAGAAGAAGGAACCGGACTGGAAGGGATTTGAACGGCTATTCACCGAGAACGACGAGCACCAACCTTCTTTTTTCTAACCTGAGTGCGAGCGGAGGTGTTCGACTGAGAGTCTTCAGGTGAGGAGGACGGAGGCTGGATGTCAGACCCCCGAGGCTCGTGCTGATCAGAAGTGGTGTACTCTTCAGAATGGGAAGAAGTTTGCGCCATGAGGAAATTACGGTGAAAAATTGGAAGAAATGACTAAAGTGAAAGAAGATAAAAGTGAAGCCCTGATATAAGAGAGAGAGAAAGGACGGTTGAATAAAGTTGGGAAGTTGCAGAGTTTTCCCCCCAATTTTCCATTTAACAAAATGCTGACTCTCAGAGACCTGATTTGAAAAATTAAAGCGGGTAAGTGCTCACAAAGAAAGACCAGGCTATTAAAGGTGGTCCCCCATGGCATCAGTTATATGAGGACTTTTACTCTGTATTTCTCAAAGAGAGACCTTCCGAAATGTAGAGCAGGGGGGAGTAGATGATAGTGATAAAAATACCCAGGTCTCATGGAGACCTGAACACTCTGTATAGTTGTTGTCAAACATCTTGCCCAGGAACCAATCTAGTAAAGAAACTGAGATCTCTCCCAAGGATCTCACCTTAGAGACCTGATGGTAGGTCTCCCATTCAAATCTAGCCAGATATCTATTTGAGGCCCCTCACTCAGGGCTCTCCACGGGGTAAACACCTGACGAACTCGCAGTGCTTTAATTAATGACTATGCGGTACTGTCAGAAGGTACAACCGTACCATAGCCAATAGAATGGTAGAACGTGGAAAGCAAAAGGAAAAAGAAGCTGATAGCGATACAACTTCATTCACAAGAAAACACGAGTATATATTAAATCTAACACACGCAAACATACAATTCTTTCAGACTCACTTTCTCCTGTTACATTCATCTCTCGAAAAAACTCAGAACGTTGACTTAAGCTTCGGAGGTGGTTTGCTGGGAAAACTTCCCGGCCCTCCTTTTCTTGCAGAGTTACGCCAAGGCTTTTCCAGGGAAGACGATTCTGACTGTCTGAAACGAAGAGGAGTTGCAAAACAGGTGAGAGTCCTTCTTCATCTACTTATGAGTTATGATCTTTTCATGGTGTGTATTTTTGGACGCATCACATGGCTATATCTTCCCACTTCCACGTTGGAATACTTAATGGCTGCAACATCCCTTGTGGTCTTTGGTGTAAAGCTTTTACTTGTTGACAAGCCAAACATCGTACTACAAATGAGGCAACATCTCGTTTCAATCCGTTCCACCAGAAATTCCTTCTTAAATCTTGATACATCTTCGTACTCCCTGAGTGTGTTGTATATGGCGTATCGTGAGCCTCACTCATGATATCATTTTTCAATTCGTCGTCATCAGGGATATAAAGTCTATCTTCAAATACGATCGCATTATTTGGTGCTTCAGAATAACCGTCCGGTTTATCTGTTCTTATTCTTAGTCGTAGCTTCTCAATCGTCTCGTCCTTTCTCTGAGCACTTATGATTCTCTCTCGTAAGTCCGGTGTAGTTACTAGTGCTACTATTTGGGTCGTTATCGTTTTAGGTGTGTCGAGCACTTCTAATTCATCATCTCAAATTCTTGTACAAGTGTTTCTTCCTCGATAAAGAGACACCCTAATTTGGTTGGAGTCTTGCGACTCAGCGCGTTCACTACTACGTTTGCTTTTCCTGAATGATAATTGATACCACAATCATAATCCTTGACTAATTCGAGCGATCTTCTTTTCCTCATATTCAATTTCTTTTGCTCGAAAAAGTACTTCAAACTCTTGTGATCCGTAAAAATCTCAACCCTTACACCATAGAGGTGATGTCTCCAAATTTTCAACGCATGCACAACGGCTGCTAGTTCTAAATCGTGGGGTTGGATAATCAACTTCATGGGGTCAAAGTTGTCGTGAAGCATAAGCTATCACCTTTCCTTCTTGCATCAATATGCACCCTAATCCGTTCTTTGAAGCATCTGTATAAACCACGTAATCCTTATTTACTTCTGGAAGAGCTAACACTGGTGCTGTGGTTAACTTTTGCTTGAGTGTCTGAAAACTCATCTCGCACTCGTCAGTCCATTTGTACTTGTTTTCCTTCCGTAGTAGTTGCATTATAGGTCTAGCAATTGTAGAAAATCCCTCGATGAATCTTCTATAATAGCTGGCTAAACCTAAGAAACTCCTAATTTCGTTAGGACTTTTGGTGATTTCCAATTGTGCACTACCTCTACCTTGGCAGGGTCTACCTTGATGCCTTCAGCTGATACTATATGTCCATGAAACATCACTTCTTTCAGCCAAAACTCGCACTTACTGAATTTGGCATAAAGTTTCTCAGCTCTAAGCGTTTCTAACACTATTCGCAAGTGTTCTTTGTGCTCCTTCTCATTTTTGGAGTAAATGAGAATGTCGTCGATGAAAACTAAGATGAATTTGTCTAAGTATGGGTGAAAAATTCTATTCATGAGATCCATGAATACTGTCGGGGCCTTAGTCAAACCAAATGGCATAACTAGGAATTCGTAATGGCCATATCTAGTTCGGAAAGCAGTCTTAAGTATATCTTCGGGTTTGATTTTCAATTGGTGATATCTGAATCTTAAGTCTATTTTTGAAAATACACCTGCGTTCTTAAGCTGATCAAAGAGGTCTTCGATCCTAGGCAAAGGATATTTATTCTTGAGGGTGATTTTATTCAGCTCGCGATAGTCTATGCACATCCTCATAGAACCATCCTTCTTCCTAACAAACAAAATAGGTGCTCCCCATGGTGAAACGCTCGGTCTAATGAAACCAAGATCTAAAAACTCTTGCAGTTGAATCTTAAGCTCTTCTAACTCCTTCGACGCCATCCTATATGGAGCTTTTGATTTGGGGGCCGATCCTGATTCTAAGTCGATTGTGAAATCTACGTGACGGTTTGGTGGTAAACCTGGTAACACTTCTGAAAAGACGTCTTCGTATTCGTTAACAATTTTCACGTCTTGTATGGTCTTTTCGGCTCCCGATTCTCTACTTAGGTACACAAGATAAGCTTTGCAATTCTTCTTCTTCATCAACTTCTTGGCTTGTAGTGCAGATATTATCGGTATTCTTGTCACAGCCCCAAATCCCGAGGGACGGCAGAAGCCGGGGTGCGACTGGGGTTGGATTAAAGAAGCGGGGAAGAAGGGGGCTAACTGACTAAACATACATGAAAAGGCATAGACAAAACATAACAAGACTTGAATATAAATAAGAAAGAGTTAATCCCTAAGGATTTCTCGACAAAAGTATAAAAAGAAGCTAAGTTCATATTACAGATTTAGACTACTGAGTATTGTTCAACAAGTACATCTCAAACAGAAATTCAAAGTTTGGCAGCGGAAGGGTTTTAACTAAGCATCTATCCTTTAACTCAACATCAACCGTCGCCGCTCACCGTCGCTTCAACCTGCACATTTAGAAAACAATGCAGGGCTAAGTACAAACGTACTTAGTGGGCACGATGCCAAAATCATAATCATAAATATAGATAAATATGGCATTTTATAAACGTAGCACATCGGAGTTTTATTGAAAGAATCCGTGTCTACTAAACATTTTCTGACTTTTTCTCATAAATCACTCGCGCGAGCATTTTCTGACTAATGTTACGTTCAATCTTGACCAATTCTAATTCACCGTGGCTGGTACCCCTCAACAGGATATCACATACACCACAGGTTACAAAGTGCACTAGCTCTGGAAAGCACTTAGCAGCTAACTCAGAGCCGATAGTTAGTTAATCTAAATAGACTAACTCTAAATCTGGAAAACATGAATGTTAACTCAGATAGGTACAAGAGAACTCACATAAAACATAAAACAGTTCATGCCATAATATCACTTTGAAAACACAGATATCAAAGCGATAAAGAAAGATTTTCCTAGCATTGCTCGTTTTATTTTGTATATAAAAGCCCACCTTGATTTACAGAACTTAAAGCAAAACTTCCAACTTCGGATCTTCTGTCCTTTCTCTACCGTTGGCTTCCTCCTTCATCGTAAAATAAACATACTTAAAAACGGATCGTAAAAGATAATCGAAGAAAGTTTTAGTTGTTTCATTCTTTAGGCATTTGCACGCTTACTAGATTTGTTTTACTTAAACGGGAAACGAGACTCGTACTAATCTCGTTTAGAACTCGGAAGATCTCATACTCGACTCTCGGGTCAGTAGAGAAGGTAGTTGATATCTTAATACGACTTTAAAGATTAAAATAAACTAAGTTGGAAAGAATCAACTTAGGCGATTTACGTTTTAGATCTTTGAACGCTTTATGAAATTTCTCGTTTATTACTTCTTTTAATGAAAGAATAAGATATAAGATCTCGACTGGTTTTCATCACTCAAGGTCATGTATTTGACTCTAGGGTCAGAAGAGAGATATTCGTTAGATAAAACAGTTTAAACGATCGAAAGAAACTAAGTTGCGAACTAAACAACTTAGAAAACAAGAAACTGAATTTTTACTGCGCAGACCAGTAACTCTGGAGGCTGTCCAGAACAGAGGATTTGGAAACAGGGAATGAGCCCTGTACCATTAGAAAGCTTAGGAAGTCTAGTTCGCGCTCCAATTTACGGATCACAAATCCGATAAACGAGCTGGAAGTTATTACAGCTTCCGGCGAGGGTCGCAAAACTGCCGTGAAAACCATAATTGCTTGATAGGTTCGACGTATAACGTTTTAGGCTCGTTTTAAGCTCTCGTATTCAATTTCTTTAGAAACTGGACTCTCGAGGCAGTCATCACGTACCTCCGTACGTGACAAACTCCTTCTCAAAACTCGCTCAAAAGCACGACGTTCTAAACGTCGGATTTCAACTAACAAGTACTAAACCAACAAAAACTTTCAAACGCGTTCTAGTTCTCGATTATAACTATAGCCCATATTAGATCAATTCGAAAGCTTATGACGTCAACTAGAAAGATGTTCTAAATTTCATCATAAACAATAATATCAATCTAGAAAACCCATCCGACCTCTCGATTATTAGTTACAACTAAATGTTTGTCTCTTACGCGATTTTTCAACGTTGTTGGATTTCATTCAAATTTTACGACGTTAAACTACGTCTAACGTGAAACATTTTTATGCATGCAAACACATCATAACATCATTACAACTCAACTTATGAGGTGATCTTTTCCTCTTATGTTTCATTATACATTTTTAGAAAAAATCTTAATTAAATTCTATAACCAACTAACATGATTTGCAACTATATTCCATTAACAATTCATCACTTAACATCAATACATGAAAACCCCTAATCACTTAATAAATTTCTGGTTTTATGCATATGTTAAGGGAATGATTTTCTTCTCCAATTAACTACATTTATTTACTAATCAACCTCTTATAACATCCATTAATCAATTGCAATTCCATTATCAATTTACATACAAAAACCCCTAAATTCATAATTCAAACCCTAATTTAAATTTCACAAACACATAGGGCTTTCAATTCCTTTTCATTCCAAACACTAATTAAACATCTACTAAGCATGAATCCATCATCAAAAGAAGAAAAATAAAAATCCTACAAAATGTCTAAAAATCTCGGCATTAACAATAGGTTTTAGGGTTCTTGTTTTTGTTCCATTTTAATCCCTAATTATCATATCTAATACATCCAATTTTATTACTAAGATCAAAACATCTATTCCAAGACCTTAAATTTTCGATCAAGAAGAAAAGAAAAAGAAAAGAAAACCAATTGGATAGAATTAAAGAGGATCATCATACCTTGAGAATTAATGAAAGAAGTATGGAATTGAATGGATGGATTGACTTGTTTTCTTTCTTCTTGTTCTTGGAGAAGGCTTCAATGGAGGTGAGTAAGTGAAGAAGATGAAGATGAAAGATGGAAATGGTGGTGCAGCCGAGAGTTGTGAGAGAGAGATGGAAAAAATTGTTTTGTTCAAGAGTTGAAATGATGAAAATGTTGAAATTGTGTATAAAGTGAGATTAAGGTGTCATTAACCTAACAAGGTCAAACATTGCATGTCTTCCACCTATTATGGTGAGGTGTCGGCTGCATGGGAGAATTTTAGAGGGTTACGGGTTTTTCCGACGCGATCCGACGTTACGGAAAGACGAACGACGAAAAATGTTGTTCGGTACAAAATCGTCGCAATTCGATTTGACTTAAAAAATTCTAACGTATGAACTTAATTGGAAAAAAAAATTTACAAAAATTATTTTGACAAAAACTCAGGACGACATAGTCCGAGTTTTGTCCGGAAAAACATAAAAACGAACTTTCTCGGGCGTGTTTGTATTGCAATTTCGTAATTGTAAAATTTAGACGGTTTTCCGTTCTTAGTTTACGAACTAAGAACTTTTCGTACGCGCTAACCCTAAATACGGTAGTCGTCTAGCTGACTTCTGTAAAATTATTTTAAATAACGGATTCGACCGTTAGCCTTAGAGTTCAAAAAAATTGTAAACTTAGGCGTGCAAAGCCATTTATTTAATTAACTTTAAAAAATTTTAGAACGTAAGGAATTTACGGGGCATTACAATTCTCTTACCCATTGAAATCCCATGGAATTCTGTCGGCTCTTTTCCCAGGGGTTGGAAAGAAATTTTTCTCTCGTTGCAGAGAATCGTGGCATAATTCTCAGACAACCAGTCCATTCCCAAGATTATATCTACATCCCACATTATCATAACATTCAAGTTGTTCGCTTTAACCTTAAGAGTTCCAATTTCTAATTCTAGGTTAGAGCAAACATGCATAGAAGTGGTGATCTCTCCTGAGGGTGTAGCTACTCTCATAGCGTGATTAGCTCGGACAGGTCTGATATCTAAGTTATCCGTACATGAGCCAGCAATGAAAGAATGCGATGCGCCAGTATTAAACAATATTTTTATAGGAGTATTATGAAGTTTACCCATACCTGCCAGGTTTTCGTTGCCCTTATTCTGCGTACTCTGCTTGATCGTGAATGCCCTGGCATTCTGTTGCTGTTGGGCGTGCTGTTGATACTGCTGTTGCATCATCTGCTGCTGCGGCTATGCCTGAATTGCCCTCAAAGGTTGGGGCTGACCATACTGGTTCTGCCCTACTGCTCGCAACGATTTCGGGCAATCCTTCTTAAAATTCCTCTTCTGTCCACAGTTAAAGCAAACACCAGAGTTCGCTTGACAGACACCGTAGTGAACCCTATACACTTAGGACATGCAGGAACGGTGATCCTTCCTTGGTTATTCCCTCCCTCCTTGTTGTTCCTTTGCTGCCCCAGTGACTGACCCTGCTGGTTGTTTCCTTTCCACGGTCCTGCTTGATTATTCCCTTGTACATTCTGTCCCGACTGATTGTTCCCTTGCCATGGCTTCTTGCCATAGTTGTTATTCTGGTTAGGCTGCTCATAGCCTCGCTGATTACCACTCTGGTTCCCTTGATTGTTGTAGTGCTAATAGTAGCCACTGTTGTTTCCTCCTTCCCATTTCCGTTTTCCTTGATAGTTACTATTATTGTTGTTTCCGAAATAGCCTCGATTCTGAGTCTGGGTTGGGGCTGGTGTGGGTGTTATGACTTTCTTTTCATCAGGCACTACTGCCTCCATCTCTAGGGCTCACCCTAGTATCTCCGTGTAGCTCAGTCCTCCGTGACTGGCTAGTGCTACACCTAGCTCGTGCTTAAGTCCCCCACGGAACTTCTTTGCGATCTTTTCCTCGGTATCTACCTGCTCAGGCCCATACCTTGATAACTCGCAGAACTTTGCATCATATTCCGTGACCGTCATCTTTCCTTGCTTCAGATTGTAGAACTCAGCCTCTTTCTGTGCTCTATAAGTCTTAGGCACGTATTTATCGTACAATGCCTCCTTAAATTCGTCCCAAGTAAAATGAGCCAAGTGCTCCGCTGGTATGACCTTCTGTCTAGCCTCGTAGTCAGCTGGTCCGGAGAGTTGAAATGCGACACACAAAAGACGCTCCTCATCAGAACATCTAAGGAGTTTAAAGATTCTCTCAATGGATCGCACCCAAAGCTCAACATCGCTTAGGTTACTGGATCCATTAAAAACGGGTGGGTTTCGTCTGAGGAATAGATCCTCAATATCACGACGGAGTGGTGGAGGAGATGGTGGTGGTGTAGGTGGAGGGGTTTCATGGCGTTCTTGTTCCTCTTCCCTTTCACCTCGTGCTTGACGTCTACCTGGTCCCCTAGGCCTACCAGGTCCTCTTCTATTGTTTACTACGCTCGGCAGCATTTTGAAACTATAGACAACAAGAATTCTTATTAGCACTTTTGCTTAAAAAAATTAAAAATTCACCCACATAGTAAGATTCTTCCAACCCTAAACAAGTTTACGGAAAGAAATAGATGATAGTATCAATACTATTTCTATGAAACTTTTAACTTCGCAAGTTAAATAAGAGCAACCAACTTAAACATGGTAAGAACAAACGTTCACTGGACTAAGCCCACTCATGGGGTTATATATATATATATACGCGTCAATAAGAGTACTGATTTTTGCCTCCAACGAGGACTTATACCAAAAAGCTAGACTACAACTAGTCTAAGCTAGGCTAACTGCCTATCTATATATAGGATGCACTAACAGGTTGCATCTTTGTACCTACTGGAAGTACTAGAATGGAAACGATTCGTAAAATTTTGTATCCGTTTAGAGTACTACAAAAAGAAGTCTACCGATCCGAACTATGTACAAGACATTTCTAAAGAAAACTACTATACGTCTAAGACTCTCTGCTCAAAAGGCTGCAGTCGAGTCTGTGCTGCCCTCTACGGCCGGAAGCTCCTCAGAGTCCCCCTCCTCTGGGTCCTCCTCAGGGTCCTCCTCCGGATCCTGCTCCATCAGATCCTCCTCCGGATCCTCCTCTGAATCCTCCTTCGAGTCTGTACCAAAGACTAGCTGAAGTGCCTCAACAACCCTAATCGTGGTGCCGTCCATAAGTACTAGAGGTGGTGGCGGAGGCACCTCTGAAACGGTCCTCTTTAAGAGTGGGACCAAGTCGTCAAAACTGGTCACTACCGTCCGCTTCTTCAGAGAAAGCAGGTGCTCGGAGGGTGGACTAGGCATGTATGCCTCTGCAGAACGGACCCTGGATGGTCCTGTCTCAAACTACCCTTGGACCCTCGTCAAGGACTGGGGTAGGTCAGAGGTCGAACCCTCTTCCTCAACAAGTAAAGCTGCCTCTGCAGGAAATTCCTCAAGTGGTGCAAGTGGGGACGGTAACTCTAACATTGCAGCAAGCTCTGCGTCTATCTCTAGGTACCCTGCTCCTAGAAATAACTCCTCAATAGGTGCAAGAACCGGTGGCAACTCTAATATCGCGGCTAACTCTGGATCCATGACAAAAGGCTCTGGCTCATGAGTAGCTGGGATGTGGATGTAGGGGTGGTGCTCGTGAATAGGAACAGACACCATGTATCTACTCTCAAACAAACGCTCCTGTATAGCTAGAGCGAATCCGGAAAAGTCACCTGTCGGCTCGGTGGCATCACCGACCAGTGTAAGAAAGTACCAGGCGACATCGTGTGCCCATCCACGCCACTCGTCGGGCAGCCGTCCGATCAAATCCGCTATAGCCTGATGCTCTGTAACAAAGTGCCGAGCGACGTGGTAACGTGCAGCAAAGTCGCTGACTATCTGTCCTATGTCGTGGTTCGGGTCTACCTCGTAATCATAATACTCATCCAAGATCTCATCTACCATGGTACGCTGTCTCAGGGGTCTGCTCTTCCGAGCCGTGACGCGTCTCGAAACCATCCTACAAAGTTTTTTAAGAGAACACGGATCAGTAACTGGTAGGAAAATAACATATCTTAATGAATTCTTAAATTACAATTAGAATATTCCATTATTCAATTACAATATCTTTAACCACTTAAAACAACTTATCTTAAGCATCTAGCAATTTTAAGAAATTGCACTCAAACACTTAATAAAATAAAATAAAAATTCTGAGATTTTTCCAACTTTTAACTTGACGATTCTTAATTATTAAAACAAAGTTGACTCCGAAGAGACTTTGTTCATGTTACTTATACGCAAGTGACATTCTTCTTTTTTTAATAGGTTCTGTTCTTCTTGTTTCATGATCACCTTTCGAATATTCTGGAATCAGCGCTTCTTATTAGTTCTATGTTCTCAAGGAATCGGGAAAAGTCTTAGAGTAATAGTTTAGGTTCTCATGCTAACATACTTCTCAATCAAAAAGAAATTATAACTCAAATAATTTCACATATTATCACAAAGTATAACACTTGTACTTCAATCAATTCATACTTGGCATAATTGTTCATAACATGCTTGCATACTTATTCATAAACTTTCTGTAAAAAAAGAAACAACACTTCCGAAACTTTTGTTTCTTTTCTTCTTCGGTTGAGTCGACATAGCGGGAAGTTGAGTTGTTGACTACATTCTTAAGTTTAGTGATACGAACTAAACTTTACTTGAACGAAGACTCGGGTGCAGAGCATAAACAAATGCTCTGTCGGACTAACTTAAAAGAATTTTAAATGCAGAGCAGAAACAATTGCTCTAATACCACTCTATCACAACCCCAAATCCTAAGGGATGGCAAATCTAGGGTGCGACTAGGGGTTGGATTAAAGAAGTGGGGAAGAAGGGGGAGGGGGATAACTGAATAAATGCATTAACCAATAATAATAAACAAGATGATATCTATGAACTGATTCCATTAACAAAAGAGAGTCGATCTCGAAGGATCGCTCGACGAAGTTGTTTTCAGAGTAGCCTAAGTTTAAAGTACGAAACTTAAACCAAAAAGTTATACAACAAAAAGTGAAGTAGTTTGCAGCGGAAAAATGTAGAATTGATTACACTATTCTTCTTTCCTATATACAACCTCTACTCAACCTCCGCCGCCTTCGTCACTCAACCTGCACATTTATAAATACATGCAGGGCTAAGTATAATCATACTTAGTGGGCACAATGCCGAAAACATATCATAAGCTTATAGATTAATCATGCATTTTCAAAGTAACACGACAGGGTTTTCCTTTCAAAGGCCCGTGCTTACTAAACATTTTCTTTTCATAAACATAGCTTGTACAAGCATTTTACTGTTGTTACGTTCAACTTGCCCAACTTCGATTTCAACGCCGGGGGAGAGTTAACTTCTCCCGCGCACGTTCCTCACTGTGGCTGGCTACCCCTCAACAGAGTACCACACACAACGGCTACCGTGTACACTAATCCTGGAAAACTCTTCCGGTTAATGAGTGATGAGTCATAAATTGAGAAAGATAAAGAAAAATAATTTCTTTATTAAATAATTAGAGTTTAATAAAAAGAATTTATTTAGTTAAATAATTTGAGATTAGAGGAATTAATAATCGATGAATTAGAAGTCGTAATAAATGAGAAATAGAAGACGAGATAGAATTAAAAAAATAGAGTTAGGAGTCGAGTATGAAATTTGAGTCGAGTAATTGAGAATTAAGTCGTTTGAATAAACGAGAAATAACGAATATAATAAAGAGAATATCATGTGATATAGCCAATATGAGTATTGAAATATAAATTATGGCCCACCCTCTTCATAAATATACATTATGGCCATTTTTTTGAACTTAGGACCTAAATACCCCTTTCCCTCTTTTATTTGTGATCCATCACTCTTTGATCCATTTTATTGACACTTAATTTCCTTTTCAATTTTTTTTTTCTTTTTTTACTGTTTTCTTTTTATTTTCCAGTTTTTTTTCTTTTCTTTTTCTATATTTTTTTCTTATTTTCCAGAATTTTTTTCTTTTTTTTTCTGTTTTATTTTTTATTTTTCAGATTTTATTTTTCTTATTTTCCAGATTTCTTTTTCTTTTTTTCTGTTTTTTTTTTATTTTCCAGATTTTTTTCCTTTTTTTCTGTTTTTTTATTTTTCATTTTTTTTTAATTTCCAAATTTTTGTTTGCCTCTTCGTTTTTTTGTTTGCCGCTTCTTCTTTGGTCAAGATTCGAGCGAGGGGAGCCGAAGGCCTCGGAGCGAGCCGAAAAAATCTAAATTGTTGCCCGATGATTATCCTTATATTAGTAATCGAAGCGAAGGCGGAGCCGCAAAATCGGAGTAGTATAACTTGAAATAATTGGAATGTTCGTCCCAAGAGTACCATATCATAACTTGGAACATCTGGAACTAATTTGACAATTCGTCCCAATTGTACCAAATCTGGAACAATTGGCACTAATAAGGCTAAATTCGTACCAGATATACTAGAAACAATTGGTACTAATAAGACTAAATTTTTACCAAAAGTACCAAATGCCTCATACCAGCCGACCCGACCCGCGCCCGCCCCGGTCAAACCCGACCCGCTCCGCATTTCATTAAGGGTATTTTCGTCCCAAATTGAAAAAATGGGCCAAAATTTATATTTTTGAAGAAGGTGGGCCAAAATTTATATTTTAATGATCATTATGGCTATTTCAAAATATATCTCTATAATAAATACTAATTATAGAGTCTAGAATAATAAACAATAATAATTATAGAGTTGAGTATAAGTAATCAATGAGAAGCTTTAAATCGAGTATGAGTTTAATTATCCGAATGATATTAAATTAGTCGAGAAGTTTGAAGTTTAATAATAAAGTTAGAGCAAATTAACTAAAATAAGAAATTCTTCATTAAATAAGAAATAATAGAATATGAGAATAATAAGTTGAGTCGAGCTTAGAAAATAAATAAAGAGATAAGTCGAGTAAGAGAAACTATGAGATTAAAATCGAGTAAGAATTATTTGAGCGAATTAAAGTAATTAATTGAGAAATGTTATAAAAAAAGAATAAGGTTTTATAAGAGTTATTTTGAGAATCGAGTTTATAAATGATAAGTGTTTGAGTATTTGTTTATGAATATTATGCCGAGAAATGATTATTAGTGATGTTCAAATAAGCCAATCGAGTTTGATTTTCAAATCGTTTTAAATTAAAAAGAGTCGAGGAAATTATAGAGATAATAGTTTAAGAATCGAGTTTTGAGTCGAAGATTAGAGTCGAGTTATAAATAGAAAATGAATTTTTATATCAATAAGAATTTAATTAAAAAGAAAAGAGAAATAGTAATAGAAGCATAAGTAATAGTACGTATGCGAATACATATAAGTAGTAGAGAAAAGACGACGTCTTTGGAAATAACGTCGTATATTAAGTTAAGAGATATTAAATGATTATTTGAGCTTTAATCCAATAAATTTTTTATTATTTGAATTAATGTCTTTTCCAAAACTAGAGTCGAGTAATAATAAGTAATTGTTATTGTGACTTGAAGTGTGAATCAAGTTTGAAATAATACGTTTGTTTAAATTCCAATTTAAAATTATGATGATTGATTGAAATTCTATGTTGAATGAAATACGTTTGAGTATACTTATGTGGTTAAACATATTGAATATGCTTAATTGAATCTATATGCTTGAGTAAAATATCTATGCTTTGATATTAATGAAATGATTGTTCAAATTGTTGAGAATGCATGCTCATGACGTGAATGATGTCATATAATCGAGTATTTAATTGAGAATGTGAGTAAGGATTCGAATAATGAAGTTTAGACAATTGACGTTTCTCTAATTAAACAAGAATTGCTAAGACATTAGCAAATATCATTAACCAACTAACGAGTAGCATTAATGATTTAGAAACGAGAATACTAGATGCAGTAATTAGTAACCGAGTAGAGTGAGAACCGAGGACGAGAAAGTCGAGAATCGAGATTGTCTTAGAAAGGATAAAAATAGAGAGAGACGAGTCAAGTAGAAGTCCTTCAGCCGAAACAAACGTCTACTGTACGTCTTATGCCTCGTATCTTACTTCTTTTATCGATGTCAAAATATAAAGGACCGAGCGGGACGGAGAAGTAGCGAGGACAAAGAAAGAGTAAGCCACCTAGCTAATCGTTGGAAGTCAGGTGGGCTTTTCTAAAACCAAAACTATCGATGGATGCTATTATGATAATTGAGTATTATTATGTGAGTTTTAAAGTTCAAATTGACTTGCCGTTTTTACTTGAGTTTTGATATGTGTTATCATCTGCTTGTTGAGATATTATTGTCTTGTGAAAGGCAGGAATCCCACGTGTGGTATACGAATTGTTTGAGGTGACTGTGAACCTTGCTTCGGTTGGGCCGGTCACAGTGTTCGAGAAGGAGGCCTACTTCTCGGCACAGTGAGAGTGAAATGTGGTAGATGATACATATTGCTTGAGTATAAATATTGTTTGATTGCGCAGTCTATTCGAAAGGAAAATGTTTTTGCATTCACAAGTAAAGCTGTTTTCACTGCATTAATACTTGTGATGCTACGGCAAGGCAAGTTCAATTGATATAGCTCTAAGAGCAAAGTTTCAAATATTTTTGGCATGTGTTCACTGAGTACGAAGTACTCAGCCCTGCATGTATTTCTAAACGTGCAGGTTAGCGGGATGCGGATGGAGAGGACAGCTTGGTGGTGTGGTGTGATATATGTTTTGTTGATCGAGTCGAAAGTTAGACTGGCAATTGCATGTCTTCATACATGTAGTTGTTGGGTTTGAGTCGAGGATTCCGCTGCAATGCTTTTGTTTATTAAAGCCTTTTGGATATTATACTCTGATACATGTTCTAATTCCGAGCGATGTGCTCGATACTAATTCTATTTTTGATGAATCTCGTTTCTTGTTGACTTGAAATACTTGTTTCTATTCGAACTTGATATGTAAATTATTTCGTGCTCGTTGGTTGTTTCGGTATATCTTTGAAAGCATGTCTCAAATGCTACCACTTCCCGTTGATATTCCCTTGTTTCTCCGAGCATGTTTCCCCTTATTTGAGTTGAGTGATGGATGGTTTAGTAGTGTTCGCATCATACGTCGCACCTCGAGAGTCGGGGTGTGACAGTCTTGGGTAATGAAGCGCACATTCAACACTAAAGTTGTTCCACTTCACAACCTGGCCAAATCAATTACCGCGCGGGATCTAGCCATTGGGCAAGGACAAAAGTGAAGAAGGCAAGGCGCAAGGCAGAACGGAGAAGAATAAGTGCACATCTTGGGCACGGAGGCATATGAAGTCAAGCATTTACGAGAGAATAGTGCGGGACAAGAAAGAGATCGACCAAAGAGGAAGAGTGGGGAGCAAGTAAGAGATCAACCTTATTCAAATAGCCGATAAGGATGGAATTATTTCCTTCCTTATCTATGAAAATTCGTCCCTATCAAATCTGGTAAATAAGGAAATCTCTTGGTCAACAGAAGCTGCTGGAAGACAGGTGGCAGATAGCTCGCCCAACCCTAGCTGCCAACCGACTTAGCTAATGGGCTTAGTTTCCAAGACCCACGAATTTCACGTCTATAAATACTCCTAGATAGCAAACCAGATGTAGCTTTTATCTTTCATAATCTTTTGAATCTTTTGCTCTTGTAATACTTAGCCTAGGGTTTACTTTATAGTTACATAAATTTGTGCTTGGGCAAGACGACGCTGCATAAGCATTAAATATGGATGTTGATTCGGGCAAAGGGGAAAGCTGTATATATGTGTGTTCCCGAGGCATTGGACAATGATTTCAAAGAAATTCGGTGGCTACGGGTAACACGGAAGGCCAACGAGCCCTGGGCACATACGGATTCCTACATCGTAGGAGGGTTATCAAGTGCTGGTCGGTCTTGCCTTACGTTCCTTGAGAGTGGCAAGAACGGGTTGTATGTCTTGTCTTAGACCTGCAAAGATGTGTCAATGCTGGTGAATGTCGGACAAAGATCCTCGTTATCTCACCTGCACCGGAGTGGGACCATCTAGAACCAACCAAATGCTGCTTGATCAACATGCGCTCTATAAGGTGTTATGCCGGGGACTTTTGGACAAGCAAGAGGATTGCCTAGGGTGTCTCTGTCAAGACCTAAACTAAAGGATGGAGCTGGGCGGGGTATGTAGCATATGTGGTGGCGTGACAATGGGGACCCTGCATAGCTTAGCCTATAACTACTGACATGCATATGCACCATATATCCTTGCATCGATGAAGACGTCTTGTTTGTGTAGATTGACTCAACTCCCAAACTTAGGTTTGTCTTTATTTTCTATTTATGTTTTAGTTTAACTTCTATTTTCCTGTTTGGCCAAGACGTGTCTGTGCAGAGCCTAAACCCTTTAGTGACACCCTGACCAAGAGAAAGCTACACCAACTCCTCGTGCGATCAACCCTATACTTACCGCTAACTGTTCTTAGTTGTGGGCATAAGAAAATTATAAATGTATTTTGTACGTGACTCAAACGACGGTCACGTTAAACCACTTTCCTTTTATAGACTAGAATTAAGTTTATCTTTTCATCTTTTTGGTATCAATTGTATGGTATCAATTAGAAAAGTTAGGTGGTGTCAGTTTAGAGTTTTGGCATCATCAAAAAGGGAGAAATTGTGGTAAAGGTTTCAATTGATACCAAAACCCAACTGACCCGAACTGAGTAGATGAAAGTCATCAGTCTAAACTTAGTTAGAGCTCACTGTTTGAGCATAGGAGTGTTATCTTTACAAGTTTCAAGCAGAAGAAGTCAGTCGGACTGAAGAAGGCAGTTCGTGAAGAACTCAGTTGAGACCCAAGCTCAGCTGAACCTCAAACTCAGTTGAGACCCAAGCTCAGCTAAACCATGGACTCTGTTGGACAACAACTTAGTTAACTCTTCAACTGATCCATGCAGCTCAAGCGTGAAGAGAAGTAGTGTCGAAGTCAGACATCACAAAGCTGAGAAGAGAAGACTTTGAAGATGTTGAAGATAGAAGAGTTGAAGTCCAAATTCAAATCTACTGGGAAACACAAGTCAGCTGGAGAACTTACTATGGATGGACCGACAATAGAGATATGCATAAAGCGAAAGTCACAGTTGCCATTTTAGGAAAGTTTCCAGAAAAGCAAGTGGAGTGTCATGTTTTTGGCAGAGATCAAACGGCTCTTTCCAACGGCTAATTAGAACTCCCTCTATAAATAGAGGACTCCACATCTAAGCTCAGAGAGAGAGAGTTTTGGGTGAGAAAGCCAAGAGTGAGAAGAGAGAATCAAAAGTAAAGAAAAAGCAATAGACCACCACTCTCTCCAGCAAGAAGACCTCAGCCGAAGACCAGTAGAAGTCGAGTGTCCACCCCTTCTCCTGTTCTTCCATCTAGCCTCTCAAAAAGCCCCTTTTTTGATCACGTCTAGAAAATAGGTTCTTCCTTAATTTGTGTCCAAGCAGACTCTCTCCTAAAAGATCGAGTCTGTAAGCCTTAAGACGAAGCCTCCACTTCTCTCTGCGTAGAAGGCTTTTGTAATACCCCAGACTTTTTCTACAGTCTTTAAAATTGAAAGTTAATAATAATTATGACTTTGCACGCCTAAGATCATGAAATTAAATTCTAAGATTTACGGTGAAATCCGTTTCCGAAAATAATTTCCAGAAATCGGACGAACGACTACAGTATTAGGGTTTTCACGTCCATTAAATTTTTCGCCCGAAAACTCGGAATCGAATTCCGTCAGAGTTTACATTCACTTTTTCTTCGAGACGAGTTCACCGGAGAAAGTTAGTTTTTATGATTTTCCGGACGAATTTTGGATTGTGACGTCCCGACTTTTTCTCGGATTTTGAAAAACGAATTAGGTTTTCCGAGTACGTAATTTATTTCCAATCTAACGGACGAATTAGATTTTGTCAATTCCGTAACTATCTAAGAGAATATTTCTCGACTTTTAAAACGACGTTTAAGAGCTGGAAACGACTTATTTCGATAATTTTTCCCTCGCCAAACATGACCCTAACGACTCATCTTACTTTGTTAGATATTTGTAATAGCTTTAGGTGAGTCATCACCTTCTCTTCATCACCTCCATCCGCCACCTCCATCCTCTCTCTCTCTCTCTCATTTTCTTCTTCATTTCTCCTCCATTGAAGCACATTCCAAGCTCTCTCCAAGAACAAAGCTCTTGCATCTACCGATCAAATCCCAATCCGAGTTCATAAGACGAAAGGTAAGAGCTTTATCTTCCATTTGAACCGAACAAACCTTGTCTTTCTCATCTTTTGTTTTTTTCGAAATTTGAGGAGAGTGAGATAGCATGTTGTCTTTGATCGAATCATGTTCTAGGATGTTTAGAGTCGAGTTCTATGGATCAAATCATGAAGAAAAATCAAGAACCCTAAGCCCTAGACATTACCAAAAATTTTCAGATTTTGGGGCTTTGATTCGTGCTCGATTTCTTTGTCGATTGATTGTTAGATTAGTGTTCCGTATGATGTTAATTGATCGTATGAATTATTTTAGATTTTTCTAAAAATAAAATCCAAAACCTAAGAGAGGAAGAAGGCTCGATTTAGGTTAGTAAATGTTATGATATGCTCGATTGGTTGATGGAAATGAGATATACGATGCATGAGGATGAATATATATTAAATTGAGATTTTTCTAAAAATAAAACGAGAAATGTAAGAGACGAAGATGTGTTGATAAGTCGAGGCTCGATAATGTGTTGATAATATGATTTGCATATTAGTAATGCTCGTTAGATGATAATCGTTGTCGTAAAATTTGAATGAAAACGGAGAACGTAAAATTTTACGTAAGAGACGAATGACAGTCAATAAGTCGAGAATAGATAATGATATGAGGATGTGAATTGCGTCTTTATGATCCTTGATAGATGATTAATAATGTGGTAAAATTTGATTGAATTCTAATAAAGTTTAGAATTTGGTAAGAGACGAAGCGACGAGGATAAGTAATAATAGAAAAGTCGATTAAGGATTTCTAATTGGATATTGATGATTATTAATGATTAATGAACGAGTTTGTAGTTGACGACATGTTCGTCCGAGTATTGAAAAGATGAGTTATAGTTATGATCACGAAGTAGAAAGAAGAAGTTAGGAATTTGAACGAGAAAATGTTAACTTGATATGGTATAGTAATTATTTAGTTTAAAACGACGAGGTTTTGATCGTCGTATTTATAGACGAGAAATGAAAGGAGTCCTTCACGTATGGAAATACGTGTTGACTGCCTTGTTGTGTAAAATTCGTGAGAATTTAAGTTCGATAACATTGAACGAACCTAGAAGAACGTGCGTCGATTTTATCGAGCATTAGGGATTCACTCGGTAGTTTTTGCGACGTTCCACGGAAACTGTAATATCTTTCTGTAATATCTTTTAGCTCATTTATCAGAATCGAGATCCACAAATTGGAGAGTAAACTAGACATCCGAGGCTATCTTTTGGTACAGGGCACGACCCCTGTTTCAAAATCCCCTGTTCCATGCGAACTTACTGACCTGACTCTGTGCAGTGAATATCAAAAACCTAATTTCCTAAGTTGTTTTCTTCTCAACTTAGTTTCTTTCGATCTTTAAGGTCATTATGAGTTAACGAATGCCTTTTTTCTTACTGACCTTAGTGTCAAGTATAGAGCCTTGAGTGCTAAACGAGATGAGTTCGTATCTTGTATCCGTTTAAGTAAAGGAATTTAGTTAAGCGTGCAAATGCCTAAAAGCTTGAAAGCATAGAAGACTAAATCAATTTGATTTCGATTTCCGTTTTCTGTTGTCGTCTCAACGACTCATCGAGGTTATATTTTATGTGCGATGAAGGAGGAAGTCAGCACAAGGAAAGGACGGAAGACTAAAGAACGGAAGCTCGTTTATTAGTTCTGTAATCTAAGGTGGGCTTTTCCTATATATCAAATAACATGAGCAATGCTCGAAAACCTTTTCTTATTCACTTTGATAATCGTGTTTTCAAAGTGATAATCATGGCATGAACTGTTTTGTGTTTTATGTTAGTTCTCTTGTACCTTATGAGTTAATCAAAAGGGGTTAACTAACGATCGGCTTTGAGTTAGTCAAAAGGGGCTTTCCAAAGTTAGTGCACTTGTAGCCTGTGGTGTATGTGGTATCCTATTGAGGGGTAGCCAGCCACGGTGAATTATGACTGGTCAAGATTTGAATGTAACATCTATGAGAAATGCTTGCGCAAGCTAATTTATGAAAATGAGAAAGAAAATGTTTAGTAGACACGGGCCTTTAATGAAAAACCCCGATGTGCTACAGAAATGAAATGCCTGATTATCTATAATTATGATTATGTTTTCGGCAACGTGCCCACTAAGTACTATTGTACTTAGCCCTGCATATGTTTTCTAAATGTGCAGGTTGAAGCGACGGAAGCGGCGACGGTTGAGTTAGAGTTGAATAAGAATTAAGGAAAACTTTGTATATAGTTCACAATTCCGCTGCTATACTCTAAACTCTTTTTGATGCTGTGTAATAATCACTATAGTCTAAGTTCTGTAATATAACTTAGAAGCTTTTGAAGTACTTTCTCGAGTAATCTTTCGAGATTAACTCTTTCTTTTCGTCAATAAAGTTTAGTTCATAGAAGATAAGATGTTATGTTTGTATGTTTATTCTTTCATCCCCTTTCTTCCCCGCTTCTTTAATCCAACCCCAGTCACACCTCGGCTTGTGCCGTCCCTCGGGATTTGGGGCTGTGACAGCTTCGTAGTTGGAAAAACCTCCGAACCCCAAACCTTAAGTCCGACTTTGAAGCCGCAATCAAAGTCACTAGGTCCTTTTGAACCCGCAATCAACGACTAGGTCCCTTTGAACCCGCAATCAAAGACCATGTCCGTTTGAACCTGTAATCAAAGACTAGGTCCCTTAGAATTTGCAATCTAAGACTAGATCCCCTTAGAACCAATAATCTAAGCTCAGGCTGTACACTTGCTTGTAAAAGTGTTGTAAGGTCTTGTTCAAACCCGTAATCGAACTGGTTAGGTTGCTTGGTACCCGAAAACCAAGTGGAACGTTTGATAAACACGCCTAAGCTTATCTAGTGAATTACTTCCTCGAAAAGGAAGTCATGGACATAGAAGGTGAGTCTCTGAACCACGTTAAAATACTGTGTCATTTACTTTCTGTATTTACATTCAGTATTTGACATTCAGTTTTCTAACCAACTGACCCATCATAAAAACTGCGCTTGCACACAACTACACCATCTTCGGGAACTTGACCTTCCCCCGTTTTCACAAAAGTTTCAGTGTTAGAAACGAGCTTAAATTTCCACCAACTTCCGCAAATGCTAAACTCTTTGAAACCTCAGTTGGACTACACAACTGACCCTCAGTTCAAGAAATCAGCTGTGCATCCAACTGTGTGATGAGCTTCAACTGACCATCTCCGTTGTAGAGCAACTCTAATTGACTTTTTCAGTTGTTAAGCAAACTGACCTGAGCAATTAACTCAGTGAAAAGATTTTGAAAATCAAAAATTGCTACTGGTGTATTCCCCCCAAACACCAGATACTCGTTACTGGAACCATCAATCTTGAATATTTATTGTTTTTTAAAATAGAAATTAATTCAACAAACATTTCACTATATAATTAAGTATCCATAAACGTGTAACATGGTGTATAAGCAGTAAGCCTATTCTTTCTTCAGAGGCATGAACATTAACATTCAACCTAAAATCTATAACTTGAAACAACATGGAATAAACTTATACTAATAATTAAATACACTTAATGTTATAGCGTTTTTTCTATTTCTGCTAAGAAAAAAAAGGAGGAAAAAAAGAAATCTTATTATGTTAATTGAATAAAAGATCTATCGATATTCTTTATTCAATAGGCATGAACAATAACAACCAAATAATCTAAAACTTGAGCAACACAAAATACACTCAAACTAATAAATTATTAGTATTGAAAAAACACACCTCTTTTCTCGACGATTGTAATTCAAATGATCGATTGACGATTGCTTGAGAAGTATTATTTAATAAATATTAAACTCAAGATTGCATAATTATTTGAAATAACATTTAAATCAAGGAAGAGCATGAAAAGGAAAAAATCACCACGTACCTATGTAAGTTTCTGTACACATATAACTTTTGATAGATTTCATAACGCGATATATACCGTATTTCTTATTATGTTAATTGAATTACGCATCTATACATATTATTTCTTTAGTAGGCATAAATAGTAACGCCCAACTAAATCTAAAACCTGAACCAACACTAAATAAACTCAAACCAATAAATAGTCATGAAAAAAACATACCTCTTTTCTCGACGGCTGCACAATATTCAAAAAATCGATTGACGATTGCTTGAGAAGCATTATTTGATTAATATTAAACTCAAAACTGCATAATTATTTGAAATACCATGTACTCACTCCGTTCACGAAATGATGCTCTATTTCATCCATTATTTGTGTTCACTAAATGATGTCCTATTTCATTAATTTTACTAACATACCCTCGTTACTTTATTAAAATCACTACCCCTTGCCATTGATGACCCCACTTCACATCAACTTTATTTATGCTTTTTTGTTATCCTAACAACTTTATTCCTACTTTTTGGCCAATACCACCTCTTTTTTGTCATTGCCACTGTTTTTTTGTCATTATCTTACTACCCCTACTTTCTAACTTTTACCCACTCAATATCAACTTTCTTAATTTACGTACCGAACACCAAATGGAGCATCATTTCATGAACGGAGGGAGTAAATCAAGAAAGAACATGAAAAAGAAGAAATCATTTAAAATAACATATAAATCAAGGAAGAACGTGAAAAAGAAAAAATCATGTAAGAGAAAAAGCATGAAGAGGAAGAAACCACATACCTCTAGTATCTACGTACTTACCTTTTATATATATTTAGGGTGTGTTTACTTTGATAAAATTATTTCCATTGAAAAATGATGGATAAGAAAAGATGAGAAAATATTAGTATTTTCATCTTTTTTTTATCACATGTTTAGTATGATGGAAAAAGAAACTATCACATGGTCTCCTCACCCCTTCCCCATTTTTTATGTCTTTTATCTATTGGAAAATATCTTCACATCAAAAGCTAAAGATAATATTATCCAACATTGAGAGAAAAAGAGTGAAAAAGAGCTGCCAGAGAAAAATTTCTAACCTGCCGGGAGAAAATTTTCCATCACAGTAAACATGTGAAAATGATGGAAAAGGGGTGAAAGTTTTCTTTTTCCACCCTTTTCTATCAAAGTAAACGCACCCTTAATAGACATAGTGATTTAGTATCATTGAACACGATTCATTATATTATTTCATTCTTTTCTAATAAAATTTAATTTTTTTATCCATACCTTATATTATATGGATAGCAATAAAATATGAAAATATCACAATTGAATCTTATACCATGTTGAGTGTAGGGTGAACATAATAGCAATTAAATAAATATATAATAATTATAAAAGCTTAAATTGAGGATTTAAAATAACTAAATAGGAATAACGAATGAAGGTTGCGACACGTAGGACCTCGAATTAAGGAGAGCCTCAAATCCACAATAGTATCAATAATATACAATAGATATATTGACAATTTATGGGCTTTCAAATTATAAGTCGAATGTCTTCATCTGACCGTCGAATCGCTGATGTGGTTGGATTCTTGCCTAGGAGTGAGGTCTATACAAACATATACAGTTGTTCATCTTCTCCAACAAAAATTTACTTTATCATCAACAAAAGTGAATAGATCATAAATCAAAACCATTCATCTCCTTGAATCAGATAAAGCCCATAATTTCACAAAAAAATGTTTAGAAATGTGACTTCGACTCAGTTCAGTTGAACTTGATGTGCCTGGTGATTGACTTGCCTTGACAAACTGGCGTGGCTGAGCTCCAGTGTCCGTCTCCGGGTTGTATTCAAGACTTTCTACGCAGTTAGGAGGTCTTTGATTGCTGATCATACCCTCTAGAGCTGCGCTCGAGGCATAAAGGGACACTATCCTCTCATGTGCATGCTTCAGCTCCATTTGCCACTGAGAGATGTATTCCGCCTGGGTCCTGGTCATATTGATCAAGTTGATGATCTGGTTGTTCGTCGACTGAGCAACTTTTTCATGGAGTCTTCGGTTTTTTTCCATGAGCTTCTCTATATCTTGATCCTTCATGATCAGCTCGTTGCTCATGATGTCACATTAAACTTGGAAGGCTTTGTACTGGTTAACTTAAGCATTGCACAGTTTGCTCAAGTTTTCTAGTTCATCCCAAGACGGTTCAGCTTCTTCGTCCAATTATCTTACACATGGGTTAGCAGAAGGAATATTATGAGAGGGATGTAAGGAAGAGTTTACCTCGCTAGTCGACTCTTCAAGCAGTGCCATGAAGCATCGGTCTTTTTCTCCTGAGCTGGATGGAGAGTCAGCTTCCTCTCCTTCTGACTCTGTGAACACGTCGGTGTCATCGACGTCATCCTCAACCATCATGATCTCGGTCTTCTCCTTGGCTTTTCCTCGAAAGGCATCTTTCTCCTTTTTGGAGAGATTACGACAGTCGATCTTATAGTGTCCTAACTTCATGCATTCATAACATCCTTCGCTTTGATTCCTTGAGGAGGTTTCAGTGGAGCTCCGCCTGCTCTTGTTAATCCTCCCATACATCTCGATTTTGGATTTCATCTTCTTGAGTTGTTTGGTCATTTTCTCGACCTTCTTCTAAAGTTTAGACCTGCTCGGTCGATCTCTAACTGAGGAGTAAGTGGACCGTGAGCGTCTAGTGTACTTGGATCTTCCTAAGTCAGCTCGAAGCACCACTGGCTTGGTCGCTGAGCTTTGCTCGGTCTATTCTGGTTTCTGAAGCTTAGTGTGCTTCAGTCAGAGAATGTCATACTCATTTGCCTTGAGCATGGAGAACACATTCTCAGTTTTCATCGAACTGAGGTCACTCCGATTTCGATGGACGACTCTGTACACCGCCCAATCTTCACCTAGTGCGGAGAGAACTTTTAAGTTCATCTGATGATGAGAGTATTTGCCCTTTCTGATACTCTTGATGTCCATTATAACTTTTGTAAATATTAGCTCCATCTTGTCGATGGACTCGTCGGTGAGCTGAGAGAAGTTCTTGTACTTCTAGCAAGTTGAGGTGAATTTATTCTCCTTGATCTCGTTAGATCTTTCACAGAGTGAAGCTAATGCTTCCAACATTTTTTTTGATGTGGAACAATAGATAATCTTTGGTAGGTGCGCTTTGCCAACAGTGAAAGAGATGACACCCTTTGCGATGTCATCGAGTTGCGCAATGTCTCATTCTTCCTGGGTGTACCCTTCTGGATCTTTTGGTTCTAACTTCGTGGTCACTTCTCCATCCTCAGGAGTAGTGGAAGAAACCAATACTGATTGTGTCACTCAGATGGGACCATTTTCAACGGTCTCCCACATCCTGTGATGTCTGGCAGTTAGTGCCATCTGCAATCGAAACTTCCATGTGGAGTAGTCATCCACAGAGAACTCCAGTAAGCTTCGTAGAAACGTCGGGTTCATGTTTCCTAAACTAAAAGGTTTTCAGAAGTTCAGTTGACCACTGAAAATTTACTTGACTCACACCTTGTGAACCAGAGTCAGCATTCTTTTGAACTACTGCTCTGATACCATTTGATGGTCCCGATAAGGAGTATCTGGTATATGGGGAGGGAGAAATACACTTGTAGCAATTTTTTGCTTTTGAAATCTTTTCACTGAGGAAACTGCTCAGGTCAGTTTGCTCGACAACTGAGAAAGTCTGTTGGAGCTGATCACACAGTCAGGTGCAAAACTGACTTCTTTGGTTGAGGGTTAGCTGTATAATCTAACTGCGGTTTCAAAGAGTTAAGCTATGCGAAAGTTGGTGGAATTTAAAGCTCATTACATAAACTGAAACATTTATGAAAACAGGGAAGGTCAAGTTCCCAAATCTTAGTGTAAATTGTAGATATGCAGTTTGTATGTAGAGTCAATTGATTATATAGCTGAAATGTAAATACTGACAGTAAAAGACACAATATTTTTACGTTGTTCAAAGATTGACCTCCTACATCCACAACTTCCTTTTCGGAGAGTAATCGACAAGATAAGCTTACGCGTGCTTATCAAACGTTCCACTTGGTTTGCAGGTACCAAGCAACCTAACCAGATCGATTACGAGTTCAAACCAAACCTTACAACACTTTTGCGGGCAAGTGTACAACCTATCCTTAGATTGCGGGTTCTAAGGGACCTAGTCTTAAATTGCGGGTTCTAAGGGGCCTAGTGTCTTAGATTGCAGCTTCAAAGATAGACCTGAGATTTTGAGGTTGGGGGTTTTTCCAACTACGAAGCCTTCTACACTAACAGGGGTGGAGGCTTCTTCCTAAGGCTTAGAGATTCGATCTTTTGAGAGAGAATCTGCTAAGGATAAAGCAAGAACCTAGATTCTAGACTTGATCAAAGGAAGAGCTTTTTGAGAGGCTAGATGAAATAACAGTAGGAGGTGAAGACACTCGACTTCTACTGGTTTTTCGACTTGGTTGGTCTTTCTCTGGAGAGAGTGGTTGTCTGTTGTTTTGCTTCAATATTTTCTCTTCTCTTCTCTGATCTCTCTCTCTCTCTCTCTCTCTCTCTCTCTCTCTTTTTTCTTCAATGCGCGTATTTGTTGTTGGTCCATTTATAGTAAGTTTTCAGGATGGCTTGTGCTTTTTGAATTTGGACTTCAACTCTTCTGCCTTCAACATCTTCATGTCTTCTCTTCTGAGCTTTGTGACGTCTAACTTCAAGAAAACTTCTCTTCATGCGTGACTGCATGGCTCAGATATGGAGTCAACTGAGTTGTGGTGCAACTGACCAAGTTCCCTACGAACTGTCTTCTTTAGTCTAGCTAACTTCTTCTGCTCGAATACTGTGAAGATAAAAATCCTTACACTCAAATAGTGAGCTGTAGCTAAGTTGAGACCGATGGCTTTCATCTACTTGGTTGAGGTCAGTTGGGTTTTAGGATAAATCAAAACCTTTACTAATTTTCCCAATATGAGTGACTGTTTCAACTGAACTTCACAGTTGTCGAGCCACCGAACTGAAGAGTTTGAAAAAGTTTACAAAAATCATTATTTATGTATTCAACCCGTCCCCTCCCCATACACCAGTTAACTCGTTACCGAGACCATCACATATATATATATATATATATATATATATATGACTTGAATGTATTTACATAATATAATATATACACTAATTACATTATTATAATTATAATATCTTGATTTACTAATATCTTGAGAAATTCCCCCAAACTGGCACTTTTTTGATAGTTTTTTCAAATTTTAGCACTAGTTATAAATCCTTAAAAATTTAGCACTTCATGTCTTATTTACCCTTATTTTATATTTGTATTTCGAATCTTGTTCTCTGTTTTTCTTTTTCACTGTCATTCCTTTTTTAAACCCCTAACTTTCATCCTTCTCTCATCTTTTCCGCTTCTCTCTTCTTTTTGCTTCTTTTTGGAGAAAGAATCCTTCTTCCCAGCTGATGGTCCCGATACGAGTTCTGGTGTATGGAGGGGGGGGGGAATACACCAGATAGAAATTTTAAAAACAACCCCCGAGAATTATCACAACTGAGTAAGGATACTCAACTAGAAGTGTAGTGCTGTGCGGAATGTGGTGGATAAAAATAACTCGTATAAAATAACTCACGCTTGGATGCAAGATTGGTCAATAACCAAGTCGGTTGAGAATGTAAAAATGCAGTTTGAGTGCTGGTTAATTGGTCAGTTGGATATGCAATAAATAACTGAACAGAAAACACAAACACACAAAGATTTACGTGGTTTGGAGAGAACTCCTACGTCCACGGGGAGTTGTGAGTCCACACAACTCAGTCCAAGTTCTTTAGGACTGGAACCACAAAGCTTACGCGGGCTTTGCAACCGTTAAGATAAGTTTACGGGTACTTATCAACCTTACAGATAAGTTTAAGGGTACTTATCAACCTATCTACTCAATTTCGGGAAGAGTAGGGTCCTAACAATCCTTTTGAGGGGATGTGTGAAAGGGTGGGTTTCCAACTAATAGCTCGAACTAAGGAGTGAACTAGAATCTAAGCTTGAACAAATGAAGACTCAAACTAAGATTTGAAAACACTAAGACAGATTCTAACACTCTATGAACTCTCAACTAGTGATGTTCTTAGAGATTGATTTCAGTTTAGCTCGTTTGCAAAATGAACTCTCAACTGGTGATGTTCGCTCATCTATCTGCTCTCGCACTTGTCTGTCTTCTCCTTGTGTGTTCTTCTAAGTCTTGGCGAATGAATGAATGCCTCTATTTATAGGCAGAGAGAATCAACTAGCCGTTGGATGAACCGTTGATCTCTGTTCTGTGAAAGCGATGGCTTGTCTCTCATCTCTGCAGATTTTCCCAATTTGGCAACTGTGAACTTCTGCTTTCCATATGAGACAGCCTTATGATGGGCCAAATGAGGTAATGATAGAACATCAAACCTTCACGTGACTTCCTTTTTGAAATTCAAATCTTCAACCTTTGACTTTCAACCTTGTTTAGTCGGTTGAGAAGTTTTGGTCTTCATCCGAGTGGTCTTCACCTGATGTTCCATCTGATTGCTATCTTCATCTTACCTTCTGTCTGAATAGGAACAGTTGAACTCTCAGTTGTCTTGAACTTCATGTTGTCGATCTTATCAGTTCGAGTCCTGCAACTGATGTTCTGTATCTTGAACACTCAGTTGTCTTTCACATCTGATGTTCTATCTCTTGAACGCTCAGTTGTCTTTCCTACATCTTCCCCCTTGAACGCTCAGTTGTATTTCTTACAACTGATGTTCTATCCGAGTAACGCCATGTTGTCGTCTTCAGCTAGAGACCTGTAAAGATAAAATCTCAACAATGCTCAAACAGCGAGCCTAAATGCTAACATTAGGATCTGTCAACATCTACTCGGTTGGGGTCAATTGGTTTTGGAATCAATCAAAACTTTACTTAAATTTCCCAACAATTTCCCCCTTTTTGATGATGCCAAAACCCTACTGACCTATCTAAAATCTCAGCTGAAATTCTAGACAGTTTATAAGATTAAAAAAATAAAAGGGTTAGCACAGTTATAACATGGTATTGAAATAACTTTGCGATTCAGAGCTTGGACAACTAGAGATTGTACGTCAAGGTGAATCGTATAACTGATGAAAGTTTTCATTACAACTGATGGTTACAAAAGAATGCACAAAAAATCAAAAATACATCAGTTGCTCAAAAACTTTAACTGGGCTAATACTTCAGCCCATACTTCCCAAAAATTCTGACAAAAATATCTCTTTTTGCATCTGACTCTTTAGAGATATCAACTCCGTGTTCTTGGCACACTCTTCTTGCCTCAGCTACAATTTTTTTCCAGTTGGGATTTCTTGAGTCTGGGAGGAATGGAGGAAGGTACGTGACTTTCTGAGGAACGGAGACAGTGTTCAAATCCAGTTTCGCATCAATCATTGCTCGCCTAAACTGGCTGAACATACCCGGATCCCCAGAGTGTAGCTCGGTCAGGGCTTCCTTGAAGTCTCTTCTTCCATCCTCAGTTGAGTACACCTTTCTGTAATAGAAATCATTCACAAACTCTTGCTTGAATGATTCCCAGTCGTCATTCCATTCGGCTGGCATCCACTTATCAACATGCCTGAAGCGTGCCTGAAGCTTGATCTTCCCTGGCAGTTTTTGTTGCTTCATCCTTGCCTCAGCCTTCACTTGGTGTTTTTCAATTCTTCGTCGGCTGCGGGAGGCTATATTCTTGTCCAAGTTCTTGGGAACCTTGGCAAGCTCCTCCTCGAACTGGTTGACTCTTTTAGCTTGGCTGGCAGCAAATTTCTTCACCCATTTCGGGTTCATGTAGTCCTTTTCCGGAACATCCATAGCCTTGACAGCAGCAATACACTCTTTGGTTGTGATACCGTCGAGTTCAGCATCAAGCTCGGCTGCAATCTCGGCTATGGAGTTGTAGGAAACTCCATACTCCTTGACAAGCTCCATGTCCTTTGCCATTTCATCTCCGCCAACAACAGTGGATTTCAGCTGTTGTTGCTTCTTGTCGGTTGGCTTCGGAGTTGACTTCTTTTTCTGAGCAGTCTTCTTCGGCTGGGTTTTCTTCAGCTCAGATTTCTTTTTAGCTGGTATCTCTTCTTCAGCCTGGGTCTCATCTTCCTGGTTCTCATCTTCCTCAATCTTATCTTCCCCCTACATTTCATCTTCCCCCTTTTTGGCATCAGCAACAAGGCTTGCAACTGAGCCATCCAGAGAAGTGAGTTGCTGTTCAGCTTGCTGAATCCTGTTGAAGAGCTCATCAACCGCACACTCCACCTCAACCTTCTTTGCCAGTTCAGTGTCAAGGCACTCTTGCTCGGTTTTCTTCAGTCCAGCGAAGGTTTCATTTACTTCGGTTTGGAAGGCGATGAACTCAGCCCATCTGGATTCGAATCGAGAATCCCATTCTTCATCCTAAGTCTGTTGAGATTTGGCCAGGTTGGAGTCTGAGATGGACTTGAAGACGTTCAGATCTGATTTGAGTCCATGAAAGGTTGTCTTCAGTGTATTGATGTCTTGGCTGGTGGATGTTGAGAATTCATCCAGCTTCATCTTCAGCGCATCATTCTCTTCCTGCAACTTCTTGTGCTTTTCCGCCTGAGCTTCCATCATCCTCAGCTGATCTTCTTTGTTGAGCTGGATATTGGCAAGCATCTCCTTCCTCAGTTGGTTTACCCTCTCAGCGATCAGCTCGCAAATTTCATCAGTGGAGGGAGCTGGCTGATCAGCTGGAGATCGTTGTTCAGAAGTTGTGGGCTGTTCAACAGTGACCATGGCTTGGCGATTTGCCAGGTACTGTTGGAGTTCTTCCTCTTCCTGCTTGGCTGCTGCTGCGGCTGCATCAAGATCATCTATAAAATCAGCAGACTTAGTCAGCATGTTATGAAGGAATTTGACACAGTCTTGTTCGGTTGACTCCCTAGTGTCTCTTCCTTCAGCCTTGCTGATGTCCAGACGACGCGTCAGCAGTGCAACCTTGTTGTTGTACGCAACCTCAAGGTTGGTGTAGTTGAAGTAATCCCTGATACGCGACTCATCGGCCTTGAGCTGCTTCCAGCTGTGTATGCGGATGGTACCTTCCTTCACATACCAATGGCTGAATATAATGTTGAATTGATATAGCAGCTCAGTTCCAAGAGTGGCAAAAGTAGGCATGTCACGCGCCTCAGGGAACATCCCGATCAGCTTCTGGAAGCAGTAGGCCAACTTGCCTTCATGTTCCAGTGCGACGGCTTGTCGATCAGCTTCTTCGTCGATGGGGGAGGGAGATAGATTTTTATATGGAATCGGTTCAAAAGTTTCTTCAACATGAGCCAAAGAAGTGGTCTCAATGTTGGCATCGAGCGAGGAGCTTGGAATTTCTGACTGTGTGGGGATGATGGTATCAAGAGGTTCCTCAACATTGGCCGAAGAGATGGTCTCAATGTTGGCATCGAGCGGGGAGCTCGGAATTTCTGGCTGTGTGTCGGTTGGGATAACCTGTTCGAGTTGTACGGCATCAGCTCCTGCCGTGGAGGAGGTTGGAATATCTTCGGTTTCCTCAGATGAAGAAGATGCATTCGAGGAGATAGTCAGCTCATCAGCTGGTTCAGTTTCCAACCCTTCCATCACGTCTCTGTGAGGAACAACCTCGAAGGCAGCCGCGTCAACTGAGTGACTCGACTCAGATGGCTTCTCAGCTGGTGCTTCCTCAGCTGGTGTCTCCTCAGCTGGTGCGTCCTCAGCTGGTGAGGCAGCTGACTTCTTCTTGAACCGAAGTCTCAACTTCTTCTTAGCTGGTTCTTCCTCTTTCTCCTTCTCCGACTCAGCTCTGTGTCGGCGTGCGATTGTAGATTTTGATGGGCGGCTGGCAGCTGGAGGCAGCTCCTCAGCTGTATCTTTTTCTTCGATTGACTTCACAGCTTCTCTTTTATCCTTGGGAGTGTAAACACTCCTGATCACATCCTGAGCCTTCTTAGTGGTTGGGAAGAGCATCTGTCTCTTGACAGGGGTCTTCTCACAGTCTTCCCAGACCATGTTCTGATCCTTCGTGGCTAGAAGGATTAGGGCAGAAATTTTGGCTCCGAAGTTGAGAGTTCCCTTGACACTCAACAACTTCTCTCCAGAGTCGGTTGTGGTTTCGGAGATCTTCTGCCTCTCCAATGTCAACTAGTGTTCGAAATAACTAAACCAGTTAATGTCGTGATTGTGCTTGTGCTCCAAAGCAATCAGCTGCTTGAGCTTCGGTCGGCTGATGTCTCCAAAGGCTCCGCTGTATCTGAAGATGACTTTGGATACAACATCGAACAAAAGTCGATGCTCGGGCTTCAACTTCGTTCGCTGCATATTGCTCCTCAGTTTTTCTCGGGTGATGAGAGCACTCTCCAGAAATTGATCAGCTTCCGCATCGGTGATGTTCTCAACTGTGTCTGTGGCTGTCAGGTTTGGTGGGATGATGGAGCGTAGCAAATCAGAGACTGGAATAGGGACGGTGACACGGCGAATTGTTCTGGCCAGAACGTCGCGTTGACGACAAGAGATTTCTGTAACAAGGCCATCTCGGCTGTCGATTAGAGATTGCATGTTTAGGTAGAATTCCCCGACATGTCGCTTGAGAAGGTGGGTGGGGAAGAGTGTCGCCCAGTCCAGAAGGCCGTTCTTCCTGAGTATATCGGCAAGGGGACACAACACCGACGAGTTCAGTGCTTCGTCCGACAGTATCTGCTCAAAATAAATCTTGGAGAGCAGCATATCAAAAGACTCGTCGTATGATGAGGGGACTAGAGAAGGTCTAGAAGATGCCATCTTCTTTCCTTGCGTAGAAGCTTTTGGTGCCATTTAGTGTTCTGTGAAGATTATATATAGAGAGAAAAACTTGCAGAAAATGGTGAGACAAATCGGAGATGAAAATGATTAGTTACTGCAGATAAGCACAAATGTAGAAGGTAAGAGATCACTTCCTGATTTTTCGCCTTTTATAGGTTATTGGGTCGTTTGAAATCGACGGCTAGGGTTGAATGGCGTGAATCCATCAACGGCTGAGATCTCGCGACTGTTGACTAGCTTTGACTTGGCGTTGAATTCCGAGTTCCAATACCCGCGCGTGAGAAGGTGAACTGTTTAATGTCAGCCCAGTCGCACTATAAAGTAGGGCTATTGATGCGCTATGATGGCTATTTTGATCTAACTGACATGCTCAGGAATGTTTGAATTTATTTCAAACATTCTCATTTAAGACACAAACACCTTCAACCATAAATGTTACCTGCCAGCTGATGTCGGAATCAGCTGTGTACCTGCCAGCTGATGTCGGAATCAGTTGTGTTCCAATGTTGTGGCATACCATCAGCTGACTCGAGTTCATCTGTTCAGCTGACGTCTGATGCCTTCGGTTGGCGATCCGCATCTGAGATTCCCCCTTCATCTGAGCTTCCCCCTCAGATGGATATCTATCTCTTCACCTTGGTTGGTTCCTCATCTGATGGATCCAACAATCCAAGGAGATCACACATCTTGAACCGTGCTTCTGCTAGAGGTTTGATGAAGATATCGGCTCTCTGAATCTCAGTTGGAATCTTCTCCATAGATATATCCTTCTTCTCAATATGATCTCGGATAAAATGATGTCGGATGTCAATGTGCTTCGTCCGAGAATGGTGAACATGATTCAAAGAGATAGCAATGGCACTTGAGCTATCACAATGGATGGGAACCTGTCCAGTTGCTACTTCATAATCTCTCAGCTGTTGCTTGAGCCACTACACTTGCATGCAACAACTACCGGTAGCCATGTACTCTGACTCGGTTGTAGAAGTGGCAACACATGCTTGTTTCTTGGAGAACCATGAAACTAGCTTGCTTCCCATGAACTGACAGTGTCCAGATGTGGACTTCCTATCCAACCGATCTCCGGCTAGATCCGCATCTGAGTATCCGGACAGTTGGATATTGTCGTCGGTTGGATACCACAACCCAACATTAATAGTGCCCTTCAGATACTTAATAATGTTCTTTGCTGCCAACATGTGTGCTTCCCTTGGCTGAACTTGGAACCGAGCACACACTCCAACCGCGTAAGATATGTCTGGCTGACTGGCAGTTAGATATAGCAACGAACCGATAATCCCTCTATACTTACTGGTATCCACGAGTTTTCCCTCAGATCCGGGTTCAATCTTCCAGTTAGTATTCATCGGGATCCTTGTGGTTTTACTTGACTGCAAACCGAACTTTGCAATGAGCTCCTTTGTATATTTGGACTGATTAATAAAAATCCCTTTTGGTGACTGCTTCACCTATAGCCCAAGAAAATAGTTCATCTCGCCCATCATCGACATCTCGAATTTCTCCTTCATGAGAGTTGAGAATTTCTCGCACAGCTCCTCCGACTTGGAACCGAATATGATGTCGTCAACATAGATTTGCACTACAAGTATGTCTTCTCCAACTTTTATGGTGAACAGTGTTTTGTCAATTGAACCTCGTTTGAACCCCAAGTTCAGAAGAAAACCACATAGAGTGTCATACCAAGCCCTAGGTGCTTGCTTCAATCCATAGATTGCTTTCTTCAACTTATACACTTTTCCATCACCAGTCTCAAAACCGGGAGGCTGTTCAACATAAACATCTTCCTTAATATCACCGTTGTGGAAGGCACACTTCACATCCATCTGATAGACCTTGAATTTGTAAAATGCGGCATAGGCTAGAAAAATTCTGATGGCTTTCAACCTTGCAACAGGCGCGAAGGAGTCCTCGAAATCAATTCCTTCTCGTTGGCAATATCCCTGAGTTACCAACCTTGCCTTATTTCTCACGATGAATCCAATGGCGTCTCTTTTGTTCTTGAAAATCCACTTTAATCCAATAACTTTGACAACATTTGGTCTTTCTACCAACTCCCATACACAGTTGCGTAGAAATTCATTCAGTTCTTCTTGCATGGCTGTTGTCCAGTGAACACAGTTGAGAGCTTCCACAACATTCTTCGGTTCTGGGACATCAGCTACGAAACATGAAATCATTGCAACATCTCCTGCTTGCTCGAACTCTTCAAGAACTGCCAACTCCTCAGCATATTGGGCGTAAGTGTTGGAATCTTTCTCAGTTGAATCTGGATTTGCAACTCTGCTTCTAGTACTCACACCTTTGGCTGGATCTCCAATGATGTTGTCCTTGGAATGATCTTCATACCATCTCTTGTTGCGTCTTCCTTCTTCTTCCAACTGTGGCTGTTTCGTGATTTCAACTGATGGGATTACTTGAGCTGTGGGAGATGCTGGGATCTTCTGAACTGGTGATTTATCAGCTGTAGAGTCTGGATCCTCAACATGAACAATATTTTGAACCGAGCTCGGTTGGGCTTCGGATGCTGATGTAGTTGGAGTGACATCAGTTGAAGTTCCCCCTTTAGATGAGCTTGGGTCCTCACATTCATCTTCAGAGGAACAAGGATCATCATCTTCGGTTGCCCATACCAATGGTTCAACTAGATTCTTCTGCCTTAGAACCTGCGATCTGGTGAGAGCTGGTGGAACATGTGGATCAGGTTGTTGTCCTTTAGCCTGTTCCCTGCACTCAAAAGTAGATTCATCAAAACTAACATGAGGTGTTATCTCCACAACACGAGAGCTGTTGTTGAAAACTCTATAAGCCTTGATCCGAGTGGCATATCCGAGAAATATGCCCTTCGAAGCCTTGTCATCAAAATTTTTCAACTGAGTCTTCCCATTGTTGTGAATATAACACTTAGAACCAAAAACGCGAAAATATGAAATATCAGGCTTCCTGCGTCTCCATAGCTCATATGGAGTCTTTCCCAACCGCTTGGTTAGAAGAGACCGGTTCTGGGTATAGCAGGTTGTGTTGATTGCCTCAGCCCAAAATCTCTTTGGCAGAGCTGAGCTTGTCAACATGGATGTTGCTGCATCTTTCAGCGTTCGGTTCCTTCGCTCAGCTACTCCATTATGTTGTGGAGTACGCGCAGCCGATGTTTGATGAGTGATTCCGTGCTTCTCACAGTATTCAATGATGGTTTCATTTAGGAACTCGATTCCACGGTCTGATCGGATGGAAATAATTTTCATCTCTTGTTGGTTTGATATCCGATCCATCAGCTTGGGTAGCTCATCTCGGGTTTCACTCTTGTGTCGCATGAAAATGGTCCACGTGTACCTGGAGAAATCATAAGTAACAACAAGTGTATACTCGTTACCATTCATGCTCTTTGGTGTAACTGGCCCGAAGAGATCCATATGGATCAGCTGCAATACTCGGTCGGTTGAGGGAATTGTTTTCAACCGAAAAGAGGATCTAGCGAGCTTTCCCAACTGACATGCACTGCAGATATGTGTTGTTGAAAACACTCGGTTAGGAATACCCTTTGCATGTTCTTGTCTCGCAAGTCGGTTCATTGTCTTGAAATTCAGATGGTTGAGCCTTTTGTGCCACAGCCAGCTCACATCTGAACTGCTCTTCGATAACAGACAGGTTTCAGGAGGACTACTGTTCCAATCTGCATAGTAGACATTCCCGGTTGGGGATCGATTTCCCAACAATATGACTTGCTTAGTTTCAATATTTTTAACCCTGCAGCCCTGCGCATCAAACTTGATAGAGAAACCATTATCACAGAATTGGCTGATGGAGAGCAGGTTATGCTTCAATCCATCAACATATGAAACATTGGAAATAGACACGTGATTGGTTTCAAGGGTACCGTAGCCTTTGGTGTGACTTTTTGAGTTGTTACCAAAGGTAATTGATGGTCCTTCCTTCTCCACGAAACTTCCAAGCAAATCCCTCAGATTTGTCATATGTTTCGAGCATCCACTATCCATCACTCACATGGTATGTGATGCATTATTCTTCCTCAGCTGTTCCTCCTGCTCCTGCACAGAGAAACTCGCTTAGGTCCCCAATTTTAGTTGGGTCCTGAAGGATTAGAACCAGTTCCCCCTTGAACTGTGAGTCACTTTTCCCTGTAAATTCGGATAGATTTATCATTCCAAATTACTTTTCCTTCTCTATCAACTATAACAACACCTCGGTTATCCTTAGGCTTGTTGTTATTATTGATGTTCTGTTTCTTGGGAGGAGATTGATTTCTCCCATTGTGAGCTTTAAGAGGAGAGGCATTCCCCCTGTTTTGTTGGCGTTTCTGACCCTGTTGGTTTCGCTGATGAGGTCGGATGCCATTTTGGAATCTGTGTGGCTGAGTCTGATTCCATTTTACTGACTGTCGATTCTAGCTATTCATGCCCTATTGTTGATTCATGTTGTGGCATGAATATTCGCAGCTGTTGGAATTGTTCCACATAGGTTGACTCTGATGGAACCTCTGGTTGTTCTGATGATGGAAACGATGTTAATTCTGATGGTTGAATCCCTGTTGGTTCGGTTAATTCCATCCCTTCTGAGGTCGGTTCTGAGGTCGGTTCAGAGATCCGTTCTGAGGTCGGTTCGGAGGTCGGTTCTGAGGTCGGTTCTGAGTGTACTCCGACGTCTCTGATTTCTCTTTTGAGTCTTGAAACATTCCCCCTCGGTTGTAGTCCCAACTGATGGATTCTTCAGTTCTCCAATCACAGCTCCTTTTCCTTTCGCAGCTACAGTTTCCTTGGTAGGTTGTGCTGTAGGCCCTTGCTGTGACGTGGAAGTTGGATTATGTTGGGGAGTTGTAGACTCAACCGGATTTGGTTTGGCAACCGCGACAGCCTTGACAAAGGTTGCGGGTGGAAATCCAGAGTCCTTGACCATGTCGTAACCGAGTCCAGACACGTCATCCATTTGTCTTTGATAACTGATGAGATTCTCGATGATTTTGGATGATTGATATAGCTTTATCAGGTTGTCCTTCTCAGTTTGCAAATCCTTGAGGAGAACAGCTATATGCTCGGTCTGTGCGTCTGACTTCTTCATCAGCTGTTCGATCTGTGCCTCTTGCTTGCTCAACTGCTCTTGCTGCTCCTTGATCTGCTCCTTCTACTCCTCATCGGTTGGAGCATTAGTTCGGTTGGCCACATTCAGTTGACTTTTGAGATCATCAATCTCTTCGGTTTGTCTTTTAATCAGATCGTCCTTTTCGGTTAAGGATTCTTCAAGTCTGACAAACTGTTCTTGAAGATTCTTAAACTCAACCGATTGCTGATGCAATTCCTCACTGAGTTCTAGGAAGCCACCCCAAGAGGGTTCCAACTCTTCATCTACTGATTCCTGCATGTTAGTAGCATTAGAAGAATTTAAATTAACTGGACTAGAATGTACCTCAGCATCATCCTGGTCAGTTCCAATTGTCATGAGACATTGATCCTGTCCGATAGCGTTGTTGGTGGAAGTCAGCTCGTCCTCATCTTCGGTGTCGGTGAAGATGTCCATGTCATCAGCTGCTTCTTCTGCAACCATGGCCTTGTTCTTTGCATTTTGCTTAGCCCTCAATGCTTCTCTATCTTTCTTCGAAAGATCTGGACAATCAGCTTTAAAGTGTCCCTCTTTGCCGCATTCAAAGCAACTGTTGGTCACAGGCTTTGAGTTATCTCAAGTTCGGTTGGATTTATAGAACCGTTTGTATTTTCCGAACCGAGTATCCATTTCAGCTAGCTTCTTTGACAAGGCGGCTATACTCTGTTGCAGCTCTTCTCTGCTCGGCTCTTTTGAAGTTGTGTCCGCAGATCTTGTTGCCCTTGATGTTCACGGCTTGGAATAGTCAGGATAGGAATTTTAAAAACAACCCCCGAGAATTATCACAACTGAGTAAGGATACTCAGCTAGAAGTGTAGTGTTGTGCGGAATGTGGTGGATAAAAATAACTCGTATAAAGTAACTCACACTTGGATGCAAGGTTGGTCAATAATCAAGTCAGTTGAGAATGTAAAAATGCTGGTTAGTTGGTCAGTTGGATATGCAATAAATAACTGAACAGAAAACACAAACACACAAAGATTTACGTGGTTCGGAGAGAACTCCTACGTCCACGGGGAGTTGTGAGTCCACACAACTCAGTCCAAGTTCTTTAGGACTGGAACCACAAAGCTTACGCGGGCTTTGCAACCATTAAGATAAGTTTACGGGTACTTATCAACCTTACAGATAAGTTTACGGGTACTTATCAACCTATCTACTCAATTTCGGGAAGAGTAGGGTCCTAACAATCCTTTTGAGGGGATGTGTGAAAGGGTGGGTTTCCAACTAATAGCTCGAACTAAGGAGTGAGCTAGAATCTAACCTTGAACAAATGAAGACTCAAACTAAGATTTGAAAACACCAAGACAGATTCTAACACTCTATGAACTCTCAACTAGTAATGTTCTTAGAGATTGATTTCAGTTTAGCTCGTTTGCGAAATGAACTCTCAACTGGTGATGTTCGCTCGTCTATCTGCTCTTGTTGGAAAATTTATTAGTATAAGTTTTGATGAATTCCAAAACCGACTGACCCCAACCGAGTAGATATTGCCAGAACCTAAGGTTAGAATTTAGGCTCGCTGTTTGAGCAAAGTTAAGATTTTATCTTTACAGGTCTCCGGCTGAAGATGGCAACAAGGCATCAATCAGACAGAACATCAGTTGTCATAAAATACAACTGAGAGCTCGTTGTTCCGATGCAGAGAGGGGGAAGTCTTCAGAACATCAGTTGTGAAGGAAACCAACTGAGGGTTCATCAGATGAGAAGCAGTAGAGTGGAAAAGAATATCAGATGAAAAGGAAGTCATCTGAGGGTTCAAACCCAACTGAGTAAATACAAAGAAGACAACTGAGTATTCAGTTTCAGAACCTCAGTTGTAGAATTCAACCAAGAAGTCCAACTGCTTGAAGTTCAAAGTCAGCTGAGAGTCCAATAGATCAGAACATCAGCTGAAGACCACTCAGATGAAGATCAAGACTTTCAACCGACTAACCAAGGTTGACTGTCAGAAAGGTTAAGATTTGAATTTCAAAAGGAAGTCACATGAGGGTTTGACTGTTCAGTCACTACCCCATCTGGCCCAACACAAGGCTGTCTCAGATGGAAAGCAGAAGAACTCAGATGCCATATCGGGAAAGTCTGCAGAGATAAGAGACAAGCCATCGCTTTCAACGATCAGAGATCAACAGCTCCTCCAACGGCTAGTTGATACTCTCCGCCTATAAATAGAGGCATTCTCATTCAAGAGATAACTAAGAGAATATATGCGAGATAGAGAAGTGCAATCACAAGAGAATCAAGCGAAAGAAAAATCTGCAAAAATCATACTCTAAGAGCATCAGCAGCTGAGAGTTCAAGAGTGATAGAACATTAGTAGCTGAGGGTTCATAGAGTGAAAATTTTTCTTAGATCGTAGTTTGAGTGTTTATTCGTTCAAGCCTTAGATCCAGCTCTCATTCGTGATCGAGCTGTAGTTGGAAAACCCACCTACACCCTAAAAAGTGTTTGCTAGGACCTTACTCTTCCTGTAATTGAGTAGCTAGGTCGTTAAGTACCCACAAACTTGACATAGGTTGTTAAGTACCCGCAAACTTAACTGTGAAGGTTGATAAGTACCCGTAAACTTATTGCAATGGTTGCACAGCCCGGGTAAGCTGTGTGGAGCTGTCCAGAAGAACTTGGACTGAGGTGTGAGGATTTACATCTCCCCGTGGACGTAGGAGGGTTATCTCCCAACCACGTTAAATCCCGTGTGTCTGTGTGCATTTTTATTCAGTTGCTTATTGCATTATTATCTGTCTGACTAACCAGCATACAAACCTCATTTGCACTTTTTCAACCTAGTTGTTTTGGTTCTTGACCAACCGAGCTATTTTAGTTTTTGACCAACCGAGCTGTTTTGGGTCTTGACCAACCGAGCTTAAAAGCGTGAGTTGTTTTAATGAGTTTAATTTCCACCACATTCCGCACAGCTTCACTCTTCCAGCTGAGGTTTCTGACTCAGATGTGAAATTCCAACTGAGTCCTTTTACTCAGTTGAAGTGTTTTTTTTTCAGGGTTAAGTTTTTAAATTTTTAAATCCTAACTAGTGTATTCTCCCCCCCCCCATACACCAGTAACTCGTTCGGGACCATCAAGTGGTATCAGAGCAGTGGTTCAAAAGACTGCTGACTCTGTTTCATGAGGTGTGAATTCGAGAAATTTTCTTCAGTGGTCAACTGAACAGATCTTTTCACGCTAGTGCATACTTGCTCGCATTTTTGTCCTATTTTTGTTTGTGCAGATGGACGTCAAGGACAAGATCGTCGTCATGTTCTCAGTAGTCAATTATACATCATGGAGAACTCGAGTGAAGAAGATCCTTCTGTCAAAGCATCATAGGATGCAACAAGTTCTCACTTCTGGACCAATCGTTATAAAAGATAGAATAGTTCGCACTCCCACAAATCCCAACGATGGAGATGCAGTGGTGGAGTATGCGGAGAAACAGCCAGAAGACTACTCTCCAGAGGAGGCCAAGGTGAGCCAGTTGGATATCTGGGCTCAGAGCACAATAATATCCACAGTTGGACAAGATTATCTGCCCTGGATAGAGGAGTGTGAGACTGCAAAAGAGATGTGGGACATCCTGGCATCGCTAAGCGAAGGAAGCGACGAGACAAAGGAAAACAAGTTCTCGCATGCATGTCAAGATTTCGACAACTTCAGTCTACGACCTGATGAGACTATCGATCAGCTAGAGCTCCGGTTTATGGACATCATCAGAAGAATCCAGTCCATCCAGAGAGGAAAATACACACTAAGAGAAATCAACCTCAAAGTATTGCAAGCTCTACCGGCTGAGTGAGATACTTTCACAAATATCCACGAGAGCCGAGCTGACCTTGGTGAAATGGGAACTGAAAGATTGTTCTCAATCTTGAAAGGAAATGAGTATAAGGTCAACAGAAGGAGATCGCAGCACTCAGGTCAGACAAATAGAATTGAGGATGTTGGCTCGGCATCAAAGTCAGTTGCCCTCTGAGCTGACTACTCAAAATCGAGATCATCAAGGCCAACCAGATCGGCTGACACGACTGCAAAGGAACCAAGCAGAGAGGAACTGCAACAGAACATTGCAGCGTTGTCAAAGAAACTAGCCGACATGGACACTCGGTTCGGCAAATATAAACGTTTCTATAAATCAAACCGAACACGAGATAGCTCGAAGCCAGTCACCAATGGTTGCTTCGAATACGGCAAGGAAGGACACTTGAAAGCTGACTGCCCAGACCTCTCAAAGAAGGAAAGAGAAGCACTGAGGGCCAAGCAAACTGCAAAGAACAAGGCCATGGTAGCTGAAGAAGCAGCTGACGACATGGACATCTTCACAGACACTGAAGATGAAGATGAGCTGACCTCTACCAACAACGTCCTCAGTCAGGATCAATACCGCATGGCACTTGGAACCGACCAAGATGATATTGAGGTACAATCTAATCCTGCTCGCTTAAATTCTTCCAATACTTCTAACATGCAGGAATCTCTGAACGATGAGTTGGAACCCTCCTGGAGTGATTTTCAAGAACTCGGTGAGGAGTTGCATCACCAATCGGTTGAGTTCAAGAGTCTTCAAGCTCAGTTCGCCAAACTTGAAGATTCCTTAACCTAAAGGGACGATCTGATCAAAAGTCAAACCGAGGAGATTGAGAATCTCAAGAGTCAACTGAACGAGGCTAAGGCTCCAGCTGATGAGGAGTTGACAAAGCAGAACAAGGAACAGCAAGATCAGTTGAAAAATCAAGAGGCTCAGATTGACCAGCTGATAAGGGAGTCAGATGGTAAAACCGAGCAGATAACTGTCCTCCTCAAACAGTTGCAAACTGAGAAGGACAATCTAATCAAGCTGTATCAGTCATCCAAGATCATCGAAAACCTTTTAAGTTACAGCAGACAGATGGATGACGTGTTAGGACTCGGTTATGATATTGTCAAGGATACTGGGATTCCTCCAGCAACCTTCATCAAAGTTGTAGAAGTCACAGCTGTCGAGCCCGACACAACTGAGTCTCCAGAAGCTAATTCAACCTCCACCTCTCAGCAAGTTCAACCGACCAATAGAATCACAACTGAGAAGGGAAAATGAGTAGCGATGTAGGACAGAATGTTCCATCGGTTGGGACATCAACCGAGGGGGAATGTTCCAAAAGTCAGAAGAGGAATCAGAGACGTCGAAGGCACAACCGCAACCGAACTCAGAACCGGAACCAACCTCTGCATCAACGTCAAAGTCAACGTCAGAAGGAATGGAACCGACCTCAGAACAGACATGGGTTCAATCATCTGAATCAACAGCGGTTCCAACATCAGTTTGACCAAAGGTTCCAACCTAGTCAACCAATGAGGAACTGGTCAAACAACTGGAGATATTCATACCATAATATGAATCATCAACAGGGCATGAACAGCTACAGTCAACCCTCAGGAAGTTGGAATCATAATCAGCCACAAAGATTCCAACATGGCGTCCGACCTCACAGACAAACTCAACAGGATAAGAATCGCCATCAAAATAGGGGGAAAGCCTCACCTCCTAAAGCTCAACATAGGAGAAATCCAACTCCTCCCAAGAAACAGAACATCACTACTAACAACAAGCCTAAGGATAACCGAGGTGTTGTTATAGTTGATGATGAAGGAAAAGTAATCTGGAATGATAAATCCATCCGAGTTTACAGGGAAAAGCGATGCACAGTTCCAGCAGGAACTGGTTCTAACCCTCCAGGACCCAACTGAAATTGGGGACCTAAGCGAGTTTCTCTTTGCAGGTGTAGGAGAAATAGCTGAGGAAGAAGAAGACGTCTGCTACAATGTGGGTGATGGATAGTGGATGCTCGAAACACATGACGAATCTGAAGGATTTGCTTGGAAGTTTCGTGGAGAAAGAAAGGTCCATCGGTTACTTTTGGTGATAACTCAAAAGGTTATACCAGATGTTACGGTACCCTTGAAACCAATCATGTTTCAATTTCTAATGTCTCTTATGTTGATGGATTGAAGCATAACCTGCTCTCCATCAGCCAATTCTGTGATAATGGTTTCTCTGTCAAGTTTGATGCACAGGGTTACAGAGTTAAAGATGTCGGATCAAAGCAGGTGATATTGTTGGGAAATCGATCTCCAACAGGGAATGTTTACTACGCTGACTGGAACAGCAGCCTCTCTGACACTTGCCTGTTATCAAAGAGCAGTTCGGATGTGAGCTGGCTGTGGCACAAAAGGCTCAACCATCTGAACTTCAAGACGATGAACCGACTCGCCAGACAAGAACATGCAAGAGGCATACCTAACCGAGTGTTTTCAACAACACACATCTGCAGTGCATGCCAGCTGGGAAAGCTCGCTAGATCCTCCTTCCGGTTGAAGTCAACTCCCTCAACCGACCGAGTGTTACAGCTGATCCATATGGATCTCTTCGGGCCAGTTACACCAAAAAGCATAAATGGCAATGAATACACATTGGTTGTAACTGATGACTACTCAAGATATACGTGGACCATCTTCATGCGCCACAAGAGTGAAACCCGAGATGAGCTGCCCAAGCTGATGGATCGGATTTCGAACCAACAAGAGATGAAGATCATATCCATCCGATCAGATCGTGGAACTGAGTTTCTAAATGAAACCATCATTGATTATTGCGAGAAGAATGAAATAACTCATCAGACATCAGCCGCGCGTACTCCGCAACAGAATGGGGTAGCTGAGCGAAAAAACAGAATGCTGAAGGATGCTGCCACATCCATGTTAGCGAGCTCAGCTCTGCCAAAGAGATTTTGGGCTGAAGCAATCAAAACAGTATGCTACACTCAGAATCGATCTCTTCTTACCAAGCGGTTGGGAAAGACGCCATACGAGCTGTGGAGACGCAGAAAGCCAGATATTTCTTATTTTCGTGTTTTTGGTTCTAAGTGTTATATTCACAACAATGGGAAGACTCAGTTGAAAACTTTTGATGCCAAAGCTTCGAAAGGCATATTTCTTGGATATGCAGCTCGGATCAAGGCATATAGAGTTTTCAACAACAACTCTCGTATTGTGGAAATAACACCTCATGTTAGTTTTGATGAATCTACCTTTGAGTGCAGAGAACAGGTAAACGAACAACACGCGGATCCAGCTGATCTACCAGTTCTCACCAGATCGCAAGCACTTAGGGAAAAGAACTGAGCTGAACCACTGGTGTGGGCAACTGAGGATGAGGATCCATACTCCTCTGAAGATGAATGCGAAGACCTCAGCTCATCCCAAGGGGGAACTTCAGCTGATGCTCCTCCAACTGCATCAACATCTGAAGCAGAGCCAAACTCAGCTCGAACCATTGTCAATGTTGAGGATCCAGACTCAATAACTGATCAATCACCAGCTCTGAAGACTCCAACTCAGATTTCTGAACAGCCACAGTTGGAAGAAGAAGGAAGACGCAACCGAAGATGGTATGAAGTTCATTCAACTGACAACATCATCGGCGATCCAACCGAGGGTGTGCGTACAAGGAGCTGAGTTGCAAATTCTGAATCAACTGAGGAAGATTCCAACACTTATGCCCAATATGCTGAAGAATTGGCAGTTCTAGAGGAGTTCGAGCAAGCTGGAGATGTTGCCATGATTTCTTGCTTTGTAGCTGATGTACCAGAACCGAAGAATGTTGGGGAAGCTCTCAACTGTGTCCACTGGACAACAGCCATGCAAGAAGAACTGAATGAGTTTCTACGCAACTGTGTATGGGAGTTGGTAGAAAGACCAAATGGTGTCAAGGTGATTGGATTGAAGTGGATTTTCAAAAACAAGAGAGACGTCATTAGATTCATTGTGAAAAATAAAGCAAGGTTGGTAGCTCAAGGATACTGCCAACAAGAAGGAATTGACTTTGAAGATTCCTTCGCACCAGTTGCAAGGCTGGAAGCCATCCGGATCTTTCTAGCTTATGCCGCACATCACAAGTTCAAAGTATATCAGATGGATGTGAAGTGTGCATTCCTCAATGGAGATATCAAAGAAGATGTATATGTTGAACAGCCTCCTGGTTTTGAGACTGGAGATGGAAGAGTGTACAAGCTGAAGAAAGCTATCTATGGTCTAAAGCAAGCACCAAGGGCATGGTATGACACTCTTTGTGGATTTCTTCTGAACTCGGGGTTCAAACGAGGTTCAGTTGATAAAACTCTGTTCACCATCAAAGTTGGAGAAGATATACTTGTTGTGCAAATTTATGTTGATGACATTATTTTCGGCTCCAAGTCGAAGGAGCTGTGCAAGAAATTCTCCGATCTCATGAAGGAGAAGTTCGAGATGTCAATGATGGGCGAGATGAATTATTTCCTTGGATTACAAGTGAAGCAGTCACCTGAAGGGATTTTCATCAACCAGTCCAAGTATACAAATGAGCTTATCAGCAAGTTCGGATTGCAGACAAGTAAGATAACAAGGATCCCTATGAATACGAACTGGAAGATCGAACCCGGAGCTGAGGGAAAGCTCGTTGATGCCAGCCAGTATAGAGGGATCATCGGTTCGCTGCTCTACCTAACTGCAAGCCGACCTGATATATTATATGCAGTTGGAGTGTGTGCTCGATTTCAAGTCCAACCAAGAGAAGCACACATGTTGGAAACAAAGAACATCATTAAGTATCTGAAGGGAACTGTCAATGTTGGATTGTGGTACCCAACTGATGACAATATCCAGCTGACTGGATACTCAGATGCTGACCTAGCAGGAGATCGGTTGGACATGAAGTCTACTTCTGGACACTGTCAGTTCATGGGAAGCAAGCTGGTTTCATGATTCTCCAAGAAACAAGCGTGTGTTGCTACTTCGACAACCGAGTCAGAGTATATGGCTGCCGGAAGCTGTTGCATGCAAGTATTGTGGCTGAAGCAACAGCTGAGAGATTATGAAGTCACAACTGGACAGGTTCCCATTCATTGTGATAGCTCGAGTGCCATAGCTATCTCTCTAAACCCTGTTCACCACTCTCGGACTAAGCATATCGACGTTCGTCATCATTTCATCCGAGATCATATTGAGAAGAAGGATGTGTCCATGGAGAAGATCCCAACTGAGATTCAGAGAGCTGACATCTTCACCAAACCTCTTCCTGAAGCCCGGTTCAAGATGTTGTGTGATCTTCTAGGACTCCTGGATCCGAGCTAAAGACTCATCCGAGCAGAAGAGTCATCCGAGCTAATGAAGAGTCATCCGAGCAGAAGAGTCATCCGAGCTAATGAAGAGTCATCCGAGCAGATGAGAATCCATCCGAGCTGAAGAGTCAGATATCCATCTGAGGGGGAAGCTCAGATGAAGGGGGAATCTCAAATACGAATTGCCAACTGAAGACATCAAACATCAGCTGAACAGGCGAACTCGAGTCAGCTGATGGTATGCGGCAACTAAAGAACACAACTGAGGGATACAGCTGATATCGACATCAGCTGGCAGGTATCATTTATGACTGAAGGTGTTATGATATTAAATGAGAATGTTTGAAATAAATTCAAACATTCCTGAACATGTCAGCTAGATTAAACAAGCTATCATGTCGCATTTAATGTAAAGTCTGGCTGAACTCCTATAGCCTTACTTTATAGTGCGACTGGGCTGACACCCTAAACTATTCACCTTCTCACTTGCACGCGTGAAGCATCAGTCAAAATTACTCAACAGTCGTGAAATCTCAGCCATTGATAATTACGCGCCATTTAACCCCAGCCGTTGATTTTATCCGAGTCAAAGATTATATAATACGGCAAATCAGGAAGTGATCATTACCTTCTCTTTTCGTGCATATCTTTACTAACTATTCACCATCCCCTCCGATTTTATTTCACCATTTTCAGTAAAGATTTCTCTTCTTCTTTGCATATATATCTCCTCGAGATGGCGCCCAAATCCAAAGCTTTTAAGAAGATGGTTTCCACAGAGCCTGCTACCTTCCAGGAATCTTTCGACATGGTGATGTCGAAGATTCATTTTGAACAGATTCTGTCCAGAGCAGCCTTGACCTCGCCTGAGCTCGCTCCCGTCGCCACCATTCTCTCTGACCACCGTCTGCTCGACTGGGCAACCCTCTCTCCGTCCCAGTTGCTCAGGAAGCAGGTCGTACACTTCTATCGGAATCTGCAGCGAGTTGCAGATGATGGACTTGTCATGATCATTCCGTGCAAGCAACGACATAGAACCTCCTGGACAATTGAAGACACCACCATAGAAATCAAAGTATCCCGGGTGCTGGAGAAGATCATCCCCAGAAATCGCGAAGCCACAGATGTGCTGGGGAACTTCACTGATAAGGAAGCTGATGCCTTCCTTCAAACAATCCTTATTGTTCCCGAACCATTGAAGGGGAGCATGCAGAGGACGAAGCTGAAGACGGCGCACCGACTTCTCTTCGACGTGATTTCCAAATGCGCCTTCGCGTATAGAGGAGCGTTCGGTGACATTAGCCGACCTAAGCTCAAGCAGTAGAAGGCACTGGAAGAGCTGCACCAGGTCGACTGGCTGGGCTATCTCGAGAGCCAGCTGATGATGGAGAAGCAGAAAATCTCCAAGACGACAGCTGAGTCCGGAGAACTGCTGTTGAGTGTCAAGGGGACACTCAACTTTGGGCAAAATATCTGCCCTCATCCTCCAAGCCACACAGGGACTGCCGCTGACATGGGAAGGGAGTGAGGACACTCCATTCAGCAAGCTGACGCTGTTCCCCACAGCCAAGAAGGCCAGGGACGTTGTGGAGGCCATCTACACTCCCAAGAGTGCCCCCAAGCCAGCTGTGGAGTCAGCAGCTCGCCGCCCATCGAGGTCCAAGCCAGCAAAGCGCCAGCTGGAAGAGGTGGCTGAGGAAGAGGAAGACGAAGAAGAAGAAGAGGAGGAACCACTGCAGAAGAGGCCTAGGATCAGGATCATCCAGCCGGTAGCTCAACCTTCAACAACCAGTCCAGTGGTGGACAAGCCAGCTGAGGCGAAGGAGTCAACCGAATCCAGCCAATCAGTTGACCCAGCTGGGTTCATTCTTCAACCTCGCCAGGAGGACGCGGCTGAAGGCGTGGAGATCCCAGTGGAGGATTCCAGCTCCTCCTCAGATGACTCTTCTTCATCTGAAGAATCCCACGACAGTCCAACTGGAGCTGATGCCAGCCAGGTAAACCCACCTGTGACTGAAGAAACCAATGAGCCAGCCGACTCACCACCCAAAGAGGATCCAGTTCTCTCAACTGGTCCTCAGTCAGATATTCCGAGCCTCTCGCTCGATGCCAACATTGTGACCATTCCTTTGGCCAACGTTGATGAAACCATCGAACCCGTAACCTTGGATATCGACCCCCCTCCAATCGACGAAGAAGCCAACCGCCAGGCGATCTTGGCTGAATATGAAGGAAGGCTCAGCTACTCCTTCTTCAAATATTTTTTGGAGAATCACACATTGGCGAGCACCCCATACATGTGAGTTGGATTTGAGAGTTAATAAGCACATGACCATGTGTTCTAGTGTTGTGGGAGCTTTTTTTGCTCCACGTCTAATGGTTCGAGGTGCTATATTGTAATACCCCAGACTTTTTCTACAGTCTTTAAAAATGAAAGTTAATTATAATTATGGCTTTGCACGCCTAAGATCATGAAATTAAATTCTAAGATTTACGGTGAAATCCGTTTCTGAAAATAATTTCCAGAAATCGGACGAACGACTACTATATTAGGGTTTTCGCGTCCGATAAGTGTTTCGCCCGAAAACTCGGAATCAAATTCCGTCAGAATTTACATTCACTTTTTCTTCGAGACGAGTTCATCGGAGAAAGTTAATTTTTATGATTTTTCGGACGAATTTTGGACTGTGACGTCCCGATTTTTTTTTCAGATTTTGAAAAACGAATTAGTTTTCCGAGTGCGTAAATTATTTCCAATCTAACGGACGAGTTAGATTTCGTCGAATCCGTAACTATCTAGGAAAATATTTCTCGACTTTTAAAACGACGTTTAAGAGCCGGAAACGAGATTTTTCGTATTAAATTTCCTCGCCAAACACACCCCTAACGAGTCACACTACTTTTGTGGATATTTTCTCACTTTATGACTCACCAAAAATGAGTCATCCACCTCCTCCCTTATACCCCAATGCCGCCACCTCCAAGCACCATTCTCTCTCTTATTTTTCTTCATCATCTCCTCCATTGAAGCACATTCCAAGCTCTCTTCAAGATCAAAGCTCTTCCATCTACCGATCAAATCCATATCCGAGTTCATAATACGAAAGGTAAGAGCTTCATCTTCCATTTGAACTGAACAAACCTCTCTTCCCCCATCTTTTATTTTTTTCGAAAATTATGAAGGATGAATAGCATGTGATTCCTTGTTCGATACATGTTCTAGGATGTTTAGAATCGAGTTCTACGGATTGAATCATGAAGAAAATCACACCTCCATGTCTTAGGTCATTACCGACTTTTTTCAAAAAATTTGGGCTTTGATCGTGCTCGATTTCTTTGTCGAATTAATGAAAGATTAGTGTTCCTTTTGATGTTAATTGATCGTATGAATTATTTCCAAAACCTAAGAGACGAAGAAGGCTCGATTTAGGATAGTAAATGTGTTGATATGCTCGATTGTTTAATGGAAATGAGATATACGATGCATGAGGATGAATATATATTAAATTGAATTTTTTCTAAAAATAAAACGAGAAATGTAAGAGACGAAGATGTGTCGATAAGTCGAAGCTCGATAATGTTTTGATAATATGATTTGCATGTTAGTAATGCTCGTTAGATGATAATCGTTGTCGTAAAATTTGAATGAAAACGGAGAATGTAAAATTTTACGTAAGAGACGAACGACGGTCGATAAGTTGAGAATAGATAATGATATGAGGTTGTGAATTGCGTATTTATGATTCTTGATAGATGATGAATAAGATTGTAAATTTTGAACAAATCTAAAGATGTTGGATTTCTCTTAAGAGACGAACAAATGATGATAAGTAATGATAGAAAAGACGATTAAGGATTCTAATTAGGTATTGATGATTATTAATGATTAATGAACGAGTTTGTAGTTGACGACATCTTTGTCCAAATTATAAAATGATGAGTTGTAGTTATAAACGAGAAGTAGAGACGAGAAGTGGATCTTGATTTGGTATAGCAATTGCGTAGTTAATGAGACGATGTTTTGATCATCGTGTTTATGAACGAGAAATGAAAAGGGGTCTATGACGTATAATGAGATGAGTACACTATATTGAGTCAGTAAATTCATGAGAATTTAGGTTCGATAACATAGGACAAACCTAGAAAACCGTGCGTCGATTTTATCGAGCATTAGGGTTCACTCGGCAGTTTTGCGACCTTCCACGGAAACTGCAATATCTCCTAGCTCGTTTATCAGAATCGTGATCCGCGAATTGGAGAGTAAACTAGACACCCGTACCTTTCTTTTGGTATAAGATTCGACCCCTGTTTCGAAATTCCATGCGAACTTACTGACCTTGTGCAGTGAACGTTCAAAATGTAGTTTCTTAAGTTGAATTCTTCTCAACTTGAACTCTTTCGATCTTTTTAGTCGTTTCAAGTTATCGACTACCTTCTTTCTACCGACCTAAAGTATCGAGTACAGAACCGAGTGAGCGTCAAACGAGATGCGTTAGTGTCTCGTTTCTTTTTAACTAAAACGTCTAAAGGACAAAACCTTAATCCGATTTTTCGCATTCGTTTATCATTTGCGACCGAGCTTTAAAGTATGATTTTTACGATGAAAGAGGAAGTCGTCACCAAGGTTAGGACGGAAAATCAGAAGACGAAAGCACGTGTCAGTCTGTGGTGTATGTGCTTTCGTCTTCTGATCTTGATTTGTGGTGTATGTGGTATCCTGTTGAGGGGTAGCCAGTCACGGTGAATTATGACTGGTCAAGATTTGAACGTAACATCTATGAAAAATGCTTGTACAAGCTACCTTATGAAAATGAGAAAGAAAATGTTTAGTAGACACGGGCCTTTAATGAAAAACTCCGGTGTGCTACAGAAATGAAATGCCTGATTATCTATACCTATGATTATGTTTTCGGCAACGTATCCACTAAGTACTTTTGTACTTAGCCCTGCATATGTTTTCTAAATGTGCAGGTTGAAGCGACGAAGCGGCGACGGTTGAGTTAGAGTTTGATAAGAGTTAAGGAAGACTTCTGTATATAGTTCACAATTTCGCTGTTAGACTCTAAACTCTTTTTGTTGTTGTGTAATAATCACTGTAGTCTAAGTTCTGTATTATAACTTAGAAGCTTTTGAAGTACTTTCTCGAGTAATCTTCCGAGATTAACTCTTTCCTTTCGTCAATAAAGTTTTGTTCATGGAAGATAAGATGTTATGTATGTATGTCTATTCATTCATCCCCTTTCTTCCCCGCTTCTTTAATCCAATCCTAGTCGTACCCCGACTTCTGCCGTCCCTCGGGATTTAGGGCTGTGACATATATTGCGGCCAAAAGAAATGGTACACTATTTGCAATCATAATTTGATTTCAAGGTACGTTGTTCCTATATTCGAAATTAATATTACCACTTTTGTGACTTTTTATTACATCCATTGTTTGAAGCCCTGTACATGTTATTTTCTTTGCATTCAAATTTAGTGAATCCACAAAAAAAAATAAAAATTGTGCAGTAACGTAATAATGAGAAAATTAATTTGTTCTTCCACAAATTTTGTTGTACCTTTTGTTCTTCCACTTATAATCATTATGACTTACATATTTGTCCATTTATATTCTAGATATCATATTCGGTCGCATGGGCTGCCCACAATCGTGCCATCCAACAGATATACGGTGACAGTGATAACTCTTTTAGACGATTACCCGGCTTCTTACATATGACTGAAACCTGTAATCTTGGTTCTGTGGTTTCGTTGCAGACTGATGAGGATAATGTGTTTAAATTTGCATTCATGGCTTTCAGTGGTTGTATTTCTGGTTTTGCATCATCGTGTCATCCTGTTATCTGTGTTGATGCAACGTACTTGAAAGGTAAGTATAAAGGAGTTATGTTTGTATCTGCGTCAAAGGATGCAAATGAACAATTTTTTCCGCTTGCATTTGGTATTGGCGATGAGGAGAATGATAGATCATGGATATGGTTTTTGTCGGAAGTTAAGAAAGCATTTGTTCAACCTAATGATTTGGTGATTGTTTCTGATCAACATGTTAGCAGTAGCAAAGTTGTTGAGACAGTATACCCTGGACTAATGCATGGCCTTTATTGTTTTCATATTCAGAAAAATCTTAGCAAATACGGCATCAATGTTGTCAAGGCATTCCAAAAAGCAGCCTCATTTTCTAGGAAGGAAGACTTTTACCACCTAATGAATGTTATACAGGATATGTTTTCCAAAGCCTACCGTTGATTGTCAGAGATTGATCCTACCCGTTGGGCAAATAGTTCCTCTCATGTTAGACGTTATGGGGGGGTAATGACGTCTAATGCATGCGAAAATATTTATTCTACACTATGTTGGGCTAGGACCTTACCTGTATGCACTCTAATTGACTGTGTCCGTTCAATGATTTGTGGTTAGTTTGTTGAGAGGCGTCAGTTAGCCTTAAGACGTACACATAAACTTTCTCCTAGGATTGCAGACGAACTAGCTGTTAGAATTGAACAAGGCTTTACAATGATTGTGGACCCATTAACCTTACACGGTTTTGTGTGAAGAATTGTTGGAAAACTTTTATGATTGATCTAGAGTTGCATTCTTTTTCATGCCGAGAGTTTGATCTAAATATGTTCCCTTGTTCTCACGCGGCTGGTGCAATAAGGTTGATACTCAACTGCATTTCCTTCATACTTTACTTTATATCATTATATTACTTATACTGTTCTTTTCCATGGTTTTGTAGCTCAGCAAAGGAGCGACCCATATCGTATGTTTCTCATATTTTCACTACTCGTAACTTGTGTGACATCTATGCTGGTGATGTGAACCCAAATCCAAGCCGAGATGACTGGAATTTGCCTCAACATGTATGACATACGATTGTCCATCCTCCCGGTAATCCCTGTCAAGCTGGAAGGCCCAAGACCAAATGTATTCCGTCTTACACTGAGTCCTCATACACTTCATCTCGTTAATGCTCTAAGTGTAAGCAACATGGTCATTACAATTCCATGTGTACTGCATATGTCAGTATTTCCAAACCGACATCTACTAAAGCACCAACAACTGCGCGGAAACCTAAGGCTTGCGATATTTGTTGTGACACCAATCATACACGTTGAAAATGTCCTCATCTGGTTGATTGAATTTTGTTATGCTGTTGTGTTGTGAATTTTATATTTATTTCAAACTTGTTACTCTATGATGTACTAAAATAGTCTTAAGTTTTTCTACGACTTTTATTATATTACTTGGTTTAGTGACTGCATAAATTTGTTTGAGTGCTCATAATTCATTTTTTTTTATATTTGGTTAATTCTCACAAAATTGTTAATTTTTTTTGTTACTCAACAAAATATTTAGTGACTATTACTGTTTTTACTTACCAACTCTTAATTTCAGAAACATGTCATATGTTTATATGAACAAAAACGTATATATTATTTTTCCCTTGTTACTAAATTTGACTAGTAAAAAAATAATGTTAAATTATTTGAGCATTAACATCAACAAAAAAGTGTATACAAATACTATATTCCAAAAACATTTTGAGTAATAACAAAAAACTACTAACTTTTTGAGTAGTAAAAAAAATTTTATAAATTCCAAATTCCTTGTTATTAAATTTGAGTACTAACAAAATAACTATTAAATTTTTGTCGTAGTATCAAAAAAATTATTCATTATTAGTTCCTTGTCACTAAATACTGATTTCACCCAAAAATTTTGGCAAGTGACAAAAATTTTATCAATATTTCCGTCGTAGCAAAAAAAATTTAAATTCCAAAATTCTTGTTACTAAATTTTATACCCCTACAAAATTAATTACTCACAAAAATATAAGACAATATCATATCGACCTATATCTATAAATTTTGTGCTGTCACGTGCTTGGACATCGTTAGTCATGCACTTGGACATCGTTCGTCACACACATGGACATCATCACACAATTTTATTCTAAGCGTGACGGTGCACTAAAACATGTGTCGTTTGCCATGGTCATTAACCACACTCTAGATCTTTTTATGATCGGCAAAAAAAAAATTATCTAAATCATACATAACTCTTTTTTTTCCCACCACTAACCAAAAATTTAATTTAGCTAACTAATTGTTATTAAATACTCTCTCTATCCATGATATAAATACCCATCTGGGGTTGAACACGAAAATTAAGAAAGCTGGTAAAGTAGTTGTGAGTGAAATTAAGGTCACACTTGTTGAGAGTGGTAAAAGTGGATTGGAAATAAAATGATTGTGAGTGGGATGAGGGTCCCATTTATTGTGAGTGAAAAAGGTGAAATTAAGTTAAAGTTGTTGTGAGTGGAATAATGGGCCCACTTATAGTGAGTGGAAAAAGTAAAAGGAAAGTGGAAGTAGTTGTAAATAGAGTAAGGTCCCACTTAATTTCATTGTATAAAATATTGATTTGATTGTAAGAGGTAAAGTAGGTATTTTCTTTGTGGACAAATATTTTGTAGTAAGTAGGTATTTATATCGTGGACAGAGGGAGTACTAATTGTTACTGAATTTGAGTAGTAACAAAATATGTATACAAATACTGATTTCCACCAAAAATTTGTGCAGTAACAAAAAAATACTAAATTTGTGAGTAGTAACAAAACAATTATAAATTATAAATTCCATGTTACTAAATATGAGTAGTAACAAAATAATAGGAACAATTTTTTTTTTAATTATTTCTTCCTTGTTAGTAAATACTGTTTTACACAAAAGGTTAGGTAACTAACAAAAATTTTATCAATATTTGCGTAGTAACAAAAAGTTTTTAATTTTCAAATTCCTTGTTACTAAATTTGATATGCCTAAAAATTTTAGTACTCACAAAAATATAGTACAATATCGTATTGCCCTACATATATAAATTTTGTGTGGTCACGTGATTGGACATCGTTAGTCACGCACTTGGACATCTTCATGTGAATTTAACAAATTAGTCACACACTTGTACATCATCACACAATTTTTTTCTAAGCGTGACGGTGCACTAAAACTTGAGTCATTTGCCCTGGTCTTTAACCACACTCTACATCTTTTTATGATAGGTTATAAAAAAGTAATTTACCTAAATCTTACATAACTCATCTTTTTTTTTCCACCAGTAACAAAAAAAAAATTAATATAGCTAACTAATTGTTACTACATACTACTCCCTCTGTCCCGTGAAAGATGAGCCACTTTCCTTTTTGGGCTGTCCCACGAGAGATGAGCCCTTTCTGTTTTGGGAAATAATTAATTGCATTCACACTGCTTTTACATTTGCATTCACACTGCTTTTACATTCTTTATTATTTATTCATACTACTTTTACATTCTTTATCAATAAAATACTCCACTAAATACACTCACTACTATTTCTTCTTAGTCTCCATGCCCAAACCAAAGGGCTCATCTTTGGTGGGACTGAGGGAGTAATTGTTACGGAATTTCAATAGTAACAAATTAATTTTTAAGCATTTGAAGATACAAAAACTGTATTCAAATACTGATTTCCACAAAAATTTTGCGCAGTAACAAAAATCTAGTAAATATTTCAGTAATAACAAAAAAATTATAAATTCCAAATTCCTTGTTACTAAATTTGAGTAGTAACAAAATAATTATTAGATATTTGAGTAGTAACAAAAAAATTAAGATGAACACTAAATCTCATACACTCCACAATATACTTAGAAAATTATATGATAAATAACCATATCCATTACAACCAAAAATCCTCCAACACCAGAGTTCGCCAAAACACGCAAATAACCTGCGCTATCACATGAACTTGCCAATCTTAACACGAAATATATAGTTTTAAATCGAAATCCATCAAACCATACTATCATCAGCAACATATGTTCAAACACAAATCAATAAACATTCAAACATCCAAAAATATAAACCCTGCTGCAACTATGTTATCTTTGTAGCTTGCGTAGATCTATCGGTACTGTACTTGAATATCCTCAGTCCAACAGCCTTTCTATGGTCTTGCATGTCTTTTTTAATGAAGCTACTTGAGAACGATCTCTCCATGATTGACTCCACTGTCCTAAGTGGATAGCCTCCTGATTTGAAATTCTTTGTATTTCTAATTGTCATAGTGGCTTTATCAATATGTGTGATGTTCCAAGTCAGCTTACTGCTAAAATCTTCTCGTGCCTCGTAGAATCCACGGTAATATAGGACCTGTGGCAGCCATCGTGAGAGTGGTACTAACATGTTTATTGATTCTTTCATATCTTTAGCATCAAACTTATGCACCTTTAAATCGTAAAGTATCAAGTTATGCGTGGCAAATTCAATCTCCAAAGTCACCCATCCATAAAGCCCATGGTAAACTATTACAAGTTGTATAAACATAGGTGGTTTGAGTACATATTACTTATTTAAAAGAAATACTTTCACAAAAATGTTATAAGAAATATATGATTATAAAAACAACTAGTCTTTACCCGATCATATTGCCATCATTCTTTATGTTTCTTCCATCCAGGAATTTCTCCATGAACATAGTGAGCTAACTTGTACAAATGGGATACTGAAATCCCTTCATCCAAATCTGGGTCAAAGCAGCTCATGTTCTCATGACTATTATAGTTATGCCACATCGCATACAGTTCCATCTGGCCAGAACCAACATAACCACAAATATACCAACATATTAATTATAACGAATAAATGAAACATTGACAGTTTACAAATGTTAAAAACATTATAGTATAGAAGGTACTGACCACAAATTTAGGTGATATGATGCCCATTCGTGGATCAACATACTTAACTTTTGTATATTCTGGAAAGCTATGCAGGCAGGATAAATACGCCTCGATGTGAGCCATCTTCAGTTCTTGTATGTCATCCTCCACAAGCTTGAACCACTTTGGATCAATAGGATTTGGAAGTCCTACATTCCTCATACAAATATAGATATAAAAATTCTTGTTACATTTATGCACAAGAATATCTCAATAATCTGTGACATGAGATACTATTTTTAAGTAACAAGTAATATTATTACGTTCCATTGTTGTTCTTGAACTTTAGATAGTCTCCTCCTTGTCTTTCATTCTTCATGTAAGGACTGCAAAAACAGCTGTTTTTTTCTTCTTGTCCTCACTACTGTCCAATCTAATTTCGAAGGTCTCTGAGTTTCATCATCCAATACCACTGGTGCTGTATTCTGTTTGCTCATTCCAGGTAATTCTAATTCATTCTCACTGCCAGAAATGTCTTTTCCTTTTTTCTTCATCTCTTCTTTCTTCTTCTCAGCTTCAAATTGTGTGATAGCATGAGCACTATTGCAAGCTTCTTCCAGGAATTCTTGTGGCGCATCTCCAAACGCAATATTGCGTACTGGCATTTTGAATGCCGCTTCAGTTGTCTGTTGAAGTGCACATTAAGAAGACAACTTAACCTTTCTGACTAAATAACTAAAAAAAGATATACCTTTTTAGCAGTCACTAAAAAAGATATACCTTTTTGTGAAAATTCACAAAAAATATCGACAAACCCTAAAGTATATTGAGCAGAAAAATACTATCAAATTTTGTAGCACTAACAAAAATAATATCAACTTTTTGGCCAGTCACAAAAAAAGATATGTGTTTTTTTGGGAATTCATAAAATAAAAGGATACACCCTAAAGTATAATGAGCACTAACAAAAATAACTTCCATCTTTTGAGCAGTAATAAAAGAAATACAAAATTTTTGTTAAGTCACTAAAAAAAGATATAGTCACAAAAAATATCGATAAACCATAAATTATATTGAGCAGTAACAAAAATAACTTCAAACTTTATGACCAGACACAAAGAATATATAAAATCTACATTTAACTTACCTCATTGTGTACCACCCCACAATTTGTAACAATGATTTCAACAACTCCTACTAGCTCCATATCATTGTCTTCCCCCCCCCCCCCCCGACCAAATGCTTAGGCGATTCAGTTGTCAACTGTCTTTTTTCCCTAAAAAGTAAATAATATCATTGACATATTCTACATATTCATTGAAGATAACTTTTTCAAACTTAACTCCTAACAAAAATTCTATGGATATACCTGAACACTTTTCACTCCATCAGTTTTACTCAGACCAATTTTTTTACCAACCAGTGTTATAGTTCTTGCAAGAATGACATGCTCCGTATCATTTACAATCTGCCATATACAAAATATATTGGTTATTGCTGTTTACAGAAACTAAACAAAGAACATTAAACTAAAACCTCCTCTATTATTTTGCTAAAAGTGTTCGAAGACGATTCTTCCACCCTATTCTCCTTCGACTTGCTTTTCTATTTTTCCATTGTAAAACAAAATCAATAATAAATGTGGAAAGTACTAATTTAAAAATTCAGTTATTCAATATTGCATATTTACCGTCTCTTTGAGTCTGCCCAGATGTTCTTCTTCATCTTCATCTTCCTCTATCACAAAATCTGGACCATCCTTCATTCGACTTACACCTTCCACAGCTTTCTCAACTATTCCATGTGTTCCTGGCACCACCGTCTCCTACAGAAAACAACACATGAATTTGTAACAACTTATTATTTAAATTTCTTAAATGAACTTGTCACTTTCACCGCTTACCCCTAACTTCTTCAAAACAATGCCCGCAGTTACATCGGCAAACTTATTAACCACATTGTCACTCATCAAGATTGATGTGATTAATTTTGTTGTCTCCTTCACACTGATGAAATCCCCAGAATCCATTGCCACTTCTTTAAGTCGTTTTTTCACCGCCAAAGCTCTATCGTCTATTACACGATCTTGTGTCACAGCCTGACTCCGAGTGTATTAAAACGACTAGAATACAAGGGACGGTAAGGTGGAACAACTGAACTTTTACTCAAGAAACATTCTCGATAATTAAGGAATGACATCAACAATGAAATAATGCTTACACAAAGAATGTTATTAATTGATTATCTCCTAATGAACAAGCACTTCAACAAATAGAACAAAGAAATTAGGTTTGGTTATTATCAAATTTTGCATTCAGAAGTGGGCCAATCATTTAATTACGATTACCAAATGGTGGTTAAAGAAGTAAGAGGATTCATTTAGAAAATTTATCGACGTTTTAAACGGAATTCAAAAAGGATTTAAGGTTTGTTGAGCACACGGGCTCATTGTAACAAAATCTGAGCATGCAATCAAACATATCAAAATAACGGTGTTGCAGCGGAATATGAACAACGACATCAAATCCCAAAGCTATATGTATGAAGACACATAACCTCAAGCTTAAACTTCAAAATAGGGTTATATTAAACTAACGAGCTGCCCAAGCACACTGCATCCTCCTCATCCAAGCTAACCTGCACATTTTAGAAATAACAGGGTTGAGTACAGCGTACTCAGTGGACACGTGCCAAAACAAGAGCTATATAATTGAACTTGCCTCTTTTACTGCATCACAAGGGTTAGATATATAATCGTTTTAAAAGAGTTTACCACTTTTCACAGCCCCAAATCCCGAGGGACGGCAGAAGCCAGGGTGCGACTGGGATTGAATTAAAGAAGCGAGGAAGAAGGGGGCTGACTAATTAAACATACATAAAAGACATCATACATTCAATGAACAAGACGTTACTATTAAAAAGGAAGAGTTAATCCCGAAGGATTACTCGACAGCAAGTACTCGAAAGCATCTTAGTTAAAGATTACAAACTTAAACTACAGTGATTAACCAAATGTACATAACACCAAAAAGGTCTAGAGTTTTGCAGCGGAAAGTAGGTCATAAGCTAAAGCATTCCTAACTTCTTAACTCAACTCAACTTCAACCACTGCCACTCTCGTTGCTTCAACCTGCACATTTAGAAAACATATGCAGGGCTAAGTACAAAAGTACTTAGTGGGCACGTTGTCGAAAACATAATCATAAGTAGAGATAATCTGGCATTTCATAATTTGTAGCACATTGGGGTTTTATTAAAATTAGCCCGTGTCTACTAAAACATTTTCTGACTCATTTTCACAATTTACTCGGCCGAGCATTTTCTTGTATGTTACGTTCAAATCTTGACCAATTCTCATTCACCGTGGCTGGTTATCCCTCAACAGGATACCACATACACCACAGGCTACAAAGTGCACTAACTCTGGAAAGCGCTTAATAGCTAACTCAGAGCTGATCGATAGTTAACAATCCTAGCGGTTAACTAATAAATCTGGAAAACACAAATGTTAACTCAGATAGGTACAAGAGAACTCACATAAAACATAAAACAGTTCATGCCATAATTATCACTTTGAAAACACGATTATCAAAGCGATAAAGAAAGGTTTTCGAGCATTGCTCGTTTTGTTTTATATATAAAAACCCACCTCGATGATACAGAACTACTAAACAAGTTCCCGTTCTTCTATTCTTCCGTCCTTTCCTTAGTGCTGGCTTCCTCCTTCATCGTAAAATAATCACACTTTAAATTCGATCGTAAGAGATAATCGAACATGGAAATTCGAATTAGGTTTTAGTCGTTTCGTTTCTTTAGGCATTTGCACGCTACTAGTTTCATTTTAATTAAACGGGAATGAAACTTGAACAAATCTCGTTTAGAACTTGAAAGGTTTCATACTCGATTCTTAGGTCAGTAGAAAAGATAGTCGTTAACTTATTACGACTTAAACGATCGAAAGAAACTAAGTTGCGAAGAAAACAACTTAGGAATTCAAGTTCTGAAAATTTCACTGCGCAATGCAGTAGTTCTGGGGACTGCCCAGAACAGAGAAATTGGAAACAAGGGATATGCCTTGTACCCTTAGAAAGCTTGGGAAGTCTAGATTACTCTCCAATTTACGGATCTCAAATCTGATAAACGAGCTAAGAGATATTATAGTTTCCGGGAAGGGTCGCAAAACTGCCGCGGCTAACCCTAGTTGCTCGATAGAATCGACGTATAACTTCCTAAGCTCGTTCTAAGTTCTCGTACTCGATTTCTCATGAAACTTCACTCTCAAGGCAGTCAACATGTACTCCCGTATGTGAAGGACTCCTTTTCAAAACTCGTCTATTAGCACGACGTTCTAAACATCGGCTTTCAAACTAACAAGTACTATACCAAAATCAAGTTAACATTTCTCGTTTCTAGTTCTCGATTATAACTACAACTCATTATATAATAATCCAGATGCTCATGTCGTCAACTACAAAGTTGTTCCTTAGTTCATAGTAAGCATTATTATCTAGTTAGAATCCTTACTCGACTTCTTGATTATTATTTACGTCCACTTGTTCGTCTCTTACAAGATTTCAAAAGTTATCGGAATTCGTTCATTTTCTACGTCATCAATCATCATCTAACGAGATTCATTATTATATACATCATCACCTCAAATCATTAACCAATTTCTACTTAATTGGGATTCTTTGTCTCTTATATTAACACAAAAATTTTAGAATAATTCCAATTAATGCCTAATATCAACTAATACCATTAGAAACTATAATCCATCATCAAAACCTTACTAGAATTAAACCACACAAAACCCCCAATTTCCTACAAATTTTCGGTAACAATAATAATTTAAAGGGGGTGATTTTCTTCATCAAATAACTCCATTAATCCAATTCCCATACTGCTACAACTTCAATTATTCGATTCAAGTCTTATTACATCACTAATTTGAAAACCCCCAACTCAAACCCTCACTAAAATTCAGTCCTCTTCTAGTTCATAGGGGTTTTGATTTCTCTTTATTTTAATCATTAATTGAACATCTCCTAAGCATAATTATCCAATTAATTGAAGAATTATAACATCCTTACTATATACCCTAATTTTCGGTCTTACCTAGTATTTTAGGGCTTTTGTTTTCTCATCAATTAAACCCTAGATAACAACTTCTATCCTTCTAACTATGAGAAATTAAACCCAAATCAATTTCTATACCAAAACCAAAAAAATCGGTCATGAAGAAAAATTTGGAGAAGAAGAATTCTAGTTGGATAGATAAGGGACTATGGTGAATACCTTGATTTTCAATGAAAGGTGAAGTGAATTTGATGGATGGATGTTGATCTTGTGAAGGAATCCTTGCTAGAACCTCAAGCTTCTTCAATGGAGTTTTGGGAGAACAAAAGAGAGAGAGATATTGTATGTGTGTGTTTCGAAAATGAGGGAGAGAGAAGTGAGGGAGATGATGGTGATAACTAAGTTAATTAGAATAGTAACAACATAGGTGTAAAGTTCAATTAAAAATATCTAAGTGGTGAGTCATTTGATTAATACTATAAAGTAATGAAATATCAAGCTTACAGAGAGGGTGATGTCGGCTAAGAGGGAAAGAAAAAGGAAAAATACACATTTTTCCGGCGCGATACGACGTTACGGAAATTGAAAGACGAAAAACGTGTCACAGCCCCAAATCCCGAGGGACGGCAGAAGCCGGGGTGCGACTGAGGTTGGATTAAAGAAGCGGGGAAGAAGGGGGCTAAATGACTAAACATACATGAAAGGCATCAATAAACCATGAACAAGACTTGAATATAAATGAGAAAGAGTTAACCACGATTGATTACTCGACAAAAGTACACAGTAGAAACTAAGTTCATATTTACAGACTTAAACTACAGTGTATTGTTCAAAAGGTACATATTCAAAAAGACTTAGAGTTCTGCAGCGGAAGAGTTCTAACTAAAGCATCCTATCTTTCAACTCAACATCAACCGTCGCCGCTCACCGTCGCTTTAACCTGCACATTTAGAAAACAATGTAGGGCTAAGTACCAAAAGTACTTAGTGGGCACGATGTCGAAATCATAATCATAAGTATAGATAATTATGGCATTTCATAATTGTAGCACATCGAGGTTTTATTAAAAAGGGGCCCGTGTCTACTAAACATTTTCTGACTGATTTTCACAATTTACTCGGCCGAGTATTTTCTGGTATGCTATGTTCAATCTTGACCAGTTCTCATTCACCGTGGCTGGTATCCCTCAACAGGATATCACATACACCACAGGTTACAAAGTGCACTAACTCTGGAAAGCACTTAGCAGCTAACTCAGAGCCGATCGTTAGTTAACCTAGTTAGATTAACTCTAAATCTGGAAAACACGAATGTTGACTCAAATAGGTACAAGAGAACTCACATAAAACATAAAACAGTTCATGCCATAATATCACTTTGAAAACACAGATATCAAAGCGATAAAGAAAGATTTTCCGAGCATTGCTCGTTTTATTTTGTATATAAAAGCCCACCTCGCAATACAGAACTAAAAGCACTAGTTCCAATCTTCGGATCTTCCGTCCTTTCTTTACAGCTGGCTTCCTCCTTCATTGTAAAATAATAATACTTAAAAATGGGTCATAAAAGATAATCGATCAAAGAGAATCGAAATAAGCTTTAGTTGTTTCATTCTTTAGGCAATTGCACGCTTACTAGATTCATTTTACTTAAACGGGAACGAGACTCGTTCAAATCCCGTTTAGAACTCGGAAGGTCTCATACTCGACTCTTAGGACAGTAGAGAAGGTAGTCGGTATCTTAATACGACTTAAAAGATCATAAGGAACTAAGTTGGAAAGAATCAACTTAGGAGAATTACGTTTTAGTTCATTAAAAGACTTATGAAATTTCTCGCTTACTACTTCTTTATTTGAACGGATAAGAGATAAGATCTCGACTGGTTTTATCACTCAAGGCTCCATACTTGACTCTAGGGTCAGTAGGAAAATATTCGTTAGCTACTACGGCTTAAACGATCGAAAGAAACTAAGTTGTGAACGAAACAACTTAGGAGAATTGAAACTGGAATTTTACTGCGCAATACAGTGACTCTGGGGTCTGCCCAGAACATAGGATTTGGAAACAGGGGATGAGTCCTGTACCTTTGGAAAGTTTGGGATGTCTAGTTTGCGCTCCAATTTACGGATCGCAAATCTGATAAACGAGCTAAAAGTTATTACAGTTTCCGGCGAGGGTCGCAAAACTGCCGCGAAAACCCTAATTGCTCGATAGATTCGACGTATAACGTCTTAGGTTCGTTCTAAGCTCTCGTATTCGATTTCTTTAGAAACTGGACCCTCAAGGCAGTCATCACGTACTTCCGTACGTGACGAACTCCTTCTCAAAAATCATTCAATAGCACGACGTTCTAAACGTCGGCTTTCAACTAACAATTACTAAACCAACAATTTATGAAATTCGCATTCTAGTTCTCGACTATAACTATAGCTCATATTATATTAGCTCAAAAGCACATGACATCAACTACAAAATTGTTCTCAAGTTCATCATAGACAATAATATCAAATTAGAATTCTCATTCGACTTCTCGGTTATTATTTACGTCTAGTTGTTCGTCTCTTATGAAATTTTCAAAGTTGTCGGATTACGTTCAAAAATTACGACATTAAACTACATCTAACGAGAATCATTTTCATGCATACAATCATTTCATATCAACACTATATTTAAATTTATGACGTGTTCTTCGTCTCTTACATTCCGATAAATATTTTTAGAAAAATCTAATTAAATTCCTATTAACAACTAACATCAACTACAACATAATTTCATCATCAATTCATCAATTAAATTCAACACATGAAAACCCCTAATTGTCTAGTAATTTTCGGTATTAACACAAGGGATAAGAGGGTCATTTTCTTCTCCAATTAACACCATTTATTCATTAATCATTCTATTATAACAACAATTAATCAATTGCAATCCAATTTCAAACTAACATGCATAAATCCCCAAATTCAAACTCAAACCCTAAATCGGTTTTCACAAAACATGGGGCTTTCGATTCCTCTTTGTTCTAATCACCAATTAAACACCTCTTAGGCATGAATCTATCATCAATTGAACAAATCCAAAAATCCTACAATTTCCCTAAAATTTCGGTACTTACATAGAGATTAGGGTTCTTGGTTTTGTTCAATTCTAAACCCTAATTAACCTATCTAACACATCCAATTTCATTAATTCAAGATCAAATCATCTAATCCATCACCCTAATTTTCGATCCAAAAAGAAAAATAAAAGATGGGAAATCCAATTGGATAGAAGTATGGAGGAGATGATTACCTTGCTAATTAATGAAAGAAGTGAGAGGTTTTGTTGGATGAATGAGGACTTGTGTGTTTCTCCTTCAAGTTCTTGAAGCTTTCATTAATGGAGATGAAGAAAAGAAGATGGGAGTGTTGAGGAGGGAGGCTGCCGATATGTGTGTTGGGAGGGAGAGATATGGTGTTTTAAATTGTTAACTTATGTTATAAGATACAAGAGGTGTAAAGTGCAATAGTAATACCATTAGGTGTCACCTTTAAAACTATATAAAACATAAATATCCTCTAATGTGAGAAGGGTGATGTCGGTCAAGGAGAGAGAGGGAGAAGAAAATACGCACTTTTCCAGCGCGATCCGACGTTACGGAAAACGTTCGACGAAAAACGTAGCTCGGCACAAAATCGTCGCGATCCGATTCGACCGAAAATTCTAACGTACGAAACTTAATCGGAAAATAAATTTATAAAATTTATTTTGACAAAATCTCGGGACGACACAGTCCGAGTTTCGTCCGGAAAATCATAAAAACGAACTTTCTCGGGCGAGTTCGTATCGCGATTTCGTGAATGTAAAAATCAGACGGTTTTCCATTCTGAGTTCACGAATTAAAAACTTTTCGTACGCGCTAACCCTAAATACAGTAGTCATCTAGCTGACTTCCGTAATTTATTTTCGGAAACGGATTCGACCGTTAGTCTTAGGATTCAAAATCGTAAACTTAGGCGTGCAAAGCCATTTATTTAATTAACTTTAAAATTTTAAGATCGTAAGGAATTTACGGGGCATTACATCCTACCCCCTTTACGAAAAATTTCGTCCCGAAATTTGCATACCTTCTGCAAAAAGATGAGGATATCGCTCCTTCATCTCCTCCTCGAGTTCCCACGTGGCTTCTTCTTGCCCGTGGTGGTTCCAAAGTACTTTAACTATTGGTATCGATTTGGTTCTTAATTCTTGAACTTTTCTATCCAAAATTGATATCGGCTTCTCTTCATATCTTAGGTCGGATTCAAGAACTACGTCTTGCTGACTAATGATGTGCTTAGGATCATAAACATATTTTCTCAACTGAGAAATGTGAAAGACGTTATGAACGCTTCCTAGACTTGGCGGCAAGGCCAATCTATAAGCGACGGGTCCTATTCTCTCGAGGATTTCATAAGGTCCTATAAAACCTGGGTCTTAGCTTACCCTTAACTCCTAACCTAAGGATTTCTTTGGTCGGGGATATCTTAAGAAAAACTTTATCTCCTATTTCAAACTCAAGATTGGTTCGACGATCGTCGGCATAAGACTTCTGTCAGCTCTGGGCTTCTTTCATTCTATCTCGAATCTGCCGAACTATCTCAATCATTTCGTTTATCGCATCTGGGCCTAGGTTCTTTCTCCCACCTACTTCGTCCCAATAAAGTGGCGATCTACATTTCCTTCCATACAAAGCCTCAAACGGCGCCATTCCTATCGTGGCCTGATAGCTGTTGTTGTAGGCGAATTCAACTAAGTGTAGAATTTCTTCCCAATTCGCTCCTCGGTCCAAAACCACTGTTCTTAACATGTCGACTAAAATCTGAATCGTTCTCTCTGACTGCCCGTCTGTCTGTGGGTGAAATGCTGTATTGAAATTAAGCTCTGTTCCCAACTCTTTCTGCATTGTAATCCAAAATCTCGAGGTGAATTTGGCATCTCTATCTGATATTATGACCTTCGGTACTCCATACAGACGTACAATCTCTCTGACATATAACTGAGCTAGTTTCTCTGATCCGTATGTAATCTTAATCGGTAAGAAGTGTGCTGACTTCGTAAGCCTATCTATTATCACCCAAATTGCTGTGTTCCCTTTTCTCGACTTAGGCAAGCCTGTGACAAAGTCCATAGCTATGCCTTCCCATTTCCAATCTGGGATATCCAACGGTTGTAGCAATCCATATGGTCATTGGTGTAAAGCCTTGACCTGCTGACATGCTAGGCATCTTTCTACAAACGAGGTGACTTCTCGTTTCATTCCATTCCACCAAAAATTTCTTCTCAAATCTTGGTACATCTTCATACTTCCTGGATGTGCTGTGTAAGGCGTATCGTGAGCCTCACTCAAGATCTCGTTCTTCAATTCGCTGTCGTCATCAGGAATACAAATCCTACCTTCATAAAGTATCGCATTGTCTGGAGCTTCAAAATATCTTTCTGGTTTATCTTTTCTTATCCTCACTCGCAACTTTTCCATTGACTCGTCTTTTCTCTGAGCATTGATGATTCTTCCTCTCAAATCTGGTGTAGCTTCTAATGATGCTATCTGACTTGTTATCGTAGTTGGTGTGTCAAGTACTCTGATATCCATCTTCTCGAATTCTCGTACTAAAGTTCCTTCTTCTACGAAAAGACATCCTAACAGTCATGCGACTCTATGCGTCTGCTACCACATTAGCCTTTCCTGGATGATAGTTAATCCCATAGTCATAATCTTTGACTAATTCGAGCCATCTCTTTTGTCTCATGTTCAGTTCTTTTTGCTCGAAAAAGTACTTCAGGCTTTTGTGATCGGTGAATATTTCAACTCTTACACCATAGAGATGGTGTCTCCAAATCTTTAACGCATGCACTACGGCTGCGAGTTCTAAATCGTGGGTTGGGTACTCAACTTCGTGAGGTTGAAGTTGTCGTGAAGCATAAGCTATCACTCGTCCGTCTTGCATCAAGACACAACCTAATCCATTTTTCGATGCATCTGTGTAAACCACATACTCTTGTTTGTATCTGGAAGTGCTAGTACTGGCGCTGTGGTTAACTTCTCCTTAGAGTTTGGAAACTCTTCTCACACTCATCAGTCCATTTAAACTTGGTATCCTTCCTGAGTAGCTGCGTCATCGGGCGAGCGATTGTAGAGAATCCCTCGATAAACCTTCTGTAATAACCGGCTAAACCCAAGAAACTCCTGATCTCATTCTGACTTGTTGGCGACTTCCAGTTGTGCACCGCTTCTACCTTGGCTGGATCCACCTTGATTCCTTCTGCCGATACTATGTGCCCAAGGAACATTACTTCCTTCAGCCAAAATTCACATTTACTGAATTTGGCGTAGAGTTTCTCGGCTCTTAGTGTTTCCAACACTATCTGTAGATGTTCCTCGTGCTCCTTTTCATTCTTAGAGTAAACGAGGATGTCGTCGATGAATACTAAAACAAATTTGTCCAAGTAGGGGTGGAAGACTCTATTCATAAGGTCCATGAATACGGCTAGAGCGTTGGTCAAACCAAATGGCATCACTAAAAATTCGTAATGGCCATATCGGGTTCTAAAAGCGGTCTTCGGTACATCTTCAGGTTTGATCTTGAGTTGATGATACACTGACCTCAAATCTATCTTGGAGAAGACTCCTGCACCCTTGAGCTGATCGAACAGATCCTCGATCCTTGGCAAAGGATATTTGTTCTTGAGCGTGATCTTGTTCAATTCTCGGTAATCTATGCACATTCTCATCGATCCGTCCTTTTTCCTAACAAAAAGCACGGGTGCTCCCCAAGGTGAGACGCTTGGCCTGATAAAACCAAGGTCTAGTAATTCTTGTAACTGGATTTTGAGCTCTTCCAGTTCCTTCGGTGCCATCCTGTATGGGGCTTTAGACTTAGGAGCTGCTCCTGGTTCTAAATCGATCGTGAAGTCCACATGACGATCTGGTGGCAATCCTGGTAGCACTTCTGGAAAAGCATCTTCATATTCATTCACGACTTTTACGTCTTGAATGGTCTTCTCGGCTCCTGGCTCTCCGACTAGGTACACAAGATAGGCTGTGGTACCTTTCTTCTTCATGAGTTTGGTGGCTTGAAGGGCTGATATAATTGGTACGCCTCTACCCATGGAAATTCCGTGGAATTCAGTCGGTTCCTTACCCGGCGGTTGAAAAGATATTTTTCTCTCGTTGCAGAGAATTGTGGTGTAATTCTCTGACAACCAATCCATTCCTAGGATTATATCTATGTCCCACATTATCATAACATTTAAGTTGTTTGCTATAACCTTATGAGTTCCGATTTCTAGTTCTAGGTTAGAGCAAACATGCGTAGAAGTAGTGATCTCTCCTGAAGGTGTGGCTACTCTCATAGATTGTGCAGCTCTTACAGGTCTGATGTCTAAGTTATCGGCACACGAGCCAGCAATGAAAGAATGCGATGCGCCAGTATCAAACAGTATCTTAATGGGGATGTTGTGGAGTTTTCCCATACCTGCTAGATTGCCTTTTCCTTTGCGCTGACCACCCTGTTTGATAGCGCATGCCCTCGCATTCTGTTGCTGCTGTGCATGCTGCTGAAACTGTTGTTGGTTCATGGGCGGCTGCTACGGTTGTGCTTGGATGGCTCGGAGAGGTACGGCTTGAAGCAGCTTCGGGCAATCCTTTTTCATGTGCCCCTTCTGTCCACAGTTGAAACAGTTGGGGGTGCCTATCTGGCAGACTCCGGGATGGGCTCGGTTGCACTTCGAGCAGACAGGGATGGTAACCCTCCCTGGGTTATTCTCTCCCTGGTTGAAGTTTCTTTGTTGCCCCTGCGGCTGGTTCTGCTGATTGTTGCCTTTCCACGGGGAGTTCTGCTTATTCCCCTGAATAAACAATCCTGATTCGTTGTTTCCCTGCCATGGCCTCTTGTTGCTGTTGTGTTGTTGTTGTTGTTCTGGCTAGGCTATTGATAACCCTGCTGGTTACCCCTCTTCTGATTTCCCTGGTTGTTATAACCCTGACTGTAGCCTCCGCTACCTTCTCCGTTCCATTTCTTCTTGCCCTGGTAGTTGCTACTATTGTTGTTGTAGTAGCCTCGGTTCTGACTTTGCGCTGGTGCTGACGCAGTTGGTACAATCTTTTTCTCATCAGACACGATGGCCTCTATTTCCAATACTCTTCCCAGTATATCCGTATAGCCTAGTCCTCCATGACTAGCCAAAGCAATTCCTAACTCATGTCGTAAACCCCCTTGAAATTTCTTTGATAACTTTTCTTCAGTATCCACCAAAGTCGGCGCATACCTTGACAACTCGCAAAACTTGGCATCATATTCCGTCACGGTCAGTTTCCCTTGCTTCAGATTATAAAACTCGGCTTCCTTCTGCGCCCTATATTTCTTGGGGACGTACTTATCAAAGAAGATCTCCTTAAACTCTTCCCATGAAAAACGAGCCAGATGCTCTGCGGGTATCACCTTCTGTCTTGCTTCCCACCAGTAATCTGCCGATCCCGTTAGTTGGAATGCGACACAAAGCATTCTCTCCTCATCAGTACATCTGAGGAGCTTGAAAATTTTCTCAGTGGATCTCACCCATAGCTCAGCATCGCTAGGGCTACCAGTTCCATTGAACATCGGAGGGTTCCTCTTGAGGAAGAGATCCTCAATATCTCTACGGGGCAGTGGTGGAGGTGGTGGTGATGGGGGTGGTGATGGGGATGGAGATGGGGATGGGGTGGCATTCCGCTCATATTCTTGTTTTTGGTTATTTTTCGGCTGACGTCTACCACGTCCTCTAGGCCTCCCAGGTCCTCGACCTCTCCTGTTGTTAACATTTCTCGGCGGCATTTTCTTTAGTCTAAGGAAAAATTAAAATTCTCATTAGTTCTCTTCTGTTAATTACTCTTATCACTTACTAGTTCGTTCTCGACTTAATCAAGTCCACAGAACAACACATCGAACATAGCTTCGATATTATTTCATAATCTTTTAACTTCAAATTAAACTCATTTCCTCGTTACACGAGTTCATTTGATATTCTGATTTTAATCACTCAATTCATAAGAAATTTTGCTTGCGATTAAAAACCCTCTTCACAGGTCATGTATATATATATACATCAAAAAGAATATTAATTTTGCCTCCAACGAGGACTTATACAAAAAGGGTTAGACTACTATTAGTCTAAACTAGGCTGACTGCTTACTATTTACCGGGTGCACTAACAAGCTGCACTCCGTACCTACTAGAAGTACTAGAACGGAAATGATTCATAAAATTTCGTATCCGCTAGAGTACTACAAAATCTAACTAGTTACTAATCCGACTCTATACAGGACAAAGAGCTACTACTACTACTGATATTTACCCGCGTCTACAATTCTGCTCAACTAAACTGCAGTCGAGTCCAAAACTACCCCCTATGATCTGCAAAAATCCTAACAACCCTCCTCTGGGTCCTCCTCCGGATCCTCGTCCGGGTCCTCCTCAGGGTCCTCCTCCGGATCCTCCTCCGGGTCCTCCTCCTCGGACTCCGAACCAAAAACCAGCTGAAGTGCCTCGTCCACCCTCAGAGTAGAACCGTCGTCCAGTGTAAGCAGGGTGGGCGAGGGTGCCTCTGAAACGGTCTCCTCCAAGTCGGAAACCAAGTAGTCCTCGCTGGCCTCTATCGCACGCTTCTTTAGGGGAAGAAGGTGCTCAGGAACTGAACCTGAACCCGAACCTGACTTGAAGTCCTTCCTAGAACGGACCCTGGATGGTCCTGCCTCCATCTGCTCTCGGACTACTCCCCACTTCGCGTAGATTTTCTCGAGTGGCGTAAGTGAAGAAGGCAGCTCTAACATGGCGGCGAGCTCCGCGTCGATCTCTCGGTGGTCTGGCCCCTTCCTATATAGTCTCGTCTCTAACGGTCCCCTGACCCTAACACAAACGTCTGGCACAAAAGGTGAAGACAACCCCAATAGCGCGGCTGTCTCAACATCAACCTCCACGAATCCCGGCCCTGGGATCAACTCCTCGATCTGCTGTCCAACCGGTGGCGACTCTGGCGTAACTACTGTCTCCTCGTCCTCCTCTGGCTGCTCTAACTCAGTGTCAGACTCCTCAACCAGTACATCGTCTGGTGGTAACTCCAACAGGGCGGAGTACTCAGGGTCTAAGTCAAGCTGCTCAAGCTCCGTCTCAGCGGGAACGTGGCTGTAAGGAAGGTGCGGCTCAAAGGGGACTGGGAACATAAACCTGCTCTCAAAGAACCTCCTGTGTACGAACAGGGCAAATCCGGCGTAGTTGCCGGTCGGCTCTGTGTCGTTGCCTAGGATCCCTAAAAAGTACCACGCTACCCGGTGCGCCCATCTGTGCCACTCCTCTGGTAAGTGTACGATTAGGTCTGTGATTGCCTGACTCTCCCGGATCAAGTGTCGTACTGGGTAGTAGGCTGAAGAAAAGTTGCTGACAATCTGTCCTACGTCTTCCTCTCCATAGTCTACCTCAAACTCATAGTACTCGTCCTGCAACATGTCAACTGTGGTGCGCTCGTACTCTACCAACGGCCGACTCTTCCGAGCCGTAACCCGAATCCTAGCCATCCTACAAAAGTTTTAAGGAAACACGGATCAGTAACAGGTAGGAAAAAATAACTTATCTCAAACAAAGTTAAATATCGAATCCAACAAAGGAAATTAGGTTTGGTGATTAACAAGTACTGCATTCAATGGTGGGCCATCTTTTAGTTTCAATAATCAAATGGTGGTTAAAGAAATATGAGGAATTGTTAGAAGATTTTATGAACAGTTGAAAACGGAATTCAGAAAGGATTTAAGGTTTGTTTCAACACACGGGCTTGTTGTGTCAAGGATTAGAGCATGCAACCAAACATATCAAAATAACGGTGTTGCAGCGGAATTTAAATAAACAACATCACATCCCAAGGTTATATGTATGAAGACACATAACCTCAAGTTAAAATTCTAAAAAGGATTTATCTTGACAAACGAGCCGCCCAAGCACACCGCAACCTCCTCATCCAAACTAACCTGCACGTTTTAGAAATAACATGCAGGGCATGAGTACAACGTACTCAGTAGACACATGCCAAAATAATTTGAAAACTTGCTCGATAAAGCTATATAATTGAATCTTGCTTTTTTTGCTGCATCACAAGGGTTATATATATTATCATTTTAAAAGATTTTACCACTTGTGACAGCCATAAAAATATTTTCTTTTCTGAAACGACTGAGCAGTCAATATATTTAGGTATGAATCCTCCTACACGTTTTGTCACAGCCCCAAATCCCGAGGGACGGCCAAGCCGGGGTGCGAGTAGGGGTTGTACTAAAGAGGTGGGGAAGAAGGGGGATGAATAAGAATGAACGAATAAACAGACGTTAATAACAGAATAACTTCTATGAACAAGACTTCATTTAAAAGAAAGAGTTGATCTCGGAGGATCACTCGACAAGTTGTTCAAAAAGGAACTGAGTTCATTGTACGGGCTTAGACCCAACAGATAGATATATATTAACTTCAAAAAGATTGGCAGCGGAAAACGTAAAACATTGATACAAGTTCTTTATTCTAATACGACTTCTTAACTCAATATCAACCACCGCCGCTCCCGTCACTCAACCTGCACATTTAAAAACAAACATGCAGGGCTAAGCACATAAAGCACTTAGTGGGCACATTGTCGAAAACAACTCACAAGAGTATAGATTAATCATGCATCTTTTCATAACACTCGTAAGACTTAAATTGCTATACACTTAATTCTGGATAACACCCTGAAGGTTAACTCAGAATCCGATCGTCTGGTTAGCACTCTGTGGGCTAACTCAGAATCTGTCCCTCTGGATAGCACTCTGTGGCCTATCTCAGAATCTGATCGTTTAGTTGGAATCTCTGGATAGCACTCTGTGGGCTAACTCAGAATCCAATACTCTGGATAGCACTTTGTGGGCTAACTCAGAGAAGCATAAGAGAATTCACATAAAACAATTCATTATGCACTGATAATTACTTTAATACACACTTATTAAAGCAACAAGTAAACACTTTCGAGCAACGCTCATTTTATTTTGATAGAAAAGCCCACCTCAATCGTTTACAGAACAAACTTTAACCTTCTGTCTTCCGTCCTGTCTTCTAATCTCGACGTCCTCCTTCTTTGAACGCAAATAATTACACTTTAGTATTTGGTCGAGATGTTAAAAAGAAAATAGAAATTCGGAATCGGTTTTAGTCTTTTAGACCTTTGCACTTTACTACTTTCTTTTGATTAACTAATAAACGAGACTCGATCAATTCTCGTTTATAAACTGAGTTGGCTCATTACTCGACACTTAGGTCAGTAGATAATTGGATGTCGATAACTTATAACGACTTAGAAGTTCACAAGGAACGAAGTTAAAGAGGATTCAACTTAAGAAAATGAGTTTTGGAAATTTCTGCACAGGTCAGTAAGTTCATACAGAACAGGATACTTCGAAATAGGGGATTTGTCCTATACCAAAAGAAATCCACGGATGTCTAGTTTACTCTCCAATTTACGGATCTCGATTTCGTTAAGCGAGCTAGAAGTTATGACAGTTTCCGTGAAACGTCGCAAAACAGTCGCGCGAAACCCTAATGCTCGACAAAATTCGACGCACGATTCCCTAGGTTCGATTAATGCTATACCACTTTTATTTTTGCGAAATTTCCATCTTAAGACAGTCTATATGCAGAATCCCTTAATCGGGTTCGCATTCACACCTTTTGATTAAACAAACGACGAGCATTTCCTCGTCATTTCCAACTAACCATTTACTATACCAAAACAATTTCAAATTCAATTCTTATTTCATTTTCGTTCATCCACTTCTCGTTTCTTAACTATATCTCATAACATCTCGTATCTCGAATGGAAATATCGTCAACTACAATATCGTTCTTTTATCAATAACAATCATTAATATCAAATTGGTTTTCCTTATTCGACTTTTCTATCGGCTTTTAAACTCGATTCTCCGTCTCTTATCAAAACTCGAACCTTCTTAGAATTCGATCAAATTTTCCTGTTACGATCATTAACTATCAAGATTATCATAGGTTTGAATCGCAAACCTAAATCATTATTCATTCTCGACATATCGACGATTCTTCGTCTCTTAACAAAATTCCGACGTTCTCCGTTTTCGTTCAAATTTTACAACAACGATCATTATCTATCTAGCATCACTAATATGTAAACCATATTCTAAAAACATTATCGAGCTTCAACTTATCGACGGATTCCCGTCTCTTACGTTTTTCAATTTATTTTTAGAAAAATTCCAATTAATTATACATTCATCCACATACATACTACATCTCATTTCCATTAACAAATCATGCATATCATATCATCTTCTTCATCAAATCCTCACTTGTTCTTCTCTTATATCTGTACTTTTATTTTTAGAAAATTCTAATTTAATTCATGCATTCATCTATCATCATGTAGAGCACTAATCCATCAATTAAACATCAAGAAAATCGAGCTACGAAAAACCCCTAAAACTACTAAAAATTTCGGTAATTACATAGGTTCAAGGGGGAACGATTTTCTTCATGATTCGATCCATAAAATCTATTCCTAAGCATACTAGAACATGAATCGAACAAGAATCAACATGCTTCTTCTCCTCCTATATTTCGAAAAAAATGAAAATGAAAAAATAGAGTTTTTGTTCGGTTCATATCGTAGAAGATGTTCTTACCTTGCGGATTATGAACTCGGAAATGGATTTAATCGGTAGACGGGAGACTTGATGCTCTTGAGAAAGCTTGGATGAACTCTTCAATGGAGGAAATTTGAGAGAGAAATGAGAGAGAATGATGGTTGGGGGGGGGGGGGGCGGTAATGTGTGTTGAGGGAGGGAGGTGATGACAAGGTTAATACTATAGTATAAAGTAAGAAAATATCCTACAAAGGATGATGACTCGTTAAGGGTGCGTTTGGTTGCGTTTTATTTGTCGGAAATATCTCGTTTTCGGGTCTTAAACGACGATATAAAAGTCGAGAAATATTTTTTTGGGTGGTTACGTATTCGACGAAATCTAATTTGTCTGTTAGATTAGAAATAAATCACCTACACGGAAAACCTAATTCATTTTTCAAAATCCGATAAAAAATCGGGACATCACAGTCCAAATTTTATCCGGAAAAAATAATAAAAATGGATTTTTACTAACTTACTCGTCTCGCAAAAAGAGTGAATGTAAAATCAGACGGTTTCTCGATTTGAGTTTTCGGGCGAAAATTCTATTGGACGCGAAAACCCTAATACAGTAGTCGTTCAACCGACTTCTGGAATTTAATTTCAAAAACCGATTTCACTGTTAGTCTTAGAATTGAAAATCCTTAACTTAGGCGTACAAAGCCTTAATTAATTAGAAAATTTTTATTTCTTATCGGAAGAAAATATCTGGGGTATTACATTCTACCCCTCTAACGAAAAATTTTGTCCCGAAATTTGCTTACCTCCTTCGCAAAAGTTTCCACGTAGCTTCCTCTTGCCCGTGGTAATTCCCGAACACTTTACTAATCGTATCGACTTACTTCTTATCTCTCGCACTTTTCGATCAAAGATCGATTGCGGTCTTTCTTCATAACTTATAACTTAATCAAGAACAACGTCTTGCTGGGGGGTTACATGTTTAGAATCGAACACGTACTTTCTCAAACGAGATACGCAAACATAATAAACATTTCATAGACTTGGCGACACGGCCAATCTATACACATTAAAACCTATCTTTTTCAAGATCTACTAATCATTTAAAGCTTCATCTAAGCTTATACTGAACGCGAAGAAATAATCACGATAATCCTTACCAGGAAAATCATGAGGAAAATCTTGTCCTCATTTTCTAAATTTAAGTCTGATCAACATATATCGCTTAAGACTTTCGTCACTTCTAGACTTCATTCTCTTTGGTTCGAATCTGACGAAAGAATTGATCTATCACTTCACCGAGCAAATCTAGTTCTAGATTTTTCTCTTTCATACAAGACTTCGTAAGGCATAATACTTATCGTAGCCTGATAACTTTTAGACTTTAATCTAATACTATCGTCCTTAACATTTCTTCTAATACTTGAATCATTCTCTCGGATTCACTTAAAATTCTCTTTCGTAAGTCTGGTGTAGCTACTAGTGCTACTATTCGGTTTGTTATTGTCTCATGTATATCTAGCACTTCCAAATCCATCATCTCAATTTATGTACAAATGTTTCTTCTTTGATTAAGAGACACCATACTTTAGTTGGAGTCTTGCGACTCAGCGCGTTTGCTACGACGTTTGCTTTTCCTGGATGGTAATTGATACCACAATCATAATCCTTCCATTCCATGGACTATATCCATATCAAACATTTTCATTAACTCTTTACTTTAAGCGTTCACTTAGTTTACTAAACCCCTTTTTCCCACTTAAAAAGTTCACAAAACTGAAATAGGTATTAACTCCGATACTAGTTCTATAAACTTTTTAACTTCCCAAGTTAAACAAGGTTCCTTGTTAAACAAGTTGAACTAACAAGATTAGAAGAAATTTTCACGAAGTCAAAGCCCACTCACGGGGTCATATATACATATACGTCAAACGAGTACTGTTTTGCCTCCAACGAGGACTTATACAAAACTAGACTACTACTAGTCTGAGTTAGGCCAATTACTTGCCTAGTGACCCTTGCCCTTGTCCTGTGCTTTTGGCCCATTCACAAATGTCCATGCATTCTGCTCCTGTTGCTGTTGTGATTGTTGTTGTTGCGGATATGGCTGAGCTTCATTAGCTCTCAAGGGTTGGGGCTGACCATACTGATTCGATCCTACTGGTTGCAATGGTTTCGGACAATTTCTTCTCACGTGTCCCTTCTGACCACAGTTATAACAGCCGTCAATGTTTGCCAAACAATTACCAAAGTGCATTCTGTTACACTTAGGGCAGGTAGGAACAGTGATTCTTCATTGGTTATTGTCTGCCTGTTGTCCCTGCCACTGTCCTTGTTGGTTATTTTCCCTCCATTGTCCTGATTGACTATTCTGATTTGGCTGTTGAAAGCCACGCTGATTTCCACCCTGATTTCCTCCTTCCCATTTCTTTTTTCCTTTAAAGCTGCTGTTATTGTTGTTGGAATGGTCTTGAGTTGGAGCCTGGGTTGGTGCTGGTACGGGCGCTACAATCTTTTGTTCATCCGGCACAACTGCCTCCATGTCTAAGGCTCGTCCTAGTATGTCTGTATAGCTCAGTCCTCCATGGCTGGCTAATGCTATTCCTAGTTCGTGTCTAAGTCCCCCACGGAATTTCTTTCCTATCTTCTCGTCGGTATCTACCTGCTCGGGTGGATACCTTGACAATTCACAAAAGATTGCATCGTATTCAGTCACCGTCATCTTCCCTTGTTTCAGACTGTAGAACTCTGCTTCCTTCTTTTCTCTATAGGTTCTAGGGATGTACTTGTCGTAAAATGCTTCCTTAAACTCATCCCAAGTAAACTGAGCCAGATGCTCTATCGGAATAACCTTCTGCCTAGCTTCCCACCAGAAATCAGCTGGTCCGGTGAGTTCAAATGCAACACACGAGAGATGCTCCTCATCAGTACATCTGAGAAGTTTAAAAATTCTTTCTTTAGCTCTTACCCAAAGCTCAGCATCGCTCGGGTTTCCTGATCCATTAAAGACAGGTGGATTTCTTTTGAGGAACCTCTATGTCACGACGTAGTGGTGGTGGAGGTGGAGGGGTTTCCTGACGTCCTTGATCTTCCTCCCTCTCATATTGTCTATGACCTCTGTCCGGTCCTCTAAGCCTACCGAGTCCCCTTCTTCTGTCATTCGCTACTCTTGGCGCCATTTTGAAACTAAAGAAATCAAGAATTCTCATCAACTCCATGCTTTAAGCACTCATCCATTCAATAAGGAATTAACTTATCTTAATCTTCTAGCAACTTCTTAAATTGCAACCCAAATCTTAACGGTTCTTAGCTTACCTTAACCATCTCATCTTACCTTAATCATCTTAACTTAGACTTCTTAGTTTTTCTTGACGAAAACTTTTAATCAGTTCTTAATCATAAAAACAAAGTAATGACTCTACTTTGTTCACGTTACTTATACGAAAGTAACATTCGTCTTTTATTCGCTTTGATTCCCTTTATTCTGTCCTTCATGTTCTGATTGTTTCTCGCTTATTTTTGAAACCAACGCTTCTTAAAACATCTATGTTCTCAATGAATCAGGAAGAATCTTAGAGCAAGTAGTCTAGGTTCTCAAACCAACATACTTCTCAATTTAACAGAAATTATAGCTCAAATAATTTCACATACTTTCACAAAGTATAGTACTGATGCTTTCACATAGTTCACGTAATATCACAAAGTATAATCTTTATACTTTAACCCAATTATACTTGGCATACTTATTCTTAATCATACTTGCATACTTTATTCACAAGTTCTTGCATGCTTATTCAAAAATTTCTTCTTAAAAGAAATCATACTTCTGAAATTCTTTCCTTACTTTTCTTATTTGGTTGAGTCGACGTAGCGGGAGGTTGAGTTATCGTCTACACTCTTAAACTTAGTGTTACGACTTAACTTTATTTGAAAGAAGACTTAGGTGTAGAGTATATACAAATACTCTATCTTACTACTCGAAAGAAATTTGTATGCAAAGCAGAAACGATTGCTCTGATACCACTCTGTGGTATCACTAGAAAAATAACTTACGACCAGAGCAAAACCAAATGCCCTCCTACACGTTTTGTCACAGTCCCATATCCCGAGGGACGGCCGAGCCGGGGTTCGACTAGGGGTTGGACTAAAGAGGCGGGGAAGAAGGGAGATGAATAAGAATGAACGAATAAACAGACGTTTATAACAGAATAACTTCTATGAACAAGACTTCATTTAAAAGAAAGAGTTGATCTCGGAGGATCACTCGACAAGTTGTTCAAAAAGGAACTGAGTTCATTGTACGGGCTTAGACCCAACAGATAGATATATATTAACTTCAAAAAGATTGGCAGCGGAAAGCGTAAAACATTGATACAAGTTCTTTATTCTAATACGACTTCTTAACTCAATATCAACCACCGCCGCTCCCGTCACTCAACCTGCACATTTAAAAACAAACATGCAGGGCTAAGTACATAAAGCACTTAGTGGACACATTGCCGAAAACAACTCACAAGAGTATATATTAATCATGCATCTTTTCATAACACTCGTAAGACTTAAACTACTGTACACTTAATTCTGGATAACACCCTGAAGGTTAACTCAGAATCCAATCGTCTGGTTAGCACTCTGTGGGCTAACTCAGAATCTGTCCCTCTGGATAGCACTCTGTGGGCTATCTCAGAATCTGATCGTTTAGTTGGAATCTCTGGATAGCACTCTGTGGGCTAACTCAGAATCCAATACTCTGGATAGCACTCTGTGGGCTAACTCAGAATCCAATACTCTGGATAGCACTCTGTGGGAAAACTCAGAGAAGCATAAGAGAATTCACATAAAACAATTCATTATGCATTGATAATTACTTTAATACACACTTATTAAAGCAACAAGTAAACACTTTCGAGCAACGCTCATTTTATTTTGATAGAAAAGCCCACCTCAATCGTTTACAGAACAAACTTTAACCTTCTGTCTTCCGTCCTGTCTTCTAATCTTGACGTCCTACTTCTTTGAATGCAAATAATCATACTTTAGTATTTGGTCGAGATGTTAAAAAGAAAACAGAAATTCGGAATCGGTTTTAGTCTTTTAGACCTTTGCACTTTACTACTTTCTTTTGATTAACTAATAAACGAGACTCGATCAATTCTCGTTTATAAACTGATTTGGCTCATTACTCGACACTTAGGTCAGTATATAATTGGATGTCGATAACTTATAACGACTTAGAAGTTCACAAGGAACGAAGTTAAAGAGGATTCAACTTAAGAAAATGAGTTTTGGAAATTTCTGCACAGGTCAGTAAGTTCATACAGAACATGATACTTCGAAACATGGGATGTGTCCTATACCAAAAGAAATCCACGGATGTCTAGTTTACTCTCCAATTTACGGATCTCGATTTCGTTAAGCGAGCTAGAAGTTATGACAGTTTCCGTGAAACGTCGCAAAACAGTCGCGCGAAACCCTAATGCTCGACAAAATTCGACGCACGATTCCCTAGGTTCGATTAATGCTATACCACTTTTATTTTTGCGAAATTTCCATCTTAAGACAGTCTATATGCAGAATCCCTTAATCGGGTTTGCATTCACACCTTTTGATTAAACAAACGACGAGCATTTCTTCGTCATTTCCAACTAACCATTTACTATACCAAAACAATTTCAAATTCAATTCTTATTTCATTTTCGTTCATCCACTTCTCGTTTCTTAACTATATCTCATAACATCTCGTATCTCGGATGGAAATATCGTCAACTACAATATCGTTCTTTTATCAATAACAATCATTAATATCAAATTGGTTTTCCTTATTCGACTTTTCTATCGGCTTTTAAACTCGATTCTCCGTCTCTTATCAAAACTCGAACCTTCTTAGAATTCGATCAAATTTTTCGGTTATGATCATTAACTATCAAGATTAACATAGGTTTGAATCGCAAACCTAAATCATTATTCATTCTCGACTTATTGACGATTCTTCGTCTCTTAACAAAATTCCGACGTTCTGCGTTTTCGTTCAAATTTTACAACAACAATCATTATCTATCTAGCATCAACTTATTGACAGATTCCCGTCTCTTACATTATCGAGCTTCAACTTATTGACGGATTCCCGTCTCTTACGTTTTTCAATTTATTTTTAGTAAAATTCCAATTAATTATATATTCATCCACATATATACTACATCTCATTTCCATTAACAAATCATGCATATCATATCATCTTCTTCATCAAATCCTGACTTGTTCTTCTCTTATATTTCTACTTTTATTTTTAGAAAATTCTAATTTAATTCATGCATTCATCTATCATCATGTAGAGCACTAATCCATCAATTAAACATCAAGAAAATCGAGCTACGAAAAACCCCTAAAACTACTAAAAATTTCGGTAATTACATAGGTTCAAGGGGGAACGATTTTCTTCATGATTCGATCCGTAAAATCTATTCCTAAGCATACTAGAACATGAATCGAACAAGAATCAACATGCTTCTTCTCCTCCTATATTTCGAAAAAAATGAAAATGAAAAAATAGAGTTTTTGTTCGGTTCATATCGTAGAAGATGTTCTTACCTTGCGGATTATGAACTCGGAAATGGATATAATCTGTAGAGGGGAGACTTGATGCTCTTGAGAAAGCTTGGATGAACTCTTCAATGGAGGAAATTTGAGAGAGAAATGAGAGAGAATGAGGGTGGGGGGGGGGGGGTAATGTGTGTTGAGGGAGGGAGGTGATGACAAGGTTAATACTATAGTATAAAGTAAGAAAATATCCTACAAAGGATGATGACTCATTAAGGGTGCGTTTGGTTGCGTTTTATTTATCGGAAATATCTCGTTTCCGGGTCTTAAATGACGATATAAAAGTCGAGAAATATTTTCTTGTGTGGTTACGTATTCGACGAAATCTAATTTGTCTGTTAGATTAGAAATAAATCACGTACTCGGAAAACCTAAATTGTTTTTCAAAATCTGATAAAAAGTCGGGACATCACAGTCCAAATTTTATCCGGAAAAAATAATAAAAACGGGTTTTTACTAACTTACTCGTCTCGCAAAAAGAGTGAATGTAAAATCAAACGGTTTCTCGATTTGAGTTTTCGGGCGAAAATTCTATCGGACACGAAAACCCTAATACAGTAGTCGTTCAACCGACTTCTGGAATTTATTTTCAAAAAAGGATTTCACCGTTAGTCTTAGAATTGAAAATCCTTAACTTAGGCGTGCAAAGCCTTAATTAATTAGAAAATTTTTATTTCTTGTCGGAAGAAAATATCTGGGGTATTACACGTTTTATCTTTTGTGGTGTCTAGAAGTAGGTCTCCTTCTCAAACACCGTGATCGGCCCAATCATAGCAGAGCTCACAGCCTTTACATAACCAGTCCAACCGAAGCAAGGCTCACAGTTACTTAACAACCGGCTAAGCTGTAACAAGACTCACGGTCACCTACTGAAATGCATGCATTGTCCCATCTTGGACATGACCTTATTCTTGTGCGTCCACAGGACTTAATCTCACAATATCAAGTAGGGGATTGCACACCAAAACATTAAAATATAGGCAAGTCAATCAATTGAATAAAAACGCACATAATACATATTTAGTAAACGCATTCATCATTTAGTTTTAGTTCAGAAAGCCCACCTGAAACTGGCGTAATTCAATCTATCTCTTTTATTTCGCTGCTTCTACCTCGGGTCTTCACTTGTACCTTTCAAAATAATATTTAATGAGGACGAAATTGGGAAGCAACGAATACTTGTCCCGTTTATTCAGACTTCTACATGACTCGGGCTCAAAACTCTTGATTATTCTATTTAACCGCTCGATTTCCTAGTTTCTACCCAAGCTTTAATCGACGGTTGAGACTCTTAAATTAAAACAAGAATATAATCTAATTTTCAAAACTTATTGAAAATCAACATTTCACATAATCGAGTTCTTGTTTATCCTTAGTCACTTACTTATAACAAATTCTCAACATTATTCACAGAACTTAATCATTCATTCATAACATATTATTATTCATACACAACACATAATACATGACACATGATTAATCATATTCTATTATTTTGCTTGACTTTTTAACTCGTACTTCAGATTCATGTTTTCTTACACAATTAACTTTATTTCACTTAGAAAAATTCAAGGAATCTAATTATGAATTTTATTTCAGATTTTGAGACTTTTTATTATTTTTAACGAGTCGATGCTCGGCACATTTCTCGAGATATATATCTAATCTTACTCAGAATATTCTCAAATTTTAATACCATACTAGAAATAGTTTTAGGTGAACGATTTCTCATTTGAATATATTTTTGGACTCAAGAATCGAGAAAACAATATTTATAATTATTATTTCTCGTTATTTTTCTATTTTATTATTAAGGACTCGTTTTTGCTCGATTCAACTTCTAACATACTTTAATTAATTATTTAGACTCTTTTAGCTCTTTAATTTATTTAATCTCACTTAATTCCTCATTAGTAAACTTTTATTACGTTTTGTTGATTTTTTTCATAACTTAGTCGTATGAATTCCGAATTAAGTGATTCAAGTGGCTATCGTACTTGTTTTTATCTCGTCTTTACATTAATAACATCTTTTACATCTTTTACTTAGCCAAAATTAATCAATTCCTTATTTTATTTTTCTGACCTAAGTCATCTTGCTTATACTTAGTATTTTTCCATAATTTCAGTTACTAGTATACTTAAAATTATTCTAATTGAACTCTTATAACATCAATTCATCCAAATCCTTTTTAAAAACATAAGTTTCTGATTTTATTGTTAAATTCTTTGAATATATATATATATATATATATATATATATATATTATTTCTTGCTTAGTTTTATTAATTTAAAGTCATAAAAATTCTAATTATATAATTCTTTCATAAATTTCATCTTTTGGTTATAGAAATGAAAGGTTACTACTATCTCTTAGTTTCATCGATTTTCTTAGGGCTTTTCTCAATAGATTTTTATTTATATTTATATTTACTTCAATAAATCCTAATCTCATTATTTTAGGATTACTTCTTCTTATTGAAAAATTGAAATCTTATTCTTCTTATACTCATGTGATTTGAGTACTTAGTATTTTTCTTTTGGGGTCCAACTTTTTAAATACCACAACATAAAAGGGTAATCTTCTATAGCCTCTTTATAATTCATACTCTTTTACATACCAAAAATCCTTCAAAGACTAATATACCCTCAACTTATAAAATAACAAAATAAAACTTAAATAAAAAATAACAACAAAACAAAAGTAAACCCTACCCACCCAACCGCCGTCCCCACACGTACATACTCTTTCTTCCTTTGTCGACGGTCCCCCCCACCGACACACTCTCTCTCTCTCCCAAAATTCGACGCCCCCCCGCCGCATCTCCTCCCTCCCTCACGACCTCACGACAGCTCCTCGATTGATCGTCGTGACCAGAAGAACATGAGCAACCGCCGCTACAACCACCACCGCAGTAAGTCGCCCCCGACGTCCTCTAGTGAAGAGGAGGAAAATTTTCGAGTCCCAAGTCCACTGGTTAGTGCCCGTTCTTTTTTCAAAATTAATGCTTAAATATTCGATTGAATGCATGTTTATTTAGTTCAACATATTAAAAATTGTTATTTGTTAGAGTTAGGATTTTTATGTAGAAGATTTCGACATTGTTTTGTTGTATAGAGTTCGATATTTTTGAATTTGTTGGTGTGTTGGGTAGTTCAACATTTGTTGTGTTGGTTTGGTGTTATTATAGGATCGATGGAGGTGGGGAAGACGACGGCGAATGAATCTACCATGCTCACGATGGGCTTCCCATCGTGAGGTCACGATGGCGAGGGCTGTCATGACCATGGTAGAACCCTTCTCCGTCGTCGCGCCGGTCCTCCTCCCGTCGTGACCATGGCCACGGGATGTCCCCCCGTCCTTCATCTTCTTGTATTATGTTGGTTTGTTGAATTATAACATATTACGACGCACTTAATACTTGGTTTTATTGATTTTGTAGGAACATTATCAATTTGTTAGACCTGCCATGCTCTATTCGTCTCCTAAAGTGAACCTTTACATGAGGGTAGATGTGTTTGATGAAATTAGGAGAGTTTTATTTGAAATTTCTGGTGATCATCAAGCCGAGGCATTCCTAAGAACTGGTGTTGTTGGGCGGTTGATTGATGCGAGAAGAAATCAGAGTGCAAGTAATGCGCTAAATCTCACAATAGCCCGACAGTTGCAAGGGATTGGTGCTAATCGGCTACCAGAGAACGAGCTTTGGTTTTATCTTGGTCATACGACCATTCGTATGATGGCAGTGGATATGCTCTCATCACCAGGCTTCACTTTGGAAACTCTACATTTAATCCACATGCAATTCATGTACCTTCTAGAGCTGGCATTCACTACAGATTTTTCAAAGGCCGAGAGATAAAGACCAATGAGTTGCACGATGCCTTCAACAAAAAAGGACTTGGGAGAGACATCGATGACTATTTGAAGGCGGCCAACTTGCTCATTTACTATTATTTCCTCCTATATCGGGACAAACCCACCATAGAGGATTGGGCATGGATGTTAGTTGAAGACTTCGAGGCTTGAGATGCCTTTCCATGGGGCTCATACACATGGGGAGCATTGTATCACTATGTGTACAACGCCCAGATAGTCCCCAAGGACTACCACCTCTATGGTCCGGTTTGGGCTTTACAGATTTGGACTTATGAGATGATTACGGCGTTGGGAGATTTATGTGGAATCAAAGATCGCATTGAGAGAGTGCCTCGGTGCTTGATGTAGGCCACAAGAGTGATGAAAGTTGATTTCACTGAATTCTTCGATAATCCACAGGTACATTTATGATCTTATAATGTTTTTTATTCATTCAATGATGCTATCTATATTAGTTTCTAAAATTCTAATATTACGTTTTCATTACCTTTATAGCTTCAGGTATTGAAAGTTTTGAAGCTACAGAAGCAGAGCGTTATGAGTATTACATGCTGAGCTTCAAAAATGGAGACCCTTTTGATGTTCGATACGTACCTGCTAAACAAATTGCTTCAAGAAATAACCCGACTACAAAGAATACAAAGCAAAAGACAATGGGAAAGTTGAAGCAGTTAGCATCAAGGGTGGTCCGTGGTGACCCAGCATGACAGATGGCGAAGCGTCGTCGGGAGGGTACCCCACCATTTCATACACCACCTCCCAGTTCACCACCTCGTACATCACAGTGGGGGCCCTCTGGAGAGCCAGATAGGGTATGTTGTGTGCACAGACGATCATGCCCAGAACATGATGAGGGCACGAGCAGTAGGGGTGACGAGATTGAGTGCCGGTTGAGGAGTGTTTTGGACGACGAATCTGACAATGGCTTCCTTGCTAAACTGACTCGGAAAATAAGTCAGTTTTTGTTATGAGACGCCCAGACAGTCCTCCACAACAGTCACATAGGAGTCATAGGATAGCATTGGATGCTCACCGTCACTCTACCTCGGCATTCGACAATCAGATGCGGGCTGGTAGGGTCGAGCAGGACTTGGATCCGGCCCGTCACTCTTATGCTGGAGGTCAGACTTCTCTAATTCGGTCACCATTCTGGAGTTGGGTCCCACCACTCTCACCGGCAGACGTCCCACTATGATGAGCCGCATACTTCCCACCATTCTAAACGGCAGACGTCCCACCACTTAGAGAGGCAGACTTCTCACCACTCTACTTCCTACCACTCTCACCGGCAGACTTCCCACCATTCTGAACGGTAGACGTCCCACCACTCAGAGAGGTAGACTTCTCACCACTCTACTTTTTACCACTCTCACCAGCAGACTTCCCACCATTCTGAGCAGCAAACTTCCCACCACTCTGAGTCGGCTCCTCCTCACGACTCTGCACCTCCTTCTCATCACCCTCAAATCGGTGTTTCAGACCATGATGAGCCGTTCCAAGCCGATCAGGAGGCGCAGTCCTCACAGCAGATTGGTCAAAACTTGTTTGTCCAGCTCTTTCAGCAAATGCCGATGCCGATGCCGATGCTGGCCCCTTATGAGACACTGCAGCAGCTCATTTACGAGACACTGCAGCCTATTTATGAGACACTGCATCAGCCCATTTACCAGACGTCGCAACAGCTTCCTTACGATACACCTTTGCAGCTCACCTATGGTCCGAGTGAACACAAAGGTACTGTCACACCCCGACTCCCGAGGTGCGACGTACTAACACTAACACTACTCAACCATCTATCATTTAACTCAAATACGGGGAAACATGCTCGGAAAACGTAAGGTAATATCAACGGGAAGCAGTAACATTCAAAATAAGCTTTTAGAGATATAACAAAACAACAATCGAGCATGTATAATTTACATATCAATTCTAAAAGGATAAGTATTTCAAGTCAACGAGAACGAGATTCATCAAAGCAATAAAAGATATCGAGCACATCGCTCGGAATTAGAACAAGTATCAGAGTATATTATCCAAAAGACTTCAAATAACAAAGCATATCAACGCAGCGGAAATCTCGACTCAATCCAAACAATCACATGTATGAAAACATGCAATTGCCAGTCCGACATTCAACTCAACTTAACAAAAACACCACACCACCAAGCCGTCCTTGCCATCACCATCCTGCTAACCTGCATGTTTAGAAATACATGCAGGGCTGAGCACTTCGTACTCAGTGAACACATGCCAAAAACATTTGAAAATTTGCTCTTAGAGCTATAACAATTGAACTTGCCTTGCCGAAGCATCACAAGTATTAATGCAACTTAAAACGGTTTTACTTGTGAATGCAAAAACATTTTCTTTTGAATAGACTGCGCAGTAAAAACATAATATATATATACTCAACAGTATGCATCATCTGCCATAATCTCACTCTCTGTGCCGATAAGTAGGCCTCCTTCTCGTACACTGTGACCGGCCCAACTGAAGCAAGGCTCACAGTTACCTCAAACAATTAATATACCACACGTGGGTTTCCTGCCTTTCACATGACAATAATATGTCAAGCAAACAGATGATAACACATACTAAAACTCAAGTAAAAACGGCAAGTTATAAGAACTTTAAAACTCACAATATAATACTCAATAATCATAATAGCATTCATCGATAGTTTTGGTTTTAGAAAAGCCCACCTGCCCTCCGACGATTTGCTAGGCGGCTTACTTGCTATTTGTCCTCGCTATTTCTCCGTCCCGCTTGATCCTTCACAGATTTACATCGATAAAGAAAGATAAGATACGACCCAAGACGGAAAATAGATGTTTGTTTCAGCTGAAGGATTTCTACTTGACTCGTCTCTCTCTATATTAATCTCTTCTAATAAGTCTCATTTCTCGATTCTCGTTCTTGACTCTCGATTACTAAATAATTTATCTCGTACTCTCGCGTCAAAACATTAATGCTACTCGTCATCGCTTCCGCTTTTCTCTTTACTTTAAGAAACAACATCTATCTAAACTCTATTACTCGGATTCTTTCTTGCATTCTCAATCAATCCTTGATTCGATTATCGACACATTAACTCAATCATTTTGCATACAAAGGCATACTCAACAATTGTTCATGGCATTATCGAATCATAACGTTTCTCTCATGCATATTGATTCAATCACATAGTATCTTAAAATAGATCAAACATGTTGTCACATATTCGATTTCACACTTCAAGACACATTAACAATTACTCGACTTTTATTTTACAAAGATACTTACTTAAATTCTCGAATTTAAATTCTTTCTTCTTTCAAATAAATTCAAATATTAAGAATTCTTCTTAATTAAAACTTAAATAATAAATTTATACTTCTCGACTCGATATACGACACTTATTTCAAAACACGTCGTCTACGTATACGTACTCACATACATATTATTTATTTCTTACTCACTTATTATTACTAATTCTCTTTTAAATTTTATAAAACTCTTATAGAAATAGAAACTCGTTTTCTATTTTTGACTCGACTCTTATTCTCATCTCAAGACTAGATTTTCAATTATGAACAATTAATAATAATTATTCAAGCACTTGTTATTTCATTTATTTTTAAAGCTCGTCTTACTTTAGTATTTTCATACTCTATCATTTCTTATTTAATTAAGAAATTACCTCTTTAATTATTTATTCTTATTCCAAAACTTCTTGATTAAACTTTACGAGTACATGAACTCAACTCAATTAAGTCTTTTCCTCGATTACTTATGCTCAACTCAATAGTTGTTACTCATTATTTTTCTTATCATTTCTCGTTCACTTGAACGACTAAACTCTTAATGACCCAATTAAAAATTTATGCTCGTTTTATAACTCTATTTCTCGATTATTATATCTTCTAATTTTGTTTTTTCTATCTAATTCTCAATTATCAATTTTTCTAATCTCGATTTATTTAACTTGATTAGCTCTTTTCTTGACTCGAATTATTTAACTAAGGAAATTTCTTTTCCTTTATTATTTTCTAACTTATAACTCATTACTCAATTTATAATTTTTCTCTTTTCATTTTCTATTTAATTTTATTCAAACAAATATCTTTAATATTTTATTATGTTAATAACTAATTTCTTTTTGAATTAATTTTATTAAAATTCAAATCTTCAAACTTCTCACCAAGAACACCTAGAACACCTACTAGGTTTTCTTCTCTATATTTTTCGATTTTCACTCCCTTTTTAAGCTTAAAATCTCATTCTTTTTTATCTCATTAAATCCTATTATCATCTAGGATTCAAAATTAACACCCAATTATACTCATAAACATCATGACATCAACATCATCAAAAATTACTAAATCATTACGAAATTATTTCCTTCTAAATTTTCATGCATAATTCGATTTCGTCACAATTAAATACATAAGGATTAATTCATCACAAACTTATAATTATTTCAAGCTCAAACATCAACAAATCATCATCAAAATCATCAAAATAATTTCTTCCTCTTATGCCTAAAACTCACGGAATTTTCAAGTTTTTAGGGCATTTAATTTCTCAATTTTTCATGCACATATACTCAATCAAAACATACTCATAAACATAAATCAAGCATCAAATTAACAAATACTCAAGAAAATCATATTTCTCCTATTTTTGCATAATTTTCGGTTTTAGTCAAAAATTAGGGTTTTTAGTTTCTTTTTCTCTCTTAACTCATAGATTAAATCCTAGGGTTTAATTTTCCTATCGATTTCCCCACTCGATCCTCACATCGAAAACCCTAGTTTTGCCTAAGCATAAATTAAATCTCATGGATGCATGTTTCTCTTTTTCTTTAGGGATTAGGGAGATACATATATACAAGTAATCAAATAGATTAAACCTACTTTAAATAATTAAATGGAACTCCTCCTTGTAATACCCCGGAAAATTTCTACTGCGTTAAAAATTTAAAGTTAATATTAATTATGGCTTTGCACGCCTAAGCTCCCGATTTTCAATTCTAAGACTAACGGTGAAATCCGTTACCAAAAATAATTTCCATAAATCGGACGAACGACTATTGTATTAGGGTTTTTCGCGTCCGTTAAGTTTTTCGCCCGGAAACTCGGAATCGAATTCCGTCAGGATTTACATTCACTTTTTCTTCGAGATGAGTTCACCGGAGAAAATTTATTTCTTATGATTTTCCGGACGAATTTTGGACTGTGACGTTCCAACTTTTTCTCGGTTTTTGAAAAACGATTTAGGTTTTCCGAGTACGTTAATTATTTCCAATCTAACGGACGAATTAGATTTTGTAAATTCCGTAACTAACTAGAAAAGTATTTCTCGACTTTTAAAACGGCGTTTAAGAGCCGGAATCGAGATTTTTCGTATAAAATTCCCTCGCCAAACATGACTTAACGACTCACAATTGTTGTAGGATATTTTACTTACTTTATGACTCACCAAAGGTGAGTTATCACCTCTCTCCCTTATTACTCCAAAACCGCCACCCCACCTCTTCCATTCACTCTTTTTTCTTCTTCAGCATCCTCCATTGGAGATACAAGTCCAAGCTCTTCCAAGATCCACAACTCCTCCATCTACCGATAATTTTCATTTCCGAGTTTATAATACGAAAGGTAAGAACTTCGTCTATCAATTAAACCGAACAAATCTCTTTTCCCCCATTTTTATTTTTGTTCGAAAATTTGGAAAGTAAGATAGCATGTGTCTTTGATCGAATCATGTTCTAGGATGCTTAGAATCGAGTTATACGGATCGAATCATGAAGGAAAAATCAAGAACTCCAAGCCCTATTATTACCGAAAATTTTCTGGTTTGGGGCTTTTCATTTGTGTTCGATTTCTTCGTCAAATTGATGATAGATTAGTGTTCCTTATGTTGTTAATTGATCATATGAATTGTTTTAGATTTTTCTAAAAATAAAACCCAAAACCTAAGAGACGAACAAGGCTCGATTTAGGTTAGTAAATGTTAGGATATACTCGTTTGTGTAATGGAAATGGGATATACGATGCATGAGGATGAATATATATTAAATTGAGATTTTTCTAAAAATAAAACGACGAATGTAAGAGACGAAGATGTGGTGATAAGTCGAGGCTCGATAAACTTTTTGATAATATGATTTATATATTAGTAATGATCGTTAGATGATAATCGTTGTCGTAAAGTTTGAATGAAAACGGAGAATGGAGAATTTTACGTAAGAGACGAACGACGGTTGATAAGTCGGGAATAAATGAGTATATGAGGTTATGGTTTGCGTAATAATGATTCTCGATAGATAATGAACGATAGTGTAAAATTTGATCAAGTTCTAATGACGTTGGAAATTTCATAAGAGACGAAGACACGAGCGTAAGTAATGGTAGAAAGGACGATTAAGGAAAGTGATCGGATATTAATGACTATTAATGATTAAGGAACAACTTTGTAGTTGACGATATTCGCTTTTGAGTTATTAAATGTTAAGTGATAGTTGCAAACAAGGAGTAGAGACGAGAAGTGAAATTGATTTGGTATAGTAATCGATTAGTTTTGAAAGACGAGGTTTTAATCGTCGTATTAGTAACCGAGAAATGAGAAGGAGTTCGTCGCGTATGAGGTTAAGTGTTAACTGCCTTGAGGCATAAATTTCGTAAGATTTTAAGTGCGATAGCATAAAACGAACCGAGGAAGTCATACGTCGAAATATACGAGCTCTAGGGCTAGTTCGGGCATTTCTGCGACGTTCTACGGAAACTGCAATATCTCCTAGCTCGCTTAACGAAATCGAGATCCGCGAATTGGAGAGTAAACTAGACATCCGTGGCTTTCTTTTGGTACACGGTCCGTCCCCTGTTTCTAAATCCCTTGTTCTGGGTGGACTTACTGATCTGTACAGTTTGTTCCGAAGCTTAGTTTCTTAAGTTGAAATCTTTTTCAACTTAATCCCTTTTGATCCTTTAAGTCGATATAAGCTATCGACTATCATTATTAACCGACCTCAGTGTTGAGTAAGAAACCGAGCAAGTGCTAACGAGATATGTTCGAGTCTCGTTCCCGTTTAATTAAAGAAGTTAGTTTAACGTGCAAATGCCCAAAGCTTAAGAACTTAAAAGATTAATTCGATTTCAGTTTCGATTTCCATTTTTCTTCTATCAACTCGACAACTTATCATTGTTTTATTATTTGCGTTCCAAGGAGGAGAACGAGAATAGAAGATAGGACGGAAGACGGAAGTACTAGTAATAGTTCTGTAAACGAACGAGGTGGGCTTTTTAAAACCAAAACTACATTGAATGCCATTACTTGTGACATGATTTTATGCGAGCGTTGCTCGAAGGTGTTTATTTATATGCGAGCGTTGCTCGAAAGTGTTTACATGTTGCTTTAATAAATGAGTATTAAAGTATATATCAGTGCATAATGAATTGTTTTATGAGAACTCTCTTATGCCTTTCTGAGATAGCCAAAAGGGTGCTTTCCAGAATTAACAGTTAGCCAAAGGGGTGCTAACTAAACGATCGGACTCTGTGATAGCCAAAAGGGTGCTTTCCAGACTTGTTAAGTTAGCCAAAAGGGCGCTAACTAAATGATCGGATGTGAGTTTAAAACCTACAGTGTGTCATTCGGAAATTAAATGTATATATATCAGTAAACGTTTTATGCGAGTATTTATGAAAAGTAGCATGATTTGATTTAATTAGGTAAGCACGAGCCTTTTAAAGAAAAACCCCATTGCGTTACATATAAAATGTTTTCGGCAATGTGCCCACTAAGTACTTTTGTACTTAGCCCTGCATGTTTGTTTTTGAATGTGCAGGTTGAGTGACGACGGTGGAGGAGGTTGAGGAATGGTCGTAATTAAGGAAGTAAAGATTTATTGAGCCTCGATAACACATTTTATATGTGTTATCATTTCTACGTTTTTCCGCTGCCAATTCTGCAAACTAGTTTCAGTTAGTATATAACTTTAGAACTAAGTTTCATTCCTTGAACTTAGTCTCTTCTAAGAACAGTTATGTCGAGTGATCCTTCGTGATCAACTCTTTCTTTCATTAATTATAGTCAGTTCCCTTATTTATGTAAATCCTTTCGGTTTAAGTTGCTATTACTTTAAACCTAGTTTTCCCTGTATACAGTTTGACGAGCGATCCTTCAAGGTCGACTCCCTTTTTATTCAATGAAGTCAAATTCATAGTAGTTTATGTTACAAATATCGTTTATTCAGTAGTTTTTCCTTTCTTTCCTGTTTCTTTATTCCAATCCCTAGTCGCACCCCGGCTTTGCCGTCCTTTGGGAAGTCGGGCTGTGACAGAATAGTATCAGAGCATTCGTTCCTGCTCTGACCTTGAGTTATTTTTCTAGCGTTACCATAGAGTAATATCAGAGCAATCGTTTCTGCTCTGTATATGAATTTCTTTCAAGTAGTAAGATAGAGTATCTGTATATACCCTATACTTGAGCCTTCTTTTGAGGAAATAAAGTTTAGTTTGTATCACTAAACTTATGAATGTAGTAAACGACTCAACCTCCCGCTACGTCGACTCTGCCAAAGAGGAAAAGAAAGGTAATAAAAGTGTTTTATTTAAAAAAAAAAGTTTGAAGTATTAAATATACTTCTGTGAAAACCAAGTGTGCCAAGGATAAATTATGTGAAAAAAATATGAGTACTATACTTGGTGAAATATGTGAAATTATGTGAGTTATAATTTCTTTGATTAAGATGTTTTGTTGATATGAGAACTTAGACCATTGTTCTAAGGTTTCTCCCGATTCTATGAGAACTTAGACTGCTGCTCTAAGATTCCCCGAGAACATAGATGTTTTAAGAAGCGTTGATTCCAAATGATTTCGAAAGGAGATCGTGAAACGAGAAGGACTTTTAAAGACGAATGTCGCGTGCGTGTAGTGACATGAGCAAAGACTCAGCGGAGTCAAACGTTGTTTTATAATTAAGAGCCGACGAGAATTTCCTTTGAGAAAATAGTATAAGTAATGATAAGGTAATTTAATTCCGTATTAAGTGAACGAAAGAAATGATTTGACATTTGAGAAGCGTTGGCTTCGAAACTAGAAAGATACGATCGAGACAAAGAGGACAGAATAAAGGGAATCAAAGAGAATGAAGAAACAAGTGTTACTTTCGTACAAGTAACACAAATGAAGTCGTCTTTCAATGGGAGTTCGCTCCGTTATAACTCCAAGAGGAGATCCATTTTATTATTAAGAATCGAGTACGAAAATTTTAGCTAATTTCCAACGATCGCTCGATTCCGACGACGACTAGACCTTGTGTTCTAAAAGTTATCCCTTAGTTATTATTCCACTTTCTTTTGGAATTTATTTCATACTTCGTAATTGAACGAAGAATACGACGAATACGAGTATTAGGTGACGAGAACGACAAGTCTTTTATAAACGAATGTCACATAAGTATAAGTGACATGAACAAGTCTCGTTGGAGTTGACTTGTTTTGATATTGAAGAACCGTTAAGAGTTTCTCTTCAAGAAAGCTAAGAAGTCTAAGCTAAGATGATTAAGTGTACGTTAAGACGGTAAGGATAAGTTGAGATGGTTAAGATAAGCTAAGAACCATTAAGAGTTGTTTGCAATTTGAGAAAATTTACTAGACGATTAAGATAAGTTAATTCCTTATTAAATGGATGAGTGCTTAAAGCACGAAATTGATGAGAAGTTTTGGTTTATTTAAGTTTCAAAATGCCGCCAAGAGTTGCGAATAACAGAGGAAGAGGATGCGGTAGGCCTGGAGAACCGGGAAGAGATCATAGACAACATGGGAGGGAAGAAGAATATGAACGTCAGGAAACCTCTCCACCTCCACCACCACTACGTCGAGACATAGAGCATCTGTTCCTCAAAAGAAATCCACCTGTCTTTACTGGATCAGGAAACCCGAGCGATGCTGAGCTTTGGGTAAGAGCTGTAGAGAAAAATTTTAAACTTCTCAAATGCACGGATGAGGAGCGTCTCTCATGTGTTGCTTTTCAACTCCACGGACCAGCTGATAATTGGTGGGAAGCTAGGCAGAAGGTTATTCCTACAGAGCATCTGGCTCAGTTTACTTGGGAGGAGTTTAAGAAAATATTTTACGACAAGTACATTCCTAAAACCTATAGAGCAAGGAAGGAAGCAGAATTCTACAGTCTGAAACAAGGGAAGATGACAGCGATTGAATACGATGCAACCTTCTGTGAATTATTAAGGTATGCACCCGAGCAGGTAGATACGGATGAGAAGATGGCAAAGAAGTTCCATGGGGGACTTAGACACGAACTAGGATTGGCACTAGCCATCCATGGAGGACTAAGCTATACAGACATATTAGGACGGGCCTTAGAAATGGAGGCAGTGGTGCCAGATGAACGAGAGATTGTAGCGCCCGTATCAGCACTAACCCAGATACCAACTCCAGACCATTCCAACAATAGCAGCAACCATAAAGGAAAAAGAAGAAGGAAATGAGGAAATCAGGGTGGAGATCAGCATGGTTTTCAACAGCTGAATCAGAATGATCAATCAAGACAATGGGGGGGAAATAACCAACAAGGACAGTGGCAAGGGCAACAGACAGACAATACCCCAGGAGGGATCATTAAACCTACTTGCCCTAAGTGTGGAAAGATGCATTTTGGAGTTTGTCAAATCAACACTGATAATTGCTATAACTGCGGGCAGAATGGACACATAAAAAGAAATTGCCCGAAACGGATGCCAGCGAGTGGAACTAACCAGTATGGTCAGCCCCAAACTATGAGAGCTAGTCAAGCGCAGCTGTTACAGCAACAAGAGCAGAATGCAGGGGCATATATGTTTGGGCCAGAAGCACAGGACAAGGGCAAGGGTCACTAGGCAAATAGTTGGCTTATTTCAGACTAGTAGTATTTTTGTATAAGTCCTCGTTAGGGGCAAACTAGTACTTGTTCGACATATATGTATATATGACCCCGCGAGTGGGCTCTGACTTCGTAACAATATTTCTTCTAAATTGTAGGCTTAACGTAAGTGTTAATGAAACATTTGATATAATCTATAGGATGAAAAATTATGATTATGGTATCAATTACCATTCAGAAAGGGTTAACGTCATAGCAGATGAGAAGACTCGCAATACTTCAACCAAGTTCAAATGTCTCTTTATCGAGGAAGAAGCACTTATACGAGAATTCGAGACGATAGATTTAGAGGTGCTCGATGCACCTAAAATCGATAACCAGCCGAATAGTAGCACTCATAGCTACACCAGGCTTACGAAAGATAATCATAAGTGCCCAGAAAAAGGACGAGTTGATCGAGAAACTATGACTAAGGGTAAGAACGGATAACCTGGACGATTATTCCACAACACTAGATAATGCGATCGTATTTAAGGTAGATTATGTTTTCGGACGACGACGAATTGAAGAACGATATCATGAGTGAGACTCACGATACACCATAAACCACTTACCCAGGAAGTACGAAGATGTATCAAGATTGAAGAAAGAAATTATGGTGGAACGGATCAAAACGAGATGTTGTCTCGTATATAGAACGATAGTATTAGATCGAAGTGCGAAATGGAAGAATATTTTGCCGTTGATCGAATTACCTATAACGATAGTTATCAGGCTACGATAAGTACTGCGCCTTACGAAGCCTTGTATAAGAAAAAGTTTGTAGAAGACGAAAGTCTTACATTTACGCGCCGATCAGAATTTAAATCGAAAAGGAGATAAAGTTTTCTATAAGATTTCTCCGTTAAATGAATCATTTGATTCACGTTAAGTATAAGCTTAAATGAAGCTTATTATGAGTATCAGATATCTCGGGAAAGATGAATTTGAAATGACGTATAGATTGGCCGTGTTGCCAAGTTTAAGAAATGTTATTATATTTGCGTATCTCTTTGAGAAATTGCGTGTTCGATTCTAAACGTGTAACCCACCAACAAGACATAGTTCTTGATTAAGATATAAGTTATAGCGAAAGACCGAGACCGATCCGGAATCGAAAGGTACGAGAGTTGAGAAGTATGTCGATACGATTAGTAAAGTATTTTGGAAGTACCACGGGCAAGAGGAAGCTACGTGAGAGCTTTTTGCGAAGGAGGTAAGCAAATTTCGGGACAAAATTTTTCGTAAGGGGGGTAGGATGTAATACCCCGGAAAATTTCTACTGCGTTAAAAATTTAAAGTTAATATTAATTATGGCTTTGCACACCTAAGCTCCCGATTTTCAATTCTAAGACTAACGGTGAAATCCGTTACCAAAAATAATTTCCAGAAATCGGACGAACGACTACTGTATTAGGGTTTTTCGCGTCCGTAAAGTTTTTCGCCCGGAAACTCAGAATCAAATTCCGTCAGGATTTACATTCACTTTTTCTTCGAGACGAGTTCACCGTAGAAAATTTATTTTTTATGATTTTCCGGACGAATTTTGGACTGTGACGTCCCGACTTTTTCTCGGGTTTTGAAAAACGATTTAGGTTTTCCGAGTACGTTAATTATTTCCAATCTAACGGACGAATTAGATTTCGTAAATTCCGTAACTAACTAGAAAAGTATTTCTTGACTTTTAAAACGGCGTTTAAGAGCCGGAATCGAGATTTTTCGTATAAAATTCCCTCGCCAAACATGACTTAACGACTCACCATTGTTGTAGGATATTTTACTTACTTTATGACTCACCAAAGGTGAGTCATCACCTCTCTCCCTTATTACTCCAAAACCGCCACCCCACCTTCTCCATTCACTCTTTTTTCTTCTTCATCATCCTCCATTGGAGATACAAGTCCAAGCTCTTCCAAGATCTACAACTCCTCCATCTACCGATCATTTTCATTTCCGAGTTTATAATACGAAAGGTAAGAACTTCGTCTATCAATTAAACCGAACAAATCTCTTTTCCCCCATTTTTATTTTTGTTCGAAAATTTGGAAAGTAAGATAGCATGTGTCTTTGATCGAATCATGTTCTAGGATGCTTAGAATCGAGTTCTACGGATCGAATCATGAAGGAAAAATCAAGAACTCCAAGCCCTATTATTACCGAAAATTTTCTGGTTTGGGGCTTTTCATTTGTGTTCGATTTCTTCGTCAAATTGATGATAGATTAGTGTTCCTTATGTTGTTAATTGATCATATGAATTGTTTTAGATTTTTCAAAAAATAAAACCCAAAACCTAAGAGACGAACAAGGCTCGATTTAGGTTAGTAAATGTTAGGATATACTCGTTTGTTTAATGGAAATGGGATATACGATGCATGAGGATGAATATATATTAAATTGAGATTTTTCTAAAAATAAAACGAGGAATGTAAGAGACAAAGATGTGGTGATAAGTCGAGGCTCGATAAACTTTTTGATAATATGATTTATATATTAGTAATGATCGTTAGATGATAATCGTTGTCGTAAAGTTTGAATGAAAACGGAGAATGGAGAATTTTACGTAAGAGACGAACGACGGTCGATAAGTCGGGAATAAATTAGTATATGAGGTTATGATTTGCGTAATAATGATTCTCGATAGATAATGAACGATAGTGTAAAATTTGATCAAGTTCTAATGACGTTGGAAATTTCATAAGAGACGAAGACACGAGCGTAAGTAATGGTAGAAAGGACGATTAAAGAAAGTGATCGAATATTAATGACTATTAATGATTAAGGAACAACTTTGTAGTTGACGATATTCGCTTTCGAGTTATTAAATGTTAAGTGATAGTTGCAAACGAGGAGTAGAGACGAGAAGTGAAATTGATTTGGTATAGTAATCGATTAGTTTTGAAAGACGAGGTTTTAATCGTCGTATTAGTAACCGAGAAATGAGAAGGAGTTTGTCGCGTATGAGGTTGATGGTCCCGAAACGAGTTACTGGTGTATGGGGGGGGGAATACACCAGTTGGGATTTTAAAAAAAATCAACCCTTAAAATTACTTCAACCGAGTAAAACGGACTCAGTTGGAATCTCACAACTGAGTAAGCAACCTCAGCTGGAAGAGTGCGGCTGTGCGGAATGTGGTGGAAAATTAAACTCGTTATAAACAACTCACGCTTTTAGTGCAGGGTTGGTCAACAACCAAAACAGTTGAGAATGCTCAGATATGCAGATTTGTATGTCGGTTAGATTGATCAGATAAGAATACAATAAGCAACTGAATGAAAACAAACACGAACACACAGGATTTAACGTGGTTCGGAGATAACCCTCCTACATCCACGGGGAGTTGTGAGTCCACACAACTCTGTCCAAGTTCTTCTGGACAAACCACACAGCTTACCCGGGCTGTGCAACCGTTGCAATAAGTTTACGGGTACTTATCAACCTTTACAGTTAAGTTTACGGGTACTTAACAACCTATGTCAAGTTTGCGGGTACTTGACAACCTAACTACTCAATTACAGGTAAAGTAGGGTCCTAAACCTTTTCAGGTATAAAAGATAAGGTTCCAACTAACAGCTCGAACACGAAGTGAGCTGGGATCTAACACTCTACGAACTCTCACAAAGTGATGTTCTCAAGGTTTGATCTAAAGACACTTAGACACAATCTAATGCTCTAGAACTCTCAACAAGTGATGTTCTTAGAGGCTAAATCTAATTCAGCTCGAGTAAGGAATATAGTTCTTTCTTTCGCTCTGTCTCGTCTCGTGTGTCTTCTCTTGTATATCTTCCGCTCTTATCTCCAATGAATGGAAGCCTCTATTTACAGGCGGAGAGAATCAACTAGCCGTTGGAGGAGCTGTTGATCTCTGTTCTTTGATAGCGATGGCTTGTCTCTCATCTCTGCAGACTTTCCCGATATGGCATCTGTGCGCTTCTGCTTTCCATCTGAGACAGCCTTGTGTTGGGCCAAATAGGGTAATGACTGAACGGTCAAACCCTCATGTGACTTCCTTTTGAAATTCAACTTCAAACCTTTCTGACAGTCAACCTCGGTTAGTCGGTTGAAAGTCTTGATCTTTATCTGAGTGGTCTTCAGCTGATGTTCTTTCTGAACCGTTGAACTCTCAGCTGACTTTGAACTTCATCTTGTTGATATTAACTGATTAAGTTTACAACTGATGTTCCAACTAGAATGCTCAGTTGTCCTTCTTGTATTTAGTCAGTTGGGTTCGAACTCTCAGATGACTTTCTTTTCTTCTGATGTTCTCTTCCTCTCTACTGCTTCTCATCTGATGAACGCTCAGTTGGTTTCCTTCACAACTGATGTTCTGATTGAGTGACGCCTTGTTGCCTTCTTCAGCTGGAGACCTGTAAAGATAAAATCTTAACTTTGCTCAAACAGCGAGCCTAAATTAGGTTCTGGCAACATCTACTCGGTTGGGGTCAGTCGGTTTTGGAATTCATCAAAACTTATACTAATAAATTTCCCAACAATTTCTCCCTTTTTGATGATGCCAAAACCACTTACAACTTGAAACCACTACTGATCTAAACCTCACTAACTTATCTAAAATCTCAGCTGAAATTCTAGACGGTCTATAAGATAAAACATCAAAGGGTTAGCATAGTTATAACATGGTATTTAAAAGACTTTGTGATTCAGAGCTTGGACAATGAGGGATTGTTCATCAAGGTGAATCTTATCACTGAATAGTTTTCATTACAACTGATTGTTACAAAAGATAGGCTCAAAAACCGAAAATTACAACAGTTGCTAGAAAACTAACTGAGCTAGTATTGTAGCCCATACTTGCCAAAAATCCTTACAAAAATTTCCCTCTTAGCAGGTAACTCCTTGGAGATGTCCACTCCATGCTCCTTGCAGACCTGCCTCGCCTCAGATGCAATCTTCATGCGGTTCGGGTTGCTGGAATCCGAGAGAAGAGGTGGCCGATAAGTAACCCTCTTGGGAACTGGAACAGTGTTCAAGTCCAGGTTTGCGTCAATCATGGCCCTCCTGAATTGACTGAACATGCCCGGGTCACCTGAGTGGAACTCAGTCAGCGCCTCCTTGAACGCTCTCCTTGGGTCGTCAGTTGCATAAACCTTCCTGTAATAGAAGTCGTTCACGAACTTCTGCTTGAACAGCTCCCACTCCTCATTCCACTCGGTCGGCATCCACTTGTCGGTATGCCTGAACCGACTCTCAACCTTGGACTTTAGAGGCAACCTTTGTTGCTTCAACCGAGCTTCCGCCTTTGATTGGATTCTGTTGATGCGGCGTCGGCTGCGGGAGGCAACGTTGCGGTCCAGGTTCTGAGAAACCTTCTTCAGCTCAACCTCGAACTGGTTCACCCTCCTCGCCTGGCTGGCGGCAAACTTTCTGATCCAGCTCGGGTTCATGTAGTCCTTCTCCTCTACATCCATAGCCTTGGCCGCTGCAATGCACTCTTCGGTTGTTATCCCGTCGAGTTCAGAATCCAGCTCGGCTGCGATCTCGGCTATGGAGCTGTAGGAAACTCCAATCTTCTTTGCCTGCTCCAAGTCCTTAGTCATTTCGGCTCCACCGACTTCGGTTGTCTTGGTAGCAGCAGACTTCCTCCTCCTCAGCTGAGATTTGGATGGTTGAGCAGCTGGCACTCCTTCTTCTTGGGTCTCTTCTTCTTCTTGTGCTTCACCCTCCGTCTCCTTCTCTTCCCCCTTTTTGGCATCAGCAACAAGGCTTGCTACTGAACCGTCCAGAGAGTTGAGTTTGGCCTCGGTGGATTGAACACGGTTGAAGAGTTCATCGACCGCACACTCCAGCTCGATCTTCTTTGCCAGTTCGGAGTCCTGGCGCTCTTGTTCTGCTTTCTTCAAGACAGAGAGGTTGTTGTCGACCTCTGTCTGAAAGGCAACGAACTCAGCCCAACGCGACTCGAACCGGGACTCCCATTCAGCATCCTGCGTCTGTTGGGACTTGGCCAGATTTGAGTCAGCCAAGGACTTGAAGACATTCACTTCCGACTTCAAGCCCAACAGAGTGAATTTCAGCTCCGACACGTCCTGACTGGTGGAGGAGGAGAGATCATTCAGCTTCATCTTCAGCTCGACATTCTCCTCCACCAGTTGTTGGTACTTTACTTCTTGAGCTGCCAACTCCCTCAGCTGGTCATCTTATTGGTACTGGAGGTTGGCGAGCAGCTCGGTCCTCAACTGGTTGACCCTCTCAGCCACTAGCTCGCAGATTTGTTCTGTTGAAGGAGCGAGCTGAGCAGCTGGAAAGGCTTGAGCAGACTGAGCTAGAGGCTCAGTTGTGACCATGGCTTGACGGTTTGCGAGGTACAGCTTCAAGTTTTCCTCTTCTTCCTTTGCGGCGGCAGCTGCTGCATCGACATCTTCAAGGAAGTCAGCTGATTTCACCAACATGCTGTCAAGGAAGTCGACACACTCCTTTCCAGCTGCCTCCCTTGTGTCATTCCCTTCAGCCAGACTCTGGTCCATCCGTCTAGTGAGCAGCGCGATCCGATTGTTGTACGCCACCTCCAAGTTGGAATAGTTGAAGTAGGCTCGGATGCAGGACTCATCAGATTTCAACCTGTCCCAGCTCAGTACCCTTATCGTGTCCTCCTTGACATACCACTGGCTAAAGATCAGGTGGAACTGGTACAGTAGCTCGGTTCCCAGTGTGGCGAAGATGGGCATGTCGCGAGCCGCAGGGAACAGACCCAACAGCTTTTGAAAGCAGTAGGCCACCCTGCCTTCGTGCTCGTCAGCAACAGCCTGCAGGTCCTCCGCTTCGTTGATCGGGGAGGGGGTGAGATTGTATGGTTCAGGTTCTAGAGGTTCATCGATGCTGGCCAAAGATTCGGTCACAACATCGGCATCGAGTTGAGAGCTCGGAATTTGGGATTCAGTTGGGGAAGAGGGTGGAATGGTTTCCTCAACATCGGTCGAAGGAGCGGTCACGATGTTGGCATCGAGCTGAGAGCTCGGAATTTCTGGCTCGATTTGGGTAGAGAGAGTAAGAGGCTCTAGGGGCAGTACAACATTCACTCCAGCTGTGGGGGAGGTGGTAACATCTTCGAGGTCCTCAGATGAGGAGGATGCAACCGACGTCTCCATGCCCTCAGCCTCATCAGCTCCGGGGGCTCGAGGGACAATCTCGAGCGATGCGGCCTCAGCTGAGCGGCTGGATTCGGAGCGTTCCTCAGCAGGTGTGGACTCGACCTGCGCTCCCTCCTTGTCTGGAGCTTGTTCCTCAGCTGGCTCCTCAGCTGGAACCTCAACTGGCTCATCAGCTGACTCATCAGCTAGAATATCAGTTGGCTCATCAGCTGGCACCTCAACTGCCTTCTTGATTGCCTTCTTGAACCTTACCCTTAACTTTTTTGGGCAGGTTCGTCAGTCGACTCCTTCTCATCGTCAGCTCGGTGACGTGAGGCTTTGGATTTTGTGGGGCGAGCAGCAGCTTGTTCCCCCTCAGCTGCTGACTCAGCTGGCTTTCCCGACTCCCTTTTGTCCTTAGGAGTGTAGACACTCCTCAGCACCTCCTGTGCTTTCTTGGCCGTCGGGAACAGCAACAGCTTCTTCAGTGGCGTCTTCTCGCAGTCAGCCCAGACCATGTTGCGGTCCTTTGTTGCGAGGAGGATGAGGGCGGAGATTTTGTAGCCGAAATTGAGCGTGCCCTTCACACTCAGCAGCTTCTCTCCAGACTCGGTTGTAGTCTTAGAGATCTTCGACTTTTCCACCATCAACTGGTTCAGAAAATATTGGAACCAGTTGATTTAGTGTTGGTGCTCCAAGGCCACCAGCTGCTTCAGCTTAGGTCGGCTGATGTCGCCGAACGCGCCACTGTATCCGAACACGACCTTCGACACGGCGTTGAATAGCAGGCGGTGTTCCGGCTTCAGCTTAGTCCTTTGCATGTTGCTCCTCAACCGCTCTGGCTCGATCAGAGCATCCTGAAGAAATTCATCAGCTTGTTCGTCGGTAATATTCTCCAGGAACTCAGTGGCGGTGTGGTTGATTGGTATGATGTACCGGAGGACATCGGACACGTCGATGGAGAAGGAGACACGACGTATCGTCCTTGCCGGAACATCTCTTTGTCGGCATGACACCCTCGTGGAAACTCCCTCTGAAATGTCAAGGGGGCGAACGAGATTGACGTAGAATTCTCCGACTTGGCGCCTGAGCAAGTGGGAGGGGCAGAGCTTGGCCCATTCCAGAAGTCCGTTCTCACGGAGAGTGTTGGCGAGAGGGGCTAGGACCGGCGACTCTAGATCCTCGTCGGAGAGGATCTGCTCGAAGTGAATCTTCGATACTAACATATCGAATGACTCTTCATACATGGTAGGCACGAGGGAAGGTCCGGATGATGCCATTCTCTTGCTTTTGGGTGCCATTAAATCACTGCAAAGGTAATATATATATAGGAGAGGAAAGGAATCTATTTGCAGAAACGGGTTAGGCAGAAAAACTGGAAGACGATGAATAGTTATAATTGATAAGCACGAATGAGGAAATTAGGAGATATCTTCCTGATTTTTCACCTTATATAGGTCTTTGACTCGGATGAGATCAATGGCTGGGGTTAAATGGCGCGAATCCATCAACGGCTGGGATTACGTGACTGTTGACTATCTTTGACTTGACGTTTTGATCCGAGTTCCAACCAGCGCGTGAGAAGATGTACAGTTTCATGTCAGCCCAATCGCACTATAAAGTAGGCTATAGTTGCTCAGCCGTACTTTACATTTAATGCGACATGATGGCTATTTTTAATGTAACTGACTAGCTCAGGAATGTTTGAATTTATTTCAAACATTCTCATTTAAGAACATAACACCTTCAGTCATAAATGATACCTGCCAGCTGATGTTTGAATCAGCTGTGGTCATTAGTCGAGTTCCTCAGTTGCCGCATACCATCAGCTGACTCGAGTTCGTCTGTTCAGCTGACGTCTGATCCATTGTTGCAGCATACCATCAGCTGACGTTTGACGTCTTCAGTTGGCAATCAGTATCTGAGATTCCCCCTTCAGCTGAGCTTCCCCCTCAGATGGATATCTGACTCTTCAGCTCGGATGGATTCTCATCTGCTCGGATGACTCTTCATTAGCTCGGATGACTCTTCTGCTCGGATGACTCTTTAGCTCGGATGAGTCTTCAGCTCGGATGACTCTTCAGCTCGGATGACTCTTCAGCTCGGATCCAAGAGTCCTAGAAGATCATACAGCATCTTGAACCGGGCTTCAGGAAGAGGTTTGGTGAAGATGTCAGCTCTCTGAATCTCTGTTGGGATCTTCTCCATGGAAATGTCTTTCTTCTCAACTATGATCTAGAAACTCAGTTCCATGATCTGATCGGATGGATATGATCTTCATCTCTTGTTGGTTCGATATCCGATCCATCAGCTTGGGCAGCTCATCTCGGGTTTCACTCTTGTGGCGCATGAAGATGGTCCACGTATATCTTGAGTAGTCATCAGTTACAACCAATGTATATTCGTTTCCATTAATGTTTTTTGGTGTAACTGGCCCAAAGAGATCCATATGGATCAGCTGCAACACTCGGTCGGTTGAAGGAGTTGACTTCAACCGGAAGGAGGATCTAGCGAGCTTTCCCAGTTGGCATGCACTGCAGATGTGTGTTGTTGAAAACACTCGGTTAGGTATGCCTCTTGCATGTTCTTGTCTGGCGAGTCGGTAAATCATCTTGAAGTTCAGATGGTTGAGCCTTTTGTGCCACAGCCAGCTCACATCCGAACTGCTCTTTGATAACAGGCAAGTGTCAGGGAGGCTGCTGTTCCAGTCAGCGTAGTATACATTCCCTGTTTGAGATCGATTTCCCAACAATATCACCTGCTTTGATCCGACATCTTTAACTCTGCAACCCTGTGCATCAAACTTGACAGAGAAACCATTATCACAGATTTGGCTGATGGAGAGCAGGTTATGCTTCAATCCATCAACATAAGAGACATTAGAAATTGAAACATGATTGGTTTCAAGGGTACCGTAACCTCTGGTATAACCTTTTGAGTTATCACCAAAAGTAACTGATGGACCTTCTTTCTCCACGAAACTTCCAAGCAAATCCTTCAGATTCTTCATGTGTTTCGAGCATCCACTATCCATCACCCACATTGTTGTAGACGCCTTCTTCTTCCTCAGCTGTTTCTCCTGTACCTGCAAAGAGAAACTCGCTTAGGTCCCCAATTTCAGTTGGGTCCTGGAGGGTTAGAACCAGTTCCCGCTGGAACTGTGCGTCGCTTTTCCCGGTAAACTCGAATAGCCTTGTCATTCCAAATGATTTGCCCATTTTCATCAATTATACAACACCTCGGTTATTCTTAGGCTTGTTGTTAGAAATGATGCTCTGTTTCTTGGGAGGAGTTGGATTTCTCCCATGTTGGCCTTTAGGAGGTGAGGCTTTCCCCCTATTTTGATGGCGGTTCTTATCCTGTTGAGTTTGTCTGTGAGGTCGGACGCCATGTTGGAATCTTCGTAGCTAATACTGATTCCATCTTTCTGACTGACGACGACAACTGGTCATGCTCGGATGTTGATTCAACTTGTGGCATGAATATCTCTAGCTGTTGGAACTGTTCCTCATTGGTTGACTCGGTTGGAACCTCTGGTTGAACTGATGATGGAACCGCTGTTGATTCAGATGGTTGAGTCCTTGTTGGCTCTGCGGTCAGTTCCATTCTTTCTGTGGTCGGTTCTGTGGACGGTTCAGAGGTCGATTCTGATTTTTTTTTCGGTTGTATCTCCGACGCCTCTGGTTCCTCTTCTGTGACTTGGAACATTCCCCCTCGATTGATGTCCCAACCGATGGAACGTTCTGTTCATCCAATGCTTCTTTTCCCTTCTCAGTTGGAGTTCCCTTCGTCGGTTGAGCTTGCTGAGAAGTGGACGTTGCATTACTTTGGGGAGATTCAGATTTAACTGTGTTAGGTTCAACAACCTTGACCTCAACAGCTTTGATGAAGGTTGCTGGAGGAATTCCACTATCTTTAACCACATCGTAACCGAGTCCTGACAAGTCATCCGTCTGTCGGCTGTAACTGATTAAATTCTCTATGATCTTGGATGACTGATATAGCTTGATCAGGTTGTCCTTCTCAGTTTGCAATTCTTTGAGAAGAACAGCTATATACTCGGACTGTTCGTCTGACTTTTTCACCAGCTGGCCGATCTGCGCCTCTTGCTTGTTCAACTGATCTTCCTGTTTCTTGATCTGTTTCTGTAACTCCTCATCAGTTGAAACCTTAGGTTGGCTGGCAGCATTCAGCTGATTATTGAGATTGTCAATCTCTTCCTTTTGGCTCTTGATCAGATCGTCCTTGTCGGTTAAGGATTCCTCAAGCCTGGCGAATTGTACTTGAAGACTCTTAAACTCAACCGACTGCTGCTGCACTTCCTCATTGAGTGCTATGAAGTCGTCCCATGAGAGTTCCAACTCTTCATCTAGGGTTTTCTGCATGTTAGAAATAATTGAAGAATTCAAAATAGCAGGATTAGATTGTACCTCATCGTCTTTGACGTCCATCTGCACACAACAACGAAAGAAGGGTGCAAGCAGATATGCACTAGCGTGATAAAGAGATCTGTTCAGTTGACCACTGAATAAGATTCCTCGAATTCACACCTTGTGAAACAGAGTCAACAGTCTTTTGAACCACTGCTCTGATACCACTTGATGGTCCCGAAACGAGTTACTGGTGTATGGGGGGGGGAGGAATACACCAGTTGGGATTTTAAAAAAAAATCAACCCTTAAAATTACTTCAACCGAGTAAAACAGACTCAGTTGGAATCTCACAGCTGAGTAAGCAACCTCAGCTGGAAGAGTGCGGCTGTGCGGATAATGTGGTGGAAAATTAAACTCGTTATAAACAACTCACGCTTTTAGTGCAGGGTTGGTCAACAACCAAAACAGTTGAGAATGCTCAGATATGCAGATTTGTATGTCGGTTAGATTGATCAGATAAGAATACAATAAGCAACTGAATGAAAACAAATACGAACACACAGGATTTAACGTGGTTCGGAGATAACCCTCCTACGTCCATAGGGAGTTGTGAGTCCACACAACTCTGTCCAAGTTCTTCTGGACAAACCACACAGCTTACCCGGGCTGTGCAACCGTTGCAATAAGTTTACGGGTACTTATCAACATTTACAGTTAAGTTTACGGGTACTTAACAACCTATGTCAAGTTTGCGGGTACTTGACAACCTAACTACTCAATTACAGGAAGAGTAGGGCCTTAAACCTTTTCAGGTATAAATGATAAGGTTCCAACTAACAGCTCGAACACGAAGTGAGCTGGGATCTAACACTCTACGAACTCTCACAAAGTGATGTTCTCAAGGTTTGATCTAAAGACACTCACACACAATCTAATGCTCTAGAACTCTCAACAAGTGATGTTCTTAGAGGCTAAATCTAATTCAGCTCGAGTAAGGAATATAGTTCTTTCTTTCGCTCTGTCTCGTCTCGTGTGTCTTCTCTTGTATATCTTCCGCTCTTATCTCCAATGAATGGAAGCCTCTATTTACAGACGGAGAGAATCAACTAGCCGTTGGAGGAGCTGTTGATCTCTGTTCTTTGATAGCGATGGCTTGTCTCTCATCTCTGCAGACTTTCCCGATATGGCATCTGTGCTCTTCTGCTTTCCATCTGAGACAGCCTTGTGTTAGGCCAAATGGGATAATGACTGAACGGTCAAACCCTCATGTGACTTCCTTTTGAAATTCAACTTCAAACCTTTCTGACAGTCAACCTCGGTTAGTCGGTTGAAAGTCTTGATCTTTATCTGAGTGGTCTTCAGCTGATGTTCTGTCTGAACCGTTGAACTCTTAGCTGACTTTGAACTTCATCTTGTTGATATTAACTGATTAAGTTTACAACTGATGTTCCAACTAGAACGCTCAGTTGTCCTTCTTGTATTTAGTCAGTTGGGTTCGAACTCTCGATGACTTTCTTTTCTTCTGATGTTCTCTTCCTCTCTACTGCTTCTCATCTGATGAACGCTCATTTGGTTTCCTTCACAACTGATGTTCTGATTGAGTGACGCCTTGTTGCCTTCGTCAGCTGGAGATCTGTAAAGATAAAATCTTAACTTTGCTCAAACAGCGAGCCTAAATTAGGTTCTGGCAACATCTACTCCGTTGGGGTCAGTCGGTTTTGGAATTCATCAAAACTTATACTAATAAATTTTCCAACAGAGGTTAAGTGTTAACTGCCTTGAGGAATAAATTTCGTAAGATTTTAACTGTTATAGCATAAAACGAACCGAGGAAGTCATACGTCGAAATATACGAGCTCTAGGGCTAGTTCGGGCATTTCTGCGACGTTCCACGGAAACTGTAATATCTCCTAGCTCGCTTAACGAAATCGAGATTCGCGAATTGAAGAGTAAACTAGACATCCGTGGCTTTCTTTTGGTACATGGCCCGTCCCCTATTTCAAAATCCCATGTTCTGGGTGGACTTACTGATCTGTACAGTTTGTTCTGAAGCTTAGTTTCTTAAGTTGAAATCTTTTTCAACTTAATCCGTTTTGATCCTTTAAGTCGATATAAGCTATCGACTATCATTATTAACCGACCTCAGTGTCGAGTAAGAAACCAAGCAAGTGCTAACGAGATATGTTCGAGTCTCGTTCTTGTTTAATTAAAGAAGTTAGTTTAACGTGCAAATGCCTAAAGCTTAAGAACTTAAAAGATTAATTCGATTTCAGTTTCGATTTCCATTTTTCTTCTATCAACTCGACAACTTATCATTGTTTTATTATTTGTGTTCCAAGGAGGAGAACAAGAATAGAAGACAGGACGGAAGACGGAAGTACGAGTAATAGCTCTGTAAACGAACGAGGTGGGCTTTCTAAAACCAAAACTACGTTGAATGCCGTTGCTTGAAGGTGTTTATTTATATGCGAGCGTTGCTCGAAAGTGGTTACATGTTGGTTTAATAAATGAGTATTAAAGTATATAACAGTGCATAATGAATTGTTTTATGAGAACTTTCTTATGCCTTTCTGAGATAGCCAAAAGGGTGCTTTCCAGAATTAAAAGTTAGCCAAAAGGGTGCTAACTAAACGATCTGACTCTGTGATAGCCAAAAGGGTGCTTTCCAGACTTGTTAAGTTAGCCAAAAGGGCGCTAACTAAATGATCGGATGTAAGTTTAAAACCTACAGTGTGTCATTCGAAAATTAAATGTATATATATCAGTAAACGTTTTATGCGAGTATTTATGAAAAGATGCATGATTTGATTTAATTGGGTAAGCACGGGCCTTTTTAAAAAAAACCCCGTTGCGTTACATATAAAATGTTTTCGGCAATGTGCCCACTAAGTACTTTTGTACTTAGCCTTGCATGTTTGTTTTTGAATGTGCAGGTTGAGTGACGACGGCGGAGGAGGTTGAGGAAAGGTCGTAATTAAGGAAGTAAAGATTTATTGAGCCTCGATAACACATTTTATATGTGTTATCATTTCTACGTTTTTCCGCTGCCAATTCTGCAAACTAGTTTCAGTTAGTATATAACTTTAGAACTAAGTTTCATTCCTTGAACTTAGTCTCTTCTAAGAACAGTTATGTCGAGTGATCCTTCGTGATCAACTCTTTCTTTCATTAATTATAGTCAGTTCCCTTATTTATGTAAATCCTTTCGGTTTAAGTTGCTATAACTTTAAACCTAGTTTTCCCTGTATACAGTTTGACGAGCGATCCTAGGTCGACTCCCTTTTTATTCAATGAAGTCAAATTCATAGTAGTTTATGTTACAAATATCGTTTATTCATTAGTTTTTCTTTTCTTTCCTATTTCTTTATTCCAATCCCTAGTCGCACCCCAGCTTTGCCGTCCTTCGGGAAGTCGGGCTGTGACACTCCTCTTGATCTCCTCTTGACCGAAAATGATGGGGAAAGAGAGCTCAACTCCTAGCTTTAATCTCCATGGTAGGTTTCATCTTGAATTCCTCAAGAAGAATGAAACAAAAATTAATCATCCATTCTAGGGCTTAAGTGCCGAAATTTATAGAAATAGAGGGATGATTATTTTGATTTTAAACTAAAAAACTTGAAGGATTATTACCTTTCTCTTTAGGGTATGAAAGAACTAGAAGAGGTGATGGAGATCTTCTTTGGAACTTGGAGGTTTGGAAGCTTGGATCTTGAGCTTCAATGGAAAAACATCAAGTGTGTGTGTGGTGTGTGTGTTCTCGGCAATGGGAGAGAGAGAATGAAGAGGATTTCTTTTTCTTTCTCTTCCAAGAGAAGTCACGAGAGAGAGATGGAGAGTTTGAGAGAAATGAGATGAATACAATGTATTTTCAAAGTTTCCAAGGTAAGATATTGAAAATAATTAAGAATATAATCATTATATTCTATAATAGGTGTTGACAATAGGGGTTTGAGAGAGATTTAAGGGTGGGAGAGAGTCTGAAGTTGGTGGGTGAGGGGAGAGAGATGAGAGAGATTTCTATCTTATTTTATTACAGATAAAACGTTACCCGGTTGAAAAAGTTTTCCGGATAAAAAGTTCGTATTATTTCATTTATGCTGAAAACGGCTCTAATCTCTCCTCATCTCGTTTACGACACTAAAAATATCTGAAATCTATCTCATGTCCCACTAAATAAATCAAGGATTCTGATTATCTAATTTTTAGGTTTAAATTCAAAACAACGAAGAAAACCTAAAAATTAGTCGACTAATTTATCCGTTAAGGATTAATTTCTTATAACTTTCTAAAGTGACCTCCGATGAACTTCTAACATATCTCAATGACCTTAGAATTAATTCTAGGTTCAAAAGACACTAATTAGGTCAATTTCTAAGTTCATCGGTGAATAGTGTTTTCTCGGTTATTGATACTATTCACTCAAAAGTAAAAATTCTCGGAATTCTCTGAAAATCAAACTCATGCTCAAACTCATATAGATAAACTCAATCAATGCATCACATCCTCAACTCAAGTAATAAAAACAAATAAACTCACATCAAAGCACATAAGGGCATTTTGGTCTTTTTAATCATTTCTTTTTACTTAGAAAGATTTTTATTTCTCAAGACTCGTTATTTAAGCTTATAAACTTTATTTAGAACGCACTCAAGGGCTTACGAAAGTTCGGGGTATTACATCCTCACCCCCTTAAAAAAAAATTCGTCCCGAAATTTACTAACCTTGAGAAAACAGCTCGGGATATTTTGACCTCATCTTTTCTTCGAGTTCCCATGTGGCTTCTTCGAGATCATGATGACGCCACTTGATCTTTACTAAGGGAATCGATTTTGTTCTAAGCTGCTGAACTTTACGATCTAGAATTTTCTCGGGTTTCTCCTCGTAGCTTAAGTCGGGCTTCAATTCTACATCCTCTTGGCGTATCACGTGCTTTGGATCGAAGACATACTTCCTCAATTGCGACACGTGAAAAACGTTATGCGAATTCCCAAAACTGGGAGGTAACGCTAATCTATATGATACGGATCCAATCCTCTCAAGGATTTCAAACGGTCCTATAAATCGAGGTTTTAGCTTTCCTTTAACTCCAAAACGATACACTCCTCTCGAAGGCGACACCTTCAAGAACACTTTACTTCCTACTTCGAACTCTAACTTGGATCTTCAATTATCGGCATACGACTTTTGTCGGCTCTGAGCTTCCTTAATCTTCTCGCGAATCTGACGCACAGATTCTATCATCTCCTCGATCGCTTCTGGCCCTATCACTTTTCTCTCGCCTACTTCGTCCCAATAAAGCGGCGATCTACACTTTTTCCCGTGAAGAGCTTCGTAAGGGGCCATTCCTATCGTATTCTGATAACTATTATTATAGGCAAATTCGGTAAGAGGTAAGATTTTCTCCCACTCATTTCCTTTGTCTAATAAAACAGCTCTCAACATATCCTCGAGAATTTGAATCGTTCGCTCGGATTGACCATCGGTCTGGGGATGATAAGCAGTGCTAAACTGCAACTGTGTTCCCAACTCCATGTGGAAACTTTCCCAAAAACGGGCGGTGAACTTTGAATCTCGATCAGAGGTAATCGTACTCGGCACTCCGTGCAATCTCACGATTTCCTTAACATAAATCTGAGCTAACTTGTCTGATCCATAGGTGTGTGGAATAGGTATGAAATGAGCAGACTTTGTTAATCTATCCACGATCACCCATACAACTGTGTTTTATTTTCTCGACTTTGGTAATCCTGTCACGAAATCCATCGTGATTCCATCCCACTTCCACTCGGGGACTGGTAGTGGCTGCAACGGTCCATACCGTCTTTGATGTTAGGACTTCACTTGCTGGCAAGCTAAACATCTTTCAAAGAACAATGCCACGTCCATTTTCATTCCATTCCACCAAAACTGTTGCCTTAAGCCTTGGTACATCTTCGTGCTGCCGGGATGGGCTGTGTACGGGGTTTCATGAGCTTCACTCATTATCGCGTTTCTTATCTTTTCGTCGTTAGGCACACAAATTCTTCTTTGATACAATAAGGCATTATCGCTCGATTCTGTAAAATCTTTAACTCATTCACTCCTCACTTTCATCCTCAACTTTTCCAAATCTTCATCTCTTCTCTGACCTTCTATGATACGAGTTCTCAAATCTGGCATTACTACTAAAGTAGCAATCACTTGCTCTACTGTCACTGGAGGTATAATCACTTCAATTCTCATCTTTCCAAAATCTTCAATCAACTTGACTTCATCACTTAGCAAGAATCCTAATTCGGTTTCTTCCGAACTTTCCTCCTTTCTTTTTTGACTTAGCGCATCAGCTACAACATTAGCTTTACCGGGATGGTAAGATATCTTGCAATCGTAATCTTTTACCAACTCGAGCCATCTTCTCTGTCTCATATTCAACTCTTTCTGCTCGAAGAAGTACTTCAAACTTTTATGATCTGAAAATATTTCACAGTTGGCTCCATAAAGATAATGTCACCAAATCTTCAAAGCATGCACGATGGCTGCTAATTCCATGTCATGAGTTGGATACTTCTCTTCATGGGGTTTGAGTTGTCTTGAAGCATATGCAATCACTCTTCCATTTTGCATTAGAACACATCCTAATCCTTGAGATGATGCATCAGTATAAATGACATAATCTTTTTCTGGCTCGGGAAGGGCTAATACTGGAGTTGTAGTTAATCTTGTCTTGAGCTCTTGGAAACTTCTTTCACATTCTTCCGTCCATTCGTACTTTGTTTCTTTCTTCAACAGGTTCGTCATTGGCTTTGCAATTTTGGAAAATCCTTCTATAAATCTCCGATAGTAACCTACTAAACCAAGGAAACTATGAATTTCATGCACTGACGTCGGGGATTTCCAATCTTTCACAGCTTTTACCTTTTCCAGATTTACTTTAATTCCTTCGGACGAAACAACGTGTCCTAAGAAATTTACTTCCTTCAACCAAAATTCACACTTACTGAATTTGGCATACAATTTCTCGGATCTTAGCTTTTCCAACACGATTCTTAGATGCTTCTCATGTTCGGATTCATCCCTCGCATATACCAAAATGTCGTCAATGAAGACAATCACAAATTTATCCAAATATTCGTGAAAAACTCTATTCATTAGATCCATGAATACTGCTGGAGCATTTGTCAATCCAAATGGCATTACTATGAATTTGTAATGTCCATATCTCGTCCTGAACACAGTTTTTGGAATATCTTCTTGTCTGATACTCAATTGATGGTATCCAGATCTTAAGTTGATCTTGGAGAAAACACCAGCTCCTTTCAGCTGATCAAACAAATCATCTATCCTTGGCAAAGGATACTTGTTTTTTAGCGTAATCTTGTTAAGTTCTCGGTAGTCTATGCACATTCTTAAACTACCATCCTTTTTCTTTACAAATAGGATCGGAGCTTCCCAAAGCGATACGCTTGGTCGAATAATATCCAAGTCTAACAATTCTTGCAACTGGATCTTCAATTCTTGGAGTTCCTTTGGAGCCATCATGTACGGAGCTTTTGATATCGGGGATGATCCTGGTTCCAAATCAATCGTAAACTCCAATTGTCGATCAGGGGGTAATCCTGGTAATACTTCTGGAAACAAGTCCTTAAATTCTCTCATGATAGACACATCATCGATACTCATCTCTTGATTCTCATCTTTATTCAAATAGACTAGATAAACTTGTGTATCTCTTCTCCTCATTAACTTCTGCGCCTTCATAGCCGAAATTATTGGCATACTCTTCCTCACTCTCCTCTCGACTCCGAAGACTACGGTTGGCTCTTCTCCAGGGGGTTGAAACGAAATTTGTCTCAAATCACAACGAATCGTTGCAAAATTCTCAGTTAACCAATCCATTCCTAGGATTATATCTACGTCCCACATCTAGATTAAATTTAGGGATTTCGCTAACAACTTGCAATTTCTGAATTCAAATTCTAAGTTCGAGCAAACGCGCGAAACTAACGCAGATTTTCCTAAAGGGGTTGCGACACTAAGCACCTGGTTCGATTCTTCTACTTTTAAACCTAGGTTCTCTACGCAAATGCTAGATATAAACAAATGCGAAACACCCGTATCGAATAAAACAATAACAGGTATGCCATTAAGCTTTCCCATACCTGCTAAATTTCCTTTATCTTTAGTTGCCGGTTTCTGCTCAATCGCGTAGGCTCTTTGAAAATACGGGGACTCTTGCTGAGGAGGTTGCTGCTTTGGCTGCTGCGGCTTATGCTGATACTGAATGAACTTTTGCGGTCGAGTTGCCTCAACGGCTTTCATCTGCGAAGGCTGAAACTGGTTTGGCCTTCCGCCACTCATTCCTTGCTGCTTACTCGGGCACTGGTTTGAGAAATGACCAGGCTGACCACAAGTATAACAGACATTACTCCCAATCTTGCAGACACCTTGATGCATTCTGCCACACTTCGGACAAGGAGGGAGTCCTTGGGGTCCTACAGGTACATTACTTCGGTTGATCTGTGGAGCTTTTGCTTTCTGGGTTTGCTGGTATTGCTGCTGGCTTTTCCCTTGCCACGGTTTCTTACTTGGGTGATTTCCACCACTCCATTTCCCCTTTCTCTTTCCATGCTGACCGAACTGAGACTGATGGGTAGTTACGGTCGTTGTCATCTGGCTTTGAAATTGAAGGTTCGCTGAAGAATGCGATCCTTTCTCTGGCTGCATAGCTAACTCCATATCTAGGGCTCGGTTCAGGGCTTCGACATAAGTCAGACCACTCTGACTGGCAAGAACTACTCGAATATCCTGTCTTAACCCTGCTCGAAACAACTCGCACATTTTCTCATCAGTATCTACCTTATCAGGCGTGAATCGAGCTAACTCACAAAACTCTCGATCGTACTCGGCTACAGTCTTCTTTCCTTGCCTCAGATTGGCAAATTCATTCGCCTTCTGTTTACAATAACTCCTAGGCACATACTTCTCATACAAGGCTTCTTTGAACTGATCCCAAGACAAATTCTCACGTCCTTCTGGTGTATACATCCTTTGTCTTGCTTCCCACCAGTAGTCGGCAATTCCTTTTAACTGATACGCAGGGGCGTAGCTAGGGGGTGGGCAGGGGGGTCACTGGACCCCCCTGGTATTTGGAAAAAAAAATAGTGATGTATATGTAGTTTATTCTTTAATTTGTACATTATGCTCACCATGTGTTCGATAAAATTCCCAAATCAGTTATCATTTTTTGAACTTTAGATTTTGGATTTTATTCATTCTGGATAGTTTAGTTGAGCGGTGAAAGATTGAGTCTCATGGCTTTCATGTTGCTAAATCTTATTCTTTTTCTACTTCTATTGGTATATTCCAAATGTCTAGAATTCTTCCAAAGTAGATATCATTAACCCCTCAAATTTTCATTTGTCCAAACTATGAAACCCAAATGTTGCTTGTTCATTCTTGATGGCTTCAATAATTCTAATTCATACTCGAGTTTTCATATGATTATGGAGAAGAAATTGACTCATAAATCCAAAGTCGACTTTCTTCGTGAAGATTTAAAAAATGGCACATATTATTGGACTTCCGAAAATTGGGCCCCCCTGAACCGAAATCCTGGCTACGCCACTACACTCTAGACGTTCACGATTGGTGCAACGAAGGAAACGAAAAATTCGCTCGTGGGAATGAATCTAGTCTTCGGCTTCAGCCGGACTGCCTTTACCATCAAAAGTTGGGGGATTCTGGTAAAGAAAAAGTTCTTCAACACGTCGCTCATTTGGAGGGGGCGGAGTAGGATCACGTGGTCCCTCTTGATCATCTCTAATATTTCTATTTCTTTGTCTTGGCGGCATTTTAAAGAAATGCAAAAGAAAAACTTTTAGCCACTCGAATAAACTAACTCACTCAGGACCTTTCTCGATTCTGAAAACATTTCCTTTTTGGGAGGAATACGCCAATCGGTACTTATCAACATAATAAGAAGCAATTTAATAATCTTCTCAAATAATTCCATTATCTCAAATTCTCATATATCTCACTCAATTTCAAATAATCAACAGGCATTAACATCATCACATCAATATTCACATGTTCTCAAAATAAGGCTTTCTCAATACTCAGGGCATTCACATAATATAATTTCAACTCATATATATAACTCATTCTCTAAATTTTAATTTCTCAAACATAAGTTATTTGATTAACTCATTTTCATCTCAATCATTAGTTAAAGATCTCGCATACTCGGTTTGATTTAATTACTCGGGAGACTCAAAGTTGATTTTGATGACCTAGTGGCTCATCTTTTAACTTCACTCAAAAGTGCCCTCTTCTGAGGACTTTAAACATAATAAGGATTAGACATTTACACAGAAAATTTCCCTATTCTTGCTCGATAACTAGCATTCTAATCGAACTACACGAGTTCTCACTTCGCGTTCGATCCTTACTTAAGTAACTCCACATTGTTCCACGAATAATTACATCACTACATAAGATAAATAGAGTTCGACTCTCAACACAAAACGATAATACTACTCGAATTCCACGACTTTCTTGAATTGATTCTACACATTAGAATCATCTTCGCTTGGACCATTATCATCGTACTGTTCCGCATCGGAATCTCCTACGACATTCTCCTCGGGGTTCTCCTCTTCTTCGGGATCCTCTTCTTCTTCTTCCTCTTCCTCTACTGCATTTACTGCAGGATGTCCTTCTCCCTCAATATCGTTCATGGCATTAAAACGCTCAAGTTCTGCTGCTCTCACTTCTTTCTCATAATCTTGCAGGGTATAGTCAAGTGCATTTAATTCTGATTCAACCCAAGATGAGGTGTCGGGATTCTCTTCACAACGAAGATAAGATGCTATATTAGCAGGAGCACTGAACTGGGATTCATACTCATCATCAGGCCTCACTACAGGGGTAGGGGCGAAGGTACAGGGAGCAGGAAAGAAATCATTGGGTAGAGCTTGAAGATATCCTCTTCCCACAATCGCTGCAGCTGTCGGCTCATCCTTGTTCTCATCATCATTGCCATTACCAGAACGGGCTGGCCTAGAAGACTCTGCTTCGGGCTGAACTGGAGGAGATGCTTGATTACGTTGCATATATGCTGCGAACGGATCATCTAGAGACGACGGAATTCCATTAGGGTCATGGTATCCATTTGGCTGCATAGTTGGTGAGCTAGACAAGGAAGAGGGGTCAAAAGCTCGGATTGGAAGCACACCATTCACATATGGATAATCTTGACAAGGAGCTCGAGGTTCGGGTTCAACTCGCGGCGACGAGGAACACGAGGGGGAACGGGACCATCCTGAAGAATTAGTGGGGGACTGCGGACAATACCGTTTTGCATATTATGAACGTCGTCCTCGTACGGCTCTGGCGGAGGGGCGCCGTATTGCATGTACCGACTGGAGATTGTGGAGATAAACGCATTAACATCTCTGTAAAGGGTTCCGTCAAGATATCGGTAACCTAGGAATCGATGGACAAGAGATGCTGCCCAGTCTCTCCATTCGCGAGGCAATGCTTAAATTAGATAGGTCATGCCCTCTAGCGGTCCGATGTCCAAATATTGGACTTTTTCCCATATCTTGTGGTAGCGTGCCAGGAATTCAGCTAAAGATTCGTTATTCATTTTCCTCACATGCCGGTATTCCTTCATCCAATCGCTGTCGTCCATCCTATACGAATTTTAAATGAATTAAGCACACTTAAACAGTTAAACAAGCATGCTAGAATTTCTAACCACCACATACTCATTTTTGCTTTCCAAAGGGGAAATTTCGCTCATGGTATCGGGCAATTCCAATTCACGTAACCTCTTGCACAAACGTTTCATCCTTTCTGATTTTTCCACACAAAACACGCATTAGGGAGGACATTCTAAAGCAATCTAGTTATTTTCTAGACATCATAAATCATAAATAACTCAAAATCGCAATAACTTGATAACTCATTTCTCACTTTAAACTCAAAAAGCTTTTAGAAAATAAGACGTACCTGGTTGCCGAATGAGATGGAGGATTGCTTGGTGTGTTTTACTGACTCAGATAAGTCTAGGAAATAAATCTAGACTCGACTCATCAAAAAATATCAAACTTCAGAGCAGTCAAACTTGCTCTGATACCAACCTGTCACACCCCGACTCCCGAGGTGCGACGTACTAACACTAACACTACTCAACCATCTATCATTCAACTCAAATACGGGGAAACATGCTCGAGAAACGCAAGGTAATATCAACGGGAAGCAGTAACATTCAAAATAAGCTTTTAGAGATATAACAAAACAACAATCGAGCATGTATAATTTACATATCAATTCGAAAAGGATAAGTATTTCAAGTCAACGAGAACGAGATTCATCAAAGCAATAAAGGACATCGAGCACATCGCTCGGAATTAGAACAAGTATCATAGTATATTATCCAAAAAACATCAAATAACAAAGCATATCAACGCGGCGGAAATCTTGACTCAATCCCAACAATCACATGTATGAAGACATGCAATTGCCAGTCCGACATTCAATTCGACTTAACAAAAACACCACACCACCAAGCCGTCCTTGCCATCACCATCTTGCTAACCTGCACATTTAGAAATACATGCAGGGCTGAGTACTTCGTACTCAGTGAACACATGCCAAAAATATTTGAAAATTTGCTCTTAGAGCTATAACAATTGAACTTGCATTGCCGAAGCATCACAAGTATTAATGCAACTTAAAACGGTTTTACTTGTGAATGCAAAAACATTTTCTTTTGAATAGACTGCGCAGTCAAAACATACTATATATATACTCAACAGTATGCATCATCTGCCATAATCTTACTCTCTGTGCCGAGAAGTAGGCCTCCTTCTCGTACATTGTGACCGGCCCAACTGAACCAAGCTCACAGTCACCTCAAACAATTAATATACCACACGTGGGTTTCCTGCCTTTCACAGGACAATAATATCTCAAGCAAATAGATGATAACACATACTAAAACTCAAGTAAAAACAATTGAACTTTAAAACTCACAATATAATACTCAAAAATCATAATAGCATTCATCGATAGTTTTGGTTTTAGAAAAGCCCACCTGCCCTCCGACGATTTGCTAGGCGGCTTACTTGCTATTTGTCCTCGCTATTTCTCCGTCCCGCTTGATCCTTCACAGTTTACATCGATAAAGAAAGATAAGATACGACGCAAGACGGAAAATAGACGTTTGTCTCGGCTGAAGGATTTCTACTTGACTCGTCTCTCTCTATATTAATATCTTCTAATAAGTCTCATTTCTCGGTTCTCGTTCTCGACTCTCGATTACTAAATAATTTATCTCGTACTCTCGCATCAAAACATTAATGCTACTCGTCATCGCTTCCGCTTTTATCTTTACTTTAAGAAACGACATCAATCTAAACTCTATTACTCGGATTCTTTCTTGCATTCTCAATCAATCCTTGATTCGATTATCGACACATTAACTCAATCATTTTGCATACAAAGGCATACTCAACAATTGTTCATGGCATTATCGAATCATAACGTTCTCTCAAGCATATTGATTCAATCACATAGTATCTTAAAATAGATCAAACATGTTGTCACATATTCGATTTCACACTTCAAGACACATTAACAATTACTCGACTTTTATTTTAGAAAGATACTTACTTAAATTCTCGAATTTAAATTCTTTCTTCTTTCAAATAAATTCAAATATTAAGAATTCTTCTTAATAAAAACTTAAATAATAAATTTATACTTCTCGACTCGATATACGACACTTATTTCAAAACACGTCGTCTACGTATACGTACTCACATACATATTATTTATTTCTTACTCACTTATTAATACTAATTCTCTTTTAAATTTTATAAAACTCTTATAGAAATAGAAACTCATTTTCTATTTTTGACTCGACTCTTATTCTCGTCTCAAGACTAGATTTTCAATTATAAACAATTCATAATAATTATTCAAGCACTTGTTATTTCATTTATTTTTAAAGCTCGTCTTACTTAAGTATTTTCATACTCTATCATTTCTTATTTAATTAAGAAATTACCTCTTTAATTATTTATTCTTATTCCAAAACTTCTATATTAAACTTTACGAGTACACGAACTCAACTCAATTAAGTCTTCCCTCGATTACTTGTACTCAACTCAATAGTTGTTACTCATTATTTTTCTTATCATTTCTCGTTCACTTGAACGACTAAACTCTTAATGACCCAACTAAAAATTCATGCTCGTTTTATAACTCTATTTCTCGATTATTATATCTTCTAATTTTTTTTCTATCTAATTCTCAATTACCAATTTTTCTAATCTCGATTTATTTAACTCGATTAGCTCTTTCCTTGACTCCAATTATTTAACTAAGGAAAATTCTTTTCTTTTATTATTTTCTAACTTATAACTCATTACTCAATTTATAATTTTTCTCTTTTCATTTTCTCTTTAATTTTATTCAAACAAATATCTTGAATATTTTATTATTTTAATAACTAATTTCTTTTTGAATTAATTTTATTGAAATTCAAATCTTCAAACTTCTCACCAAGAATACCTAGAACACCTACTAGGTTTTCTTCTCTATATTTTTCGATTTTCACTCCCTTTTTAAGCTTAAAATTCTTTTTTATCTCATTAAATCCTATTATCATCTAAGATTCAAAATTAACACCCAATTATACTCATAAACATCATGACATCAACATCATCAAAAATTACTAAATCATTACGAAATTATTTCCTTCTAAATTTTCATGCATAATTCGATTTCTTCACAATTAAATACATAAGGATTAATTCATCACAAACTTATAATTATTTCAAGCTCAAAACATCAATAAATCATCATCAAAATCATCAAAATAATTTCTTCCTCTTTTGCCTAAAACTCATGGCATTTTTAAGTTTTTAGGGCATTTAATTTCTCAATTTTTCATGCACATATACTCAATCAAAACATACTCATAAACATAAATCAAGCATCAAATTAACAAATACTCTAGAAAATCATATTTGTCCTATTTTTGCATAATTTTCGGTTTTAGTCAAAAATTAGGGTTTTTAGTTTCTTTTTCTCTCTTAACTCATAGATAAAATCCTAGGGTTTAATTTTCCTATCGATTTCCTCACTCGATCCTCACATCGAAAACCCTAGTTTTGCCTAAGCATAAATTAAATCTCATGGATGCATGTTTCTCTTTTTCTTTAGGGATTAGTGAGATACATATATACAAGTAATCAAATAGATTAAACCTACTTTAAATAATTAAATGGAACTCCTCATCTTGATCTCCTCTTGACCGAAAATGATGGGGAATGAGAGCTCAACTCCTAGCTTTAATCTCCATGGTAGGTTTCATCTTGAATTCCTCAAGAAGAATGAAACAAAAATTCTTCATCCATTCTATGGCTTAAGTGCCGAAATTTATAGAAATAGAGGGATGATTATTTTGATTTTAAACTAAAAAACTTGAAGGATTATTACCTTTCTCTTTAGGGTATGAAAGAACTAGAAGAGCTGATGGAGATCTTCTTTGGAACTTGGAGGTTTGGAAGCTTAGATCTTGAGCTTCAATGGAAAAACATCAAGTGTGTGTGTGGTGTGTGTGTTCTCGGCAATGGGAGAGAGAGAATGAAGAGGATTTCTTTTTCTTTCTCTTCCAAGAGATGTCACGAGAGAGAGATGGAGAGTTTGAGAGAAATGAGATGAATACAATGTATTTTCAAAGCTTCCAAGGTAAGATATTGAAAATAATTAAGAATATAATCATTATATTCTATAATAGGTGTTGACAATAGGGGTTTGAGAGAGATTTAAGGGTGGGAGAGAGTCTGAAGTCGGTGGGTGAGGGGAGAGAGATGAGAGAGATTTCTATCTTATTTTATTACAGATAAAACGTTACCCGGTTGAAAAAGTTTTCCGGATAAAAAGTTCGTATTATTTCATTTATGCTGAAAACGGCTCTAATCTCTCCTCGTCTCGTTTACGACACTAAAAACATCTCAAACCTATCTCATGTCCCACTAAACTAGTCAAGGATTCCGATTATCTAATTTTTAGGTCTAAATTCCAAATAACGAAGAAAACCTAAAAATTAGTCGGCTAATTTATCCGTTAAGGATTAAATTCTTATAACTTTCTCAAGTAATCTCGGATGAACTTTTAACATATCTCAATGACCTTAGAATTAATTCTAGGTTCAAAAGACACTAATTAGGTCAATTTCTAAGTTCATCGGTGAATAGTATTTTCTCGGTTATTGATACTATTCACTCAAAAGTAAAAATTCTCGGAATTCTCTGAAAATCAAACTCATGCTCAAACTCATATAGATAAACTCAATCAATGCATCACATCCTCAACTCAAGTAATAAAAACAAATAAACTCACGTCAAAGCACATAAGGGCATTTTGGTCTTTTCAATCATTTCTTTTTACTTAGAAAGATTTTTATTTCTCAAGACTCGTTATTTAAGCTTATAAAATTTATTTAGAACGCACTCAAGGGCTTACGAAAGTTCGGGGTATTACAGGTTCTAGCTCACACACTCTCCAGCAGCATGTTGTACATGATCCGGTTGAGAAGGATGATGCTCAGTATGAGGAGGCGGATGAGGGGGGTGGTGAGGAGGCAGGTGAGGAGGCAGATGATGCTGCCTTGGGTCCTCGGCAACGTAGATCGTCTACTGCTCTCCGCACCCCTTTTCAGGGTGCAACTCCAAGTAGAACGGAGAAGTTGAGGATGATGTATGCTGACTTAAGCAGGGATATGAGTGTTATGTGTCTGTGACTGAGACGGGTTATCATCTAACAAACAAATACTTTGATTTGGTGGAGAATCCGAGCATGGACTTCGTTCAAGAAGTAAGTTAGTTTTATTTTCTATAGCAAGTTTATACTTATATTGAAATTGATTTGAAATATATATTGTCTCAGGTAGTAGATAATTACGTGTTTTCGGTTCGCACGAGGATCCAAATGCATAACAAGACTGCTCCAACGATTGGACCAACTAACATGATCATCTTAGGCACTCAGTTACTTGTAAGTTTTTAATATATATTCTTTATTTTTTATTATAAATATTGAAAAATTATATTAATCTTGTATGTTGTCAATTTGATAGCAAGTTTTGCGTGCCGAGCTGCAACTCCCACATAATGATGATCCACAATTCATGTACATGAAGGGAAAGCCCTCGTATAAGACTTGGAAGATGCATCCGGGATTAGACGACATTGTGAAAGGGCTAGACTATCTAAATTTTGTTCCATAGTCAAATTGCAAACATGTAAGTGTTTAATGAAATAATTTCAAGTTTCTAACCATTCATTGATTTACATTATTCTATTTTTGTATTGAAACAGATTTGCGCTGTGTGTAATGTGTTTAAGAATCATTGGGTCACGATTCGGATAAGTATTGCTGATTGGACGGTTGAGTTGTACGACTCAATGTCACACGAATATGATCAGCAAAGGGTCGTACCTATTGATTACGAGCTCAAGCCCCATTACTCATCTCGTTCCTCATCTACTAGCTCTCTTAGGCTATTGGAAGAACAATTCAAAAATGACGAAGCGAGATGGTGAAATGAAGCTTTTAAAGATGCCGATCAAAGACCAGTTTGCCCAGACAGAAAGTCACGGTTGCGGCCCCTTTACATGCGTGTAATTTGGATCGTTTGATTAGTAGTAAGCCGAGACACTTTGGTTTAATCACCAAAAACTACATTAGAAGATATCGGTGGCTCGTAGCGACTAGAATTTATTGGCTTGCAGTACTTAACAACATCTAGTTATGTGTGGTGTTTTTATTACATGTATTTGAATCTTATTCCCTCGTATAGTTTGTTAGTTTATGTATTTCAATATTATTTTATGGGGTAGTTTGTTAGTTTTATCGAGTTTATGGTATTTGAAACATGTATTTCGATCTTATTTTATGGTATAGTTTCTTAGTTTATCGACTACATTAATGAAATAGTTTGGAGCGGGTATTTTATCATACACACGGATCTGGTCACGACAGCCCCCACCATCGTGAGCTCACGATGAGGGTGCCATCGTGAGCTCACGGTGGTGGGGCAGTCATGAGGTCACGATACAGCCCATCGTGAGCTCACGATGAGGATGCCATCATGATCTCACAATAGGCTTTATCGTGACCTCACGGTGAACACGCTGAACTCCATCGTGACTTTAGGATTTTTGCCTAATTATGGTGTTTTAACCGATTATATTAATTCCGTACGTGTTAAATGTGTTCTACTTTACATTGAAATACATCAACAAATGAAAAATTACACATTTACACACAATTATAGTGTTGGGGAGATTTGTGACACTACAATGAATACATTACTATATGTTACATATACAATGACTCTAGCATTTGATAAACAATAAACCTCTAACATTAACCCATTTAGTGTTTCTTTGGTATAAGAGTGCAAAATATGATGTGCAAATGTTATTTAAGACATAATATAACATTACAAGACTAATCAATCATTGTTTTCAGCGTAATCGATTCAGTTAATTAGTTCACGACGAGATAAAAATATCATCGTGAACATGGTCGTGAACAAGTCATCGTGATAACGATGACCACGCCAAACGTGACCTCACGATGGATACCAATCGTGAAGTCACGATGGCTAGCCAATCGTGAGGTCACATTTGGCGTGGTCATCGTGACCTTTCCAGAAACTCGAAAAAAAACCATTTTCATCAAATTAGCATCAAATTCAACACAAATAAGTCTAAATTCACACAAGTCACCAAATAAGTCGAGTAGTTTAATACCAATAAAGTTCAAACATAACTTTAAAACAAATGTAAACTACAACCAACAAACTCTATTTGACATCTAGCGCCGTGGAGGGTGACGCACCATCGTGCACTGCTTTATTTCGGGCCTCAAGTTCTGGCGGCAACCAAGCTGTATCCCTCAAAGATCACGACATCATCTACTTTGAGGTCGAAAGTGCGTGTAAATTGTTTCCACCCTGCATACTCAAACTTCGGTTTCTTCAAAGAACCAAGGTACATCAACTGACATTCGGTTCCCTTATGATTGGTAACCATTGGCACATCCTCACGAGGAAGTTTAGATTCAATATGTGCTGGTATATGCTATTATTGCACACAAAGTATTGATTAAATTCTAAAAAAATCATACCAAACACATTAATTGTTTGTTTAGTGGTAGAGATTTTTACTAAATGCCGAGGGGCCAAAACATGTGACTTGGATAGGATAACATCGAAAAAGGGTTTATCTCATGATAGACAACATAAGTCTGAACCGGATGGCTCTATCGACATCTACAACCATCCAAATGCAACAAAACATAAAGCGAACATGAACATGAACATCAACCAATTAAATTCAAGACTTTGCCACATTTTATGTTCAACCAATCACTTTAATTCATCCATATGCGGAAAACATAAATCAAACGTCAACATCAACATCAACATCTCCAACCAAATTCAACAATTGAAACATAAATTGAAAAATTCTTACATATCAACAACATCAACATATTCCTCTAAATTCAACATATTAAACCAAATTAAAGAACAACAACATATATCGAACATAAAATTCATACCAAATCGAACATAAAACAACAACATCAACATATCAAACAAAATTAAAGTATTCTTGTAAAAGAATACTAGATAACCAATTCATCAAAACATAAAACCAAAGATAATTTCATAATGGGGTGACATTGGGGTCGAAGAAACGTACCTTAAATCGGAAACAAGTGATGGGGATGGGGGCGGCGGTGGCGGTGGACAAAAGAAGCGGAGGTGGTGAAGAGGGAAGAGGGAGATGAATGAGATAAGAATGATGTTGGGTATTGGGGGAAATAAAGGATAATTGTATGGTTCAAATAAAAAGTTCGAGATTCTGTCCCATTTTATTGGGAAATCTGTCTTGGTCACAATATGAATACCATCGTGAGGTCACGATGGTCGTCTCTTTGTGACCTCACGATGTCCATCTCATCGCAGGAACTCACTTTAAATCATCCATGTATGCAGATAATACTTGTCTCAAATATTCTGAACATAAAAACAGATATTAAATGTTTAAAAAGGTCAATACAATGCCATAAACTCAACAAGTTCTGTTACTCCTATATTTCATCTTCAATTGGGTCCGGACATGCCCTAATATCATGACCCTCACGGCGTCAATTGCTACATCTTTTTTTCCTCCGGCGTTGTTGACTTGATTCTGCTTCCCCAAAATCATGAAAATTTTGTTTATCCTCTGTTTGTTGGAGAGGGATATTCAAATCGAATCCACTCGGGGGCATAGATGTCGTGAATTTTTTTCTATTGTGCCCAGATCCACCACACCTTGAGCAAACTTGAGGACGTCGTGCTCTCGTACCTTCAACTGCTGACCGAGCACGACTCATTCTTGGACGACCGACCTGATGTACATCTTCTGGAGGATAAACCCTAATTAATTTGATCTTGGACGGCACATTCCACTCATCGGGGTGTGGCATTTGATTGATATGCTGAGCATAAGTCTGTCTTAGGCCCTCTTGTTTGAAATATCTATGTACGAAATCGTACACATTCAAACCAATGTCGCCCCGCCTGTTAAAATAGGAAAAATGGAATTACTAACATACAAAATGAATATAAAAATAGTAGAAAATTCTAACAAATAATACAAATTTTACCTTATAGCGGCAGTGGCATGCTTACATGGAATCCTATCCTCATCGAAGACACGACAATCACACGTCCAATTTTGAAGATCGACTTGATATTGTTGATTATCTTCGTCTACTTTATAAACATGCTCGGTGATTGCTCGAACAGGAAAAGTGAGGCTCGCTTGCACTGATAGAGAAAGCTTGTTGAATGTAGTGACAGTCAACACATGATATCTCGACTCAACATCGGTACGCCGCTCATCAAATCAATCCTCCAATTTGTGGCAAAATGTTTCAAGTAATGAGCACACTGGTAAATGCCTACCCCACCACAAAACACTGTTCACGGCTTCGACAACATTGGATGTCAGTAATCCATAGCACCACACAGGACACTTTGGCCTAGCCAACCTCTCTGGTCCAATTTGAGAAAGTCGTCTGTGATCACCATTAGGACTTACAGTGTACAACAATTCGAAAAAGTTTTCAAACACTTTATGGCGATAACTATATGTTGCTTCATAAAAGAGTGTGGCCACAATTTTGCCGTATGTGGTCAAATTTTTCTGCACATGGTGATAGTACAATCCGTGGAATGCATTGGATAGACGATTCGAACTGCATTCCTAATGCTCTTATGTTGGTCACTCACTATCAACAAATCTTCGGGAGGATTGAAGCATTTGCGTAGGTTATAGAGAAAATAAGTCCACGACTCATCGTTATCTATCGGACCAAGGCCAATTGCAAGCGGAAACACTTGCTCATTCCCATCCTTCTTGCAAACAACAAATAAGGTTCCTTTGTTTCTACCCTTAAGATGAGTCCCGTCTACTATGAGCACAGGTCGAAGACAGTACTCAAATGCTCTAATACACTGTCCAAAGGCAAGGAACATGTGATATAACACTCTTTCACTAGTCGTCTGCAAGTCGTATACAGTCCCAGGATGATGTAGTTTCAACAAATACAAATAAGACAGAATCTTCTGATATGACGAGGAAAAGTCACTGTACATTCTCTCTATCGCTAGCTGCCTCGTTCGGACAGCAAAGTTGTATAACATTTGAACGCCGTATCGTATGCGCATCTCTGCCATCATCTCTTTTGGCCTCAGAACGACCTTCTCATCTATCAATTTCTTAGAAAAATAAAACGCGGCCACCTCGCCAGTCACCGACCTTGCATGTGCAGTAGGGTTCAAATCTGACCGGCAACTATGATCCAATGTCAACTTAGTAATCCGAAAAAGAGTTCCACATTCCACAACACACAACCTAAACGTGCAATTCTTTCCACCACTCCTACATAGGTACACTGCACGATTCGAAGCGGAACGATCGGTCTTACACTCTACAAAGTGCTCCAAATGATACATTCCTACAGCTATCCTCAACTCTTGCACTGATTGAAATATGGACCCTACCTCGAGACTACCATTGATGACGATAGGCCTCTCAACCCATGCCAACAGTATTGCGCTTTTAAGGTCTGGATGTGGAATAATCCAATTGCATTGTGTACGCTCATGCTCAACCTCGCTTTCTGATTGATGGTCCGATGAAAAGTGTCGCTGCCCTATGAGCCTATCCATTAGTACCGGCTGTCCAATCCAAGCATAAAATTCTTTTTTCATCGATTCAAGCAAATCTTTACGATGATCTTCCTCTTCGTCTTCGGATATTGACATCGCTTCATCCTCCTCATAACCTTTGTCATATTCATCATCATCATCATCATCATCATCATCATCATCATCATCATCATCATCATCATCATCGTCGTCGTCACTATCATCTTGTGCACCCGAGGTGCTACCTCTCACATTAACTTCGGGGGCGGAGTTCCCGCGGTTTTCAATCACATAAACCTCCGGATCCTCTTTAGGATCCACTAACCATCGAAGTAATTCTAAATCGCCCCGCAATAGCACTTTTGCTTTCATGCTATTAATGTTTGTGATGTACCATAACACACATTCGGTCTCTTTCCTACCATTAAAACCCTCTCTAATGAGTTCCACAAGGTTAGCACGATTAATCATGTCGGGGTCGATGTAGACAAGAAATAAATCCCCATCCATATATGTCGATCACTCCCAATGACCACCGTGATGTATAATAATGCGGCGTAAAGACATCTGAAATTAACAAAAGATACAAAAATGAAGTGTAAATAATCAATGAAAATACTTGTTTAGGACACATCTGTGGTAGTCACGATGGTGAAAACCATCGTGAGGTCACGATGACGATCCCATCGTGAGCTCACGATGGTATTGTCATCGTGAAGTCATGAATCGTGACCTCACGATGGTCATCACCATCGTGAACACGGTGTACTTCATCATCATGACCGTGGCAGAATTCGTGGTGAGCTTAGAACCAGGTATTTCAACTTCTTTTAACCCTCCGATACCATAAAGTTTTTAATTTAATAAACCCTTATATGAACAAAATAACATATTTCATGACATAAGATGAAGCATATCTTGTATTATACTTTGAGAACACTAATTTCACCCTAACAATACCATAATTTCAGCAGCAACTATATCAAATAAACAAACATTATGCATATTATGCTTACCTTTGTATGAAGTAAGGAACACCACGGCGCCCCCTTTGATGCTTTCGTTCTTCTTGGGCGAGATCTTGGATGCTTGGAATGATGATTCGTTTTTGTTTTTGTTTTTTTGGGTGTGTATATTGAAGTGAAGAGTATGTTTGTTGATTGTGAGGTTATGAGTTTGAATGTTATTATTCTTCCCCATTACTACCACCACCAACCTCTTACTAACAAAATTTAAGGAACTAGCTTCATTTATTTCCTAGTACACCCGAAAATATTCACCAAATCGAATGTGCAGATGTAATTAATGGGTTTTGCAGGCATCTGTCTTGTCGTGACCTCATGATGGGAGTGTCCATTGTGACCACCCCATCGTGACCACGTGCGGAGTAAAAAATCTGACACGATTGACTTTGAAACCTAAGTGTATTTTAGTACTTTTACAGGATTTTGGTATACAAAAGAGTGTGTTTTAAAGAGAGGCTATAAAAGAAGTGTGATTTATGTTTTGGTATTTTTTTGTTAGTTTCCTCTTTTCTTTTTAATAATCAATTCTTGATTTTATTCTCTTAATGTAATTTTAATCCTTCATACACAACAATTATATTAACTATAACTTATATTTTAATGCATCATTTTCGGTATTATCAAGTTTCTCATACAAATTCTTAGCTTCAATTTATTTATATATTCACATTCTAACATGCTTGAATCACATATTTTCATTCTCAAGTTAATCATTTTAGGAAAATAGTTTCAGGAAAAACTTTTCTTTCATTTTATTTTAATTTATAACTCTCATGTTGCTTATTTAAGATCGTGGTATCGCCATTTAACCTTGACTAGCAGAATCGACTTTGTTCGGAGTTGTTGAATTTTACGATCCGGAAATTCTTCTGGTCCTTTCTTCAAAATCTAATTTTCTTAATTAGAGCGAACCAACATCTATTCACCTAAAGGTATTGACATCTCATACTCCTGATTCAGCACTTCTATTTCTTAGGCCAATGGTATTTACAAAAGTTCTAACTATAAACGATTAAGAGATACCTTTAAACTTTTTGTACCTTCGAGATTCTCTTGATCATCGTCTACAGCTTTCTAATAATACGACTGCTCTTGTGGAGGAGACTGCTCTTCTTGATGTTTCGTTTGATAATGAATCGGGATTTTTTCAAAGGCACTCATTTGCGAAGAGTGGAATTGATTCAATCGTCCACTTCATAGGCTTTGTTGCTTACTTGGGCACTGGTTCGAGTAATGACTAGGTTGACCACAAGTATAACAGACACTGCTTCCTTCTTTGTAGATGCCCTGATGCATCTTGCCACACTTCGAACAAGGAAAAATTCCTTGGGGTTCAAAAGACGTACTGCCTTGTCCAGTACTTTGAGGTTTCATTATTTCAGATTGAGTTTGCTGTTGTTGCGATTGCTGCTGTTCTTTTTCAAACCACGACTTTTTGCTCGGGTGACTACCTCCAGTCCATTTTCCTTTTCTCTTCATGTTTCGGCCGAGATGAAAGGTTTGAGGGTTTTCGTTTGCCGTCACTTGGCTTTGAGGTTGAAGAATTGGTAAGGAATGTAATCCTTCTTCTGGCTGCATAGCCAGTTCCATATCTAACGCTCGGTTAAGGGCTTCGGCGTAAGTCAAACCAATCTGGCTCGCAAGGACTACACAAATATTTTATCTTAAGCCGGTGCGAAACAGTTCGCACATCTTTTCGTATGTATCCACTTGGTCTAGTGCGTAACGGGCTAGCTCGCAAAATTCACGATCGTATTCGGCCACTGACTTCTTTCCTTGACGTAAATTCGCAAACTCGTTTGCTTTCTTCTTACGATAGCTTCTAGGTACGTATTTTTCAACCAAGATTTCTTAAAATTGTTCACAAGTCAGATTCGCACGCTGCTCGAGAGTAAACATTCGTTGTCGGGATTCCCACCAGTAATCGGCAGCTCCCTTTAGCTGGTACGTCATACATACGAGACGCTTGCGATCGTTGTAATACCCCAGACTTTTTCTACAGTCTTTAAAAATGAAAGTTAATAATAATTATGGCTTTGCACGCTTAAGATCATGAAATTTAATTCTAAGATTTACGGTGAAATCCGTTTCCGAATATAATTTCCAGAAATCGGACGAACGACTACTGTATTAGGGTTTTCGCGTCCGTTAAGTTTTTCTCCCGAAAACTCGGAATCAAATTCCGTCAGAATTTGCATTCACTTTTTCTTCGAGACGAGTTCACCGGAGAAAGTTAATTTTTATGATTTTTCGGACGAATTTTGGACTGTGAAGTCCCAACTTTTTCTCGGATTTTGAAAAACGATTTAGGTTTTCCAAGTGCGTAAATTATTTTCAATCTAACGGACGAATTAGATTTCGTCAATTCCGTAACTATCTAGGAAAGTATTTCTCGACTTTTAAAACGATGTTTAAGAGCCGGAGATGTGACGATAAGTTAGAGCTCGATAACATTTTGATAATATGATTTGCATGTTAGTAATGTTCGTTAGATGATAATCGTTGTCGTAAAATTTGAATGAAAATGGAGAACGTAAAATTTTACGTAAGAGACGAACGACGGACGATAAGTTGAGAATAGATAATGATATGAGGATGTGAATTTCGTATTTATGACTCTTGATAGATGATGAATAAGATTGTAAATTTTGAACGAATTCTAAAGATGTTAGATTTTTCGTAGGAGACGATCAATTGATGATAAGTAATGATAGAAAAGTCGATTAATGATTCTTTTTGGATATTGATGTTTATTAATGATTAAGGAACGAGTTTGTAGTTGACGACATGTTTGTCCGAGTATTGAAAAGATGAGTTATAGTTATAACCAAGAAGTTAGGCATTGAACGAGAACGTGAATTGGTTTAGTAATTGTATAGTTTGAACGACGATGTTTTAAACGTCGTGTTTATAAATGAGAAATGAAAAGGGTCTATCACGTATAATGATACGAGTAGACTGTATTGAGTCAGTAAATTCGTGAGAATTTAGGTTCGATAACATAGAACGAACCTAGAAAACCGTGCGTCGATTTTATCGAGCATTAGGGTTTCACTCGGCAGTTTTTGCGACGTTCCACGGAAACTGCAATATCTCCTAGCTCAGTTATCGGAATCGAGATCCGCGAATTGGAGAGTAAACTAGACATCTGAGGCTATCGTTTGGTACAGGGCACGACCCCACTTTCGAAATACCCTGTTCCATGCAAACTTACTGACCTGACCTTGTGCAGTGAACCTTCAAAGCTAGATTCTTAAGTTGAATTCTTCTCAACTTTAATTCTTTCGATCTTTTTAGTCGTTTCAAGTTATCGACTACCCTCTTTCTACCGACCTAAAGTGTCGAGTACAGAAACGAGTGAGTGTCAAACGAGATGTGTTCGTATCTTGTATCCAAAGTTAGTGCACTTGTAGCCAGTGGTGTATGTGGTATCCTGTTGAGGGGTAGCTAGCCACGGTGAATTATGACTGGTCAAGATTTGAACGTAACATCTATGAAAAATGCTTCGAAGCTACTTTATGAATGAAATGCAAATGTTTAATAGGCACGGGCTCTTTTAAATGAAAACCCCCGATGCGCTATAAAATGAGATGCCTGATTATCTATACTTATGATTATGTTTTCGGAAATGTGCCCACTAAGTACTTTTGTACTTAGCCCTGCATATGTTTTCTAAATGTGCAAGTTGAAGCGACGAAGTGGAGACGGTTGAGTTAGAGTTGAATAGAGTTAAGGAAGACTTTTGTATATAGTTCACAATTCCGCTGCTAGACTCTAAACTCTTTTTGATATTATGTAATAATCACTGTAGTCTAAGTTCTGTAATATAACTTAGAAGCTTTTGAAGTACTTTCTCGAGTAATCTTTCGAGATTAACTCTTTCTTTCGTCAATAAAGTTTTGTTCATAGAAGATAAGATATTATGTATGTATGTTTATTCTTTCATACCTTTTCTTCCCTGCTTCTTTAATCCAACCCCAGTCACACCCCGGCTTCTGCCGTCCCTCGGGATTCTGAGGCTGTGACAGAGTGGTATCAGAGCAATCGTTTCTACTTTGTATACAAGTTTCTTTTAAAGTAGTTAGATAGAGTATTCGTGCATACTCTATACCCGAGTCTTCCTTCAAGTAAAGTTAAGTCGTAACACTAAGTTTAAGAGTGTAGACGACAACTCAACCTCCCACTACGTCGACTCGACGAAGGAAAGAAAGAAAAAAAGAAAGAAAGAAAAGAAAGGATTTCAGAAATGTGTTTTCTTTTAAGAAAATTTTTGAATACGTATTCCAAGAAGCTAAGAATGACAAAGGTGCCAAGAGTGAAATTTTGAAAGTATGAGAATCATACTTGTTTCTGTTGTATGAATTACGTGAAATTATTTGCGCAATGATTTCTTTTATTTGAAAGTATGATGGCACGAGAATCTAGAATGATTCTAGAGATTTTTCCCGGTTCGTTAAGAACATAGACTTGAAACCTAAGATCTTTCCGATTCCTCGAGAACTTAGACGTTTTAAGAACGTTAGTTCAAATGATTTTGAAAGGAGATCGTGAAACGGGAAGAACTTCTGTAGACGAATGTCACGTGCGTACAGTGACATGAACAAAGACTCGGCAGAGTCGATTTTTGTTTCATAACCAAGAGCCGATAAGAATTTCCTTCGAGAAAATAAGATAAATAATGATAAGGTACGTTAATTCTGTACCAAGTAAACGAAAGAAACGAATGTAACTTCTGTAAAAGTAACATGAGCGAAGTAATTTTTTCAGTTGGAGTTCGCCTCGCTCAAACTTCAAGAAGAGATTGGTTATAATCACCAAGAATCAAGTACGAATCTTAGTTAATTTCCAACGATTGCTCGATCCGACGACGACTAAAACTTTGGTTCTAAAATCATTTTTCCCAGTTATATTTCCTTTTCTTGGGAATTTATTTTATTTCATACTTCATAACTAAACGAAGAATACTACGAGTAAGAAATTTAAGTGTCGAGAAGGACGAAATTTAAAAAAAAAAAAAAAAAAACAGATGTTACTTTTGAACAAGTAAGATGAACAAAGTAGACGTACTTTGTTTTAATGAAGTAAGAATCGTTAAGAAATTTTTCCTTAAGGAAGAAATAATGAAAGAAAGTAATAAAGAATAAAGAAAGAAAGTTTATGAGGAAATAAAGTAAGAAATGTAAATGAAAAATAAGATAAAGGATGGAAATAAAATCTTGAAATTTTATTTCTATATATATTGTTTGAGTGCAATTTTTGGAATTGCTAGATGTTATGATAAGTGGTTGTTTAAGTGGTGATATTACAATTGAATAAGGAATGTTCATTTTGTAATTTAAGTATTTCGTTGAGATAAATTATTTCCCTACCTGTTACTGATCCGTGTTTCCTTAAAACTTTAGTAGGATGGCTAGGAGACGCGTCACAGCTCGGAAGAGCGCACCTTAGCAGATACCTTACAGGATGCTTACCACGGTTACGAGGCAGATAACGGTGTGGAGGACGTAGGACAGATAGTGAGCAACTTCTCGTCAGTTAACTACGCAGCACGGCACTTTATTCCGGAGAGTCAGGCGATATCCGACCTGATTGTGCGACTGCCGGACGAGTGGTGCGGTTGGGCGCACCGCGTGGCGTGGTTTTTCCTTGGGGTTTTTGGCGACGACACAGAGCCGACAGGCAACTACACGGGATTCGCTCTATATATACACGGGCGTTTCTTTGACAGCAGGGTCATGGTTCCAATTCCTTTTGAGCCACATGTTCCTTACCGTCACTTCCCAGCGGTTGTCGAGCCAGAGCCTTTAGACTTAGACCCGGAGTTTGCCGCTTTGTTGGAGATACCACCAGACTTTGAGCTTAGTGAGGAGTTGGACTTGGAGGCAGAGCAGTTAGAGGAGGACGAGGAGCCCGCAGCTACACCAGAGCTACCATTTCCACTTGGGCCACTTGAGGAGTTGATCCTAGGACCAGGACTCGTGGAGATTGACGCAGAGACAGCTGCCCTGTTAGGGTTAGCTACTCCTTTTCTACCCGAGCCCAGTGTGAGAGTTCGAGGAAATTTTGAGGCAGGGCTGTTTGAGACAAGGTCAGGGAGCCGGGGGATAGACGCGGAGCTAGCCGCCATGTTAGAGCTACCATCTCCACTGACACCACTTGAGGAGATTTGTGCGAAGTGGGAGGTAGTCAGAGGTCAGTTAGAGGCAGGACCATCCAGAGTCCGTTCTAGGGAGGAGTACGAGTCAGGTTCCGGTTCCGTTCAAGAGCACCTTCTTCCCCTGAAGAAGCGTGCAGTAGAGACTAGTGAGGACTACCTTGTTTCAGACTTAGAGGAGACAGTTTCAGAGGCACCATCACCACCCCTACTTACACTTTCTGACGGCTCTACTCTGAGGGAGGACGAGGCACTACAGCTCGTCTTTGGTTCAGAGTCTGAGGAGGAGGACCCGGACGAGGATCCTGAGGAAGACCCAGACGAGGATCCGGAGGAGGACCCAGGGGAGGACTCTTAGGGTTTTTCAGGCCGTAGAGAGCAGTTCAGACTCGACTGCAGTTAGTTGAGCAGAGCGTCGTAGACACGTAGTGTGTTAGTAATAGTAGTTCTTTTGTCCTGTACATAGTCGGATCAGTAACTAGTTTTTGTAGTACTCTAGCGGATACGAAATTTTATGAATCGTTTCCGTTTTAGTACTCCCAGTAGATAAGGAGTTGCAGCTTGTTAGTGCACCTTGTTCATAGATAGGCAGTAAGCCTAGTTTAGACTAGTAGTAGTCTAACTTTTTGTATAAGTCCTCGTTGGAGGCAGAATTAATGTTCTTTTTGATGTATATATATATACATGACCCGTAAGAGGGTTTTGATAACAAGAAAGTTTCTTATAAATCATGAAGTAAACCAGAATGTCAAATGAACTCGTGTAACAAAAAGTTTAGTTTATTTTGAAAGGTGAAAATATTAAAGAATTAATAATCGAAGTTATGTTCGATTTTTCTTTTTCGTGAACTTGAATAAGTTGGAAAGAAAGTGAGTAAGTAAAAGAATGTTTAAAAGAAAAAGGCTAATGAGAATTCCTGTTTCCTATAGTTAAAGAAAAGTACCGCCAAGAAATGTTAACAATAGAAGGGGACCTGGTAGGCCCCGAGGACGTGGACGACGTCAGCCAGAAAACGAAAGAGGACAAGAACAGGAACGTAATGATACCCCTCCACCACCACCATCACCATCACCACCACCCCCACCACCACCCCGTAGGGACATTGAGGATCTTTTCCTCAAACGAAACCCACTCGTATTTAATGGAACGGGCAACCCTAGCGATGATGAGCTATGGGTGCAGTCAATTGAGAGAATTTTGAAGCTCCTCAGATGTACTGATGAGGAGCGACTATCATGCATAGCATTCCAGCTCTCCGGACCAGCTGACTACTGGTGGGAGGCAAGACAGAAGGTGATACCCGAGGAGCATCTGGCTCAACTTACGTGGGACGAGTTTAAGGAGGCGTTGTACGATAAGTATGTGCCGAAGACGTATCGGGCTCAGAAGGAGGCTGAGTTCTACAACTTGAAGCAGGGAAAGATGACGATGACAGAATACGATGCTAAGTTCTGTGAGCTATCTAGGTATGCGCCTACTTAGGTTGATGCCGTAGAAAAGATTTCAAAGAAGTTCCGTGGGGGACTGAGACACGAATTGGGGATCGCTTTAGCTAGTCACGGGGGACTAAGCTATACGGATGCTTAGGACGAGCTTTGGAAATGGAGGCCGTCGTGCCTGATGAGAAGAAATCTGTAACAACCACACCAGCTCCAACCCAAAACCAAAACCGGGGCTATTATAACAACAATAATAACAAATTCCAAGGGAAGAGAAAGTGGGAAGGAGGAAGTAGTGGTGGCTACAATCAGAATTTCAACAACGAGGGGAATCAAAGGAAGGGGAACCAGCAAGGCTACCAGCAGCCGAATCAGAACAATAACAATGGGAAGAAATCGTGGCAGGGAAACAACCAATCTGGGTTGTATTTGCAGGGGAACAACAAAGCCGGACCCTGGAAAGGGAATAATCAGCAAAGGCAACCTCAGGGACAAGAAAGGAATTTCAATCAGAGATGGAATAACCCAGGGAGGGTTACCAGCCGGTATGCCCTAAGTGCAACAAACCACATTCCGGTGTCTGTCAAGCAGGCACTCCCAACTGTTTTAACTGCGGACAGAAGGGACACATGAAGAAAGATTGCCCAAAACCACTGCAAGAAGTACCTCTGAGGGCCATACAAGCGCAACCACAGCAGCAAATGAATCAGCAGCAGTTTCAGCAGCACGTATAACAACAACAGAATGCAAGGGCATGCGCGAATAGGCAGACTGGGCAGGCTAAGGGAAAAGGAAAAGGAAACCTTGCAGGTATGGGAAAACTTCACAATATCCCTATTAAGATATTGTTCGATACGGGCGCATCGCATTCTTTTATTGCCGATTGTTGTACGGATAACTTAGACATCAGACCTGTAAGAGCTGAACATCCTATGAGAGTAGCTACACCTTCAGGAAAGATCACTACTTCGACGCATGTTTGCTCTAACCTAGAACTACAAATCGGAACTCTTAAGGTTAAAGCGAACAATTTAAACGTTATGATAATGTGGGACGTAGACATAATCTTAGGGATGGACTGGTTGTCAGAGAATTATGCCACAATTCTCTGCAACGAGAGAAAAATCTCTTTTCAACCCCCGGGTAGAGAGCCGACCGAATGTCATGGGATTGCTATGGGCAAGAAAGTACTGGTAATATCCGCCTTACAAGCCAAGAAGTTGATAAAGAAGAAAGGTTGCACAGCCTATCTTGTGTACCTAGTTGGAGAACCAGGAGCCGAGAAGACCGTTCAAGACGTAAAAGTTGTCAACGAGTACGAAGACGTCTTTCCAAAAATTTTACCTGGTTTACCACCCGACTGTCACATAGATTTCTCGATTGACCTAGAACCAGGATCGGCCCCCAAATCTAAAGCCCCATATAGGATGGCACCGAAAGAACTTGAAGAACTTAAAATCTAATTACAAGAATTGCTAGACCTTGGTTTTATCAGACCAAGTGTCTCACCTTGGGGAGCACAAGTGTTATTTGTCAGAAAGAAGGATGGGTCAATGAGGATGTGTATAGATTATTGTGAGCTGAACAAGATCACCCTCAAGAACAAATACCCTTTGCCAAGGATAGAGGACCTTTTCGATCAGCTCAAGGGTGCAGGAGTGTTTTCAAAGATAGATTTAAGATCGGGGTACCATCAGCTGAAGATTAAACCCGAGGACGTACCTAAGACTGCTTTTCGAACCAGATATGGCCACTATGAATACTTAGTTATGCCATTTGGATTGACCAACGCCCCTGCTGTATTCATAGACCTCATGAATAGAGTTTTCCACCCATACTTAGACAAATTCGTCTTAGTTTTCACAGACGATATTCTCATTTACTCTAAAAATGAAAAAGAACACGAAGAACATCTGCGGATAGTGTTGGAAACACTTAGAACTGAGAAACTGTATGCCAAGTTCAGTAAGTGCGAATTTTGGTTGAAGGAAGTAATGTTTCTCAGACACATAGTTTCAGCTGAAGAAATCAAGGTAGATCCTGCCAAGGTAGAGGCAGTGCATAATTGGAAGTTACCAACAAGTCCGAACGAGATCAGGAGTTTCTTAGGATTAGCAGGCTACTACAGAAGATTCATCGAAGGATTCTCCACGATTGCTAGACCCATCACACAACTACTTCGAAAAGAAAACAAGTTTAAATGGACGGATGAGTGTGAAAAGAGTTTCCAAACGCTCAAAGAAAACTTGACCACAGCACTAGTGTTAGCTCTTCCCAACGCAAACAAGGAATATGTGGTGTATACCGATGCTTCGAAGAATGGGTTAGGTTGTGTTCTAATGCAAGACAGAAAGGTAATAGCTTATGCCTCACGACAACTTCGACCTTACGAAGTTGAGTATCCATCCCACGATTTAGAACTCGCAACAGTTGTGTATGCATTAAAGATTTGGAGACACCATCTTTATGGTGTAAGGGTTGAGATCTTCACAGATCACAAGAGTCTGAAGTACTTCTTCGAGCAGAAAGAACTAAATATGCGACAAAGGAGATGGCTCGAATTGGTCAAAGATTACGACTGCGGAATTAACTACCACCCAGGAAAGGCAAATGTAATAGCAGATGCGCTGAGTCGCAAGGCTCCAACCAAGTTAGGATATCTGTTTGTCGAGGAAGAAGCGCTAGTACGAGAATATGAAAAGATGGAAGTAGAAGTGCTCGACACACCAGCAACGATCACAAATCAGATAGCAGCACACGTCAGACTTAAGAGAAAGAATCATAAGTGCTCAGATAAGCCAGACGGATATTCCGAAGAACCAGACAATGCAATATCATTTGAAGGCAGACTTTGTATTCCTGACAGTGAAGAAGACTTAAAGAATGATATCATGAGTGAGGCTCACGATACGCCGTATACAGCACACCCAGGAAGTACGAAGATGTATCAGGACTTAAGAAAGAATTTCTGGTGGAATGGATTAAAACGAGACGTTGCCTCGTTTGTAGAAAGATGCTTGGCATGCCAACAAGTGAAAGCCTTACATAGACGACCGTATGGATTGTTGCAACCTTTAGACATCCCAGAATGGAAATGGGAAGGAATAGCTATAGATTTCGTGACAGGATTGCCTAAGTCAAGAAGAGAAAACACTGCCATTTGGGTGATTATCGATAGTCTCATGAAGTCAGCTTATTTTCTACCGATTAAGACTACTTACGGATCAGAGAAGCTAGCTCAGTTGTACGTCTGCACGGAGTACCGAAGTCCATAATATCAGATAGAGATGCTAAGTTCACTTCAAGATTTTGGATCACCATGCAGAAAGAATTGGGCACTGAACTAAACTTCAGTATAGCTTTTCACCCTCAGACGGACGGCCAATCCGAAAGGACGATTCAGATTCTAGTTGATATGTTAAGGACAGTGGTATTGGATCGAAGCGCAAATTGGGAAGATATCTTACATTTAGTCGAATTCGCGTATAATAACAGCTATCAGGCGACGATAGGAATGGCGCCTTATGAGGCACTGTATGGAAGAAAATGCAAGTCACCACTTTATTGGGATGAAGTGGGTGAAAGAAAAAATTTAGGACCCGACTCGATTAATGAAATGATCGAGATCGTCCGACAGATTCGAGATAGAACGAAAGAAGCCCAGAGCCGGCAAAAGTCTTACGCCGATGATCGACGAACCAATCTTAGTTTCGAAGTTGGTGATAAGGTTTTCTTAAAGATTTCACCATCGAGAGGAATCATTAGATTCGGTGTTAAGGGTAAACTTAGACCAAGGTTCATAGGACCTTACGAAATTCTTGAGAAAATAGGACCCGTTGCTTATAGATTGGCTTTACCGCCAAGTCTAGGAAGTGTCCATAACTTGTTTCACGTTTCACAATTAAGAAAGTATGTCTATGATCCTAAGCACGTTATAAGTCAGCAAGACGTCGTTCTTGAATCTGATCTAAGTTACGAAGAAAAACCGATATCGATTTTGGATAGAAAAGTTCAAGAATTAAGAACCAAGTCGATACCGATAGTAAAAGTATTATGGAATCATCACGGGCAAGAAGAAGCCACGTGGGAGCTCGAGGAAAAGATGAATGAGAGATATCCTTATCTTTTTGAAGAAGGTATGCAAATTTCGGGACGAATTTTTTCGTAAGGGGGGTAGGATGTAATACCCCAGACTTTTTCTACAGTCTTTAAAAATGAAAGTTAATAATAATTATGGCTTTGCACGCTTAAGATCATGAAATTTAATTCTAAGATTTACGGTGAAATCCGTTTCCGAAAATAATTTCCAGAAATCGGACGAACGACTATTGTATTAGGGTTTTCGCGTCCGTTAAGTTTTTCGCCCGAAAACTCGGATTCAAATTCCGTTAGAATTTACATTCACTTTTTCTTCGAGACGAGTTCACCGGAGAAAGTTAATTTTTATGATTTTCCGGACGATTTTTGGACTGTGAAGTCCCGACTTTTTCTCGAATTTTGAAAAACGAATTAGGTTTTCCGAGTACGTAAGACGAATTAGATTTCGTCAATTCCGTAACTATCTAGGAAAGTATTTCTCGACTTTTAAAACGACGTTTAAGAGCCGGAAACGAGATTTTTCGTATAAAATTTCCCTCGGCAAACGCTCCCTAATGACTCACCTTTACTTTGTGGGATATTTTCATCACTTTATGACTCACCATAAGTGAGTCATCACCCTCTCCCTTAAACCCTCCAATACCGCCACCCCATCTCCCTCCTCTCTCTCTCTCATTTCTTCTTCATCATCTCCTCCATTGAAGCACACTTCAAGCTTTCTTCAAGAACATAACTCTTGCATCTACTGAAAATCCATATCCGAGTTCATATTACAAAAGGTAAGAGCTTCGTCTCTAATATCTACCGATCAAAACTTGTTTCCCTCTCTTTTATTTTTTTTCCGAAAAATTTGAAGGATGAATAGCATGTTATTTCTTGTTCGATACATGTTCTAGGATGTTTAGAATCGAGTTTTTCGGATTGAATCATGAAGAAAATCACACCTACTTGTTCTACATCATTACCGATTTTTTTTGGAAAAATTGGGGCTTTGTTCGTGTTCGATTTCTTTGTCGTTTGATTGATAGATTAGTGTTCCTTATGATGTTAATTGATCGTATGAATTGTTTTAGATTTTTCTAAAAATAAAATCCGAAACGTAAGAGACGAAGGAGGCTCGATTTAGGATAGTAAATGTGTTGATATGCTCGATTGTTTAATGGAAATGAGATATATGATGCATGAGGTCGAATATATATTAAATTGAGATTTTTCTAAAAATAAAACGAGAAATGTAAGAGACGAAGATGTGACGATAAGTTAAAGCTCGATAACATTTTGATAATATGATTTGCATGTTAGTAATGCTCGTTAGATGATAAAATCGTTGTCGTAAAATTTAAATGAAAACGGAGAACGTAAAATTTTACGTAAGAGACGAACGACGGACGATAAGTCGAGAATAGATAATGATATGAGGATGTGAATTTCGTATTTATGACTCTTGATAGATGATGAATAAGATTGTAAATTTTGAACAAATTCTAAAGATGTTAGATTTTTCGTAGGAGACGATCAATTGATGATAAGTAATGAAAGAAAAGTCGATTAATGATTCTTTTTGGATATTGATGTTTATTAATGATTAAGGAACGAGTTTGTAGTTGACGACATGTTCGTCCGAGTATTGAAAAGATGAGTTATAGTTATAACCAAGAAGTTAGGAGTTGAACGAGAACGTGAATTGGTTTAGTAATTGTATAGTTTGAACGACGATGTTTTAAACGTCGTGTTTATAAACGAGAAATGAAAAGGGTCTATCACGTATAATGATACGAGTAGACTGTATTGAGTCAGTAAATTCGTGAGAATTTAGGTTCGATAACATAGAACGAACCTAGAAAACCGTGCGTCGATTTTATCGAGCATTAGGGTTTCACTCGGCAGTTTTTGCGACGTTCCACGGAAACTGCAATATCTCCTAGCTCGGTTATCGGAATCAAGATCCGTGAATTGGAGAGTAAACTAGACATCCGAAGCTATCTTTTGGTACAGGGACGACCCCTGTTTCGAAATCCCCTGTTCCTTGCGAACTTACTGACCTGACCTTGTGCAGTGAACCTTCAAAGCTAGATTCTTAAGTTGAATTCTTCTCAACTTGAACTCTTTCGATCTTTTTAGTCGTTTCAAGTTATCGACAACCTTCTTTCTACCGACCTAAAGTGTCTAGTACAGAACCGAGTGAGTGTCAAACGAGATGCGTTCGTATCTCGTTTCTTTTTTTAACTAAAAGAGTTTAGTTAACGTGCAAATGCCTAAATGTCTAAAGAACAAAAACTTAATCCGATTCTTTTCGTATTCGTTTATCTTTTGTGACCAAGCTTTAAAGTACGATTTTCACGATGAAGGAGGAAGTCGACACCAAGGTTAGGAAGGAAGATCAGAAGACGGAAGCACGTGTCTTTGTTGTGTATTTAATCAAGGTGGGTTTTTCTTATACATATGAAACAAAACGAGCAATGCTCGAAAACCTTTTCTTTATCGCTTTGATAATCGTGTTTTTAAAGTGATAATCATGGCATGAACTGTTTTGTGTTTTATGTGAGTTCTCTTGTACCTTATGAGTTAATCAAAAGGGGTTAACTAACGATCGGCTTTGAGTTAGTCAAAAGGGGCTTTCCAAAGTTAGTGCACTTGTAGCCTGTGGTGTATGTGGTATCCTGTTGAGGGGTAGCCAGCCACGGTGAAATATGACTGGTCAAGATTTGAACGTAACATCTATGAAAAATGCTTCGAAGCTACTTTATGAATGAAATGCAAATGTTTAATAGGCACGGGCTCTTTTAAATGAAAACCCCCGATGCGCTATAAAATGAGATGCCTGATTATCTATACTTATGATTATGTTTTCGGCAACGTGCCCACTAAGTACTTTTGTACTTAGCCCTGCATATATTTTCTAAATGTGCAGGTTGAAGCGACGAAGCGGAGACGGTTGAGTTAGAGTTGAATAGAGTTAAGGAAGACTTTTGTATATAGTTCACAATTCCGCTGCTAGACTCTAAACTCTTTTTAATGTTATGTAATAATCTCTGTAGTCTAAGTTCTGTAATATAACTTAGAAGCTTTTGAAGTACTTTCTCGAGTAATCTTTCGAGATTAACTCTTTCTTTCGTCAATAAAGTTTTGTTCATAGAAGATAAGATGTTATGTATGTATGTTTATTCTTTCATCCCCTTTCTTCCCCGCTTCTTTAATCCAACCCCAGTCATACCCCGGCTTCTGCCGTCCCTCGGGATTCTGAGGATGTGACAATCGTCGTATCTAAGAAATTTGAAAATTCATTCGAGAGAATGAACCCAGTCCTCGGCTTCTGCGGGACTGTTGTTACCGTCGAAGGTTGGAGGGTTTTGTCGAAGAAAAAGTTCCTCAATTCTCCTATCATTTTGAGGAGGCAAGGTTGGATCCCTACGCTCTTCCTCTTCGTTATTTCTAACGTTTCTTCTTCTTCTTCCTCTTCTCGGAGGCATTCTATAAGAACTACTAAAAATTAGGATACTCAGATAGTTCGATCAAAACATTTTCCTCCACTCTCAAAGTTTCCCTTTTTGGAAGAACTAGTTCTCAAGTGATGTTTATAAATGAAATGCGTGTTTCATGCATTTAGTCACATAAAAACACTTAACATCATAACTTTCTTACTTCTTTATACTCTAATAATAATAATAATAATATACTTTTCTCAGTTCTCATTAACTTTATTTTTGCTCATATAACTTGAGCATTTAATCTCACTTTCGGAATATAGAATATCTCGAACTTTTAATCTCAAGACATAATATTCATTCTCAAATAATAATCTTATTTAAGGGCTTAACTCGTTTAACTCGTTTAATAACTTAACTTTAATATTGATCTCGAATGATAACTTATCTTTTCTCGATTCTCGGGTTAATTAACTCAAGATATTTTACTCAAAATACTTCAAATTTACGGAAATTTGCGGACTGACGACCTATTCAACGATGACTCTTTTAGACGAGAAGTAGGGTAATATCAAAAATCCTTTTCTATCTACGTGACGTCTTCGACCTTCTTGACTCGTTACGTGTGAAACATAAGATATCACTTTATGTCCGGTTCTTCTTAACTGGTTATGCGTTAGGGTTATAATTTTCATCGCGGCATGGAATAAAAGAGAATTTTTCTAAATTGATTATTCACGGCTTTCTTGAATTGAACTTTGAGCATAGGAATCGTCCTTTCTTGGACCATTTTCTCCAGGGCCTTCTTCTTCACTGCTACTTTCGAGGTCACTAAAATGAACCTCCGGAGCATTCCAAAGTAAAGTTTCATCGATCATTCCAAGGGAACGGTCCGTCGTTACTACTTCTTTCAAAATGTTAAATATTTCGAATATTCGCTGCTATATTGTTTCTTCCGTCAAGCTCAAGCTCTAGCTCCTGATGGAGTCTCAAAATAGGAACTTCGAATGCAAGATACTGAAATTGAAGTCAATTACTAGATATGCACTAAAGGTGACCAGTTTCTTCTGTTACTTCTTCAGCAGGGTCTTCAAAAGATTCGCCGTCTTCGCTATCGACTGGATGGTTTGGTTGGGAGGGCTCGGCTAGTGTACGCAATGAAGAGTAGGTGCTATCTCGTCGTATAAATTCTTCTAACTCGTCTTATGTTGGAGGAATAACTAGGTATATGATCGTAAGTTCATCGAGTAAAACTAGACGAAGCGGCAATTTTGTCGAGTAAGCATTGTTTGGAAGTGGATTTCCTGAATATTCACTGAACGGAGCATCACTGAACGGCGTGATAGAGGAACGTAATACGGAAAAAAAATTATCTCAAGTCTGAAACTCGGTAAACGGTCCACCGTTTCGGAATAAATTAATTTAGTATAGTCGTTATGAACCTATTATTATCTCCGTTTTGATGTGTTCCATCGTACTGACGTCCAAGGTAATTGGGCACTAAGAAGACTGCTCATTTGCGCCGTTCGACGAGGGGAGTGTTGATCGAATGCAACATTCTTTCGAAAGCGCTATCGTTGAAATTTTGAACTACTTGCTAAGAATTATAGGATCGGCTAAGAATTCCCCAACGTTTCATAATAACTCTTTCGTATAATTTCGTATTCTTGTTGTATTGCTTTATTCATACTATTATCTATTCTATGTTTTCAAATAAATCGAGCATACACAAACAAGCAACTCAATGAAACTCTTCTCAGTCATCACATATTCTATCTTTTCATCACAAATCTCATCAAAACTTACAATCATGCAATTCTTTCGAATTTCACATAAACATTTAGTTCACACAATCACTCTTTCCATGCCATAAATAAATGTTAGGCACTAGGAAATTTTCACATCATGCCAACATTCACATAAACGTTCTATTCTTTCAAATGTCTTATAAAATTCACATTAGAAATAAAATTCTTTATTGGCACAATTAATTGAGCTTCTCATCAGACTCTTTCTCCTTTGAGAGATAAAATTTTATTTACTTTATTCGATTTCCTCTTTATTTAACTTTTTCTCTTTCTCACTCGGGAAATTTTCTTTTTATCTTTAACAAAAAACTTTCTTTACTTCAATTTATCTAAACTTTGTAAATTTTTTGAAAATTCTCGATATTTAGAAATACTTTGAAATTTCTCGTACCTGGCAGCTAGCTGAGGTGGGGTGCTCGACTCGTTGTTGACTCAAATAATTTCAAAGGATACTCAACAGATTCAAGGAATACGATACTCAAATAAGTCTAGAGAATGCAAATCTAGACTCGATTCTTAGGGAAGTTTAAGCTTCAAAGCAGATAACCTGCTCTGATACCATTATGTCACAGCCCGACTCCTAGTGTATTGAAACGACTAGAATACAAGGGACGGTGAGGTGGAACAACTGAACTTTACTCAAGAAACATGCTCGATAATTAAGGAATGACATCAACAATGAAATCATGCTTACATAAAGAAGGTTATTAATTGATTATCTCCCAATAAACAAGGACTTCAACGAATAGAACAAAAGGATTAGGTTTGGTTATTATCAAATTTTGCATTCGAAAGCGGGCCAATCATTTAATTACGATTACCAAATGGTGGTTAAGGAAGTAAGAGGATGTAATGCCCCGTAAATTCCTTACGTTCTTAAAATTTTAAAGTTAAACCAAATAAATGGCTTTGCACGCCTAAGTTTACAATTTTTTTGAATTCTAAGGCTAACGGTCGAATCCGTTATTGAAAATAAATTACAGAAGTCAGCTAGACGACTACTGTATTTAGGGTTAGCACGTACAAAAAGTTTTTAGTTCGTAAACTCAGAACAGAAAACCGTCTGATTTTTACGTTCACGAAATCGCGATACGAACACGCCCGAGAAAGTTCGTTTTTATGTTTTTCCGGACGAAACTCGGACTGTGTTGTCCCGAGTGTTTGTCAAAATAAATTTTGTAAATTTATTTTTCCAATTAAGTTTCGTATGTTAGAATTTTAGGTCAAATCGAATCGCGACGATTTTGTACCGAGCAACTTTTTTTTCGTTGTACGATTTCCGTAACGTCGGATCGCGCCGGAAAAACGCATATCCCTCCAAAAAAATCTGCATGCAACCGACTTTTTTTTTTTTTAATTAATTAAGTGGAAGACATGCATTTGATGATGTCTAATTAAGTGACATCTAATCTTCACTTTTCATATTTTCAAACCTTTCATCATATCAAGTATTTTTAAACAATTAAAACAACCTCAAACTCTCTCATCCTCACTATCTCTCTCGGCATCTCTCTCCCCTCTCTCTTGAAAAATTTCTTCAATCACCATTGTTGTTCTTCAAGAACTACAACAAGAAAATCCTCCTAGATCATCATTCATCCATCTTTTCATCTAATTCCTTCACAAGAACTCAAGGTATGATGATCCTCTATATCTCTATCCATATTAATTTCATTTCTTTTGAGTTATGGTGATAACCGATTTTTTTAAAATGATGGAGGTTAATGGTTTGATCATTGATTAATGATAATAGATGATCTAGTATTGATTTATGAGGTTAAAATGGAAGAAAAATCACTAACCCCTAACTTCTATGACTACCGAAAATTAGGGTTTTATATAGGTGTTTGTTTTCTTGTTTTTGATGGTGGAATTAGCATTTAGGGATGCTTAACTATGGATTAAAACAAAGAAAAGTGGAAAGCCCTATGATTTATGTGTATATCGATTTGGGGGCTAGGGTTTAGGATTTTAATTTCTTAATTGGTTGATGAATTGGTTAGGAATATGATTAATTGATGGAATATAGCTCCTAATGATTCTAGTAGTGGTTGGTAATTAATTGGGAATTTTCCTAATTTATTAATAATAATGTAAGAGACAAAGACCCTAATATAAGTTAAGTATGATTAGGAATATGTGGTAATGAGTTATGAATTAATGAATCCCGATAGAAGATAGTTCATGACGTAAAAAAAAAAAAAAAAAAAAGGGAAACGGAATCCGATAAGGTTTAAAAAAAATCCTAAGAGACGAGCTAGTACTCGTTGTTAATAATCGGAAAGTGAAATAAGGCCGTTATTCGTTTAATGTAGCTTAATACGGCTTAATTAACAAGTTTGAAGTTAATGGCGAGAGCTTTCGGATTATATTTATATGAGTTATGTTTATAATTCGTGAATTAGATACGAGTTTGTAACTCGTTTGGTTTGGTTTAGTACTTGGTAGTTAAAGGCCGTCGTCTAGAACGTTGTGCCGTAATTTGAATCATGGAAAGGAGTCCAACACGTACGGGAGTACGTGTTGACTGCCCTCAAGTGTTAAAAACAGGAAATTACAGTTTAGATTGCTTAAAACGAACTTAAGTCGTTTAATGTTGAAAATTTTTCAAGCCGTAGGGTTTTGTTCGGCAGTTTCTGCGACCCTTGCCAGAAACTAGAATATCTCCTAGCTCGGTTATCGGATTTAAGATCTGTAAATTGGAGCGGAAACTAGACTTCCTAAGCTTTCTAATGGTATAGGGATCATCCCCTGTTTCCAAATCCTCTGTTCTGGACAGCCTCCAGAGTTACTGGACTGCGCAGTGAAAATTCAGTTTCTTGTTTTCTAAGTTGTTTAGTTCACAACTTAGTTTCTTTCAATCGTTTAAGCCGTTTTATCTAACGAACATCTCCCTACTGACCCTAGAGTCAAGTACAGGACCTTGAGTGATGAAAACCAGTCGAGATCTTATCTCTTATCCTTTCATTAAAGAAGTAATAAACGAGAAATTTCATAAATCGTTCAATGAACTAAAACGTAAATCGCCTAAGTTGATTCTTTCCAACTTAGTTTCTTTTAATCTTTAAAGTCATATTAAGATATCGACTACCTTCTCTACTGACCCGAGAGTCGAGTATGAGATCTTCTGAGTTCTAAACGAGATTGGTACGAGTCTCGTTTCCCGTTTAAGTAAAACGAATCTAGTAAGCGTGCAAATGCCTAAAGAATGAAACAACTAAAACTTGCTTCGATTATCTTTTACGACCCATTTTTAAGTATGTTTATTTTACGATGAAGGAGGAAGCCAACTGTAGAGAAAGGACGGAAGATCTAAAGTTGAAAGCTTTTGCTTTAAGTTTTGTAAATCAAGGTGGGCTTTTATATACAAAATAAAACGAGCAATGCTCGGAAAATCTTTCTTTATCGCTTTGATATCTGTGTTTTCAAAGTGATATTATGGCATGAACTGTTTTATGTTTTATCTGAGTCAACATTCGTGTTTTCCAGATTTAGAGTTAGTATAACTAGATTAACTAACGATCGGCTCTGAGTTAGCTGCTAAGTGATTTCCAGAGTTAGTGCACTTTGTAACCTGTGGTGTATGTGATATCCTGTTGAGGGGTACCAGCCACAGTGAATTAGAATTGGTCAAGATTGAACGTAACATTAGTCAGAAAATGCTCGCACGAGTGATTTATGAGAAAAAGTCAGAAAATGTTTAGTAGACACGGATTCTTTCAATAAAACTCCGATGTGCTACGCTTATGAAATGCCATATTTATCTATATTTATGATTATGATTTCGGCATCGTGCCCACTAAGTACGTTTGTACTTAGCCCTGCATTGTTTCTAAATGTGCAGGTTGAAGCGACGGTGAGCGGCGACGGTTGATGTTGAGTTAAAGGATAGGATGCTTAGTTAGAACCCTTCCGCTGCCAAACTCTGTATTTCTTTTTGAGATGTACTTTTGAACAATACTCTGTAGTCTAAGTCTGTAAATATGAACTTAGCTTCTTTATTGTACTTTTGTCGAGTAATCCTTAGGGATTAACTCTTTCTTATTTATATTCAAGTCTTGTTCATGGTTTATCGATGTTTTTCATGTATGTTTAGTCAATTAGCCCCCTTCTTCCCCGCTTCTTTAATCCAACCCCAGTCGCACCCCGGCTTCTGCCGTCCCTCGGGATTTGGGGTTGTGACAGAGGATTCATTTAGAAAATTCATCGACGTTTTAAACGGAATTCAAAACGGATTTAAGGTTTGTTGAGCACATGGGCTCATTGTAACAAAATCCGAGTATGCAATCAAACATATCAAAATACGGAGTTGCAGCAGAATATGAACAATGACATCAAATTCCAAGGCTATATGTATGAAGACACATAATCTCAAGCTTAAACTTCAATAGGGTTATATTAAACAAACAAGCCGCCCAAGCACACCACATCCTCCTCATCCAAGCTAACCAACACATTTTAGAAATAACATGTAGGCCTGAGTAAAACGTACTCAGTGGACACGTGCCAAAAATATTTTAAAACTTGCTCTTAGAGCTATATAATTGAACTTGCCTTTTTTGCTGCATCACAAGAGTTAGATATATAATCGTTTTAAAAGAGTTTACCACTTGTGATAGCCATAAAAATATTTTCTTTTTTCTGAAACGACTGTGCAGTCAATATAATTAGGTATAAATCAATCTACACATGTCATCTTCTTTCTTTGGTGTCGAGAAGTAGGCCTTCTCCTCGAGCACCGTGACCGACCCAATCAAACCAGAGCTCACAGCCTTTACATAACCGGCCCAACGGGCTAAGCTGTAACAAGGCTCACAGTCACCTAATCTAATGCATGCATTGTCCCACATCGTGCAGGACCTTATCCTGTGCGTCTACATGACTCATTCTCATAACATCACGTAGATGATTGCATACAAAAAAACATTCAAAATTCAGGTAAGTCAATCAATTTAATAAAAAGAGCACATAATAAATAATAAGCGCAATCATCTTTTAGTTTTAGTTTAGAAAGCCCACCTGGATGTGGAGCTACTCTGTTATTCCTTTCACCTTGCTATTTCTAATTCTCGACGCCACTCGTGCCTTTCACAAATAATATTTTATAAGGACGAGTATTACTTTTTGGAAAACAGTGAAACTTAATCCGTTTATCGGACTTCTATTTGACTCGGGTTTCTAGTTTCTCGATTTAAGTTATCGAATGCTCGGTTCTTAATTTCAACCCAAGTACTATACCATCAGACTTCTCGGGCATTTGACTTCGCCATTAATAAACACAATCGAGCATGCAACATTTATTCAATTTTTAATATTAAGAATTTATTAATTTTCTAAATTTCTCAATTTCCTTTAACCAAATAATTTCAAATAATTACGAGATTTTCTTTTGTTCACACAAATCACATTTCAGTCAAAACAATATTATTTTACAGTCACATCAAATATTCATAGACAATTATCTCAGATATATTATATTGCTCGTTTTCAACTTAAAATAATATTTCTCGGTTTTTATCAATCTTAACTTCATTTTTCTTAGAAAAATACAAAGAATTCAAATCTAAATTCCGTTTTATATTCCAACTTCTCGTATAAAATTCCTCGAGCTACTTTTTGGCACCTTTCTCAAGAAAATATATTAGCTTACTCGGAAAATTCTTATTTTCTTATATTCACTTAAAATAATTTCTATTGAACGATTTTTCGTCCAATTTCTATTCTCAACTTTAGAATCGAGAAAATTTCTTTTATTTCTTCTCTTTAATAATCGGTTTTGACCCCTTTATCTTCTTAAGGGTTCGTTTTTTGCTCAATTCAAGCTCGAATAAACTTTATTTAATTATTCTAGCTCTTATACTTCTTAAGTTTATTTATTTACACTTAAATTTTTATAAGTCAACTTTTAATTAGAAATTAGTTGAGTTCTTCATAACTTCCTCATATAAAATCCAAATTTAGTGATTTAAGTGGTTGATGTACTTGTTTTGATATCAATTTCATGTTAACAGCATCAATTACATCTTTTATTCACCAAATTCTCACTCATTTTCTCTTTAAATTTTCTGCATTACACCAATTCCTTTATACTTGCTCATTTTCAATAATTCAAGTTCTATTATGCTTAAAATTACTCTAATTGATAACTTAGAACATCAATTGATCTTTATAAACTCAAAATTAAAAGTTCCCAATTCCATTTTCATAAATCCTTGGAATTTTTCATAATTATTTCAATTCTCGCTCAAAATCACTAATTCAAAATTGTATTATGCTTAGAAAAATTCCAATTACTCATTTTCATCATCAATTTCATCTTCTAACTTCTTATACAAAAAGTCATACTTTGTTTTACTATTTCATTGACCAAATTTGGGGTTTTCTTCATAGAACTTCATTGCTTTCATTTAAAGCTTCATTATACTTCACTTAATTCTAATTTCATAATTCCTTAGTCAATTTATCTCATTAAGCTCTAGAACATTATAATCTCTCATTTTAATTTTATACCCTTTGACATATTTGGAGCTTTCCCCATTGATTTCAAACTCTTGATTTTAATACATATTCCTACTCCAAATAATTTGAATTTCATTATTTCTTATCTAATTTACCAATTTATTCTTAAAAATTCAAGAAGCACAATTTATTCAATATATTATGGTTCGAAATTTTTATAACTTATGCATAAGGTTTTATTTCCTCAATTCCTCTTAAACGTAAGCTTATTTCACCTCTAATTTCATTTCTATAACATCAATTCTTCCTTATAACTTTAGGAACTAAAATCCCCAATTCTTTCTTTCTTTTGATAATATTTTGATTCACAGTTCTTCCTTAATTTTTTTTAAGCCATGAATTCATCAAATAAACCATAAGATTAATAAATCCTAATTTATACTCAATATTTTTGCAATACCCCAGATTTTCCGTACAGTCTTAAAATTTTAAAGTTATTAATAAAAATGGCTTTGCACGCCTAAGTTTACGATTTTGAATTCTAAAACCAACGATGAAATCCGTTTCCGAAAATAAATTACTGAAGTCAGTCAGATGATTACTGTATTTAGGGTTATCGCGTACAAAAACTTTTTAGTTCTAGAACTCAGAACGGAAAACCGTCTGATTTTTACATTCACGAAATCGCGATACGAACTCGCCCGAGAAAGTTCGTTTTTTTTTATTTTCCGGACGAAACTCGGACTGTGTCGTCCCGAGTTTTTGTCGGAATTAAGTTTTTAAATATTACTTTCCGAATAAGTTAAATACGTTAGAATTTTTGGTCGAATCGGAATTTGACGATTTTGTGTCGAGCTACGTTTTTCGTCGTTTGATTTCCGTAACGTCGTATCGCGCCGGAAAAATGCGTAATTTCTTCTTTTTCTCCCCTCAATGCCGACTTCTCCTCCTCTCACAACCTTGATATTTTAATTTTATATAGTATTAATCTCATGACTCACTACTTAGATATTTAGTTAAAACTTTACACCTATTAACTTGTTAGATACATGTTATAACATAATTAGTCATCATCCTCACTCCCTCCCTTAACACACATGGCTACACACTCTCTCTCTCTCTCTCCCATTTTTCATTTCACCATTGTTGGAAGCTGCAAGTTCTTGGAGCAAGATTTTCACACAAGTCATAATCCAACCATCGAATTCTGTAACTTCCTTCATTAAAGTTCAAGGTATTCATCTCCTCTCTAATCCTATCCAATTGGATTCCTTTTCCTTTAATTTTCAAGTTGGATCGAAAATTAGGATGGATGAATTAGATGTTTTGATCTTTAATTAGTGTAATTAGATGGATTAGATATGAATTCTATGGACAAAATTGAAAGAAAATCATGAACCCTAATTTCTTCTAAATACCGAAAATTAGGGGAATCATGTAGGATGATTGAATTCTTCAATTAGTTGGATAATCATGCTTAGGAGGTGTTCGATTGATGATTAAAACAAAAAGAAATCAAAACCCCTATGTTTTATAAGTAAGAACCGAGTTTAGACTTAGGGATTGAGGATGGTTTTTCAATTAGTGATGTAATGAGGCTTGTAATTGTTTGATTGATAATATAGTAGCATGATAAATGGATTAATGTTGTTATTTGATGAAGAAAATCACCCCCTTTAATTTTATGTCAATACCGAAAATTATGTGGAATTGGGGAGTTTTCATATAGTTGATTTAGATGATGATTTGTTGATGAATTAAGGTTCTAAGTAATGATAGATAATGTTATGAATTTAATTGGAATTTTCAAAAATTATTAATGAAGTTATAAGAGACAAAGAAGTGGATTTAAGTTGAGTTTAAGTAATGATATGGAGTGATGATATGTATAATAATGAATCTCGTAAGATGATGATTGATGTCGTAGAATTTGAACGAATTCCGATAACTTTGGAAATTCCTTAAGAGACGAACAAGTGGACGTAATTAATAATCGAGAAGTCGAGTAAGGATTCTAATTAGATGATAATGTTTATAATGGACTAAGGTACGACTTTGTAGTTGACGACATGAGCATCCGGAATATTATAATATGAGTTATAGTTATAGTCTAGAACTAGAAACGAGAATTTGTTAACTTGATTTTGGTATAGTAAATGGTAGTTGAAACGACGAGGTTTGATCGTCGTGGTTATAAACGAGTTTTGAAAAGGAGTCCTTCACGTACGGGAGTACGTGTTAACTGCCTTGAGAGTCAAGTTTCGTGAGAAATCGAGTACGAGAACTTAGAACGAACTTAGGAAGTTACGTCGTTTTTATCGAGCAATTAGGGTTAGCCGCGGCAGTTTTGCGACCCTTCCCGGAAACTGTAATAACTTTTAGCTTGTTTATCGGATTTGAGATCCGTAAATTGGAGCGTAAACTAGACTTTCCAAGCTTTCTAACGGTACAGGGCTCATCCCCTGTTTCAAATTCTTCTGTTCTGGGCAGTCCCCAGAACTACTGCTTTGTGCAGTGAAATTTCAGAAGTTATTTTCCTAAGTTGTTTTCTTCGCAACTTAGTTTCTTTCGATCGTTTAAGCCGTAATAAGTTAAAAACTATCTTCTCTACTGACCTAAGAGTCGAGTATGAGACCTTTCTAGTTCTAAACGAGATTTGTTCAAGTCTCGTTCCCGTTTAATTAAAATGAAAATAGTAGCGTGCAAATGCCTAAAGAAACGAAACGACTAAAACCTAATTCGAATTTCTATGATCGATTATCTTTTACGACCGATTTGAAAGTGTTATTATTTTACGATGAAGGAGGAAGCCAGCAGTAAGCAAAGGACGGAAGATCAGGAGAACGGAAGCTCGTACTTAGTTCTGTAAACGCTAAGTTGGGCTTTTATATATAAAACAAAACGAGCAATGCTCGAAAACCTTTCTTTATCACTTTGATATCCATGTTTTCAAAGTGATAATTATGGAATGAACTATTTTATGTTTTATGTGAGTTCTCTTGTACCTATCTGAGTTAACATTCGTGTTTTCCAGAATTTATGAGTTCACCGCTAGGATGTTAACTATCGATCGACTTTGAGTTAGCTATATGCTTTCCAAGGTTTGTGCACTTTGTAACCTGTGGTGTATGTGGTATCCTGTTGAGGGGTAACCAGCCACGGTGAATGAGAATTGGTCAAGATTTGAACGTAACATACCAGAAAATGCTCGGCCGAGTAAATTGTGAAAATGAGTCAGAAAATGTTTTAGTAGACACGGGCTATTTTTAATAAAACCCCGATGTGCTACAAATTATGAAATGCCAGATTATCTATACTTATGCTTATGTTTTCGGCATCGTGCCCACTAAGTACTTTTGTACTTAGCCCTGCATGTGTTTATAAATGTGCAGGTTGAAGCGACGAGAGCGGCGGTGGTTGCAGTTGAGTCGAGTTGAAAAGTTAGGATTGCTTTAGCTATGACCTACTTTCCGCTGCAAAACTCTAGTCTCTTTTTGAGAATATGTACATTAAACAAATCACTGTAGTTTAAGTCTGTAAACTTTAACTTAGATACTTTCGAGTACCTTTTGTCGAGTAATCCTTCGTGATTCACTCTCCCTTTATAATAGTCAAGTCTTGTTCATTGAATGTATGATGTCTTTAATGCATGTTTAGTTAGTCAGCCCCTTCTTCCCCGCTTCTTTAATCCAATCCCAGTCGCACCCCGACTTCTGCCGTCCCTTGGGATTTGGGGCTGTGACAGAGTGGTATCAGAGCCAAGGTTTGTTTTCTGCTCTGCTTATGAGTCAATCTTCTAGTACGAGTTATTCTTTTAGTGATACCACAGAGTGGTATCGGAGCAGTAGTTCGCTTCCTGCTCTGGTTATGAGTCATTCTTTTCTAGTATGAGTCATTCATTCTAGTAATGCCACAGAGTGGTATTCGTATACAAGTCTTCCTTCGAATAATAATATAGAGTATTCGTTCGTACTCTATATCGAGTCTTCTTTCGAGTCATAGGATGGAGTATTTGTATATACTCTAGATCAGAGTCTTCTTTCAAGTAAAAGATAAGAGTTAGACTATAACACTAAGATTGAGAACGTAGATGTCAACTCAACCTCCCCGCTACGTCGACTCAACGAGGAAAAGGAAAGAATTCTAATTATGTGATTTCTTTTAAATAAGAAATTTTATGAACAAGTATTCAACGAAATTGAGAATGAGAATGAGTTGTGTGCCAGAAATAAGAATTTTATGGAAGTTTAATTTTTATACTTTGCATACTTTATGTGATTATGCGATAGTACGAGTACTATTCTATGTGAAATTATTTGCGCGATAATTTCTTTCTTATGAAAAATTTTTGGACACAAGAATATAGTCCGATTTTAGGGATTTTTCCCGGTTCAATGAGAACGTAGACTCGAAACCTAAGGTCTTTCCGGTTCTTCGAGAACTTAGACATTTTAAGAAACGTTATTTTGAAATGATTTCGAAAGGAGATCCCCGACACGAGAAGGACTTCTACTGATAAATGTCACGTGCGTTAAGTGACATGAATGAAGATTCGGCAAAGTCGAACTTTGTTTTAAAAATTCAAACAAAAATTTCCTGCGAGGAAAATGAAATAAAAATGGTACGGTAAATCGTGTTAGTAATCGGAGTAAACGATTAGACATTTGAGAAGCATCGGCTTCGAATTAAGAAAGATATGAACGAGACGACGAAGATTGAGTAAAGGGAATTAAAGCTAAATAAAATAAGTGAATGTTGCTTACGTGTAAGTAACTTAAATGACGTCATTCGTGTCACGTCATTCCGTTTTCTTTTCGTTCTGTGTTTCAGTAGAATTCGCCTTGATCGAACTCTACGAAGAAAATCGTATAAATTATTAGAAGTCGAGCACGAAGCTTGATTAAATTTTTCTATCGATCGCCCGATTCTAGTGACGACAATTGGAACGTAGTTTCCAGAAAAGTTATTCTATAAGTTATATTCCATTTTCTTTTGAAATTTATTCCATATTTCGTCTTTGAGCAAAGACTACCAATAGTACGAGTATAAAGAGTCGTAAACGGCAAAATTCTTTTGTAAATGGATGTTACTTTTGAATAAGTAACATGAACAAAGTAGACGTACTTTGTTTTAATAAGTAAGAATCGTTAAGAAATGTTGTTGAGAAAGTACTAAAGAATTAAAGTAAGTAAGAATGTGGTAAGATAAGGAATGGAAATAAAAATCTTGAAATTTTAATTTTAATTATATATATATGTTGTTTGAGAGCAATTTCTTGAATTGCTAGAAGTCGTGATAAGGGGTTGTCTTAAGTGGTGATGTTACAATTGAATAAGGAATGTTCATTTTGTAATTTAAGTATTTCGTTGAGATAAGTTATTTCCCTACCTGTTACTGATCCGTGTTTCCTTAAAACTTTTGTAGGATGGCTAGGACTCGTGTTACTGCTCGGAAGAGCCAACCCTTGGCCGCGTGCGAGCATACCATACTAGATATGATACAAGACGAGTATTATGAGTTCGAGACAGATTACGGTGAGAAGGATGTGGGACAGATAGTAAGTAACTTTTCGTCAATTTACTTTCCAGTACGGCACTTGATTCCGGAGAGTCGATTTCGGAGAGTCAGCCAATATCAGACCTGATTGTACACATACCGGACGAGTGGCGCGGTTGGGCGCACCACGTGGCATGGTACTTTCTAGGGATTTTCGGCGACGACACAGAGCCGACCGGCAACTACACAGGATTCGCCCTGTTTGTACACAGGCGCTTCTTTGACAGCAGATACATGCTTCCAGTTCCTTTTGAGCCGCATCTCCCCTACAGTCAGTTTCCCGCAGAGACCAAGCTAGAGCACCTCGACTTGGACCCAGAGTTTTCCGCCTTGTTGGAGTTACCACCAGACTTTGTGCTGAGTGAGGAGTCTGACGTGGAGTCAGAGCAGTTAGAGGAGGACGCAGAGCCCGTTGTTACACCAGAGTTACCGCCAGTGAGTACACAGATCGAGGAGTTGATCCCAGGACCGGGATTCGTAGAGATCGACGCCGAGACAGCCACGTTGTTAGGACTATCTTCACCATTCTTACCTGACGTTTGTGTTAGAGTTAGAGGACCTTTAGAGACAGGACTGTTTCGGGAGGAGTCTGAGCACCGAGGGATCGACGCGGAGCTTGTCACCATGTTAGAGTTACCATCTCCACTGATGCCGCTTGAGGAAATCTGTGAGAAGTGGGGCGTACTTAGAGGTCAGATGGAGGCAGGACCATCCAGGGTCCGTTCTAGGGAGGAGTTCGAGTCAGGTTCAGGTACCGGTTCCGTTCCAGAGCACCTTCTTCCCCTGAAGAAGCATGCAGTAGAGATCAGTGAGGACTACCTTGTTTCCGACCTTGAGGAGACAGTTTCAGAGGCACCGTCACCCACTCTGCTTACACTTTCTGACGGCTCTTCTCTGAGGGAGGACGAGGCACTCCAGCTCGTCTTTGGTTCAGAGTCTGAGGAGGAGGACCCGGACGAGGATCTTGAGGAGGACCCGGACGAGGATCCGGAGGAGGACCCAAAGGAGGACTCTTAGGGTTTTTAGGCCGTAGAGGGCAGTTCCGACTTGATCATAGTTTGTCGAGTAGAGCGTCGTAGACGCATGTTAGTAGTAGTAGTAGCTCTTTTGTCCTATACATAGTCGGATCAGTAACTAGTTTTTGTAGTACTCTAGCGGATACGAAATTTTATGAATCGTTTCAGTTCTAGTACTTTTAATAGGTACGGAGTTGCATCATGTTAGTGCACCCAGTAAATAGTAGGCAGTCAGCCTAGTTTAGACTAGTAGTAGTCTAACTTTTTGTATAAGTCCTCGTTGGAGGTAGAATTAATATTCTTTTTGATGTATATATATATACATGACCCATGAGAGGATTTTTAATCACGAGAAAAATTTCCTATGAATCGTGTAATTAAATCAGAATGTCAATGAATTCGTATGATGAGAAATTTATAGTTTAACTTGAAAGTTAAAAGATTTCGAAGTTAATATCGAAGCTATGTTCGATATGTCGTCCCGTGAACTTGATTAAGTTGAGAACGAGCTAGTAAGTACTAAGAGTGATTAACAGAAATGACTAATGAGAATTTCAAATTTCTTTAGATCAAAGAAAATGCCGCCAAGAAACGTTAATAATAGGAGAGGTCGAGGACCTGGAAGGCCTCGAGGACGTGGGAGACGTCAACCAGAGAACGACAGAGAACAAGAACAAGAACAGAATGCTACCCCATCACCATCGCCATCACCGTCCCATCACCACCACCTCCACCACCACCCCGTAGAGATATTGAGGACCTTTTCCTCAAGAGAAACCCCCTGATGTTTAATGGAACAGGCAGCCCTAGCGATGCTGAGCTATGGGTAAGATCTACTGAGAAGATATTCAAACTCCTCAGATGTACTGATGAGGAGAGAATGCTATGTGTCGCGTTCCAACTGACTGGATTAGCAGATTATTGGTGGGAAGCCAGGCAGAAGGTGATACCCGCAGAGCAGCTGGCTCGTTTCACGTGGGAAGAATTCAACGAAATACTGTTTGATAAGTACGTACCCAAGATGTATAGAGCACAGAAGGAAGGTGAGTTCTATAATTTTAAGCAAGGAAAGCTGACCGTGACTGAGTATGACACCAAGTTTTGCGAGCTGTCTAGGTATGCACCTGCTTTGGTTGATACCGAGGAGAAATTATCGAAGAAGTTCCAAGGGGGACTATGACATGAACTGGGAATCGCGTTAGCTAGTCATGGGGGACTAGGCTACACTGATATTTTGGGAAGAGCTTTGGAAATGGAGGCCGTCATGCCTGACGAGAAGAAAGTTGTACCGAATGCATCAGCACCAGCACAGAACCAGAACCGAGGCTATTATAACAATAATAGCAACTATCAGGGAAAGAGGAAGTGGAATGGAGGAGGTAGCGGAGGCTACAATCAGAATTATAACAACCAGGGAAGTCAGAGAAAGGGAAATCAACAGGGCTATCAGCAGCCTGGTCAGAACAACAACAACAACAACAACAGCAGCAACAAAAGGCCATGGCAGGGAAATAACCAATCGGGGTTGTTTATTCAAGGAAATAAGCAGAAAGCACCATGGAAGGGCAACGGTCAACAGAACCAGCCGCAAAGGCAATAGAGCCTATCCCGGAGTCTGTCAGATAGGCACCCCCAACTGTTTCAATTGTGGACAGAAGGGGTATATGAAGAAGAATTGCCTGAAACCGCTGCAAGCCATACCTCTCAGAGCCATACAAGCACAGCCGCAGCAGCCAATGAACCAACAACAGTTCCAGCAGCATGCACAACAGCAACAGAATGCGAGGGCATGCGCTATCAAACAGGGTGGCCAGCACAAAGGAAAAGGCAACCTAGCAGGTATGGGAAAACTACACAACATCCCCATTAAGATATTGTTTGATACTGGCGCATCGCATTCTTTCATTGCTGGCTCGTGTGCCGATAACTTAGACATTAGGCCTGTAAGAGCTGCACATTCTATGAGAGTAGCTACACCTTCAGGAGAGATCACTACTTCCACGCATGTTTGCTCTAACCTAGAACTAGAAATCGGAACTCTTAAGGTTAAGGCGAACAACTTAAACGTTATGATAATGTGGGACGTAGATATAATCTTAGGAATGGATTGGTTGTCGGAGAATTATGCCACAATTCTCTGCAACGAGAGAAAAATCTCTTTTCAACCCCCGGGTAAAGAACCAACCAAATTCCACTGAATTTCCATGGGTAGAGGCGTACCAATTATATCAGCCCTTCAAGCCACGAAACTCATGAAGAAGAAAGGTACCACAGCTTATCTCGTGTACCTAGTCGGAGAGCCAGGAGTCGAGAAGACCATCCAAGACGTAAAGGTTGTGAATAAATATGAAGACGTCTTTCCAGAAGTGTTACCAGGATTGCCACCAGATCGTCATGTGGACTTCACGATCGACTTAGAACCAGGAGCAGCTCCTAAGTCTAAAGCCCCATATAGGATGGCACCGAAAGAACTAGAAGAGCTTAAAATCCAATTACAAGAATTGCTAGACCTTGGTTTCATCAGGCCAAGCATCTCACCTTGGGGAGCACCCGTGTTGTTTGTTAGGAAGAAGGACAGATCAATGAGAATGTGTATAGATTATCGAGAACTGAACAAGATCACACTCAAGAACAAATATCCTTTGCCAAGGATCGAGGATCTATTCGATCAGCTCAAGGGTGCAGGAGTCTTCTCCAAAATAGATTTAAGGTCAGGGTACCATCAGCTGAAGATCAAACCTGAAGACATACCGAAGACTGCCTTTAGAACCCGTTATGGCCATTACGAATTCCTAGTAATGCCATTTGGTTTAACCAACGCTCCAGCTGTATTCATGGATCTTATGAATAGAGTTTTCCACCTTTACTTGGACAAATTCGTTTTAGTATTCATCGACGACATCCTCGTTTACTCTAAAGATGAAAAGGAGCACGAGGAACATCTACGGATAGTGTTGGAAACACTAAGAACTGAGAAACTCTACGCCAAATTCAGTAAATGCAAATTTTGGCTGAAGGAAGTAATGTTCCTTGGACACATAGTATCGGCAGAAGGAATCAAAGTGGACCCAGCCAAGGTAGAGGCAGTGCACAACTGGAAGTCACCAACAAGTCAGAATGAGATCAAAAGTTTCTTAGGTTTGGCAGGCTACTACAGAAGATTCATCGAAGGATTCTCCACGATTGCTAAGCCGATGACACAACTACTCAGGAAGGAAACCAAATTTAAATGGACGGACGAGTGCGAAAGGAGTTTCCAAACGCTTAAGGAGAAATTAACCACAGCGCTAGTATTAGCTCTTCCAGACACAAGCAAGGAATATGTGGTTTACACCGACGCATCGAAAAATGGATTAGGTTGTGTCTTAATGCAACATGGACGAGTGATAGCTTATGCTTCACGACAACTTCGACCTCATGAAGTTGAGTACCCAACCCACGACTTAGAACTCGCACCCGTGGTGCATGCGTTAAAGATTTGGAGACACCATCTCTATGGTGTAAGGGTTGAGATATTCACCGATCACAAGAGCCTGAAGTACTTTTTCGAGTAGAAGGAACTGAATATGAGACAAAGGAGATGGCTCGAATTAGTCAAGGATTACGACTGCGGAATTAACTATCATCTAGGAAAGGCTAATGTGGTAGCAGACGCATTGAGTCGCAAGGCTCGAACGAAGTTAGGATGCCTTTTTGTAGAGGAAGAAACTTTAGTACGAGAATTCGAGAAGATGGATATCAAAGTGCTCGACACGCCAGCTATGATAACAAGTCAGATAGCAGCATTAGAAGCTACACCAGATTTACGAGAGAAAATCATCAGTGCTCAGAGGAAGGACGAGTCAATGGAAAAGTTGCGATTAAGGATAAGAACATATAAACCAGATGGATATTCTGAAGCACCAGACAATGCGATCCTTTATGAAGACAGAATTTGTATTCCTGATGACGACAGCGAACTGAAGAATGAGATCTTGAGTGAGGCTCACGATACACCTTATACAGCACACCCAGGAAGTACGAAAATGTATCAAGATTTGAGAAGGAACTTCTGGTGGAATGGAATGAAACGAGACGTTGCCTCGTTTGTAGAAAGATGTTTGGCATGTCAACAAGTTAAGGCTTTACACCGATGACTGTATGGATTGCTACAACCATTGGATGTCCCAGAATGGAAATGGGAAGGCATAGCTATGGACTTTATCACAGGCTTGCCTAAGTCAAGAAGAGGAAACATAGCTATTTGGTAATAATCGATAGACTTACGAAGTCAGCACATTTCTTGCCGATTAAAACTACCTACGGATCAGAGAAACTAGCTCAGTTATACGTCAGAGAGATTGTACGTCTGCATGGAGTACCAAAGATCATAGTATCAGATAGAGACGCCAAATTTACCTCGAGATTTTGGATTACGATGTAGAAAGAATTGGGAACAGAGCTTAATTTCAGTACAGCATTTCACCCACAAACAGATGGACAGTCAAAGAGGACGATCCAGATTTTAGTCGATATGTTAAGGACAGTGGTTTTGGACCAAGGCGCGAATTGGGAAGAAATTCTACACTTAGTCAAATTCGCTTACAACAACATCTATCAGGCCACGATAGGAATGGCGCCGTATGAGGCTTTGTATGGAAGGAAATGTAGATCACCACTTTATTAGGATGAAGTAGGTGAGAGAAAGAACCTAAGCCCTGATGCAGTAAATGAGATGATTGCGATCGTTCGACAGATACGAGATAGAATGAAAGAAGCCCAGAGCCGACAGAAGTCTTATGCCGATGACCGTCGAACCAATCTTGAGTTTGAAATAGGAGATAAAGTTTTCCTTAAGATATCACCGACCAGAGGAATCCTTAGATTCAGAGTTAAGGGTAAACTAAGACCCAGGTTCATAGGACCTTACGAAATCCTCGAGAAGATAGGACCCGTCGCTTATAGATTGGCCTTACCGACAAGTCTAGGAAGTGTTCACAACGTATTTCACGTTTCTCAATTGAGAAAATACGTCTATGATCCTAAGCACGTCATTAGTCAGCAATATGTAGTTCTTGAATCTGACCTAAGCTACGAAGAGAAGCCGATATCGATTTTAGATAGGAAAGTTCAAGAATTAAGAACCAAATCGATACCAATCGTTAAAGTGCTTTGGAACCACCACGGGCAAGAAGAAGCCACGTGGGAGCTCGAGGAGAAGATGAAGGAGAGATATCCTCATCTTTTTGCAGAAGGTATGCAAATTTCGGTACGAAATTTTTCTCAAGGGGGGTAGGATGTAATACCCCAGATTTTCCGTACAGTCTTAAAATTTAAAAGTTATTAATAAAAATGGCTTTGCACGCCTAAGTTTACGATTTTGAATTCTAAAACCAATGGTGAAATCCGTTTCTGAAAATAAATTACGGAAGTCAGTCAGATGACTACTGTATTTAGGGTTATCGCGTACAAAAACTTTTTAGTTCTAGAACTCAGAACGGAAAATCGTCTGATTTTTACATTCACGAAATCGCGATACGAACTCGCCCGAGAAAGTTCGTTTTTTTATTTTCCGGATGAAACTCGGACTGTGTCGTCCCGAGTTTTTGTCGGAATTAAGTTTTTAAATATTACATTCCGAATAAGTTAAATACGTTAGAATTTTTGGTCGAATCGGAATTTGACGATTTTGTGCCGAGCTACGTTTTTCGTCGTTCGATTTCCGTAACGTCGTATCGCGCCGGAAAAGCGCGTAATTTCTTCTTTTTCTCCCCTCAATGCTGACTTCTCCTCTTCTCACAACCTTGATATTTTGATTTTATATAGTATTAATCTCATGACTCACTACTTAGATATTTAGTTAAAACTTTACACCTATTAACTTGTTAGATACATGTTATAACATAATTAGTCATCATCCTCACTCCCTCCCTTAACACGCACGGCTACTCACTCTCTCTCTCTCTCTCCCATTTTTCATTTCACCATTGTTGGAAGCTTCAAGTTCTTGGAGCAAGATTTTCACACAAGTCATCATCCAACCATCGAATTCTATAACTTCCTTCATTAAAGTTCAAGGTATTCATCTCCTTTCTAATCCTATCCAATTGGATTCCTTTTCCTTTAATTTTCAAGTTGGATCGAAAATTAGGATGAATGAATTAGATGTTTTGATCTTTAATTAGTGTAATTAGATGGATTAGATATGAATTCTATGGACAAAATTGAAAGAAAATCATGAACCCTAATTTCTTCTAAATACCGAAAATTAGGGGAATCATGTAGGATGATTGAATTCTTCAATTAGTTGGATAATCATGCTTAGGAGGTGTTCGATTGATGATTAAAACAAAAAGAAATCAAAACCCCTATGTTTTATAAGTAAGAACCGAGTTTAGACTTAGGGTTTGAGGATGGTTTTTCAATTAGTGATGTAATGAGGCTTGTAATTGTTTGATTGATAATATAGTAGCATGATAAATGGATTAATGTTGTTATTTGATGAAGAAAATCACCCCCTTTAATTTTATGTCAATACCGAAAATTATGTGGAATTGGGGAGTTTTCATATAGTTGATTTAGATGATGATTTGTTGATGAATTAAGGTTCTAAGTAATGATAGATAATGTTATGAATTTAATTGGAATTTTCAAAAATTATTAATGAAGTTATAAGAGACAAAGAAGTGGATTTAAGTTGAGTTTAAGTAATGATATGGAGTGATGATATGTATAATAATGAATCTCGTAAGATGATGATTGGTGTCGTAGAATTTGAACGAATTCCGATAACTTTGGAAATTCCTTAAGAGACGAACAAGTGGACGTAATTAATAATCGAGAAGTCGAGTAAGGATTCTAATTAGATGATAATGTTTATAAGGGACTAAGGTACGACTTTGTAGTTGACGACATGAGCATCCGGAATATTATAATATGAGTGGTAGTCATAGTCGAGAACTAGAAACGAGAATTTGTTAACTTGATTTTGGTATAGTAAATGGTAGTTGAAACGACGAGGTTTGATCATCGTGGTTATAAACGAGTTTTGAAAAGGAGTCCTTCACGTACGGGAGTACGTGTTGACTGCCTTGAGAGTCAAGTTTCGTGAGAAATCGAGTACGAGAACTTAGAACGAACTTAGGAAGTTACGTTGTTTTTATCAAGCAATTAAGGTTAGCCGCGGCAGTTTTGCGACCCTTCCCGGAAACTATAATAACTTTTAGCTCGTTTATCGGATTTGAGATCCGTGAATTGGAGCGTAAACTAGACTTTCCAACCTTTCTAAAAGTACAGGGCTCATCCCCTGTTTTCAATTCCTCTGTTCTAGGCAGTCCCCAGAACTACTGCTTTGCGCAGTGAAATTTCAGAAGTTATTTTCCTAAGTTGTTTTCTTCGCAACTTAGTTTCTTTCGATCGTTTAAGCCGTAATAAGTTAACGACTATCTTCTCTACTGACCTAAGAGTTGAGTATGAGACCTTTTGAGTTCTAAACGAGATTTGTTCAAGTCTCATTCCCGTTTAATTAAAATGAAAATAGTAGCGTGCAAATGCCTAAAGAAACGAAACGACTAAAACCTAATTCGAATTTCTATGATCGATTATCTTTTACGACCGATTTTGACACAAGATAATAGCTCAAGTAGATGATCAAACATACCATAACTTAAATAAAATGGCAAGTCAATTAATTTAAAAACTCACGTAATAATCATCAAGTAATAACATTCAATAGTTCTCTATTTATAAAGCCCACCTGACTGAGTAGGGTTAGTCAGGGTAGCCTCCTTCTTCTTCCTTTACTTCTAGGTCTCGCTCGTTCCTTTAAGAATAAAATCTAATAAGGACGACACTACTTTCTCGAAAAATGAAACGACTTCTTACGCAAGGCTAAAGGACTTCTACTTGACTCGGATTTCTTAACTTATCTCAGCTCGACTAACTCGATCTTTCTTGGTTTCTCAACTCTATCCAAGTACTAAACAAACAGAATCTCAGACTCAGACACTTAACACGATAACATCAACAAAATAAAACTTAAACAATTCACGTAAATCGAGAATTCACTATTCACGACATAAATTTCGTATTTCTCAATTTCTCGAGTCAAACGAACTCAAAAAATTACGAGATAAATTCCTGGTCACTAAAATCACAAATCATTCACATTCAGACTTTTACATTGAGAATCAGACATTCACAGATAGATAAACGACTGACTTCGATAAATAGACAGAAAAAGATTTTTTTTTCAAATATCTCATAATATTCTTGAAAAATTCCAAAAAATTACATAAATTTACATAAACACTAATATCAACTCTCATTCAAGTCTCAATACATTCTTATACTGACTCAGCACTGTTCGACTTTTAAACTCAAAAAATTTAAGTCTTCGGATTTTAATGAAAACAATTTCGTCATTCTTAAAATAAATCAAGAAATTCAATTATGAAATCAAATTCAAAATCCAAAACCTTAGACAAATTATCTCGGATTAAAGTCTACGTCACTTTTCTCATAAAACGTGCACATGCTCGGAAAATTATCAAACTTGACATTTTGACTCAAAATAATTCCAATTGACCAATTACTCGATCAATGTCACTTAATTATGTTTTTAACTTACGAAAATCTCGATTTTTCATTCTTAACTTAATTTATTCACAACTTTTGCATGCGAACTCTGATTCAAGAAATTCAAGTACCTAACTTAGTTATTTTTACTCCAATTTCATCATCTAATCATCGAATCCATCAAACAAAGTCAAGAACACATAGTTTCATGCTTTGTTTCCTTATTCAAATGCTTAAAATAAATTCAATATCATCAATTTAGCATCAAATTACTCAAATAAGCTCAAGATCAAAAATTCTCAACCTAAAAGTTTTATTTGGTTCTAATTTTTTTTGGACTTTAGTGCAATACTTGTGTCACACCCCAAAATCCGGCGTGTAGGAACAACCAGAATCCATTGGAGTGTGAAGGTGAAACCATCAACTAAACATATCATTTACGTCACGACACAACTCTAGATGTAACTAAACACTAACTCAAATGAATTAAGAATGTGAAACCATCAAATAAACCATGACTCATCAAGACTCTATGCTCAAGAATAAGGGGTTTAAGGTTTGAAAACAATAATGAAAATGAACAAGTTTTCAAGATAGTACTCGTCAAGGATCGAGCATAGATAATTTACATTGGTTCCACCAAAATAATGGTAAGTATCTCGACTCCAAGTTGAACAAACATGAAAGATAAATGGGGATTAGGATATTGTTTCGAGCACACGGCTCATTGTACCATCACCATATCAGAGTTTATCAAAAATATAACTTATCAAAAGATTATCAAGAAGATTGTTATGCAGCGGAGACATCATTTGCTCTCAACAACTACATGTATGAAGACATAAAATTGCCGACTCAACTTTCAACAGGAAACACACCACCAAGAATCACCCTCGCCATCCTCATCCATAGCTAACTTGCACGTTTAGAAATACATGCAGGGCTGAGTACTTCGTACTCAGTGAACACATTGCCAAAAACATTTTAAAAGCTTGCTCTTAGAGCTATATAATTGAACTTGCCTTGCCACTGCATCACAAGTGTTAAAACATTTGAAAATATTTTACTTGTGAATGCATAAAATAATTTTCCCTTTAAAGATGTGTGCACACAATTTTAAAGAAGTAGGTCTCCTTCTCAGACACTGTGACTGACTAAACCCAAGTATAGCTCATAGTCACCATCATCAATCAATTAACTACACGTGGGTTCCTGACTCACACACGATATAATAACTCACATAGATGATAAAGCATACCAAACTTAGATAAATGACAAGTCAATTAATTTTAAAAGCTCACATAATAATAATCAATACGTAATAGCATTCATCAGAGTTTTGGTTTCAGAAAAACCCACCTGACTTCTGGTATGTTGAGTCGAGGTAGCTTACTTTACGCTTTCCGACTTCTCAGTCCCGCTCAGCCCTTCAATAATGACATCGAATAAGATCGAGTTTATCGACTCGAAACACGTAAGATACACTTAGGGCTCGGCTGAAGGACTTCTACTTAACTCGTTTATTTCTTATCTTAATTAAACTTCTCTACATCGATATCTTTCTCGGTTTCTCGTTCTCGGATTATCGTCTTTACTCGGTTTCTAGTTACTTCTCAAACTCGAATTCTCGTTTCTAGAAAATAATATTTTAATCTTCACACAAAATGAGAAGTTACTATTTATCTCGTCTTATACTTCTCAAGTTATTGAGTTATATAAACTCAAATATCATAACATTATATCTCAATTATCAATCACAAATCATTCATGTCTTTGTCAAGCATTCACTTTAAAAGTCAAACATTCACATCATATAAATGATTATTTCACAAATAAGTAGGTTAATAAAACCCTACTTAGGCACATTAAAATCAATCATTTACATCATAATCGAACATTTAGTTCAATAATCGAGCATCCATCTCAATAATCGAACACTTATATCAATGATCAAACATTCACTTTGATAATCGAGCATTTACTTCAAACAAATGATTTTTTTCACAGATAAGTGGATTAAGGAAATTCCACTTAATCACATAATTTCAATAAGGTATTAAAACTCAGAAATAATTTATATTTCTAACACAGTTAAGTGATAACTAATTATTGCTCGACTCTTATCCTTTTATAACTTTAAACTTTTAACGAAAACAATTTTGTTTAATAATAATTCAAATAATAATTATTATTTTAGAATTTAATATTCAAACTGTTATTTAATATTTCACGACTCTAAAATACGTCGTCATTTTCTCAAAATACGAACTCATATTCGTATATACTTCTCAACTCAATACTCAACATCCAATAATCATCATCTAATCTTTTTCTTTATTTAAAAACTTCAATTCCCGTTTTTATTTAATAAAAACTCATCTTTTATTTCAAAATTTCATCGCTCGATAACTTCTACGTCTTAACTACTTTTTAAATGATTCAAAAAGCAAACTTGCTTATTTCTACTCAAACATCATCATCAAATCACTTAACACATCATACATCGTCAAGAATTTAACATTCAAATATTTATAACTTAGAAATCTCGTTTTTCCCATATATCACGTATACTTGCTCGTGTTTCAACTTCTATAACTCTTCTTCATTTACTTAACATTTCATACGATCACTTTAAATATCAAAGCATACTTAAGAATATAAGCATCGACTTATAACTCATATTACTCAATACTTTTAACTTTTCAAGAAATATTGTATTATTTGAATATTTTAGTTTTATTATTATTTCTTCAATAATATTTCTTAATTAATTTCTCATTTATCATAAACGAACTCAAATGCGAGTAATTCATCTCTTTGACTTGTATACTCGACTTCTAAGAAATCTTCCCATGGAAATTTTCATTTTCTTTACTCTAATTTCTTCTTAATCTCCAAAATTCAATAAAATTCATAAAAATCATATTCTCTTAATTCTTAAATTTTCATGCATCTAACTTCACTCAAAAATTCATCATTAACATCTTAACATCATCATCATCATCATTAATATCATCATATTTCATCAAAATCATCAAAAACCTATTTTCTTCAAATAATCATATATATCAAATTTTTCAATAAAATTCATATAATGACTTATAATCACATCTTAATCATATTTTCATGCTTCATCATACTCGTATTTATCATAAACATCATAAAATCCATAAATAAACATTTAAGCATATTTTCTTCATTTTTTTCCAAATAAATCGATATAAATGAAATAAAATCCATAAAAATTCTCATCTTCACATCTAAGCATATAAATCACTCAAATCATCATCATAAACATAGATCTTCATCATAGCATCAAATATTCATCAAGAACTCATTTTTCCTATTTTTTTTTCTTATTGATCGACTTCTATGTCTTTTTAAGAAATATTGATTTCTTCATATTTTAAACCCTAGATTAGTTTTTAAACTTCTTGCTAATCATCATCTCATCATCATCGATCCTAAGGCTCGCCTAAGCATAAAGTAAATCATGCATGTTTTTCCTTTATCATCATACTTATACATATACATATCTTGAAATAAATGAATAAAACCATACTTAAAAATTAAATCAACTTCTCCTTGGCTTGTGGGTGAGCTCGATGGGTATGAGGGTGACAAGGAGATGGATTTCACTTCCTTTCTGTCACAGCCCCAAATCCCGAGGGACGGCAGAAGCCGGGGTGCGACTGGGGTTGGATTAAAGAAGCGGGGAAGAAGGGGGCTAACTGACTAAACATACATGAAAGGCATCGATAAACCATGAACAAGACTTAATTATAAAATAAGAAAGAGTTAATCCCTAAGGATTACTCGACAAAAGTACACAAAAGAAGCTAAGTTCAAATTTACAGAATTAACTACAGTGTATTGTTTCAAAGATACATCTCAAAAGATTATTCAGAGTTTGGCAACGGAAGGGTTCTAACTAAGCATCCTATCCTTTATCTCAACATCAACCGTCGCCGCTCACCGTCGCTTCAACCTGCACATTTAGAAAACAATGCAGGGCTAAGTACAAACGTACTTAGTGTGCACGATGCCGAAATTATAATCATAAGTATAGATAAATATGACATTTCATAATTCGTAGCACGTCGGGGTTTTATTAAAACGGGCCCACGTCTACTAAACATTTTCTGACTCTTTTCTCAAATTAGCTTGCAAGCATTTTTCTGGTATGTTACGTTCAATCTTGACCAATTCTAATTCACCGTGGCTGGTACCCCTCAACAGGATATCACATACACCACAGGTTACAAAGTGCACTAACTCTGGAAAGCACTTAGCAGCTAACTCAGAGCCGATCGTTAGTTAACCTAGTTAGATTAACTCTAAATCTGGAAAACACGAATGTTGACTCAGATAGGTACAAGAGAACTCACATAAAACATAAAACAGTTCATGCCATAATATCACTTTGAAAACACAGATATCAAAGCGATAAAGAAAGATTTTCCGAGCATTGCTCGTTTTATTTTTGTATATAAAAGCCCACCTCGATTTACAGAACTTAAAGCACTAGCTTCCAACTTCGGATCTTCCGTCCTGTCTCTACTACTGGCTTCCTCCTTCATCGTAAAATAATAATACTTAAAAATGGGTCGTAAAAGATAATCGATCAAAGAGAATTGAAATAAATTTTAGTTGTTTCATTCTTTAGGCATTTGCACGCTTACTAGATTCATTTTACTTAAACGGGAACGAGACTCGTTCAAATCTCGTTTGTCACAGCCCGAAATCCCGAGGGACGGCAGAAGCCGGGGTGCGACTGGGGTTGGATTAAAGAAGCGGGGAAGAAGGGGGCTAACTGACTAAACATACATGAAAAGGCATCGACAAAACATAAACAAGACTTGAATATAAATAAGAAAGAGTTAATCCCTAAGGATTACTCGACAAAAGTACAAAAAGAAGCTAAGTTCATATTACAGATTTAGACTACAAAGTATTGTTCAAAAGTACATCTCAAAAAGAAATACAGAGATTGGCAGCGGAAGGGTTCTAACTAAGCATTCTATCCTTTAATTCAACATCAATCGTCGCCGCTCACCGTCGCTTCAACCTGCACATTTAGAAAACAATGCAGGGCTAAGTACAAACGTACTTAGTGGGCACGATGCCGAAATCATAATCATAAATATGGATAAAATGGCATTTCATAAGCGTAGCACATCGGAGTTTTATTGAAAGAATCCGTGTCTACTAAACATTTTCTGACTTTTTTCTCATAAATCACTCGCGCGAGCATTTTCTGACTAATGTTACGTTCAATCTTGACCAATTCTAATTCACCGTGGCTGGTACCCCTCAACAAGATATCACATACACCACAGGTTACAAAGTGCACTAACTCTGGAAAGCACTTAGCAGCTAACTCAGAGCCGATCGTTAGTTAATCTAAAAAGACTAACTCTAAAATCTGGAAAACATGAATGTTGACTCAGATAGGTACAAGAGAACTCACATAAAACATAAAACAGTTCATGCCATAATATCATTTTGAAAACATAGATATCAAAGCGATAAAGAAAGATTTTCCGAGCATTGCTCGTTTTATTTTGTATATAAAAGCCCACCTTGTAAATACAGAACTTATAAGCAAAAACTTCCAACTTTGGATCTTCTGTCCTTTTTCTACCGTTGGCTTCCTCCTTCATCGTAAAATAAACATACTTAAAAACGGATTGTAAAAGATAATCGAAGAAAGAGAATTGAAGAAGTTTTTAGTTGTTTCATTCTTTAGGCATTTGCACGTTTATTAGATTAGTTTTACTTAAACGGGAAGCGAGACTCGTACCAATCTCGTTTAGAACTCGGAAGATCTCATACTCGACTCTCGGGTCAGTAGAGAAGGTAGTCGATATCTTAATACGACTTTAAAGATTAAAAGAAACTAAGTTGGAAAGAATCAACTTAGGTGATTTACGTTTTAGATCTTTGAACGTTTTATGAAAATTCTCGTTTATTACTTCTTTAATGAAAGGATAAGATATAAGATCTCGACTGGTTTTCATCACTCAAGGTCCTGTACTTGACTCTAGGGTCAGTAGGAAGATGTCCGTTAGATAAAACGGCTTAAACGATCGAAAGAAACTAAGTTGTGAATTAAACAACTTAGAAAACAAGAAACTGAAATTTCACTGCACAGTCTAGTAACTCTGGAGGCTGTCCAGAATAGAGGATTTGGAAACAGGGGATGAGCCCTGTACCATTAGAAATTTTAGGAAGTCTAGTTCGCGCTCCAATTTACGGATCACAAATCCGATAAACGAGCTGGATGTTATTACAGTTTCCGGCGAGGGTCGCAAAACTGCCGTGAAAACCCTAATTGCTTGATAGGTTCGACGTATAACGTTTTAGGTTCGTTTTAAGCTCTCGTATTCAATTTCTTTAGAAACTGGACTCTCGAGGCAGTCATCACGTACTTCCGTACGTGACAAACTCCTTCTCAAAACTCGCTCAAAAGCACGACGTTCTAAACGTTGGATTTCAACTAACAAGTACTAAACCAACAAAAACTTTCAAACGCGTTCTAGTTCTCGATTATAACTATAGCCCATATTAGATCAATTCGAAAGCTTATGACGTCAACTAGAAAGATCTTCTAAATTTCATCATAAACAATAATATCAATTTAGAAAACCCATCCGACTTCTCGATTATTAGTTACAACTAAATGTTTGTCTCTTACGCGATTTTTTCAACGTTGTCGGTTTTCGTTCAAATTTTACGACGTTAAACTACGTCTAATGTGAATCATTTCATGCATGCAAACATACCATAACATCATTATACTTTAACTTATAAAGTGATCTTTATCTCTTATGTTTCATTAAACAATTTTAGAAAATTCTCAATTAAATTCTATAATTAACTAACATGATTTGCAACTATATTCCATTAACAATTCATCACTTAACATCAATACATGAAAACCCTTAATCACTTAATAAATTTCTGGTTTTAAGAAGATATTAAGGGGGTGATTTTCTTCCCCAATTAACAACATTTATTCACTAATCAACCTATTATAACAACCATTAATCAATTGAAATTCCAAAATCAACTAACATGCAAAAATCCCTCAATTCAATTCAAAACCCTAATTGAAAATTCACAAACACATAGGGCTTTCAATTCTTTTTCATTCTAATTACAAATTAAACATCTACTAAGCATGAATCCATGATCAAAAGAAGAAAAACAAAAATCTTACAAAAAACCCCAAACAATCTCGGCATTAACAAGTATTAGAGTTCTTATTTTTTTTTTTCAATTTTAATCCCTAATTATCATATCTAATACATCCAATTTCATTATTCTAAGATCACAACATCTAATTCAAACCTCTAAATTTTCGATCAATAAGAAAAGAAAAGAAAAAGAAAACTAATTGGATAGAATTAAAGAGAAGATCATTACCTTAAGAATTAATGAAAGAAATTAAGAGGTTGAATGGATGGATTGTGACTTATGTGATTTCTTCAAGCTCTTGAAGGTGACTTCAATGGTGGATGGAAGGAATGAAGAAGATGAAGATGGAGATGGAGGGTGGTGCAGCCGAGAGTGTGAGAGAGAGAAGAGAGGAATGGTTTTGTTCAAGTGTTGAAGACATGCTATGATGAAAAGGTTGAAATTGTGTAAAGTGTAGACAATGTGTCATACAATTAGACATAGATTACATGCATGTTTGCCACTAAATAGATGAGGTGTCGGCTGTCATGGAAGAATTTTAGAGGGTTACGGGTTTTTCCGGCGCGATCCGACGTTACGGAAAAACGATCGACAAAAAACGTTGCTCGGTACAAAAATCGTCGCGATTCGATTTGACTTAAAAATTCTAACGTATGAACTTAATTAGAAAATAAATTTACAAAATTTATTTTGAGAAAAAAAATCGGGACGACACAGTCCGAGTTTCGTCCAGAAAAATATAAAAACGAACTTTCTCGGGTGTTCGTATCGCAAATTCGTGATTGTAAAAATTAGACGGTTTTTCGTTCTAAGCTTACGAATTAAAAACTTTTTGTACGCGCTAACCCTAGATACAGTAGTCGTCTAGCTGACTTCTGTAATTTATTTTTAATAACGGATTCGACCGTTAGCCTTAGAATTCAAAAATTGTAAACTTAGGCGTGCAAAGCCATTTATTTAATTAACTTTAAAATTTTTAAGAACGTAAGGAATTTACGGGGCATTACATCCTACCCCCCTTACGAAAAATTTCGTCCCGAAATTTGCATACCTTCTGCAAAAAGATGAGGATATCGCTCCTTCATCTTCTCCTCGAGTTCCCACGTGGCTTCTTCTTGCCCATGATGGTTCCATAACACTTTAACTATTGGTATCGATTTGGTTCTTAATTCTTGAACTTTTCTATCCAAGATCAATATCGGCTTTTCTTCATAGCTTAGGTCAGATTCAAGAACTACGTCTTGCTGACTAATGACGTGCTTAGGATCATAAACATATTTTCTCAACTGAGAAACGTGAAAAACATTATGAACGCTTCCTAGATTTGGCGGTAAGGCCAATCTATACGCGACTGATCCTATTCTCTCGAGGATTTCATAAGGTCCTATAAACCTGGGTCTTAACTTACCCTTAACTTCGAACCTAAGGATTCCTTTGGTCGGGGATATCTTAAGAAAAACTTTATCTCCTGTTTCAAACTCAAGGTTGGTTCGGCGATCGTCAGCATACGACTTTTGTCGGCTCTGGGCCTCTTTCATTCTATCTTGAATTTGTTGAACTATCTCAATCATCTCATTGATTGCATCTGGGCCTAAGTTCTTTCTCTCACCTTCTTCGTCCCAATAAAGCGGTGATCTACATTTTCTCCCATACAAAGCCTCAAACAGTGCCATTCCTATTGTGGCCTGATAGCTGTTGTTGTAGGCGAATTCGACTAAGTGTAGAATTTCTTCCCAAATCGTGCCTCGGTCCAAAACAACTGTTCTCAACATATCAACCAAAATCTGAATCGTTCTCTCTGACTGCCCATCTGTCTGTGGGTGAAACGCTGTACTGAAATTAAGCTCTATTCCCAACTCTTTTTGCATCGTAATCCAAAATCTCGAGGTAAACTTAGCATCTCTATCTGATATTATGACCTTCGGTATTCCATGCAGATGTACAATTTCTCTGACATACAACTGAGCTAGTCTCTCTAATCCATACGTAGTCTTAATCGGTAAGAAGTGTACTGACTTCGTAAGTCTATCTATTATCACCCAAATCGCTGTGTTTCCTCTTCTCGACTTAGGCAAGCCTGTGACAAAGTCCATAGCTATGCCTTCCCATTTCCAATCTAGGACATCTAACGGTTGTAGCAATCCATACGGTCGTCGGTGTAAAGCCTTAACTTGTTGACATGCTAGGCATCTTTCTATAAACGAGGCAACGTCTCGTTTCATTCCATTCCACCAAAAGTTTCTTCTTAAATCCTGGTACATTTTCGTATTTCCTGGATGTGCTGTGTAAGGCGTATCGTAAGCCTCACTCAAGATTTCGTTCTTCAATTCGTTGTCGTTGTCGGGAATACAAATCCTGCCTTCATAAAGTATTGCATTGTCTGGAGCCTCAGAATATCCTTTCGGCTTATCTATCCTTATCCTTACTCGTAACTTTTCCATTGACTCGTCTTTTCTCTGAGCACTAATGATCCTTTCTCTCAAATCTGGTGTAGCTTCTAATGCTGCTATTTGACTTGTTATTGTTGTTGGCGTGTCAAGCACTCTGATATCCATCTTCTCGAATTCTCGTACTAAAGTTTCTTCTTCTACGAAAAGACATCCTAACTTCGTGGGAGCCTTGCGACCCAATGCGTCTGCTACCACATTAGCCTTCCTTGGATGGTAGTTAATTCCACAGTCATAATCTTTGACTAATTCGAGCTATCGTCTTTGTCTCATGTTCAGTTCTTTTTGCTCGAAAAAGTATTTCAGGCTCTTGTGATCGGTGAATATCTCAACTTTTACACCATAGAGATGGTGTCTCCAAATCTTTAGCGCATGAACTACGACTGCAAGTTCTAGATCATGGGTTGGGTACTCAACTTCGTGGGGTCGAAGTTGTCGTGAAGCATAAGCTATCACTCATCCGTCTTGCATCAAGACACAACCTAATCCATTTTTCGATGCGTCAGTATAAACCACATATTCCTTGTTTGCGTCTGGAAGTGCTAGTACTGGCGCTGTAGTTAATTTTTCCTTAAGAGTTTGAAAACTCTTCTCGTACTCATCCGTCCACTTAAACTTGGTATCCTTCCTGAGTAGCTGCGTCATCGGGCGAGCGATTGTAGAAAATCCCTCGATAAACCTTCTGTAATAACCAGCTAATCCCAAGAAACTTCTAATCTCATTCTGACTTGTTGGTGCCTTCCAATTGTACACTGCTTCTACTTTGGCTGGATCCACCTTGATTCCTTCTGTCGATACTATGTGTCCAAGGAACATTACTTCTTTCAGCCAAAATTCGCATTTACTGAATTTGGCGTAGAGTTTCTCAGCTCTTAGTGTCTCCAACACTATCCGTAGATGTTCTTCATGCTCCGTCTCATTCTTAGAATAAATGAGGATATCGTCAATGAATACTAAAACAAATTTGTCCAAGTAGGGGTGGAAAACTCTGTTCATAAGGTCCATGAATACGGCTGGAGCGTTGGTTAAACCAAATGGCATCACTAAAAATTCGTAGTGGCCATATCGAGTTCTAAAAGCGGTCTTCGGTACATCCTCAGGTTTGATCTTGAGCTGATGATACCCTGATCTCAAATCTATCTTGGAGAAGACTCCTGCACCCTTAAGCTGATCGAACAGATCCTCGATCCTTAGCAAAGGATATTTGTTCTTAAGAGTGATCTTGTTCAGCTCTCGGTAATCGATGCACATTCTCATCGATCCGTCCTTTTTCCTAACAAAAAGTACGGGTGCTCCCCAAGGTGAAACGCTTGGCCTGATAAAACCAAGGTCTAGTAATTCCTGTAACTGGATTTTGAGCTCTTCCAGTTCCTTCGGTGCCATTCTGTAAGGGGCTTTAGACTTAGGAGCTGCTCCTGGTTCTAAATCGATCGTGAAGTCCACATGACGATTTGGTGGCAATCCTGGTAGCACTTCTGGAAAAACATCTTCATATTCGTTCACGACTTTTATGTCCTGAATGGTCTTTTCGGCTCCTGGCTCTCCGACTAGGTACACAAGATAGGCTGTGGTACCTTTCTTTTTCATGAGTTTCGTGGCTTGTAGGGCCGATATGATTGGTACGCCTCTACCCATTGAAATTCCGTAGAATTCGGTCAATTCTTTTCCTGGCGGCTGAAAAGAAATTTTTCTCTCGTTGCAGAGAATCGTGGCGTAATTTTCTTACAACCAATTCATACCTAGGATTATATCTACGTCCCACATTATCATAACATTTAGGTTGTTCGCTATAACCTTATGAGTTCCGATTTCTAGTTCTAGGTTAGAGCAAACATGCGTGGAAGTAGTGATCTCTCCTGAAGGTGTGGCTACTCTCATAGATTGTGCAGCTCTTACAGGTGTGATGTCTAAGTTATCGGCACATGAGCCAGCAATGAAAGAATGCGATGCGCCAGTATCAAACAGTATCTTAATGGGGGTGTTGTGGAGTTTTACCATACCTGCTAGATTGCCTTTTCCTTTGTGCTGACCGCTTTGTTTGATAGCGCATGCCCTCGCATTCTGTTGCTGTTGTGCATGCTGCTGAAACTGCTGTTGGTTCATAGGCGGCTGCTGCGGCTGTGCTTGGATGGCTCGGAGGGGTACTGCTTGAAGCGGTTTAGGGCAGTCCTTTTTCATGTGTCCCTTCTGTCCACAGTTGAAACAGTTAGGGGTGCCTATCTGGCAGACTCCAGGATGGGCTCGGTTACATTTCGGGCAGACAGAGATGGTAACCCTCCCTGGGTTATTCGCTTCCTGGTTAAAATTCCTCTGTTGCCCTTGCGGCTGGTTTAACTGATTATTGCCCCTCCATGGCAAGTTCTGCCTATTCCCTTGAATGAATAACCCCGATTGGTTGTTTCCCTGCCACGGCCTCTTGCCACTGTTGTTGTTGTTGGCAGGCTGCTGATAGCCTCTTTTCTGTCCTCCCTGATTGTTGTAGCCTTGACTGTATCCTCCGCTACCTCCTCCGTTCCATTTTCTCTTCCCTTGGTAGTTGCTGCTGTTGTTGTTGTAGTAGCCTCGATTCTGATTCTGCGCTGGTGCTGACGCAGTTGGTACAATTTTTTTCTCATCAGGCACGACGGCCTCCATTTCCAGTGCTCTTCCCAGTATGTCTGAATAACCTAGTCCTCCATGACTAGCCAAAGCGATTCCTAATTCATGACGTAAACCTCCCTGAAATTTCTTTGATAACTTCTCCTCAGTGTCGACCAATGTCGGCGCATACCTCATCAACTCGCAGAACTTGACGTCATATTCCGTCACAGTTAGCTTTCCCTGCTTCAGATTATAAAATTCGGCCTCTTTCTGTGCCCTATACATCTTGGGAACGTACTTGTCAAAGAAAATCTCCTAAAACTCTTCCCACGAAAAACGAGCCAGATGCTCAGCAGGTATTACCTTCTGTCTTGCCTCCCACCAGTAATCTGCCGATCCCGTCAATTGGAATGCGACACACAACATTCTCTCCTCATCAGTGCATCTGAGGAGTTTAAAATTTTTTTCGGTCGACCTTACCCATAGCTCAGCATCGCTAGGGCTTCCAGTTCCATTAAACATCGGAGGGTTTCTTTTGAGGAAAAGATCCTCAATATCTCTACGGGGCGGTGGTGAAGGTGGTGGTGATGGTGACGGGGGTGGAGATGGGGATGGAGTGATATTCTGCTCATATTCCCGTTCTTGGTTATTTTCTGGCTGACGTCCACCACGTCCTCTTGGCCTTCCAGGTCGTCGACCTCTCCTGTTGTTAACATTTCTCGGCGGCATTTTCTTTAGTCTAGAGAAGAATTGAAAATTCTCATTAGTTTCCTTTTGTTAACTACACTTAGCACTTACTAGCTTGTTTTCAACTTAATCAAATTCTTGGAACAACATATCGAACATAGCTTTGATATCATTTCATTAATCTTTTAACTTTCGAGTTAAACTCATTTCTTCATTACACGAGTTCATTTAACAATCTGATTTTAATTACTCGATTCATAAGAGATTTTGCTTGATTAAAAACCCTCTTTACGGGTCATATATATATACATCCAAAAAGAATATTACTTTTGCCTTCAACGAGGACTTATACAAAAAGGGTTAGACTACTCTTAGTCTAAACTAGGTTGACTGCCTACTATTTTCTGGGTGCACTAACAAGCTGCACTCCGTATCTACTAAAGTACTAGAACGGAAACGATTCATAAAATTTCGTATCCGCTAGAGTACTTCAAAACTAACTAGTTACTGATTCGACTCTATACAGGACAAAAAACTATCACTACTACTAATATTTACCCATGTATATAAAGCACTGCCTAACTAAACTGCAGAAGAAAACCAAAAACTACCCCAAAATCTGCAAAATCCTAACAACCCTCCTCTGGGTCCTCCTCAGGGTCCTCCTCCGGGTCCTCTTTCGGATCCTCCTCCGGATCCTCCTCGGGGTCCTCCTCGGGGTCCTCCTCCGGGTCCTCCTCCTCAGACTCTGAACCAAAAACCAGCTCGAGTGCCTGGTCCACCCTCAGAGTAGAACCGTCGTCAAGTGTAAGCAGGGTGGGTGAAGATGCCTCAGAAACAGTCTCCTCCAAGTCGGAGACCAAGTAGTCCTCACTGATCCTTCTCGCACGCTTCTTCAGAGGAAGAAGGTGCTCGGGAACTGAACCTGAACCCGACTCGAACTCCTCTCTAGAACGGACCCTGGACGGTCCTGCCTCCATCTGCTCTCGGGCTACTCTCCACTTCGCGCAGATCTCCTCGAGTGGTGTAAGTGGAGAAGGCAACTCTAACATGGCGGCGAGCTCCGCGTCGATCTGTCGGTAGTCTCGGTAGTCTATCCCCTCTATGTACAGTCTCGTCTCCAATGGTCCCCTGACCCTAACACAAACGTCCGGCACAAACGGTGAAGACAACCCCAACACTGCGGCTGTCTCAGCGTCAACCTCTACTAAACCCGGGCCTGGGATCAACTCCTCAATCTGCTGTGCAGCCGGTGGTGACTCTGGTGCAACTACCGTCTCCTCGTCCTTCTCTGGCTGCTCTAACTCAGCCTCAGGCTCCTCCTCTAGTACACCGTCTGGTGGCAACTCTAACAAATCTAAGAACTCCGGGTCTAAGTCAAGCTCTTCAAGCTCCGTCCCGGCTGGAAAGTGACTGTAGGGGATATGTGGCTCTAAAGGAAGGGAAAGCATATGCCTGCTCTCAAAGAAATGCCTGTGCACACACAGAGCAAATCCAGTGTAGTTGCCGGTCGGCTCCGTGTCGTCGCCGAAAATCCCCAAGATGTACCAAGCTGCACGGTGCGCCCATCCGCGCCACTCATCCGGTAGGTGCACGATCAGGTCTAGTATCGCGTGACTCTCCTTGATCAGGTGTCTCACTGGGTAGTAGGCCGAAGAAAAGTTACTCACAATCTGTCCCACATCCTCTTTTCCGTAGTCTACCTCAAACTCGTAGTACTCATCCTGCAACATGTCGACTATAGTGCGCTCGCACTCTACCAACGGCCGACTCTTCTGAGCCGTGACACGAGTCCTAGCCATCCTACTAAAGTTTTAAGGTAACACGGATCAGTAACAGGTAGGAAAAGAAAATAACTTATCTTATCGAAAACATAAATTACAAAATGAATATCCCTTATTCAATTGTAATATCAATACTTAAGTCAACCACTTATTAAGACTTCTAGCAATTCAAGAAATTGCACTCAACAACATATATATTTATACATTCATAAAAGATTTTATTTTTTTATTCTTTTATTTCACCATATTATTACTCATTTTAATTCTTCTATTTCTTTTATTTCTTAACTCACTAACTCTTAACGACTTTCACTTATTAAAAACAAAGTATATTTACTTCGTTCATGTTACTTATTCAAAAGTAACATCCATTTTCAAAAGAATTTATCGCTTACGATTCTTGATATTCGTACTAATTGTAGTCGTCGCTCAAGACGAAAATATGGAATTTAATTCCATAAAAAGAAAAAGAATATAACTTAAGAAATAATTTCCTGGAAAACTAAGTTCCAGTTGTCGTCTCGTTCATATCTTTCTTAACTCGAAGTCGAAAACTTCTCAAACGTCTAATCGCTCCCTTCTTTTACTAACTCGATTTATTGCATTATTTTTATTCATTTTATTTCTTTTCCCTCGTAGGAAATTCTTAGACGACAAGTTCGACTTTGCCGAATCATTACTCATGTCACTAAGCGCACGTGACATTCATCAGAGGAAGTCCTTCTCGCGTTAAGGATCTCCTTTCGAAATCATTTCAAAACAACGTTTCTTAAAAACGTCTAAGTTCTCGAAGAACCGGAAAGTTCTTATGTTCCACGTCTACGTTCTCATTGAACCGGGAAAATTCCCTAAAATCTGACTATATTCTCGTATCCGCATAATTTTTTATAAAAAGGAAATCATTGCGCAAATATTTTCACATAAGATAGTACTTGTACTATCGCATAATCATGTAGAGTAAAAAAAATTATACTTCTGTAAAATTTTCATTTTTAAAACACAACTCATTCTCGTCTTCAAAATTTTTTATTGAATACTTGCTCATAAATTCCTTATTAAAAAGAAATCTCATTATAAAATTCTTTCACTTTTCCTCGTTTAGTCGACGTAGCGGGCAGTTTAGTTGACTTCTACGTTCTCAATCTTAGCATCATTGTCTAACTCTTATCTCATACTTGGAAAGACGACTTTGATCCAGAGTATACACAAATACCATGTCTCATGACTTGAAAGAAGACTCGATATAGAGTACAAACGAATACTCTATATTATTTCTCGAAGAAAGACTTGTATACAAAAACCACTTTATGATATTACTTAAAAGAATGACTCGTTCTTGAAAGAATGACTCACACTAACTCATACTAGAAGATTGACTCAGAAGTAGAGCAGAAAACGAACACTGCTCTGATACCACTCTGTCACAGCCCCAAATCCCGAGGGACGGCAGAAGCCGAGGTGCGACTGGGGTTGGATTAAAGAAGCGGGGAAGAAGGGGGCTAACTGACTAAACATACATGAAAAGGCATCGACAAAACATAAACAAGACTTGAATATAAATGAGAAAGAGTTAATCCCTAAGGATTACTCGACAAAAGTACAAAAAGAAGCTAAGTTCATATTACAGACTTAGACTACAAAGTATTGTTCAAAAGTTCATCTCAAAAAGAAATACAGAGATTGGCAGCGGAAGGGTTCTAACTAAGCATTCTATCCTTTAATTCAACATCAATCGTCGCCGCTCACCGTCGCTTCAACCTGCACATTTAGAAAACAATGCAGGGCTAAGTACAAACGTACTTAGTGGGCACGATGCCGAAATCATAATCATAAATATGGATAAAATGGCATTTCATAAGCGTAGCACATCGGAGTTTTATTGAAAGAATCCGTGTCTACTAAACATTTTCTGACTTTTTTCTCATAAATCACTCGCGCGAGCATTTTCTGACTAATGTTACGTTCAATCTTGACCAATTCTAATTCACCGTGGCTGGTACCCCTCAACAAGATATCACATACACCACAGGTTACAAAGTGCACTAACTCTGGAAAGCACTTAGCAGCTAACTCAGAGCCGATCGTTAGTTAATCTAAAAAGACTAACTCTAAAATCTGGAAAACATGAATGTTGACTCAGATAGGTACAAGAGAACTCACATAAAACATAAAACAGTTCATGCCATAATATCATTTTGAAAACATAGATATCAAAGCGATAAAGAAAGATTTTCCGAGCATTGCTCGTTTTATTTTGTATATAAAAGCCCACCTTGTAAATACAGAACTTATAAGCAAAAACTTCCAACTTTGGATCTTCTGTCCTTTTTCTACCGTTGGCTTCCTCCTTCATCGTAAAATAAACATACTTAAAAACGGATTGTAAAAGATAATCGAAGAAAGAGAATTGAAGAAGTTTTTAGTTGTTTCATTCTTTAGGCATTTGCACGTTTATTAGATTAGTTTTACTTAAACGGGAAGCGAGACTCGTACCAATCTCGTTTAGAACTCGGAAGATCTCATACTCGACTCTCGGGTCAGTAGAGAAGGTAGTCGATATCTTAATACGACTTTAAAGATTAAAAGAAACTAAGTTGAAAAGAATCAACTTAGGTGATTTACGTTTTAGATCTTTGAACGTTTTATGAAAATTCTCGTTTATTACTTCTTTAATGAAAGGATAAGATATAAGATCTCGACTGGTTTTCATCACTCAAGGTCCTGTACTTGACTCTAGGTTCAGTAGGAAGATGTCCGTTAGATAAAACGGCTTAAACGATCGAAAGAAACTAAGTTGTGAATTAAACAACTTAGAAAACAAGAAACTGAAATTTCATTGCACAGTCCAGTAACTCTGGAGGCTGTCCAGAATAGAGGATTTGGAAACAGGGGATGATCCCTATACCATTAGAAAGTTCAGGAAGTCTAGTTCGCGCTCCAATTTACGGATCACAAATCCGATAAACGAGCTGGAAGTTATTACAGTTTCCGGCGAGGGTCGCAAAACTGCCGTGAAAACCCTAATTGCTTGATAGGTTCGACGTATAACGTTTTAGGTTCGTTTTAAGCTCTCGTATTCAATTTCTTTAGAAACTGGACTCTCGAGGCAGTCATCACGTACCTCCGTATGTGACAAACTCCTTCTCAAAACTCGCTCAAAAGCACGACGTTCTAAACGTCGGATTTCAACTACCAAGTACTAAACCAACAAAAACTTTCAAACGCGTTCTAGTTCTCGATTATAACTATAGCCCATATTAGATCAATTCGAAAGCTTATGACGTCAACTAGAAAGATCTTCTAAATTTCATCATAAACAATAATATCAATTTAGAAAACCCATCCGACTTCTCGATTATTAGTTACAACTAAATGTTTGTCTCTTACGCGATTTTTTCAACGTTGTCGGTTTTCGTTCAAATTTTACGACGTTAAACTACGTCTAATGTGAATCATTTTCATGCATGCAAACATACCATAACATCATTATACTTTAACTTATAAAGTGATCTTTATCTCTTATGTTTCATTAAACAATTTTAGAAAATTCTCAATTAAATTCTATAATTAACTAACATGATTTGCAACTATATTCCATTAACAATTCATCACTTAACATCAATACATGAAAACCCTTAATCACTTAATAAATTTCTGGTTTTAAGAAGATATTAAGGGGGTGATTTTCTTCCCCAATTAACAACATTTATTCACTAATCAACCTATTATAACAACCATTAATCAATTGAAATTCCAAAATCAACTAACATGCAAAAATCCCTCAATTCAATTCAAAATCCTAATTGAAAATTCACAAACACATAGGGCTTTCAATTCTTTTTCATTCTAATTACAAATTAAACATCTACTAAGCATGAATCCATGATCAAAAGAAGAAAAACAAAAATCTTACAAAAAACCCCAAACAATCTCGGCATTAACAAGTATTAGAGTTCTTATTTTTTTTTGTTCAATTTTAATCCCTAATTATCATATCTAATACATCCAATTTCATTATTCTAAGATTACAACATCTAATTCAAACCTCTAAATTTTGGATCAAGAAGAAAAGAAAAGAAAAAGAAAACTAATTGGATAGAATTAAAGAGAAGATCATTACCTTAAGAATTAATGAAAGAACTTAAGAGGTTGAATGGATGGATTGTGACTTATGTGATTTCTTCAAGCTCTTGAAGGTGACTTCAATGGTGGATGGAAGGAATGAAGAAGATGAAGATGGAGATGGAGGGTGGTGCAGCCGAGAGTGTGAGAGAGAGAAGAGAGGAATGGTTTTGTTCAAGTGTTGAAGACATGCTATGATGAAAAGGTTGAAATTGTGTAAAGTGTAGACAATGTGTCATACAATTAGACATAGATTACATGCATGTTTGCCACTAAATAGATGAGGTGTCGGCTGCCATGGAAGAATTTTAGAGGGTTACGGGTTTTTCCGGCGCGACCCGACGTTACGGAAAAACGCGACGAAAAACGTTGCTCGGTACAAAAATCGTCGCGATTCGATTTGACTTAAAAATTTTAACGTATGAACTTAATTAGAAAATAAATTTACAAAATTTATTTTGACAAAAAAACTCGAGACGACACAGTCCGAGTTTCGTCCGGAAAAATATAAAAACGAACTTTCTCGGGTGTTCGTATCGCAAATTCGTGATTGTAAAAATTAGACGGTTTTTCGTTCTAAGCTTACGAATTAAAAACTTTTTGTACGCGCTAACCCTAGATACAGTAGTCATCTAGCTGACTTCTGTAATTTATTTTTAATAATGGATTCGACCGTTAGCCTTAGAATTCAAAAATTGTAAACTTAGGCGTGCAAAGCCATTTATTTAATTAACTTTAAAAATTTTAAGAACGTAAGTAATTTACGGGGCATTACATCGTTAGAACTCGGAAGGTCTCATACTCGACTCTCGGGTCAGTAAAGAGGGTAGTCGGTAACTTAATACGACTTTACAGATTATAAGGAGCTAAGTTGGAAAGAATCAACTTAGGCGATTTACGTTTTAGTTCATTTCACGACTTATGAAATTCTCACTTAACTACTTCTTTACTTGAACGAAAATGAGATAAGATCTCGATTCGTTTTCATCACTCAAGGTCCTGTACTTGACTCTAGGGTCAGTAGGGAGATATTCGTTAGATAAAACGGCTTAAACGATTGAAAGAAACTAAGTTGTGAACTAAACAACTTAGAAAACAAGAAACTGAAATTTCACTGCGCAATCCAGTAACTCTGGAGGCTGTCCAGAACAGAGGATTTGGAAACAGGGGATAAGCCCTGTACCACTGGAAGGATTGGGATGTCTAGTTTACGCTCCAATTTACGGGTCGCAAATCCAATAAACGAGCTAAAAGTTATTACAGTTTCCGGCGAGGGTCGTAAAACTGCCGCGAAAACCCTAATTGCTCGATAGGTTCGACGTATAACGTCTTAGATTCGTTCTAAGCTCTCGTATTCGATTTCTTTGGAAACTGGGCCCTCAAGGCAGTCATCACGTACTTCCGTACGTGATGAACTTCTTCTCAAAACTCGTCCATAAGCACGACGTTCTAAACGTCGGCTTTCAACTAACAATTACTAAACCAACAAATTATTCAAAACGCGTTCTAGTTCTCGACTATAACTATAGCTCATATTATATCAACTCGAAAGCTTATGACGTCAACTACAAATTTGTTCTCAAGTCCATCATAGACAATAATATCAAAATGAAATTCTCATTCGACTTCTCGGTTATTAGTTACGACTAAAGGTTCATCTCTTACGTGCTTTTCAAAGTTGTCGGATTCCTTTCAAATTTTACGACGTCAATCTACATCTAACGAGAATCACTTCTATGCATGCAATCATATCATAACATCATTATATTTCAACTTATAAGGTGTTCTTCGTCTCTTACGTTACGTTAAATATTTTTAGAAATTTCTCAATTTAATTCTATAATCAATTAACATCAATTACTTCATAATTCCATCAACAATTCATCAATTAAAACAAACATGTGGAAACCCCTAATTCCTACTAAAATTTCGGTATACCTATAGATGTTAAGGGGGTGATTTTCTTCTCCAATTATCACCATTTATCAACTAATCATCCTCTTATATCATCAATTAATCAAATGCAAATCAATTACCAACTAACATGCATAAACCCCTAATTCAACATTCAAACCCTAATTGAATTTCACAAAAACATAGGGCTTTCGATTCCTCTTCGTTCTAATCACCATTAAACATCTATTAAGCATAGATCAATCATCAATTGAAGAAATCCCAAAATCCTACTATAAACCCTAATATTTTCGGTATTAATGCATAAATTAGGGTTCTTGGTTTTGTCAAATTTTAAACCCTAATTATCCTATCTAATACATCTAATTTCATTAATCCAAGATCAAATCATCCATTCCAATACTCTAAATTTTCGATCAAGAAATGAAAAAGAAAAGAAAAGAAGGGTGGATGGATAGATGTTAAGAGGAGGTGAAAACCTTGAGAATTAATGAATGAAGTATGAAGTTTGAATGGAAGAGTGGAGACTTGTGTGTTTTCTTCTTGTTCTTGGAGCTTCTCTTCAATGGAGGATGGAAGAAATGAAGAAGGAGATGGATTGGAGAGTGCAGCCGAAATTGTGAGGGTTTGGGAGGGAAGAAATGTGTTTTAATTGTTAAAGAATGATATAAAGTGAAAGGTGTAAAGTGTGAATAGTGAATGCATTAGGTGTCACTTATAAAACAAATTAAAACACAAAAATCTAACTAAAAAGGGATGGGGATGTCGGTCATGGTGTGGGAGAGGGAAAGGAATACGCGCTTTTCCGGCGCGATCCGACGTTACGGAAAACGTTCGACGAAAAACGTCGCTCAGCACAAAATCGTCGCGATCCGATTTGACTGTAAATTCTAACGTACAAAACTTAATCGGAAAATAAATTTACAAAATTTATTTTGACAAAAACTCAGGACGACACAGTCCGAGTTTCGTCCGGAAAAACAAAAAAATGAACTTTCTCGGGCGAGTTCGTATCGCGATTTCGTGAATGTAAAAATCAAACGGTTTTCCGTTCTGAGTTCACGAACTAAAAACTTTTCGTACGCGCTAACCCTAAATACAGTAGTCGTCTGGCTGACTTCTGTAATTTATTTTCTGAAACGGATTCGACCGTTAGTCTTAGAATTCAAAATCGTAAACTTAGGCGTGCAAAGCCATTTATTTAATTAACTTTAAAATTTTAAGAACGTAAGGAATTTAGGGGGCATTACATCCTACCCCCCTTACGAAAAATTTTGTCCCGAAATTTGCATACCTTCTGCAAAAAGATGAGGATATCGCTCCTTCATCTTCTCCTCGAGTTCCCACGTGGCTTCTTCCTGCCCGTGGTGGTTCCATAGCACTTTAACTATTGGTGTCGATTTGGTTCTTAATTCTTGAACTTTTCTATCCAAAATCGATATCGGCTTCTCTTCATAACTTAGGTCAGATTCAAGAACTACGTCTTGCTGACTAATGACGTGCTTAGGATCGTAAACATATTTTCTCAACTGAGAAACGTGAAAAACGTTATGAACGCTTCCTAGACTTGGCGGTAAGGCCAATCTATACGCGACTGGTCCTATTCTCTCAAGGATTTCATAAGGTCCTATAAACCTGGGTCTTAACTTACCCTTAACTCCGAACCTAAGGATTCCTTTGGTCGGGGATATTTTAAGAAAGACTTTATCTCCTATTTCAAACTCAAGATTGGTTCGACGATCGTCGGCATAAGATTTCTGTCGGCTCTGGGCCTCTTTCATTCTATCTCGAATCTGTCGAACTATCTCAATCATCTCATTGATCGCATCTGGGCCTAGGTTCTTTCTCTCACCTACTTCGTCCCAATAAAGCGGTGACCTACATTTCCTTCCATACAAAGCCTCAAACGGCGCCATTCCTATCGTGGCCTGATAGCTGTTATTGTAGGCGAATTCGACTAAGTGTATTCTTCCCAATTCGCTCCTCGGTCTAAAACCATTGTTCTTAACATGTCGACTAAAATCTGAATAGTTCTCTCTGATTGCCCATCTGTCTGTGGGTGAAATGCTGTACTGAAATTAAGCTCTGTTCCCAACTCTTTCTGCATCGTAATCCAAAATCTCGAGGTGAATTTGGCATCTCTATCTGATATTATAACCTTTGGTACTCCATGCAGACGTACAATCTCTCTGACATACAACTGAGCTAGTTTCTCTGATCCGTACGTAATCTTAATCAGTAAGAAGTGTGCTGACTTAGTAAGCCTATCTATTATCACCCAAATTGTTGTGTTTCCTCTTCTCGACTTAGGCAAGCCTGTGACAAAGTCCATAGCTATGCCTTCCCATTTCCATTCTGGGACATCCAATGGTTGTAGTAATCCATATGGTCGTCGGTGTAAAGCCTTAACTTGCTGACATGCTAGGCATCTTTCTACAAACGAGGCAACGTCTCGTTTCATTCCATTCCACCAAAAGTTTCTCTTCAAATCTTGGTACATCTTCGTACTTCCTGGATGTGCTGTGTAAGGCGTATCATGAGCCTCACTCAAGATCTGATTCTTCAATTCACTGTCGTCATCAGGAATACAAACCCTGCCTTCATAAAGTATTGCATTGTCTGGAGCTTCAGAATATCCTTCCGGCTTATTTGTCCTTATCCTTACTCGTAACTTTTCCATTGACTCGTCTTTTCTCTGAGCACTGATGATCCTTTCTCTCAAATTTGGTGTAGCTTCTAATGCTGTTATCTGACTTGTTATCGTAGCTGGTGTGTCAAGCACTCTGATATCCATCTTTTCGAATTCTCGCACTAAGGTTTTTTCTTCTACAAAAAGGTATCCTAACTTCGTTGGAGCCTTGCGACTTAATGCGTCTGCTACCACATTAGCCTTTCCTGGATGGTAGTTAATTCCACAGTCATAATCTTTGACTAATTCGAGCCATCGTCTTTGTCTCATGTTCAGTTCTTTTTGCTAGAAAAAGTATTTCAGGCTCTTGTGATCAGTGAATATCTTAACTCTTACACCATAGAGATGGTGTCTCCAAATCTTCAACGCATGCACTACGGCTGCGAGTTCTAAATCGTGGGTTGGGTACTCAACTTCGTGAGGTCGAAGTTGTCGTGAAGCATAAGCTATTACTCGTCCGTCTTGCATCAAGACACAACCTAATCCATTTTTCGATGCATCTGTGTAAACCACATACTCTTTGTTTACGTCTGGAAGTGCTAGTACTGGCGCTGTGGTTAACTTCTCCTTAAGAGTTTGGAAACTCTTCTCACACTCATCTGTCCACTTAAACTTGGTATCCTTCCTGAGTAGCTGCGTCATCGGGCGAGCGATCGTAGAGAATCCCTCGATAAACCTTCTATAATAACCAGCTAAACCCAAGAAACTTCTGATCTCGTTCTGACTTGTTGGCGACTTCCAGTTGTGCACTGCTTCTACCTTGGCTGGATCCATCTTGATTCCTCCTGCCGATACTATATGTCCAAGGAACATAACTTCCTTCAGCTAAAATTAACATTTACTGAATTTGGCGTAGAGTTTCTCAGTTCTTAGTGTTTCCAACACTATCCGTAGATGTTCCTCGTGCTCCTTTTCATTCTTAGAGTAAACGAGGATGTCGTCGATGAATACTAAAACAAATTTATCCAAGTAGGGGTGGAAGACTCTATTCATAAGGTCCATGAATACGGCTGGAGCGTTGGTCAAACCAAATGGCATCACTAAAAATTCGTAATGGCCATATCGGGTTCTAAAAGCGGTCTTCGGTACATCTTCAGGTTTGATCTTGAGCTGATGGTACCCTGACCTCAAATCTATCCTGGAGAAAACTCCTGCACCCTTAAGCTGATCAAACAGATCCTTGATCCTTGGCAAAGGATATTTGTTCTTGAGCGTTATCTTGTTCAGTTCTCGGTAATCTATGCACATTCTCATTGATCCGTCCTTCTTTCTAACAAATAGCACGGGTGCTCCCCAAGGTGAGACGCTTGGCCTGATAAAACCAAGGTCTAGTAATTCCTGTAACTGGATTTTGAGCTCTTCCAGTTCCTTCGGTGCCATTCTATATGGGGCTTTAGACTTAGGAGCTGCTCCTGGTTCTAAGTCGATTGTGAAGTCCACATGACGATCTGGTGGCAATCCCGGTAGCACTTCCTAAATTGTCTTCTCGGCTCCTGGCTCTCCGACTAGGTACACAAGATAGGCTGTGGTACCTTTCTTCTTCATGAGTTTGGTGGCTTGAAGGGCTGATATAATCGGTATGCCTATACCCATTGAAATTCCGTGGAATTCGGTCGGTTCTTTACCCGGTGGCTGAAAAGAGATTTTTCTCTCGTTGCAGAGAATTGTGGCGTAATTCTCTGACAACCAATCCATTCCTAGGATTATATCTACGTCCCACATTATCATAACATTTAAGTTGTTCGCTATAACCTTATGAGTTCCGATTTCTAGTTCTAGGTTAGAGCAAACATGTGTGGAAGTAGTGATCTCTCCTGAAGGTGTGGCTACTCTCATAGATTGTGCAGCTCTTACAGGTCTGATGTCTAAGTTATCGGCACACGAGCCAGCAATGAAAGAATGCGATGCGCCAGTTTCAAACAGTATCTTAATGGGTATGTTGTGGAGTTTTCCCATACCTGCTAGATTACCTTTTCCTTTGCGCTGACCGCCCTGTTTGATAGCGCATGCCCTCGCATTCTGTTGCTGCTGTGCATGCTGCTGAAACTGTTGCTGGTTCATAGGCGGCTGCTACGGCTGTGCTTGGATGGCTCGGAGGGGTACTGCATGAAGCGGTTTAGGGCAGTCCTTTTTCATGTGCCCCTTCTGTCCACAGTTGAAACAGTTGGGGGTGCCTATGTGGCAGACTCCGGGATGGGCTCGGTTGCATTTCGGGCAGACAGGGATGGTAACCCTCCCTGGGTTATTCACTCCCTGGTTAAAGTTCCTTTGTTGCCCTTGCGGCTGGTTCAGTGGATTGTTGCCCTTCCACGGCGAGTTCTGGTTGTTCCCCTGAATGAACAACCCCGATTGGTTGTTTTCCTGCCACGGCCTCTTGCCATTGTTGTTGCTGTTGTTGTTGTTGCCAGGCTGCTGATAGCCCCTTTTCTGACCTCCCTGGTTGTTGTAACCCTGACTGTAGCCTCCGCTACCTCCTCCGTTCCATTTCCTCTTCCCTTGGTAGTTGCTATTATTGTTGTTGAAGTAGCCTCGGTTCTGGCTCTGCGCTGGTGCTGACGCAGTTGGTACAATCTTTTTCTCATCAGGCACGACGGCCTCCATTTTCGGTGCTCTTCCCAGTATGTCTGTGTAACCTAGTCCTCCATGACTAGCCAAAGCAATTCCTAACTCATGTCTTAAACCTCCCTGAAATTTCTTTGACAACTTTTCCTCAGTATCCACCAATGCCGGCGCATACCTTGACAACTCACAAAACTTGGCATCGTATTCCGTCACAGTCAGTTTTCCCTAACTCGTTCTCAACTTAATCAAATTCATGGAACAACATATCGAACATAGCTTCGATATTATTTCATTAATCTTTTAACTTTCGAGTTAAACTCATTTCCTCGTTACACGAGTTCATTTGACATTCTGATTTTAATTACTCAATTCATAAGAAATTTTGCTTGTGATTAAAAACCCTCTTCACGGGTCATTTATATATATATACATCAAAAAGAATATTAATTTTTCCTCCAACGAGGACTTATACAAAAAGGGTTAGACTACTATTAGTCTAAACTAGGCTGACTGCCTACTATTTACCGGGTGAACTAACAAGTTGCACTCCGTATCTACTAAAGTACTAGAACGGAAACGATTCATAAAATTTCGTATCCGCTAGAGTACTACAAAACTAACTAGTTACTGATCCGACTCTATACAGGACAAAGAGCTAATACTACTACTGATATTTACCCGTGTCTACAACGCACTGCCTAACTAAACTGCAGTCAAGTCCAAAAACTATCCCCTATGGTCTGCAAATACCCTAACAACCCTCCTCTCGGTCCTCCTCCGAATCCTCCTCAGGGTCCTCCTCTGGATCCTCCTCCGGATCCTCCTCCTCGGACTCCGAACCAAAAACTAGCTCGAGTGCCTCATCCACCCTCAGCGTAGAACCGTCGTCAAGTGTAAGCAGGGTGGGCGAAGGTGCCTCTGAAGCCGTCTCCTCCAAGTCGGAGACCAAGTAGTCCTCGCTGACCTCTCTCGCACGCTTCTTCAGGAGAAAAAAGGTGCTCGGGAACTGAACCTGAACCCGAACCTGACTCAAAGTCCTCCCTAGAACGGACCCTGGACGGTCCTGGCTCTATCTGCTCTCGGACTACTCCCCACCTCGCGCAGATCTCCTCAAGTGGTGTAAGTGGAGAAGGCAGCTCTAACATGGCGGCGAGCTCCGCGTCGATCTCTCGGTGGTCTGGCCCCTCCCTGTACAGTCTCGTCTCCAAAGGTCCCCTGATCCTAACACAAACGTCAAGCACAAACGGTGAAGACAACCCCAACAGCGCGGCTGTCTCAGCGTCAACCTCTACAAATCCCGGCCCTGGGATCAACTCCTTGATCTGTTGTCCTACTGGTGGTGACTCAGGTGTAACTACTGTCTCCTCGTCCTCCTCTACCTGCTCTAACTCAGCGTCAGACTCCTCCTCCAGTACACCGTCTGGTGGCAACTCCAACAGAGCGGAGAACTCAGGGTCTAAGTCTAGGTGCTCAAGCTCCGTCTCGGCTGGAAAGTGACTGTAGGGGATGTGTGGCTCTAATGGAAGGGGAAACATAAACCTGCTCTCAAAGAAACGCCTGTGCACACACAGGGCGAATCCGGCGTAGTTGCCGGTCGGCTCCGTGTCGTCGCCTAGGATCCCCAAGAAGTACCATGCCGCACGGTGCGCCCATCCGCGCCACTCGTCCGGTAGGTGTACGATCAAGTCTAGTATCGCCTGACTCTTCCTGATCAGGTGTCGCACTGGGTAGTAGGCTGAAGAAAAGTTACTAACAATCTATCCTACATCCTCCTCTTCATAGTCTACCTCGAACTCGTAGTACTCATCCTGCAACATGTCAACTATGGTGTGCTCGCACGAGGCCAAAGGCTGGCTCTTCCGAGTCGTAACGCGAACTCTAGCCATCTTACAAAAGTTTTAAGATAACACGGATCAGTAACATGTATGGAAAATAACTTATCTCAATCAGAACATAAATTACAAAATGAATATCCCTTATTCATTTGTAACATCATCACGTAAGTCAACTACTTATTAAGACTTTTAGCAATTCAAGAAATTGCACTCAACAACATATATATATACATTCATAAAATTAAAGATTTTATTTTCATTCTTTCATTTCACCATATTATTACTCATTTTAATTCTTCTATTTCTTTTATTTCTTAACTCATTAACTCTTAACGACTTTCACTTATTAAAACAAAGTATATTTACTTCGTTCATATTACTTATTCAAAAGTAACATCCATTTACAAGAAATTTTTCTCGTTTATGACTCTTAATATTCGTACTATTTGTAGTCGTCGCTCAAGACGAAATATGGAATTTAATTCCATAAGAAAGATGAAAATATAACTAAAGAATAATTTCCTCGAAAACGAAGTTCCAGTTGTCGTCGCTGGAATCGGGCGATCGATAGAAAAATTAATCAAGCTTCATGCTCGACTCCTAATAACCTATACGATTTTCTTTGTGGAGTTCGATCGAGGCGAACCCTATTAAAACACGAAACGAGAAGAAAAAGAGATGACGTGTCACGAAAGACGTCATTTACATTACTTTCACGCAAGTAATGTTCAATTATTTCGCTTAACTTTGATTCCAATTTACTCGATTTTCATCGTTTCGTTCATATATTTCTTAACTCGAAGCCGAAAGCTTCTCGAACATCTAATCGTTCTCTTCGATTACTAACACGATTTATTGAATCATTTTTATTTATTTCCCCGCAGGAAATTCTTAGAAGACAAGTTCGACTTTGCCGAATCTTTATTCATGTCACTTAGCGCACGTGACATTCATCAGTAGAAGTCCTTCCCGCGTTAGGGATCTCCTTTCGTAATCATTTCAAAACAACGTTTCTTGAAAACGTCTAAATTCTCGAAGAACCGGAAAGTTCTTAGGTTTCAAGTCTATGTTCTCATTGAACCGGGAAAAATCCCTAAAATCCAACTATATTCTTGTGTCCGCATAATTTTTCATAAAAGGGAAATCATTGCGCAAATAATTTCACATAAGATAGTACTTGTACTATCGCATAATCACATAGAGTATAAAAATTATACTTCTGTAAAATTCTCATTTTTAAAACACAACTCATTCTCATTCTCAATTTTTATTGAATACTCGTTCAATAAATTTCTTATTTAAAAGAAATATCATTATAAAATTCTTTCACTTTTCCTTGTTGAGTCGACGTAGCGGGCGGTTGAGTTGACTTCTACGTTCTCAATCTTAGCATCATAATCTAACTCTTATCTCATACTTGGAAAGATGACTCTGATCCAGAGTATATACAAATACCGTGTCTCACGATTTGAAAGAAGACTCGATATAGAGTACGAATGAATACTCTATACTTTTACTCGAAGGAAGACTTGCATAAAAATACCACTCTGTGATATTACTTAAAGGGATGACTCATACTAGAAAGAATGACTCACACTAATTCATACTAGAAGATTGACTTAGAAGCAGAGCAGAAAACGAACACTGCTCTGATACCATTCTGTGGTATCACTTAAAAGAATTACTTATACTAGAAAGAATGACTCATAATCAGAGCAGGAAACAGATAGGTACAAGAGAACTCACATAAAACATAAAACAGTTCATGCCATAATATCACTTTGAAAACACAGATATCAAAGCGATAAAGAAAGATTTTCCGAGCATTGCTCGTTTTATTTTTGTATATAAAAGCCCACCTCGATTTACAGAACTTAAAGCACTAGCTTCCAACTTCAGATCTTCCGTCCTGTCTCTATTGTTGGCTTCCTCCTTCATCGTAAAATAATAATACTTAAAAACGGGTCGTAAAAGATAATCGATCAAAGAGAATCGAAATAAATTTTAGTTGTTTCATTCTTTAGGCATTTGCACGCTTACTAGATTCATTTTACTTAAACGGGAACGAGACTCGTTCAAATCCCGTTAGAACTCGAAAGGTCTCATACTCGACTCTCGGGTCAGTAGAGAGGGTAGTCAGTAACTTAATACGACTTTAAAGATTATAAGGAGCTAAGTTGGAAAGAATCAACTTAGGCGATTTACGTTTTAGTTCATTTCACGACTTATGAAATTCTTACTTAACTACTTCTTTACTTGAACGAAAAAGAGATAAGATCTTGATTGGTTTTCATCACTCAAGGTCCTGTACTTGACTCTAGGGTCAGTAGGGAGATATTCGTTAGATAAAACGGCTTAAACGATCGAAAGAAACTAAGTTGTGAACTAAACAACTTAGAAAACAAGAAACTGAAATTTCACTGCGCAATCCAGTAACTCTGGAGGCTGTCTAGAACAGAGGATTTGGAAACAGGGGATGAGCCCTGTACCACTGGAAAGATTGGGATGTCTAGTTTACGCTCCAATTTACGGATCGCAAATCCGATAAACGAGCTAAAAGTTATTACAGAGTTTCCGGCGAGGGTCGCAAAACTGCCGCGAAAACCCTAATTGCTCGATAGGTTCGACGTATAACGTCTTAGGTTCGTTCTAAGCTCTCGTATTCGATTTCTTTGGAAACTGGGCCCTCAAGGCAGTCATCACGTACTTCCGTACGTGACGAACTCCTTCTCAAAACTCATCCATAAGCACGACGTTCTAAACGTCGGCTTTCAACTAACAATTACTAAACCAACAAATTATTCAAAACGCGTTCTAGTTCTCGACTATAACTATAGCTCATATTATATGTCACGCCCTGACTCTCGAGGTGCGACTTACGAACAACAACAAACCTAAACAACTAACAACTAACTCAAATAAAGGGGACATGCTCGGGGAAAACAAAGATGGAATATAAGGCAATCGAATTTGGTTTTCCAAAAGCATAATGAATTAATAACCGAGCATCTTAACTTCACTTTAAATAGGAATTCAAACAAGTAAATCATGCTGATGGGAAAGGAATTCCAATAAAGAGAGAATTCATACGAATATATATACATCAAGATAAGGGATCATGTTCAACAGCAAACCAAGTTACGAGCCCATCGCTCGGGATTACAAGTTAAAGGGTTACGAATTCAACAAGCATTCAAAGTCTTCGAGCACAACACTCGGAATCAAAAACATGAGTATAAAAGTATTAACATCAACAGACATTAGATCAAAAGGATTGCAGCGGAAATTAGCATCAACTCCCAACACTTGCACGTATGAAGACGTACAAATGCCAGTCCGAAATTCTACTAAACTTAACCAACAAAACCAAACCACACCACCAAGTATCCACGCCATCGCCATCCAGTCAACCTGCATGTTTAGAAACACACGCAGGGCTGAGTACTTCGTACTCAGTGAACACAAGCCAAAAGATTTGAATAAAGATGCTTTTTAAAGCTATATTAATTGAACTTGCCTTGCCAAACATCACAAGTATATAAGCAGTTTTAAAAACGGTTTTACTTGTGCATGTCAAAACATTTTTACTTAAAACAAACTGCGCAATCAAATAACATAATATAATAGCATGTATCATCTATCACAAATAACTTCACTGTGCCGAGAAGTAGGCCTCCTTCTCAAACACTGTGACCGGCTTAACCGAAGCAAGGCTCACAGTCACCTCAACATATACCACACGTGGGTTCCTGCTTTCACATGATAATCACATCTTCATATAAATAGATGATAACACATACTAACTTCAATAAAATGGCAAGTCGATCACATTTGAAAATCATATCATAATATTCAATAGCATAACTAATTTTCATCGATAGTTTTGGTTCAGAAAAGCCCACCTGACTTCCGAAGAACTAGCTAGGTGGTCTAGGGCTATTTGTCCTCGCTTAACGATCCGTCCGGCTCGATCCTTCACAGTTCGATATCGATAGATAAGATATATGAAAGACGGACACAAAGGCGTTGGACTTAACTGACGGACTTCTATTTGAGTCGTCTCTCTCTTCGCTCTAACTTTCCTAACAGATCTTGCGTTTTCGTCCTTAAATTATTAACTCTATTCGAATTGGTTAACTTTACTACTTAACATCGTATACTTTTCTCGTTCTAATTAATAACTTCATTGTTATCATTCTATTACTTGAGCTTTCTTTCAAGGACTTTAGTTCATTCTCAATTTAACAATCAATCATCTAGCATACAAATTCAATCATATTTCATATTATAATACTATCATGCATTTAAATACTTATTCAAACATATAATGAATTCAAATAAATCAAACATACTTCAAGACACGTTAACATGCATTCCATTTGGACCTTAAAATCTAACTCGATTATGCATTTCTTATTATGAAGGCTCAAACTATTCATTCTATTTTTCTTACTTATATAGACAATGCTTTGTTTTACATCCGTTATCTTATAAGGTATTTTATAACTTTTATGCAATTAACAAAATTTCTCCTTAATTATTATTAACTCGTATAAAATTAGGATTTTCTTATTCATCTTTAATTTGATCCTTACTTCTTATCTCGACTATTGTTCCTCTAATTATTATCTCGGTTTATCTTTTTATTCGCTTGGTTAGAAACAACGTATTTAATTAATTATTCAATTAATCTTCTTTCTTTTTAATTCTTGACATCTTATTTTATTCTCGTTTTCTCGGTTAACTGATACGAGTATCTATCTTAACTCGTCTAGCATCTTTTCTTTACTCAAATTAACTTCCTTTTTATTTCTTATCGATTAATTCTTCTTAAACTCGGTTTTCTCTATTTTTGTTTATTTCTTTAATAATTTCTTCTTTTATTTGTTTTAAACCTTTAAGCTATTTCTTACTTAATAATTTCTTTATCTTTTGATAAACATTTTTATGAATTAGCTCATTTTATTAGTCACATTATAAAAGATCTTTTGTTGTAGTTTTTAGTAAAATTTCATGTCTTTAAATTTTAATATAAGATATTTAATTAATATATCTTTTCATACATCTTTCATCTTTTATTTAATTAAAAGCTTTTCAATTTTAAATCTTTTTGTCAAAACTTCTATCTTCATTCCATATTCAAATTAACGTTAATACATACTTAAACATCCAATCTTTTTTTTTTATTATTTCTACACTTAATTTCTTTTTTTAAAAAAATTTCAACATGCAAACTTATTTTCTTAATTTAAACACATGTATGATTATATCAACATAACATACAATCATTCCATTGATCAAAACATCACTCAATTCATCAACAAAATCATCAAAATAATTTCTCCATCTTTCTTTAAAACACACGGCACACATGCACATTTTTGTGCATTTTATTTCTCAATTTTTCATGCATATAATCCCATTCTCAACATGATAAAAATAATAAATCAAGCATCAAATAACTCAAAGAATTTATATTTTCCCTATTTTTACTAATTTTTTCGGCACTTATTAAATTTTTAGGGTTTTAGTTTCTTTTTCTTCTCTTAATTCATCGATTAATATCTAGTGCTCGATCCTCCTAACGAATTCTTCTCACTCGATTAGCACATGCATATCCTAAGTTTGCCTAAACATAATTTAAATAACATGCATGCATAGATCTTTCCTTTAGGACTTATAGACATACATATTTACAACTAATCAAATGAATTCATACTTAATTAAATGGGAATTCTTCTCTTGGCTCTTGGGATTGAAATGGATGGAAATGGTAGCTTCAAAGCTTGAACTTGAAAGGAAGAAGGATGTCTTCTTGAATCCTCAAAGAAAAAGAAATAATATGGGATTAATCATCCATAGGATTTGAGAATTTAAAATAAAGAAAAGTGTTGGATGATTCTTGAATTCAACTTCAAGAACTTGGAAGATTCTTACCTTTCTTTGAAAATATGGATGAAATGGATGGAGATTGATAACTTCTACTTCATTTCCATGGATGGAGAGCTTGAATCTATGGTTGCATGTGAAGAAAAATCAAAGTATGTGTGGGAGAGGGAGAGTGCCGAGAGTGAGAAAGATTGGAGAGGTTGAGAGAGTTTTTCTTGTTGTCTTGAGAGAGAGATTTCGATGGAGAGAGAGAGATGGAATGTGGTGAATGAATGAGTGTAGTCTCCTCACTTGTCTTAGATGAGTGGAATTGGAAATCTAACAAAGGGAAAAGGTGTTCTTGTTGGAAGTTGTAGAAGACAAGATTTGATAGTTGATGTGATCTTAACTTGTATGCACACTTTAAGTAATCCATGCATAAGACATCATCATGGTGTGTTGGTCTTGGAAATTGAGGGATGATGGGAGAGGAGATGTGAGGTGGCGAGAGAGGGAGAGAGGTGGATGACACGTGTCGTCGTCGTGTCGTTACGGGTATTAATTATCCGGTCGTAAAGGTTTTCCGGGTAAAACGATTCGTATTAATTCCGTTTTGTTCTATTAACGGGTCTAACCTCTTCTTGTTTCACTTTTGACACTAACTCATCCCAATCCTATTTCACGTCTCAAATTAAAAGATTAAAGGCTTCGATTATTTTAGTCCTTTAATTCTTAAAAGAATTTAATCGGCTTATTAATCCGTTTATTAATCCTTTTCAAGACTAATGCCTCATTTCTCTTCTCAATTCTCGGATAAGTTCTTACCCTATCTCAGTGATCTTAAAAGAAATTCTAAGTTCGAAGGTTCTAATTTAATTCTATTCTAGGCTCATCAGCGTAAACATATTTCTCGGCGATTAACGTTATGTTATCTTAATTAAACAAACTTCTCGGGATTTTTCTGGAATTTAATCTCATACTCATTTTCATATAAACAACTCAACAAGCATATCATATCATCATCATCTCAGGTAAATAGAAAAGATAAATTCACACAAGATTCACCAGACAATTTAAACGTTTTATTCAAATCTCTTTGATTAGAAAAGAAAAATTTTTACTCCTAAATTCTCATCTTTGAACTTACTCGGTTAATTAGACGCTCTCTAAAGGTATAAAAACTCGGGGTTTCACATTATATCAACTCGAAAGCTTATGACGTCAACTACAAAGTTGTTCTCAAGTCCATCATAGACAATAATATCAAAATGAAATTCTCATTCGACTTCTCGGTTATTAGTTACGACTAAAGGTTCATCTCTTACGCGTTTTTCAAAGTTGTTGGATTCCGTTCAAAATTTTACGACGTCAATCAACATCTAACGAGAATCACTTCTATGCATGCAATCATGTCATAACATCATTATATTTCAACTTATAAGGTGTTCTTCGTCTCTTACGTTACGTTAAATATTTTTAGAAAATTCTCAATTTAATTCTATAATCAATTAACATCAATTACTTCATAATTCCATCAACAATTCATCAATTAAAACAAACATGTGGAAACCCCTAATTCCTACTAAAATTTCGGTATACCTATAGATGTTAAGGGGGTGATTTTCTTCTCCAATTATCACCATTTATCAACTAATCATCCTCTTATATCATCAATTAATCAAATGCAAATCAATTACCAACTAACATGCATAAACCCCTAATTCAACATTCAAACCCTAATTGAATTTCACAGAAACATAGGGCTTTCGATTCCTCTTCGTTCTAATCACCAATTAAACATCTATTAAGCATGGATCAATCATCAATTGAAGAAATCCCAAAATCCTACTATAAACCCTAATATTTTTGGTATTAATGCATAAATTAGGGTTCTTGCTTTTGTCAAATTTTAAACCCTAATTATCCTATCTAATACATCTAATTTCATTAATCCAAGATCAAATCATCCATTCCAGTACTCTAAATTTTCGATCAAGAAATGAAAAAGAAAAGAAAAGAAGGGTGGATGGATAGATGTTAAGAGGAGGTGAAAACCTTGAGAATTAATGAATGAAGTATGAAGTTTGAATGGAAGAGTGGAGACTTGTGTGTTTTCTTCTTGTTCTTGGAGCTGCTCTTCAATGGAGGATGGAAGAAATGAAGAAGGAGATGGATTGGAGAGTGCAGCCGAAATTGTGAGGGTTTGGGAGGGAAGAAATGTGTTTTAATTGTTAAAGAATGATATAAAGTGAAATGTGTAAAGTGTGAATAGTGAATGCATTAGGTGTCACTTATAAAACTAATTAAAACACAAAAATCTAACTAAAAAGGAATGGGGATGTCGGTCATGGTGTGGGAGAGGGAAAGGAATACGCGCTTTTCCGGCGCGATCCGACGTTACGGAAAACGTTCGACAAAAAACGTCGCTCGGCACAAAATCGTCACGATCCGATTATTTTGACAAAATTTAATCGGAAAATAAATTTACAAAATTTATTTTGACAAAAACTCGGGACGACACAGTCCGAGTTTCGTCCGGAAAAACAAAAAAATGAACTTTCTCGGGCGAGTTCGTATCGCGATTTCGTGAATGTAAAAATCAGACGGTTTTCCGTTCTGAGTTCACGAACTAAAAACTTTTCGTACGCGCTAACCCTAAATACAGTAGTCGTCTGGCTGACTTCTGTAATTTATTTTCTGAAACGGATTCGACCGTTAGTCTTAGAATTCAAAATCGTAAACTTAGGCGTGCAAAGCCATTTATTTAATTAACTTTAAAATTTTAAGAACGTAAGGAATTTACGGGGCATTACACTTTCCTTGCATGAAAAGATATACAAGGTATGAGAATCAAAGCTTGAGAAATAAGGATTAAATCCTTTCTTGAATATCATGAAAATCGACGGTATAGTAGTAGGGTTCTTAAGTTTGAATGAAAGAGATGAAGATGTTAGCTTACTTTTCTTAATGATCTTGAAGTTTGAGGATGAAAAACAACATCAAAGATCCAAGCTTTGAAGCTCCTTCTATGGAGGAATTTATTTTGGTAAGTTTATATGTAGGTATCGATGGATTTAGATGATGAAGAAGAAGAGGGGCTGCTGCCCTCTTACTTTTGGCAGAGGTAAGAGATGAGAGAGAGCTGTTTTCTTGGCTTCATTTTGGTAGAGAGAGAGAACTAGATGATAGAGATAAAGATGAAAGTTGATGCATGTGGTATTATGGAATTAGGGAATGTATTTACTTAAGAGAGAAAGATATGGAGAGATTTGGAGAGAGAGAGAGTGGTCCTCACTCTCCTAAGTGAGAGTGGAGAAGATTAGGAAGCAATAATAGAGGTTAGGTTTTAGATAATTATGAAGTTTATCTGTTAAAAACGCCCGGAATAAATAGTTTTCCGGTCGAAAACATCTCTATTATTTTATTATATCTCTCAATCATCTATTAATTCTCCTCGACTCTCTCCTGACCTCGAAATTATCTCTACTTCGTCTTATATCTCCCAAAATAAATTTAGGAATCTAATTATCTAATTTTCAGATCAAGATTCTGTCTAACGAAGAAAATCTTAAAAACTGCTCGGCTATTATGCCGTTAAACAATTTATTTTTAAAACTTCTCTTTAACGATCTGAGAAAATTCTCTAACATATCTCAAAAGTCTTAGAATAAATTATAGATTCAAATGAAACTAATTAGACTAAATTCGGAGTCGGTCGATGAATAGTGATTTCTCGTTTTAGGTTACTATTCATCTAAAAGTAAAAGTTCTCAGAATTTTCCAGAATTTATACTCAAGCTCAAAATCATATAATAATGCTCAAACAATGCATCACATACTCGATTCAAATAATCGAAACGAGAAAAATTCACATCAAAGCAAGTAAGGACTTTTTCGTCGTTTCACAAGGAAATTTATTTTCTTGAAAATTTTTAGCACTCAAAACACATTATATAGACATATTAGCTCATTTAATGCGCACTTAAAGACTTAGAAAAGTTTGGGGTATTACATTCTCACCCCCTTAAAAAAAATTCGTCCCGAAATTTGCCAATCTTGAGAAAATAGCTCGGGATACTTCGCTCTCATCTTTCTTTCAAGTTCCTACGTAGCTTCTTCAAGATCATGGTGTTGCCACCTGATCTTAACGATGGGAATTGATTTCGTTCTAAGCTGCTGAATCTTGCGATCCAGAATTAGCTCGGGTTTCTCCTCGTAACTTAAATCTGGCTTTAAAGCTACGTCTTAATGTCTAATCACGTGTTTCGGATCAGAAACGTACTTACACAATTGCGACACGTGAAATACATTATGCGAATTCCCAAAACTGGGAGGCAAAGCTAATCTATACGAAACGGCTCCAATCCTTTCTAGGATTTTGAACGGTCCTATAAATCGCGGCTTTAGCTTTCCTCATACACCGAAATGATGTACTCCTCTCGTAGAGGACACTTTTTAGAAAAACGTTACTCCCTACTTTGAACTCTAACTCGGTTCTTTGATTATCGGCATACGATTTTTGCCGACTCTGAGCTTTTTTTATCTTCTCGAGAATCTATCAGACAGACTCTATCATTTCTTCGATCGCTTCTGGCCATATAACTTTTCTCTCACCTATTTCATCCTAGTAGAGTGGAGATCTACATTTCTTTCCATAAAGAGCTTCGTAAGGGGCCATTGCTATCGTATTCTGATAACTGTGGTTGTAGGCAAATTCGACTAGAGGTAAAATCTTCTCCCAATTGTCTCCTCTGTCTAGCAACACGGCTCTCAACATATCCTCAAGAATTTGAATCGTTCTTTCCGATTGACTATTGGTTTGAGGATGATAGGTGGTACTAAACTGAAGCTGCATTCCTAACTCTTTTTGGAAACTTCCCCAAAAACGGGTGGTAAACTTGGAATCTTGATCGGAGGTGATCGTTTTTGGCACACCATGAGATCGCACGATTTCCTTAACATAAATCTGTGCCAACCTGTCAGATCCATAGGTGTGTGGAATAGGTATAAAATGAACATACCTTGTCAATCTATCCACTATCACCCATACAGTTGTGTTTCCTTTCCTTGTCCTTGGCAAACCCGTCACAAAATCCATAGTGACTCCTTCCCATTTCCACTCAGGAACTGGTAACGGTTGCAAAGGTCCAAGTGGTCTTTGATGCAAAGACTTTACTTGCTGACAACTAAGCATCTCTCAACGAATATGGCTACATCCTTCTTCATTCCTTCCCACCAAAATTGTTGCTTTAAATCCTGGTACATCTTCGTACTACCGGGGTGAGCGGTAAACGGGGTCTCATGAGTGAAGCTCATGATCTTAGCTTCTCATCGTTTGGCACACTAATTCTTTCTCTAAACAACAAAGAGTTGTCACTCGACTCCTTGAAATTCTCAACTTCTCCTTTTCTGATCTTTAACCTCATTTCTTCCAATTTCTCGTCTTTCCTTTGACCTTCAATGATACGAGATTTTAGATCTGGCATTACTATTAATGAAGCAATCACTTGTTCTACCGTCTTTGGAGGTAGAACTACTTCAATTCTCATTCTTCCAAACTCCTCGATTAATTTTTCTTCATCGGACAGAAGAAATCTCTTTTCCTCAAATTTCTCCGGTTTTTCTTTTCTACTCAACGCATCGGCTACTACGTTAGCTTTCCCGAGATGATAGGAAATTTTGCAATCGTAGTCTTTTACAAACTCGAGCCATCGTCATGGTCTCATATTGAGCTGCTTCTACTTGAAGAAATATTTCAGACTTTTATGACCTGAAAAGATTTCACACTTGGCACCATAAAGATAGTGTCTCCAAATCTTCATAGCATGTACGACGGCTGCTAACTTCAGATCATGCGTTGGGTACATTTCTTCATGAGGTTTGAGTTGTCTTGAAGCATATGCAATCACTCTTCCATCTTGCATCAGCACACATCCTAAACCTTTGGATGATGCGTCGATATAAATTGTATAGTCATTTCCCGTTTCGGGGAGGGCTAATACTGGAGCTAGATTGACTACAGCTCTTGAAAACTTTTCTCACATTCTTCCGTCCACTTGAACTATGATTCTTTCTTCAACAGAGTTGTCATCGGCTTCGCGATCTTGGAAAATCTTTCTATGAATTTCCGATAGTAACCTGCTAAACCAAGGAAACTACGGATTTCATGCAATGACGTCGGCGATTTCCATTCATGAACAACTTTAACCTTCTCTGGATCGACTTTAATTCCTTCGGATGAAATAATGTGTCCTAGGAAATTTACTTTTTTCAGACAAAATTCACACTTACTGAATTTGTCATACAACTTCTCCGTTTTTATTCTCTAACACGATTCGCAGATGCTTCTCGTGTTCTTCTTCATTCTTTGAATATACGATATCTTGGTATATTCGTGAAAAACTCTATTCATCAAGTCCATGAAAACAGCTGGAGCATTGGTCAATCCGAATGGCATTACTACGAATTCGTAATGTCCGTATCTCGTTCTGAAAGCAGTCTTTGGGACATCTTCTTACTTGATCTTCAATTAATGATATCCCAAGCTTAAGTCAATCTTGGAGAAGACACCCGCTCCTTTTAACTGATCGAACAGATCATCTATCCTTGGCAAAGGATATTTGTTCTTGAGCGTAATCTTGTTAAGCTCTCGATAGTCTATACACATTCTCAGACTACTGTCTTTCTTTTTCACAAATAGAATTGGAGCTCCCCAAGGGGAAACACTTGGTCGAATGAAACCTAAATCCAATAACTCTTGTAGTTGGATCTTTAACTCTTTAAGTTTCTTCGGAGCCATTCTATATGGAGCTTTCGAAATCGGGGTTGATCCAGACTTTAGATCAATCGTGAACTCTAATTGTCTATCCGGAGGCAAACCTGGTAAGACTTCAGGAAAAACGTCTTTAAATTCTCTCACGACGGCTACGTCATCGATATTTGGCTCATGCCCATCGTCTTTATTCAAATAATCTAGATACGCCTTCGTATCTTTTCTCCTTATTAACTTCTTTGCTCTCATGGCTGAGATAATCGGCTCGCTCTTCTTTACTCTTCTCTCTACTCCGAACACTACGATCGGCTTTTCTCCTTGAGGTTGAAATGAAATTTGTCTCTGATCACATCGAATCGTCGTGAAATCTTCGGTTAACCAATCCATTCCCAAAATTATGTCCACATCCCACATTCGAATTAGATTTAGGGATTTTGTGGATAATTTTACATCTTCCGAATTCGAATTCTAGGTTCGAGCAGACTCGCGAAACTAACGATGATCTTTCTAAAGGGGTTGATACTCTAAGCACCTGGTTCGATTTTTTTTATATCTAATTCAAGATTTTCTACGCAAGCACTAGATATAAACGAATGAGAGGCACCGGTATCAAACAAAACGATAACAGACACGCTTTCAACTTTCCCATACCTGCGAGGTTTCCTTTGTTTTTAGCTCCTGACTTTTGTTCAATTGCAAAGACTCGCTGGTAGTGCGGTTGTTTCTGCTGAGGAGGTTACGGCTTTTGTGGCTGCGCTTTACGCTGATTATGGGGGTACTTCTGTTGTGGAGCTGCTTCCACTGCTTTCATCTAAGAGGGTCGATATTGATTCGGTCTTCAACCGATCATTCTTTGCTGTTTACTTGGGCACCGATTAAAGAAATGACCAGGCTGACCACAAGTATAACAGACATGACTCCCAGCTTTGCAGATGCCATGATGCATCTTGCTACACTTCACATACAGAGGTAGACCTTGGGGACCTATTGGTACATTGCTGCGATTAGCATGCTGGACTTTCGCTTTCTGAGATTGTTGAGGTTGTTGTTGTCCTTACTTCTTCCACGGCTTCTTGTTTGGGTGGAATCCACTACTCCACTTTCCTTTTCACTTTGCGAATTGGCCTTGTTGGAATGGATATGAGGTAGCAGCTGTCGTCGACTGACTTTGGGATTTAGGATTCGCTGAGGATTGCAATCCTTTCTCTGGCTGCATTGCTAACTCTATATCCAAGGCTTGGTTAAGGAGTTCAGCATAAGTCAGACCACTCTGACTTGCAAGCACAACTCGAATTTCTACTCGAAAGAGCTCACACATTTTTTCATCGGTATCCACCTTATCATGTGCAAATCGAGCTAACTCACAGAACTCTCGATCGTATTCAACTACTGATCTCTTCTCTTACTTCAAATTCACAAATTCGTTCGCTTTCTGCTTACGATAATTTCATGGAACGTACTTCTCGTAAAAGGCTTCTTTAAATTGTTCCCACGTCAAGTTCTCAAGTTTCACAGGTGTATACGTCCTCTGTCGAGCTTCTCACCAGTAATCAGCATTTCCCTTAAGTTGATACGTCGTGCACTCGAGACTTTCGGGATCATTACATCGAAGAAATTGAAAAATTCGCTCTAAAGAACGAATTCAATCCTCGGCTTCTGCCGGACTGCCTTTACCATCAAAGGTTGGGGAATCTTGTCGAAGAAAAAGTTCTTCTACACGTCTCTCTTTTTGAGGAGGTGGGGTAGGATCTCGACGCAGTTCTTCCTCATTTCTTTTAGCTCTCACGTTTCTTCGTCTTGGAATTCTAAAAGAGATGCCAAAAATTTAGGCAACTCATAATATTTTCCGTATAATGGATTAGCTCACTCAGAATTTTTCTCGACTTTTCAAAATATTTCCTTCTTGAGAGGAATTTGATTCTCGATCGGTACTTATCATCACATAAAGAATTATTCAAATAAGGCAATCATTTTAGATAAAACTATCATCTCGAATTCATCATTTCTCAACTCATTCATTCAATCATTTATTAGCATGCACTCAGAATTTCACATATTCTCAAATCAAGTCATTCTGGTCACTCAAGATAATGATATACTCAAATATTGTCACATTTGACACATTTTCATCACTCAAAATCTATACTCAATAGATGAATTTCAAATGATAACTGCTATGATTAACTCAGAAGTATAACTCATTCTCATTACTCACATCAACAACAATCACAAACAACTCGTTCTCATATTTCAGATTTATACTCAATTATTCGTCATATAACTATGACACATCCTCATTACTCGAATATTATACTTCATAAAATTATTCTCAAGAGAATAACTCATTTAATTATCTCAACTCTTGCTTCTTCTCTTTCTCTTAACTCAAAATAATTGGAATATCGGATACTCAAAATATTATAGGCATTTAAGAGACTCAAAGTTGATTTTAACAGCCTAACGACTTCATTTTACTATCATCCGAAGCGATGGCCTCTTTGCGAGGACTTAACCGAAGGTAAGGGATTAATATTATCACAGCCCGAAATTCGGTGTGTAGGAACGACCAGACTCCATTGGAGTGTGAAGGTGAAACCATCAAATAAAACAAACCACTTATGTCTCAACTCAACTTTAACATTAACCTGAATGAATTAAAAATGTGAAACCAACAAATAAAACTCGACTCAACAATGAATCGATCAAGGGAAATAAGGTTTCAACACGACATGAATATAAACAAACTTTCATCACATAGCTCAACGATGAACGAGCTTAATAATTTACAAAGTTACTCAAAAATAAGGTTAAGTGTAACGACATCATGTGGTTCAAAAGTAGGGTATGTAAACGAAATTCAAAGCATTGTTTTGAGCGCACGGCTCATTGTTATCACAGTTATCAAAATATTAACATATCAAAAGATTGTTAAGCAGCGGAGACATCACTTGCTCACAACAATTACATGTATGAAGACATGTAACTGTCGACTCAACATCCAAAAGGTTAACACACCATCAAAGACCATCCATACCATCCTCATCCACAACTAACCTGCACGTTTAGAAATACATGCAGGGCTGAGTACTTCGTACTCAGTGAACACATTGTCAAAAATAGTTTACAAGCTTGCACTTAAAGCTATATAATTGAACTTGCATTGCCACTGCATCACAAGTGTTAGAACATTTGAAAACATTTACTTGTGCATGCATAAATCATTTTACCATTTTCAAAATCACGACTTCACAGTCAAAACATATATATATATAGGCATGAATCATCTACCACATCAACTTTGTGTTGAGAAGTAGGCCTCCTTCTCAAACACTGCGACCGGCTAAACCGAAGTAAAGCTCACAGTCACCATCATCAATCAATTAACCACACGTAGGTTCCTACCTTTCACAAGATAATATAACTTATGTAGATGATAAAGCATACCAAACTCAGATAAATGGCAAGTCAGTTAATTTTAAAAGCTCACATAATAATAATCAATAGATAATAGCATTTATCAAAGTTTTGGTTTCAGAAAAGCCCACCTCGCTTCTGGTGTTTTGAAGTCGGGATTGCTTACGTTACACTTTTTCCAATTATTTTGCAGTCCGCTCGGCCCTTCAATAACAACATCGATTAAACTCAAGCTTATCAACTTGAAAACGTATAATAGACTTAAGGCTCGGCTGATGGACTTCTACTTGAGTCGGGTTCTTCTTAACTTATCTAAACTTTTCTACGTCAATAACTTTCTCGTTTTTCGTTCTCAAATCATCGTCTTTACTCGATTTCTAGTTACTTCTCGAACTCTGATTCTCGTTTCTAATATATCAATTTTCACGTAAATTCATAAGTTACTACTTAACTCGTCTTAAACTTCTCATAAATTCAATTTATATGAACTCGGCAAATCATATCATCAAATCTCAACTATTTTCATCATATATAAATCATACGCAATCAAGCACTTATTTCAACAATCAAACATTCACATCGGAGATCAAACATTCACATTTTAATCACGTATTCACATCAATACTCAAACATCTTCATCATACTCAAGCATCAATATCAACATCTCAAACACTTATATTAAATAAGTAATTATCTTACTAGAGAGGTTAATCATACTTAATCGTTTAATCATACTTAATCGTTTAATCATACTCAAACATCGAAGTTTATATAAACAACTCACGTTGTAACATAATCACACAGTCAAGTGTTAAACTTCCATAACTATCTTATATCTTAGACATAATCGGTTAATAACTTATAACTTAATCACATTTCATCATAATAAGTTATTGCTCAACTTTTAGTTTTTAAAGCTCATAACTTCAACTCTTAACGAAAATTATTTCGTTAAACTCATATAATTATAATCATTTTTGAATTTAATTAATCAAACTTATACTACGTATTTCTTGACTAAAAAATATGTCATTATTATTTTCTCAAAATACATATTCATATACGTACAAAATAATCAACTAAATACTTAGAATAAAATAATCATTATTTTATCTTTTCTTTATTTTCGTTTTATTTAATAAAAACTCGGCTTTTCTCGTAAAAACTTTACTGCTCGATAACTTCTACATCTTAACTCCTTTTTAAGTGATTCAAAAAGCAAATTTGCTTAATTCTACTCAATTAACATCATCAAAGCACTTATCACATCATATAACATCAATTACTCATCATAAAAATATTTTAAATCTTAAAAACATTATTTCTCTTCACATAATATAATTATTCTCTCGTTTTTCATCTTCTACTACTTTTCTTACTCGATTAACATTCTGTCACACCAATTAAGCATTCAAAGCACACTTTAAGAACATAAACAATCATCTTATAACTCACATCATTCAAACATTTCATTTCTAATGAAAATATTCCATTTAAATCAAATATTCTATTATTATTGTTACTACTTCTTTAATAATAATTCTTTTAGCTTCTCATTTGAAATAACGAACTCAAATATGAACATCTTATCTCTTAATCTCATACTCATGCCTTCTATCTCTTATTACATTATAGAAATTTTATTTTCTTTTATTCTATTTTTCTTTTTATCCTCAAATATTAATATTATTTTTCTTTCAACACTAACATCCAATTTCACATCATATTTTCATTTGTCATCATTCCAACATCATCATCAATCAAAGAAATATTTTTCTTTATACTTATACTTTTATTGACCTTTTTTCTCATTATTCTCTTTTTATTATATATATATATATATATATATATATATATATATATCTCAAAATTCATAGAAAATTTGTAAGACTTTATTTTCTACTCAATTCATTCAAAATAATCTTAACATCTCATTTATTCCTCAATTTCATTTTTATTTAATGAAATTCCTCATTATATATATATATATATATACACTCATTTTTAGAAATATATATATAAAAATAACTATTTTTCTAATTAATTTATAACATCTTCAAATCTTCAAGTTTTTCTTATGAATATGAAGAAAACATCTTCAAAAATTCATTTTAACATCAAAAATATCACATCTTATTTTTAATCCTATTTCTTTTATTTTTCTTCAAATTTACTTATAGAAATTCCATGAAAATACTAAAAATCATATTTCTCAATTTTCATGCTCAAAATTTACTCAAAAATTTTCTAACACATCTTAACGTCGTCATCATCATCATCATCATCATCATCATCATCATCATCATCATCATCATCATCATCATCATCATCATCATCATATTTCATCAAAATCATCAAAAATCATTTTTCTCATAATAAGGCATAATTCGAATTGTTTTAAAATAAATCACAAAATTCATAATTCATCTTAAAAACACCTCTAGATCATATTCTCATGTACCATCATGCTCATAAACATCATATAATTCGTAAAATTGATAAATCATAATTTATCCATATTTTCTCTATTTTTCACCAATTAAATTGAATAAAAATTCAATAAATTCACCAAAAATTATCATCAACACATATATGCACATAAATCACATGAAAAATCATAATAAGCATATATAATCATCATATCATTAAATAAGCATCAAAACTCAAGAACTCATTTTTCCTAATTTTCTCATTTTAATCGATTTAGGGCTTTTAACCTATCTTAGGTTCTTTCATCTTTTTAATTCCTAAATCATGTTTTAAACCTCATCTTGATCATCATCTCATCATCATAACCATATGGTTTGCCTATGCATAAAGTAAACATGCATCTTTTCCTTATTTTCTTGGTTTACATTTACATATATACAACTTATGAATGAAATGAAATCATATTTAAATAAATAACTTAAGCTCCTCTTTGGCTTGGATTTTGGCTTGCTTGGAGGATGAAAGATGATGGATTGTAACTTCTTTCCTTGCATGAAAAAGGTATGCAAGATATCAAGATCATGGTTTGAAAAACAAAGGATCAAAAACCCTTATTTTCTTCTCAAGAAAATCGATGGAATAGGTTGGAGATCTAGCTTGTTTCAAGCTTTGAAATGAATGAAAAAGGATAGAACTTACTTCTTAAATGATCATGGACATGAAGGAGATGATTTTCATCATAGAATCCTCAAGCATGAAGCATGATTTCATCAAAGAAACTAGGTTTAGCATGAAGAAATCTTCAAAAATTGCTGCTACTGTCCGGCGATGAAGAACACGGCTTGCAGCTGGTATTTCTTCGATTTTATGGCTTTGGATGATGATGGAGATGTAGGTGATGATCTCTAGAGTGTTAGGATGAAGTTTATGAAGGTGATGAAGGTGAAAAACATGGTGAATAGAGCTGCAAATGGCAGCTTCGCTGCTGCTATATCTTTCTCGGCAAAGAGAGAGTTTTCGAGAGGGAGAAAGATAGAGTTGCTTGTTGCTTGTGTTGATGGGGAGAGATGTGAGGTAATAGAGAGAAGGATGGAGTGTAAGATAGAAATAACAAGTAGATGCATTTAACATGTGGGAATCTTGCAAGATTTAGTAAGATTAGAGAGAGAAGAGAGAAATCGAAAGAGAGATTAGAGAGAGAAGTAGAGTACAAGTTGTGGATGAATGAGAGGGAGAGTGGAGCACACTCTCTCTTTAGTGAGAGTGGTGGAGGATATTAGTTACTATTTTAGATAGGTATGAGATTTTTATCTGTTAATTATACCTGGAAATAGAAGTTTTTCGATAGAAAATATCCTCGTCATTTTATTTTATTCCCTCAAACTTTTAATAATCCTTCTCGTCTCTTTCTCGTCGTCTAAATTCTCTCTAATTCATCTTATATCTTTCTAAATAATCTAAGGAATCCAATGATCTAATTTTTATTCCAAGATTCCTTCTCACGAATAAGTTCGTAAAAACTGCTCAATTAAACGAGTCGTCAAACAATTTATTTTTAAACTTCACTCAAATGATCTCGGAAAATTCTCCGACTTATCTTGATGGTCCCGAAATGAGTTACTGGTGTATGGGGGGGGGGGGGGAATACACCAGTTAGGATTTTTCAACTTTGAAAACTTAACACTCGAAAATCACTTCAACTGAGTAAAGAAAGGCTCAGCTGAAATCACAACTGAGTAAGAGAACTCAGCTGTGAGAGTGGTGCTGTGCGGAATGAGGTGGAAAATATACTCGTAAAAACAACTCACGCTTTTATGCTCGGTTGGTCAAGAACCAAAACAGTTGAGAATGTGCAGATGCAGTTTGTATGCTAGTTAGTCAGACAGATAAGAATGCAAGAAATAACTGAATAAAGAAAAACACTAGCACACAAAGATTTAACGTGGTTTGGAGATAACCCTCCTACGTCCACGGGGAGTTGTGAGTCCACACAACTCTGTCCAAGTTCTTCTGGACAAACCACTCAGCTTACGCGGGCTGAGCAACCGTTATGGATAAGTTTGCGGGTACTTATCAACCTTACAGTTTAGTTTACGGGTACTAAACGACCTAACTACTCAGTTGCAGGAAAAGTAGGATCCTAAACCTTTTCAGGTGAAAGAAAAATGTGTTTCCAACTAAAAGCTCGAACGGGATGTGAGCTATGATCTAACTCTCTATGAACTCTCACTAAGTGATGTTCTCAAGGTTCGATCTAAAGACACAAAACTAAATAACTCTAGAACTCTCAACAAGTGATGTTCTAAGAGATTAACTTCAGTTTAGCTCGTGAAGAATATTGCTCTTTCTTTTGCTCTCTGGTTTCTTCTCGCGTGTGTGTCTTGTATCATCTTCGAATGAATGAAGGCCTCTATTTATAGGCGGAGAGTATCAACTAGCCGTTGGAGAAGCTGTTGATCTCTGATCTTTGAAAGCGAAGGCTTGTCTCTGATCTCTGCAGACTTTCCCGATATGGCATCTGTGCTCTTCTGCTTTCCATCTGAGATAGCCTTGTGTTGGGCTAAATGGGGTAATGACTGAACGGTCAAACCCTCACGTGACTTCCTTTTTGAAATTTAAATCTTAACAACAGACTTCCAACAAGGAGTGGTCGGTTAAGACTTTTGATCTTCAGCTAACTTGTTCTTCAGCCGATGTTCTATCTGACAACTAACAGTTGAACTCTCAGATGACTTCGTCTTCAAGCTGTTGATCTTCTTGGTTGAGTTCTACAACTGATGTTCTGAAACTGAACATTCAGTTGTCTTCCTTGTATCTGGTCAGTTGGGTTCGAACTCTCAGATGGCTTTCTTTCATCTGATGTTTTCTTCCCCTTTACTGCTTTTCATCTGATGAACGCTCAGTTGTTTTCCTTTACAACTGATGTTCTGAAGACTTCCCCCTCTTTGCATCTGACCAAATGAGCTCTCAGTTGTATTTCTTGACAACTGATGTTCTGTCTGAGTGATGCCTTGTTGCCATCTTCAGCTGGAGACCTGTAAAGATAAAATCTTAACTTTGCTCAAACAGCGAGCCTAACTTCCAACATTAGGTTCTGGCAACATCTACTCGGTTGGGGTCAGTCGGTTTTGGAATTCATCAAAACTCTTACTAATAAATTTCCCAACAATTTCCCCCTTTTTGATGATGCCAAAACCACTTACAACTTTAAACCACTATTGATCTAAACCTCACTAACTGACCTAAAATCTCAGCTGAAATTCTAGACAGTCTATAAGATAAAACATCAAAGGGTTAGCACAGTTATAACATAGTATTTAAAAGACTGCGATTCATAGCTTGGACAATGAGATATTGTACGTCAAGTTGAATCGTATATATACTTGAAGTTGTCATTACAACTGATGATTACAAGGATAAGTGCAAAGTAGTTAAAGATACATCAGTTGCTCAAAAACTACATCTGCTCAAAAATACTCTTGACCGTACTTGCTGAAGATACGGTCAAAGATCTCTCTCTTTGCAGCTGACTCGATCCCAGTGTTAACACCATGTTCCTTGCATACTTGTCTCGCCTCAGCCATGATCGCAATTCTGTTTGGAGTACTTGTGCCTTTGATCATCTGAGGGCGATATCTGACCTTCTGCGGAACCGGAACAGTGTTGGGATCGAGCTGAGCCTTTACCATGGCTCGCTGGAACTGACTGAACATTCCAGGATCTCCAGATCAGAGCTCCCATAAGGCTTCCTTGAAGGCTTGCCTTGGGTCTTCAGTTGAGTAGACCTTCCTGTAGTAAAAGTCATTGATGAACTCGTGCTTGAACTGCTCTTAATCACCGTTCCACTCAGCGTTCATCCACTTGTCAATATGTGGGAACCGTGACTGGAGCGGGACATTTCTCTGTAGCTGCTGAGTCTTTTTCCTAGCCTCAGCCTTCATCTGGTGTTTGTTTATTCTTCGAACGCTCCGGCTGGCTTTATTTTTGTCGACATTCTTTTCAATTTTGGCCAGTTCCTTCTCGAACTTGGCCACCTTCTTGGCTTGATCAGCAGCGAACTTTTTGATCCAAGAGGGATTCAAGTAGTTCTCCTTGGACTCCCCCATAGCTTTTGCAGCTTCGATGCAATCTTCAACTGAGATTCCATCAAGATCAACATCTAGCTTAGCTGTAAGCTCGACTACGAGGTCGTGGGAGACTTCAAGTTCCTGCTCTTGCTCTTTTGCAGACTCCTTCAGCTGCGATCCTTCAGCTTCTTCCCTTTGAGTTTCAGCTGGCCCTCCTTCTTCCTCCTGCTGTAGGTGAACACCTTTCCCCTGTCCAGCAACAGTTGTTGGCTCCTTTCCTTCCCCCTTTTTGGCATCATCCAAAAGGGTGGCAACTGAGCCATCCAGGGAGGTCAGCTTGGCCTCAGCTTGTTGAACTCAGGAGAAGAGTTCGTCCACAGCATCTTTCTCTTCAACCTTCTTCGCCAGCTCCAGGTCCTGGCGATCTTGCTCAGCTTTCTTCAAGGCGGCAAAGGTTGCAGAGACATCTTTGTGAAGGGTGACGAACTCAGCTCGAAAATTTTCAAACTGAGACATCCACTCCTGGTCTTGGGTCTGCTGGGACTTTGCCAGATTAGATTCAGCAACAGACTTGAAGACGTTAAAGTCTGAGCTGAGTCCTTGTACCGCCTTCTTCAGATCTTTGACGTCCGAGCTGGTAGAAGTGGAGAGGCCTTCCAGCTTGTGCTGTAAGGAGGAGGAGAGTTGTTCCAGCTGATTCTTCAAGGATGCATTTTCCTTCATCAACTGATTCATCTTGTCAGCTTGCTCTTCCTTGTTGTGCTCGATTTTGGACAATAGCTCATGCCTCAGCTGGTTGACCCTCTCAGTGATCAGCTCACAGATAGCATCGGTGGAGTGTGCTAGCTGATCAGAGAGTCCAGGCAGTTGTTGCTGTTGTGCCTGGGCTGTTGGATCCACTACAACCAGGGTTGTTCGGCTAGCCAGGTAATCCTTAAGCTTTGCTTCTTCCCTCTTGGCAGCCAAGTCAGCTTCATCGACATCCTCCATATGGTCGGCATTCTTGGCCAACATATGATCAAGAAATTTCACAGCTCCAGGATTGTCGCACAGCTCTCTGGTGTCTTTCCCTTCTTGTTGACTCAGATCCAAGCTTCGACGGAGCACGGCCACCTTCTGGTTGTAGGCAACCTCAAGGTTCTGGTAGTCGAAGTACACCCTCAGGTTGGATTCATCAATTTTCAACCTGTCCCATCCGTGGATCCTCAGGGTTTCCTCCTTGACGTACCAGTAGCTGAATATCACGCTGAACTGATCGAGCAGTTCAGTCCCGAACATGGCGAAGATGGGCATCGAGCTGGCCTCTGGGAACATGCCTATCAGTTTGCAAAAGCAGTAGTCCAGTCTGCCTTCATATTCAGCCAAGATCGCCTGGCGGTTGGCCTCTTCATCAATTTGAGGTGGGTCTATATCGAAGGATATGGGTTCAATGGTGTCATCAACGTTGGCATCGAGCGTGAGGCTCGGAATTTCTAACTGAGGATCAGTTGAGAGAACTGAATCCTCTTTGGGGAGAGACTGGGCTGGCTCACTGGTTTCCTCAGACGCAGGTGGGATTTCCTGGCTGGCATCAGCTCCAGTTGGTGGAGAGGGTGGACTGTCGTGGGACTCCTCAGATGAAGAAGAGTCATCTGAGGACGAGCTGGATTCCTCCACGTTGGTCTCCTTTCCTTCAACCATTTCTTCTTGTTGTCGGGGTTGAAGAACAAACCCAGCTGGATCAACCGACTGGCTCGATTCTGTTGATTCCTTCTCCTCAGCTGTTTTCTCAGCTGGTATCACCACCACGGGGCCTGATAGAGCCGGTTGAGCTGCTGGCTGGATGATTTTGATCCTGGGCTTTTTCTTGAGGGGTTCCACCTCTTCTTCTTCCTCTTCTTCCTCTTCTTCAGCCACTTCCTCCAGCTGGCGTTTTGCAGGTTTGGATCTTGATGGGCGGCGGGCTGCTGGGGCCGACTCCACAGCTGGCTTTGTGGCTCCCTTGGGAGTGTACACAGTTTCCACAACGTCCCTAGCCTTCTTGGCTGTTAGGAATAGCATCAGCTTGTTGAACGGAGGGTCCTCACTCCCTTCCCAAGTCAGCTTCTGACCCTTGGTAGCTTGGAGGATCAGGGCTGATATTTTGGTGCCGAAGTTGAGTGTTCCCTTGACACTCAACACCTTCTCTCCGGACTCAGCTACCGTCTCTGAGATCTTCAGCTTCTCTGCCCACAACTGGCTTTCAAGGTAGCCCAGTCAGTCTATCTTGTGTTGTTCTTCCAATGCCTTCTGCTATTTGAGCTTCGGTCTGCTGATATCACCGAAAGCTCCTCCGTATGCGAAAGCGCACTTTGATATCACATCAAACAGAAGTCGGTGCTCCGGTTTCAGTTTGGTCCTCTGCATACTCCCCTTCAATGGTTCGGGGACAAGTAGGATAGTTTGCAGAAATGCATCGGCTTCCTTGTCGGTGAAGTTCCCCATCACGTCTATGGCCTCCCGATTCCTGGGGATGATCTTTTCCAGTTCTTTAGACACTTCGATCTCGACGGTGGTTTCTTCCATCGATCGGGAAGTGCTGATTCGTTGCTTGCACGGAATGGTCGTGACAAGCCCGAGTTCTGCATCGCGTTGCAGATTCCGGTAGAAGTGGGCTACTTGCTTCCTGAGCAGCTTGGATGGAGAGAGGGTTGCCTAGTTGAGCAGACCGTGGTCGGAAAGAAGTTTGGCGACGGGAGCGATTTCCGGCGAGGTCAGAGCTTCCCTTGATAGAATTTGCTCGAAGTGAATCTTTGACAGCATCATGTCGAAGGATTCCTGGAACGTGGCTGGTTCTGCAGAGACCATCTTCTTTGATGTTTTTGATTTAGGTGCCATCTCAGAGGAATATATGTATGCAAAGAAGAAAGAAATATGTTACTGAAAATGGTGAGACAATTTCGGAGGGGATGATGAACAGTTAATATTGATATGCACGAAAAGAGAAGGTAAGGATCACTTCCTGATTTGGCGCTTTATATAGGTTACCGCGTCATTTAAAATGGATGGCTGGGATTGAATGGCATCTATCCATCGACGGTTGAGATTTTGCGACTGTTGGGTAATTTTGACTGACGCTCCACGCGCGCGAGTGAGAAGGTGAAGAGATTAGTGTGTCAGCCCAGTCGCACTATAAAGTAAGGCTATAGGTGTTCATCCAGACTTTACATTAAATGCGACATGATGGCTTATTTAATTTAGCTGACAATCTCAGGAATGTTTGAATTTATTTCAAACATTCTCATTTAAGAACATAACACCTTCAGTCATAAATGTTACCTGCCAGCTGATGTCGAGATCAGCTGTATACCTCAGTTGAGTTCCTCAGTTGCCGCATACCATCAGCTGACTCAAGTTCGTCTGTTCAGCTGACGTCTGATCCATTGTTGCAGCATACCATCAGCTGACTCGAGTTCGTCTGTTCAGCTGATGTTTGATGTCTTCAGTTTGCAATCCGTATCTGACATTCCCCCTTCATCTGAGCTTCCCCCTCAGATAGATGTCTGTCTCTTTACCTCAGCTGGTTCCTTATCAGGTGGATCTAACAATCCAAGTAAATCACATAGCATTTTGAACCGCGCTTCGGCTAGAGGTTTAGTGAAGATATCAGCCCTCTGAATCTCAGTTGGGATCTTCTCCATGGACACATCCTTCTTCTCAATATGATCTCAGATGAAATGATGACGGATGTCGATATGCTTTGTCCGAGAATGGTGAACAGGATTCAGAGAGATAGCTATGGCACTCGAGCTATCACAATGAATGGGAACCTGTCCAGTTGCAACTTCATAATCTCTCAGTTGTTGCTTCAGCAACAACACTTGCATGCAACAGCTTCCAGCAGCCATATATTCTGATTCGGTTGTAGAAGTAGCAACACATGCTTGTTTCTTGGAGAACCATGAAACCAGCTTGCTTCCCATGAACTGACAGTGTCCAGAAGTAGACTTCCTGTCCAATCAATGTCCTGCTAAATCCGCATCTGAGTATCCGGTCAGCTGGATATTGTCGTCAGTTGGATACCACAACCCAACATTGACAGTACCCTTCAGATACTTGATGATATTCTTTGCTGCCAACATGTGAGCTTCCCTTGGTTAGACTTGAAATCGAGCACACACTCCAACTGCGTAAGATATGTCTGGCCGGCTTGCAGTTAGGTATAGCAAAGAACCGATGATCCCTCTATACTTGCTGGCATCCACGAGCTTTCCTTCAGATCCAGGTTCAATCTTCCATTTAGTATTCATTGGGATCCTTGTTGTCTTACTTGTCTGCAATCCGAACTTGGTGATGAGCTCCTTTGTATACTTGGACTGATTGATGAAAATCCCTTCTGGTGACTGCTTCACTTGTAATCCAAGGAAATAATTCATCTCGCCCAGCATTGACATCTCGAACTTCTCCTTCATGCGATCTGAAAACTTTTTGCACAGCTCCTCTGACTTGGAACCGAATATGATGTCATCCACGTAGATTTGTACTACAAGTATATCATCTCCAACTTTGATGGTGAACAGGGTTTTGTCAACTGATCCTCGTTTGAATCCTGAGTTCAGAAGAAAACCACAAACAGAGTCATACCAGGTCCTTGGCACTTGCTTTAGTCCATAGATAGCTTTCTTCAACTTTTACACTCTTCCATCTCTAGTTTCAAAACCAAGAGGCTGTTCAACATACACATCTTCCTTGATATCTCCATTGAGGAATGCACACTTCACATCCATCTGATACACTTTGAACTTGTGATGTGCGGCATAAGCTAGAAAGATTCGGATGGCTTCCAGCCTTGCAACTGGCGCAAAAGAGTCTTCAAAGTCAATTCCTTCTTGTTGGCAGTATCCTTGAGCTACCAACCTTGCTTTATTCCTCACAATGAATCCAATGGCGTCTCTCTTGTTTTTGAAAATCCACTTCAATCCAATCACATTGACACCATTTGGTCTTTCTACCAACTCCCATACACAGTTGCGTAGAAACTCATTCAGTTCTTCTTGCATGGCTGTTGTCCAGTGGACACAGTTGAAAGCTTCCCCAACATTCTTCGGTTCTGGTACATCAGCTACAAAGCAAGAAATCATGGCAACATCTCCAGCTTGCTCGAATTCCTCTAGAACTGCCAACTCCTCAGCATATTGGGCATAAGTGTTGGAATTTTCTTCGGTTGATTCTGGATTTGCAACTCGGCTCCTTGTACGCACACCCTCGGTTGGATCGCCGATGATGTTGTCAGTGGAATGAACTTCATACCATCTTCGGTTGCGTCTTCCTTCTTCTTCTAACTGTGGTTGTTCCGTAATCTGAGTTGGAGTCTTTAGAGCTGGTGATTGATCAGCTGTTGAGTCTGGATTCTCAACATTGACATTAGTTTGAACCGGACTCGGTTGGGCTTCGGATGCTGATGCAGTTGGAGGAGCATTAGCTGAAGATCCCTCTTGGGATGAGCTGGGGTCTTCGCATTCATCTTTAGAGGAGTATGGATCCTCTTCCTCAGTTGCCCAAACCAGTTGTTCAACTAGGTTCTTTTCCCTTAGAGCTTGCGATCTGGTGAGAACAGGTGGAGCTTGTATATCTGCCTGTTGTTCTTTGACCTGTTCCCTGTACTCAAAAGTAGATTCATCAAAACTAACATGAGGTGTTATTTCCACAACACGAGAGTTGTTGTTGAAAACTCTATATGCCTTGATCCGAGCAGCATATCCAAGAAATATGCCCTTCGAAGCTTTGGCATCAAAAGTTTTCAACTGAGTCTTCCCATTGTTGTGAATATAACACTCAGAACCAAAAACGCGAAAATAAGAAATATCTGGCTTTCTGCGTCTCCATAGCTCATATGGTGTCTTTCCCAACCGCTTGGTTAGAAGAGACTGGTTCTGAGTGTAGCATGCAGTGTTGATCGCTTCAGCCCAAAATCTCTTTGGCAGAGCTGAGCTGGCTAACATGGATGTGGCTGCATCCTTCAGCGTTCTGTTCCTTCGCTCAGCTACTCCATTATGTTGCGGAGTACGCGCGGCTGATGTCGGATGGGTAATTCCATTCTTCTCGCAATACTCGATGATGGTTTCATTTAGAAACTCCGTTCCACGATCTGATCGGATAGACATGATCTTCATCTCTTGTTGGTTCGATATTCGATCCATCAGCTTGGGCAGCTCATCTCGGGTTTCACTCTTGTGACGCATGAAAATGGTCCACGTGTACCTCGAGTAATCATCAGTTACAACCGGTGTATATTCGTTGCCATTTATGCTCTTTGGTGTAACTGGCCCGAAGAGATCCATATGGATCAGCTGTAACACTCGGTCGGTTGAGGGAGTTGACTTCAACCGGAAGAAGGATCTAGCGAGCTTTCCCAGCTGGCATGCACTGCAGATGTGTGTTGTTGAAAACACTCGGTTTGGTATGCCTCTTGCATGTTCTTGTCTAGCGAGTCGGTTCATCGTCTTGAAGTTCAGATGGTTGAGCCTTTTGTGCCACAGCCAGCTCACATCAGAATTGCTCTTTGATAACAGGCAGGTGTCAGGGAGGCTGCTGTTCCAATCAGCGTAGTAGACATTCCCTGTTGGTGATCGATTTCCCAACAATATCACCTGCTTTGATCCGACATCTTTAACCCTGCAACCCTGTGCATCAAACTTGACAGAGAAACCATTATCACAGAATTGGCTGATGGAGAGCAAGTTATGCTTTAATCCATCAACATAAGAGACATTAGAAATTGAAACATGATTGCTTTCAAGGGTACCGTAACCTCTGGTGTAACCTTTTGAGTTATCACCAAAAGTAACTAATGGACCTTCTTTCTCCACGAAACTTCCAAGCAAATCCTTGAGATTCGTCATGTGTTTTGAGCATCCACTGTCCATTACCCATATTGTTGCAGACGCTTTCTTCTTCCTCAGCTGTTTCTCCTGTACCTGCAAAGAGAAACTCGCTTAGGTCCCCAATTTCAGTTGGGTCCTGGAGGGTTAGAACCAGTTCCCCCTGGAACTGTGCGTCGCTTTTCCCTGTATACTCGGATGGATTTATCATTCCAGATCACTTTTCCTTGATCATCAACTATAACAACACCTCGGTTATCCTTAGGCTTGTTGTTAGTAGTGATGTTCTGTTTCTTGGGAGGAGTTGGATTTCTCCCATGTTGAGCTTTAGGAGGTGAGGCTTTCCCCTTGTTTTGATGGCGATTTTTATCCTGTTTGATTTGTCTGAATGATCGGACGCCATGTTGGAATCTTTGTGGCTGATTCTGATTCCAACTTCTTGAGTGTTGTTGATAGGTGTTCATGCCCTGTTGATGATTCATGTTGTGGCATGAGTATCTCCAACTATTCGACCTGTTCCTTATCGGTTGACTCGGTTGGAACCTTTGGTTGAACTGGGGATGGAACTGCTGTTGATTTAGATGATTGAACCCTTGTCGATTCTGCGGTCGGTTCCATTCCTTCTGTTGTTGACTCCGAGGTTGATGCAGAGGTCGGTTCTGATTCTGAGTTCGGTTGCGATTATGTCTTCGACGCCTCTGATTCCTCTTCTGACTTTTGGAACATTCCCCCTCGGTTGATGTCCCAACCGATGGAACATTCTGTCCTTCATCTACTGTTCCTTTTCCCTTCTCAGTTGTGGTTGCATTGGTCGGTTGAGCTTGCTGAGAAACGGAGGTTGAAATATTTTGTGGTGACTCAGGTTCCACTGTGTTTGGTTCAACAGCTTTAACCTCGACAACTTTGATGAAGGTTGCTGGAGGAATTCCATTATCTTTAATCACATCATAACCGAGTCCTGACACGTCATCCATCTGTCTGTTGTAACTGATAAGATTCTCTATGATCTTGGATGACTGATACAGCTTGATTAGATTGTCCTTCTCAGTTTGCAACTCCTTGACGAGGTCAGTTATCTGCTCGGTTTGTCCATCTGACTTCTTTATCAGCTGCTCGATCTGAGCCTCTTGATTTTTCAACTGATCTTGCTGCTCCTTGATCTGTTTCGTCAACTCTTTATCAGTTGGAGCCTTAGCCTCGTTCAGTTGACTCTTGAGATTCTCAATCTCCTCAGTTTGGCTCTTGATCAGATCGTCCTTTTCGGTTAAGGAATCTTCAAGTTTGGCGAACTGAGCTTGAAGACTCTTAAACTCAATCGATTGGTGATGTAGTTCCTCAATGAGTTCTTGAAAATCACTCCAGGAGGGTTCCAATTCTTCGTCCAGTGATTCCTGCATGTTAGAAATATTTGAAGAATTTAACTTAGCAGGATTAGAGTGTACCTCAGTATCATCCTAGTCGGTTCCAAGAGCCATGAGGCATTGATCCTGACCGGTAGCGTTGTTGGTGGAAGTCAGCTCATCCTCATCTTCAGTGTCAGTGAAGATGTCCATGTCGTCAGCTGCTTCTTCTGCAACCATGGCCTTGTTCTTTCCAGCTTGTTTGGCCCTTAGCGCATCTCTTTCTTTCTTCGATAGATCTGGGCAGTCAGCCTTGAAATGACCTTCCTTCCCACATTCAAAGCAACCGTTGGTGACAGGCTTTGAACTATCTCGAGTTTGGTTTGATTTGTAGAATCGTTTGTATTTCCCGAACCGTGTGTCGATGTCGGCTAGTTTCTTTGACAAGGCTGCAATGTTCTGTTGCAGTTCCTCTCTGCTTGGCTCCTTTGCAGTCTCAGCCAGTAGAGCTTGTAACACTTTGAGATTGATTTCTTTTAGTGCGTATTTTCCTCTTCGGATGCACTGGATTCTTCTGAGGATGTCCATAAACCGGAGCTCTAGCTGATCAATTGTTTCATCTGTCTTCAGACAAAAATTGTCGAAGTCTTGGCATGCATGTGAGAATTTTTTCTCCTTCGTCTCATCACTTCCTTCACTCAGCGATGCAAGGATGTCCCACATCTCTTTTGCAGTCTCACACTCCTCTATCCAGGGCAGATAATCTTGTCCAACTGTGGACATTATTGTGCTCTGAGCCCAGATGTCTAACTGGCTCACCTTGGCTTCCTCTGGAGTGTAGTCTTCCGGCTGCGTCTCCACAAACTACACAGCTGTATCTCCATCGTTGGGATTTGTAGGAGTGCGAGCTATTCTTTCTTTGATGATGGTCGGTCCGGAAGAAAGAACTTGTTGCATCCTATGATGCTTCGACAGTAAGATCTTCTTCATCCGTGTCCTTCAGGATGTATAATTTACAACCGAGAACATTACCACGATCTTATCCTTGACGTCCATCTGCACACAACAACAGAGCAAATATGCACTAGCGTGAAAAAGATCTGTTCAGTTGACCACTGAAGAAACTTTCTCGAATTCACACCTTGTGAAACAGAGTCAGTAGTCTTTTGAACCACTGCTCTGATACCACTTGATGGTCCCGAAACGAGTTACTGGTGTATGGGGGGGGGGGGAATACACCAGTTAGGATTTTTCAACTTTGAAAACTTAACACTCGAAAATCACTTCAACTGAGTAAAGAAAGGCTCAGCGGAAATCACAACAAGTAAGAGAACTCAGCTGTGAGAGTGGTGCTGTGCGGAATGAGGTGGAAAATATACTCGTAAAAACAACTCATGCTTTTATGCTCAGTTGGTCAAGAACCAAAACAGTTGAGAATGTGCAGATGCAGTTTGTATGCTGGTTAGTCAAACAGATAAGAATGCAAGAAATAACTGAATAAAGAAAAACAATAGCACACAGAGATTTAACGTGGTTCGGAGATAACCCTCCTACGTCCACGGGGAGTTGTGAGTCCACACAACTCTGTCCAAGTTCTTCTGGACAAACCACTCAGCTTACGCGGGCTGAGCAACCGTTATGGATAAGTTTGCTGGTACTTATCAACCTTACAGTTTAGTTTACGGGTACTAAACGACCTAACTACTGAGTTGCAGGAAGAGTAGGATCCTAAACCTTTTCAGGTGAAAGAAAAATGTGTTTCCAACTAAAAGCTCGAACGGGATGTGAGCTATGATCTAACTCTCTATGAACTCTCACTAAGTGATGTTCTCAAGGTTCGATCTAAAGACACAAAACTAAATAACTCTAGAACTCTCAACAAGTGATGTTCTAAGAGATTAACTTCAGTTTAGCTCGTGAAGAATATTGCTCTTTCTTTTGCTCTCTGGTTTCTTCTTGCGTGTGTGTCTTGTATCATCTTCGAATGAATGAAGGCCTCTATTTATAGGCGGAGAGTATCAACTAGCCGTTGGAGGAGCTGTTGATCTCTGATCTTTGAAAGCAAAGGCTTGTCTCTGATCTCTGCAGACTTTCCCGATATGGCATCTGTGCTCTTCTGCTTTCCATCTGAGATAGCCTTGTGTTGGGCTAAATGGGGTAATGACTGAACGGTCAAACCCTCACGTGACTTCCTTTTTGAAATTTAAATCTTAACAACAGACTTCCAACAAGGAGTGGTCGGTTAAGACTTTCGATCTTCAGCTAGCTTGTTCTTCAGCCGATGTTCTATCTGACAACTAACAGTTGAACTCTCAGCTGACTTCGTCTTCAAGCTGTTGATCTTCTTGGTTGAGTTCTACAACTGATGTTCTGAAACTGAACACTCAGTTGTCTTCCTTGTATCTGGTCAGTTGGGTTCGAACTCTCAGATGGCTTTCTTTCATCTGATGTTTTCTTCCCCTTTACTGCTTTTCATCTGATGAACGCTCAGTTGTTTTCCTTTACAACTGATGTTCTGAAGACTTCCCCCTCTTTGCATCTGATCAAATGAGCTCTCAGTTGTATTTCTTGACAACTGATGTTCTGTCTGAGTGATGCCTTGTTGCCATCTTCAGCTGGAGACCTGTAAAGATAAAATCTTAACTTTGCTCAAACAGCGAGCCTAACTTCTAACATTAGGTTCTGGCAACATCTACTCGGTTGGGGTTAGTCGGTTTTGGAATTCATCAAAACTCTTACTAATAAATTTCCCAACATATCTCAAAGGTCTTAAAATAAATTCTAGATTCCAATGAAACTAATTAGACTAAATTCAGAGTCGGTCGATGAATAGAGATTTCTCGGTTTACGTTACTATTCATCTAAAAATAAAAGTTCTCAGAAAATTGTGAAATACATACTCAAGCTTAAACTCATATTGACAAGCTCAAACAATTCATCACATACTCAATTCAAATAATCGAACTGAGAAAAATCACATTAGAGCACATAAGAGCATCTTCGTCATTTCACAGAAAAATTTATTTTCGCGAAAATTTTTAGTACTCAAAACTCATCATAAAGGCATATTAATCAAGTTAATACGCACATAAGAACTTAGAAAAATTTGGGGTATTACAAATATCTACATCGGAAAATTTTCCCTAACTTCGTCACACATACTACTTGTACTAACGACGAGCTACTACTTTTACGATCGATCTACGCGATAATTATGCAGCAAGTTCATAATTTACATCACTGCTGAAAAGTAGGAGTTTAATTCTCAACGCAAAGTAAAGATTATTCGCAACTTTCCATAACTTTCCTCCATCATATTTCTCTTCGAGACTCTCTTCGGGATTCTTACAGCCTTGAATCTCTGCTGCGGTTAGCGCCTCCATCATAGGTATACTTAGGAACATTCCATGGTTTTGCCGTATCTCTAGTCTGCTCATTTTTGAAGCGAGCTTCCTCATCTTCCATCTCTGTTTCAACCCACGGGGGAGTTTCTATATTATTCTCGTGACAGGTGTAAGTACTAATGATGGCATCGATCTCTCGCTTGAGCTCCTAGTTAGTCTTTGCTACCAATGACTCGAGATCTACGTGCGGAGAAACGTAGCGATCATTTGGAATCGGCTGAAGGTAACCACGGCCTACTGTAGCGGCGGCTATCGAATACTCTGAAAATTCATCATCTCTATCTCTTGCACATCTCGACCTAGACAACTCAGCTACTGGCAGCACTGGAGAAAGTGTGCGGCCTCTGTGTTTGAACTGCTCAGGTTGGTCATATGTATAAGGCGGGGCACTGAAAGAAGCATATGTGCTGTCTGGATGGTTTGCGACTGAACTAGACGAGGCAGCGTAATCTGGGTCATACAATATGAAAGGAAATACGTCTCCTGAATATTCACTGAACGGGGCATCACTCGACACAGGACGAAGTTGAGGAGGAATGAGCAATGGAACGGGATCGTCCTAAGGCTGAGGTGCAGAACCGATTTGATTTGGCTAGAAACGAGGTGAAGGGTAGAACGGTCCAAGGGTGGAACGCCTTCTCGATTAAACTGACTCATAATGGCAGCAATAAATTTGTTGAAATTGCAACTAAGATATTCGTCAAAGTTCTGTTGACCTATATGTATAGACACCAAAAATGCTGCCCATTCGCGCCATTCTTCGGGAAGAGCGGAGATTAAGCGTACCATGCCGTCGAAAGCACTTACGTCGAGATACTTGACTACTTCCCAAATTTTATGAAATCTAACCAAGAATTCTGCTAACGTTTCATCATGTATCATGCGTATACACTCATACTCTTGCTTTATCGCCCTATTCTCTTCGTCATTCATCTACATTTTAAATAAATTACTCATACCGATAATAAGCATATAACTTAATAAAATCTCCCAATCATCACATAAACATTTCATTCACACAATCACTCCTTCCGTGCCATAAATAAATATCAGACACTAGGAAAATTTTCACATCATGAAAACATTCACATTAGAAATAAAATTCTTTATTGACACATCAGGAAATTTTCAATATTCGGAAATACTTTGAAATTTCACGTACCTGGCAGCCGGATGAGATGGGGATGATTGGTGTGTTACTGACTCAGACAAGTCTAGGAATCAAATCTAGACTCGACTATCAAAGAAAGCTTAAACTTCAGAGCAGATAGACCTGCACTGATACCACTTTGTCACACCCCGAAATCTGGTGTGTAGAAACAACCAGACTCCATTGGAGTGTGAAGATGAAACCATCAACTAAACATACCATTTACGTCACGACTCAACTCGAGATGTAACTAAACACTAACTCAAATATATTAAGAATGTGAAACCATCAAATAAAACATGACTCATCAAGACTCTATGCTCAAGAATAAGGTTTGAAAGCAATTATGAAAATGAACAAGTTTTCAAGACACTACTCGTCAAGGATTGAGCATAGATACTTTATATTGGTTCCACAAAATAATGGTAAGTATCTCGACTCCAAGTTGAACAAACATGAAAGATAAACGGGGATTAGGATATTGTTTCGAGCACACGGCTCATTGTACCATCACCATATCAGAGTTAATAAAAAATATAACTTATTAAAAGATTATCAAGAAGATTGTTATGCAGCGGAGACATCATTTGCTCTCAACAACTACATGTATGAAGACATGTAATTGTCGATTCAACTTTCAACAGGAAACACACCACCAAGAATCACCCTCGCCATCCTCATCCATAGCTAACCTGCATGTTTAGAAATACATGCAGGGCTGAGTACTTCGTACTCAGTGAACACATTGCCAAAAACATTTTAAAAGCTTGCTCTTAGAGCTATATAATTGAACTTGCATTGCCACTGCATCACAAATGTTAGAACATTTGAACATTTTACATGTGAATGCATAAAATCATTTTCCCTTTAAAGATGTGTGCACAATTTTATATATAAGGTATGAATCATCTACCACATCAACATTGTGCTGAGAAGTAGGCCTCCTTCTCAAACATTGTGACCGGCTAAATCGAAGTATAGCTCATAGTCACCATCATCAATCAATTAACCACACGTAGGTTCCTGCCTCACACAAGATATAATAACTCATGTAGATGATAAAGCATATCAAACTCAGATAAATGGCAAGTCAATTAATTTTAAAAGCTCACATAATAATAATCAATACGTAATAACATTCATCAGAGTTTTGGTTTCAGAAAAGCCCACCTGACTTCTGGTATGTTGAGTCGAGGTAGCTTACTTTACGGTTTCCGACTTCTCAGTCCCGCTCAGCCCTTCAATAATGACATCGAATAAGATCAAGTTTATCGACTCGAAAAATGTAAGATATTCTTAGGGCTGGGCTGAAGGACTTCTACTTGACTCGTTTCTTTCTTATCTTAATTAAACTTCTCTACATCGATATCTATCGTCTTTACTTAATTTCTAGTTACTTCTCAAACTCGGATTCTCGTTTCTAGAAAATAATATTTTAATCTTCACACAAAACAAGAAGTTACTATTTATCTCGCTTATACTTCTCAAGTTATTGAGTTATATAAACTCAAACATCTTAACATTATATCTCAATTATCAATCACAAATCATTCATGTCTTAGTCAAGCATTCACTTTAAAAGTCAAACATTCACATCATATAAATGATTATTTCACAAATAAGTAGGTTAATAAAACCCTACTTAGGCATATTAAAATCAATCATTTACATCATAATCGAGCATCCATGTAATACTCCGGAAAATTTCTACTGCGTTAAAAATTTAAAGTTAATAACAATTACGGCTTTGCACGGCTAAGTTCATTAAATCGAACTCTAAGACTAACGGTGAAATCCGTTTCCGAAAATAAATTACGGAAGTCGGTTAGATGACTATTGTATTTGGGTTTTCGCGTACCAAAACTTTTAAGTTCTAGAACTCAGTTCGATAAACCGTCGAACTTTACATTCACTCTTTTTATGAGACGAACAAGTTAGGAAAAGTCGTTTTTATTATTTTTCCAGAAAAAATTCGGACTGTGATGTCCCGAATTTTTATTTAATTTTAAAATTTAAAATATAATTATTTAAGTATATTAATTATTTCGGATTTTTTGGTCGAATCGGATTTCGACGAAAAACGTAACCGAATACGTTTTTGTTTCTCGATTTTTATAACGTCGTAACGAGCCAGAAAAATGCGGTTTTGGAGGAAAAATCCCCACTATGACCGACCTCCCTCCCTCACTTTATAAGATATTTCAATTTTTTATAGTATACACCTTTATGACTCATCTTTGTCTTATTTGTTCTAATAATATTAAATGGGACACCTAAGGCTTAATGGAAATATCTAAGATCAAAGTTGTCATCACCTTCCCTCCCTCTCTCATAACTCACGCCACACACACATTATACATCTCTCCCAAATTTCTCCATCACCATTGTTATTCATCCAAGGTTCTTCAAGCTTTTCTTCTCCAAGTTCATCAATCATCCACCTTCTTTCAATTTGAATTCCATAATTAGCAAGGTAATTACTTGATCTTCAATTCTATCCAATTGGATTTTTAATCCATTTATTTTTCAATATGACCGAAAATTACTAGATGTTGTAATATGATGTTTAAGCTTTAATTTCTTGTTATTAGATGGCTAGAATTGATTTTCTATGGTTAAAATTTAAAAGAAATCAAGAACCCAAAACCTAATAAGTGAACCGATTTTTAGGGAAAAAATGGGGCTTTGTTCGTGCTCGTTTTTTTCGTCGATTGAATGATAGATTAGTGTTCCTCATGATGTTAATTAACTCTAGGAATTGTTTTAGATTTTTCTAAAAATAAAATTTGAAACTTAAGAGACGAAGGAGGCTCGATTTAGGATAGTAAATGTTATTATATGCTCGATTATTTAATGGAAATGTGATATATGTTGCATGAGGACGATTATATATTAAATTGAGATTTTTCTAAAAATAAAACGAAAAATGTAAGAGACGAAGATGTGACGATAAGTTAGAGCTCGATAATGTTTTGATAATATGATTTGCATGTTAGTAATGCTCGTTAGATGATAATCGTTGTCATAAAATTTGAACGAAAACGGAGAACGTAAAATTTTACGTAAGAGACGAACGACGGACGATAAGTCGAGATTTGATGTTAGTTTGAGGTTATGATTTATATAATTATGATCCTTGATAGATGGTTTATAATGTGGTAAAATTTGATTGAATTCTAATAACGTTTGAAATTTGGTAAGAGACGAAGCGACGAGAATAAGTAATGATAGAAAAGTCGATTACTGATTCTAATTGGATATTAATGATTATTAATGATTAATGAACGAGTTTGTAGTTGACGACATGTTCTTCCGAGTTTTGAAAAGATGAGTTATAGTTATAACGAGAAGTAGAGACGAGAAGTTGAACTTGATTTGGTATAGTAATTGCGTAGTTGATGAGACGATGCTTTAAACGTCGTGTTTTTTAAACGGGAAATGAAAAGGGATCTATCACGTATAATGACACGAGTAGACTGTATTGAGACAGTAAATTCGTGAGAATTTAGGTTCGATAACATAGAACGAACTTAGAAAAAACGTGCGACGAATTTTATCGAGCTTAGGGTTTTCACTCGGCAGTTTTGGCGACCCTTCACGGAAACTGCAATATCTCCTAGCTCGTTTATCGAAATCGAGATCCGCGAATTGGAGAGTAAACTAGACATCCGAGGCTATCTTTTGGTATAGGGCACGACCCCTGTTTCGAAATCCCCTGTTCTGGGAAGACTTACTGACCTCGTGCAGTGAATGTTCTTAAGTTGAATTCTTCTCAACTTGAACTCTTTCGATCTTTTAAATCGTTTCAAGTTATTGACTACCTTCTTTCTACCAACCTAAAGTGTTGAGTACAGAACTGATTGAGCGTCAAACGAGATGCGTTCGTGTCTCGTTTCTTTTTAACTAAAAGAGTTTAGTTAACGTGCAAATGCCTAAAACGTCTAAAGAATAAAAACTTAATCCGATTTTTCGTATTTGTTTATCAATTGCGACCGAGCTTTAAAGTATGATTTTTACGATGAAGGAGGAAGTCGACACCAAGGTTAGGACGGAAGAACAGAAGACGGAAGCACGTCTCTTTGTTCTGTAATCTATAAGGTGGGCTTTCCTATATATCAAATAAAACGAGCAATGCTCGAAAACCCTTTTCTTTATCGCTTTGATAATCGTGTTTTCAAAGTGATAATCATGGCATGAACTGTTTTGTGTTTTATGTGAGTTCTCTTGTACCTTATGAGTTAATCAAAAGGGGTTAACTAACGATCGGCTTTGAGTTAGTCAAAAGGGGCTTTCAAAAGTTAGTGCACTTGTAGCCTGTGGTGTATGTGGTATTCTGTTGAGGGTTAGCCAGCCACGGTGAATTATGACTGGTCAAGACTTTTGTATATAGTTCACAATTCCACTGCTAGACTCTAAACTCTTTTGATGTTGTGTAATAATCACTGTAGTCTAAGTTCTGTAATATAACTTAGAAGCTTTTGAAGTACTTTGTCAAGTAATCTTTCTAGATTAACTCTCTCATTTCTTCAATAAAGTCTTGTTCATAGAAGATAAGTTGTTATGTATGTATGTCTATTCTTTCATCCCCTTTCTTCCCCGCTTCTTTAATCCAATCCCAGTCGCACCCCGGCTTCTGCCGTCCCTCGGGATTTGGGGCTATGACAGAGTGGTATCAGAGCCATTGTTTCTGCTCTGTATACGAGTTTCATCCAGTAGTAAGACAGAGCAATCGTTTCTGCTCTGCATACAAGTCTTCTTTCGGTAGTACGATAGAGCATTTATTTATGCTCTACCTCTAAGTCTTCTTTCAAGTCTTTCTTCAAGTAGTGTGATAGAGCATTTGCGTATGCTCTATTCTTGAGTCTTCTTTCAAGTAAAGTTAAGTCAGAGCAATAAGATAAGATTAAGAATATAAGACAACAACTCAACCTCCCGCTACGTCGACTCAACGAAGGAAAGAAAGAAATAAAGGAAAGAGTTTCAAGAACTGTGATTTCTTTTTAAGAAAATTTTGAATAATTATTCAATAAGTTAAGAATAAAATCAAAGTGCCAAGTAAAGAATTATTTTGAAAGTATATTAATTATACTTTGTTTATGTTATGAGCCTTATGTGAAATTATTTGCGAAATAATTTCTTATGTTTGAAAATATCTTTGGCACGAGAATCTAGACAAATTCTAGGGATTTTTCCCGGCTCATTGAGAACATAGACTTTGAACCTAAGGTCTTTTCCGACTCCTCGAAAACTTAGACGTTTTAAGAAACGTTAGTTAAAATGATTTCGAAAGGAGATCCACAAAACGGGAAGAATTTCTACAGACAAATGTCACGTGCATATAGTGACATGAACAAAGATTCGGCAGAGTCGATCTTTGTTTTAAGAGCCGATAAGATTTTCCTTCGAGGAAGTAAAATAAATATTGCTAAAGTAAATTGTATTAAGTGAACAAAAGAAACGAATAGACGTTTGAGAAAGCGTTGGCTTCGAAATAAGAAAGATACGATCCTGACGAAGTGTAATGCCCCGTAAATTCCTTACGTTCTAATATTTAAAGTTAATTAAATAAGTGGCTTTGCACGCCTAAGTTTAAAATTTTTGAATTCTAAGGCTAACGGTCGAATCCGTTATTAAAAAAAATAAATTACAGAAGTCGGCTAGACGACTACCGTATTTAGGGTTAAAGCGTACGAAAAATTTTTAGTTTATAAACTAAGAACGGAAAACCGTCTAATTTCTACGTTTAGAAAATTGCGATACGAACAAGCCGGGAAAGTTTGTTTTTACGTTTTTCCGGACGAAACTCGGACTTGTCATCCCGAGTTTTTGTCAAAATAAATTTTATAAATTTATTTTCTAATTAAGTTCATACGTTAGAATCTTTAAGTCAAATCGAATCGCGACGATTTTGCACCGAACAACGTTTTTCGTCGTTCGTTTTCCCGTAACGTCGGATCGCGCCGGAAAAATGTAACCCTCTAAATTTCTGCATGGACAGCCGCCACCTCACCTTAACTAGGTGTCAACATGCATGTGTTGACTTAATTAAACTAATGACACCTACAATCACCTTTACACATGTCAAATTTTTCATTATTTCATCATTTACAACAAAACAATTTCCATCCCTCTCTCTCCACTCTCTCTCTCGGCAGCCCTCTCCCATTCATCCATCTTCATTTTCTTCATCTCCTTCATCCACCATTGAAGACCCTTCAAGATCTTGAAGAAATCATACAAGTCCTTAATTCATCCAACAAAACACCATACATCCTTTGTTAATTCTTTAGGTAATGATCTCCTCTCCATTTCTATCCATTTAGTTTTCTTTTCTTCTCTTTTTCCATTTTGTTCGAAATTTTTAAGGTTATAGGATAGATGAATTGATCTTAGAATGATGAAATTAGATATGTTAGATATGATAATTGGAGATTAAAATTGAACAAAAATAAGAAACCTAACATCTATGTTAATGCAGAATTTTTTTGGGAAAATGGTAGAATTTCTAATTTTCTTCTTTTGATCATGGATTCATGTTTAGTAGATGCTTAATTAGTATTTAGAATGAAAAGGGATTGAAAACCCTATGTTATTATGAAATTTAATTAGGGTTTGAAGTATAAATTAGGGGGTTTTGCATGTTAATTGATAATAGAATTGCAATTGATTAATTGGTAATATAAGAGTATGTTTAGTAAATAAATGTTGTTAATTTGAGAAGAAAATCATCCCCTTAAAGTATTTATGAAATCAGAAAATTTATAAGATAATTAGGAGTTTATACATGTTTAATATAAATGATGAATGGTTAGTTGAATATTGTTGCAAATTATATTAGTTGATTATAGAAGTTAATTGGAAATTTTCTAAAAATGTTTAATGGAATGTAAGAGACAAAAATCACAATATAAACTGAGTTAAAATGATGTTAAGATATGTTTGCATGCATGAAAACGGTTCATATTAGACATAGTTTAACGTCGTAAAATTTGAACGAAAACCGACGACTTTTGGAAATCGCGTAAGAGACGAATATCTAGTTGTAACTAATAATCGGGAAGTCGGATGAAATTTCTAATTTGATATTATTGTTTATAATGAAATTTAGAACAACTTTCTAGTTGACATCATAAGCATCCGAGTTGATATAATATGGGTTATAGTTGTAATCGAGAACTAGAACGCGTTTGGATTTCTTTGTTGGTATAGTACTTGTTAGTTGAAATAAGACGTTAGAACATCGTGCCTTTGAGTAAGTTGAGAAGGAGTTTGTCACGTACGGAGGTACGTGATGACTGCCTTAAGAGTTCAGTTTCTAAAATGTTGAATACAAGAATTTAAAACGAACCTAAAACGTTATACGGCGAACCTATCAAACAATTAGGGTTTTCGCGGCAGTTTTGCGACCCCTGTCGGAAACTGTAATATCTACCAGCTCGTTTATCGGATTTGTGATCCGTAAATTGGAGCACGAACTAGACTTCTTAAGCTTTCTAGTGGTATAGGGCTTACCCCCTGTTTCCAAGTCCTCTGTTCTGGACAGCCTCCAGAGTTACTGGACTGTGCAGTGAAATTTCAGTTTCTTGTTTTCTAAGTTGTATAGTTCACAACTTAGTTCCTTTCAATCGTTTAAGCCGTTTTATCTAACGAATACCTTCTATCTGACCCTAGAGTCAAGGACAAGACCTTTAATAATGAAAACCAGTCGAGATCGTATCTCTTATCCTTTCTTTAAAGAAGTAATAAACGAGAAATTTCATAAGTCGTCCAAAGAACTAAAATATAAATCGCCTAAGTTGATTCTTTCCAACTTAGTTTCTTATAATCCTTAAAGTCGTATTAAGACATCGACTACCTTCTCTACTGACTCGAGAGTCAAGTATAAGATCTTCCAAGTTCTAAACGAGATTGGTACAAGTCTCGTTTCCCGTTTAAGTAAAACGAATCTAGTAAGCGTGCAAATGCCTAAAGAATGAAACAACTAAAACTTCTTCGATTCTCTTCCTTCGAGTATCTTTTACGAACCGTTTTAAAGTATATTTTATTTTATGATGAAGGAGGAAGCCAACTGTAGAGAAAGAACGAAGATCCAATCTTGGAAGCTTTTGCGTATAAGTTCTGTATTTACAAGGTGGGCTTTTATATACAAATAAAACGTGGGTTTTTCCACAAACCGAAAGTGAAGTTTACAGCTTTGATAATTGTGTTTTATCAATGTGATAATCTTGACATAAAATGTTTAACTGTTTTATGTGAGCTCTCTTGTACCTTTCTGAGTTAACCTTCGGGTTTTCCAGACTTTTAGAGTTAATCTAACTAGGTTAACTAACGATCGGCTCTGAGTTAGCTGCTAAGTGCTTTCCAGAGTTAGTGCACTTTGTAACCTGTGGTGTATGTGATATCCTGTTGATGGGTACCAGCCACGGTGAATTAGTATTGGTCAAGATTGAACATAACATACTCTAAAATGCTTGCGCAAGCTGCTTTATACAAATCAGTCAGAAAATGTTTAGTAGGCATGGGCCTTTTTAACAAAACCCCGATGCGCTACGATTATAAAATGCCAGATTATTTATACTTATGATTATGATTTTGGCATCGTGCCCACTAAGTACGTTTGTACTTAGCCCTGCATTGCTTTCTAAATGTGCAGGTTGAAGCGATGGTGAGCGGCGACGGTTGATGTTGAGTTAAAGGATAGGATGCTTAGTTAGAACCCTTCCGCTGCCAAACTCTGTATTTCTTTTTAAGATGTACTTTTAAACAACTCAGTAGTCTATGTCTGTACATATGAACTTAGTTTCTTTTTGTACTTTTGTCGAGTAATCCTTAGGGATTAACTCTTTCTTCTTTATATTTCAAAGTCTTATTCATAGTTTATCGATGTTTTCATGTATGTTTAGTCAATTAGCCCCCTTCTTCCCCGCTTCTTTAATCCAACCCCAGTCGCACCCCGGCTTCTGCCGTCCCTCGGGATTTGGGGCTGTGACAGAGTGGTATCAGAGCGGTCGTTCCTGCTCTGTACCAGAGTCTTCCTTTCCTAAGTAGCACCACAAAGTGGTAGTAACAGAGCAATTATTTCTGCTCTGCATATGAGTCTTCATTCAAGTAGTAGCATATAGTATTCGTTCTTACTCTATAAGGAGTCTTCTTCGCGTCACAAGATAGAGTGTTCGTATTGATTCTATATCGAGTCTTCTTTCGAGTCGTGAAATGGAGTAGTTATTCATATTCTATAGTGAGTCTCTTTTCGAGTCATAAGATAAAGCACCTGTATATACTTTAGATCAGAGTGTTCTTTCAAGTAAAGATAGGAGTTAAGTTATGGCATTAAGATTCGGAATATAGATGACAACTCAACCTCCCGCTATGTCGACTCAACGTGGAAAAAAAATATATAAGGAAGGAATGTCAGTAGTTTAATTTCTTTTCAATATGGAATTTCGAATAATTATTTCCCAAGTATAAGAATTTATACTTGCTTGTTTATGTGATTATGTGATAGCACTAGTGCTACGTTATGTGAAATTATCTGTGAAATAATTTCTTTTGTTTGAAAATATTTTTGATGCACAAGAATTTAGAAGGATTTTAGGGATTTTTCCCGGATTATGGAGAACGTAGACTTGAAAACCTAAGGTTTTTCCGGCTTTTCAAGAACTTAGACGTTTTAAGAAATATTAATTTCAAATGATTTTGAAAGGAGATTCACAACACGGGAAGGACTTCTTTTGACAAATGTCACATGCGTAAAGTGACATGAATAAAGACTCGACAAGAGTCGATCTTTGTTATAACTCCGATATGAATTTCCTTCAAGGAAATGAAATGAATAAATAAAAAGGTAAATCGTGTTAGTAATCGAAAGGAACAAGTAGATGTTAGAGAAGCATCGGCTTTAAAGTAAGAAAGATGCAAACGAGAAAGAAGTTCCATGTGATTGAGGGACTGTTATGTGGACCTGATCAACCCACATAATAAGGAACTCAGTAATATGGGTCTTATGCCCCGTGAGCAAACCTTTTTTTTAGTATGGTATAAGTGTTTTAAAAGAAATTAATAATGCTTACGTATAAGTAACATGAAACATCGTCGTTCCAATTCGTTCCGTTTCTTTTAACGGAGTTCGCTTTGTTAAGTTTTAGGAAGCAGTATGTTTTATTATTAAGAAACAAGCACGGAGCTTGATTAGAATTCTTTCTACGAATGTTCAAATCAGACAACGTTTAGAACTTATATACTAAATCCTTTCCCCATATAAAAGTCTATTCTTCTGATGGAATTTAATCTTATACTTCATTCTCGAACGAAGAATACAACTAGTATGAGTATTAACTTTCTTTGGGAATAAATGTTACTCTTGAATAAGTAACATGAACAAAGTGAACACGCATTGTCTTAATAAGTGAAATTGTTAAGAAATTTTCTTCAAGAATGGAAATAATGAAGATTTATAAATAAATAAAAGTTATGAGAAAATAAATGGTTAATAAGATAGGGAATGGGAATAAAATCTCGAAAATTTATTTCTATATATTGTGCGTACGAATGCAATTTTCTGTGAAAATTTGCTAAAATGTCTAAGATAAGATGGTTTGACTAAGTACGGTGTTATTACAATTGAATAAGGAATATTCATTTTGTAATTTAGGATTTTTTTCGTAAGATAAGATATTATCCTACATGTTACTGATCCGTGTTTCTTAAAAAAAAGGATGTCATCCAGTAGTGATTTGACTCAGGGGAGTCAATCTCCACCGCAGCGGACTTGGGAAGGTCAGCTAGTAGATAGGTTTTGGGATTATGGGGCAAACCCGGGACACGACGTAGGGCAGAGGAACAGTTATTTCTCGACGGTTTACTACTTCGCCCGGCGTTGAGTTACAGAGGCTCAGGCTATCATGGGTTTGGTTAGATGTCTACCAAAGGAATGGCGTGGTTGGGCAAACGACACGGCATGGTACCATCTTGGAGTTTTTGGTGACGACGTAGAGCCGACAGGGAACTATTATGGATTTGCTTTAGAGATACACAGTCACTTCTACCTGAGCAAACGCATGACAGCATATCCAGTTTAGGAGCATCCCCCCCTACACTCATTACCCAGCAGATTCAGAGTCAGATCACGAGGGGATAGATCCAGAGTTTGTCGCACAGTTGGAGATTCCTTCGGTGATGATACCTAGCATGGGCACAGAGGAGTTAGTTGCAGGGACAGTTGACGGTTTAGGGTTACCTGCTCCTATCCTACAAGGGCCTTCCGTGAGAGCTCAGGGACCATTCGAGTCAGGACTGGAGTACTTAGACACAGACGCAGAGCTTGCCGCCCTGTTACAATTTCCATCTTCTTACAGACCCCTTGACGAGATTTGCGCAGAATTGGCTAGAGTTAGGACAGAGTTTGAGGCAGGACCGTCCAGGGTCCAGGGAGGAGTACGAGCCCAGTGCATTTTCCGACCCCCCCTGCTACCTCCGAAGAAGCGGGCGTCAGTGACCTGCTGGGACTACTTAGTATCGGATAGCGAGATGACAGCTTCGGATGTGCCTGCACCACCATCACTTACCCTTGCAGACGGCACTACATTGAGGGTCGACGAGACACTCCAGTTTACCTTCGGTTCAGAGTCAGATGATGAGGACTCGGATGAGGAGCCGGAGGAGGATACCGACAAGGATACCGATGAGGACCCGGACGAGGATCCTGAGGAGGATCAGGCCGCAGAGAGTGGTGCAGATTAGACCGCAGTTAGACGAACAGAGCATTAGGGACGCGCAGTAGTATAGTAGCCCTCTGTTATGTACATAGTCGGATCAGTAACTAGATAGTTTTTGTAGTACTCTAACGGATACGAAATTTTTATGGATCGTTTCCATTCTAGTACTTTTGGTAGTACAGCAATGCAATATGTTAGTGCATCCTGTACAGGTATGAAATCAGCCTAGCTTAGACTTGTTGTAGTCTAGTTTTGTATAAGTCCTTGTTAAAGGCGAAACTAATATTCTTTTTGATGTATATATCTATACATGACCCCCCCCCCCCCCCCAAAAAAAAGGGTTTTTAATCACAATAAAGTCCTTTATGAATCTTATAACTAAACCAGATTATCAAATGAACTCGTGTAATAAGTGCTTTTAATTTAACCTTGGAGGATAAAAGTTGAAAAAAATTTGAATCAAAGCTAATGCGATATTTCCGTATACGTGAAGATTGTTAAGGTGGAAAAAAAAATTAAGAGAAAGAAGATTTAAAAGCAAATACTAACAAGGAAAATTCTTGTATACTATAGTTTAGAAATGTCGTAGAAAGTCGTTAACAACCCAAGAGGACCCGATAGTCATAGAAAGTCTAACCAAGGTCAAGAACAACGCATAAGGGAAGGAAGGCAGAAATATCCAGGAACTTTTTCACATTCCCAACCTTCTCAACATTATAGTATGACGAACTTATTCTTTGAAAGACAACCACCATCTTTCAATGGGTCTGGTAACCCAATGGAGGCCGAACGATGGATACACGCTATAGACCAAATCTTTGAGATAATTAGATCTAGCGATGAGGAGCGCCTAGCATATGCCGAATATCAGCTAACCGGACCAGCTAAATATTGGTGGGAGAATAGGCAAAGAGTTATGACTGAAGAGCAAGCGACTCCAATTACTTGGAATGATTTTAAGAAAGCATATCATGATAGGTATGTACCCAAAAGAGCCGAGCTTGAGGAGGAAATAGCCAGGAAGCTTCAGGGAGAACTTAAATACGAACTGGGAATAGCAGTGGCCAGAAAGGAGGGATTGAGTTATGAAGAACTACTAGGTCGAGTTTGTGAGATAGAGGCATTAGTGCCTAATAAAGGAAAAATGGTAAAGTCCACACCAGTACCAAACGAGACAGCAACCCAAGACCCTCCCAACAATAAGGTTAATCATAAGGGAAAAAGAAAATGGGAAAGGAATAGCAGTGAGTGCTACCAGAGCCGCAATAACCAGGGGAAAAAGAATAGGATTCGGCAGAATTATCAGCAACCAGGAAAAGGAAGTAAGGATGGAAAGAAAGTAGGGCAACAAAGGAATAGAAATTGGGGAAGAAAGCAACTAGAAAAGGGTTCACATTCCAATTTGCTCCAAATGCAATAAGACGCACCCTGGAATATGTCAGGCAGGCACTAACAACTGTTTCAACTGTGGATATGAAGGACATATGAAGAAAAATTGCCCAAACCCACCGATGGCAAATAATGTATACCAACCCAAACACCTCCAAATTCTGAGAAATACCCAAGAAGGGATCTTTTCTCCAGCTTGCCCTAGGTGTGGCAAGATACATCCCGGTATATGTTTAGCAAAGTCTGATGTGTGCTTCAATTATATGAGCGAGGGACACGTTAAGAGGTATTGCCCAGAACGGAAGCAGACAACAAAACAGAAACAGGAAGTTTCTGTATGTTCAGAATGTGGAAAGAGGCATGAGGGTGTGTGCCTAGCAAACATGAATAGATGTTTCTTATGTGGGATACTGGAGCATATAAGTGAGGATTGCCCAACACGGTTTCAAATGATAGTACCATATCAGTACGACCAGCCTCAATCATTGATTACAGCTCAAATCCAGTCTCAGGCACAACCGTTACAACCACAACAAAATATAGGAGCTTACATGATAGGGCAAGGAAAGCAGCGTGAAGGAAAGGGGAAGCTGGCAGGTATTGGACGAACCTTATAATTAATTTGCCATGGCTTAACCCATTTTAGGGCGTTATAATTATTTCCTTAGTAACTTTAGGGATAGAACTAGGACGCGCTAGCTACGAACTAGGGAAAACTACACTTTAGGAAGAACGATAACTTCAGAGAAATTATTTCCTTAGTTTCGTCGAACATGGAATTTAGATCCAGGGTCTTTTAAAAGTGATAACAAACAATCGAACAGTGATATGATGTTCAACATATTGTTTTTACATATATAATTTTAGGAATAAACTAGTTGTTTGAGAATTACATCATGATTCTCTATAACGAGAGAAAATTCTCTTCTCAACCCCGATTAGAGAACCAACAGAACTCTATGGAATTTCGATGGACATAAAGATACTGATAATATTCGCCCTACAAGTTAAGAAGTCAATGAAAATGAAATTTACGATCGTTTATCTCGTGAACCTAGTTGGAGATCCTAGAGCCAACAAGACTTTTGAACGTGGGAATTAGGAACGAATATGAAAATATCTTTCCAGAAGTATTGATGGGACTACCATCGAATTATCATGTAGGTTCTACGATCAACTTAGAACTGTTAGCAACGCCCAAATCAAAAACTTATTTAAAATGATACCAGGAGAATTATAAGAATTCTAGAACCATCTGCTAATGTTGTTAGGTAATGATTTCATTAGGCAGACATTTTCCCCATGGAAAACACCGTGATGTTTAACGCAAGGATAAAAGAGTCTTCAAGAACGTTCATTGAAAATCAAGTTAAATAAGATAAGAAAACAATAGTTTATGCTTCACGGCACTTTAACCTCAGGAATTTAAGTAACCAACCTATGACTTAGGGCTTGCAACCGTAGAACATGTACTGAAATATGGTGTAAGAGATTAGATCTTCACAGATCACAATAGATCGGAGTGCATTATCGAGCAAAGGAATTAAGCGTAAGATAAAGGAGATGGCTCAAATTAGTAGAATAGTACGCTTGTGAAATGAATTACCACCTAGTAAAAGCAGCGAAAGGATAGACACACTGAGTCGTAAGACCCCACTTAAGTTTAGGTATCTCTTCTTAGGAAAAGAAACGTTTATATAAGGATTTGGGATAATAGGTGTAGTAATGCACGATACCCCAACATCAGTTATAGAAGCAAATAGCGATACAAGTAGCTATACCAAATTACGAGAAGGATTCTAAGTACCTAGAAAAAGGATGAGTAAATGAATTAGTTTCGACTAAGGATAAGATTGGACAAACCAGGCAATGACTCTAAAACAAAGAGTTTTGATAGGAATTAAGAGTGGACTTAATATCTCCAATGACAACAATTAAGGATTTAAGAAAGGTTTTCCAGTGGAATAGAGCGAAACAAGACTTTGTCTTGTTGATAGAATATCTTTAGCTTATAAGTAAGTGGAAGTTCTCACTGACGACCATGCGAGCTGTTACAACCATTAAGTGTTCCAAAATGAAGGTAAAAGGATATAGTATTAAATTGATTAAGACTCGCTCAAAGTTAATAGTAGGAATACTGCCTTAGGATAGTTTTCTATAGGCCGTTAATCAGTTTACTACCTACCAAATCCTAAAAAAAAAATTCCATAGATCAAAGAAGTTATCAGGACTATACATCCGTAAGATAGTGCGTCTGTACGAAATACCAACTTCAATCTTAGCACCTTTTCCCGTCTCCAGTTTGATTAAATAATCTGAGAAAACGATTCAGATACTCGCTGATATGCTAAGATCGATAATATTAGCTCAAAGAGTGACAAGGAAGAATAACTTCCATCAATCGAATTGTTATAATAATAGTAATAAGTTACGATAGGTAAAACACCTTACGAGGCTTTAAATTTCTTTTTAATAGCTACCTTATTGTTATAAGGTGGGTAAAGGAACAAACTCAGGGTCAGAAACGGTCAGTGAAATAATCGAAATCATACGATAGATCCGAATCGGAATAAAAGAATTTAAAGAAGACAAATGTCTTATGTGTATACTTCAATTTGACCCTTAATAATGTAAAGGAGGATATATATATAAAAAAAAAAAAAAAAAAAAAAAAAAAAAAAAAAAAACTCTTAAAGAGAAATGACATTTTTGTGTCAAGTTTAAAACTTCGACAAAGATTTTCATAATTAGCAAATAACTCGGAAAGAATAGTTTCCAATACAAATAGTTATGGCTTTATCGCCAAATTTACAAATGCTTATCTTACGTATATCTCATTTTGAGAGAGTATTATAAATCGTTTTATGCACAAAGTGTTGTCAGTAAGACGTCGGTCTTAAAATCGACCTAAATTATGGAAAAAGAACGAAAATGATCTTGAAACGAAAAGTATAAGAATTTAGAAACGAGTCAATGTGTTATTGAGTAGATAAGAAGATCTTTACGACCAAGAAAAGCCACGTGAGAGTTTAACGAAGAATTGAGAAAGGAATACCCCTATCAGTTAAGAGGATAAGCAAATTTCGGGACGAAATTTTTCGTAAGGGGGGTAGGATGTAATGCCCCGTAAATTCCTTACGTTCTAATATTTAAAGTTAATTAAATAAGTGGCTTTGCACGCCTAAGTTTATAATTTTTGAATTCTAAGGCTAACGGTCGAATCCGTTATTAAAAAAAATAAATTACAGAAGTCGGCTAGACGACTACCGTATTTAGGGTTAAAGCGTACGAAAAAATTTTAGTTTATAAACTAAGAACGGAAAACCGTCTAATTTCTACGTTTAGAAAATTGCGATACGAACACGCCGGGAAAGTTTATTTTTATGTTTTTCCGGACGAAACTCGGACTTGTCGTCCCGAGTTTTTGTCAAAATAAATTTTATAAATCTATTTTCTAATTAAGTTCATACGTTAAAATCTTTAAGTCAAATCGAATCGCGACGATTTTGCACCGAACAACGTTTTTCGTCGTTCGTTTTCCCGTAACGTCGGATCGCGCCGGAAAAATGTAACCCTCCAAATTTCTGCATGGACAGCCGCCACCTCACCTTAATTAGGTGTCAACATGCATGTGTTGACTTAATTAAAGTAATGACACCTACAATCACCTTTACACATGTCAAATTTTTCATTATTTCATCATTTACAACAAAACAATTTCCATCCCTCTCTCTCCACTCTCTCTCTCGGCAACCCTCTCCCATTCATCCATCTTCATTTTCTTCATCTCCTTCATCCACCATTGAAGACCCTTCAAGAGCTTGAAGAAATCATACAAGTCCTTAATTCATCCAACAAAACACCATACATCCTTTGTTAATTCTTTAGGTAATGATCTCCTCTCCATTTCTATCCATTTAGTTTTCTTTTCTTCTCTTTTTCCATTTTGTTCGAAATTTTTAAGGTTATAGGATAGATGAATTGATCTTAGAATGATGAAATTAGATATGTTAGATATGATAATTGGAGATTAAAATGGAACAAAAATAAGAAACCTAACATCTATGTTAATGCAGAATTTTTTTGGGAAAATGGTAGAATTTCTAATTTTCTTCTTTTGATCATGGATTCATGTTTAGTAGATGCTTAATTAGTATTTGGAATGAAAAGGGATTGAAAACCCTATGTTATTATGAAATTTAATTAGGGTTTGAAGTATAAATTAGGGGTTTTTGCATGTTAATTGATAATAGAATTGTAATTGATTAATTGGTAATATAAGAGTATGTTTAGTAAATAAATGTTGTTAATTTGAGAAGAAAATCATCCCCTTAAAGTATGTATGAAATCAGAAAATTTATAAGATAATTAGGAGTTTATACATGTTTAATATAAATGATGAATGGTTAGTTGAATATTGTTGCAAATTATATTAGTTGATTATAGAAGTTAATTGGAAATTTTCTAAAAATGTTTAATGGAATGTAAGAGACAAAAATCACAATATAAACTGAGTTATAATGATGTTAAGATATGTTTGCATGCATGAAAACGGTTCACATTAGACATAGTTTAACGTCGTAAAATTTGAACGAAAACCGACGACTTTTGGAAATCGCGTAAGAGACGAATATCTAGTTGTAACTAATAATCGGGAAGTCGGATGAAATTTCTAATTTGATATTATTGTTTATAATGAAATTTAGAACAACTTTCTAGTTGACATCATAAGCATCCGAGTTGATATAATATGGGTTATAGTTGTAATCGAGAACTAGAACGCGTTTGGATTTCTTTGTTGGTATAGTGCTTGTTAGTTGAAATAAGACGTTAGAACGTCGTGCCTTTGAGTAAGTTGAGAAGGAGTTTGTCACGTACGGAGGTACGTGATGACTGCCTTAAGAGTTCAGTTTCTAAAAAGTTGAATACAAGAATTTAAAACGAACCTAAAACGTTATACGGCGAACCTATCAAACAATTAGGGTTTTCGCGGCAGTTTTGCGACCCCTGCCGGAAACTGTAATATCTTCCAGCTCGTTTATCGGATTTGTGATCCGTAAATTGGAGCACGAACTAGACTTCTTAAGCTTTCTAGTGGTACAGGGCTTACCCCCTGTTTCCAAGTCCTCTGTTCTGGACAGCCTCCAGAGTTACTGGACTGTGCAGTGAAATTTCAGTTTCTTGTTTTCTAAGTTGTATAGTTCACAACTTAGTTCCTTTCAATCGTTTAAGCCGTTTTATCTAACGAATACCTTCTATCTGACCCTAAAGTCAAGGACAAGACCTTTAATGATGAAAACCAGTCGAGATCATATCTCTTATCCTTTCTTTAAAGAAGTAATAAACGAGAAATTTCATAAGTCGTCCAAAGAACTAAAATATAAATCGCCTAAGTTGATTCTTTCCAACTTAGTTTCTTATAATCCTTAAAGTCGTATTAAGACATCGACTACCTTCTCTACTGACTCGAGAGTCAAGTATAACCTTCGGGTTTTCCAGACTTTTAGAGTTAATCTAACTAGGTTAACTAACGATCGGCTCTGAGTTAGCTGCTAAGTGCTTTCCAGAGTTAGTGCACTTTGTAACCTGTGGTGTATGTGATATCCTGTTGATGGGTACCAGCCACGGTGAATTAGTATTGGTCAAGATTGAACATAACATACTCTAAAATGCTTGCGCAAGCTGCTTTATACAAATCAGTCAGAAAATGTTTAGTAGGCACGGGCCTTTTTAACAAAACCCCGCTGCGCTACGATTATAAAATGCCAGATTATTTATACTTATGATTATGATTTCGACATCGTGCCCACTAAGTACGTTTGTACTTAGCCCTGCATTGCTTTTTAAATGTGCAGGTTGAAGCGACGGTGAGCGGCGACGGTTGATGTTGAGTTAAAGGATAGGATGCTTAGTTAGAACCCTTCCGCGGCCAAACTCTGTATTTCTTTTTAAGATGTACTTTTGAACAACTCAGTAGTCTATGTCTGTACATATGAACTTAGTTTCTTTTTGTACTTTTGTCGAGTAATCCTTAGGGATTAACTCTTCCTTCTTTATATTTCAAAGTCTTATTCATAGTTTATCGATGTTTTCATGTATGTTTAGTCAATTAGCCCCCTTCTTCCCCGCTTCTTTAATCTAACCCCAGTCGCACCCCGGCTTCTGCCGTCCCTCGGGATTTGGGGCTGTGACACGAAGAGGACAGAATAAAGGGAATCAAAGAAGAAACAAGTGTTACTTCCGTACAAGTAACGCGAACAAAGTCGTCGTCCAATTGGAGTTCGCTCCGTTATAACTCCAAAAAGGAGTTTTGTTTTATTTACTAAGATCGAGTACGAATCTTAATGAAATTTCAACGATCGATAGATTTCAACGACGACTCGAACTTGCATTCTACAAGTTATTTCTTAGGTTATAATTCCATTTTCTTATGAAATTTTATTCATACTTCGTTTTAGAATGAAGAATACGACGAGTACGATCATCAGGTGTCGAGGTCGACAAAGTCTTTTATAAACAAATGTCATAAATGCTTAAATGACATGAACAAAGTAGAATCATACTTTGTTTTAAAAAAAAAATAATCGTTCAGAAATTTCTTTTAAGAAAGAAATAAAGAAATAAAAATAAAAGAATAATAAGCTAAAGGATGGAAATAAAATCTTAAAATCTTAAAATTTTATTTCTATATATTGTTTACGAGCAATTTCTCTTGGAATTGCTAAAGGTGTCTAAGATAAGTTTATCGTTTTAAGCGTCGGTGATATTACAATTGAATAAGAAGTATTCTATTGTAATTTAAGATTTTCTTTAAGATAAGTTATTACCTTAACCGTTACTGATCCGTGTTTCTATAAGATGGTCGGGTGGATGGTTACCACTCGGAAGAGCCAGCCCTTACCTCAGCGTACTTTAGTGGATGTGATACAGGATAAGTAACATAATTACGTGTCAGACCCGAATAAGGGGGATGTCGGGCAGATAGTGAGCAGCTTCTCGACCGTATACTATGCAGCACGGCATTTCATTTCAGCGACCCAGGCCATGTCCGATTTGATTTATCAGCTACCAGACGAGTGATATAGTTGGGCACACGACATCGCATGATATTACCTAGGATTGTTCGGCGATGACATTTAGCCAACGGGGGATTACCAGGGTTTTGCCTTAGCTATCCATAGGCGCTTCTTCCATAGTAGATTCATGATGTCACTTCCTCTTCAGCCACACTTTACTTACCGACATTTTCCAGTCATTACTGAGCTAGAGCCCCTTGACTTAGACCCAGAGATGGCCGCTCTATTTGAGAACCCGACGGATTTTGTACCTAGCGAGGAGTGGGATTCAGGGGTAGAGTTTTAAGAGACAGACGAGGAGATTGCAGTTGTACCACAATTACCACATCCACCTAGACCACTTGAGGAGTTAGTTCCAGGACCGGGATTAGTTGAGATTGACGCAGAGACGACTGCCTTGTTAGGATTATCTACTCCTTTACTACCCGAGCCTAGTGTGAGGGTTCGAGGACAGTTTGAGACTGAACGAGGGTACCAGGAGTTAGTTGCGGAGATTGCTGCCATACTACATCTACCACCACCTTTGACACCAATAGACTAGATTTATGCGAGATGGGCGACAGTTAGAGATCAGTTTAAGGCAGGACCGTCCGGAGTCCGTTTCAGGGACGAGTACGAGTCCGGGTCCATTACTGAGCACCTTCTTTCCTTGAAGAAGCATACAGTAGTGATCAGTGACGATTGTTTGGATTTAGACGCCGAGAAGATTGGTTCAGAGATACCTTCACCACCCCCACTTACACTTCTAGACGGTTCTATTTTGAGGATAGACGAGGCACTATAGCTCGTCTTCGGTTCAGAGTCTGAGGAGGATCTGGAGGAGGATCAGGAGGAGGATTCGGATGAGGACCCTGAGGGTTTACCGGCCGCAGAGGGCAGTGTTTGGCACGATCACAGTTAAATGAGTGGAGCATTCCAGACACGTAACAGTATTATTAGTAGCTTTCCTTGCATTTGCGCATAATCTGATCAGTAACCAGTTCCTTGTAGTACTTCCAAGGATACGAAACTTTATGACTCATTCCCATCCTAATACCTCTAGTAGGTGCAGGGTGTACCGTACAGATAAGCAGTCAGCCTAGTTTAGACTCGTAGTAGTCTAGTTTTTGTATAAGTCTTTGTTGGAGGAAAAATAATATATATATATATACGACCCGTGAAAGGGTTTTGATCACAAGGAAGTCTCTTAAAATTTTGTATTTGAAACTAGAACGTCAAATGAACTCGCATAACGAGAGTTTAGTTTAACTTTGAAAGTTAAAAAGTTTAAAAGAGTTAAAAGATTAAAGTTAATATCGAAATTTATTATCGATTTCTCTTTACGTGAACTTGTTAAGTTGGAGAAGGGTTTAGTAAGTAAATAAAAAGGCTTATAAATTTCGATAATAAAGACTTATATAAGAAACGCTAAAAGAAACAAGAATTCTCATTATGGATCTAGTAAACCGAGCGATGCTGAGCTTTGGGTACGATCTATGGAAGGAATTTTTGAGCTCCTAGGATGTACTGATAAGGAATGCCTTGCGTGTGTTGCCTTTCAACTAGCTGGACCGGCTGACTACTGGTGGAAGACTAGACAAGAAGCTATGCTGATGAGGCAAAGGACTCAAATTACTTGGAATGATTTTAAGGAAGCGTTTTATAATAAGTATGTTTTCGATCTGGTGGATGCTAAAGAAGAATTAGCAAAGGAGTTTCAGGGGGAACTCAAACATAAACTGGAAGTAGCCTTAGCTAGTCATGAAGGACTAAGCTATGCAGAATTATTGGAACGAATTCAAGAAATAGAGGCAGTGGTGCCAGATCAGAGAAGGATTCCAGCGTTCCACCCAGGTCTCAACTCAATATCTTTCCAATAACCATAATAACTATAAAGGAAAAAGGAAGTGGGAAGGAGAAAGCAACAGTGACTGCTATCAGCATCACAAAAATCAGAGAGGGAACAACCAAGGAGAAATCATGGTACCTACTTGTCTTAGGTGCAATTGGATGCACTTTAGAAATTGTCCAGTAAACATTGACAGATGCTTTAGCTGTGGGCAGAAGGGACATGTGAAAAGAAATTGCCCGAAACCGCTACCAGCAATTGGAACCAATCAGCATGATCGGCGTAACCAAAGAAAGAATGCTATTCCAGCATGTTCTACGTGCAATCGTGTACACTACGGTATTTGTCTGGCGAACCTAGGTGTCTGCTTCAACTATGGATAGGAGGGGCACTTTAAGAGGGATTGCCCAGGACAACTGCAAGCAGTGGAACAGAAGCAGGATGTTCGTAATTGTCTCAACTGTAAGAAGAAACATTACGGTGTTTGTCTAGCCGGCACGAGAAATTGTTTTCAATGTGGACAGATGGGGCATAGGAAGAGGAATTGCCCAATACTGTTTCCAACAGTGGAACCAAACTAGTATGGTCAACCCCAACCCTTAGGAACCATCCAGACCCAATCACAGCAACAATCGACACCACAACAAAATGAATGGGCATGCGTGGTTTGGCAAGAGAAGCGAAATGAAGGCAAAGGAAATGTGGCAGGTATTGGACGAATTTCTTAAAAAAAAAAAATCCCGTCATAATTTTTGCTTCATTTTAGAGCTTTATATTCGATTGTTATTAGTACCTGTTAACCTTTAGGAGTAGAACTAGAACGCGCTAATCGTGAAATAAGAACAACTACGCTACAGGGAGTGACGATAATCTCAGAGAATTATTTTCCTTAGTTGCGCTTGAACGTAAAATTTACTTAGGGTCTTTTTAAGGTCATAGCAAACAATTGGAACGTGATAAATGTTCGACATGGATATAATCCTAGGATGGACTGGTTGTCAGAGAATTATGCCACGATTCTCTGCAACGAGAGAAAAATCTCTTTTCAACTACCGGGTAGAGAGCCGACCGACTTTCACGGGTTTTCAATGGGTAGAGGAGTACCAATAATATCAGCGCTACAAGCCATGAAGTTGAAAAGGAAGAAGGGTACCACAACCTACCTTGTGTACCTAGACGGAGAACCAGGAGCTAAGAAGACCGTTCAGGACGTGAAGATAGTGAATGCATATGACGATGTTTTCCCAGAAGTTTTGCCAGGATTTCCACCAGATCGTTACGCAGATTTCATGATCGACTTAGAGCTGGAAGCAGCTTAAGGGTGCAGGAGTCTTTCCGAAGATAGATTTAAGATCAAGGTATCATCAGCAAAAAAAATCAAACCCGAGGACGTACCCAAAACGCATTTCGAATCAAATATGGCCCATACGAATTCCTAGCAATGCCACTCAGTTTGACTTACGCTCCGACAATTTTCACGGATTCCATGAATAGGATTTTTCACCGTACATAGGTAGATTCGTCATAGTACTCATCAACGACATTCACATTTACTCCAAGAATGAGAAAGAACGCGCAACAACTTTCCACGAATATCAGACCTACGATGTAACTAATGCAAGGATGGAGAAGCGATAGCCTATGTGTCACGACAACTTCGATTTATAAAGTTGAGTATCCAACCTACGACCTAGAACTCGCAACCGTTATGCATGCACTGAAAATTTGGACACACTAGTTATATGGTGTAAGAGTTGAGATCTTCACAGATCACGAAAGTCTGGAGTACTTATTCGAGCAAAGGAAATAACATAAGGCAAAGAAGATGGCTTGAATTAGATAAGACTTATGATTGTGAAATTATTACCATCTAGGAAAAGCCAAGCGTTAGAATAGACACGCTGAGTCGTAAGACTCCAACTAAGTTTAGGTATCTCTTCATTGAAGAAGAAACGCTTGTGCGAGAATCCGAGATGATGGATATAGAAGTACTCGAAACGTCAGCAACGATCACAGGTCGAACAGCGGCACTGGTAACTACACCAAATTATGAGGAAGAATTCATAAGAGGCAGAGGAAGAACGAGTTGATCAAGGAGCTACGACTAAGGATGAGAACGGAGGTACCAGAGGATTTTTACGAAACGACGTAATACGATATCATCAGTAAAACTCCCGATATGTCATATGCAGTGCACCCAGAGTGTACGAAAATATATCAAGATTTAAGAAGAGATTTTTGGTGGAATGAACTAAAGCAAGACGTTGCCTCGTTTGTGGAAAGATGTTCGGCTTGTCAACAAATTAAGGCTTTACATCGACGACCGTATGGATTGTTCCAGCCATTGGATGTCCCAGAATGGAAATGGGAAGATAGAGCTAGGGATTTTGTGACAGGCTTGCCTAAGTCCAGAAAAGGAAACACTGCCGTCTAGGTAGCAATGGATGGACTCACAAAATCAGCTCACTTTCTACTGATTAAGATTACCTTCGAGTAGGAGAAGTTAGCATAGTTATATGTCCGTGAGATTTTACGTCTGCACAGAGTACAAAAAATGATAACATCGGATAGAGATGCCGAATTTACTTTGCGATTTTGGATCACGACGCGGAAGGAGTTTGGTACTGAGTTTAACTTTAGTATAGCTTTTCACCCTCAGACGGATCGATAATCCTAGGGAAACCATTCAGATACTCGTCGACGTGCTAAGAACGGTAATATTAGATCGAAGCGCAAGTTGGAAAATTTTTTTCATCCAATTAAATTCGCATACAACGATAGTAATCGAGCTACAATAAATTTTTACGCCTTGCGAGGTTTTGATTAAGAAAAAGCTTTAAATAACTGCCTTATTGTCATAAGTTAAAGAAAAAAAAATTAGGAATAGGTGCGGTCAATGAAATGATCGAGATCGTTCGGCAAATTAAAAGTTCGAATGAAAGAAGCTCAAAGCCGACAAAAGTCATATGCCGACGACCGTTGTGAGAATTTTAAATTTTGAAATTTCAGATAAAGTTTTTCCTCAAATAATTACGCCTTCCAAAGGAATCGTTAGATTCGGCGTTAAGGGTAAATTATGACCAAGGTTCTCAGGACCTTATAAGATTCTCGAGAAAATAGGACGTTGCTTATAGATTGGCTTTACCGCCTAATCTAGGAAGTATCCATAACGAGTTTCACGTTTCGTAATTAAGACAATACGTCTATAATCCTAAGTTTATAATTAGTCAGCAAGACGTAGTTCTTGAATCTGACTTAAGTTATGAAGAAAACCATAATCGATTTTTGGATCGAAAAGCGCGAAAATTTAAGTAAGCAAGTCGATTCGATTAGTAAAGATATTATAAGTTCATCACGAGCAAGAAGAAGCCAAGTGAGAGCTCGAAGAAGATTTGAGGAAGAAGTACCCGAACGGTCTAAAGGAGATATGCAAATTTCGGGACGAAATTTTTCTTAAGGGGGGTAGGATGTAATACCCCAAAAAATTTCTACTGCATTAAAAATTTAAAGTAAATAATAATTACGGCTTTGCACGCCTAAGTTCATTAAATCGAACTCTAAGACTAACGGTGAAATCCGTTTCCGAAAATAAATTACGGAAGTTAGTTAGATGACTACTGTATTAGGGTTTTCGCGTACGAAAACTTTTGAGTTCTAGAACTTAGTTCGATAAACCGTCCAACCTTCGATATCAGCTGTATACCTCAGTTGCCGCATACCATCAGCTGACTCGAGTTCGTCTGTTCAGCTGACGTCTGTTCCATTGTTGCAGCATACCATCAGCTGACTTAAATCGTCTGTTCAGCTGACGTTTGATGTCTTCAGTTGGCAATTCGTATCTGAGATTCCTCCTTCATCTGAGCTTCCCCCTTAAGTCGATATCCGACTCTTCAGCTCGGATGGATCCTTATCAGCTCGGATGACTCTTCTGCTCGGATGACTCTTTAGCTCGGATGAGTTTTTAGCTCAGATCCAAAAGTCCTAGAAGATCACACAGCATCTTGAACCGGGCTTCAGGAAGAGGTTTGGTGAGGATGTCAGCTCTCTGAATCTCAGTTGGGATCTTCTCCATGGACACGTCCTTCTTCTTAATATGATCTCAGATGAAGTGATGACAAATATCGATATGCTTAGTCCGAGAGTGATGAACAGGGTTTAGAGAGATAGCTATGGCACTCGAGCTATCACAATGAATGGGAACCTGTCCAATTGAGACTTCATAATCTCTCAGCTGCTGCTTCAGCCACAATACTTGCATGCAACAGCTTCCGGCAGCCATGTATTCTGACTCGGTTGTAGAAGTAGCAACACACGCTTGTTTCTTGGAGAACCATGAAACCAGCTTGCTTCCCACGAACTGACAGTGTCCAGAAGTAGACTTCATATCCAACCGATCTCCTGCTAGGTCGGCATCTGAGTATCCAGTCAGCTGGATATTGTCATCAGTTGGGTACCACAACCCAACATTGACAGTTCCCTTCAGATATTTAATGATGTTCTTTGTTGCCAACATGTGTGCTTCTCTTGGTTGGACTTGAAAACGAGCACACACTCCAACTGCGTATGAAATGTCTGGTCGGCTGGCAGTTAGATAGAGCAGCGAACCGATGATCCCTCTATACTGGCTGGCATCAATGAGCTTTCCCTCAGCTCCTGGTTCGATCTTCCAGTTCGTGTTCATAGGGATCTTCGTTGTCTTACTTGTCTGCAATCCGAACTTGGTGATGAGCTCCTTTGTATATTTGGACTGGTTGATGAAAATCCCTTCAGGTGACTGCTTCACTTGTAATCCAAGGAAATAATTCATCTCGCCCATCATTGACATCTCGAACTTTTCCTTCATAAGATCGGAGAATTTCTCGCACAGCTCCTCCGACTTGGAGCCGAAAATGATGTCATCAACATAAATTTGCACGACAAGTATATCTTCTCGAACTTTGATGGTGAACAGAGTTTTATCAACTGAACCTCGTTTGAATCCTGAGTCCAGAAGAAATCCACACAGAGTGTCATACCATGCCCTTGGCGCTTGCTTTAGACCATAGATAGCTTTCTTCAGCTTGTAGACTCTTCCATCTCCAGTCTCAAAACCAGGAGGTTGTTCAACATATACATCTTCTTTTATATCTCCATTGAGGAATGCACACTTCACATCCATCTGATATACTTTGAACTTGTGATGTGCGGCATAAGCTAGAAAGATCCGGATGGCTTCCAGCCTTGCAATTGGTGCAAAGGAATCTTCAAAGTCAATTCCTTCTTGTTGGCAGTATCCTTGAGCTATCAACCTTGCTTTATTCCTCACAATGAATCCAATGGCGTCTCTCTTGTTTTTGAAAATCCATTTCAATCCAATCACCTTGACACCATTTGGTCTTTCTACCAACTCCCATACACAGTTGCGTAGAAACTCATTCAATTCTTCTTGCATAGCTGTTGTCCAGTGGACACAGTTGAGAGCTTCCCCAACATTCTTCGGTTCTGGAACATCAGCTACAAAGCAAGAAATCATGGCAACATCTCCAGCTTGCTCGAACTCCTCTAGAACTGCCAATTCCTCAGCATATTGGGCATAAGCGTTGGAATCTTCCTCGGTTGATTCTGGATTTGCAACTCTGCTCCGTGTGCGCATACCCTCGGTTGGATCTCCGATGATGTCGTTGGTGGAATGAACTTCATACCATCTTCGGTTGCGTCTTCCTTCTTCTTCCAACTGTGGCTGTTCAGAAATCTGAGTTGGAGTCTTCAGAGCTGGTGATTGAACAGTTGTTGAGTCTGGATCCTCAACATTTTCAATAGTTTGAACTGAGCTTGGTTGGGCATCGGATGCTGATGCAGTTGGAGGGGCATCAGCTGAAGTTCCCCCTTGGGACGAGCTGAGGTCTTCGCATTTATCTTCAAAGGAGTATGGATCCTCATCCTCAGTTGCCCATATTAAAGGTTCAGCTCTGTTCTTTTCCCGAAGTGCTTGCGATCTGGTGAGAACTGGTAGAACAGCTGGATCCGCGTGTTGTTCCTTTACCTGTTCCCTGCACTCGAAGGTAGATTCATCAAAACTAACATGAGGTGTTATTTCCACAACACGAGAGCTGTTGTTGAAAACTCTATATGCCTTGATCCGAGTTGCATATCCAAGAAATATGCCCTTCGAAGCTTTGGCATCAAAAGTTTTCAACTGTGTCTTCCCATTGTTGTGAATATAACACTTAGATCCAAAAACACGAAAATAAGAAATATCTGGCTTTCTGCGTCTCCACAGCTCGTAGGGCGTCTTTCCCAACCGCTTGGTGAGAAGAGATCGATTTTGTGTGTAGCATGCTGTGTTGATCGCTTCAGCCCAAAATCTCTTAGGCAGTGCTGAGCTCGCTAACATGGATGTGGCTGCATCCTTCAGAGTTCTATTTCTTCGCTCAGCTACGCCATTCTGTTGTGGAGTACGTGCGGCTGATGTCTGATGGGTTATGTCATTCTTTTCGCAATACTCAATGATGGTTTCATTTAGAAACTCCGTTCCACGATCTGATCGGATAGATATGATCTTTATCTCTTGTTGGTTCGATATCCGATCCATCAGCTTGGGCAGCTCATCTCGGGTTTCACTCTTGTGGCGCATGAAGATGGTCCACGTATATCTTGAGTAGTCATCAGTTACAACCAAAGTATATTCGTTTCCATTAATGCTTTTTGGTGTAACTGGCCCAAGAGATCTATATGGATCAGCTGCAACACTCGGTCGGTTGAGGGAGTTGACTTCAACCGGAAGGAGGTTCTAGCGAGCTTTCCCAGCTGGCATGCACTGCAGATGTGTGCTGTTGAAAACACTCGGTTAGGTATGCCTCTTGCATGTTCTTGTCTGGCGAGTCGGTTCATCGTCTTGAAATTCAGATGGTTGAGCCTTTTGTGCCACAGCCAGCTCACATCCGAACTGCTCTTTGATAACAGGCAAGTGTCAGGGAGGCTGCTGTTCCAGTCAGCGTAGTATACATTCCCTGTTGGAGATCGATTTCCCAACAATATCACCTGCTTTGATCCGACATCTTTAACTCTGCAACCCTGTGCATCAAACTTGACAGAGAAACCATTATCACAGAATTGGCTGATGGAGAGTAGGTTATGCTTCAATCCATCAACATAAGAGACATTAGAAATTGAAACATGATTGGTTTCAAGGGTACCGTAACCTCTGGTATAACCTTTTGAGTTATCACCAAAAGTAACTGATGGACCTTCTTTCTCCACGAAACTTCCAAGCAAATCCTTCAGATTTGTCATGTGTTTCGAGCACCCACTATCCATCACCCACATTGTTGTAGACGCCTTCTTCTTCCTCAGCTGTTTCTCCTGTACCTGCAAGGAGAAACTCGCTTAGGTCCCCAATTTCAGTTGGGTCCTGGAGGGTTAGAACCAGTTCCCGCTGGAACCGTGCGTCGCTTTTCCCTGTAAACTTGGATGGATTTATCATTCCAAATTACTTTTCCTTCATCATCAACTATAACAACACCTCGGTTATCCTTAGGCTTGTTGATAGTAGTGATGTTCTGTTTCTTGGGAGGAGTTGGATTTCTCCCATGTTGGGCTTTAGGAGGTGAGGCTTTCCCCCTGTTTTGATGGCGATTCTTATCCTGTTGAGTTTGTCTGTGAGGTCGGACTCCATTGTGGAATCTTCTTGGCTGATTCTGATTCCATTGCCTTGGCTGTTGACGATAGTTGTTCATGCCCGGATGTTGATTCATGTTATGGCATGAGTAACCATAGCTGTCGTAACTGTTCCACATAGGTTGACTCTGTTGGAACTTCTGGTTGTTGTGGTGATGGAACCGTTGTTGATTCTGTCGGTTGAAGCTTGGTCGGTTCTGTTGGTTCCATCTATGCTGTGGTTGGTTTGTTGGTCGATTATCACGTCGGTTCTGAGCTTGGTTCTGATTGCGACTCCGACGTCTCCGGTTCCTCCGTTGAGTCTTGGAACATTCCCCCTCGGTTGTAGACTCCACCGACTGTTTTGTTGGTGCTCCATCTGCAGCTCCTTTGCCTTTTTCAGCCACAGTTGCCTTTGTCGGTTGTGATGGTGTTTGTTCAGTTGCAGACTCAACTGTGTTAGGTTTGGCAACCATGACTTCCTCAGCCTTGGTGAAGATAGCTGGTGGAATTCCAGTGTCCTTTGCCACGTCGTATCCGAGTCCAGACACATCATCCGTTTGTCGTCTGTATCTGATGAGATTCTCGATGATCTCGGATGACTGATATAGCTTTGTCAGGTTGTCCTTCTCAGTTTGAAGATCCTTGAGAAGAACGGCTATATGCTCTGTCTGGGCATCTGATGTCTTCATCAACTGGTCGATCTGAGCCTCTTGCTTGTTCAACTGTTCGTTCTGTGCCTTGATCTGTTCCTTCAACTGTTCATCGGTTGAAGCCTCAGTTTGGTTGGCTGTACTCAGTTGACTTTTCAGCTGGTCAATTTCTTCAGCTTGTCTCTTGATCAGATCATCCTTTTCGGTTAAGGAATCTTCAAGCTTGGCGAACTGGGCTTGAAGACTCTTAAACTCAACCGACTACTGATGCAGTTCCTCACTGAGTTCTTGAAAATCATTCCAGGAGGGTTCCAACTCATCGCTCAGAGATTCCTGCATGTTAGAAGTATTGGAAGAATTTAAGCGAGCAGGATTAGATTGTACCTCAATATCATCTTGGTCGGTTCCAAGTGCCATGAGGCATTGATCCGGACTGATGACTTTGTTGGTAGAGGTCAGATCATCCTCATCTTCAGTGTCTGTGAAGATGTCCATATCGTCAGCTGCCTCTTCAGCTACCATGGCCTTATTCTTTGCAGTTTGCTTGGCCCTTAGTGCTTCTCTTTCCTTCTTTGAAAGGTCTGGGCAGTCAGCTTTGAAGTGTCCTTCCTTGCCACATTCGAAGCATCCATTGGTGATTGGCTTCGAACTGTCTCGAGTTCGGTTTGATTTATAGAAACGTTTATATTTGCCGAACCGAGTGTCCATGTCGGCTAGTTTCTTTGACAGCGCTGCAATGTTCTGTTGCAGTTCCTCTCTACTCGGCTCCTTTGCAGTCGTGTCAGCCGATCTGGTTGGCCTTGACGATCTCGACTTTGAGTAGTCAGCTCGGAGGGCTACTGACTTTGATGCTGAGCCGACATCCTCAATTCTATTTGTCTGACTTGAGGGCTGCGACCTCCTTCTGTTGACCTTATACGCATTTCCTTTCAAGATTGAGAACAATCTTTCAGTTCTCATTTCACCAAGGTCAGCTCGGCTCTCGTGGATATTTGTGAATGTATCCCACTCAGCCGGTAGAGCTTGCAACACTTTGAGGTTAATTTCTCTTAGTGTGTATTTTCCTTTCCGGATGGACTGGATTCTTCTGATGATGTCCATAAACCGGAGCTCTAGCTGATCGATGGTCTCATCAGGTCGCAAACTGAAGTTGTCGAAATCTTGACATGCATGCGAGAACTTGTTTTCTTTTGTCTCGTCGCTTCCTTCACTTAGCGAAGCCAGGATGTCCCACATCTCTTTTGCAGTCTCACACTCCTCTATCCAGGGCAGATAATCTTGTCCAACCGTGGACATTATTGTGCTCTGAGCCCAGATATCCAGCTGGCTCACCTTGGCCTTTTCCGGAGTGTAGTCTTCTGGCTGTTTCTCCACATACTCCACCACTGCATCTCCATCGTTGGGATTTGTGGGAGTGCGAAGTATTCTGTCTCGTATGACGATTGGTCTAGATGTGAGAACTTGTTGCATCCTATGATGCTTTGACAGAAGGATCTTCTTCATTCGAGTTCTCCATGATGTATAGTTGACAACAGAGAACATGACTACGATCTTGTCCTTGATGTCCATCTGCACAAACAAAAACAGGACAAAAATGTGAGCAAGTATGCACTAGCGTGAAAAGATCTGTTCAGTTGACCACTGAAATAAAATTCTCGAATTCACACCTCGTGAAACAGAGTGAGCAGTCTTTTGAACCACTGCTCTGATACCACTTGATGGTCCCGATACGAGTTACTGGTGTATGGAGGGGGGGAGGGAATACACCAGTTAGGATTTTTTAACTTTCGAAAAACTTAACACTTGAAATCAACTTCAACTGAGTAAAAGGACTCAGTTGGGATCTCACAGCTGAGTAAGCAACCTCAGCTGGAAGAGTGGTGATGTGCGGAATGTGGTGGAAAATGAACTCGTAAAAACAAACTCGCGCTTTTATGCATGGTTGGTCAAAACCAAAACTGTTGATGTGAAAGTATGCAGATTGTATGCGGTTAGTTTGTCAGTTGAGATATGCAAAAAATGACTGAACACAAATAAACACGACACACAAGATTTACGTGGTTCGGAGAGAACTCCTACGTCCACGGGGAGATGTGAGTCCACACATCTCAGTCCAAGTTCTTCTGGACAGAACCACTCAGCTTACGCGGGCTGAGCAACCGTTACAGTTTAGTTTCCGGGCACTAAACAGCCTAAGTCAAGTTTGCGGGTACTTGACGACCTGACTACTCAATTACAGGAAGAGTAAGGTCCTAGCACACTTTTTAGGGTGTAAGAATGGGTAGGATTTCCAACTACAGCTCGATCACGAATGAGAGCTGGATCTAAGGCTTGAACGAATAAACACTCAACCTAAGATCAAAAACAGTTTCGATCTCTAGGAACCCTCAGCTACTAATGTTCTCTCAAATTGGAACTCTCAGCTACTGATGCTCTTAGATGATGATTTTGCAGATTTGCTTTTTGCTTTGATTTCTCTCGTGAAAGCTCTTGAATTTTCGTCGTCTATATCTCTTCTGTTTTTTTTTTCGAATGAGAGAATGCCTCTATTTATAGGCGGAGAGAATCAACTAGCCGTTGGAGGAGCAGTTGATCTCTGATCGGTTGAAAGCGATGACTTGTCTCTCATCTTTGCAGACTTTCCCGATATGGCATCTGTGCTCTTCTACTTTCCATCTGAGACAGCCTTGTGTTGGGCCAGATGAGGTAATGACTGAACGGTCAAACCCTCATGTGACTTCCTTTTGAAATTCAAATCTTTGACAGTCAACTTCGGTTTGTCGGTTGAAAGTCTTAACCTTCATCTGAGTGATCTTCAGTTGATGTTCCGATCTGTCGAGCTCTCAGCTGACTTTGAACTTCAAACAGTTGAACTCCTTGTTCGGATTCTATGACTGAGGTTCTGAAACTGAACACTCAGTTGTCTTCCACTTCTTTACTCAGTTGGGTTTGAACCCTCAGATGATTTCCTTTTCATCTGATGTTCTCTTCCTTTCAACTGTTTCTCATCTGATGAACGCTCAGTTGGTTTCCTTCTCAACTGATGTTCTGAAGACTTCCCCTTGTTTGCATCTGAACAAATAAACTCTCAGTTGTCTTTCTTCACAACTGATGTTCTGTCTGAGTGACACCTTGTTGCCATCTTCAGCTGGAGACTTGTAAAGATAAAATCTTAACTTTGCTCAAACAGCGAGCCTAAATTCTAACATTAGGTTCTGGCAACATCTACTCGGTTGGGGTCAGTCGGTTTTAGAATTCATCAATACTTATACTAATAAATTTCCCAACATATATTTTCAATGATAAATAAATAAAGAAAATTAAAAATTTAGACGGTTCGGGCCCGAAACCAGCGGGTTGGAACCGGACCCGGAACTTTGACTATGACGGGCCAGTTCAGGTTCCAATATTCTCTAACCGGAACCGCCGGTTCCAGGCCCGTTCCTACTCAGAACCGGCCCGCGAACACCTCTAATCGTTATCCAATCTCTAGGCTTTAGAACTTTAATGGCAAAATTATTTTTGGATTAATAAGGAAAATAAATAGAATAAATTTCAACAGTTTCAATTACATTTATGTACTCCCTCCGTTCACAAACAAGTGTCTTGTTGTGTTCTGGGCACGGAGATTAAAAAAGTTGGTAAAGCTATTTTTTGTGGGGTAAAAGTTAGGATGTAGGGGTATTGTTAATAAAGTAGATTAGTTTGCTAATCTTTATTTATTTTGAGCTCCTTTTAAATATAGGTTCTTTACATCTCATTACATTTCGTTTTTTTTTGGCACAATTTATTTTGATCACTCTTTTTTTTTCTTTTAATTTTCGACATAATTTTTTTCATCTCTTTTCGTTTTTTTTTAATGAAATGATGATGATATTTTCATCTCTTTTTGTTTAATGATGATTTATTTTCATCTCTTTTTTGCCACATTTTTGGATCATAATTAAGCATAGAAGAAACAAACACTATATGAAAATAAACATCACAAAAACTGATCAAAATTCTGTTTTATTGCTTGTAGTTGTTGGTATATTGATGCATAGAGTAAGCAACATTTTTGCCATAGCAAGAAGCTAAGAGAGCTTAAAAACATTGATCAAAATGAGTTGAATCCGAGGCTGGCTACTCATGCCACCTGCATCACCAAAAATCAGAAAGTTAAGATCCAATATCTCCTCAGCTTCAGCAACTTCGATTCCTGCTTTCAACAAAGCCATTGTAATGAGCCCAGATTCATCACCTCCATTTTCAAAATCCTCCATCATTTTCACAACAATTCTTCTCAAAACTAGATTCATCACCTCCATTTTCACAACAATTCTTCTCAAAATCAGATGACTCATCTCCACCACCAGAAACCACCTCAAATTCCCCGCCGATTACGTCGCCAAACCCTACCAATATACCATCCTCTTCCCTTCACCGCCGCCGCCGCCACCTACCACCACCACCACCGGTGGCGGAATCTGCAGCTCTACCTCATCATCCTCTACCTCCCCATCTCAATCATCCACTAGCTTCTCGTCTCCTCCGACGCCGATCCCCTGGTCAAAGGCCGCACCGTCGTCCACCTCTTCACCTCTCTCCAATCCGCCGCCCTACTCCTCGCCTTCCTCCTTCTCGCCCTCGCCCTTCTCCTCTCTGACGCCACGTCGCTTCTCCCTCTCCCGATGGATCTTTTCTTCACCATCGCCTCAACGCTCTTCTTCCTCGAGTACTCCTTATTCTTCTCCTCCGCCGATGTGCAAATCTCTGATCTCCAAACCAAATGTGCCTCTATCTCAGTCGGCATCTCGACGCTCTCCTTCATCTTGTGCCTGCCCTTACTTGCCAGCTGAAAATGTTCGTGGCCGATGCAGTAGTCGAAGAGGGCAAGAGATGGAACAACAGTGGGAAAGAGATGGATCGACAGAGAAAAGAGGAATGAAGGAAGGAAAAAGGATCGAGAGATTGAAGAGTGAAGAGGAATGAAGGCAGCTGTCAATTTAATTATAGAGTTAATTATGAGTGTAATTAGTAATGTTAATTTTGGCTAATTAAAAGTGGGTGGGTAAATGAGTGGCAAATGGTAGTAATTTTAATAAATTGAAGAGGGTAGTATTATCCAAAAAGCAGAGTAGGACACTTGTTTGTGAACGAATGAAATGTGGTAAGTAAGACACTTGTTCGCAAACGGAGGGAGTAAAAGTTAATTGAGTAATAATTAAACTAAGGCATTTTCTTGGGTGAGATCGAGTTGATCCGATCTCATACTCACGGGTCGGATCGGGTCAAATTGGTCAATCCGTTGACTTTCCAATATTTTTTTTTTTTGATTTTTTTTTGTTTTTTTACAGTTAGATGATATGCACCACTAACTGTATTGATATGCACTATTTTTTATTTTATTGATATTCTTTTTCACTATTTATTTTAGATGTACCACCATGCATTTTGAGATGCACTGCATAGTGTATGCAGATGCATCACTATGTATAATGAGATGCACCACCATTATACTGAGATGCACCACATTGTGTAATGAGACACATAATATAATGAGATACATTACACGGTGTAATAAAATGCATAAAAAATAAAATATAAATCTAACGCATGTACACTACGTGTAGGGGGCGCGTGTTGTGGACGCACCACGCGCCACACACCACTAGAGTGTGACTCATAAACTAATCTATACTAATATAAAAAGAGCCTTGTTTTACAAAATATGCTTTGCCTATAATGTCCTCATTATATATTTATTTAATTTGAGAATAATAATGTAATATAATTATAAGGAATTAGAATAATTTATTAGGATTTAATTTCCTTATGTTGATTTAGATTACCTAATTTAACATATTATATTATATCGATTTAGATTAACTAATTTAATATATTTTATGGATATATATATATATATATGTATATATTAATATCGATCGATGCGGATTCGAAGCTTCCCCATAAATTTAGGTCCTACGTGGCGCAATCATAATTCGATATTCTTATTTATTTTAAATCATAATTTTTAAGCAATTTTAATTAATATATATAATAGTTCTCGATTTTGATCATATGTAAAGAACTAATTATGGTATTAAGATATTCTATCCAACTTTGTATGAGATGAAAATCTATCAGTTTAAAAAAAAAGATATGCATACTACTCCTATTTATTAATTTGGTGTCATCATAAATCAATATGGCTATTGTATTATTATAAATAAGAATGGCATTATGAACATAATACAACTTTAAGGTACAATTTTTTTTTTAATTTGACAGATCTTATAAATAAAACATGGATATTGTATTATTATTAGTTTGGTACTGTTCATCAGTATTGATGGTCCCGATACGAGTTCTGGTGTATGGGGGGGAATACACCAGTAAAGTTTTTTAAAAACAACCCCCTAAAAATAACACAACCGAGTAGAGCAACTCAGTTGGAATCACAACTGAGTAAGAAACACTCAGCTGGAAGTGAAGTGCTGTGCGAAATGTGGTGGAAATTAACTCGTAAAATAACTCATGCTTTTATGCAAGGTTGGTCAATAACCAAGTCAGTTGATATGAAAAGATGCAGTTTATATGCAGGTTAGTTAGTCAGTTGAATATGCAATAAGATAACTGAATAATAAACACAACACACAAAGATTTACCTGGTTCGGAGATAACTCCTACATCCACGGGGAGTTGTGAGTCCACACAACTCAGTCCAAGTACTTCTGGACAAACCACAAAGCTTACGCGGGCTTTGCAGCCGTTGAGATAAGTTTACGGGTACTTATCAACCTTACAGATTAGTTTACGGGTACTAATCAACCTATCTACTCAGTTACGGGAAGAGTAGGGTCCTAATAACATTTTCAGGTGTGTGAGAAAGTGGGGTTCCAACTAATAGCTCGAACAAGAAGTGAGCTATAATATAACACTCTACGAACTCTCAACTAGTGATGTTCTCAAGGTTGGATCGAAAAACATAAAGACAGAATCTACCACTCTAGAACTCTTAACTAATGATGTTCTTAGAGGTTTTGCTTGAGTGAGGAATGAAGTTGTTCTTTCGCTTGTATATCTCTTCTCACACTTGTCTGTCTCGTTCTCGTTATCTTCGTGAATGAATGAAGGCCTCTATTTATAGGCGGAGAGAATCAACTAGCCGTTGGATGAACCGTTGATCTCTGTTCATTGAAAGCGATGGCTTGTCTCTCATCTCTGCAGACTTTCCGGATTTGGCAATTGAGTGCTTCTGCTTTCCATCTAAGAGAGCCTTGTGTTAGGCCAAATGAGGTAATGACAGAGAGTCAAACCTTCACGTGACTTCCTTGTTTGAATTTCAAATCACAACATTAGTCTTTCAACAATGGATGGTCGGTTGAGAGTTTCGATCTTCATCTGACTTGTTCTTCAGCTGATGTTCTATCTGAATGCTAACAGTTGAACTCTCAGCTGACTTGAACTTCGTGCTGTTGATCTTCTTGGTTCGAGTCCTACAACTGATGTTCTGAAATTGAACGCTCAGTTGTCTTTCTTGTATCTGATCAGTTGGCTTCGAACGCTCAGTTGTCTTACTTACAACTGATGTTCTCTTGCATCTTCCTTAGTTGACTTTGGCATCTTCCTGCTTTTTAATTCTCATCTGATGAACGCTTAGTTGTCTTTCTTACAACTGATGTTCTATCCGAGTGAAGCCTTGTTGCCGTCTTCAGCTGGAGTCCTGTAAAGATAAAATCTTAACAATGCTCAAACAGCGAGCCTAACTACTAACATTAGGATCTGGCAACATCTACTCGGTTGGGGTCAGTTAGTTTTGGAATCAATCAAAACTTTAATAAATTTCCCAACAATTATTTAATAATATGATATCTTGTATCCCACATTATTTTCCAATGAAACTCTACTCTTTAAATATCTATATAAATACTCAAACTCAATATGTATTTTTTCATCTCACATTTATTTAAACAATCAATTTAGTTTGACTAATTAATTAATTGATACTGGTCAAATAATAAGCATGGACAATGAGAGATTGTACGTCAAGTTGAATCGTATAACTGAATTGTTTTTATTACAACTGATGGTTATAAAGATAAGCACAAAAACAAAAATTACATCAGTTGCTCAAAAACTAACTGAGCTAAAACTTAAGCCCATATTTGCTAAAAATTCTAACAAAAATCTCTCTCTTCGCTTCTGACTCCTTTACTATGTCAACCCCGTGCTCTTTGCAGACTTGCCTTACCTCAGCTGATATCTTTTGTCGGTCGGGGTGTCGGGAGTTTGGGAGGAAGGGAGGCCGATATGTAACCTTCTGAGGGACCGGAACTGTGTTCATATCCAGTTTTGCATCTATCATTGCACGCATGAACTGGTTGAACATGCCCGGGTCCCCAGTGTACAGCTCGGTCAACGCTTCCTTGAACGCTTTCCTCGGATCGTCAGTTGAGAAGACCTTTCTGTAATAGAAGTCATTCATAAACTCTTTCTTGAATGACTCCCAGTCTTCATTCCACTCAACTGGCATCCACTTGTCCACGTGCCTGAACCGACTTTGGACCTTGACCTTCCCTGGCAATCTCTGTTGCCTCAGCCGAGCTTCAGCCTTAACCTGATGTTTGTCAATGCGGCGTCGGCTGCGAGAGGCAATGTTCCTATCCAGGTTCTTGGTTATCTTGGTCAGCTCCTCCTCGAACTGGTTGACTCTTCGAGCTTGGCTGGCAGCGAACTTCTTGATCTAGCTAGGATTCATGTAATCTTTCTCTGCAACATCCATAGCCTTGGCAGCAGCAATGCACTCTTCGGTTGTGATACCGTCGAGTTCTGAATCAAGTTCGGCTGCGATCTCGGCTATGGAGTTGTAGGAAACTCCAAACTGTTCCGCCTGCTCCAAGTCTTTTACCATTTCAGCTCCACCTACGTCGGTTGGCTTAGCAGCGGATTTCTTCTTCTGGGGTGTCCTCCGCTTCGGCTGAGATTTTGCAGCTTCCTCAGCCTGGGTCTCATCTTCCCCCTGCATCTCAACATCCCCCTGCAACTTCTCTTCCCCCTTTTTATCTTCCCCCTTTTTGGCATCAGCAACAAGGCTTGCTACTGATCCATCCAGAGAGGTGAGTTGTTGTTCCACTTGTTGGATGCGGTTTAAGAGTTCATCGACCGCGTACTCTATTCTGACCTTCTTTGCCAGTTCGGAGTCATGGCGCTCTTGTTCGACTTTCCTCAATCCAGCGAATGTTTCAGTTATCTCAGTCTGGAAAGCAACGAACTCAGCCCATCTTGACTCGAACCGAGACTCCCATTCTTCATCCTGAGTCTGTTAGGATTTGGCGAGGTTGGAATCAGAAATGGATTGGAAGACATTCAGCTCAGACTTGATCCCCAGAACAGATGATTTCAGATCAGATAAGTCTTGGCTGGTGGAGGAGGAGAGTTCGTCCAGCTTTATCTTCAGAGAAACATTCTCCTCCATCAGCTGCTTGTTCTTCTCCTCTTATGCTTCCAACATCCTCAGCTGATCTTCTTTGTTTTGCTGGAAGTTGGCAAGCATCTCCGTCCTCAGCTGGTTCACCCTCTCAGCTATCAGCTCGCAAATGTCTTCAGTTGAGGGTACTGGTTGATCAGCTGGAGCTTGGTGTTTAATTAGAGCTGGCTGCTCAACTGTAACCATGGCTTGACGGTTGGCCAGGTACAGTTGAAGCTCCTCTTCTTCTTCCTTCGCTGCGGCGGCGGCTGCGTCCAGATCACTAAGGAACTCAGCTGACTTGATTAGCATGTTGTCGAGGAAGTCAATACAGTCTTGTCCAGCCGTCTCCCGGGTATCTGTGCCTTCCGCCTTGCTCAGGTCCAGACGACGCGTGAGCAGCACAACCTTGTTGTTGTAGGCCACCTCCAGATTAGTGTAGTTGAAGTAATCTCAGATGCATGACTCGTCCGCCTTCAGCTGGTTCCAGCTGTGTACTCTTACAGTATCTTCCTTCACATACCAGTGACTGAAGATTAGGTTGAACTGGTACAGCAGCTCGGTTCCAAGTGTAGCGAAAATCGGCATGTCACGAGCTTCTGGGAACATCCCGATCAGCTTCTGGAAGCAATAGGCCACCTTGCCTTCATGCTCCATTGTGACAGCCTGACGATCAGCTTCGTCATCGATTGGGGAGGGAAAAAGATTTTCATATGGCAATGGTTCAAAAGTTTCATCAATGTTGGCCAAAGACAACATTGGCATCGAGCTGAGAGCTCTGAATATTGGATTCTGTGAGGAGGGGGGTATCAATAAGTTCCTCAACATTGGCCAAAGAGATGGTCTCAATGTTGGCATCGAGCGTTGAGCTCGGAATCTCTGGCTATTGATCGGTTGAGAGAGCGAGAGGCTCTTGGGGCGGTACGGCATCAGCTCCTGCCGTGGGGGAGGTAGGAATGTCTTCAATTTCCTCAGAGGAGGAAGAGGCATCCGAGGTCAGGTCCGTTTCCATCCCATCAGCCTCATCAGCAGCGCGAGGAACAATCTCGAAGGCAGCTGCCTCAGCTGAGTGGCTCGATTCGGATGGCTCCTCAGCTGGTCCCGTCTCAGCTGTCGCCTCCACAGCTGGTACCTTCTCCTTAGCTGGCGTACCCTCAGCTGGCACATCAGCAGCTGGCTCCTCAGTTGAAACATCCTCAGCTGGTACATCAGCAGCTGACTCCTCAGCTGGAATATCCTCAGCTGGTGCTGCCACCGTCTTCTTGAAGCGAACTCTCAGCTTCTTCTTGGCAGGCTCCTCAGCTTTCTCCTTCTCCGACTCAGCTCGTTGTTGGCGAGCAGCTTTCGATTTTGTGGGGCGGCTGACAGCTGGTACCTCTTCAGCTGTATCCTTTGCCTCAGCTGTCTTCCCAGCATCCTTCTTCTCCTTAGGAGTATAAACACTCCTAATCACCTCTTGAGCTTTCTTTGCTGTTGGGAACAACATCAACTTCTTCACGGGGGTCTCCTCGTAGTCCTCCCAGACCATGTTCTGACCCTTGGTTGCGAGCAGGATCAGAGCGGAGATTTTGCAACCGAAGTTGAGAGTTCTCTTGACACTCAACAACTTCTCCCCGGATTCGGTTGTGGTCTCAGAAATCTTCTGCCTCTCCACAATCAGCTGGTGTTCAAAATACTTGAACCAGTCGACGTTGTGCTTGTGTCTGTGCTCCAAAGCAATCAATTGCTTGAGCTTCGATCGGCTGATGTCATCGAAAGCACCACTGTAACCGAACACGACTTTGGAGACAACATCGAACAAAAGTCGATGCTCCGGCTTCAACTTCGTCCTCTGCATATTGCTCTTCAACTTCTCTGGAGTGATGAGAGCATTCTCCAGAAACTCATCGGCTTCTGTGTCGGTTATATTCTCAAGAGTGTCTGTGGCGGAATGATTCGACCGAATGACTTGGTGAAGGAAGTCGGAAACAACAATGGGGACGGTGACCCTGCGGATGGTTCTGGCCGGAGCGTCCCGTTGTCGGCATGAAACCTCCGTAACGACGCCACCTCTGCTGTCGATGGGCGACTGCAGATTGACGTAAAACTCTCCGACCTGGCGCCTGAGCAGGTGGGAGGGGAAAAGCTTCGCCCATTCCAGTAGGCCGTTCTCCCTGAGAATATCGGCGAGGGGAGACAGCACCGGAGACTCCAATTCATCCTCTGAAAGGATCTGCTCAAAGTGTATCTTCGAGACCAGCAAGTCGAACGATTCTTCATATGATGTGGGGACTAGAGAAGGTCCGGAAGAAGCCATTTTCTTTCCTTTGGGTGCCATTTAATACGTCTGAGAAGGTATATATAAGAAGGAGAGAAAAAACTTGCAGTAAATAGTTAGACAAAATCTGAGAAGATGATGAACAGTTACTGCAGATAAAAACGAATGAGGAAGGTAAGAGATCACTTCCTGATTTTCCGCCTTTTATAGGTTTTAGGCTCGGTTGAAATCAACGGCTAGGGTTGAATGGCGCGAATCCATCAACGGCTGAGATTATGCGACTGTTGACTAGCTTTGACTTGACGTCACGAACCGAGTTCCAACCAGCGCGTGAGAAGGTTAACTGTTTTTCATGTCAGCCCAGTCGCACTATAAAGTAGGCTATTGATGTTTAGTCATACTTCACATTAAATGCGACATGATGGCTATTTTAATGTAACTGACATGCTCAGGAATGTTTGAATTTATTTCAAACATTCTCATTTAAGATCATAACACCTTCAGCCATAAATGTTACCTGCCAGCTGACGTCGGAATCAGCTGTGTTCACCTGTCAGCTGATGTTGGAATCAGCTGTGTTCCGATGTTGCGGCATACCATCAGCTAACTCGAGTTCGTTTGTTCAGCTGATGTCTAATCCAACGTTGCAGCATACCATCAGCTGAATCGAGTTCGTCTGTTCAGCTGACATCTGATGTCTTCTGTTGGCGATCCGCATCTGAGATTCCCCCTTCATCTGAGCTTCCCCCTCAGATGGATATCTATCTCTTCACCTCAGCTGGTTCCTCATCTGATAGATCCAACAATCCAAGTAAATCACATAACATCTTGAACCGCGCTTCGGCTAGAGGTTTGGTGAAGATATCTGCTCTCTGAATCTCAGTTGGAATTTTCTCCATGGAAACATCCTTCTTCTCAATATGATCTCGGATAAAATGATGTCGGATGTCGATGTGCTTTGTCCGAGAATGGTGAACATGATTCAAAGAGATAGCAATGGCACTTGAGCTATCACAATGAATGAGAACCTATCCAGTTGCTACTTCATAGTCTCGCAACTATTGCTTGAGCCACAACACCTGCATGCAACAGCTACCGGCAGCCATATACTCTGACTCGGTTGTAGAAGTGGCAACACATGCTTGTTTCTTGGAGAACCACGAAACTAGCTTGCTTCCCATGAACTGACAGTGTCCAGATGTGGACTTCCTGTCCAACCGATCTCCGGCTAGATCTGCATCTGAGTATCCGGTCAGTTGGATGTTGTCGTCGGTTGGATACCATAACCCAACATTAACTGTTCCCTTCAGATACTTGATGATGTTCTTTGCTGCCAACATGTGTGCTTCCTTCGGTTGAACTTGGAACCGAGCACACACTCCAACCGCGTAAGATATGTCTGGCCGACTGGCGGTTAGATATAGCAAAGAACCGATGATCCCTCTATACATACTGGCATCCACGAGCTTTCCCTCAGTTCCAAGTTCAATCTTCCAGTTAGTATTCATCGGGATCCTTATGGTTTTACTTGTCTGCAATCCGAACTTGGTGATGAGCTCCTTTGTATACTTGGACTGATTGATGAAAATCCCTTTTGGCGACTGCTTCACTTGTAATCCAAGAAAATAATTCATCTCGCCCATCATCGACATCTCGAACTTCTCCGTCATGAGAGTTGAGAATTTCTCACACAGCTCCTCCGACTTGGAACCGAATATGATGTCGTCGACGTAGATTTGCACAACAAGTATATCTTCTCCAACTTTGATGGTGTACAGTGATTTATCAACTGACACTCATTTGAACCCCGAGTTCAGAAGAAAACCACAAAGAGTGTCATACCAAGCCCTGGGTGCTTGCTTCAATCCATAGATTGCTTTCTTCAACTTGTACACTCTTCCATCTCCAGTCTCAAAACCTGGAGGCTGTTCAACATATACATCTTCCTTGATATCACCGTTGAGGAAGGCACACTTCACATCCATCTGATAGACCTTGAACTTGTGAAATGCAGCATAGGCTAAAAAGATCCGGATGTCTTCTAGCCTTGCAACTGGCGCGAAGGAGTCCTCGAAATCGATTCCTTCTTATTGGCAATATCCTTGAGCTACCAACCTTGCCTTATTCCTCACGATGAATCCAATGGCGTCTCTTTTGTTCTTGAAAATCCATTTTAATCTAATGACTTTGACACCATTTGGTCTTTCTACCAACTCCCATACACAGTTGCGTAGAAATTCGTTCAGTTCTTCTTGCATGGCTGTTGTCCAGTGAACACAGTTGAGAGCTTCCACAACATTCTTCGGTTCTGGCACATCAGCTACGAAGCAAGATATCATGGCAACATCTCCTGCTTGCTCGAACTTCTCAAGAACTGCCAGCTCCTCAGCATATTGAGCGTAAGTGTTGGAATCTTCCTCAGTCAAATCTGGATTTGCAACTCTGCTCCTTGTACGCACATCTTCAGTTGGATCCCCGATGATGTTGTCAGTGGAATGATCTTCATACCATCTTCGGTTGTGTCTTCCTTCTTCTTCCAACAGCGGTTGTTCCAGGATTTCAACTGATGGAGAACGGGTACTTATCAACCTATCTACTCAATTACGGGAAGAGTAGGGTCCTAAACCTTTTTAAGGGTGTGTGTGAGAGTGGGATTTCCAACTACTAGCTCGAACAAGAAAGTGAGCTAGGATCTAACACTCTACGAACTCTCAACTAGTGATGTTCTCAAGGTTGGATCGAAAAATACAGAGACGGAATCTAACACTCTAGAACTCTCAACTAGTGATGTCCTTAGAGGATAACAGCAGTTTTGCTTGAGTGCAGAATAAAGTCGTTCTTTCGCTCGTATATCTCTTCTCGCACTTGTCTGTCTCGTAAGTCTTGGTGAATGAATGAAGGCCTCTATTTATAGGCGTAGAGAATCAACTAGCCGTTGGATGAGCCGTTGATCTCTGTTCTTTGAAAGCGATGGCTTGTCTCTCATCTCTGCAGACTTTCCGAATTTGGCAACTGTGTGCTTCTGCTTTCCATCTGAGATAGCCTTGTGTTGGGCCAAATGAGGTAATGACAGAGAGTCAAACCTTCACGTGACTTCCTTATTTCAATTTCAAATCTCAACATTAGTCTTTCAACATTGGACGGTCAGTTGAGAAGTTTGATCTTCATCTGATTTGTCTCAACATTTGACTTGAATTTCATTTCGTTGATCTTACATCTGATGTTCTGAATCTTGAACGCTCAGTTGTCTTTCTGATGTTCTGAATCTGATCAGTTGACTTCGAACGCTCAGTTGTCTTTCCTAAAACTGATGTTCTCTTACACTTTCCCCTTTTTACTTCTCCTCTGATGAACGCTCAGTTGTCTTTCTTACAACTGATGTTCTATCCGAGTGAAGCCTTGTTGCCGTCTTCAGCAAGAGTCCTGTAAAGAAAAAATCTTAACATTGCTCAAACAGCGAGCCTAACTACTAACATTAGGATCTGGAAACATCTACTCGATTGGGGTCAGATGGTTTTGGAATCAATCAAAACTTTACTTAAATTTCCCAACAGTTTATTTGATGAGTGAAAAATGACGCTAAATAATCTCATAAATTATAATAACATTTAATCATTTTCGAATTTCTACAGGTTATATACTAATAGTAAATAAAATTACAGGCTTATCTCATTAAAATTAAAATATAGTATTGTGATGAGAAGTTGAAATGAGGAGTATACTTGCCAAATTTAACTTTATTTTGTTGTTACATTTTAATTTGCTTTCAAGCATTATTATGAAAAGGAAAAATGAGAAGAGATCATGTCCGACTAATGCATATATAGTTATTATGATTAAATACCAAAACAATTATATTATTATGACTAATGAAAGATAATTATTTGATTATACAATTCTTAATATTTTGCTAATTATATACATTCTTAATTTCATTTGATTATACAACTTTTAATATTTTACTAGTTATGTACATTCTTAATTTTATTTGCATGAGTTTTCATAAATAATTTCTAAATTTAAATTAATAACTATTGTTTAGACTTTTTTTCCTTAGTTGAACTATTGGTATATTAGATTTTAGTATTTCATTATCAAGAGCTTTGAATGTTTAGGGGTGTTTAGTTAAATGGATTAGACCTTAGTCTCATGAATGTTATTCGGTTGGGTAGATTTAGACCAGTATTCAACTCCAGGATACAATGTCATGTTAGTAATTTTAGAATTTTTTCTATCTTAAGAAAATTATGAAATACACCAATAAGAATAAATATTTGTTGGAATCATTTTCTTTAACGTGCGAGTGCATGTTATTACTGCTAGTGGAGAGAAAAAATACCAAAGAGCCGGACCGCTAGGTGAGGCGTTTGAATCACAACACTACGTCCAACAAGAACCCCTCAAAGTTTGCAGGTTCGGGAGTATAAAGTATAAACCCTTCAGCTTTTGATACTAAAGATGATTTAGCTTTCCTCTCAACTGTGGTGATTTGAAGAAGACGCAAAGGTTTAGGCAAAATTGGGGAGATGGAGAGTGAGGCGAGTGAGGAAGCGATAAAGGAGACGAAGCAGCAGCTGGAATCCCGCGCTGACATCCTCCACACCGCGCAGCTCGACCTCATCGCCTCCCTGCAAAGCAGCAGCCTCGTCCCCGATCTCGTTTCGTCTCTCGACATCTCTCTCAAAGCCATCTCCGCTTTCAATTTCAAACCCTTCACTCCCCTCTCTCAGATTCTTCCCTCCCAACCCATTCTGCCCAAACCCCTCGCCATCTCCAAAATCCCATCAGAAAACAATCCCAAGTTGCCTTCTTCCGCCCCCCCTTCCCGCCCTTCTCCGAGGGCTCTCATTGAGGAGAGCGGCGGCCCGCTTTCCGTCGTGAGGTCCATGGTCGCCGTTTGTTTGTTGGAGAGGGTGCCCTTCAATCCCATCGATTCCTCCACCGTTTTGAGGAAACTGGAGAACGACTCGTCAGCTACGGTGGCCGAGAGGGCGGCGCTGAGGGAGTTGGGGGGCGAGTCGGGGGCGATTCTTGCGGTTGAGATGGCGTTGAGGTCCATGGGCGAGGATAATGGCGGTGTGGAGTTGGAGGAGTTTGTGGTGAGCGGTAAGTCGAGAGTGATGGTAATGAACATCGATAGGACAAGGCTTTTGAAAGAGTTGCCCGAAACTAAGCAGTTAAATGAGGGAAGTTGGAATGATGAGAGTAGGATGGGTCCAATGGTGGGGAAGAGTGGGGAGGGTGTGCTTGGTGGTGGAGGCGGAGGCGGGTTTGGTGTCGGGAGAGGGATGCCGGATATGTGGATGGGACCGATGATGATGGTGGGGCCAAGAGGTATGGGGCCGAGAGGGATGGGGATGATGGGGATGCCTAGAGGTGTGGGAGTGCCACCCCCTATGCAAAGACAACCCTCAATGCTTCCCAATGCTCTTGCCCTCAAGCCAAGGACAGAGGAGGAGGATATTAAGGATCTTGAGGCTTTAATAAATAAGAAGAGTTTCAGGGAATTGCAGAAGTCAAAAACTGGGGAGGAGCTTCTTGACCTCATCCACCGTCCCACTGCTAAAGAAACTGCTATGGTTGCTAAGGTTTGTGGTTTTCCAGACCTATGTTCGCTTAGTTGTGCTCCATGCTTGTTATAATGGATTAGAATTAGTTCACAAGGAGCAATTTATGGCTTGTATTATTACTTGGAAGATTGATTGTCTCTTTATCTGTCATTGAACAGCTTATCACTTTAGGTGTTTTGTGTTTTCTTTTCTCTACGAAGTAATATATTTGAAAGTAGCCTATATCTCCATGCTTGTCATTTCATATCGTTTCCTACATGGTTTGGGTGTGGGTTTGGATTTGGGTTTGTGTCAATTTAGAGGAAGTGATGCTTGATTTTGTCACTTATGCTCACTTGGATTGTGTTCCATGTTTATCATGGTTAGAATGCAAATAATATTTTTTTGATAGTACTAACAGTCACTTGGTATGTGTTCCATGTTTAAGATGGGTCGGAATCAGTTTTGAATGCATACAGTAGCTTGTAACATTTGGAAGTTTATTTCTTTTACTGTTTGTCATTGATCAGCTTTTAGTTTTCTCTGCCTGGAAAGATGAAAACATTAGACGGGTCTCTTGTTTTCTCAGACCTACATAGGACTATATTTACAATTTTTCATTGATATGGATCTGTATGTTTGTCGTTTCATTTCATTGCCCATATGGCAATACACATCAATTGAGATATGGCAGTTCCTCTAGCTGGCCGCAATAGACTTTCAATATTAATATAATTACCTTTGGCACTGCTGCTGTTTTTTGTTTAGTTCAAAAGCAAAGGTGGTTCTCAAGTGAAAGAGTACTGCTCAGCATTGACTAAAGAAGATTGCCGACGCCAGTCTGGTTCTTTCATTGCTTGTGATAAGGTGAGTGCAGGGATAGTTGTGTCATGTAATTAGAGAGTTTTATGTAAAGTATTTCACGGCTATTAGTTTAGTTGATTCATATGTCCGTTCTCTTTGGCCTTTAAAGATTGTATAAGCAATGGTCTTTCAGTGTACATTGGTCATTGAGTTCACTAGAAAGATTATAGAAGTGCCTTTAGTATTTTCATATCTGACAGGTTTTTCATTGTCAATTAACATAGTTCATTTCGATATATACGAAGTGCCTTTGATATTGTAATATCTAACGATTAACGTATTTCATTTTCATTCAAAATAGGTTCATTTTCGACGCATAATTGCTGCCCATACTGATGTGAATTTGGGGGATTGTTCGTTTCTTGACACCTGCCGTCACATGAAGGTGGATTTATCGTATGTTTTCATTTCGTTTGGAAATTCATTTGTCTATATGTGGAGTCAGAATAATGACACTTTGGTCCAATGACAGACATGTAAGTATGTTCATTATGAGCTCGACTCAACTCCTGATGTATCACCTATTGGTCCTTTACCTCCCCAAAAGTCTTTGAAGCCTCAAAGTGCTCATTATTGTTCTCAAGTGGAGCTTGGAGAACCACAGTGGATTAATTGTGACATACGATCATTTAGAATGGATATTCTAGGTCAATTTGGAGTTATAATGGCTGATCCACCGTGGGATATTCATATGGAATTGCCTTATGGAACTATGGCTGATGACGAAATGCGCACTCTTAATGTTCCTGCATTACAGACGGATGGTCTAATATTTCTTTGGGTCACGGGGCGTGCAATGGAACTTGGGCGTGAATGGTATGCCTCTCTTGTATTATATATTTTCCTTTGCTTTCTTTCTTGGTTTTTATTCTTTTCATTCCTTCTCAGTTATTTATTGTTTTTCTTTCTTTCATTACAAAGAACATAACTTTTAAGTGTTGATGACAAAAATATGAAGTCATCTAACTCCATGGAGAAAGGGGCATCTAATTAGGTACGCGACGTTTAGGATGATGAGTCTCAGTTTGAGTCTCCTTGGAAAAAAAAATTACCTTTTTGTAAAGAAAAGTAATGCATAACTCTTGAAAAGTGGCTATTTGAATTTTTTTTTTCTGTTTCTGGCTGAAATTGCCTAATATTATCTGTTGGAGGGTCTGACATTTTAGGTCAAATTTTGTGCTCAAGGCATGCATGTTTACCTTAGCCTGTTTCAATTTTTTGCTTGTGCAGTTTGGAACTTTGGGGGTACAAGCGTGTTGAGGAGATTATTTGGGTGAAGACAAATCAGCTTCAGCGGATTATTAGAACAGGCCGTACAGGCCATTGGCTAAACCACAGCAAGGAGCATTGCCTTGTTGGAATGAAGGGCAACCCTGAAGTAAATAGAAATATCGACACTGATGTGATTGTTGCTGAAGTTCGTGAAACAAGTCGCAAACCTGACGAGGTTAGTCGCTACAATGTCCTTTAAAGAGGCATGTTAGCATGAACTTGTTCATATGATATGTATGATGTTTCAATTCCTTTGAATATATAGATGTATTTTGTATTTAACTTTAGAATGCTTTTTACTTGTTCAAGTATATGAATATATGCCAGATGGTTTCAAGATTAGTGGTTGGGTAATAGAATGATATATTAAGTGTAATGTACTTGACATGTAAGCCAAATGGTTTCAAGTATATGAATATATGCTAGATGGTATTATAGAGGTTCACCACTACCATACTAGAATTTATTTGATTTCATTTAACATGAAACACAGTGACAATAGACTTGTTTTGACATGAAAAACTACAAAAAGTATTTTCTTTTTGCATTTGTTTTATGATTTTATCTAATTTAAAAGCACTAATTTTAATTCCTAAGAACATTCTTTTCTTTCTTCAAATAAAAACTCAAAAAAGAAAAAAAAGGATTTTAATGTCCCAATGAGATATCTTTTAAAGAATAATAAAAAAAAATCTATTAAATACTCCCTCCGTCCCACCGAAGACGGCCTGTTTTCCATTTTGGGACGTCCCACTATACTTGGTCTGTTTTCTTTAAAGAAAACAATTAATTTATATACATGGCCCACCATCCCATCTAAACCCCACTAACCTACTCCCACTACACACTCAAACCATCCCATCTATAACTTTATTAACATTATAAAATATTGCATTCACACTACACTAAACACTTTCTTTATACCCAATATCTTTTTTCTTAGTCTCCGTGCCCATATAAACTAGGCCGTATTCGGCGGGACGGAAGGAGTAATAGTTCTCCTCAATGGTCAGAGCAAGTGATAATCTGCTAAGGTGAATAACAGAGAAAATAAGTGCCATTGTGTGCTCATAGACATCCTTAGAATAGCTGCCTGTTTTTGTAATTTAAGGGGCAAGGAGCATGAAGTGTTAGTTCACCTTTTCTTATTATATAATTGGATATTGCTTATGTATATGTTCCTAAGTAACTGATGACATATTATAGATGTACGCGATGTTGGAGCGGATAAGTCCGGGAACGAGAAAGTTGGAGTTGTTTGCAAGGATGCACAATGTCCAGGCTGGGTATGCTTCATTCTTTTCGAACTTGTCAATATTTGCTGATTACACACGGTGGTTGAGCTATGTTTGGAAGCAAAGTTAGTTATATGATCGAGGCTGAGAAATGCCATCATTATGGTTTTGCTTCAATGCCTGAAAGATGGTAGAAAAATGTTGATGATTTGGTTGATCCTCAGGTGGTTATCACTTGGCAATCAGTTACAAGGGGTACGATTGGTAGACGAAGGGCTACGGGCAAGATTTAAGGCAGCGTATACCGACGTAGATGTGCAGCCATCATCTCCACCAAGGCCAGCTCCCATGGAAGTGGATCGTCTGTCGACAAATCCATTTGTCGAAGGTGAAACTCAGCCCTCAGGACCAATCAGTGCAGATAGAGATATTACAAACTAAAATAACCTTGTTATTACAGTAACTTGTATCAATAAGATATTTTCAGGTTAGTGTCAAAGAAAACAACTTATTCTTCTTCGAAACCTCTCCGTCTCTCTGTTTTTCTTTATTTGTCCTCTTATTTGTTTGTTACTTTATTTGTTTTGTGTTGTAGGGCGGGCGATTAATCTTATATTTATTTGTGTGAGAGTGCTATCATCATGTAAGAAGTGCTATTATTTGCCATTCGAAAATAGATTATTTTGTATGACGGTAAGTTCCATGCTGCATTCGCTTACAATGAATGCATTTTTAACCTTCCGCCGTGTGTCCGCCTATATCAATACACACTTCAAAAACCTTATTCCCCCTCCCCTTTCTTTCAGAATTTTTTTCTGTCATTCTCTCTCTTGATGTCACGTCCATTTCACTGTGCTGGGAGAAGGGCTTCTGCTTTGCGGTGAGAAAATTTAAACCTCTTATAGCTTCCATCCAGAAGAAAGACGAAAGCGAAGGAAAAGCTTATCTAATTTTTCGACAATATCTTTAAACACTTGCAATAGTTTTCGGTAATTTTTGAATAGAGAACTAAAATAAAATAAAATAAATCAGAATTTATCGTTTGACGGCAAAATCTTCCGAACAGATCTCTTCGTCTTCGTTATTTCGTTATTAGCCTTGATTAGATATATTATGTGACGGAAATTCCTCTTCTTGCTTGTGTGGCGAGTCTTCTTTTGTAAATGTAGGCTTCATCATTATAAATAATTTGCTCTCCCAATTTTGAATGCAGATGTGGGATGGTTGAAATGATTAATTTTTGCAAAATTCGTGATTAAATTTTGACGTGCTTTAAAACTTTTGTTCAGTGTTTATAGGATCATTATGTTTGGTTGAAATAATTAATTTTCGCTAAATTCATGATTAAATTTTGATGTGCTTTAAAACTAAACTTGTTTCACCCATTTTTGGTCATATTTACTATAGGTTCTTAGATGCGTTTTTGACAATATTTCGTTTAGTTTGTATTGTCTTAAGTCAAAAATTGCACTAATGTTTTGTTCGAGTGTTTTGAGTGGAAATGTAGGTTCTGAGCTAGAATTGCAAGTTCAAAGAACAAAGTGGGCTCAAGCCGATCTTGAAACGAAGAGGTATGGAGGACAAAAGAGCCGAGCTAAGAGGCAGGGGTCCCTGCATGACCAGGGATCCCTGCGTGACCAGGAAGTGGAGGCATAGCTCCCCACATAACTAGTGATCCCTACCTAAGTTTTGATTGCGTGACTAGAAAGTGGAGGCAGAGCTCCCTGCATTACCAGAGCTCCCTGCCCTATTTATTAGCTGTTTGGATCAGGAACCAGGGACTGGCAGCGCTCCCTGCCCGCGCGATTCAACAGATATAAAATCCGCGCCTGAGCACGAAAATTGTGCTTACTTTTTACTTTTTTACTTTCTTTTCCTAGGTTTTCTTTCTCCAAGACTAAAGGACGACTAGGGGCTCTCTCTCCTTAGTTATTCTTTTAGTTTTCAATTTGTAATTTTCATTCCGGAATCAAGAACAATACCACCACGGATTTATTTTTCAGATTCTACTTCAACGTTTGTTATGCAATTTCCATTGAAGTTTGTGAGTTCTTTAGGTCTTGCTTTTGATTTCTTCTGCTTTAATTCTCTTAGATTAATTTCTTAGAATTCATGTTAGAATTATAGATTATTATGTCGGACACTAGATTAAATTTCAATTCTTGCCTAGGTTTAATTCATGTTTAATTTCTCCCTTCAATTTACATCTAGGTTTAATTTGTTTTAAGATTTTATTTCAATTATTGTCTAGGTTTAATGTATGCTTGGTTATTTCTTCCGTCTAGTTATAAACAAACAACCCAATTGGTTTAGTGCTTTATTTTTCTTTTCTTTCTTTTCACAATACAATAATTTCCCTGCTAAGTTTTCCTTGAGAGACGATATTCGGGTTAGCTTACTTAATCTATAACAACCACGTTTAATTGCGTGAAACTGAGATTAATTAGGTTGAGCAAAACCTTTGTTCGGTGTGATGGTTATGGTAACGAGTGAACTAGTGTAGGGGGAAATACACCAGGAGTGAATTTTATAACTGAGAAACTCAGTCGGAGTTGTCACACAAGGAAATTACAAACGGGATACATCTTTACTCTATTTGGTTCAGTCGTAAGTTGGAAGTCAAGTTTGTAGTCCGTGGGCGCATTTTCAACTACAGAATCTTAGTATATTGCCTTAACTGAGGCAGTAAAGGAAAGCATTTGGCTTAGAGAGATTGTAGCAGATTTTGGGATCAAACAAGAAGCAGTTGTTATCAATTGTGATAATCAGCTCTACATTTAGCTAAGCATCAATTGTTTCATGAGTGCATCAAACACATTGATGTTAGGCTACATTGTGTCAGAGATGAAGTGGAGAAAGAAGTAATCAAGATTGTGAAGGTTCCTATTGAGCACAATGCGGTAGATATGCTCACTAAGTCTTTGCCAGTTTCCAAGTTTAATCATTGCTTGGAGCTGGTGAATTTACTCTCTCATTAGTTGAGAGTTGAAGCCCTATGATGGTGCTAAGTGGAGAGAAAGCTGGATTTGGTTATTGTTTTTCTTGCAGCATTTTGCCAAGGTGGAGATTGTTATAAATGTGGCTGCATGCAAGCGTTAAGTTTATAGGGTGAAGGACCATTTTACAATAATAGGAAGATAAAGGATCAAGCAACAATTAACTCATGAGAGCTTGTTATAAAGAGAGGCAATGCATGCATGGCATGAGTGATGAGCTGTCGATTGATCTTAGTCGTGGGTTGTTAACGGTGTAAATCATGAAATAAGAGGCGGTTATCTTCATCATTTAAGTTGTAATATTTCGTTCTCTGCAAGGCAAGAATCTGCAGTTAGAGAGAGAAGGGGATGCAAGAGAGAAGTGAGCTGAGAGGTTTTGTAAGTTTGATCTGATTCAATCTGGGTAGATATGATCGGTGAGTGTTTCTTGTAACCTAGCTACTTCAATCTTGTTTTCAATAATCAATAGAAGGCTAACTCTCCCGTGGATGTAGGGGTTTTTCCGAACTACGTAAAATTCTTTGATGGTCTCGGTAACGAGTAAATGGCGTATGGGGATACACTAGTAGCAATTTTTGCTTTAAAAACTTTTTGTCTTAAAAGAACTGCTTAGTTCTGTTGCTCAGCAACTGAGTAAGTCAGTCGAAACTGTCACACAGTTAGATGCACATTTGACTTCATTAACTGAAGGTCAACTGAATAATCCTGACTGAGGTTTTAAAAGAGTTTTGCAATGAGGAAGTTAGTGGTTATTCTTAACTCGTTACTTAAACTGAAATCTTTTACTGGGAAGGTCAAGTTCCCAAACACTTAGTGCAAATTTGTAAACAAGTTTTATGCTCTGTTAGTTGGTTAGGAAACTAAAATAAATACTTAAAGTAAAAGACAAAACAGTATTTTTACATGGTTAAGAAATGAACTCCTACATTCATTACTACCTTTTGTGATGGTCTCTCACATCCAGTGATGTCTGGCTATCAGCGCCATCTTCAGTCTGAATTTCCATGTGGAGTAGTTATCCACGGTGAACTTTGGTAGGCTTTCTAGCAACGTTGGGTTCATGATTCCTACACAAGCAAAAGAGAGAAACAAGCAGATATGCAGCACAATGCACTAAGGAGGTTTTCAAAAGATCTGTTCAGTTGACCACTGAAAAATCTCGTCTCATACCTATTGAAACAGAGTCAGTAGTCGTTTGAACCACTGCTCTGATACCACTTGATGGTCCAGTAACGAGTAACTAGTGTACCGGGGGAATGCATCAGTAGTAATTTTTGCTTTAAAAACTTTTTCTCTTAAAAGAACTGCTCAATTTGGTTACTCAACAAGTGAGTAAGTCAGAACTGTCATATAGTTAGGTGAATAGTTGACTTCTTTCACTGAAGGTCAACTGAATAATCTGGACTGAGGTTTTAAAAGAGTTTTGGAATGCAGAAGTTGGTGGTTATTCTTAACTCGTTACTTAAACTGAAATCTTAACTGGGAAGGTGAAGTTCCCAAACACTTAGTGCCGAAATGTAAACACGTTTTATGCTTTGTCAGTTGGTTAGGAAACTAAAATAAATACTGAAAGTAAAAAAAACACAATACTTTTTCGTGATTCAGAGATGAACTCCTACGTCCATGACTACCTTTTCAGGGTAGTGATCCACTAGATAAGTTTACGCGTACTTATCAAACGTTGAGTTTGGTTTGCAGGCACTAAATAGCCTAATCAGTTCGATTACGCGTTCGAACAAAACCTTACAACACTTTTGCGGGCAAGTGTAAAGTCTATCTTAGATTTCGGGTTCTAAGAGACGTAGACTCTTTGATTACGTGTTCAAAGAAAACCTAGAAGGTGGGGTTGGTTGTTTCTCCAACTAGTGAAGCCTTCAACTCTTAGAAAAGTTGAGACTTCTTCCTAAAGCTTAGAGACTCAATTTGAAAGAGAGAATCTGTTTAGAAGGTATGCAAGAAACTAAGATTCTAGACTCAGTCAAGAAAAGGGATTCTGAGAGGCTAGAAGGAAGAACAAGAGAAGATATGGACACTCTACTGCAACTTGTTCTTCGACAGAAACTTGTTCTTACTTTTGCAAGTGCTACTTGCTTGAATGCTTTTGATGGTCCCGATACGAGTTCTGGTGTATTAGGGGGGGGGGAATACACCAGTTAGGAAATTTAAAAACAACCCCCTGAAAATATCACAACCGAGTAAGCAGACTCAGTTGAAATCACAACTGAGTAAGGATACTCAGCTGGAAGTGAAGTGCTGTGCGGAATGTGGTGGAAAATAACAACTCGTATAAATATAACTCACGCTCAGATGCACGGTCGGTCAATAACCAAGACAGTTGATATGCAAAGATGCAGTTTTGTATGCTGGTTAGTTGGTCAGTTGAATATGCAATAAGAAATAACTGAACTGAAAACACAAACACACAAGGATTTACGTGGTTCGGAGACAACTCCTACGTCCACGGGAAGTTGTGAGTCCACACAACTCAGTCCAAGTTCTTCTGGACAAAAACCACAAAGCTTACGCGGGCTTTGCAACCGTTAAGATAAGTTTACGGGTACTTATCAACTTTACAGATAAGTTTACGGGTACTTATCAACCTATCTACTCAATTTCGGGAAGAGTAGGGTCCTAACAATCCTTTTGAGAGGATGTGTGAAAGGGTGGGTTTCCAACTAATAGCTCGAACAAGAAAGTGAGCTAGGATCTAACACTCTATGAACTCTCAACTAGTGATGTTCTCAAGGTTGGATCAAAAACACCAAGACATAATCTAACACTCTAGAACTCTCAACTAGTGATGTTCTTAGAGGATAACAACAGTTTTGCTTGAGTGCAGTTTTTCGTTCTTTCTCTCGCTCTTTAATCTCTTCTCGCACTTGTCTGTCTCGTGTGTCTTCTAAGTCTTGGTGAATGAATGAATGCCTCTATTTATAGGCGGAGAGAATCAACTAGCCGTTGGAGGAGCCGTTGATCTCTGTTCTTTGAAAGCGATGGCTTGTCTCTCATCTCTGCAGACTTTCCGGATTTGGCAACTGTGAACTTCTGCTTTCCATCTGAGACAGCCTTGTGTTGGGCCAAATGAGGTAATGACAGAGAGTCAAACCTTCACGTGACTTCCTTATTTGAAATTCAAATTTCAACCTTCACGTGACTTCAGCTGATGTTTTGTCTGAGTAGGAACAGTTGAACTCTCAGCTGCTTTGAACTTCATCTTGTTGATCTTATCAGTTCGAGTCCTGCAACTGATGTTCTATCTCTTGAACGCTCAGTTGTCTTTCTGATGTTCTGAATCTTGAACGCTCAGTTGGCTCGAACGCTCAGATGACTTTCTTCCATCTGATGTTCTCTTACAACTTCTCATTTGAACGCTCAGTTGTCTTTCTTACAACTGATGTTCTATTTCTTGAACGCTTAGTTGTCTTTCTTACAATTGATGTTCTATCCGAGTGAAGCCTTGTTGCCGTCTTCAGCTGGAGTCCTGTAAAGATAAAATCTTAACATTGCTCAAACAGCGAACCTAACTACTAACATTAGGTTATGGCAACATCTACTCAGTTGGGGTCAGTTGGTTTTGGAATCAATCAAAACTTTAATAAATTTTCCAACAGTTTCCCCCTTTTTGATGATACCAAAACCCTTACAAAAATCCTTACAAATCAAACTGATCTAAACCCTACTGACCTATCTAAAATCTCAGCTGAAATTCTAGACAGTCTATAAGATTAAAACATTAAAGGGTTAGCACAGTTATAACATGGTATTGAAATAACTTTGCGATTCAGAGCTTGGACAACTAGAGATTGTACGTCAAGTTGAATCGCATAACTGATGAAAGTTTTCATTACAACTGATGGTTACAACAAAATGCACACAATCAAAAATTACATCAGTTGCTCAAAAACTAACTGAGCTAATACTTAAGCCCATATTTACTAAACATTCTAACAAAAAATTCTCTTTTTGCTTCTGACTCCTTCGAGATGTCAACCCCGTGCTCTCGGCAAACTTGTCTTGCCTCAGCTGCTATCTTCGTTCGGTTGGGGTTTCGAGAGTCTGGGAGGAAGGGAGGGAGATAGGTAACCTTCTGCGGGACCGAGACTGTGTTCAAATCCAGTTTTGCATCTATCATTGCTCGCTTGAACTGGATGAACATGCCTGGGTCCCCAGTGTGTAGCTCGGTCAAGGCTTCCTTGAACGGTCTCCTCGGATCGTCAGCTGAGAATACCTTCCTATAATAGAAGTCATTCACAAACTCCTGTTTGAATGACTCCCAGTCCTCATTCCACTCGATTGGCATCCACTTGTCCATGTGCCTGAACCGACTTTGCAGCTTAACCTTCCCTGGCAGCCTCTGTTGTTTCAGCCTTGCCTCAGCCTTCACTTGGTGTTTTTCTATTCGGCGTCGGCTGCGGGAGGCAATGATCCTATCCAGGTTCTTGGTGACTTTGTCAAGCTCCTCCTCGAACTGGTTGACTCTTCTAACTTGGCTGGCAGCAAACTTCTTAATCCAGTCGGGATTCATGTAGTCTTTTTCAGGAACATCCATAGCCTTGGCAGCAGCAATACACTCTTCGGTTGTAATACCGTCGAGTTCCGCATCAAGCTCGGCTGCGATCTCGGCTATGGAGTTGTAAGAAACTCCATACTGCTCCGCCTGCTCCAAGTCTTTCGCCATTTCCGCTCCGCCGATGTCGGTTGGCTTCGTGGCGAACTTCTTCTTCGGAGTCTTCTTCGGCTGGCTTTCTTCAGCTGAGATTCATTGTCAGTTGGTATCTCTTTCTCAGCCTGGGTCTCATCTTCCCTGGTCACATCTTCACCTTCACCAATCTCAACTTCCCCCTGCTTCTCATCTTCCCCCTTTTTGGCATCAGCAACAAGGCTTGCGACTGAGCCATCAAGAGAGGTGAGTTATTGTTCAGCTTGTTGAATTCTGTTGAAAAGCTCATCAACCGCACACTCTACTGCAACCTTCTTCGCTAGTTCAGTGTCCAGGCGCTCTTGTTCGACTTTCTTAAGAGTAGCGAGGTTTTCATTGACTTCGGTCTGGAAAGCAACGAACTCAGCCCATCTTGACTTGAACCGAGACTCCCATTTTTGGTCTTGAGTCTGTTGAGATTTGGCCATGTTGGAGTCAGATATGGACTTGAAGACGTTCAGATCTAATTTGAGTCCATGAACGGTTGTCTTCAGGGCATTGAGGTCTTGGCTAGTAGATGTTGAGAATTCGTCCAGCTTTATCTTCAGTGAAACATTCTCCTCTTGCAGCTTCCGGTTCTTCTCCTCCTGTGCTTCCATCATCCTCAGCTGATCTTCTTTGTTGTGCTAGAAGTTGGCAAGCATCTCCTTCCTCAGTTGGTTCACCCTCTCAGGGATCAGCTCGCATATTTCTTTAGAGGAGGGAGCTGGCTGATCAGCTGGAGCTTGGTGTTCAGTTTATGCTGGCTGGTCAACTATAACCATGGCTTGACAGTTGGCCAGGTACAGTTGAAGCTCTTCTTCTTCCTTCTTGGCTGCTGCGGCGGCTGCGTCCAGGTCATTAATGAACTCAGCCGACTTGACAAGCATGTTGTCAAGGAAGGCAATGCAGACTTGTTCAGCTGTCTCCCTTGTATCTCTGCCTTCTGCCTTGCTGAGGTCCAGATGACGCGTGAGCAGTTCCACCTTGTTGTTGTAGGCAACCTCAAGGTTGGTGTAGTTGAAGTAATCTCTGATGCGCGACTCATCGGCTTTGAGCTGGTCCCAACTGTGTATGCGGATGGTGTCTTCCTTGACATACCAATGGCTGAAGATTATTCTGAACTGATACAACAGCTCAGTTCTGAGAGTGGCAAAAACCGGCATGTTGCGCGCTTCTGGAAACATCCTGATCAGCTTCTGGAAGCAGTAGGCCAGCTTGCCTTCATGCTCCTGTGCGACAGCCTAACGATCAGCTTCGTCATCGATGGGGGAGGGAGATAGATTCTCGTATGGAATAGGTTCAAAAGTTTCATCAGCGTTGGCCAAAGAAGTGGTCTCAACGTTGGCATCGAGCTGGGAGCTCGGAATTTCGGACTCTGTGGGGATGGGGGTATCAACAGGTTCATCAACATTGGCCGAAGAGATGGTCTCAATGTTGGCATCGAGCGAAGAGCTCGGAATTTCTGGCTGTTGATCGGTTGGGAGAGTGAGAGTCTCTTTGGGCGGTACGGCATCAGCTCCTGCCGTGGGGGAGGTTGGAATGTCTTCTGTTTCCTCAGAGGAGGAAGAAGCATCCGAGGACAAGGTCGGCTCGACTTCGGGGTCGGTTTCCACCCCTTCCATTTCATCCGTTCCAGCAGCGCGAGGAACGATCTCCAAGGCAGCTGCCTCAGCTGAGTGGCTCGACTCAGATGGCTCTTCAGCTGGTACCTCCTCAGCTGGTGTTGCCTCAGCTGGTATCTCCTCAGCTGGCTCCTCAGCTGGCACATCCTCAGCTGGCGCGTCCTCAGCTGGAACCTCCTCAGCTGGTACTGCAACCGTCTTCTTGATGCGAACTCTCAGCTTCTTCTTAGCTGGTTCTTCAGCTTTCTCCTTCTCCGACTCAGCTCGTTGTCGGCGTACAGCTGTTGATCAGCTGTGTCTTTTTCTTCAGCTGTCTTCACAGCTTCCCTCTTCTCCTTGGGAGTATACACACTCCTAACCACATCCTGAGCCTTCTTTGCTGTTGGGAACAGCATCAGCTTCTTCACCGGGGTCTCCTCGCAGTCTTCCCAGACCATGTTCTGATCCTTGGTTGCGAACAGGATCAGGGTAGAAATTTTGCAACCGAAGTTGAGAGTCCCCTTGACACTCAACAACCTTTCTCCGGATTCGGTTGTGGTCTCGGAGATCTTCTACTTCTCCAATGTCAACTGGTTTTCAAAATACTGGAACCAGTTGATCTCATGCTTGTGTTCCAAGGCTAGCAACTGTTTGAGCTTCGGTCGGCTGATGTCTCCGAAAGCGCCGCTGTATTCGAACACAACCTTGGATACAACATAGAACAAAAGTCGATGTTCTGGCTTCAACTTAGTTCTCTGCATATTGCTCCTCAGTTTTTCTGGGGTGATCAGAGCACTTTCCAGAAATTGATCGGCTTCCGCATCGGAGATGTTGTCGACGGTGTCCGTGGCGGAATGATTTGGAGGAATGATTTGGCGAAGAATATCAGAAATTGGAATGGGGACGGTGACCCTGCGGACGGTTCTGGCCGAAACGTCGCGTTGACGACAAGTAACTTCTGTAATGAGCCCGTCTCGGCTGTCGATGGGAAGTTGCAGGTTCCGATAAAACTCTCCGACCTGTTGCCTGAGAAGGCGGGAGGGGAAAAGAGTCGCCCAATTTAGAAGGCCGTTCTCCCTGACAAGTTCGACGAGGGGAGACAACACCGGCGATTCCATTTCATCCTCTGACAGGATCTGTTTGAAGTGTATTTTGGAGACCAGCAGATCAAAGGATTCCTCGTATGATGTAGGGACGAGAGAAGGTCCAGAGGATGCCATCTTCTTTCCTTTTGGTGCCATTTAATGTTCTGTGAAGATATATATATATAGAGAAAAACTTGCAGAAAATAGTGAGACAAATATGAAGACGAAGATGAACAGTTACTGCAGATAATCACAAATGTAGAAGGTAAGAGATCACTTCCTGATTTTCTGCTTTTTATAGGTTAGTGGCTTGGTTGAAATCGACGGCTAGGGTTGAATGGCGCGAATCCATCAACGGCTGAGATTTCGCGACTGTTGACTAGCTTTGACTTGACGTCACAATCCGAGTTCCAACCAGCGCGTGAGAAGGTGAACTGTTTTTCATGTCAGCCCAGTCGCACTATAAAGTAGGCTATTGATGTTCAGCCACACTTTACATTAAATGCGCTATGATGGCTATTTTAGTCTAACTGACATGCTCAGGAATGTTTGAATTTATTTCAAACATTCTCATTTAAGACACAAACACCTTCAGCCATAAATGTTTCCTGTCAGCTGATGTCGGAATCAGCTGTGTTCACCTGCCAGCTGATGTCGGGATCAGCTGTGTTCCAATGTTGCAGCATACCATCAGCTGACTCGAGTTCGTCTGTTCAGCTGACGTCTGATGTCTTCGGTTGGCGATCCGCATCCGATGTCTTCGGTTGGCGATCTGCATCTGAGATTCCCCCTTCATGTGAGCTTCCCCCTCAGATGGATATCTATCTCTTCACCTCAGCTGGTTCCTCATCTGATGGATCCAACAATCCAAGTAGATCACATAACATCTTGAACCGCACTTCGGCTAGAGGTTTGGTGAAGATATCAGCTCTCTGAATCTTAGTTGGAATTTTCTCCATGGAAACATCCTTTTTCTCAATATGATCTCGGATAAAATGATGTCGGATGTCGATGTGCTTTGTCCGAGAATGGTGAACAAGATTCAAGGAGATAGCAATGGCACTAGAGCTATCACAATGAATGGGAACCTATCCAGTTGCAACTTCATAATCTCTCAGCTGTTGCTTGAGCCATAACACTTGCATGCAACAACTTCGAGCAGCCATATACTCTGACTCAGTTGTAGAAGTGGCAACACATGCTTGTTTCTTGGAGAACCACGAAACTAGCTTGCTTCCCATGAACTGACAGTGTCCAGAGGTGGACTTCCTGTCCAACCGATCTCCGGCTAGATCTGCATCTGAGTACCCGGACAGTTTGATATTATCGTCGGTTGGATACCACAACCCAACATTAACTGTACCCTTCAGATACTTGATGATGTTCTTTGCTGCCAACATGTGTGCTTCCCTCGGTTGAACTTGGAACCGAGCACACACTCCAACCGCGTAAGATATGTCTGGCCGACTGGCGGTTAGATATAGCAAAGAACCGATGATCCCTCTATACTTACTGGCATCCACGAGTTTTCCCCCAAATTACCTGTCCAGTTGCAACTTCATAATCTCTTAGCTGTTGCTTGAGCCATAACACTTGCATGCAACAACTTCGAGCAGCCATATACTCTGACTCAGTTGTAGAAGTGGCAACACATGCTTTTTTCTTGGAGAACCACGAAACTAGCTTGCTTCCCATGAACTGACAGTGTCCAGAGGTGGACTTCCTGTCCAACCGATCTCCGGCTAGATCTGCATCTGAGTACCCGGACAGTTGGATATTATCGTCGGTTGGATACCACAACCCAACATTAACTGTACCCTTCAGATACTTGATGATGTTCTTTGCTGCCAACATGTGTGCTTCCCTCGGTTGAACTTGGAACCGAGCACACACTCCAACCGCGTAAGATATGTCTGGCCGACTGGCGGTTAGATATAGCAAAGAACCGATGATCCCTCTATACTTACTGGCATCCACGAGTTTTCCCTCAGATCTGGGTTCAATCTTCCAGTTAGTATTCATTGGGATCCTTGTGGTTTTACTTGACTGCAAACCGAACTTTGCGATGAGCTCCTTTGTATATTTGGACTGATTGATAAAAATTCCTTTTATTGACTGCTTCACCTGTAGTCCAAGAAAATAATTCATCTCGCCCATCATCGACATCTTGAATTTCTCCTTCATGAGAGTTGAGAATTTCTCACACAGCTCCTCCGACTTGGAACCGAATATGATGTCGTCAACATAGATTTGCACAACAAGTATGTATTCTCAAACTTTTATTGTGAACAGTATTTTGTCAACTGACCCTCGTTTGAATCCCGAGGTCAGAAGAAAACCACATAGAGTGTCATACCAAGCCCTAGGTGCTTGCTTCAAGCCATAGATAGCTTTCTTCAGCTTATACACTCTTCCATCTCCAGTCTCAAAACCAGGAGGTTGTTCAACATATACATCTTCCTTGATATCACCGTTGAGGAAGGCACACTTCACATCCATTTGATAGACCTTGAATTTGTGAAATGCGGCATAGGCTAGAAAGATTCGAATGGCTTCCAACCTTGCAACTGGTGTGAAGGAGTCCTCAAAATCGATTCCTTCTTGTTGGCAATATCCCTGAGCTACCAACCTTGCCTTGTTCCTCACGATGAATCCAATGGCGTCTCTCTTGTTCTTGAAAATCCATTTTAATCCAATGACTTTGACACCATTTGGTCTTTCTACCAACTCCCATACACAGTTGCGTAGAAATTCATTCAGTTCTTCTTGCATGGCTGTTGTCCAGTGAACACAGTTGAGAGCTTCCACAACATTCTTCGGTTCTGGCACATCAGCTACGAAACATAAAATCATGGCAACATCTCCTGCTTGTTCGAACTCCTCAAGAACTGCCAACTCCTCAGCATATTGAGCATAAGTGTTGGAATCTTTCTCGGTTGAATCTGGATTTGCAACTCTGCTCCTTGTACGCACACCTTCGGTTGGATCTCTGATGATGTTGTCCTTGGAATGATCTTCATACCATCTCTTGTTGCGTCTTCCTTCTTCTTCCAACAGTGGCTGTTCCAGGATTTCAACTGATGGTGAATCCTGAGTTGTGGGAGATGCTAGAATCTTCAGAACTGGTGATTGATCAGCTGTTGAGTCTGGATCCTCAACATTGACAATATTTTGAACTGAGCTTGGTTGGGCTTCGGATGCTGATGCAGTTGGAGTGACATCAGCTGGAGTTCCCCCTTGAGTTGAGCTGGGGTCCTCACATTCATCTTCAGAGGAACAAGGATCATCATCCTCGGTTGCCCATACCAATGGTTCAGCTAGATTCTTTTGCCTTAGAATCTGCGATCTTGTGAGAACTAGTGGAACATGTGGATCTACTTGTCGTCCTTTAGCCTGTTCCCTGTACTCAAAAGTAGATTCATCAAAACTAACATGAGGTGTTATCTCCACAACACGAGAGCTATTGTTGAAAACTCTATAAGCCTTGATCCGAGCGGCATATCCGAGAAATATGCTCTTCGAAGCCTTGGCGTCAAAAGTTTTCAACTGAGTCTTTCCATTGTTGTGAATATAACACTTAGAACCAAAAATGCGAAAATAAGAAATATCAGGCTTCCTGCGTCTCCATAGCTCGTATGGTGTCTTTCCCAACCGCTTGGTCAGAAGAGACCGGTTCTGGGTGTAGCAGGATGTGTTGATGGCCTCAGCCCAAAATCTCTTTGGCAGAGCTGAGCTTGTCAACATGGATGAAGCAGCATCCTTCAGCGTTCGGTTCCTTCGCTCGGCTACTCCATTCTGTTGCAGAGTACGCGCAGCTGATGTTTGATGAGTAATTCCGTACTTCTCGCAGTACTCGATGATGGTTTCATTTAGAAACTCGGTTCCACGGTCTGAACGGATGGAAATAATTTTCATCTCTTGTTGGTTCGATATCCGATCCATCAGCTTGGGTAGCTCATCTCGGGTTTCACTCTTGTGACGCATGAAAATGGTCCACATGTACCTAGAAAAATCATCAGTAACAACAAGGGTATATTCGTTACCATTCATGCTCTTTGGTGTGACAGGCCCGAAGAGATCCATGTGGATCAGCTGTAATACTCGGTCGGTTGAGGGAGTGTTTTCAACGGGAAGGAGGATCTAGCGAGCTTTCCCAACTGACATGCACTGCATATATGTGTTGTTGAAAACACTCGGTTTGGAATGCCCTTTGCATGTTCCTGTCTTGCAAGTCGGTTCATTGTCTTGAAATTCAGATGGTTGAGCCTTTTGTGCCACAGCCAGCTCACATCTGAACTGCTCTTTAATAACAGGCAGGTGTTAGGAGAACTACTATTCCAGTCAGCATAGTAGACATTCCCGATTGGCGATCGATTTCCCAACAATATGACCTGCTTTGTTCCGACATTTTTAACCCTGCAGCCCTGTGCATCAAACTTGACAGAGAAACCATTATCACAGAATTGGCTGATGGAGAGCAAGTTATGCTTCAATCCATCAACATATGAAACATTTGAAATAGACACGTGATTGGTTTCAAGGGTACCGTAGCCTCTGTTGTGACCTTTTGAGTTGGCACCAAAGGTAACCGATGGTCCTTATTTTTCCACGAAACTCCCAAGCAAATCCTTCAGATTTGTCATGTGTTTCGAACATCCACTATCCATCACCCACATGGTATGTGATGCTTTATTCTTCCTCAGTTGTTTCTCCTGTTCCTGCATAGAGAAATTCGCTTAGGTCCCCAATTTTAGTTGGGTCCTGGAGGGTTAGAACCAGTTCCCCCTTGCACTGTGAGTCGCTTTTCCCTGTAGATTCGGATAGATTTATCATTCCAGATCACTTTTCCTTCATCATCAACTATAACAACACCTCGGTTATCCTTAGGTTTGTTGTTAGTAGTGATGTTTAGTTTCTTGGGAGGAGATGGATTTCTCCCATTGTGAGCTTTAGGAGGAGAGGCTTTCTCCTTGTTTTGATGGCGCTTTTTATCCTGTTGGTTTTGTCGATGAGGTCGGACGCCACGTTGGAATCTTTGTGGCTGATTCTGATTCCATCTTCCTGACTGTTGGCGACAACTGTTCATGCTCGGATGTTGATTCAAGTTGTGGCATGAATATTCGTAGCTGTTCGAACTGTTCCTCATCGGTTGACTCTGATGGAACATCTGGTTGAACTGATGATGGAACCGCTGTTGATTCAGATGGTTGGATCCTTCTCGGTTCTGCGGTCGGTTCCATTCTTTCTGATGTTGGCTCTGAGGTCGGTTATGAATTCGGTTTTGATTGTATCTCCGACGCCTCTGATTTCTCTTCTGAGACTTGGAACATTCCCCCTCGGTTGATGTCCCAACCAATGGAATGTTCTGTTCTCCATCCACCGCTCATTTTCCTTTCTCAGTTGAAGTTTCCTTAGTACGTTGAGCTTGCTGAGAAGTGGAGGTTGGATTAATTTGTGGAGTTGCAGACTCAACTGAGTCAGGTTTGGCAACCGAGACATCCACTGCCTTGATGAAGGTTGCTGGTGGAATTCCAGTATCTTTGACCACGTCGTAATCGAGTCCAGACACGTCATCCATATGTCTTTAATAACTGATGAGATTCTCGATGATTTTGGATGATTGATATTGCTTTATCAGGTTGTCCTTCTCAGTTTGCAAATCCTTGAGGAGAACAGCTATATGCTCGGTCTGTGCGTCTGACTTCTTCATCAGCTGGTCGATCTGAGCCTCTTGCTTTTTCAACTGATCATGTTGCTCCTTGATTTGCTCCTTCAACTCCTCATCGGTTGGAGCATTAGTTCAGTTGGCCTCATTCAGTTGACTTTGGCGATTGTCAATCTCTTCGGTTTGATTTTTGATCAGATCGTCCTTTTCGGTTAAGGATTCTTCAAGTCTGGCAAACTGTTCTTGAAGATTCTTAAACTCAACCGATTGCTGATGCAGTTCCTCATTGAGTTCTTGAAAATCACCCCATGAGGGTTCCAATTCTTTATCCAATGTTTCCTGCATGTTAGAAGTATTGGAAGAATTTAAATTAGCAGGACTAGAATGTACCTCAGTATTATCCTGGTCGGTTCCAAGTGCCATGAGACATTGATCCTGACCGATAGCATTGTTGGTGGAAGTCAGCTCGTCTTCATCTTCAGTGTCGATGAAGATGGCCATGTCATCAGCTGCTTCTTCTGCAACCATGGCCTTGTTCTTTCCACTTTGCTTGGCCCTCAATGCTTCTCTTTCTTTCTTTGAAAGATCTGGACAGTCAGCTTTGAAATGTCCTTCTTTGCCGCATTCAAAGCAACCGTTGTTCACAGGCTTTGAGTTATCTCGAGTTCGGTTAGATTTGTAGAACCTCTTGTATTTTCTGAACCGAGCATCCATGTCAGCTAGCTTCTTTGACATGGCGGCAATGCTCTGCTGCAGCTCTTCTCTCATTGGCTCCTTCGTAGCTGTGTCCGCAGATCGTGTTGGCCTTGATGTTCGCGGCTTGGAATAGTCAGCTCGAAGTGCAACTGTCTTTGTTGCTGAACCAGTATCCTCATGTCGACTAGTCTTTGTTGCTAAGCAGAATAAGTTGAAATCACAACTGAGTAAGGATACTCAGCTGGAAGTGCTACTTGCTTGAATGCTGGAAGTGCTACTTGCAAGTGCTACTTGCTTGAATGCTTTTGATGGTCCCGATACGAGTTCTGGTGTATTAGGGGGGGGGGGGGGGGAATACACCAGTTAGGAAATTTAAAAACAACCCCCTGAAAATATCACAACCGAGTAAGCAGACTCAGTTGAAATCACAACTGAGTAAGGATACTCAGCTGGAAGTGAAGTGCTGTGCGGAATGTGGTGGAAAATAACAACTCGTATAAATATAACTCACGCTCAGATGCACGGTCGGTCAATAACCAAGACAGTTGATATGCAAAGATGCAGTTTTGTATGCTGGTTAGTTGGTCAGTTGAATATGCAATAAGAAATAACTGAACTGAAAACACAAACACACAAGGATTTACGTGGTTCGGAGACAACTCCTACGTCCACGGGGAGTTGTGAGTCCACACAACTCAGTCCAAGTTCTTCTGGACAAAAACCACAAAGCTTACGCGGGCTTTGCAACCGTTAAGATAAGTTTACGGGTACTTATCAACTTTACAGATAAGTTTACGGGTACTTATCAACCTATCTACTCAATTTCGGGAAGAGTAGGGTCCTAACAATCCTTTTGAGAGGATGTGTGAAAGGGTGGGTTTCCAACTAATAGCTCGAACAAGAAAGTGAGCTAGGATCTAACACTCTATGAACTCTCAACTAGTGATGTTCTCAAGGTTGGATCAAAAACACCAAGACATAATCTAACACTCTAGAACTCTCAACTAGTGATGTTCTTAGAGGATAACAACAGTTTTGCTTGAGTGCAGTTTTTCGTTCTTTCTCTCGCTCTTTAATCTCTTCTCGCACTTGTCTGTCTCGTGTGTCTTCTAAGTCTTGGTGAATGAATGAATGCCTCTATTTATAGGCGGAGAGAATCAACTAGCCGTTGGAGGAGCCGTTGATCTCTGTTCTTTGAAAGCGATGGCTTGTCTCTCATCTCTGCAGACTTTCCGGATTTGGCAACTGTGAACTTCTGCTTTCCATCTGAGACAGCCTTGTGTTGGGCCAAATGAGGTAATGACAGAGAGTCAAACCTTCACGTGACTTCCTTATTTGAAATTCAAATTTCAACCTTCATGTGACTTCAGCTGATTTTCTGTCTGAGTAGGAACAGTTGAACTCTCAGCTACTTTGAACTTCATCTTGTTGATCTTATCAGTTCGAGTCCTGCAACTGATGTTCTATCTCTTGAACGCTCAGTTGTCTTTCTGATGTTCTGAATCTTGAACGCTCAGATGACTTTCTTCCATCTGATGTTCTCTTACAACTTCTCCTTTGAACGCTCAGTTGTCTTTCTTACAACTGATGTTCTATTTCTTGAACGCTTAGTTGTCTTTCTTACAACTGATGTTCTATCCGAGTGAAGCCTTGTTGCCGTCTTCAGCTGGAGTCCTGTAAAGATAAAATCTTAACATTGCTCAAACAACGAGCCTAACTACTAACATTAGGTTATGGCAACATCTACTCGGTTGGGGTCAGTTGGTTTTGAAATCAATCAAAACTTTAATAAATTTCCCAACAACTTTGAATTGCTTGTTCGCACTACAAGAAAAATGGTTATAAATGACTGGAAAATCACGTTGTCTATTACAAAAATCCCCGTCGTCTATAGCCTTGTAAGTCTATTATGGGCGGTTATAGACGATGGGGATTCCACGTCGTCTATAAGTATTATAGACAATGGGGAATCATGTCATCTATTATGTATATAGACAACGGTTATTATTACTATAGACAACGACTTTTACCCGTCTATAATAATTGCTAAAATGAAAAAAATAAAATAATAGATTATAATAAAATAAGCTGATATTTTATTATAGTGAACAATATAAACATATTCATTACAAAAATCAAGTGACTCACTAGATAGTACCAACTACCTAAATACAACGTTATCAACACACATTTTGAACATGCTATAATTTTCCTCCACTTCAACTCTTCCTCCAAAATCTCTTCCAAATTCATCATCTGCTTCTTCCCATAAGTCATGAAGAAGAAATGTCGTCTTGGTGGAATGTGTTCGGTGGTCATCTTGTTTTCATCCTTTGGGGAAGAAGGAGCTGCAATAAATAAACTCTATTATCTCTATAGCTATATAAACATTAGAATCATAACAATCTCTATAGGTATATAAACATTAATAAGTAAGCATAGAAACAACATGGAGATAAGGTGACCAACCATTCCATCTTCATTATTAATAAAAAAAAAGTGACTAAAGTAGTACAAATAGGAGACAAGGTGTTCAACCAATCCAAAACAAAAGAAAAACTCCATTCTCTACCATTCACAAAAGGAAACCCTTGAATTCACCATTGTTGGAGATCTAGAATGCTATTTTAATCCTAATCTCTCCACACCCCAAATTTTTTTAAACATTTCAAAAATTCTCTTATTTCAAAGATTTTTTGACCACCATAATACGTTAGAAGCAGAGACATCAACACAGTCAACAATTAGATAGTAGAACACAACAACTCATACACCTTTCTCACTTTTCAAGGGTATGTTTTGTTATAGTCATGAAATTACCCACTGAAAAAAAGAAGAAAAAAAGAAGAAAAAAAGAGGAACTTGAAATATATTTACATGGGGGAGCCAGAATAACTTCAAGGAATCAAAGACCATATAAACAAGAAAGAAAAATTAAGGTTGAAATAATCTGACATGCAATCACAATAACATGCAAAACATCAAAAACACAATCTTCATTGCATTGGTGACATTTCAAATCAATTGCATCTATATGTTTAGTATCAGATAGTACCCTGTTGTTCACAAGACACAGAATAATACAGAAACAATATAATTGTCTGTTTATTGTACACATGGTACCTTGTAGAAGGTGTTGAATAGGTGTTGCATAACAATTGTAGTGAATGAACACTGCTTTCACGGAGCCAGTCATCACCGGACGACATAGTGCTCTCTTTTCCAGTATGTCTCACATTATCAAAGATGGGAAACAAGACGCAATGAAATATATTCTCCCAAAATGAAGATGAGAATTTGCTGCCTCTTTCATTGAGCAAATCAAATAAAACTTCTAGCGCGCAATTTCTGACCTCTGGTAACATAGTAATGCTCAGTAACATCACAAGTTGTATCCGCAGTTATGTCAATAGATTTCAGAGCACCACCGGTACAAGAAAAAGTATAAGCAATAAAATATTGTCAATAAAATTTGTTGAGTTAAGAGTACCACAAATCCATAACTATAACTGCGTACACATAGCTTTTCTGATTGATGGAATTTCTAACTCAGTTCTAACGAGATAAAACTATGTTAAGGCCTAAAACAGAACTATGTAACATTCTTAAAAATAAGCTAAGCAACAATAAGATGTACAAATTCATAACCCATTTTAAGGGTTATTTTTAAGTATTATTAAAACCTTTCCCCTTTTCGCCTATGAGAGAGGGCTTTTGTCGTAGCTAAACATTTGAAAATTCTCTTCCTGAAGGTGTTAGGAGACTGCTAGGATATATGTCAATCATGATCAAAACTTTTGTTAAACATTTTCTTCACAAAAATAAAAAAATATTAAGAATTGAAAAGAAAATATGTACAAATTCCCTCGACTTATTAAACAAGATGTACATTAATCTCCATTAGACATAAGGATTTTGAGTGTACATAACGAGAAGTACCCTCTAGGGGCCTCGGCTAAAAACTATTTTGGCCATAACTTCTTCGTTACTCGCCCGATTTGGTCGATCATTTTATCCACAGAATCCTTATCTAAAGGCCTAAGAACCCTCATGATCGGAACTCCTGTCCATTGTGCCGAACAAAAAGTTCCAATTTTTGGGTCGGGCCCTAGGGTACCCCTAGGGGCCTGGGCTAAAAACTATTTTGGCCATAACTTCTTCGTTACTCGCCCGATTCGGTCGATCTTTATGTCCACAAAATCCTTATCTAAAGGCCTAAGACCCCTAATGATCAGAATTCATGTCCATCGTGCCGAACAAAGAGCTTCAATTATCGGGCCAGGCCCTAAGGGTACCCCTAGGGGATCGGGGGATGAAAAATAATCCGAAACGAAATGTTGATTTTTTCGCACATTAGCACATACACATGTATTTATGGCATTTTAAAGTGAGTTTGCGTAGTTTGAAGGCCCAGATCGCGGGTAAATCGGCCGAATACGCCCCAAAATAGTCACTTTTTCGCTTGTTTTAGACTCTCACAAAGTTCTCGTAAAGCAAAATAATAGGAAAAGTGGATTTTAACTTTTTGGGGGACAGCTCTTGGAATACGATTACCAACGCCGCTTGAATCGGCCAAATCGGACAAATAGCCAAAAAGTTATGGCAAAAATAGTGGAACTGCGCAAAATGGGACCCGACGCAAAAACTATTTTATTCATTACTTCTTCGTTTCTCACCCGATTCGGTCGATCTCTATGTCCACGGAGTCCTTATCTAAAGGCCTAAGAACCCTCATGATCGGAATTCCTGTCCATCGTGTCGAGCAATAAGTTCCAATTTTTGGGCCGGGCCCTAGGGGTACCCCCTTAGGGGCCTCGGCTAAAAACTATTTTGGCCATAACTTCTTTGTTACTCGCCCGATTTGGTCGATCTTTTTGTCCACGGAATCCTTATCTAAAGGCCTAAGAACCCTCATGATCGGAACTCCTGTCCATTGTGCCGAACAAAAAGTTCCAATTTTTGGGCCGGGCCCTAGGGATACCCCATAACTTCATCGTTACTCGCCCGATTCGGTCGATCTTTATGTCCACGAAATCCTTATCTAAAGGCCTAAGACCCCTAATGATCAGAATTCCTGTCCATCATGCCGAACAAAGAGCTTCAATTATCGGGCCGGGCCCTAGGGGTACCCCAGGGCTCGGGGGCTGAAAAATCATCCGAAACGAAAATGTTGATTCTTTCACACATTAGCACATACACATGTATTTATGGCATTTTAATGTGAGCTTGCGTAATTTGAAGGCCCAGATCGCGGGTAAATCGGCCGAATACACCCCAAAATAGTCACTTTTACGCTTGTTTTGGACTCTCACGAAATTCTCTTAAAGCAAAATAATAGAAAAAGTGGATTTTATCTTTTTGGGCGATAGCCCTTGATTTAAGGTTTGCAACGCCGCTTGAATCAGCCAAATCGGACAAATAGCCTAGAAGTTTTGGCAAAAATAGTGGAACTGCAAAAAACGGGACCCGACGCAAAAACTATTTTGGCCATAAGTTCTTCGTTTCTCGCCCGATTCGGTTGATCTTTATGTCCACGGAATCCTTATCTAAATGCCCAAGACCCCTCATAATTGGAATTCCTATCCATCGTGCTGAATAAAGAGCTCCAATTTATGGGCCGGGCCCTAGGGGTTCCCTTAGGGGCCTGGGCTAAAAACTATTTTGGCCATAACTTATTCGTTACTCGCCCGATTTGGTCAATTTTTTTGTCCACGGAATCCTTATCTAAAGGCCTAAGAACCCTCATTATTGGAACTCCTGTCCATTGTGCCGAACAAAAAGTTCCAATTTTTGGGCCGGGCCCTCCCCTAGGGGCCTGGGCTAAAAACTATTTTGGCCATAACTTCTTCGTTACTCGCCCGATTCGGTCGATCTTTATGTCCACGAAATCCTTTTCTAAAGGCCTAAGACCCCTAATGATCAGGATTCCTGTCCATCGTGCCGAATAAAGAGCTTCAATTATCGGGCTGGGCCCTAAGGGTACCCCTAGGGGCTCGGGGGATGAAAAATAATCTAAAACAAAATGTTGATTTTTTCGCACATTAGCACATACACATGTATTTATGGCATTTTAAAGTGAGCTTGCGTAGTTCGAAGGCCCAGATCACGGGTAAATCGGCCGAATACGCCCCAAAATAGTCACTTTTTCGCTTTTTTTGGACTCTCACGAAGTTCTTGTAAAGCAAAATAATAGGAAAAGTGGATTTTGACTTTTTGGGGGACAGCCCCTGGAATAAGATTACCAACGCCGCTTGAATCGGCCAAATCGGACAAATAGCCAAGAAGTTATGGCAAAAATAGTTGAACTGCACAAAATGGGACCCGACGCAAAAACTATTTTATTCATTACTTCTTCGTTTCTCGCCCGATTCGGTCGATCTCTATGTCCACGGAGTCCTTATCTAAAGGCCTAAGAACCCTCATGATCGGAATTCCTGTCCATCGTGTCGAGCAATAAGTTTCAATTTTTGGGCCGGGCCCTAGGGGTACCATCCTAGGGGCCTCGGCTAAAAACTATTTTGGCCATAACTTCTTCGTTACTCGCCTGATTTGGTCGATCTTTTTGTCCACGGAATCCTTATCTAAAGGCCTAAGAACCGTCATGATCGGAACTCCTGTCCATTGTGCCGAACAAAAAGTTCTAATTTTTGGGCCGAGCCCTAGTGGTACCCTATAACTTCTTCGTTACTCGCCCGATTCGGTCGATCTTTATATTCACGAAATCCTTATCTAAAAACCTAAGACCCCTAATGATCAAAATTCCTATCCATCGTGCCGAATAAAGAGCTTCAATTATCGTGCCGGGCCTTAGGGGTGCCCTAGGGACTCGGGGACTGAACAATCATCCGAAGAAAATGTTAATTCTTTCACACATTAGCACATACACATGTATTTATTGCATTTTAATGTGAGCTTGCGTAATTTGAAGGCCCAGATCGCGGGTAAATCGGCCGAATACGCCCAAAAATAGTCACTTTTACGCTTATTTTGGACTCTCACGAAATTCTCTTAAAGCAAAATAATAGAAAAAATGGATTTTGACTTTTTGGGAGATAGCCCTTGATATAAGGTTTGCAATGCCGCTTGAATCGGCCAAATCGGACAAATAGCCTAGAAGTTATGGCAAAAATAGTGGAACTGCGCAAAACGGGACCCGACGCAAAAACTATTTTGGCCATAAGTTCTTCGTTTCTCGCCCGATTCGGTTGATCTTTATGTCCACGAAATCCTTATCTAAAGGCCCAAGACCCCTCATAATTGGAATTCCTATCCATCGTGCTGAACAAAGAGCTCCAATTTATGGGTCGGGCCCTAGGGGTACCCTTAGGGGCCTGGGCTAAAAACTAATTTGGCCATAACTTCTTCGTTACTCGCCCGATTTGGTTTGATCTTTTTGTCCACAGAATCCTTATCTAAAGGCCTAAGAACCCTAATGATCGGAACTCCTGTCCATTGTGCCGAACAAAAACTTCTAATTTTTGGGCCGGGCCCTAGGGGTAAACCCTAGGGGCCTGGGCTAAAAACTATTTTGGCCATAACTTCTTCGTTACTCGCCCGATTCGGTCGATCTTTATGTCCACGAAATCCTTATCTAAAGGCCTAAGACCCCTAATGATCAGAATTCCTGTCCATCGTGCCGAACAAAGAGCTTCAATTATCGGGCCGGGCCCTAGCGGTACCCCTAGGGGCTCGGGGGATGAAAAATAATCTGAAACGAAATATTGATTTTATCGCACATTAGCACATACACATGTATTTATGGCATTTTAAAGTGAGCTTGCATAGTTCGAAGGCCCAGATCGCGGGTAAATCAGCCGAATACGCCCCAAAATAGTCACTTTTTCGCTTGTTTTGTACTCTCACGATGGTCTCGTAAAGCAAAATAATAGGAAAAGTGGATTTTGACTTTTTGGGGGATAGCCCTTGGAATAAGATTACCAACGCCGCTTGAATCGGTCAAATCGGACAAATAGCCAAGAAGTTATGACAAAAATAGTGGAACTGCGCAAAATGGGACCCGACGCAAAAACTATTTTATTCATAACTTCTTCGTTTCTCGCCCGATTCGGTCGATCTCTATGTTTACGGAGTCCTTATCTAAAGGCCTAAGAACCCTCATGATCGGAATTCCTGTCCATCGTGTCGAACAATAAGTTCAAATTTTTGGGCCGGGCCCTAGGGGTACCCCCTAGGGTACTCGACTAAAAACTATTTTGGCCATAACTTCTTCGTTACTCGCCCGATTTGGTCGATCTTTTTGTCCACGGAATCCTTATCTTAAAGCCTAAGAACCCTCATGATCGGAACTCCTGTCCATTGTGCCGAACAAAAAGTTCCAGTTTTTGGGCCGGGCCCTAGGGGTACCCCATAACTTCATCGTTACTCACCCGATTAGGTCGATCTTTATGTCCACGAAATCCTTATCTAAAGGCCTAAGACCCCTAATGATCAGAATTCCTGTCCGTCGTGCCGAACAAAGAGCTTCAATTATCGGGTCGGGCCCTAGGGGTACCCCTAGGGGCTCGAGGGATAAAAAGTAATCCGAAACGAAATGTTAATTTTTTCGCACATTAGCACATACACATGTATTTATAGCATTTTAAAGTGAGCTTGTGTAGTTCGAAGGCCCAGATCGCGGGTTAATCGGCCGAATACGCCCCAAAATAGTCACTTTTTCGCTTGTTTTGGACTCTCACGAAGTTCTCGTAAAGCAAAATAATAGGAAAAGTGGATTTTGACTTTTTGGGGGACAACCCTTGGAATAAGATTACCAACGCCGCTGGAATCGACCAAATCGGACAAATAGCCAAGAAGTTATGGCAAAAATAGTGGAATTGCGCAAAATGGGACCCGACGCGAAAATTATTTTATTCATAACTTCTTCGTTTCTCGCCCGATTCGGTCGATCTCTATGTCCACGGAGTCCTTATCTAAAGGCCTCAGAACCCTCATGATCGGAGTCCTTATCTAGGGGTACCCCATAGGGGCCTCGGCTAAAAACTATTTTGGCCATAACTTCTTCGTTACTCGCCCGATTTGGTCGATCTTTTTGTCCACGGAATCCTTATCTAAAGGCCTAAGAACCCTCATGATCGGAACTCCTGTCCATTTTGCCGAAGAAAAAGTTCCAATTTTTGGGCCGGGCCCTAGGGGTACCCCATAACTTCTTCGTTACTCGCCCGATTTGGTCGATTTTTATGTCCACGAAATCCTTATCTAAAGGCCTAAGACCCCTAATGATCAGAATTCCTGTCGATCATCCGAACAAAGAGCTTCAATTATCGGGCCGGGCCCTAGGGGTACCCCAAGAGGCTCGGGGATGAAAAGTAATCCGTAACGAAATGTTTATTTTTTCGCACATTAGCACATACACATGTATTTATGGCATTTTAAAGTAAGCTTGCGTAGTTCGAAGGCCCAGATCGCGGGTAAATCGGCCGAATACGCCCCAAAATAGTCACTTTTCCGCTTGTTTTGGACTCTCACGAAGTTCTCGTAAAGCAAAATAATAGGAAAAGTGAATTTTGACTTTTTGGGGGGATAGCCCTTGGAATAAGGTTTCCAACGCCGCTTGAATCGTCCAAATCGGACAAATGGCCAAGAAGTTATGGCAAAAATAGTGGAACTGCGCAAAACGGGACCCGACGCAAAAACTAGTTTGGCCATAACTTCTTCGTTTCTTGCCCGATTTGGTCGATCTTTATGTCCACGGAATCCTTATCTAAAGGCCCAATACCCCTCATGATTGGAACTCCTATCCATCGTGCTGAACAAAGAGCTCCAATTTTTGGACCGGACCCTAGGGGTACCCCCTAGGGCTTGGGATAAAAACTACTTTGGCCATAACTTTTTCGTTACTCGCCCGATTTGGTCGATCTTTAAGTCCTCAGAATCCTTATCTAAAGGTCTAATTCCCTTAATGATCGAAATTCCTATCCATCAAGCCGAACAAAGAGTTTCAATTTTTGGGCCGGGCCCTAGGGGCATGGGCTAAAAACTATTTTGGCCATAACTTCTACGTTACTCACCCGATTCGGTCGATCTTTGTACCCACAAATCCTTATCTAAAGTCCTAATACCCCTAATGATCGGAATTCCTGTCTATCGTGCCGAACAAAGAGCTTCAATTTTCGGGCCGGGCCCTAAGGATACCCCTAGGGGCTTGGGGGCTGAAAAATCATCCGAAACGAAATGTTGATTTTTTCGCACATTAGCACATACACATGTTTTTATGGCATTTTAAAGTGAGCTTGCGTAATTTGAAGGCCCAGATCAAGGGTAAATCGGCCGAATACGCCAAAAAATAGTCACTTTTTCGCTTGTTTTGGACTCTCACGAAGTTCTCATAAAGCAAAATAATAGGAAAAGTGGATTTTGACTTTTAGGGGGATAGGCCTTGCAATAAGGTTTCCAATGCCGCTTGAATCGGCCAAATCGGACAAATAGCCTAGAAGTTATGGCAAAAATAGTGGAACTGCGCAAAACGTGACCTGACGCAAAAACTATTTTGGCCATAACTTCTTCGTTTCTCACCCGATTCGGTCAATCTTTATGTCCACGGAATCCTCATCTAAAGGCCAATTCCCCTCATGATTGGAATTCATATCCATCGTGCTGAACAAAGAGCTCCAATTTTAGGGCCGGGCCCTAGGGGGTGGCCTGGGATAAAAACTATTTTAGCCATAACTTCTTCGTTTCTCGCCTGATTCGGTCGATCTTTATGTCCATAGAATCCTTATCTAAAGGCCTAAGAGCCCTAATGATCGTAATTCCTGTCCATAGTGGCGAACAAAGAGCTTCAATTTTCGGGCCGGGCCCTAGGGATACCCCTAGGGGCTCGCGGCTGAAAAATCATCCGAAACGAAATGTTGATTTTTTCGCACATTCGCACATACACATGTTTTTATGACATTTTAAAGTGAGCTTGCAAAATTTGAAGGCCCAGATCGCGGGCAAATCGGCCGAATACGGCCCAAAATAGTCACTTTTTCGCTTGTTTTGGACACTTATGAAGTTCTCGTAAAGAAAAATAATAGGAAAAGTGGATTTCGTCTTTTGGAGGGATAGCCCTTGGAATAAGGTTTCCAACGCCGCTTGAATCGGCCAAATCGGACAAATGGCCAAGAAGTTATGGCAAAAATAGTGGAACTGCGCAAAACGGGACCCGACGCAAAAACTAGTTTGGCCATAACTTCTTCGTTTCTCGCCCGATTCGGTCGATCTTTATGTCCATGGAATCCTTATCTAAAGGCCAATACCCCTCATGATTGGAATTCCTATCCATCGTGCTGAAAAAAGAGTTCCAATTTTTGGGCCGGGCCCTAGGGGGCCCTAGGGGCCTGGGATAAAAACTATTTTGGCCATAACATCTTCGTTACTCGCCCGATTCGGTCGATCTTTATGTCCTCAGAATCCTTATCTAAAGTCCTAATACCCCTAATGATCAGAATTCCTGTCCATCGTACCGAACAAAGAGTTTCAATTTTTGAGCCGGGCCCTAGGGGTACCCCCTAGGGGCTTGGGCTAAAAACTATTTTGGCTATAACTTTTTCGTTACTCGCCCAATTCGGTCGATCTTTATGTCAACGGAATCCTTATCTAAAGACCTAAGACCACTCATGATCGGAATTCATGTCCATCGTGCCGAATAAAAAGTTCTAATTTTTTGGCCGGGTCCTAGGGTACCCCTAGGGGCATGGGCTAAAAACTATTTTGGCCATAACTTCTTCGTTACTCAACCGATTCGGTCGATCTTTATATCCACACAATCCTTATCTAAAGGCCTAAGACCCCTAATGATCGGAATTCCTGTCTATCGTGCCGAACAAAGAGCTTCAATTTTCGGGCCGGGCCCTAGGGATACCCCTAGTGGCTCGGGGGCTGAAAAATCATTCGAAACGAAATGTTTATTTTTTCGCACATTAGCACATACACATGTTTTTATGGCATTTTAAAGTGAGCTTGCGTAATTTGAAGGCCCAGATCGAGGGTAAATCGGCCGAATACGCCAAAAAATAGTCACTTTTTCGCTTGTTTTGGACTCTCACGAAGTTCTCATGAAGCAAAATAATAAGAAAAGTGGATTTTGACTTTTAGGGGGATAGGCCTTGCAATAAGGTTTCCAACGCCGCTTGAATCGGCCAAATCGGACAAATAGCCTAGAAGTTCTGGCAAAAATATTGGAACTATGCAAAACGTGACCTGACGCAAAAACTATTTTGGCCATAACTTCTTCGTTTCTCACCCGATTCGGTCAATCTTTATGTCCCAAAATCCTTATCTAAAAGCCTAATACCCCTCATGATTAGAATTCGTATCCATCGTGCTGAACAAAGAGCTCTAATTTTTGGGCCGTGCTCTAGGGGGTGGCCTGGGCTAAAAACTATTTTGGCCATAACTTCTTCGTTACTCGTCCGATTCGGTCGATCTTTATGTCCATAGAATCCTTATCTAAAGGCCTAAGAGCCCTAATGATCGGAATTCCTGTCCATCGTGCCGAACAAAAAGCTTCAATTTTCGGGCCGGGCCTTAGGGATACCCCTAGGGGCTCGGGGCTGAAAAATCATCCGAAACGAAATTTTGATTTTTTCGCACATTAGCACATACACATGTTTTTATGGCATTTTAAAGTGATCTTGCGTAATTTGAAGGCCCAGATCGCGGGTAAATCGGCCGAATACGCCCCAAAATAGTCGCTTTTTTGCTTGTTTTGGACACTCACGAAGTTCTCGTAAAGATAAATAATAGGAAAAGTGGATTTCGTCTTTTGGGGGGATAGCCCTTGGAATAAGGTTTCCAACGCCGCTTGAATCGGCCAAATCGGACAAATGGCCAAGAAGTTATGGTAAAAATAGTGGAACTGCGCAAAACGGGACCCGACGCAAAAATTAGTTTGGCCATAACTTTTTCGTTTCTCGCCCGATTCGGTCGATCTTTATGTCCATGGAATCCTTATCTAAAGGCCAATACCCCTCATGATTGGAACTCCTATCCATCGTGCTGAAAAAAGAGTTCCAATTTTTGGGCCGGGCCCTAGGGGGCCCTAGGGGCCTGGGATAAAAACTATTTTGGTCATAACTTCTTCGTTACTCGCCCGATTCGGTCGATCTTTATGTCATCAGAATCCTTATCTAAAGGCCTAATACCCCTAATGGTCGGAATTCCTGTCCATCGTACCGAACAAAGAGTTTTAATTTTTGAGCCGGGCCCTAGGGGTACCCCTTAGGGGCTTGGGCTAAAAACTATTTTGGCTATAACTTTTTCGTTACTCGCCCAATTCGGTCGATCTTTATGTCAACGGAATCCTTATCTAAAGACTTAAGACCACTCATGATCGGAATTCATGTCCATCGTGCCGAATAAAAAGTTCTAATTTTTGGGCCGGGTCCTAGGGTACCCCTAGGGGCATGGGCTAAAAACTATTTTGGCCATAACTTCTTCGTTACTCAACCGATTCGGTCGATCTTTATACCCACAGAATCCTTATCTAAAGGCCTAAGACCCCTAATGATCGGAATTTCTGTCTATCGTGCCGAACAAAGAGCTTCAATTTTCGGGCCGGGCCCTAGGGATACATACCCTTAGGGGCTCGGGGGCTGAAAAATCATCCGAAACGAAATGTTGATTTTTTCGCACATTAGCACATACACATGTTTTTATGGCATTTTAAAGTGAGCTTGCGTAATTTGAAGGCCCAGATCGAGGGTAAATCGGCCGAATACGCCAAAAAATAGTCACTTTTTCGCTTGTTTTGAATTCTCACGAAGTTCTCATAAAGCAAAATAATAGGAAAAGTGGATTTTAACTTTTAGGGGGATAGGCCTTGCAATAAGGTTTCCAACGCCGCTTGAATCGGCCAAATTGGACAAATAGCCTAGAAGTTCTTGCAAAAATAGTGGAACTGCGCAAAACGTGACCTGACGCAAAAACTATTTTGGCCACAACTTCTTCGTTTCTCACCCGATTCGGTCAATCTTCATGTCCACGGAATTCGTATCCATCGTGCTGAACAAAGAGCTCCAATTTTTGGGCCGTGCCCTAGGGGGTGGCCTGGGCTAAAAACTATTTTGGCCATAACTTCTTCGTTACTCGTCCGATTCGGTCGATCTTTATGTCCATAGAATCCCTATCTAAAGGCGTAAGAGCCCTAATGATCGGAATTCCTGTCCATCGTGCCGAACAAAGAGCTTCAATTTTCGGGCCGGGCCTTAGGGATACACCTAGGGGCTCGGGGCTGAAAAATCATCCGAAACGAAATGTTGATTTTTTCGCACATTAGCACATACACATATTTTTATGGCATTTTCAAGTGATCATGCGTAATTTGAAGGCCCAGATCGCGGGTAAATCGGCCGAATACGCCCCAAAATAGTCGCTTTTTCGTTTGTTTTGGACACTCACGAAGTTCTCGTAAAGAAAAATAATAGGAAAAGTGGATTTCGTCTTTTGGGGGGATAGCCCTTGGAATAAGGTTTCCAACGCCGCTTGAATCGGCCAAATCGGACAAATGGCCAAGAAGTTATGGCAAAAATAGTGGAACTGCGCAAAACGGGACCTGACGCAAAAACTAGTTTGGCCATAACTTCTTCGTTTCTCGCCCGATTCGGTCGATCTTTATGTCCATGGAATCCTTATCTAAAGGCCAATACCCCTCATGACTGGAACTCCTATCCATCGTGCTGAACAAAGAGCTCCAATTTTTGGGCCGGGCCCTTGGGGTACCCCCTAGGGGCCTGGGATAAAAACTGTTTTGGCCATAACTTCTTCGTTACTTGCCCGATTCGGTCGATCTTTAAATCCTCAGAATCCTTATCTAAAGGTCTAATACCCCTAATGATTGGAATTTCTTTCCATCGTGCCGAACAAAGAGTTTCAATTTTTGGGCCGGGCCCTAGGGGTACCCCCTAGGGGCCTGGAATAAAAACTATTTTGGCCATAACTTCTTCGTTACTCGCCTAATTCGGTTGATCTTTATGTCCTCAGAATCTTTATCTAAAGGCCTAATACCCCTAATGATCGGAATTCCTGTCCATCGTGCCGAACAAAGAGTTTCAATTTTTGGGCCGGGCCCTAGGGGTACCCCCTAGGGGCTGGGCTAAAAACTATTTTGGCTATAACTTTTTCGTTACTCGCCCGAATCGGTCGATCTTTATGTCAACGGAATCCTTATCTAAATACCTAAGACCACTCATGATCGGAATTCCTGTCCATCGTGCTGAATAAAAAGTTCCAATTTTTGGGCCGGGCCCTAGGGGTACCCCTAGAGGCATGGGCTAAAAACTATTTTGGCCATAACTTCTTCGTTACTCACCCGATTCGGTCGATCTTTATACCCAGAAAATCCTTATCTAAAGGCCTAAGACCCCTAATGTTCGGAATTCCTGTCCATCGTGCCGAACAAAGAGCTTCAATTTTCAGGCCGGGCCCTAGGGATACCCCTAGGGGCTCGGGGCTGAAAAATCAACCGAAACGAAATGTTTATTTTTTCGCACATTAGCACATACACATGTTTTTGTGGCATTTTAAAGTGAGCTTGCGTTATTTGAAGACCCAGATCGAGGGTAAATCGGCCGAATACGCTAAAAAATAGTCACTTTTTCGCTTGTTTTGGACTCTCACGTAGTTCTCATAAAGCAACATAAAAGGAAAATTGGATTTTGACTTTTAGGGGGATAGCCCTTGCAAAAAGGTTTCCAACGCCGCTTGAATCGGCCAAATCTGACAAATAGCCTAGAAGTTATGGCAAAAATAGTGGAACTGCGCAAAACGGGACCTAACGCAAAAACTATTTTGGGCATAACTTCTTCGTTTCTCACCCGATTCGGTCAATCTTTATGTCCAAGGAATCCTTATCTAAAGGCCCAAGACCCCTCATGATTGGAATTCCTATCTATCGTTCTGAACAAAGAGCTCCAATTTTTGGGCCGGGCCCTAGGGGCCTGGGATAAAAACTATTTTGGCCATAACTTATTCGTTACTCGCCTGATTCGGTCGATCTTTATGTCCATAGAATCCTTATCTAAAGGACTAAGAGCCCTAATGATCGGAGTTCCTGTCCATCGTGCCGAACAAAGAGCTTCAATTTTCGGGTCGGGCCCTAGGGGTATCCCTAGGGGCTCGGGGCTGAAAAATCATCAAAAACGAAATGTTGATTTTTTCGCACATTAGCACATACACATGTTTTTATGGAATTTTAAAGTGAGCTTGCGTAATTTGAAGGCCCAGATCGCAGGTAAATCAGCCGAATACGCCCCAAAATATTCAGTTTTTTGCTTTTTTTGGACACTCACGAAATTCTCGTAAAGAAAAATAATAGGAAAAGTGGATTTCGTCTTTTGGGGGGATTGCCCTGGAAAAGGGTTTCCAACGCCGCTTGAATCGGCCAAATTGGACAAATGGCCCAGAAGTTATGGCAAAAATAATGGAACTGCGCAAAAGGGGACCCGACGCAAAAATTAGTTTGGACATAACTTCTTCGTTTGTCGCTCGATTCGGTCGATCTTTCTGTCAGCGGAATCCTTATCTAATGACCTAATACCCCTCATGATTGGAATTCCTATCCATCGTGCTGAACAAAGAGCTCCAATTTTTTGGCCGGGCCCTAGGTGTACCCCCCTAAGGGCCTGGGATAAAAACTATTTTGGCCATAACTTCTTCGTTACTCGCCCGATTCGGTCGATATTTATGTCCACAGAATCCTTATCTAAAGGCCTAAGACCCCTAATGATCGGAATTCCTGTCCATCGTGCCGAACAAAGAGCTTCAATTTTCGGGCCGGGCCCTAGGGATACCCCTAGGGGATCGGGGCTGAAAAATCATCAAAAACGAAATGTTGATTTTTTCGCACATTAGCACATACACATGTTTTTATGGAATTTTAAAGTGAGCTTGCGTAATTTGAAGGCCCAGATCGAGGGTAAATCGGCCGAATACGTTAAAAACTAGTCACTTTTTCGCTTGTTTTGGACTCTCACGAAGTTCTCATAAAGCAAAATAATAGGAAAAGTGGATTTTGACTTTTAGGGGGATAGGCCTTGCAATAAGGTTTCCAATGCCGCTTGAATCGGCCAAATTGGACAAATAGCCTAGAAGTTCTAGCAAAAATAGTGGAACTGCGCAAAACGTGACCTGACGCAAAAACTATTTTGGCCATAACTTCTTCGTTTCTCACCCGATTCGGTCAATCTTCATGTCCACGGAATTCGTATCCATCGTGCTGAACAAAGAGCTCTAATTTTTGGGCCGTGCCCTAGGGGGTGGCCTTGGCTAAAAACTATTTTGGCCAAAACTTCTTCGTTACTCGTCCGATTCGGTCGATCTTTATGTCCATAGAATCCTTATCTAAAGGCGTAAGAGCCCTAATGATCGGAATTCCTGTCCATCGTGCCGAACAAAGAGCTTCAATTTTCGGGCCGGGCCTTAGGGATACACCTAGGGGCTCGGGGCTGAAAAATCATCCGAAACGAAATGTTGATTTTTTCGCACATTAGCACATACACATGTTTTTATGGCATTTTAAAGTGATCTTGCGTAATTTGAAGGCCCAGATCGCGGGTAAATCGGCCGAATACGCCCCAAAATAGTCGCTTTTTCGTTTGTTTTGGACACTCACGAAGTTCTCGTAAAGAAAAATAATAGGAAAAGTGGATTTCGTCTTTTGGGAGGATAGCCCTTGGAATAAGGTTTCTAACGCCGCTTGAATCAGCCAAATCGGACAAATGGCCAAGAATTTATGGCAAAAATAGTGGAACTGCGCAAAATGGGACCCGACGCAAAAACTAGTTTGGCCATAACTTCTTCGTTTCTCGCCCGATTCGGTCGATCATTATGTCCATGGAATCCTTATGTAAAGGCCAATACCCCTCATGACTGGAACTCCTATCCATCGTGCTGAACAAAGAGCTCCAACTTTTGGGCCGGGCCCTAGGGGTACCTCCCCTAGGGGCCTGGGATAAAAACTATTTTGGCCATAACTTTTTCGTTACTTGCCCGATTCGGTCGATCCTTAAATCCTCAGAATCCTTAACTAAAGGTCTAATACCCCTAATGATTGGAATTTCTTTCCATCGTGCCGAACAAAGAGTTTCAATTTTTGGGCCGGGCCCTAGGGGCCTGGAATAAAAACTATTTTGGCCATAACTTCTTCGTTACTCGCCCGATTCGGTCGATCTTTATGTCCTCAGAATCCTTATCTAAAGGCCTAATAGCCTTAATGATCGGAATTCCTGTCCATCGTGCCGAACAAAGAGTTTCAATTTTTGGGCCAGGCCCTAGGGGTACCCCCTAGGGGCCTGGGCTAAAAACTATTTTGGCTATAACTTTTTCGTTACTCGCCCGATTCGGTCGATCTTTATGTCAACGGAATCCTTATCTAAATACCTAAGACCACTCATGATCGGAATTCCTGTCCATCGTGCTGAATAAAAAGTTCCAATTTTTGGGCCGGACCCTAGGGGTACCCCTAGAGGCATGGGCTAAAAACTATTTTGGCCATAACTTCTTCGTTACTCACCCGATTCGGTCGATCTTTATACCCAGAAAATCCTTATCTAAAGGCCTAAGACCCCTAATGTTCAGAATTCCTGTCCATCGTGCCGAACAAAGAGCTTCAATTTTCAGGCCGGGCCCTAGGGATACCCCTAGGGGCTCGGGGCTGAAAAATCAACCGAAACGAAATGTTTATTTTTTCGCACATTAGCACATACACATGTTTTTGTGGCATTTTAAAGTGAGCTTGCGTTATTTGAAGACCCAGATCGAGGGTAAATCGGCCGAATACGCCAAAACATAGTCACTTTTTCGCTTCTTTTGGACTCTCACGTAGTTCTCATAAAGCAACATAATAGGAAAATTGGATTTTGACTTTTAGGGGGATAGCCCTTGCAAAAAGGTTTCCAACGCCGCTTGAATCGGCCAAATCTGACAAATAGCCTAGAAGTTATGGCAAAAATAGTGGAACTGCGCAAAACGGGACCTAACGCAAAAACTATTTTGGGCATAACTTCTTCGTTTCTCACCCGATTCGGTCAATCTTTATGTCCAAGGAATCCTTATCTAAAGGCCCAAGACCCCTCATGATTGGAATTCCTATCTATCGTTCTGAACAAAGAGCTCCAATTTTTGGGCCGGGCCCTAGGGGCCTGGGATAAAAACTATTTTGGCCATAACTTATTCGTTACTCGCCTGATTCGGTCGATCTTTATGTCCATAGAATCCTTATCTAAAGGACTAAGAGCCCTAATGATCGGAGTTCCTGTCCATCGTGCCGAACAAAGAGCTTCAATTTTCGGGTCGGGCCCTAGGGGTATCCCTAGGGGCTCGGGGCTGAAAAATCATCAGAAACGAAATGTTGATTTTTTCGCAAATTAGCACATACACATGTTTTTATGGAATTTTAAAGTGAGCTTGCGTAATTTGAAGGCCCAGATCGCAGGTAAATCAGCCGAATACGCCCCAAAATATTCAGTTTTTTGCTTTTTTTGGACACTCACGAAATTCTCGTAAAGAAAAATAATAGGAAAAGTGGATTTCGTCTTTTGGGGGGATTGCCCTGGAAAAGGGTTTCCAACGCCGCTTGAATCGGCCAAATTGGACAAATGGCCCAGAAGTTATGGCAAAAATAGTGGAACTGCGCAAAAGGGGACCCGACGCAAAAATTAGTTTGGACATAACTTCTTCGTTTGTCGCTCGTTTCGGTCGATCTTTCTGTCAGCGGAATCCTTATCTAATGACCTAATACCCCTCATGATTGGAATTCCTATCCATCGTGCTGAACAAAGAGCTCCAATTTTTTGGTCGGGCCCTACGGCTACCCCCCTAATGGCCTGGGATAAAAACTATTTTGGCCATAACTTCTTCGTTACTCGCCCGATTCGGTCGATATTTATGTCCACAGAATCCTTATCTAAAGGCCTAAGACCCCTAATGATCGGAATTCCTGTCCATCGTGCCGAACAAAGAGCTTCAATTTTCGGGCCGGGCCCTAGGGATACCCCTAGGGGATCGGGGCTGAAAAATCATCCAAAACGAAATGTTGATTTTTTCGCACATTAGCACATACACAAGTTTTTATGGCATTTTAAAGTGAGCTTGCGTAATTTGAAGGCCCAGATCGCGGGTAAATCGGCCGAATACGCCCCAAAATAGTCACTTTTTCGCTTGTTTTGGACACTCACGAAGTTCTCTGAAAGAAAAATAATAGGAAAATTAGATTTCGTCTTTTGGGGGGATAGCCCTTGGAATAAGGTTTCCAACGCCGCTTAAATCGGCCAAATCGGACAAATGGCCAAGAAGTTATGGCAAAAGTGGTGGAACTGCGCAAAACGGGACCCGACGCAAAAACTAGTTTGGTCATAACTTCTTCGTTTCTCGCCCGATTTGGTTGATCTTTATGTCCACGGAATCTTTATCTAAAGGCCCAATACCCCTCATGATTGGAATTCCTATCGATCGTGCTGAACAAAGAGCTCCAATTTTTGGGCCGGGCCCTAGGGGTACCCCCCTAAGGGCCTGGGATTAAAACTATTTTGCCCATAACTTGTTCGTTACTCGCCCGATTCGGTCGATCTTTATGTCCTCAGAATCCTTATTTAAAGGCCTAATACCCCTAATGATCGGAATTCCTGTCTATCGTGCCGAACAAAGAGTTTCAATTTTTGGGTCAGGACCTAGGGGTACCCCCTAAGGGCATGGGCTAAAAACTATTTTCGCTATAACTTTTTCGTTACTGGCCCGATTTGGTCTATCTTTATGTCAACGGAATCCTTATCTAAAGACCTAAGACCACTCATGATCGGAATTCCTGTCCATCGTGCCGAATAAAAATTTCCAATTTTTGGGCCGGGCCTTAGGGGTACCCCTAGAGGCATGGGTTAAATACTATATTGGACATAACTTCTTCCTTACTCACCCGATTCGGTCGATCTTTATACCCACAGAATCCTTATCTAAAGGCCTAAGACCCCTAATGATCGGAATTCCTGTCCATCGTGTCGAACAAAGAGCTTCAATTTTCGGGCCGGGCCCTAGGGATATCTCTAGGGGCTCGGGGCTGAAAAATCATCCGAAACGAAATGTTGATTTTTTCGCACATTAGCACATACACATGTTTTTATGGCATTTTAAAGTGAACTTGCGTAATTTGAAGGCCCAGATCGCGGGTAAATCGGCCGAATACGCCCCAAAATAGTCACTTTTTCGCTTGTTTTGGACACTCACGAAGTTCTCGTAAAGAAAAATAATAGGAAAAGTGGATTTCGTCTTTTGGGGGATAGCCCATGGAATAAGGTTTCCAACGCCGCTTGAATCGGCCAAATCGGACAAATGGCCAAGAAGTTATGGCAAAAATAGTGGAACTGCGCAAAACGGGACCCAACGCAAAAACTAGTTTTGCTATAACTTCTTCGTTTCTCGCCCGATTCGGTCGATCTTTATGTCCACGGAATCCTTATCTAAAGGCCCAATACCCCTCATGATTGGAATTCCTATCCATCATGCTGAACAAAGAGCTCCAATTTTTGGGTCGGGCCCTAGGGGTACCCCTAGGGGCCTGGGACAAAAACTATTTTGGCCATAACTTCTTCGTTACTTGCCCGACTGGTCGATCTTTTTGTCCTCGGAATCCTTATCTAAAGGCCTAATACCCCTAATGATCGGAATTCCTTTCCATCGTGCCGAAAAAGAGTTTTAATTTTTGGGCCGGCCCCTAGGGGCTCGAGGGCTGAAAAATGATCTGAAACGAAATGTGAATTTTTCACACATTAGCACATTCACATGTATTTATGACATTTTAAAGTGAGCTTGCGTAATTTGAAAACCCGGATCGCGAGCAAATCGGCCGTATACGCCCCAAAATAGTCACTTTTTCGCTTATTTTTTACTCTCATGAAGTTCTCGTAAACAAAAATAATAGGAAAAGTGGATTTTGAATTTTTGGGGTATTTCCCTTGGAATAAAGTTTTCAACGCCGCTTCAATCGGCCAAATTGGACAAATAGCCTAGAAGTTATGGCAAAAATAGTGGAACTGTGCAAAACGGGACCCGACGCAAAAATTATTTTGGCCATATCTTCTTCGTTTCTCGCCCGTTTCCGTCCATCTTTATGTTGATGGAATCCTTATCTAAAGGCCCAAGACGCCGCATGATTGGAATTCCTATCCATCGTGCTGAACAAAGAGCTCCAATTTTTGGGCCGGGCTCAAGGAGTACCCCCTAGGGGCCTGGGCTAAAAACTATTTTTGCCATAACTTCTTCGTTACTCGACCGATTTGGTCGATCTTTATGTCCACTATATCCTTATCTAAAGGCCTAAGACCCCTAATGATCAGAATTCCTGTCCATCGTGCCGAACAAAGAGTTTCAATTTTCGGGCCGGTCCCTAGGGGTCCCTCTAGGGGCTCGGGGGCTGAAAAATCATCCGAAACGAAATGTTGATCTTTTCGCACATTAGCACATACACATGTATTTATGGCATTTTAAAGTGAGCTTGCGTAATTTGAAGACCCAGATCGCGTGTAAATCGGCCGAATACGCCCCAAAATAGTCACTTTTTCGCTTGTTTTGGACACTCACGAAGTTCTCGTAAAGAAAAATAATAGGAAAAGTGGATTTCGTCTTTTGGGGGGATAGCCCCTGGAATAAGGTTTCCAACGCCGCTTGAATCGGCTAAATCGCACAAATGGCCAAGAAGTTAATGCAAAAATAGTGGAACTGCGCAAAATGGGACCCAACGCAAAAACTAGTTTGGCCATAACTTCTTCGTTTCTCGCCCGATTCGGTTGATCTTTATGTCCACAGAATCCTTATATAAAGGCCCAATACCCCTCATGATTGGAATTCCTATCCATTGTGCTGAACAAAGAGCTCCAATTTTTGGGCCGGGCCCTAGGGGTACCCCCCTAAGGGCCTGGGATAAAAACTATTTAAGCCATAACTTCTTCGTTTCTCGCCCGATTCAGTCGATCTTTATGTCCTCAGAATCCTTATCTAAAGGCCTAATACCCCTAATGTTCGGAATTCCTTTCCATCGTGCCGAAAAAAGAGTTTCAATTTTTGGGCCGGGCCCTAGGGGTACCCCCTAGGGGCCTAGGCTAAAAACTATTTTGGCTATAACTTTTTCGTTACTCGCCCGATTCGATCGATCTTTATGTCAACGGAATCCTTATCTAAAGACCTATGACCACTCATGATCAGAATTCCTGTCCATTGTGCCGAACAAAGAGCTTCAATTTTTGGGCCGGGCCCTAGGGGTACCCCTTAGGGGCCTGGGCTAAAAACTATTTTGGCCATAACTTCTTCGTTACTCGCCCGATTCGGTCGATCTTTATGTCCACAGAATCCTTATCTAAAGGCCTAAGACCCCTAATGATTGGAATTCCTGTCCATCATGCCGAACAAAGAGCTTCAATTTTCGGGCCGAGCCTTAGGGATACCCCTAGGGGCTCGGGGCTGAAAAATCATCCGAAATAAAATGTTGATTTTTTTACACATTAGCACATACACATGTTTTTATGGCATTTTAAAGTGAGTTTCATAATTTGAAGGCCCAGATCGAGGGTAAATCGGCCTAATACACCAAAAAAAAGTCACTTTTTTGCTTATTTTGGACTCTCACGAAGTTATCATAAGGCAAAATAATAGGAAAAGTGGATTTTGACTTTTAGGGGGATAGCCCTTGGAATAAGGTTTCCAACGCCGCTTTAATCGGCCAAATCGGACAAATAGCCTAGAAGTTATGGCAAAAATAGTGGAATTGCGCAAAACGTGACCCGACGCAAAAATTATTTTGGCCATAACTTCTTCGTTTCTCACCCGATTTGGTCAATGTTTATGTCCACGGAATCCTTATCTAAAGGCCCAAGACCCCTCATGATTGGAATTCCTATCCATCGTACTGAACAAAGAGCTCCAATTTTTGGGCCCGGCCCTAGGGGTACCCCCTAGGGGCCTGGGCTAAAAACTATTTTGGCCATAACTTCTTCGTTACTCGCCCGATTCGGTCGATCTTTATGTCCTCAGAATCCTTATCTAAAGGCTCACTTTAAAATGCCATAAATACATGTGAATGTGGTAATGTGCGAAAAAATCAACATTTCGTTTCGGATGATTTTTCAGCCCCCGAGCCCCTAGGGGTACCCCAAGGGCCCTGCCCGAAAATTAAAACTCTTTGTTCGGCACGATGGATAGGAATTTCGATTATTAAGGGTCTTAGGTTTTTAGATAAGGATATTGTGGACATAAAGATCGACCGAATTGGGTGAGTAACGAAGAAGTTATGGCCAAAATAGATTTTAGCCCAGGCCCCTAAGGGGTACTCCTAGGGCCCGGCCCAAAAATTGGTGCTCGTGGTTCAGCACGATGGATAGGAATTCCAATCATGCGGCGTCTTGGGCCTTTAGATAAGGATTCCATCGACATAAAGATCCACCGAATCGGGCGAGAAACGAAGAAGTTATGGCAAAAATAGTTTTTGCGTCGGGTCTCGTTTTGCGCAGTTCCACTATTTTTGCCATAACTTCTCAGCTATTTGTCCGATTTGGCCGATTCAAGCGGCGTTAGAAACCTTATTCCAAGGGCTATCCCCCAATATGTCAAAATCAACTTTTTCTATTATTTTCCTTTACGAGAACTTCGTGAGAGTTCAAAATAAGCGAAAAAGTGACTATTTTGGGGTGTATTCGGTCGATTTACCCGCGATCTGGGCCTTCAAATTACGCAAGCTCACTTTAAAATGCAATAAATACATGTGTATGTGCTAATGTGCGAAAAATTTAACATTTTGTTTCGGATGATTTTTTAGACCCGAGCCCCTAGGGGTATCCTTTGGGCCCGTCCCGAAAATTGAAGCTCTTTGTTCGGCACGATGGACAGGAATTTCGATCATTAGAGGTCTAAGGCCTTTAGATAAGAATTATGTGGACATAAAGATCGCTCGAATCGGGTGAGTAACGAAGAAGTTATAGCCAAAATAGTTTTTAGCCCATGCCTCCAAGGGTACCCCTAGGGCCCGGCCAGAAAATTGGAACTTTTTATTCGGCACGATAGACAAAAATTCCAATCATTATAGGTCTTAGGCCTTTAGATAAGGATTCCGTGGACATAAAGATCGACCGAATCAGGCGAGTAACGAAGAAGTTATGGCCAAAATAGTTTTTAGCCCAGGCCCCTAGGGGTACCCCTAGGGCCCGGCCCAAAAATTGGAGCTCTTTGTTCAGCACGATAGATAGGAATTCCAATCATGAGGGTTCTTGGGCCATTAGATTAGGATTCTGTCGACATAAAGATCGACTGAATCGGGCGAGAAACGAAGAAGTTATGGCCAAAATAGTTTTTGCGTCGGGTCCCGTTTTACGCCGTTCCACTATTTTTGCCATAACTTCTAGGCTAGTTGTCCGATTTGGCAGATTCAAGCGGTGTTGGAAACCATTTTCCAAGGGCTATCCCCCAAAAAGTCAAAATCCACTTTTCCTATTATTTTGCTTTACGAGAACTTCGTGAGAGTCCAAAACAAGCGAAAATGTGACTATTTTGGGGCGTATTCGGTCGATTTAGCCGTGATCTGGGCCTTCAAATTATGCAATCTCACTTTAAAAATGCCATAATTTCATGTGAATGTGGTAATGTGCAAAAAAATCAACATTTCGTTTCGGATGATTTTTCAGCCCCCGAGCCCCTAGGGGTACCCTTAGGGCCCGGCCCGAAAATTGAAACTCTTTGTTCGGCACGATGGATAGGAATTCCGATCATTAGGGGTCTTAGGTCTTTAGATAAGGATACTGTGGACATAAAGATCGACCGAATCGGGCGAGTAACGAAGAAGTTATGGCCAAAAAATTAGAGCTCTTTGTTCACCACGATGGATAGGAATTCAAATCCTGAGGGGTATTGGGCCTTTAGATAAGGATTCCGTGGACATAAAGATCGACCGAATCGGGCGAGAAACGAAGAAGTTATGGCCCAACTAGATTTTGCGTCGGATCACATTTTGCGCAGTTCCACTATTTTTGCCAAAACTTCTTCGCCATTTGTCCGATTTGGCCAATTCAAGCAGAGTTGGAAACCTTATTCCAATGGCTATCCCCCAAAATTTAAAATCCACTTTTCCTATTATTTTGCTTTACGAGAACTTCGTGAGTGTCCAAAACAAGCGAAAAAGTGACTATTTTGGGGCGTATTCGGCCGATTTACTCGCGATCTGGGCCTTCAAATTACTCAAGTTCACTTTAAAATACCATAAATAAATGTGTATATGCTAATGTGCGAAGAAATAAACATTTCGTTTCGGATGATTTTTCAGCCCCCGAGCCCCTAGTAACCCTAGGGCCCGGCCCGAAAATTAAAACTCTTTGTTCGGCACGATGGAAGAGAATTCCGATCATTAGGGGTCTTAGGCCTTTAGATAAGGATTATATCGATATAAAGATCGATCGAATCGGGCGAGTAACGAAGAAGCTATGGCCAAAATAGTTTTTAGCTCAGTCCCCTAGGGGTACCCCTAGGGCCCTGCCCAAAAATTGGAGCTCTTTGTTCAGCACGATGAATAGGAATTCCAATCATGACGGGTCTTGGACCTTTAGATAAGGATTCCATGGATATAAAGGTCGACCGAATCAGGCGAGAAACGAAGAAGTTATGGCCAAAATAGTTTTTGCGACGGGTCCCGTTTTGCGCAGTTCCACTAGTTTTACAATAACTTCTAAGCTATTTGTCCGATTTGGCCGATTCAAGCGGCATTGGAAACCTTATTCCAAGGGATATCCCCCAAAAAGTCAAAATCCACTTTTCCTTTGACTTTGCTTTACGAGAAATTCGTCAGTGTCCAAAACAAGCAAAAAAGTGATAATTTTGGGGCGTATTCAACCGATTTACCCACGATCTGGGCCTTCCAATTACGCAAAATTACTTTAAAATGCCATAAATACATGCGTATGTGCTAATGTGTGAAAAAGTCAACATTTCGTTTCGGATGATTTTTCAGCCCCCGAGCCCCTAGAGGACCCTAGGGCCCGGCCCGAAAATTGAGACTCATTGTTCGTCACAATGGACAAGAATTCCGATCATTAGGGGTCTTAGGCCTTTAGATAAGGATTCTATGGAAATAAAGATCGAACGAATCGGGCGAGTAACGAAGAAGTTATGGCCAAAATAGTTTTTAGCCTTGTCCCCTAGGGGAACCCCTAGGGCCCGGCCCAAAAATTGGAGCTCTTTGTTCAGCATGATGGATAGGAATTCCAATCATGAGGGGCCTTGGGCCTTTAGATAAGGATTCCGTGGACATAAAGATTGACCGAATCGGCTGAGAAACGAAGAAGTTATGGCCAAAATAGTTTTTGCGTCAGGTCCCGTTTTGCGCAGTTCCACTATTTTTGCCATAACTTCTAGGCTATTTGTTCGATTTGGCCGATTCAAGCGGCGTTGGAAACCTTATTCCAAGGGCTATCCCCCCAAAAGACGAAATCCACTTTTCCTATTTTTTTTTTTACGAGAACTTCGTGAGTGTCCAAAACAAGTGAAAAAGTGAATATTTTCGGGCGTATTTGGCCGATTTACCGGCGATCTAGGCCTTCAAATTACGCAAGCTCACTTTAAAATGCCATAAAAACATGTGTATGTGCTAATGTGCGAAAAAATCAACATTTCGTTTCGGATGATTTTTCAGCCCCGAGCCCCTAGGTGTATCCCTAAAGCCAGGCCCGAAAATTGAAGCTCTTTGTTCGGCATGATGGACAGGAATTCCGATCATTAGGAGTCTTAGGCCTTTAGATAAGGATTTTGTTCACATAAAGATCGACCGAATCGGGCGAGTAACGAAGAAGTTATGGCCAAAATAGTTTTTAGCCCAGACCCCTAGGGCCCGGCCCAAAAATTGGACCTCTTTGTTCAGCACGATGGATAAGAATTCCAATCATGAGGGGTCTTGGGCCTTTAGATAAGGATTCCTTGGACATAAAGATTGACCGAATCGGCTGAGAAACGAAGAAGTTATGGCCAAAATAGTTTTTGCATCCGGTCCCGTTTTGCGCAGTTCCACTATTTTTGCCATAACTTCTAGTCTATTTGGCCGATTCAAGCGGCGTTGGAAACCTTATTCCAAGGGCTATCCCCCTAAAAGTCAAACTCCACTTTTCCTATTATTTTGCTTTAGTAGAACTTCGTGAGTGTCCAAAACAAGCGAAAAAGTGAATATTTTCGGGCGTATTCGGCCGATTTACCCGCGATCTGGGCCTTCAAATTACGCAAGCTCACTTTAAAATGCCATAAAAACATGTGTATGTGCTAATGTGCGAAAAAATCAACATTTCATTTCGGATGATTTTTCAGCCCGAGCCCCTAGGGGTATCCCTAGGGCCCGGCCCAAAAATTGAACTCTTTGTTCGACACGATGGATAGGAATTTCGATCATTAGGGGTCTTAGTCCTTTAGATAAGGATTCTGTAGACATAAAGATCGACCGAATCATGCGAGTAACGAAAAAGTTATGGCCAAAATAGTTTTTAGCCCAGGCCCCTAGGGGGTACCCCTAGGGCCCAGCCCAAAAATTGGAGCTCTTTGTTCAGCACGATGGATAGAAATTCCAATCATGAGGGGTCCTGGGCCTTTAGATAAGGATTCCGTGGACATAAACATTGACCAAATCGTGTGAGAAACGAAGAAGTTATGGCCAAATTAGTTGTTGCGTCGGATCCCGTTTTGCGCAGTTCCACTATTTTTGTCATAACTTCTAGGCTATTTGTCCGATTTGGCCGATTCAAGCGGCGTTGGAAACCTTATTCCAAGGGCTATCCTCCTAAAAGTCAAAATCCACTTTTCCTATTATTTTGCCTTATGAGAACTTCGTGAGAGTCCAAAACAAGCGAAAAAGTTACTATTTTTTGGCGTATTAGGCCGATTTACCCTCGATCTGGGCCTTCAAATTACGCAGGCTCACTTGAAAATGCCACAAAAACATGTGTATGTGCTAATGTGTGAAAAAATCAACATTTTGTTTCGGATGATTTTTCAGCCCCGAGCCCCTAGGGATATATCCCTAGGGCCTGGCCCGAAAATTGAAGCTCTTTGTTCGGCATGATGGACAGGAATTCCGATCATTAGGGGTCTTAGGCCTTTAGATAAGGATTCTGTGGAGATATAGATCGATCGAATTGGGCGAGTAATGAAGAAGTTATGGCCAAAATAGTTTTTAGCCCAGGCCCCTAGGGGGTACCCCTAGGGCCCAGCCCAAAAATTGGAGCTCTTTGTTCAGCTCGATGTATAGAAATTCCAATCATGAGGGGTCTTGGGCCTTTAGATAAGGATTTCGTGGACATAAGGATTGACCGAATCGGCTGAGAAACGAAGAAGTTATGGCCAAAATAGTTTTTGCGTCAGGTCCCGTTTTGTGCAGTTCCACTATTTTTGCCATAACTTCTAGGCTATTTGTTCGATTTGGCCGATTCAAGCGGCGTTGGAAACCTTATTCCAAGGGCTATCCCCCCAAAAGATGAAATCCATTTTTCCTATTATTTTTCTTTACGAGAACTTCGTGAGTGTCCAAAACAAGCGAAAAAGTGACTATTTTTTGGCGTATTAGGCCGATTTACCCTCGATCTGGGCCTTCAAATTACGAAGCTCACTTTAAAATGCCATAAAAACATGTGTATGTGCTAATGTCTGAAAAAATCAACATTTCGTTTCGGATGATTTTTCAGCCCCGAGCCCCTAGGGGTAACCCTAGGGCCCGGCCCGAAAATTGAAGCTCTTTGTTTGGCATGATGGACAGGAATTCAGATCATTAGGGGTCTTAAGCCTTTAGATAAGGATTCTGTGGACATAAAGATCGGCCGAATCGGGCTAGTAACGAAGAAGTTATGGCCAAAATAGTTTTTAGCCCAGGCCCCTATGGGGTACCCCTAGGGCCCAGCCCAAAAATTAGAGCTCTTTGTTCAGCTGGATGTATAGGAATTTCAATCATGAGGGGTCTTGGGCCTTTAGATAAGGATTCCATAGACATAAACATTGACCGAATCGGCTGAGAAACGAAGAAGTTATGGCCAAAATAGTTTTTGCGTCAGGTCCCGTTTTGCGCTGTTCCACTATTTTTGCCATAACTTCTAGGTTATTTGTCCGATTTGGCCGATTCAAGCGGCGTTGGAAACCTTATGAGAACTTTGTGAGAGTCCAAAACAAGCGAAAAAGTGACTAATTTTTGGCGTATTAGGCCGATTTACCCTCGATCTGGGCCTTCAAATTATGAAGCTCACTTTAAAATGCCATAAAAACATGTGTATGTGCTAATGTGTCAAAAAATCAACATTTTATTTCGGATGATTTTTCAGCCCCGAGCCCCTAGGGATATATCCATAGGGTCTGGCCCGAAAATTGAAGCTCTTTGTTCGGCATGATGGACAGGAATTCCGATCATTAGGGGTCTTAGGCCTTTAGATAAGGATTCTGTGGAGATAAAGATCGACCGAATTGGGCGACTAACGAAGAAGTTATGGCCAAAATAGGTTTTAGCCCAGGCCCCTAGGGGGTACCCCTAGGGCCCAGCCCAAAAATTGGAGCTCTTTGTTCAGCTCGATGTATAGAAATTCCAATCATGAGGGGTCTTGGGCCTTTAGATAAGGATTTCGTGGACATAAAGATTGACCGAATCGGCTGAGAAACGAAGAAGTTATGGCCAAAATAGTTTTTGCGTCAGGTCCCGTTTTGTGCAGTTCCACTATTTTTGCCATAACTTCTAAGCTATTTGTTCGATTTGGCCGATTTAAGCGGCGTTGGAAACCTTATTCTAAGGGCTAGCCCCTTAAAAGACGAAATCCACTTTTCCTATTATTTTTCTTTACGAGAACTTCGTGAGTGTCCAAAACAAGCGAAAAAGTGACTAATTTTTGGCGTATTAGGCCGATTTACCCTCGATCTGGGCCTTCAAATTATGAAGCTCACTTTAAAATGCCATAAAAACATGTGTATGTGCTAATGTCTGAAAAAATCAACATTTCGTTTCGGATGATTTTTCAGCCCCGATCCCCTAGGGGTATCCCTAGGGCCTGGCCCGAAAATTGAAGCTCTTTGTTTGGCATGATGGACAGGAATTCCGATCATTAGGGGTCTTAGGCCATTAGATAAGGATTCTGTGGACATAAAGATCGACCGAATCGGGCGAGTAACGAAGAAGTTATGGCCAAAATAGTTTTTAGCCCAGGCCCCTAGGGCCCAGCCCAAAAATTGGAGCTCTTTGTTCAGCTCGATGTATAGGAATTCCAATCATGAGGGGTCTTGGGCCTTTAGATAAGGATTCCGTGGACATAAAGATTGACCGAATCGGCTGAGAAACGAAGAAGTTATGGCCAAAATAGGTTTTGCGTCGCGTCCCGTTTTGCGCAGTTCCACTATTTTTGCCATAACTTCTAGGCTATTAGTCCGATTTGGCCGATTCAAGCGGCGTTGGAAACCTTATTCCAAGGGCTATCCCCCTAAAAGTCAAAATCCACTTTTTCTATTATTTTTCCTTATGAGAACTTCGTGAGAGTCCAAAACAAGCGAAAAAGTGACTATTTTTTGGCGTATTAGGCCGATTTACCCTCGATCTGGGCCTTCAAATTACGCAGGCTCACTTTAAAATGCCATAAAAACATGTGTATGTGCTAATGTGTGAAAAAATCATTATTTCGTTTCGGATGATTTTTCAGCCCCGAGCCCCTAGGGGTATCCCTTGGGCCTGGCCCGAAAATTGAAGCTCTTTGTTCGGCATGATGGACAGGAATTCCGATCATTAGGGGTCTTAGGCCTTTAGATAAGGATTCTGTGGTGATAAAGATCGACCGAATTGGGCGAGTAACGAAGAAGTTATGGCCAAAATAGTTTTTAGCCCAGGCCCCTAGGGGGTACCCCTAGGGCCCAGCCCCAAAATTGGAGCTCTTTGTTCAGCTCGATGTATAGGAATTCCAATCATGAGGGGTCTTGGGCCTTTAGATAAGGATTCCGTGGACATAAAGATTGACCGAATCGGCTGAGAAACGAAGAAGTTATGGCCAAAATAGTTTTTGCGTCAGGTCCCGTTTTGTGCAGTTCCACTATTTTTGCCATAACTTCTAAGCTATTTGTTCGATTTGGCCGATTCAAGCGGCGTTGGAAACCTTATTCCAAGGGCTATCCCCCCAACAGACGAAATCCACTTTTCCTATTATTTTTCTTTACGAGAACTTCGTGAGTGTCCAAAACAAGCGAAAAAGTGACTATTTTTTGGCGTATTAGGCCGATTTACCCTCAATCTGGGCCTTCAAATTACGAAGCTCACTTTAAAATGCCATAAAAACATGTGTATGTGCTAATGTCTGAAAAAATCAACATTTCGTATCGGATGATTTTTCAGCCCCGAGCCCTTAGGGGTATCCCTAGGGCCTGGCCCGAAAATTGAAGCTCTTTGTTCGGCATGATGGACAGGAATTCCGATCATTAGGGGTCTTAGGCCATTAGATAAGGATTCTGTGGACATAAAGATCGACCGAATCGGGCGAGTAACGATGAAGTTATGGCCAAAATAGTTTTTAGCCTAGGACCCTAGGGCCTAGCCCAAAAATTGGAGCTCTTTATTCAGCTCGATGTATAGGAATTCCAATCATGAGGGGTCTTGGGCCTTTAGATAAGGATTCCGTGGACATAAACATTGACCGAATCGGCTGAGAAACGAAGAAGTTATGGCCAAAATAGTTTTTGCGTCAGGTCCCGTTTTGCGCAGTTCCACTATTTTTGCCATAACTTCTAGGTTATTTGTCCGATTTGGCCGATTCAAGCGGCGTTGGAAACCTTATTCCAAGGGCTATCCCCCTAAAAGTCAAAATCCACTTTTCCTATTCTTTTGCCTTATGAGAACTTCCTGAGAGTCCAAAACAAGTGAAAAAGTGACTATTTTTTGGCGTATTAGGCCGATTTACCCTCGATCTGGGCCTTCAAATTACGCAGGCTCACTTTAAAAGCCATAAAAACATGTGTATGTGCTAATGTGTGAAAAAATCAACATTTCGTTTCGGATGATTTTTCAGCCCCGAGCCCCTAGGGGGTATCCCTAGGGCCTGGCCTAAAAATTGAAGCTCTTTGTTCGGCATGATGGACAGGAATTCCAATCATTAGGGGTCTTAGGCCTTTAGATAAGGATTCTGTGGAGATAAAGATCGACCGAATGGGGCGAGTAACGAAGAAGTTATGGCCAAAATAGTTTTTAGCCCAGGCCCCTAGGGGGTACCCCTAGGGCCCAGCCCAAAAATTGGAGCTCTTTGTTCAGCTCGATGCATAGGAATTCCAATCATGAGGGGTCTTGGGCCTTTAGATAAGGATTCCGTGGACATAAAGATTGATTGAATCTGCTGAGAAACGAAGAAGTTATGGCCAAAATAGTTTTTGCGTAAGGTCCCGTTTTGTGCAGTTCCACTGTTTTTGCCATAACTTCTAGGCTATTTGTTCGATTTGGCCGATTCAAGGGCGTTGGAAACCTTATTCCAAGGGCTATCCCCCCCAAAAGACGAAATCCACTTTTCCTATTATTTTTCTTTACGAGAACTTCGTGAGTTTCCAAAACAAGCGAAAAAGTGACTATTTTTTGGCGTATTAGGCCGATTTACCCTCGATCTGGGCCTTCAAATTACGAAGCTCACTTTAAAATGCCATAAAAACATGTGTATGTGCTAATGTCTGAAAAAATCAACATTTCGTTTCGGATGATTTTTCAGCCCCGAGCCCTTAGGGGTAACCCTAGGGCCCGACCCGAAAATTGAAGCTCTTTGTTCGGCATGATGGACAGGAATTCAGATCATTAGGGGTCTTAAGCCTTTAGATAAGGATTCTGTGGACATAAAGATCGGCCGAATCGGGCGAGTAACGAAGAAGTTATGGCCAAAATAGTTTTTAGCCCAGGCCCCTATGGGGTACCCCTAGGGCCCAACCCAAAAATTAGAGCTCTTTGTTCAGCTCGATGTATAGGAATTTCCAATCATGAGCGGTGTTGGGCCTTTAGATAAGGATTCCATGGACATAAACATTGACCGAATCGGCTGAGAAACGAAGAAGTTATGGCCAAAAATAGTTTTTGCGTCAGGTCCCGTTTTGCGCAGTTCCACTATTTTTGCCATAACTTCTAGGTTATTTGTCCGATTTGGCCGATTCAAGCGGCGTTGGAAGTTATGGCCAAAATAGTTTTTAGCCCAGGCCCCTAGGGGGTACTCCTAGGGCCCGGCCCAAAAATTGGAGCTCTTTGTTCAGCACGATGGATAGGAATTCCAATCATGCGGGGTCTTGGGCCTTTAGTCGACGGAATCGGGAGAGAAACGAAGAAGATATGGCCAAAATAGTTTTTGCGTCGGGTCCCGATTTGCGCAGTTCCACTATTTTTGCCATAACTTCTAGGCTATTTGTCCGATTTGGCCGATTCAAGCGGCGTTGGAAACCTTATTCTAAGGACTATCCCCCATAAAGTGAAAATCTACTTTTTCTATTATTTTGCTTTACGCGAACTTCGTGAGAGTCCAAAACAAGCGAAAAACTGACTATTTTGGGGCGTATTCGGCCGATTTACCCGCGATCTGCGCCATCAAATTACGCAAGCTCACTTTTATATGCCATAAGTACATGTGAATGTGCTAATGTGTGAAAAAATCAACATTTCGTTTCGGATGATTTTTCAGCCCCCGAACAACTAGGGCCCGGCCCGAAAATTGAAACTCTTTGTTCGGCACGATGGATAGGAATTCCGACCGTTAGGGGTCTTAGGCCTTTAGATAAGGATACTGTGGACATAAAGATCGACCGAATCGGGCGAGTAACGAAGAAGTTATGGCCAAAATAGTTTTTAGCCCAGGCCCCTAGGGGGTACTCCTAGGGCCCGGCCAAAAATTGGAGCTCTTTGTTCAGCACGATGGATAGGAATTCCAATCATGCGGGGTCTTGGGCCTTTAGATAAGGATTCCGTCGGGTCCCGTTTTGCGCAGTTCACTATTTTTACCATAACTTCTAGGCTATTTGTCCGATTTGGCTGATTCAAGCGGCGTTAGAAACCTTATTTCAAGGGCTATCCCCCAAAAAGTCAAAATCGGACAAATCGGACAAATAACCTAGAAGTTATGGCAAAAATAGTGGAACTGCACAAAACGGGACCCGACGCAAAAACTATTTTGGCCATAACTTCTTCGTTGCTCCCCTGATTCGGTCGATCTTTATGTCCACAGAATACATATCTAAAGGCCTAAGACCCCTAATGGTCGGAATTACTATCCATCGTGCCGAACAAAGAGTTTCAATTTTCGGGCCGGGCCCTCGGAGTACCCCGTAAGGGCCTGGGCTAAAAACTATTTTGGCCATAACTTCTTCGTTACTCGCCCGATTCGGTCGATCTTTATGTCCACAGAATCCTTATCTAAAGGCCTAAGACCCCTAATGGTCGGAATTCCTATCCGTCGTGCCGAACAAAGAGTTTCAATTTTCGGGTCGGGCCCTAGGTGTTCGGGGGCTGAAAAATCATCCGAAACGAAATGTTAATTTTTTTTTCACATTAGCACATTCACATGTACTTATGGCAATTAAAAGTGAGCTTGCGTAATTTGAAGGCCCAGATCGCGGGTAAATCGGCCGAATACGCCCCAAAATAGTCACTTTTTCGCTTGTTTTGGACTCTCACGAAGTTCTCGTAAAGCAAAATAATAGGAAAAGTGGATTTTGACTTTTTGGCGGATAGCCCTTGGAATAAGGTTTCCAATGCCGCTTGAATCGGCCAAATCGGAGAAATAGCCTAGAAGTTATGGCAAAAATAGTGGAACTGCGCAAAACGGGACCCGACGCAAAAACTTTTATGGCTTTAAATTCTTCGTTTCTCTCTCGATTCCGTCGACTAAAGGCCCAAGACCTCGCATGATTGGAATTCCTATACATCGTGCTGAACAAAGAACTCTAATTTTTGGGCCGGGCCATAAGAGTACCCCCTAGGGGCATGGGCTAAAAACTATTTTGGCCATAACTTCTTCGTTGCTCCCCCGATTCGGTCGATCTTTATGTCCACAGAATCCTTATCTAAAGGCCTAAGATCCCTAATGGTCGGAATTCCTATCCATCGTGCCGAACAAAGAGTTTCAATTTTCGTGCCGGGCCCTAGGGTTTCGGGGGCTGAAAAATCATCCGAAACGAAATGTTGATTTTTTCGCACATTAGGACATTCACATGTACTTATGGCATTTTAAAGTGAGCTTGGGTAATTTGAAGGCTCAGATCGCGGGTAAATCGGCCGAATACGCCCCAAAATAGTCACTTTTTCGCTTGTTTTGGACTCTCACGAAGTTCTCGTAAAGCAAAATAATAGGAAAAGTGGATTTTGACTTTTTGGGGGATAGCCCTTGGAATAAGGTTTCCAATGCCGCTTGAATCGGCCAAATCGGAGAAATAGCATAGAAGTTATGGAAAAAATAGTGGAACTGCGCAAAACGGGACCCGACGCAAAAACTATTTTGGCCATAACTTCTTCGTTTCTCTCCCGATTCCGTCGACTAAAGGCTCAAGACCCCGCATGATTGGAATTCCTATCCATCGAGCTGAACAAAGAGCTCCAATTTTTGGGCCGGGCCCTAGGAGTACCCCCTAGGGGCCTGGGCTAAAAACTATTTTGGCCATAACTACTTCGTTACTCGCCCTATTCGGTCAATCTTTATGTCCACAGAATCCTTATCTAAAGGCCTAAGACCCCTAATGGTCGGAATTCCTATCCATCATGCCGAACAAAGAGTTTCAATTTTCGCGCCGGGCCCTAGGTGTTCGAGGGCTGAAAAATCATCCGAAACGAAATGTTAATTTTTTCACACATTAGCACATTCACATGTACTTATTGCATTTTAAAGTGAGCTTGCGTAATTTGAAGTCCCAGATCGCGGGTAAATCGGCCGAATACGCCCCAAAATAGTCACTTTTTTGCTTGTTTTTGACTCTCACGAAGTTCTCGTAAAGCAAAATAATAGGAAAAGTGGATTTTGACTTTTTGGGGGTTAGCCCTTGGAATAAGGTTTCCAACGCCGCTTGAATCGGCCAAATCGGACAAATAGCCTAGAAGTTATGGCAAAAATACTGGAACTGCGCAAAACGGGACGTGACGCAAAAACTATTTTGGCCAGAACTTCTTTGTTTCTCGCCTGATTCCGTCGATTAAAGGTCCAAGACCCCGCATGATTGGAATTCCTATCCATCGTGCTGAACAAAGAGCTCCAATTTTTGGGCCGGGCCTTAGGAGTACCCCCTAGGGGCCAGGGCTAAAAACTATTTTGGCCATAACTTCTTCGTTACTCGCCCGATTCAGTCGATCTTTATGTCCACAGAATCCTTATCTAAAGGCCTAAGACCCCTAATGGTCGGAATTCCTATCCGTCGTGCCGAACAAAGAGTTTCAATTTTCGGGGCAAACCCTAGGGGTTCGGGGGCTGAAAAATTATCCGAAACGAAATGTTGATTTTTTCGCACATTAGCACATTCACATGTACTTATGGCATTTTAAAGTGAGCTTGCGTAATTTGAAGGCCCAGATCGCGGGTAAATCGACCGAATACGCCCCAAAATAGTCACTTTTTCGCTTGTTTTGGACTCTCACGAAGTTCTCGTAATACAAAATAATAGGAAAAGTGGATTTTGACTTTTTGGGGGATAGCCCTTGGAATAAGGTTTCCAACGCCGCTTGAATCGGCCAAATCGGACAAATAGCCTAGAAGTTATGGCAAAAATAGTGGAACTGCGCAAAAACGGGACCCGACGCAAAACCTATTTTGGCCATAACTTCTTCGTTTCTCGCCCGATTCGGTCGATCTTTATGTCGCCGGAATACTTATCTAAAGGCCTAAGACCCCTAATGGTCGGAATTCCTATCCATCGTGCCGAACAAAGAGTTTCAATTTTCGGGCCGGGCCCTAGGAGTACCCCGTAGGGGCCTGGGCTAAAAACTATTTTTGCCATAACTTCTTCGTTACTCGCCCGATTCGGTCGATCTTTATGTCCACAGAATCCTTATCTAATGGCCTAAGACCCCTAATGGTCGGAATTCCTATCCATCGTGCCGAACAAAGAGTTTCAATTTTCGTGCCGGGCCCTAGGGGTTCGGGGGCTGAAAAATCATCCGAAACGAAATGTTGATTTTTTCACATATTAGCACATTCACATGTACTTATGGCATTTTAAAGTGAGCTTGCGTAATTTGAAGTCCCAGATCGCGTGTAAATCGGCCGAATACGCCCCAAAATAGTCATTTTTTTGCTTGTTTTGGACTGTCACGAAGTTCTCGTAAAGCAAAATAACAGGAGAAGTGGATTTTGACTTTTTGGGGGATAGCCCTTGGAATAAGGTTTCCAACGCCGCTTGAATCGGCCAAATCGGACAAATAGCTTAGAAGTTATGGCAAAAATAGTGGAACTGCGCAAAACGGGACGTGACGCAAAAACTATTTTGGCCATAACTTCTTCATTTCTCGCCTGATTCCGTCGACTAAAGGTCCAAGACCCCGCATGATTGGAATTCCTATCCATCGTGCTGAACAAAGAGCTCCAATTTTTGGGCCGGGCCCTAGGAGTACCCCCTAGGGGTCTAGGCTAAAAACTATTTTGGCTATAACTTCTTCGTTACTCGCCCGATTCGGTCGATCTTTATGTCCACAGAATCCTTATCTAAAGGCCTAAGACCCCTAATGGTCGGAATTCCTATCCGTCGTGCTGAACAAAGGGTTTCAATTTTCGGGCCGGGCCCTAGGGGTTCGGGATCTGAAAAATCATCCGAAACGAAATGTTGATTTTTTCGCACATTAGCACATTCACATGTACTTATAGCATTTTAAAGTGAGCTAGCGTAATTTGAAGGCCCAGATCGCGGGTAAATCAGCCGAATACGCCCCAAAATAGTCACTTTTTCGCTTATTTTGGACTCTAACGAAGTTCTCGTAATACAAAATAATAGGAAAACTGGATTTTGACTTTTTGCAGGAGAGCCCTTGGAATAAGGTTTCCAACGCCGTTTGAATCGGCCAAATCGGACAAATAGCCTAGAATTTATGGCAAAAATAGTGGAACTGCGCAAAACGGGACCCGACGCAAAAACTATTTTTGCCATAACTTATTCGTTTCTCACCCGATTCGGTCGATCTTTATGTCGACGGAATCCTTATCTAAAGGCCCAAGACCCCGCATGATTGGAATTCCTATCCATCGTGCTGAACAAAGAGCTCCAATTTTTGGGCCGGGCCCTAGGAGTACCCCCTAGGGGCATGGGCTAAAAACTATTTTGGCCATAACTTCTTCGTTGCCCCCCCGATTCGGTCGATCTTTATGTTCACAGAATCCTTATCTAAAGGCCTAAGACCCCTAATGATCGGAATTCCTATCCATCGTGCCGAACAAAGAGTTTCAATTTTCGGGCCGGGCCCTAGGGGTTCGGGGGCTGATAAATCATCCGAAACGAAATGTCGATTTTTTCGCACATTAGCACATTCACATGTAGTTATGGCATTTTAAAGTGAGCTTGCGTAATTTGAAGGCCCAAATCGCGGGTAAATCGGCCGAATACGCCCCAAAATAGTCACTTTTTCGCTTGTTTTGGACTCTCACGAAGTTCGCGTAAAGGAAAACAATAGAAAAAGTGGATTTTCACTTTATGGGGGATAGCCCTTGGAATAAGGTTTCCAACGCCGCTTGAATCGGCCAAATCGGACAAATAGCCTAGAAGTTATGGCAAAAATAGTGGAACTGCGCAAAACGGGACCCGACGCAAAAACTATTATGGACATAAATTCTTCGTTTCTCTCCCGATTCTGTCGACTAAAGGCCCAAGACCTCGCATGATTGGAAATCCTATCCATCGTGCTGAACAAAGAGCTCCAATTTTTGGGCCGGGCCCTAGGAGTACCCCCTAGGGGACTGGGCTAAAAACTATTTTGGCCATAACTTCTTCGTTGCTCCCCCGATTCGGTCTATCTTTATGTTCACGGAATCCTTATCTAAAGGCCTAAGACCCCTAATGGTCGGAATTCCTATCCATCGTGCCAAACAAAGAGTTTCAATTTTCGGGCCGGGCCCTAGGGGTTCGGGGGCTGAAAATTATCCGAAACGAAATGTTGATTTTTTCGCACATTAGCATATTCACATGTACTTATGGCATTTTAAAGTGAGCTGGCGTAATTTGAAGGCCCAAATCGCGGGTAAATCGGCCGAATACGCCCCAAAATAGTCACTTTTTCGCTTGTTTTGGACTCTCACGAAGTTCGCGTAAAGCAAAATAATAGAAAAAGTGGATTTTCACTTTATGGGGGATAGCCCTTGGAATAAGGTTTCCAACGCCGCTTGAATCGGCCAAATCGGACAAATAGCCTAGAAGTTATGGCAAAAATAGTTGAACTGCGCAAAACGGGATCCAACGCAAAAACTATGATGGCCATAAATTCTTCGTTTCTCTCCCGATTCCGTCGACTAAAGGCCCAAGACCTCGCATGATTGGAAATCCTATCCATCGTGCTGAACAAAGAGCTCCAATTTTTGGGCCGGGCCCTAAGAGTACCCCCTAGGGGTATGGGCTAAAAACTATTTTGGCCATAACTTCTTCGTTGCTCCCCCGATTCGGTCGATCTTTATGTCCACAGAATCCTTATCTAAAGGCCTAAGACCCCTAATGGCCGGAATTCCTATCCGTCGTGCCGAACAAAGAGTTTCAATTTTCGGGCCGGGACCTAGGGGTTCGGGGGCTGAAAAATCATGCGAAATGAAATGTTGATTTTTTCGCACATTAGCACATTCACATGTACTTATGGCATTTTAAAGTGAGCTTGCGTAATTTGAAGGCCCAAATCGCGGGTAAATCGGCCAATACGCCCCAAAATAGTCACTTCTTCGCTTGTTTTGGACTCTCACGAAGTTCGCGTAAAGCAAAATAATAGAAAAAGTGGATTTTCACTTTATGGGAGATAGCCCTTGGAATAAGGTTTCCAACGCCGCTTGAATCGGCCAAATCGAACAAATAGCCTAGAAGTTATGGCAAAAATAATGGAACTGCGCAAAACGGGACCCGACGCAAAAACTATTTTGGCCATAACTTCTTCATTTCTCTCATGTTTCCGTCGACTAAAGGCCCAAGACCCCGCATGATTGGAATTGCTATCCATCGTGTAGAACAAAGAGCTCCAATTTTTGGGCCGAACCCTAGGAGTACCCCCTAGGGGACTGGGCTAAAAACTATTTTGGCCATAACTTCTTCGTTACTCGCCCTATTCGGTCGATCTTTATGTCGCCGGAATACTTATCTAAAGGCCTAAGACCCCTAATGGTCGGAATTCCTATCCATCGTGCCGAACAAAGAGTTTCAATTTTCGGGCCGGGCCCTAGGAGTACCCCGTAGGGGCCTGGGCTAAAAACTATTTTTGCCATAACTTCTTCGTTACTCGCCCGATTCGGTCGATCTTTATGTCCACAGAATCCTTATCTAATGGCCTAAGACCCCTAATGGTCGGAATTCCTATCCATCGTGCCGAACAAAGAGTTTCAATTTTCGTGCCGGGCCCTAGGGGTTCGGGGGCTGAAAAATCATCCGAAACGAAATGTTGATTTTTTCACATATTAGCACATTCACATGTACTTATGGCATTTTAAAGTGAGCTTGCGTAATTTGAAGTCCCAGATCGCGGGTAAATCGGCCGAATACGCCCCAAAATAGTCATTTTTTTGCTTGTTTTGGACTGTCACGAAGTTCTCGTAAAGCAAAATAACAGGAGAAGTGGATTTTGACTTTTTGGGGGATAGCCCTTGGAATAAGGTTTCCAACGCCGCTTGAATCGGCCAAATCGGACAAATAGCTTAGAAGTTATGGCAAAAATAGTGGAACTGCGCAAAACGGGACGTGACGCAAAAACTATTTTGGCCATAACTTCTTCATTTCTCGCCTGATTCCGTCGACTAAAGGTCCAAGACCCCGCATGATTGGAATTCCTATCCATCGTGCTGAACAAAGAGCTCCAATTTTTGGGCCGGGCCCTAGGAGTACCCCCTAGGGGTCTGGGCTAAAAACTATTTTGGCTATAACTTCTTCGTTACTCGCCCGATTCGGTCGATCTTTATGTCCACAGAATCCTTATCTAAAGGCCTAAGACCCCTAATGGTCGGAATTCCTATCCGTCGTGCTGAACAAAGGGTTTCAATTTTCGGGCCGGGCCCTAGGGGTTCAGGGTCTGAAAAATCATCCGAAACGAAATGTTGATTTTTTCGCACATTAGCACATTCACATGTACTTATAGCATTTTAAAGTGAGCTAGCGTAATTTGAAGGCCCAGATCGCGGGTAAATCAGCCGAATACGCCCCAAAATAGTCACTTTTTCGCTTATTTTGGACTCTAACGAAGTTCTCGTAATACAAAATAATAGGAAAACTGGATTTTGACTTTTTGCAGGAGAGCCCTTGGAATAAGGTTTCCAACGCCGTTTGAATCGGCCAAATCGGACAAATAGCCTAGAATTTATGGCAAAAATAGTGGAACTGCGCAAAACGGGACCCGACGCAAAAACTATTTTTGCCATAACTTATTCGTTTCTCACCCGATTCGGTCGATCTTTATGTCGACGGAATCCTTATCTAAAGGCCCAAGACCCCGCATGATTGGAATTCCTATCCATCGTGCTGAACAAAGAGCTCCAATTTTTGGGCCGGGCCCTAGGAGTACCCCCTAGGGGCATGGGCTAAAAACTATTTTGGCCATAACTTCTTCGTTGCCCCCCCGATTCGGTCGATCTTTATGTTCACAGAATCCTTATCTAAAGGCCTAAGACCCCTAATGATCGGAATTCCTATCCATCGTGCCGAACAAAGAGTTTCAATTTTCGGGCCGGGCCCTAGGGGTTCGGGGGCTGATAAATCATCCGAAACGAAATGTCGATTTTTTCGCACATTAGCACATTCACATGTAGTTATGGCATTTTAAAGTGAGCTTGCGTAATTTGAAGGCCCAAATCGCGGGTAAATCGGCCGAATACGCCCCAAAATAGTCACTTTTTCGCTTGTTTTGGACTCTCACGAAGTTCGCGTAAAGGAAAACAATAGAAAAAGTGGATTTTCACTTTATGGGGGATAGCCCTTGGAATAAGGTTTCCAACGCCGCTTGAATCGGCCAAATCGGACAAATAGCCTAGAAGTTATGGCAAAAATAGTGGAACTGCGCAAAACGGGACCCGACGCAAAAACTATTATGGACATAAATTCTTCGTTTCTCTCCCGATTCTGTCGACTAAAGGCCCAAGACCTCGCATGATTGGAAATCCTATCCATCGTGCTGAACAAAGAGCTCCAATTTTTGGGCCGGGCCCTAGGAGTACCCCCTAGGGGACTGGGCTAAAAACTATTTTGGCCATAACTTCTTCGTTGCTCCCCCGATTCGGTCTATCTTTATGTTCACGGAATCCTTATCTAAAGGCCTAAGACCCCTAATGGTCGGAATTCCTATCCATCGTGCCAAACAAAGAGTTTCAATTTTCGGGCCGGGCCCTAGGGGTTCGGGGGCTGAAAATTATCCGAAACGAAATGTTGATTTTTTCGCACATTAGCATATTCACATGTACTTATGGCATTTTAAAGTGAGCTGGCGTAATTTGAAGGCCCAAATCGCGGGTAAATCGGCCGAATACGCCCCAAAATAGTCACTTTTTCGCTTGTTTTGGACTCTCACGAAGTTCGCGTAAAGCAAAATAATAGAAAAAGTGGATTTTCACTTTATAGGGGATAGCCCTTGGAATAAGGTTTCCAACGCCGCTTGAATCGGCCAAATCGGACAAATAGCCTAGAAGTTATGGCAAAAATAGTTGAACTGCGCAAAACGGGATCCAACGCAAAAACTATGATGGCCATAAATTCTTCGTTTCTCTCCCGATTCCGTCGACTAAAGGCCCAAGACCTCGCATGATTGGAAATCCTATCCATCGTGCTGAACAAAGAGCTCCAATTTTTGGGCCGGGCCCTAAGAGTACCCCCTAGGGGTATGGGCTAAAAACTATTTTGGCCATAACTTCTTCGTTGCTCCCCCGATTCGGTCGATCTTTATGTCCACAGAATCCTTATCTAAAGGCCTAAGACCCCTAATGGCCGGAATTCCTATCCGTCGTGCCGAACAAAGAGTTTCAATTTTCGGGCCGGGACCTAGGGGTTCGGGGGCTGAAAAATCATGCGAAATGAAATGTTGATTTTTTCGCACATTAGCACATTCACATGTACTTATGGCATTTTAAAGTGAGCTTGCGTAATTTGAAGGCCCAAATCGCGGGTAAATCGGCCAATACGCCCCAAAATAGTCACTTCTTCGCTTGTTTTGGACTCTCACGAAGTTCGCGTAAAGCAAAATAATAGAAAAAGTGGATTTTCACTTTATGGGAGATAGCCCTTGGAATAAGGTTTCCAACGCCGCTTGAATCGGCCAAATCGAACAAATAGCCTAGAAGTTATGGCAAAAATAATGGAACTGCGCAAAACGGGACCCGACGCAAAAACTATTTTGGCCATAACTTCTTCATTTCTCTCATGTTTCCGTCGACTAAAGGCCCAAGACCCCGCATGATTGGAATTGCTATCCATCGTGTTGAACAAAGAGCTCCAATTTTTGGGCCGAACCCTAGGAGTACCCCCTAGGGGACTGGGCTAAAAACTATTTTGGCCATAACTTCTTCGTTACTCGCCCTATTCGGTCGATCTTTATGTCCACAGAATCCTTATTTAAAGGCCTAAGACCCCTAATGGTCGGAATTCCTATTCATCGTGCCGAACAAAGAGTTTCAATTTTCGGGCCGGGCCCTAGGGCTACCCCCTAGGGGTTCGGGGGCTGAAAAATCATCCGAAACGAAATATTGATTTTTTCACACATTAGCACATTCACATGTACTTATGGCATTTTAAAGTGAGCATGCGTGATTTGAAGGCCCAGATCGCGGGTAAATCGGCCGAATACGCCCCAAAATAGTCATTTTTTTGCTTGTTTTGGACTCTCACGAAGTTCTCGTAAAGAAAAATAATAGGAAGTGGATTTTGAATTTTCTGGGGATAGCCCTTGGAATAAGGTTTCCAACGCCGCTTGAATCGGCCAAATCGGACAAATAGCCTAGAAGTTATGGGAAAAATAGTGGAACTGCGCAAAACGGGACCCGACGCAAAAACTATTTTGGCCAAAACTTCTTCGTTTCTCGCCCGATTCGGTCGATCTTTATGTCGACGGAATCCTTATCTAATAGCCCAAGACCCTGCATGATTGGAATTCCTATCCATCATGCTGAACAAAGAGCTCCAATTTTTGGGCCAGGCCCAAGGAGTACCCCCTAGGGGCTTGGGCTAAAATCTATTTTCGCCATAACTTCTTCGATACTCGCCCGATTCGGTCGATCTTTATGTCCACAGAATCCTTATCTAAAGGCCTAACACCCCTAATGGTCGGAATTCCTATCCATCGTGACGAACAAAGAGTTTCAATTTTTGGGCCGGGCCCTAGGGGTACCACTAGGGGTTCGGGGCTGAAAAATCATCCGAAACGAAATGTTGATTTTTTAGCACATTAGCACATTCACATGTACTTATGGAATTTTAAAGTGAGCTTGGATAATTTGAAGGCCTAGATCGCGGGTAAATCGGCCGAATACGCCCCAAAATAATCACTTTTTCGCTTGTTTTGGACTCTCGCGAAGTTCTCGTAAAGCAAAATAATAGGAAAAGTGGATTTTGACTTTTTGGGGGATAGCCCTTGGAATAAGGTTTCCAACGCCGCTTGAATCGGCCAAATCGGACAAATAGCCTAGAGGTTATGGCAAAAATAGTGGAACTGCGCAAAACGGGACGTGACGCAAAAACTATTTTGGCCATAACTTCTTCGTTTCTCGCCTGATTCCGCTGACTAAAGGTCCAAGACCCCGTATGATTGGAATTCCTATCCATCGTGCTGAACAAAGAGCTCCAATTTTTGGGCCGGGCCCTAGGAGTACCCCCTAGGGGCCTGGGCTAAAAACTATTTTGGCCATAACTTCTTCGTTACTCGCCCGATTCGGTCGATCTTTATGTCCACAAAATCCTTATCTAAAGGCCTAAGACCCCTAATGGTCGGAATTCCTATCCGTAGTGCCGAACAAAGAGTTTCAATTTTCGAGCCGGGCCCTAGGGGTTCGGGGGCTGAAAAATCATTCGAAACGAAATGTTAATTTTTTCGCACATTAGCACATTTACATGTACTTATGGCATTTTAAAGTGAGCTTGCGTAATTTGAAGGCCCAGATCGCGGGTAAATCGGCCGAATACGCCCCAAAATAGTCACTTTTTCGTTTGTTTTGGACTCTCACGAAGTTCTCGTAATACAAAATAATAGGAAAAATTGATTTTGACGTTGTGGGGGAGAGCCCTTGGAATAAGGTTTCCAATGCCACTTGAATCGGCCAAATCGGACAAATAGCCTAGAAGTTATCGCAAAAATAGTGGAACTGCGCAAAATAGGACCCGACGCAAAAACTATTTTGGCCATAACTTATTCGTTTCTCGCCCGATTCGGTCAATCTTTATGTCGACGGAATCCTTATCTAATGGCCCAAGACCCCGCATGATTGGAATTCCTATCCATCGTGCTGAACAAAGAGCTCCAATTTTTGGGCCGGGCCCTAAGAGTACCCCTTAGGGGCATGGGCTAAAAACTATTTTGGCCATAACTTCTTCGTTGCTCCCCCGATTCGGTCTATCTTTATGTTCACAGAATCCTTATCTAAAGGCCTAAGACCCCTAATGGTCGGAATTCCTATCCATCGTGCCGAACAAAGAGTTTCAATTTTCGGGCCGGGCCCTAGGGGTTCGGGGGCTGAAAAATCATCCGAAACGAAATGTTGATTTTTTCGCACATTAGCACATTCACATGTATTTATGGCATTTTAAAGTGAGCTTGCGTAATTTAGAGGCCCAAATCGCGGGTAAATCGGCCGAATACGCCCCAAAATTGTCACTTTTTCGCTTGTTTTGGACTCTCACGAAGTTCGCGTAAAGCAAAATAATAGAAAAAGTGGATTTTCACTTTAAGGGGGATAGCCCTTGGAATAAGGTTTCCAACGCCGCTTGAATTGGCCAAATCGGACAAATAGCCTAGAAGTTATGGCAAAAATAGTGGAACTGCGCAAAACGGGACCCGACGCAAAAACTATTATGGCCATAAATTCTTCGTTTCTCTCCCGATTCCGTCGACTAAAGGCCCTAGACCTCGCATGATTGGAAATCCTATCCATCGTGCAGAACAAAGAGCTCCAATTTTTGGGCCGGGCCCTAAGAGTACCCCCTAGGGGCATGGGCTAAAAACTATTTTGGCCATAACTTATTCGTTGCTCCCCCGATTCGGTCGATCTTTATGTCCACAGAATCCTTATCTGAAGACCTACGACCCCTAATGGTCGGATTTCCTATCCGTTGTGCCGAACAAAGAGTTTCAATTTTCAGGCCTGGCCCTAGGGGTTCGGGGGCTGAAAAATCATCCGAAACGAAATGTTGATTTTTTCGCACATTAGCACATACACATGTACTTATGGCATTTTAAAGTGAGCTTGCGTAATTTGAAGGCCCAAATCGCGGGTAAATCGGCCGAATACGCCCCAAAATAGTCACTTTTTCGCTTGTTTTGGACTCTCACGAAGTTCGCGTAAAGCAAAATAATAGAAAAAGTGGATTTTCACTTTATGGGGGATAGCACTTGGAATAAGGTTTACAACGCCGCTTGAATCGGCCAAATCGGACAAATAGCCTAGAAGTTATGGCAAAAATAGTGGAACTGCGCAAAACGGGACCCGACGCAAAATCTATTTTGGCCATAACTTCTTCGTTTTCCTCCCGATTCCGTCGACTAAAGGCCCAATACCCCGCATGATTGGAATTCCTATCCATCGTGCTGAACAAAGAGCTCCAATTTTTGGGCCGGGCCCTAGGAGTACCCCCTAGGGTACTGGGCTAAAAACTATTTTGGCCATAACTTCTTCGTTACTCGCCCTATTCGGTCGATCTTTATGTCCACAGAATCCTTATCTAATTGCCTAAGACCCCTAATGGTCGGAATTCCTATTCATCGTGCCGAACAAAGAGTTTCAATTTTCTGGCCGGGCCCTAGGGCTACCCCCTAGGGGTTCGGGGGCTGAAAAATCATCCGAAACGAAATGTTGATTTTTTCACACATTAGCACATTCGCATGTACTTATGGCATTTTAAAGTGAGCATGCGTGATTTGAAGGCCCAGATCGCGGGTAAATCGGCCGAATACGCCCCAAAATAGTCACTTTTTTGCTTGTTTTGGACTCTCACGAAGTTCTCGTAAAGAAAAATAATAGGAAGTGGATTATGAATTTTCGGGGGATAGCCCTTGGAATAAGGTTTCCAACGCCGCTTGAATCGGCCAAATCGGACAAATAGCCTAGAAGTTATGGGAAAAATAGTGGAACTGCGCAAAACGGGACCCGACGCAAAAATTATTTTGGCCATAACTTCTTCGTTTCTCGCCTGATTCCGTCGACTAAAGGTCCAAGACCCCGCATGATTGAAATTCCTATCCATCGTGCTGAACAAAGAGCTCCAATTTTTTGGCCGGGCCCTAGGAGTACCCCCCTAGGGGCTTGGGCTAAAAACTATTTTGGCCATAACTTCTTCATTACTCGCCCGATTCGGTCGATATTTATGTCCACAGAATCCTTATCTAAAGGCCTAAGACCCCTAATGGTCAGAATTCCTATCCATCGTGCCGAACAAAGAGTTTCAATTTTCGTGCCGGGCCCTATGGGGAACCTCTAGGGGCTCGGGGGCTGAAAAATCATCCGAAACGAAATGTTGATTTTTCTGTACATTGGAATATAAACATATATTTATGGCGTTTTAAAGTGAGCTTGCGTAATTTGGAGGCCCAGATCGCGAGTAAATCGGCCAAATACGCCCCAAAATAGTCACTTTTTTCGCTTGTTTTAGACTCTCACGAAGTTCTCGTAAAGCAAAATAATAGGAGAAGTGGATTTCGACTTTTTGGGGCATAGCCCTAGGAATAAGGTTTCCAATGCCTCGTGAATCGGCAAAATCGGACAAATAGCCTAGAAGTTATGGCAAAAATAGTGGAACTGCGCAAAACGGGACCCGACGCAAAAACTATTTTGGCTATAACTTCTTCGTTTCTCGCCGGATTCGGTCGATCTTTATGTCGACGGAATCCTTATCTAAAGGCCCAAGACCCCGCATGATTGGAATTCCTATCCATCGTGCGGAACAAAGAGCTCCAATTTTTGGGCCGGGCCCTAGTAGTACCCCCTAGGGGCCTGGGCTAAAAACTATTTTGGCCATAACTTCTTCATTACTCGCCCGATTCGGTCGATCTTTATGTCGACGGAATCCTTATCTAAAGGCCCAATACCCCGCATGATTGGAATTCCTATCCATCGTGCTGAACAAAGAGCTCCAATTTTTGGGCCGGGCCCTAGGAGTACCCCCTAGAGGCTTGGGCTAAAAACTATTTTGGGGTTAAAAACTATTTTGGCCATAACTTCTTCGTTACTCGCCCAATTCGGTCGATCTTTATGTCCACAGAATCCTTATCTAAAGGCCTAAGACCCCTAATGGTCCGAATTCCTATCCATCGTGCCGAACAAAGAGTTTAAATTTTTGGGCCGCGCCCTAGGGGTACCCCTAGGTGTTCGGAGGCTGAAAAATCATCCGAAACGAAATGTTGATTTTTTCGCACATTAGCACATTCACATGTACATATGGCATTTTAAAGTGAGCTTTCGTAATTTGAAGGCCCAGATCGCGGGTAAATCGGCCGAATACGCCCCAAAATAATCACTTTTTCGCTTGTTTTGGTCTCTCACGAAGTTCTCGTAAAGCAAAATAATAGGAAAAGTGGATTTTTACTTTTTGAGGGATAGCCATTGGAATAAGGTTTCCAACGCCACTTTAATCGGCCAAATCGGACAAATAGCCTAGTAGTTATGGCAAATATTGTGGAACTGCGCAAAACGGGACCCGACGCAAAAATTATTTTGGCCATAACTTCTTCGTTTCTCGCCCGATTCGGTCGATCGTTATGTCGACGGAATCCTTATCTAAAGGCCCAAAACCCAGCATTATTGGAATTCCTATCCATCGTACTGAACAAAGAGCTCCAATTTTTGGGCCGGGCCCTAGGAGTACCCCCTAGAGGCTTGGGCTAAAATCTATTTTGGGGCTAAAAACTATTTTGGCCATAACTTCTTCGTTACTCGCCCAATTCGGTCGATCTTTATGTCCACAGAATCCTTGTCTAAAGGCCTAAGACCCCTAATGGTCTGAATTCCTATCCATCGTGCCGAACAAAGAGTTTAAATTTTTGGGCCGCGCCCTAGGTGTTCGGAGGCTGAAAAATCATCCGAAACGAAATGTTTATTTTTTCGCACATTAGCACATTCACATGTACTTATGGCATTTTAAAGTGACCTTGCGTAATTTGAAGGCCCAGATCGCGGGTAAATCGGCCGAATACGCCCCAAAATAATCACTTTTTCGCTTGTTCTGGTCTCTCACGAAGTTCTCGTAAAGCAAAATAATAGGAAAAGTGGATTTTTACTTTTTGAGGGATAGCCATTGGAATAAGGTTTCCAACGCCACTTTAATCGGCTAAATCGGACAAATAGCCTAGTAGTTATGGCAAAAATAGTGGAACTGCGCAAAACGGGACCCGACGCAAAAATTATTTTGGCCATAACTTCTTCGTTTCTCGCCCGATTCGGTCGATCGTTATGTCGACGGAATCCTTATCTAAAGGCCCAAAACCCCGCATTATTTGAATTCCTATCCATCGTGCTGAACAAAGAGCTCCAATTTTTGGGCCGGGCCCTAGGAGTACCCCCTAGAGGCTTGGGCTAAAAACTATTTTGGGGCTAAAAACTATTTTGGCCATAACTTCTTCGTTACTCGCCCAATTCGGTCGATCTTTATGTCCACAGAATCCTTATCTAAAGGCCTAAGACCCCTAATGGTCCGAATTCCTATCCATCGTGCCGAACAAAGAGTTTAAATTTTTGGGCTGGGCCCTAGGGGTACCCCTAGGTGTTCGGAGGTTGAAAAATCATCCGAAATGAAATGTTGATTTTTTCGCACATTAGCACATTCACATGTACTTATGGCATTTTAAAGTGAGCTTGCGTAATTTGGAGGCCCAGATCGCGGGTAAATCGGCCGAATAAGCCCCAAAATAATCACTTTTTCGCTTGTTTTGGTCTCTCACGAAGTTCTCGTAAAGCAAAATAATAGGAAAAGTGGATTTTTACTTTTTTAGGGATAGCCATTGGAATAAGGTTTCCAACGCCACATTAATCGGCCAAATCGGACAAATAGCCTAGTAGTTATTGCAAAAATAGTGGAACTGCGCAAAACGGGACCCGACGCAAAAATTATTTTGGCCATAACTTCTTCGTTTCTCGCCCGATTCGGTCGATCGTTATGTCGACGGAATCCTTATCTAAAGGCCCAAAACCCCGCATTATTGGAATTCCTATCCATCGTGCTGAACAAAGAGCTCCAATTTTTGGGCCGGGCCCTAGGAGTACACTTAGGGGCCTAGGCTAAAAACTATTTTGCCCATAACTTCTTCGTTACTCGCCCAATTCGGTCGATCTTTATGTCAACAGAATCCTTATCTAAAGGCCTAAGACCCCTAATGGTCGGAATTCCTATCCATATTGCCGAACAAAGAGTTTCAATTTTCAGGCCGGGCCCTAGGGGTACCCCTAGGGGTTCGGGGGCTGAAAAATCATCAGAAACGAAATGTTGATTTTTTCACACATTATCACATTCACATGTACTTATGGCATTTTAAAGTGAGCTTGCGTAATTTGAAGGCCCAGATCGCAGGTAAATCGGCCGAATACGCTCCAAAATAGTCACTTTTTAGCTTGTTTTGGACTCTCACGAAGTTCTCTTAAAGCAAAATAATAGGAAAAGTGGATTTTGACTTTTTCGAGGATAACCCTTGGAATAAGGTTTCCAACGCCGCTTGAATCGGCCAAATCGGACAAATAGCCTAGTAGTTATGGCAAAAATAGTGGAACTGCGCAAAACGGGACCCGACGCAAAAATTATTTTGGCCATAACTTCTTCGTTTCTCGCCCAATTCGGTCGATCGTTATGTCGACGGAATCCTTATCTAAAGGCCCAAAACCCCGCATTATTGGAATTCCTATCCATCGTGCTGAACAAAGAGCTCCAATTTTTGGGCCGGGCCCTAGGAGTACACTTAGGGGCCTAGGCTAAAAACTATTTTGCCCATAACTTCTTCGTTACTCGCCCGATTCGGTCGATCTTTATGTCCACAGAATCCTTATCTAAAGGCCTAAGACCTGTAATGATCGGTATTCCTATCCATCGTGCTGAACAAAGAGCTTCAATTTTCGTGCCGGACCCTATGGGGTACCCCTGGGGGCTCGGGGGCTGAAAAATCATCTGAAACGAAATGTTAATTTTTTTGCACATTAGCATATAAAATATATTTATGGCATTTTAAAGTGAGCTTGCGTAATTTGGAGGCCCAGATCGCGAGTAAATCGGCCAAATACGCCCCAAAATAGTCACTTTTTCGCTTATTTTAGACTCTCACGAAGTTCTCGTAAAGAAAAATAATAGGAAAAGTGGATTTCGACTTTTTGGGGGATAGCCCTTGGAATAAGGTTTCCAACGCCTCTTGAATCGGCCAAATCGGACAAATAGCCTAGAACTTATGGCAAAAATAGTGGAACTGCGCAAAACGGGACCCGACGCAAAAACTATTTTGGCCATAACTTCTTCGTTTCTCGCCGGATTCGGTCGATCTTTATGTTGATGGAATCCTTATCTAAAGGCCCAAGACCCCGCATGATTGGAATTCCTATCCATCGTGCGGAACAAAGAGCTCCAATTTTTGGGTCGGGCCCTAGGAGTACCCCCTAGGGGCCTGGGCTAAAAACTATTTTGGCCATAACTTCTTCATTACTCGCCCGATTCGGTCGATCTTTATGTCCACAGAATCCTTATCTAAAGGCCTAAGACCCGTAATGATCGGTATTCCTGTCCATCGTGCTGAACAAAGAGCTTCAATTTTCGTGCCGGACCCTATGGGGTACCCCTAGGGGCTCAGGGGCTGAAAAATCATCCGAAACGAAATGTTGATTTTTTTGCACATTAGCATATAAAATATATTTATGGCATTTTAAAGTGAGCTTGCGTAATTTGAAGGCCCAGATCGCGGGTAAATCGGCCGAATACGCCCCAAAATAGTCACTTTTTCGCTTGTTTTGGACTCTCACGAAGTTCTCGTAAAGCAAAATAATAGGAAAAGTGGATTTTGACTTTTTGAGGGATAGCCCTTGGAATAAGGTTTCCAACGCCGCTTGAATCGGCCAAATCGGACAAATAGCCTAGAAGTTATGGAAAAAATAGTGGAACTGCGCAAAACGGGACCCGACGCAAAAACTATTTTGGCCATAACTTCTTCGTTTCTCGCCGGATTCGGCCGATCTTTTTGTCGACGACATCCTTATCTAAAGTCCCATGACCCCGCATGATTGGAATTCCTATCCATCGTGCGGAACAAAGAGCTCCAATTTTTGGGCCGGGCCCTAGGAGTACCCCCTAGGGGCCTGGGCTAAAAACTATTTTGGCCATAACTTATTCATTACTCGCCCGATTCGGTCGATCTTTATGTCCACAGAATCCTTATCTAAAGGCCTAAGACCCGTAATGATTGGTATTCCTGTCCATCGTGCTGAACAAAGAGCTTCAATTTTCGTGCCGGACCCTATGGGGTACCCCTAGGGGCTCGGGGGCTGAAAAATCATCCGAAACGAAATGTTGATTTTTTTGCACATTAACATATAAAATATATTTATGGCATTTTAAAGTGAGCTTGCGTAATTTGGAGACCCAGATCGCGAGTAAATCGGCCAAATACGCCCCAAAATAGTCACTTTTTCGCTTGTTTTAGACTCTCACGAAGTTCTCGTAAAGAAAAATAATAGGAAAAGTGGATTTCGACTTTTTGGGGGATAGCCCTTGGAATAAGGTTTCCAACGCCTCTTGAATCGGCCAAATCGGACAAATAGCCTAGAACTTATGGCAAAAATAGTGGAACTGCGCAAAACGGGACCCGACGCAAAAACTATTTTGGCCATAACTTCTTCGTTTCTCGCCGGATTCGGTCGATCTTTATGTCGACGGAATCCTTATCTAAAGGCCCAAGACCCCGCATGATTGGAATTCCTATCCATCGTGCGGAACAAAGAGCTCCAATTTTTGGGCCGGGCCCTAGTAGTACCCCCTAGGGGCCTGGGCTAAAAACTATTTTGGCCGTAACTTCTTCATTACTCGCCCGATTCGGTCGATCTTTATGTCCACAGAATCCTTATCTAAAGGCCTAAGACCCGTAATGATTGGTATTCCTGTCCATCGTGCTGAACAAAGAGCTTCAATTTTCGTGCCGGACCCTATGGGGTACCCCTAGGGGCTCGGGGGCTGAAAAATCATCCGAAACGAAATGTTGATTTTTTTGCACATTAGCATATAAAATATATTTATGGCATTTTAAAGTGAGCTTGCGTAATTTGGAGACCCAGATCGCGAGTAAATCGGCCAAATACGCCCCAAAATAGTCACTTTTTCGCTTGTTTTAGACTCTCACGAAGTTCTCGTAAAGAAAAATAATAGGAAAAGTGGATTTCGACTTTTTGGGGGATAGCCCTTGGAATAAGGTTTCCAACGCCTCTTGAATCGGCCAAATCGGACAAATAGCCTAGAACTTATGGCAAAAATAGTGGAACTGCGCAAAACGGGACCCGACGCAAAAACTATTTTGGCCATAACTTCTTCGTTTCTCGCCGGATTCGGTCGATCTTTATGTCGACGGAATCCTTATCTAAAGGCCCAAGACCCCGCATGATTGGAATTCCTATCCATCGTGCGGAACAAAGAGCTCCAATTTTTGGGCCGGGCCCTAGTAGTACCCCCTAGGGGCCTGGGCTAAAAACTATTTTGGCCGTAACTTCTTCATTACTCGCCCGATTCGGTCGATCTTTATGTCCACAGAATCCTTATCTAAAGGCCTAAGACCCGTAATGATTGGTATTCCTGTCCATCGTGCTAAACAAAGAGCTTCAATTTTCGTGCCGGACCCTATGGGGTACCCCTAGGGGCTCGGGGGCTGAAAAATCATCCGAAATGAAATGTTGATTTTTTTGCACATTAGCACATTCACATGTACTTATGGCATTTTAAAATGAGCTTGCGTAATTTGAAGGCCCAGATCACCGGTAAATCGGCCGAATACGCCCCAAAATAGTCACTTTTTCGCTTGATATGGACTCTCACGAAGTTCTCATAAAGAAAAATAACAGGAAAAGTGGATTTTGACTTTTTGGGGGATAGCCCTTGGAATAAGGTTTCCAACGCCGCTTGTATCGGCCAAATCGGACAAATAGCCTAGAGTTATGGCAAAAATAGTGGAACTGCGCAAAACGGGACCCGACGCAAAAACTATTTTGGCCATAACTTCTTCGTTTCTCGCCCGATTCGGTCGATCTTTATGTCGACGGAATCCTTATCAAAAGGCCCAAGACCCCGCAAGATTGGAATTCCTATCCATCGTGCTGAACAAAGAGCTCCAATTTTTGGGCCAGGCCCTAGGAGTACCCCCTAAGGGACTGGGCTAAAAACTATTTTAGCCATAACTTCTTCGTTACTCGCCCGATTCGGTCGATCTTTATGTCCACATAATCCTTATCTAACGGCTTAAGACCCCTAATGGTCGGAATTCCAATCGATCGTGCTGAACAAAGAGTTTCAATTTTTGGGCCGGGCCCTAGGGGGTACCACTAGGGGTTCTGGGGCTGAAAAATCATCCGAAATGAAATGTTGAGTTTTTCGCACATTAGCACATTCACATGTACTTATGGCATTTTAAAGTGAGCTTGCGTAATTGGAAGGCCCAGATCGCGGGTAAATCGGCCGAATACGCCCGAAAATAGTCACTTTGTCGCTTGTTTTGGATTCTCACGAAGTTCTCGTAAAGAAAAATAATAGGAAAAGTGGATTTTGACTTTTTGGGGGATAGCCTTTGGAATAAGGCTTCCAACGCCGCTTGTATCGGCCAAATCGGACAAATAGCCTAGAGTTATGGCAAAAATAGTGGAACTGCGCAAAACGGGACCCGACGCAAAAATTATTTTGGCCATAACTTCTTCGTTTCTCGCCCGATTCGGTCAATGTTTATGTCGACGGAATCCTTATCTAAAGGCCCAAGAACCCGCATGATTGGAATTCTTATCCATCGTGCTGAACAAAGAGCTCCAATTTTTGGGCCGGGCCCTAGGAGTACCCCCTAAGGGCTTGGGCTAAAAACTATTTTAGCCATAACTTCTTCGTTACTCGCACGATTCGGTCGATCTTTATGTCCACATAATCCTTATCTAACGGCTTAAGACCCCTAATGGTCGGAATTCCAATCGATCGTGCTGAACAAAGAGTTTCAATTTTTGGGCCGGGCCCTAGGGGTACCACTAGGGGTTCTGGGGCTGAAAAATTATCGGAAACGAAATGTAGAGTTTTTCGCACATTAGCACATTCACATGTACTTATGGCATTTTAAAGTGAGCTTGCGTAATTTGAAGGCCCAGATCGCGGGTAAATCGGCCGAATACGCCCGAAAATAGTCACTTTGTCGCTTGTTTTGGACTCTCACAAAGTTCTCGTAAAGTAAAATAATAGGAAAAGTGGATTTTGACTTTTTGGGGGATAGCCCTTGGAATAAGGTTTCCAACGCCGCTTGTATCGGCAAAATCGGACAAATAGCCTAGAGTTATGGCAAAAATAGTGGAACTGCGCAAAACGGGACCCGACGCAAAAACTATTTTGGCCATAACTTCTTCGTTTCTCGCCCGATTCGGTCGATCTTTATGTCGACGGAATCCTTATCAAAAGGCCCAAGACCCCGCAAGATTGGAATTCCTATCCATCGTGCTGAACAAAGAGCTCCAATTTTTGGGCCGGGCCCTAGGAGTACCCCCTAAGGGACTGGGCTAAAAACTATTTTAGCCATAACTTCTTCGTTACTCGCCCGATTCGGTCGATCTTTATGTCCACATAATCCTTATCTAACGGCTTAAGACCCCTAATGGTCGGAATTCCAATCGATCGTGCTGAACAAAGAGTTTCAATTTTTGGGCCGGGCCCTAGGGGGTACCACTAGGAATTCTGGGGCTGAAAAATCATCCGAAACGAAATGTTGAGTTTTTCGCACATTAGCACATTCACATGTACTTATGGCATTTTAAAGTGAGCTTGCGTAATTGGAAGGCCCAGATCGCGGGTAAATCGGCCGAATACGCCCGAAAATAGTCACTTTGTCGCTTGTTTTGGATTCTCACGAAGTTCTCGTAAAGAAAAATAATAGGAAAAGTGGATTTTGACTTTTTGGGGGATAGCCTTTGGAATAAGGCTTCCAACGCCGCTTGTATCGGCCAAATCGGACAAATAGCCTAGAGTTATGGCAAAAATAGTGGAACTGCGCAAAACGGGACCCGACGCAAAAATTATTTTGGCCATAACTTCTTCGTTTCTCGCGCGATTCGGTCAATGTTTATGTCGACGGAATCCTTATCTAAAGGCCCAAGAACCCGCATGATTGGAATTCTTATCCATCGTGCTGAACAAAGAGCTCCAATTTTTGGGCCGGGCCCTAGGAGTACCCCCTAAGGGCTTGGGCTAAAAACTATTTTGGCCATAACTTCTTCGTTACTCGCCCGATTCGGTCGATCTTTATGTCCACATAATCCTTATCTAAAGGCCTAAGACCCCTAATGGTCGGAATTCCAATCGATCGTGCTGAACAAAGAGTTTCAATTTTCGGGCCGGGCCTTAGGGGTACCAATAGGGGTTCGGGGGCTGAAAAATCATCCGAAATGAAATGTTGATTTCTTCGCATATTAGCACATTTTACATGTACTTATGGCATTTTAAAGTGAGCTTGCGTAATTTGAAGGCCCAGATCGCGGGTAAATCGGCCGAAGACGCCCGAAAATAGTCACTTTGTCGCTTGTTTTGGATTCTCACGAAGTTCTCGTAAAGAAAAATAATAGGAAAAGTGGATTTTGAATTTTTGGGGGATAGCCTTTGGAATAAGGTTTCCAATGCCGCTTGAATCGGCCAAATCGGACAAATAGCCTAGAAGTTATGGCAAAAATGGTGGAACTGCGCAAAACGGGACCTGACGCAAAAACTATTTTGGCCATAACTTCTTCGTTTCTCGCCCGATTCGGTCGATCTTTATGTCGACAGAATCCTTATCTAAAGGCCCAAGTCCTCGCATGATTGGAATTCCTATCCATCGTGCTGAACAAAGAGCTCCAATTTTTGGGCCGGGCCCTAGGAGTACCCCCTAGGGGCCTGGGTTAAAAACTAATTTGGCCATAACTTCTTCGTTACTCGCCCGATTCGGTCGATCATTATGTACACAGAATCCTTATCTAAAGGCCTAAGACCCCTAATGATCGGAATTCCTATCCATCGTGCCGAACAAAGAGTTTCAATTTTCGTGCCGGGCCCTAGAGGTACCCCTAAGGGTTCGGGGGCTGAAAAACCATCCGAAATGAAATGTTGATTTTTTTGCACATTAGCACATTCACATGTACTTATGGCATTTTAAAATGAGCTTGCGTAATTTGAAGGCCCAGATCACCGGTAAATCGGCCGAATACGCCCCAAAATAGTCACTTTTTCGCTTGATATGGACTCTCACGAAGTTCTCATAAAGAAAAATAACAGGAAAAGTGGATTTTGACTTTTTGGGGGATAGCCCTTGGAATAAGGTTTCCAACGCCGCTTGTATCGGCCAAATCGGACAAATAGCCTAGAGTTATGGCAAAAATAGTGGAACTGCGCAAAACGGGACCCGACGCAAAAACTATTTTGGCCATAACTTCTTCGTTTCTCGCCCGATTCGGTCGATCTTTATGTCGACGGAATCCTTATCAAAAGGCCCAAGACCCCGCAAGATTGGAATTCCTATCCATCGTGCTGAACAAAGAGCTCCAATTTTTGGGCCAGGCCCTAGGAGTACCCCCTAAGGGACTGGGCTAAAAACTATTTTAGCCATAACTTCTTCGTTACTCGCCCGATTCGGTCGATCTTTATGTCCACATAATCCTTATCTAACGGCTTAAGACCCCTAATGGTCGGAATTCCAATCGATCGTGCTGAACAAAGAGTTTCAATTTTTGGGCCGGGCCCTAGGGGGTACCACTAGGGGTTCTGGGGCTGAAAAATCATCCGAAACGAAATGTTGAGTTTTTCGCACATTAGCACATTCACATGTACTTATGGCATTTTAAAGTGAGCTTGCGTAATTGGAAGGCCCAGATCGCGGGTAAATCGGCCGAATACGCCCGAAAATAGTCACTTTGTCGCTTGTTTTGGATTCTCACGAAGTTCTCGTAAAGAAAAATAATAGGAAAAGTGGATTTTGACTTTTTGGGGGATAGCCTTTGGAATAAGGCTTCCAACGCCGCTTGTATCGGCCAAATCGGACAAATAGCCTAGAGTTATGGCAAAAATAGTGGAACTGCGCAAAACGGGACCCGACGCAAAAATTATTTTGGCCATAACTTCTTCGTTTCTCGCCCGATTCGGTCAATGTTTATGTCGACGGAATCCTTATCTAAAGGCCCAAGAACCCGCATGATTGGAATTCTTATCCATCGTGCTGAACAAAGAGCTCCAATTTTTGGGCCGGGCCCTAGGAGTACCCCCTAAGGGCTTGGGCTAAAAACTATTTTAGCCATAACTTCTTCGTTACTCGCACGATTCGGTCGATCTTTATGTCCACATAATCCTTATCTAACGGCTTAAGACCCCTAATGGTCGGAATTCCAATCGATCGTGCTGAACAAAGAGTTTCAATTTTTGGGCCGGGCCCTAGGGGTACCACTAGGGGTTCTGGGGCTGAAAAATTATCGGAAACGAAATGTAGAGTTTTTCGCACATTAGCACATTCACATGTACTTATGGCATTTTAAAGTGAGCTTGCGTAATTTGAAGGCCCAGATCGCGGGTAAATCGGCCGAATACGCCCGAAAATAGTCACTTTGTCGCTTGTTTTGGACTCTCACAAAGTTCTCGTAAAGAAAAATAATAGGAAAAGTGGATTTTGACTTTTTGGGGGATAGCCCTTGGAATAAGGTTTCCAACGCCGCTTGTATCGGCAAAATCGGACAAATAGCCTAGAGTTATGGCAAAAATAGTGGAACTGCGCAAAACGGGACCCGACGCAAAAACTATTTTGGCCATAACTTCTTCGTTTCTCGCCCGATTCGGTCGATCTTTATGTCGACGGAATCCTTATCAAAAGGCCCAAGACCCCGCAAGATTGGAATTCCTATCCATCGTGCTGAACAAAGAGCTCCAATTTTTGGGCCGGGCCCTAGGAGTACCCCCTAAGGGACTGGGCTAAAAACTATTTTAGCCATAACTTCTTCGTTACTCGCCCGATTCGGTCGATCTTTATGTCCACATAATCCTTATCTAACGGCTTAAGACCCCTAATGGTCGGAATTCCAATCGATCGTGCTGAACAAAGAGTTTCAATTTTTGGGCCGGGCCCTAGGGGGTACCACTAGGAATTCTGGGGCTGAAAAATCATCCGAAACGAAATGTTGAGTTTTTCGCACATTAGCACATTCACATGTACTTATGGCATTTTAAAGTGAGCTTGCGTAATTGGAAGGCCCAGATCGCGGGTAAATCGGCCGAATACGCCCGAAAATAGTCACTTTGTCGCTTGTTTTGGATTCTCACGAAGTTCTCGTAAAGAAAAATAATAGGAAAAGTGGATTTTGACTTTTTGGGGGATAGCCTTTGGAATAAGGCTTCCAACGCCGCTTGTATCGGCCAAATCGGACAAATAGCCTAGAGTTATGGCAAAAATAGTGGAACTGCGCAAAACGGGACCCGACGCAAAAATTATTTTGGCCATAACTTCTTCGTTTCTCGCGCGATTCGGTCAATGTTTATGTCGACGGAATCCTTATCTAAAGGCCCAAGAACCCGCATGATTGGAATTCTTATCCATCGTGCTGAACAAAGAGCTCCAATTTTTGGGCCGGGCCCTAGGAGTACCCCCTAAGGGCTTGGGCTAAAAACTATTTTAGCCATAACTTCTTCGTTACTCGCACGATTCGGTCGATCTTTATGTCCACATAATCCTAATCTAACGGCTTAAGACCCCTAATGGTCGGAATTCCAATCGATCGTGCTGAACAAAGAGTTTCAATTTTTGGGCCGGGCCCTAGGGGTACCACTAGGGGTTCTGGGGCTGAAAAATTATCCGAAACGAAATGTTGAGTTTTTCGCACATTAGCACATTCACATGTACTTATGGCATTTTAAAGTGAGCTTGCGTAATTTGAAGGCCCAGATCGCGGGTAAATCGGCCGAATACGCCCGAAAATAGTCACTTTGTCGCTTGTTTTGGACTCTCACAAAGTTCTCGTAAAGAAAAATAATAGGAAAAGTGGATTTTGACTTTTTGGGGGATAGCCCTTGGAATAAGGTTTCCAACACCGCTTGTATCGGCCAAATCGGAAAAATAGCCTAGAGTTATGGCAAAAATAGTGGAACTGCGCAAAACGGGACCCGACGCAAAAACTATTTTGGCCATAACTTCTTCGTTTCTCGCCCGATTCGGTCGATCTTTATGTCGACGGAATCCTTATCTAAAGGCCCAAGACCCCGCAAGATTGGAATTCCTATCCATCGTGCTGAACAAAGAGCTCCAATTTTTGGGCCGGGCCCTAGGAGTACCCCCTGAGGGACTGGGCTAAAAACTATTTTAGCCATAACTTCTTCGTTACTCGCCCGATTAGGTCGATCTTTATGTGCACATATTCCTTATCTAAAGGCCTAAGACCCCTAATGGTCGGAATTCCAATCGATCGTGCTGAACAAAGAGTTTCAATTTTTGGGCCGGGCCCTAGGGGTACCACTAGGGGTTCGGGGGCTGAAAAATCATCCGAAATGAAATGTTGATTTTTTCGCATATTAGCACATTCACATGTACTTATGGCATTTTAAAGTGAGCTTGCGTAATTTGAAGGCCCAGATCGCGGGTAAATCGGCCGAATACGCCCGAAAATAGTCACTTTGTCGCTTGTTTTGGATTCTCACGAAGTTCTCGTAAAGAAAAATAATAGGAAAAGTGGATTTTGACTTTTTGGGGGATAGCCTTTGGAATAAGGTTTCCAATTCCGCCTGAATCGGCCAAATCGGACAAATAGCCTAGAAGTTATGGCAAAAATAGTGGAACTGCGCGAAACGGTACCCGACGCAAAAACTCTTTTGGCCATAACTTCTTCGTTTCTCGCCCGATTCGGTCAATCTTTATGTCGACGGAATCCTTATCTAAAGGCCCAAGACCCTGCATAATTGGAATTCCTATCCATCGTGCTAAACAAAGAGCTCCAATTTTTGGGTCGGGCCCTAGGAGTTCCCGCTAGGGGCCTGGGCTAAAAACTATTTTGGCCATAACTTCTTCGTTACTCGCTCGATTCGGTCGATCTTTATGTCCACAGAATCCTTATCTAAAGGCCTAAGACTCCTAATGGTCGGAATTCGTATCCATCGTGCCGAAAAAAGAGTTTCAATTTTCGGGCCGGACCCTAGGGGTACCCTTTGGGTTCGGGGGCTGAAAAATCATCCGAAACGAAATGTTGATTTTTTCGCACATTAGCACATTCTCATGTACTTATGGCATTTTAAAGTGAGCTTGCGTAATTTGAAAACCCAGATCTCGGGTAAATCGGCCGAATACGCCCGAAAATAGTCACTTTGTCGCTTGTTTTGGACTCTCACGAAGTTTTCGTAAAGAAAATTAATAGGAAAAGTGGATTTTGACTTTTTGGGGGATAGCCCTTGGAATAAAGTTTCCAATGCCGCTTTAATCGGCCAAATCGGACAAATAGCCTAGAAGTTATGGCAAAAATAGTGGAACTGCGCAAAACGGTACCCGACGCAAAAACTATTTTGGCTATAACTTCTTCGTTTCTCGCCCGATACGGTCGATCTTTATGTCGATAGAATCCTTATCTAATGGCCCAAGACCTCGCATGATTGGAATTCCTATCCATCGTGCTGAACAAAGAGCTCCAATTTTTGGGCCAGGCCCTAGGAGTACCCCCTAGGGGCCTGGGTTAAAAACTATTTTGGCCATAACTTCTTCGTTACTCGCCTGATTGGGTCGATCATTATGTCCACAGAATCCTTATCTAAAGGCCTAAGACCCCTAATAATCGGAATTCCTATCCATCGTGCCGAACAAAGAGTTTCAATTTTCGAGCCGGGCCCTAGAGTTACCCCTAAGGGTTCGAGGGCTGAAAAACCATCTGAAACGAAATGTTGATTTTTTCGCAAATTAGCACATTCACATGTACTTAAGGCATTTTAAAATGAGCTTGCGTAATTTGAAGGCCCAGATCGCCGGTAAATCGGCCGACTACGCCCCAAAATAGTCACTTTTTCGCTTGTTTTGGACTCTCACGAAGTTCTCGTAAAGAAAAAAAATAGGAAAAGTGGACTTTGAATTTTTGTGGGATAGCCCTTGGAACAAGGTTTCCAATGCCACTTGAATCGGCCAAATCGGACAAATAGCCTAAAAGTTATGGCAAAAATAGTGGAACTGCGCAAAACGGTACCCGACGCATAAACTATTTTGGCCAAAACTTCTTCGTTTCTCGCCCGATTTGGTCAATCTTTATGTCGACGGAATCCATATCTAAAGGCCCAAGACCCTGCATGATTGGAATTCCTATCCATCGTGCTGAACAACGAGCTCCAATTTTTGGGCCGGGCCCTAAGAGTACCCGCTAGGGGCCTAGGCTAAAAACTATTTTGGCCATAACTTCTTCGTTACTTGCCCGATTCGGTCGATCTTTTTGTCCATAGAATCCTTATCTAAAGGCCTAAGACCCCTAATTGTCGGAATTCCAATTGATCGTGCGGAACAAAGAGTTTCAATTTTCGGGCCGGGCCCTAAGGGTACCACTAGGGGTTCGGGGGCTGAAGAATCATCCGAAACGAAATGTTGATTTTTTCGCACATTAGCACATTCACATGTCCTTATGGAATTTTAAAGTGAGCTTGCGTAATTTGAAGGCCCAGATCGCGGGTAAATCGGCCGAATACGCCCCAAAATAGTCACTTTTTCGCTTGTTCTGGACTCTCACGAAGTTCTTGTAAAGAAAAATAATAGGAAAAGTGTATTTTCACTTTTTGGGGGATAGCCCTTGGAATAAGGTTTTCAACTCCGCTTGAATCGGCCAAATCGGACTAATGGCCTAAAAGTTATGGCGAAAATAGTGGAACTGCGCAAAATGGGACCCGACGCAAAAACTATTTTGGCCATAACTTCTTCGTTTCTCGCCCGATTCGGTCGATCTTTATGTCGACGGAATCCTTATCTAAAGGCCCAAGACTCCGCATGATTGGAATTCCTGTCCATCGTGCTGAACAAAGAGCTCCAATTTTTGGGCCAGGCCCTAGGAGTACCCCCTAGGGGCCTGGGTTAAAAACTATTTTGGCCATAACTTCTTCGTTACTCGCCCGATTCGGTCGATCATTATGTCCACAGAATCCTTATCTAAAGGCCTAAGACTCCTAATGGTCGGAATTCGTATCCATCGTGCCGAAAAAAGAGTTTCAATTTTCGGGCCGGACCCTAGGGGTACCCTTGGGGTTCGGGGGCTGAAAAATCATCCGAAACGAAATGTTGATTTTTTCGCACATTAGCACATTCTCATGTACTTATGGCATTTTAAAGTGAGCTTGCGTAATTTGAAAACCCAGATCTCGGGTAAATCGGCCGAATACGCCCGAAAATAGTCACTTTGTCGCTTGTTTTGGACTCTCACGAAGTTCTCGTAAAGAAAAATAATAGGAAAAGTGGATTTTGACTTTTTGGGGGATAGCCCTTGGAATAAAGTTTCCAATGCCGCTTTAATCGGCCAAATCGGACAAATAGCCTAGAAGTTATGGCAAAAATAGTGGAACTGCGCAAAACGGTACCCGACGCAAAAACTATTTTGGCCATAACTTCTTCGTTTCTCGCCCGATACGGTCGATCTTTATGTCGATCGAATCCTTATCTAAAGGCCCAAGACCTCGCATGATTGGAATTCCTATCCATCGTGCTGAACAAAGAGCTCCAATTTTTGGGCCAGGCCCTAGGAGTACCCCCTAGGGGCCTGGGTTAAAAACTATTTTGGCCATAACTTCTTCGTTACTCGCCTGATTGGGTCGATCATTATGTCCACAGAATCCTTATCTAAAGGCCTAAGGCCCCTAATAATCGGAATTCCTATCCATCGTGCCGAACAAAGAGTTTCAATTTTCGAGCCGGGCCCTAGAGTTACCCCTAAGGGTTCGAGGGCTGAAAAACCATTTGAAACGAAATGTTGATTTTTTCGCAAATTAGCACATTCACATGTACTTAAGGCATTTTAAAATGAGCTTGCGTAATTTGAAGGCCAAGATCGCCGGTAAATCGGCCGACTACGCCCCAAAATAGTCACTTTTTCGCTTGTTTTGGACTCTCACGAAGTTCTCGTAAAGAAAAATAATAGGAAAAGTGGATTTTGAATTTTTTTGGGATAGCCCTTGGAACAAGGTTTCCAATGCCACTTGAATCGGCCAAATCGGACAAATAGCCTAAAAGTTATGGCAAAAATAGTGGAACTGCGCAAATCGGTACCCGACGCAAAAACTATTTTGGCCAAAACTTCTTCGTTTCTCGCCCGATTCGGTCAATCTTTATGTCGACAGAATCTATATCTAATGGCCCAACACCCTGCATGATTGGAATTCCTATCCATCGTGCTGAACAAAGAGCTCCAATTTTTAGGTCGGGCCCTAGGAGTACCCCCTAGGGGCCTGGGCTAAAAACTATTTTGGCCATAACTTCTTCGTTACTCGCCCGATTCGGTCAATCTTTATGTCCACAGAATCCTTATCTAAAGGCCTAAGATCCCTAATGGTCGGAATTCCTATCCATCCTGCCGAACAAAGAGTTTCAATTTTCGGGCCGGGCCCTAGGGGTACGTACCCCTAGGGGTTCGGGGGCTGAAAAATCATCCGAAACGAAATGTTGATTTTTTCGCACATTAGCACATTGATATGTACTTATGGCATTTTAAAGTGAGCTTGCGTAATTTGAAGGCCGAGATCGCGGGTAAATCGGCCGAATACGCCCCAAAATAGTCACTTTTTCGCTTGTTCTGGACTCTCACGAAGTTCTCTTAAAGAAAAATAATAGGAAAAGAGGATTTTCACTTTTTGGGAGATAGCCCTTGGAATAAGGTTTCCAACACCGCTTGAATCGGCCAAATCGGACAAATGGCCTAGAAGTTATGGCGAAAATAGTGGAACTGCGCAAAACGGGACGCGACGCAAAAACTATTTTGGCCATAACTTCTTCGTTTCTCGCCCGATTCGGTCGATCTTTATGTCGACGGAATCCTTATCTAAAGGCCAAGACTCCGCATGATTGGAATTCCTATCCATCGTGCTGAACAAAGAGCTCCAATTTTTGGGCCGGGCCCTAGGAGTACCCCCAAGGGGCCTGCACTAAAAACTATTTTGGCCATAACTTCTTCGTTACTCGCCCGATTCGGTCAATCTTTATGTCCATAAAATCCTTATCTAAAGGCCTAAGACCCCTAATGATCGTAATTCCTATGCATCGTGCCGAACAAAGAGTTTCAATTTTCGTGCCGGGCCCTAGGGGTTCGGGGGCTGAAAAATCATCCGAATTGAAATGTTGATTTTTTCGCACATTAGCACATTCACATGTACTTATGGTATTTTAAAGTGAGCTTCCATAATTTGAAGGTCAGATCGCGGGTAAATCGGCCGAATACGCCCCAAAATAGTCACTTTTTCGCTTGTTCTAGACTCTCACGAAGTTCTCGTAAAGAAAAATAATAGGAAAAGTGGATTTTGACTTTTTGGGTAATAGCCCTTGGAATAAGGTTTCCAACGCCGCTTGAATCGGCCAAATCGGAAAAATGGCCTAGAAGTTATGGCAAAAATAGTGGAACTGCGCAAAACAGGACCCGACGCAAAAACTATTTTGGCCATAACTTCTTCGTTTCTCGCCCGATTCAATCGATCTTTATGTCGACGGAATCCTTATCTAAAGGCCCAAGACCCCGCAGTATTGGAATTCCTATCCATCGTGCTTAACAAAGAGCTCCAATTTTTGGGCCGGGCCCTAGGAGTACCCCCTAGAGGCCTGGGCTAAAAACTATTTTGGCCATAACTTCTTCGTTACTCGCCCGATTCGGTCGATCATTATGTCCACAGAATCCTTATCTAAAGGACTAAGACCCCTAATAATCAGAATTCCTATCAATCGTGCTGAACAAAGAGTTTCAATTTTCGGGCCGGGCCCTAGAGTTACCCCTAAGGGTTCGAGGGCTGAAAAACCATCTGAAACGAAATTTTGATTTTTTCGCAAATTAGCACATTCACATGTACTTATGGCATTTTAAAAAGAGCTTGAGTAATTTGAAGGCCCAGATCGCCGGTAAATCGGCCGACTACGCCCCAAAATAGTCACTTTTTCGCTTGTTTTGGACTCTTACGAAGTTCTCGTAAAGAAAAATAATAGGAAAAGTGGATTTTGACTTTTTTTGGGATAGGCCTTGGAACAAGGTTTCCAATGCCTCTTGAATCGGCCAAATCGGACAAAGAGCCTAGAAGTTATGGCAAAAATAGTGGAACTGCGCAAAACGGTACCCGACGCATAAACTATTTTTGCCAAAACTTCTTCGTTTCTCGCTCGATTCGGTCAATCTTTATGTCGACGGAATCCATATCTAAAGGCCCAAGACCCTGCATGATTGGAATTCCTATCCATCGTGCTGAACAGCGAGCTCCAATTTTTGGGCCGGGCCCTAAGAGTAACCCCTAGGGGCCTAGGCTAAAAACTATTTTGGCCATAACTTCTTCGTTACTCGCCCGATTCGGTCGATCTTTATGTCCACAGAATCCTTATCTAAAGGCCTAAGACCCCTAATTGTCGGAGTTCCTATCCACCCTGCCGAACAAAGAGTTTCAATTTTCGGGCCGGGCCCTAGGGGTACCCCTAGGGGTTCGGGGACTGAAAAATCATCTGAAACGAAATGTTGATTTTTTCGCACATTAGCACATTCACATGTACTTATGGCATTTTAAAGTGAGCTTGCATAATTTGAAGGCCCAGATCGCGGGTAAATCGGCCGAATACGCCCCAAAATAGTCATTTTTTCGCTTGTTCTGGACTCTCACGAAGTTCTCGTAAAGAAAAATAATAGGAAAAGTGGATTTTGACTTTTTGGGTGATAGCCCTTGGAATAAGGTTTCCAACACCGCTTGAATCGGCCAAATCGGACAAATGGCCTAGAAGTTATGGAATATATAGTGGAACTGCGCAAAACGGTACCCGACGCAAAAACTATTTTGGCCATAACTTCTTCGTTTCTCGCCCGATTCAGTCGATCTTTATGTCGACGGAATCCTTATCTAAAGGCCCAAGACTCCGCATGATTGGAATTCCTATCCATCGTGCTGAACAAAGAGCTCCAATTTTTGGGCCAGGCCCTAGGAGTACCCCCTAGGGGCCTGGGTTAAAAACTATTTTGACAATAACTTCTTCGTTGCTCGCCCGATTCGGTCGATCATTATGTCCATAAAATCCTTATCTAAAGGCCTAAGACCCCTAATAATCGGAATTCCTATCCATCGTGCCGAACAAAGAGTTTCAATTTTCGGGCCGGGCCCTAGAGGTACCCCTAAGGGTTCGGGGGCTGAAAAACCATCCGAAACGAAATGTTGATTTTTTCGCAAATTAGCACATTCACATGTACTTATGACATTTTAAAATGAGCTTGCGTAATTTGAAGGCCCAGATCGCGGGTAAATCGGCCGAATACGCCCGAAAATAGTCACTTTGTCGCTTGTTTTGGACTCTCACGAAGTTCTCGTAAAGAAAAATAATAGGAAAAGTGGATTTTGAATTTTTGGGGGATAGCCCTTGGAATAAGGTTTCCAAAGCCGCTTTAATCGGCCAAATCGGACAAATAGCCTAGAAGTTATGGCAAAAATAGTGGAACTGCGCAAAACGGTACTCGACGCAAAAACTATTTTTGCCATAACTTCTTCGTTTCTCGCCCGATTCGGTCAATCTTTATGTCGACGAAATCCATATCTAAAGGCCCAAGACCCCGCATGATTGGAATTCCTATCCATCGTGCTGAACAAAGAGCTCCAATTTTTGGGCCGGGCCCTAGGAGTACCCCCTAGGGGCCTGGGCTAAAAACTATTTTGGCCATAACTTCTTCGTTACTCGCCCGATTCGGTCGATCATTATGTCCACAGAATCCTTATCTAAAGGCCTAAGACCCCTAATAATCGGAATTCCTATCCATCGTGCCGAACAAAGAGTTTCAATTTTCGGGCCGGGCCCTAGAGGTACCCCTAAGGGTTCGGGGGCTGAAAAACCATCCGAAACGAAATGTTGATTTTTTCGCAAATTAGCACATTCACATGTACTTATGGCATTTTAAAATGAGCTTGCGTAATTTGAAGGCCCAGATCGCCGGTAAATCGGCCGAATACGCCCCAAAATAGTCACTTTTTCGCTTGTTTTGGACTCTCACGAAGTTCTCGTAAAGAAAAATAATAGGAAAAGTGGATTTTGACTTTTTGTGGGATAGCCCTTTTGGAACAAGGTTTCCAATGCCGATTGAATCGGCCAAATCGGACAAATAGCCTAGAAGTTATGGCAAAAATAGTGGAACTGCGCAAAACGGTACCCGACGCAAAAACTATTTTGGCCAAAACTTCTTCGTTTCTCGCCCGATTCGGTCAATCTTTATGTCGACAGAATCCATATCTAAAGGCCCAACACCCTGCATGATTGGAATTCCTATCCATCGTGCTGAAAAAAGAGCTCCAATTTTTGGGCCGGGCCCTAGGAGTACCCCTAGGGGCCTGGGCTAAAAACTATTTTGGCCATAAATTCTTTGTTACTCGCCTGATTCGGTCGATCTTTATGCCCACAGAATCCTTATCTAAAGGCCTAAGACCCCTAATGGTCGGAATTCCTATCCATCCTGCCGAACAAAGAGTTTCAATTTTCGGGCCGGGCCCTAGGGGTACGTACCCCTAGGGGTTCGGGGGCTGAAAAATCATCCGAAACGAAATGGTGATTTTTTCGCACATTAGCACATTGACATGTACTTATGGCATTTTAAAGTGAGCTTGCGTAATTTGAAGGCCTAGATCGCGGGTAAATCGGCCGAATACGCCCCAAAATAGTCAATTTTTCGTTTGTTCTGGACTCTCACGAAGTTCTCTTAAAGAAAAATAATAGGAAAAGTGGATTTTCACTTTTTGGGAGATAGCCCTTGGAATAAGGTTTCCAACGCTGCTTGAATCGGCCAAATCGGACAAATGGCCTAGAAGTTATGGCGAAAATAGTGGAACTGCGCAAAACGGGACCCGACGCAAAAACTATTTTGGCCATAACTTCTTCGTTTCTCGCCCGATTCGGTCGATCTTTATGTCGACGGAATCATTATCTAAAGGCCCAAGACTCCGCATGATTGGAATTCCTATCCATCGTGCTGAACAAAGAGCTCCAATTTTTGGGCCGGGCCCTAGGAGTACCCCCAAGGGGCCTGCACTAAAAACTATTTTGGCCATAACTTCTTCGTTACTCGCCCGATTCGGTCAATCTTTATGTCCATAAAATCCTTATCTAAAGGCCTAAGACCCCTAATGATCGTAATTCCTATGCATCCTGCCGAACAAAGAGTTTCAATTTTCGTGCCGGGCCCTAGGGGTTCGGGGGCTGAAAAATCATCCGAAACGAAATGTTGATTTTTTTCCCACATTAGCACATTCACATGTACTTATGGCATTTTAAAGTGAGCTTCCATATTTGAAGGCCCAGATCGCGGGTAAATCGGCCGAATACGCCCTAAAATAGTCACTTTTTCGCTTGTTCTGGACTCTCACGAAGTTCTCGTAAAGAAAAATAATAGGAAAAGTGGATTTTGACTTTTTGGGTGATAGCCCTTGGAATAAGTTTTCCAAAGCCGCTTGAATCGGCTAAATCGGATATATGGCCTAGAAGTTATGGCAAAAATAGTGGAACTGCGCAAAACAGGACCCGACGCAAAAACTATTTTGGCCATAACTTCTTCGTTTCTCGCCCGATTCAATCGATCTTTATGTCGACGGAATCCTTATCTAAAGGCCCAAGACCCCGCATGATTGGAATTCCTATCCATCGTGCTGAAAAAAGAGCTCCAAATTTTGGGCCGGGCCCTAGGAGTACCCCCTAGGGGCCTGGCCTAAAAACTATTTTGGCCATAACTTATTCGTTAGTCGCCCGATTCGGTCGATCTTTATGTCCACATAATCCTTATCTAAAGGCCTAAGACCCCTAATGGTCGGAATTCCTATCCATCATGCCGAACAAAGAGTTTCAATTTTCGGGCCGGGCCCTAGGGGTTCGGGGGCTGAAAAATCATCCGAAACGAAATGTTGATTTTTACGCACATTAGCACATTCACATGTACTTATGGCATTTTAAAATGAGCTTGCATAATTTGAAGGCCGAGATCGCGGGTAAATCGGCCGAATACGCCCCAAAATAGTCACTTTTTCGCTTGTTCTGGACTCTCACGAAGTTCTCGTAAAGAAAAATAATAGGAAAAGTGGATTTTGACTTTTTGGGGGATAGCCCTTGGAATAAGGTTTCCAACGCCGCTTGAATCGGCCAAATCGGACAAATGGCCTAGAAGTTATGGCGAAAATAGTGGAACTGCGCAAATTGGGACGTGACGCAAAAACTATATTGGACATAACTTCTTCGTTTCTCACCCGATTCGGTCGATCTTTATGTCCATGGAATCGTTATCTAAAGGCCTAAGACCCCTATTGATTTGAATTCCTATCCATCATGTCGAACAAAGAGTTTTAATTTTTGGGCCGGGCCCCCCCTAGGGGTTCGGGGGCTGAAAAATAATAAGAAACGAAATGTTGATTTTTTCGCACATTAGCACATTCACATGTACTTATGGCATTTTAAAGTGATTTTGCGTAATTTGAAGGCCCAGATCGCGGGTAAATCGGCCGAATACGCCCCAAAATAGTCACTTTTTCGCTTGTTCTGGACTCTCACGAAGTTATCGTAAAGCAAAATAATAGGAAAAGTGGATTTTGAATTTCTGGGAGATAGCCCTTGGAATAAGGTCTCCAAGGCTGCTTGAATCGGCCAAATCGGACAAATAGCCTAGAAGTTATTGCAAAAATAGTTGAACTGCGCAAAACGGGACCCGACGCAAAAACTATTTTGGCCATAACTTCTTCGTTTCTCGCCCGATTCGATCGATCTTTATGTCGACGGAATCCTTATCTAAAGGCCCAAGACCCCGCATAATTGGAATTCCTATCCATCGTGCTGAACAAAGAGCTCCAATTTTTGGGCCGGGCCCAGAGTACCCCCCTAGGGGCCTGGGTTAAAAACTATTTTGGCCATAACTTCTTCGTTTCTCACCCGATTCGGTCAATCTTTATGTCCACAGAATCCTTATCTAAAGGGCTAAGACCCCTATTGATCGGAATTCCTATCCATCATGCCGAACAAAGAGTTTTAATTTTTTGGCTGGGCCCTAGGGGTACCCCTAGGGGTTCGGGGGCTGAAAAATCATCCGAAACGAAATGTTGATTTTTTCGCACATTAGCACATTCACATGTAATTATGGCATTTTAAAGTGATTTTGCGTAATTTGAAGGCCTAGATCGCGGGTAAATCGGTCGAATACGCCCCAAAATAGTAACTTTTTCGCTTGTTTTGGACTCTCACGAAGTTCTCGTAAAGAAAAATAATAGGAAAAGTGGATTTTGAATTTTTGGGGGTTAGCCCTTGGAATAAGGTTTCCAACGCCGCTTGAATCGGCCAAATCGGACAAATAGCCTAGAAGTTATAGCAAAAATAGTGGAACTGCGCAAAACGGGACACGACGCAAAAACTATTTTGGCCATAACTTCTTCGTTACTCGCCCGATTCGGTCATTTTTTATGTTCATCGAATCCTTATCTAAAGGCCTAAGACCCCTAATGATCGGAATTCCTATTCATTGTGCCGAACAAAGAGTTTCAATTTTTGGGCCGGGCCCAAGGGGTACCCCTAGGGGTTCGGGGGCTGAAAAATCATCCGAAACGAAATGTTGATTTTTTTTCACATTAGCACATTCACATGTACTTATGGCATTTTAAAGTGAGCTTGCGTAATTTGAAGGCCCAGATCGCGGGTAAATCGGCCGAATACGCCCCAAAATAGTCACTTTTTCGCTTGTTTTGGACTCTCACGAAGTTCTCATAAAGCAAAATAATAGGAAAAGTGGATTTTGAATTTTTGGGGGATAGACCTTGGAATAAGGTTTCCAACACCGCTTGAATCGGCCAAATCGGACAAATAGCCTAGAAGTTATGGCAAAAATAGTGGAACTGCGCAAAACGGGACCCGACGCAAAAACTATTTTGGCCATAACTTCTTCGTTTCTCGCCCGATTCGGTCGATCTTTATGTCGACAGAATCCTTATCTAAAGGCCCAAGACCCCGCATGATTGGAATTCCTATCCATCGTGCTAAACAAAGAGCTCCAATTTTTTGGCCGGGTCCTAGGAGTACACCCTAGGGGCCTGGGCTAAAAACTATTTTGGCCATAACTTCTACGTTTCTCGCCCGATTCGGTCGATCTTTACGTCCACAGAATCATTATCTAAAGGCCTAAGACCCCTAATCATCGGAATTCCTATCCATCATGCCGAACAAAGAGTTTCAATTTTTGGGCCGGGCCCTAGGGGTACCCCTAGGGGTTCGGGCGCTGAAAAACCATCAGAAACGAAATGTTGATTTTTTCACACATTAGCACATTCACATGTACTTATGGCATTTTAAAGTGATTTTGCGTAATTTGAAGGCCCAGATCGCGGGTAAATCGGCCGAATACGCCCCAAAATAGTCATTTTTTCGCTTGTTTTGGACTCTCACGAAATTCTCATAAAGCAAAATAATAGGAAAAGTGGATTTTGAAGTTTTGGGGGATAGCCCACTGAATAAGGTTTCCAACGCGGCTTGAATCGGCCAAATCGGACAAATGGCCTAGAAGTTATGGCAAAAATAGTAGAACTGCGCAAAACAGGACCCGACGCAAAAACTATTTTGGCCATAACTTCTTCGTTTCTCGCCCGATAAAATCGATCTTTATGTCGACGGAATCCTTATCTAAAGGCCCAAGACCCCGCATGATTGGAATTCCTATCCATCGTGCTGAATAAAGAGCTCCAATTTTTGGGCCGGGCCCTAGGAGTACCCCTTAGGGGCCTGGGCTAAAAACTATTTTGGCCATAACTTCTTCGTTACTCGCCCGATTCGGTCGATCATTATGTCCACAGAATCCTTATCTAAAGGCCTAAGACCCCTAATAATCGGAATTCCTATCCATCGTGCCGAACAAAGAGTTTCAATTTTCGGACAGGGCCCTAGAGGTACCCCTAAGGGTTCGGCGGCTGAAAAACCATCCGAAACGAAATGTTGATTTTTTCGCAAATTAGCACATTCACATGAACTTATGGCATTTTAAAATGAGCTTGCGTAATTTAAAGGCCCAGATCGCCGGTAAATCGGCCGAATACGCCCCAAAATAGTCACTTTTTCGCTTGTTTTGGACTCTCACAAAGTTCTCGTAAAGAAAAATAATAGGAAAAGTGGATTTTGACTTTTTGTGATATAGCCCTTTTGGAACAAGGTTTCCAATGCTGCTTGAATCGGCCAAATCGGACAAATAGCCTAGAAGTTATGGCAAAAATAGTGGAACTGCGCAAAACGGTACCCGACGCAAAAACTATTTTGGCCAAACTTCTTCGTTTCTCGCCCGATTCGGTCAATCTTTATGTCGACGGAATCCATATCTAAATGCCCAACACCCTGCATGATTGGAATTCCTATCCATCATGCTGAACAAAGAGCTCCAATTTTTGGGCCGGGCCCTAGGAGTACCCCCTAGGGGCCTGGGCTAAAAACTATTTTGGCCATAACTTCTTCGTTACTCGCCCGATTCGGTCGATCTTTATGTCCACATAATCCTTATCTAAAGATCTAAGACCCCTAATGGTCGGAATTCCTATCCATCCTGCCGAACAAAGAGTTTCAGTTGTTGCTCGAAAGCCCCACGAAGTGGGTTGTTGGCATGCGTGGGACAAAAGCGGTCCGTTCCTAACTTAAAGGAATTCCCTCGTGACAAAGTGGTATCAGAGCCAAACGGCGCGCGGGCTGCTTCGTATGGGAGTTGCAATGCCAACCGTCGGAAGGTTCCTGGTGTACGGAGTTCCTCTCGGGCCTATGGGGCGCTAGCCTCACGAGAAGAGGCGTGTGCGTAAATCTTCGGAGGGAAGAAGGTGTCTTCCAAAGGAAGTTGCACGACGTGGCCGAGGACGTCCACAGTTTGAGTAGGGGAGGATGTCACACGCTGGCTGCGGGCGATGCCCGTCCACCAAAATAGTTTTTAGCCCAGGCCCCTAGGGGGTACTCTTAGGGCCCGGCCCAGTTCCACTATTTTTGCCATAACTTCTAGGCTATTTGTCCGATTTGGCCGATTCAAGCGGCGTTGGAAACCATATTCTAAGGGCTATCCCACAAAAAGTAAAAATCTACTTTTCCTATTATTTTACTTTACGAGAACTTCGTGAGAGACAAAAACAAGTGAAAAAGTGACTATTTTGGGGCGTATTCGGCCAATTTACCCGCGATATGGGCCTTCAAATTACGCAAGCTCACTTTAAAATGCCATAAGTACATGTGAATGTGCTAATGTGCGAAAAAAATCAATATTTTGTTTCGGATGATTTTTCAGCCCCGAACCCCTAGGGTTACCCCTAGGGCCCGGCCCGAAAATTGAAACTCTTAGTTCGGCACGATGGATAGGAATTCCGATCATTATGGGTCTTAGGCCTTTAGATAAGGATTCTGTGGACATAAAGATCGACCGAATCGGGCGAGTAACGAAGAAGTTATGGCCAAAATACTTTTTAGCCCAGGCCCCTAGGGGGTACTCCTAGGGCCCGGCCCAAAAATTAGAGCTCTTCGTTCAGCACGATGGATAGGAATTCCAATCAAGCGAGGTCTTAGGCCTTTAGATAAAGATTCTGTCGACATAAAGATCGACCGAATCGGGCGAGTAACGAAGAAGCTATGGCAAAAATAGTTTTTAGTCCAGCCCCCTAGGGGTACTCCTAGGGCCCGGCCCAAAAAATTGGACCTCTTTATTCAGCACGATGGATAGGAAGTCCAATCATGCGGGGTCCTCGGCCTTTAGATAAGGATTCTGTCGACATAAAGATCGACCGAATCGGGCGAGAAACGAAGAAGTTATGACCAAAATAGTTTTTGCGTCGGGTCCCGTTTTGCGCAGTTCCACTATTTTTGCCATAACTTCTAGGCTATTTGTCCGATTTGGCCGATTCAAGCGGCGTTGGAAACCTTATTCCAAGGGCTATCCCCCAAAAAGTCAAAATCTACTTTTCCTATTATTTTGCTTTACGAGATATTCGTGAGAGTTCAAAACAAGCGAAAATGTTACTATTTTGGGGCGTATTCGGCCAATTTTCCTGCGATCTGGGCCTTCAAATTACGCAAGCTCACTTTAAAATATCATAAGTGCATTTGAATGCGCTAATGTGCGAAAAAATCAACATTTCGTTTCCGATGATTTTTCAGCCCCCGTTCCCCTAGGGGTACCCTTAGGGCCTGGCCCGAAAATTGAAACTCTTTGTTCGGCACGATAGATAGGAATTCCGATCATTAGGGGTCTTAGGCCTTTAGATAAGGATTCTGTGGACATAAAGATCGACCGAATCGGGCGAGTAACGAAGAAGTTATGACAAAAATAGTGTCCGGCCCAAAAATTGGAGCTCTTTGTTCAGCACGATGGATAGGAATTCCAATCATGCGGGGTCTTGGGCGAGTAACGAAGAAGTTATGGCCAAAATAGTTTTTAGCCCAGGCCCCTAGGGGGTACTCTTAGGGCCCGGCCCAGTTCCACTATTTAAGCGGCGTTGGAAACCGTATTCTAAGGGCTATCCTACAAAAAGTAAAAATCTACTTTTCCTATTATTTTACTTTACGAGAACTTCGTGAGAGAACAAAACAAGTGAAAAAGTGACTATTTTGGGGCGTATTCGGCCGATTTACCCGCGACATGGGCCTTCAAATTACGCAAGCTCACTTTAAAATGCCGTAAGTACATGTGAATGTGCTAATGCGCGAAAAAAATCAATATTTTGTTTCGGATGATTTTTCAGCCCCGAACCCCTAGGGTTACCCCCCCTAGGGCCCGGCCCGAAAATTGAAACTCTTTGTTCGGCACGATTGATAGGAATTCCGATCATTATGGGTCTTAGGCCTTTAGATAAGGATTTTGTGGACATAAAGATCGACCGAATCGGGCGAGTAACGAAGAAGTTATGGCCAAAATAGGTTTTAGCCCAGGCCCCTAGGGGTACTCCTAGGGCCCGGCCCAAAAAATTGGACCTCTTTATTCAGCACGATGGATAGGAATTCCAATCATGCGGGGTCCTCGGCCTTTAGATAAGGATTCTGTCGACATAAAGATCGACCGAATCGGGCGAGAAACGAAGAAGTTATGACCAAAATAGTTTTTGCGTCGGGTCCCGTTTTGCGCAGTTCCACTATTTTTGCCATAACTTCTAGGCTATTTGTCCGATTTGGCCGATTCAAGCGGCGTTGGAAACCTTATTCCAAGGGCTATCCCCCAAAAAGTCAAAATCTACTTTTCCTATTATTTTGCTTTACGAGATATTCGTGAGAGTTCAAAACAAGCGAAAAAGTTACTATTTTTGGGCGTATTCGGCCAATTTTCCTGCGATCTGGGCCTTCAAATTACGCAAGCTCACTTTAAAATATCATAAGTACATTTGAATGTGCTAATGTGCGAAAAAATCAACATTTCGTTTCGGATGATTTTTCAGCCCCCGTACCCCTAGGGGTACCCCTAGGGCCCGGCCCGAAAATTGAAACTCTTTGTTCGACACGATAGATAGGAATTCCGATCATTAGGGGTCTTAGGCTTTAGATAATGATTCTATGGACATAAAGATCGACCGAATCGGGCGAGTAACGAAGAAGTTATGGCCAAAATAGTTTTTAGCCCAGGCCCCTAGGGGGGTACTCTTAGGGCCAAGCCCAGTTCCACTATTTTTGCCATAACTTCTAGGCTATTTGTCCGATTTGGCCGATTCAAGCGGCGTTGGAAACCGTATTCTAAGGGCTATCCCAAAAAAAGTAAAAATCTACTTTTCCTATTATTTTACTTTACGAGAACTTCGTGAGAGACCAAAACAAGTAAAAAAGTGACTTTTTTGGGGCGTATTCGGCCGATTTACCCGCGATATGGGCCTTCAAATTACGCAAGATCACTTTAAAATGCCGTAAGTACATGTGAATGTGCTAATGTGCGAAAAAAATCAATATTTTGTTTCGGATGATTTTTCAGCCCCGAACCCCTACGGTTACCCCCCCTAGGGCCCGGCCCGAAAATTGAAACTCTTTGTTCGGCACGATGGATAGGAATTCCGATCATTATGGGTCTTAGGCCTTTAGATAAGGATTTTGTGGACATAAAGATCGATCGAATCGGGCGAGTAACGAAGAAGTTATGGCCAAAATAGGTTTTAGCCCAAGCCCCTAGGGGTACTCCTAGGGCCCGGCCCAAAAAATTGGACCTCTTTATTCAGCACGATGGATAGGAATTCCAATCATGCGGGGTCCTCGGACTTTAGATAAGGATTCTGTCGACATAAAGATCGACCGAATCGGGCGACAAACGAAGAAGTTATGACCAAAATAGTTTTTGCGTCGGGTCCCGTTTTGCGCAGTTCCACTATTTTTGCCATAACTTCTAGGCTATTTGTCCGATTTGGCCGATTCAAGCGGCGTTGGAAACCTTATTCCAAGGACTATCCCCCAAAAAGTTAAAATCTACTTTTCCTATTATTTTGCTTTACGAGATATTCGTGAGAGTTCAAAACAAGCGAAAAAGTTACTATTTTTGGGCGTATTCGGCCAATTTTCCTGCGATCTGGGCCTTCAAATTACGCAAGCTCACTTTAAAATATCATAAGTACATTTGAATGTGCTAATGTGCGAAAAAATCAACATTTCGTTTCGGATGATTTTTCAGCCCCCGTACCCCTAGGGGTACCCCTAGGGCCCGGCCCGAAAATTGAAACTCTTTGTTCGACACGATAGATAGGAATTCCGATCATTAGGGGTCTTAGGCTTTAGATAATGATTCTATGGACATAAAGATCGACCGAATCGGGCGAGTAACGAAGAAGTTATGGCCAAAATAGTTTTTAGCCCAGGCCCCTAGGGGGGTACTCTTAGGGCCAAGCCCAGTTCCACTATTTTTGCCATAACTTCTAGGCTATTTGTCCGATTTGGCCGATTCAAGCGGCGTTGGAAACCGTATTCTAAGGGCTATCCCACAAAAAGTAAAAATCTACTTTTCCTATTATTTTACTTTACGAGAACTTCGTGAGAGAGCAAAACAAGTAAAAAAGTAACTTTTTTGGGGCGTATTCGGCCGATTTACCCGCGATATGGGCCTTCAAATTACGCAAGATCACTTTAAAATGCCGTAAGTACATGTGAATGTGCTAATGTGCGAAAAAAATCAATATTTTGTTTCGGATGATTTTTCAGCCCCGAACCCCTACGGTTACCCCCCTTGGGCCCGGCCCGAAAATTGAAACTCTTTGTTCGGCACGATGGATAGGAATTCCGATCATTATGGGTCTTAGGCCTTTAGATAAGGATTTTGTGGACATAAAGATCGACCGAATCGGGCGAGTAACGAAGAAGTTATGGCCAAAATAGTTTTTAGCTCAGGCCCCTAGGGTAGGGCCTGGCCCAAAAATTAGAGCTCTTCGTTCAGCATGATGGATAGGAATTCCAATCATGCGGGGTCTTAGGCCTTTAGATAAAGATTTTGTCGACATAAAGATCGACCGAATCGGGCGAGTAACGAAGAAGTTATGGCAAAAATAGTTTTTAGTCCAGCCCCCTAGGGGTACTCCTAGGGCCCGGCCCAAAAAATTGGACCTCTTTATTCAGCACGATGGATAGGAATTCCAATCATACGGGGTCCTCGGCCTTTAGATAAGGATTCTGTCGACATAAAGATCGACCGAATCGGGCGAGAAACGAAAAAATTATGACCAAAATAGTTTTTGCGTCGGGTCCCGTTTTGCGCAGTTCCACTATTTTTGCCATAACTTCTAGGCTATTTGTCTGATTTGGCCGATTCAAGCTGCGTTGGAAACCTTATTCCAAGGGCTATACCCCAAAAAGTCAAAATCTACTTTTCCTATTAATTTGCTTTACGAGAACTTCGTAAGAGTTCAAAACAAGCAAAAAAGTTACTATTTTGGGGCGTATTCGGCCAATTTACCCGCGATCTGGGCCTTCAAATAACGCAAGCTCACTTTAAAATGCCATAAGTACATATGAATGTGCTAATGTGCGAAAAAATCAACATTTCATTTCGGATGATTTTTCAGCCCCCGAACCCCTAGGGTACCCCTAGGGTCCGGCCCGAAAATTGAAACTATTTGTTCGGCACGATAGATAGGAATTCCGATCATTAGGGGTCTTAGGCCTTTAGATAATGATTCTATGGATATAAAGATCGACCGAATCGTGCGAGTAACGAAGAAGCTATGGCCAAAATAGTTTTTAGCCCAGGCCCCTAGGGGGTACTTTTAGGGCCCGGCCCAGTTCCACTATTTTTGCCATAACTTCTAGGCTATTTGTCCGATTTGGCTGATTCAAGCGGCGTTGGAAACCTTATTCCAAGGGCTACCCCCTAAAAAGTAAAAATCTACTTTTCCTATTATTTTACTTTACGAGAACTTCGTGAGAGACCAAAACAAGTGAAAAAGTGACTATTTTGGGGCGTATTCGGCCGATTTACCCGCGATCTGGGCCTTCAAATTACGCAAGCTCACTTTAAAATGCCGTAAGTACATGTGAATGTGCTAATGTGCGAAAAAAATCAATATTTTGTTTCGGATGATTTTTCAGCCCCGAACCCCTACGGTTACCCCCCCTAGGGCCCGGCCCGAAAATTGAAACTCTTTGTTCGGCACGATGGATAGGAATTCCGATCATTATGGGTCTTAGGCCTTTAGATAAGGATTTTGTGGACATAAAGATCGACCGAATCGGGCGAGTAACGAAGAAGTTATGGCAAAAATAGGTTTTAGCCCAGGCCCCTAGGGGTACTCCTAGGGCCCGGCCCAAAAAATTGGACCTCTTTATTCAGCACGATGGATAGGAATTCCAATCATGCGGGGTCCTCGGCCTTTAGATAAGGATTCTGTCGACATAAAGATCGACCGAATCGGGCGAGAAACGAAGAAGTTATGACCAAAATAGTTTTTGCGTCGGGTCCCGTTTTGCGCAGTTCCACTATTTTTGCCATAACTTCTAGGCTATTTGTCCGATTTGGCCGATTCAAGCGGCGTTGGAAACCTTATTCCAAGGGCTATCCCCCAAAAAGTCAAAATCTACTTTTCCTATTATTTTGCTTTACGAGATATTCGTGAGAGTTCAAAACAAGCGAAAAAGTTACTATTTTTGGGCGTATTCGGCCAATTTTCCTGCGATCTGGGCCTTCAAATTACGCAAGCTCACTTTAAAATATCATAAGTACATTTGAATGTGCTAATGTGCGAAAAAATCAACATTTCGTTTCGGATGATTTTTCAGCCCCCGTACCCCTAGGGGTACCCCTAGGGCCCGGCCCGAAAATTGAAACTCTTTGTTCGACACGATAGATAGGAATTCCGATCATTAGGGGTCTTAGGCTTTAGATAATGATTCTATGGACATAAAGATCGACCGAATCGGGCGAGTAACGAAGAAGTTATGGCCAAAATAGTTTTTAGCCCAGGCCCCTAGGGGGGTACTCTTAGGGCCAAGCCCAGTTCCACTATTTTTGCCATAACTTCTAGGCTATTTGTCCGATTTGGCCGATTCAAGCGGCGTTGGAAACCGTATTCTAAGGGCTATCCCACAAAAAGTAAAAATCTACTTTTCCTATTATTTTACTTTACGAGAACTTCGTGAGAGAGCAAAACAAGTAAAAAAGTGACTTTTTTGGGGCGTATTCGGCCGATTTACCCGCGATATGGGCCTTCAAATTACGCAAGATCACTTTAAAATGCCGTAAGTACATGTGAATGTGCTAATGTGCGAAAAAAATCAATATTTTGTTTCGGATGATTTTTCAGCCCCGAACCCCTACGGTTACCCCCCCTAGGGCCCGGCCCGAAAATTGAAACTCTTTGTTCGGCACGATGGATAGGAATTCCGATCATTATGGGTCTTAGGCCTTTAGATAAGGATTTTGTGGACATAAAGATCGACCGAATCGGGCGAGTAACGAAGAAGTTATGGCCAAAATAGTTTTTAGCTCAGGCCCCTAGGGTAGGGCCTGGCCCAAAAATTAGAGCTCTTCGTTCAGCATGATGGATAGGAATTCCAATCATGCGGGGTCTTAGGCCTTTAGATAAAGATTTTGTCGACATAAAGATCGACCGAATCGGGCGAGTAACGAAGAAGTTATGGCAAAAATAGTTTTTAGCCCAGGCCCCTAGGGGGGTACTCTTAGGGCCAAGCCCAGTTCCACTATTTTTGCCATAACTTCTAGGCTATTTGTCCGATTTGGCCGATTCAAGCGGCGTTGGAAACCGTATTCTAAGGGCTATCCCACAAAAAGTAAAAATCTACTTTTCCTATTATTTTACTTTACGAGAACTTCGTGAGAGAGCAAAACAAGTAAAAAAGTGACTTTTTTGGGGCGTATTCGGCCGATTTACCCGCGATATGGGCCTTCAAATTACGCAAGATCACTTTAAAATGCCGTAAGTACATGTGAATGTGCTAATGTGCGAAAAAAATCAATATTTTGTTTCGGATGATTTTTCAGCCCCGAACCCCTACGGTTACCCCCCCTAGGGCCCGGCCCGAAAATTGAAACTCTTTGTTCGGCACGATGGATAGGAATTCCGATCATTATGGGTCTTAGGCCTTTAGATAAGGATTTTGTGGACATAAAGATCGATCGAATCGGGCGAGTAACGAAGAAGTTATGGCCAAAATAGGTTTTAGCCCAGGCCCCTAGGGGTACTCCTAGGGCCCGGCCCAAAAAATTGGACCTCTTTATTCAGCACGATGGATAGGAATTCCAATCATGCGGGGTCCTCGGCCTTTAGATAAGGATTCTGTCGACATAAAGATCGACCGAATCGGGCGAGAAACGAAGAAGTTATGACCAAAATAGTTTTTGCGTCGGGTCCCGTTTTGCGCAGTTCCACTATTTTTGCCATAACTTCTAGGCTATTTGTCCGATTTGGCCGATTCAAGCGGCGTTGGAAACCTTATTCCAAGGGCTATCCCCCAAAAAGTCAAAATCTACTTTTCCTATTATTTTGCTTTACGAGATATTCGTGAGAGTTCAAAACAAGCGAAAAAGTTACTATTTTTGGGCGTATTCGGCCAATTTTCCTGCGATCTGGGCCTTCAAATTACGCAAGCTCACTTTAAAATATCATAAGTACATTTGAATGTGCTAATGTGCGAAAAAATCAACATTTCGTTTCGGATGATTTTTCAGCCCCCGTACCCCTAGGGGTACCCCTAGGGCCCGGCCCGAAAATTGAAACTCTTTGTTCGACACGATAGATAGGAATTCCGATCATTAGGGGTCTTAGGCTTTAGATAATGATTCTATGGACATAAAGATCGACCGAATCGGGCGAGTAACGAAGAAGTTATGGCCAAAATAGTTTTTAGCCCAGGCCCCTAGGGGGGTACTCTTAGGGCCAAGCCCAGTTCCACTATTTTTGCCATAACTTCTAGGCTATTTGTCCGATTTGGCCGATTCAAGCGGCGTTGGAAACCGTATTCTAAGGGCTATCCCACAAAAAGTAAAAATCTACTTTTCCTATTATTTTACTTTACGAGAACTTCGTGAGAGAGCAAAACAAGTAAAAAAGTGACTTTTTTGGGGCGTATTCGGCCGATTTACCCGCGATATGGGCCTTCAAATTACGCAAGATCACTTTAAAATGCCGTAAGTACATGTGAATGTGCTAATGTGCGAAAAAAATCAATATTTTGTTTCGGATGATTTTTCAGCCCCGAACCCCTACGGTTACCCCCCCTAGGGCCCGGCCCGAAAATTGAAACTCTTTGTTCGGCACGATGGATAGGAATTCCGATCATTATGGGTCTTAGGCCTTTAGATAAGGATTTTGTGGACATAAAGATCGACCGAATCGGGCGAGTAACGAAGAAGTTATGGCCAAAATAGTTTTTAGCTCAGGCCCCTAGGGTAGGGCCTGGCCCAAAAATTAGAGCTCTTCGTTCAGCATGATGGATAGGAATTCCAATCATGCGGGGTCTTAGGCCTTTAGATAAAGATTTTGTCGACATAAAGATCGACCGAATCGGGCGAGTAACGAAGAAGTTATGGCAAAAATAGTTTTTAGTCCAGCCCCCTAGGGGTACTCCTAGGGCCCGGCCCAAAAAATTGGACCTCTTTATTCAGCACGATGGATAGGAATTCCAATCATACGGGGTCCTCGGCCTTTAGATAAGGATTCTGTCGACATAAAGATCGACCGAATCGGGCGAGAAACGAAAAAATTATGACCAAAATAGTTTTTGCGTCGGGTCCCGTTTTGCGCAGTTCCACTATTTTTGCCATAACTTCTAGGCTATTTGTCTGATTTGGCCGATTCAAGCTGCGTTGGAAACCTTATTCCAAGGGCTATACCCCAAAAAGTCAAAATCTACTTTTCCTATTAATTTGCTTTACGAGAACTTCGTAAGAGTTCAAAACAAGCAAAAAAGTTACTATTTTGGGGCGTATTCGGCCAATTTACCCGCGATCTGGGCCTTCAAATAACGCAAGCTCACTTTAAAATGCCATAAGTACATATGAATGTGCTAATGTGCGAAAAAATCAACATTTCATTTCGGATGATTTTTCAGCCCCCGAACCCCTAGGGTACCCCTAGGGTCCGGCCCGAAAATTGAAACTATTTGTTCGGCACGATAGATAGGAATTCCGATCATTAGGGGTCTTAGGCCTTTAGATAATGATTCTATGGATATAAAGATCGACCGAATCGTGCGAGTAACGAAGAAGCTATGGCCAAAATAGTTTTTAGCCCAGGCCCCTAGGGGGGTACTTTTAGGGCCCGGCCCAGTTCCACTATTTTTGCCATAACTTCTAGGCTATTTGTCCGATTTGGCTGATTCAAGCGGCGTTGGAAACCTTATTCCAAGGGCTACCCCCTAAAAAGTAAAAATCTACTTTTCCTATTATTTTACTTTACGAGAACTTCGTGAGAGACCAAAACAAGTGAAAAAGTGACTATTTTGGGGCGTATTCGGCCGATTTACCCGCGATCTGGGCCTTCAAATTACGCAAGCTCACTTTAAAATGCCGTAAGTACATGTGAATGTGCTAATGTGCGAAAAAAATCAATATTTTGTTTCGGATGATTTTTCAGCCCCGAACCCCTACGGTTACCCCCCCTAGGGCCCGGCCCGAAAATTGAAACTCTTTGTTCGGCACGATGGATAGGAATTCCGATCATTATGGGTCTTAGGCCTTTAGATAAGGATTTTGTGGACATAAAGATCGACCGAATCGGGCGAGTAACGAAGAAGTTATGGCAAAAATAGGTTTTAGCCCAGGCCCCTAGGGGTACTCCTAGGGCCCGGCCCAAAAAATTGGACCTCTTTATTCAGCACGATGGATAGGAATTCCAATCATGCGGGGTCCTCGGCCTTTAGATAAGGATTCTGTCGACATAAAGATCGACCGAATCGGGCGAGAAACGAAGAAGTTATGACCAAAATAGTTTTTGCGTCGGGTCCCGTTTTGCGCAGTTCCACTATTTTTGCCATAACTTCTAGGCTATTTGTCCGATTTGGCCGATTCAAGCGGCGTTGGAAACCTTATTCCAAGGGCTATCCCCCAAAAAGTCAAAATCTACTTTTCCTATTATTTTGCTTTACGAGATATTCGTGAGAGTTCAAAACAAGCGAAAAAGTTACTATTTTTGGGCGTATTCGGCCAATTTTCCTGCGATCTGGGCCTTCAAATTACGCAAGCTCACTTTAAAATATCATAAGTACATTTGAATGTGCTAATGTGCGAAAAAATCAACATTTCGTTTCGGATGATTTTTCAGCCCCCGTACCCCTAGGGGTACCCCTAGGGCCCGGCCCGAAAATTGAAACTCTTTGTTCGACACGATAGATAGGAATTCCGATCATTAGGGGTCTTAGGCTTTAGATAATGATTCTATGGACATAAAGATCGACCGAATCGGGCGAGTAACGAAGAAGTTATGGCCAAAATAGTTTTTAGCCCAGGCCCCTAGGGGGGTACTCTTAGGGCCAAGCCCAGTTCCACTATTTTTGCCATAACTTCTAGGCTATTTGTCCGATTTGGCCGATTCAAGCGGCGTTGGAAACCGTATTCTAAGGGCTATCCCACAAAAAGTAAAAATCTACTTTTCCTATTATTTTACTTTACGAGAACTTCGTGAGAGAGCAAAACAAGTAAAAAAGTGACTTTTTTGGGGCGTATTCGGCCGATTTACCCGCGATATGGGCCTTCAAATTACGCAAGATCACTTTAAAATGCCGTAAGTACATGTGAATGTGCTAATGTGCGAAAAAAATCAATATTTTGTTTCGGATGATTTTTCAGCCCCGAACCCCTACGGTTACCCCCCCTAGGGCCCGGCCCGAAAATTGAAACTCTTTGTTCGGCACGATGGATAGGAATTCCGATCATTATGGGTCTTAGGCCTTTAGATAAGGATTTTGTGGACATAAAGATCGATCGAATCGGGCGAGTAACGAAGAAGTTATGGCCAAAATAGGTTTTAGCCCAGGCCCCTAGGGGTACTCCTAGGGCCCGGCCCAAAAAATTGGACCTCTTTATTCAGCACGATGGATAGGAATTCCAATCATGCAGGGTCCTCGGCCTTTAGATAAGGATTCTGTCGACATAAAGATCGACCGAATCGGGCGAGAAACGAAGAAGTTATGACCAAAATAGTTTTTGCGTCGGGTCCCGTTTTGCGCAGTTCCACTATTTTTGCCATAACTTCTAGGCTATTTGTCCGATTTGGCCGATTCAAGCGGCGTTGGAAACCTTATTCCAAGGGCTATCCCCCAAAAAGTCAAAATCTACTTTTCCTATTATTTTGCTTTACGAGATATTCGTGAGAGTTCAAAACAAGCGAAAAAGTTACTATTTTTGGGCGTATTCGGCCAATTTTCCTGCGATCTGGGCCTTCAAATTACGCAAGCTCACTTTAAAATATCATAAGTACATTTGAATGTGCTAATGTGCGAAAAAATCAACATTTCGTTTCGGATGATTTTTCAGCCCCCGTACCCCTAGGGGTACCCCTAGGGCCCGGCCCGAAAATTGAAACTCTTTGTTCGACACGATAGATAGGAATTCCGATCATTAGGGGTCTTAGGCTTTAGATAATGATTCTATGGACATAAAGATCGACCGAATCGGGCGAGTAACGAAGAAGTTATGGCCAAAATAGTTTTTAGCCCAGGCCCCTAGGGGGGTACTCTTAGGGCCAAGCCCAGTTCAGCTATTTTTGCCATAACTTCTAGGCTATTTGTCCGATTTGGCCGATTCAAGCGGCGTTGGAAACCGTATTCTAAGGGCTATCCCACAAAAAGTAAAAATCTACTTTTCCTATTATTTTACTTTACGAGAACTTCGTGAGAGAGCAAAACAAGTAAAAAAGTGACTTTTTTGGGGCGTATTCGGCCGATTTACCCGCGATATGGGCCTTCAAATTACGCAAGATCACTTTAAAATGCCGTAAGTACATGTGAATGTGCTAATGTGCGAAAAAAATCAATATTTTGTTTCGGATGATTTTTCAGCCCCGAACCCCTACGGTTACCCCCCCTAGGGCCCGGCCCGAAAATTGAAACTCTTTGTTCGGCACGATGGATAGGAATTCCGATCATTATGGGTCTTAGGCCTTTAGATAAGGATTTTGTGGACATAAAGATCGACCGAATCGGGCGAGTAACGAAGAAGTTATGGCCAAAATAGTTTTTAGCTCAGGCCCCTAGGGTAGGGCCTGGCCCAAAAATTAGAGCTCTTCGTTCAGCATGATGGATAGGAATTCCAATCATGCGGGGTCTTAGGCCTTTAGATAAAGATTTTGTCGACATAAAGATCGACCGAATCGGGCGAGTAACGAAGATGTTATGGCAAAAATAGTTTTTAGTCCAGCCCCCTAGGGGTACTCCTAGGGCCCGGCCCAAAAAATTGGACCTCTTTATTCAGCACGATGGATAGGAATTCCAATCATACGGGGTCCTCGGCCTTTAGATAAGGATTCTGTCGACATAAAGATCGACCGAATCGGGCGAGAAACGAAAAAATTATGACCAAAATAGTTTTTGCGTCGGGTCCCGTTTTGCGCAGTTCCACTATTTTTGCCATAACTTCTAGGCTATTTGTCTGATTTGGCCGATTCAAGCTGCGTTGGAAACCTTATTCCAAGGGCTATACCCCAAAAAGTCAAAATCTACTTTTCCTATTAATTTGCTTTACGAGAACTTCGTAAGAGTTCAAAACAAGCAAAAAACTTACTATTTTGGGGCGTATTCGGCCAATTTACCCGCGATCTGGGCCTTCAAATAACGCAAGCTCACTTTAAAATGCCATAAGTACATATGAATGTGCTAATGTGCGAAAAAATCAACATTTCATTTCGGATGATTTTTCAGCCCCCGAACCCCTAGGGTACCCCTAGGGTCCGGCCCGAAAATTGAAACTATTTGTTCGGCACGATAGATAGGAATTCCGATCATTAGGGGTCTTAGGCCTTTAGATAATGATTCTATGGATATAAAGATCGACCGAATCGTGCGAGTAACGAAGAAGCTATGGCCAAAATAGTTTTTAGCCCAGGCCCCTAGGGGGTACTTTTAGGGCCCGGCCCAGTTCCACTATTTTTGCCATAACTTCTAGGCTATTTGTCCGATTTGGCTGATTCAAGCGGCGTTGGAAACCTTATTCCAAGGGCTACCCCCTAAAAAGTAAAAATCTACTTTTCCTATTATTTTACTTTACGAGAACTTCGTGAGAGACCAAAACAAGTGAAAAAGTGACTATTTTGGGGCGTATTCGGCCGATTTACCCGCGATCTGGGCCTTCAAATTACGCAAGCTCACTTTAAAATGCCGTAAGTACATGTGAATGTGCTAATGTGCGAAAAAAATCAATATTTTGTTTCGGATGATTTTTCAGCCCCGAACCCCTACGGTTACCCCCCCTAGGGCCCGGCCCGAAAATTGAAACTCTTTGTTCGGCACGATGGATAGGAATTCCGATCATTATGGGTCTTAGGCCTTTAGATAAGGATTTTGTGGACATAAAGATCGACCGAATCGGGCGAGTAACGAAGAAGTTATGGCAAAAATAGGTTTTAGCCCAGGCCCCTAGGGGTACTCCTAGGGCCCGGCCCAAAAAATTGGACCTCTTTATTCAGCACGATGGATAGGAATTCCAATCATGCGGGGTCCTCGGCCTTTAGATAAGGATTCTGTCGACATAAAGATCGACCGAATCGGGCGAGAAACGAAGAAGTTATGACCAAAATAGTTTTTGCGTCGGGTCCCGTTTTGCGCAGTTCCACTATTTTTGCCATAACTTCTAGGCTATTTGTCCGATTTGGCCGATTCAAGTGGCGTTGGAAACCTTATTCCAAGGGCTATCCCCCAAAAAGTCAAAATCTACTTTTCCTATTATTTTGCTTTACGAGATATTCGTGAGAGTTCAAAACAAGCGAAAAAGTTACTATTTTTGGGCGTATTCGGCCAATTTTCCTGCGATCTGGGCCTTCAAATTACGCAAGCTCACTTTAAAATATCATAAGTACATTTGAATGTGCTAATGTGCGAAAAAATCAACATTTCGTTTCGGATGATTTTTCAGCCCCCGTACCCCTAGGGGTACCCCTAGGGCCCGGCCCGAAAATTGAAACTCTTTGTTCGACACGATAGATAGGAATTCCGATCATTAGGGGTCTTAGGCTTTAGATAATGATTCTATGGACATAAAGATCGACCGAATCGGGCGAGTAACGAAGAAGTTATGGCCAAAATAGTTTTTAGCCCAGGCCCCTAGGGGGGTACTCTTAGGGCCAAGCCCAGTTCCACTATTTTTGCCATAACTTCTAGGCTATTTGTCCGATTTGGCCGATTCAAGCGGCGTTGGAAACCGTATTCTAAGGGCTATCCCACAAAAAGTAAAAATCTACTTTTCCTATTATTTTACTTTACGAGAACTTCGTGAGAGAGCAAAACAAGTAAAAAAGTGACTTTTTTGGGGCGTATTCGGCCGATTTACCCGCGATATGGGCCTTCAAATTACGCAAGATCACTTTAAAATGCCGTAAGTACATGTGAATGTGCTAATGTGCGAAAAAAATCAATATTTTGTTTCGGATGATTTTTCAGCCCCGAACCCCTACGGTTACCCCCCCTAGGGCCCGGCCCGAAAATTGAAACTCTTTGTTCGGCACGATGGATAGGAATTCCGATCATTATGGGTCTTAGGCCTTTAGATAAGGATTTTGTGGACATAAAGATCGATCGAATCGGGCGAGTAACGAAGAAGTTATGGCCAAAATAGGTTTTAGCCCAGGCCCCTAGGGGTACTCCTAGGGCCCGGCCCAAAAAATTGGACCTCTTTATTCAGCACGATGGATAGGAATTCCAATCATGCGGGGTCCTCGGCCTTTAGATAAGGATTCTGTCGACATAAAGATCGACCGAATCGGGCGAGAAACGAAGAAGTTATGACCAAAATAGTTTTTGCGTCGGGTCCCGTTTTGCGCAGTTCCACTATTTTTGCCATAACTTCTAGGCTATTTGTCCGATTTGGCCGATTCAAGCGGCGTTGGAAACCTTATTCCAAGGACTATCCCCCAAAAAGTTAAAATCTACTTTTCCTATTATTTTGCTTTACGAGATATTCGTGAGAGTTCAAAACAAGCGAAAAAGTTACTATTTTTGGGCGTATTCGGCCAATTTTCCTGCGATCTGGGCCTTCAAATTACGCAAGCTCACTTTAAAATATCATAAGTACATTTGAATGTGCTAATGTGCGAAAAAATCAACATTTCGTTTCGGATGATTTTTCAGCCCCCGTACCCCTAGGGGTACCCCTAGGGCCCGGCCCGAAAATTGAAACTCTTTGTTCGACACGATAGATAGGAATTCCGATCATTAGGGGTCTTAGGCTTTAGATAATGATTCTATGGACATAAAGATCGACCGAATCGGGCGAGTAACGAAGAAGTTATGGCCAAAATAGTTTTTAGCCCAGGCCCCTAGGGGGGTACTCTTAGGGCCAAGCCCAGTTCCACTATTTTTGCCATAACTTCTAGGCTATTTGTCCGATTTGGCCGATTCAAGCGGCGTTGGAAACCGTATTCTAAGGGCTATCCCACAAAAAGTAAAAATCTACTTTTCCTATTATTTTACTTTACGAGAACTTCGTGAGAGACCAAAACAAGTAAAAAAGTGACTTTTTTGGGGCGTATTCGGCCGATTTACCCGCGATATGGGCCTTCAAATTACGCAAGATCACTTTAAAATGCCGTAAGTACATGTGAATGTGCTAATGTGCGAAAAAAATCAATATTTTGTTTCGGATGATTTTTCAGCCCCGAACCCCTACGGTTACCCCCCTAGGGCCCGGCCCGAAAATTGAAACTCTTTGTTCGGCACGATGGATAGGAATTCCGATCATTATGGGTCTTAGGCCTTTAGATAAGGATTTTGTGGACATATAGATCGACCGAATCGGGCGAGTAACGAAGAAGTTATGGCCAAAATAGTTTTTAGCTCAGGCCCCTAGGGTAGGGCCTGGCCCAAAAATTAGAGCTCTTCGTTCAGCATGATGGATAGGAATTCCAATCATGCGGGGTCTTAGGCCTTTAGATAAAGATTTTGTCGACATAAAGATCGACCGAATCGGGCGAGTAACGAAGAAGTTATGGCAAAAATAGTTTTTAGTCCAGCCCCCTAGGGGTACTCCTAGGGCCCGGCCCAAAAAATTGGACCTCTTTATTCAGCACGATGGATAGGAATTCCAATCATACGGGGTCCTCGGCCTTTAGATAAGGATTCTGTCGACATAAAGATCGACCGAATCGGGCGAGAAACGAAAAAATTATGACCAAAATAGTTTTTGCGTCGGGTCCCGTTTTGCGCAGTTCCACTATTTTTGCCATAACTTCTAGGCTATTTGTCTGATTTGGCCGATTCAAGCTGCGTTGGAAACCTTATTCCAAGGGCTATACCCCAAAAAGTCAAAATCTACTTTTCCTATTAATTTGCTTTACGAGAACTTCGTAAGAGTTCAAAACAAGCAAAAAAGTTACTATTTTGGGGCGTATTCGGCCAATTTACCCGCGATCTGGGCCTTCAAATAACGCAAGCTCACTTTAAAATGCCATAAGTACATATGAATGTGCTAATTTGCGAAAAAATCAACATTTCATTTCGGATGATTTTTCAGCCCCCGAACCCCTAGGGTACCCCTAGGGTCTGGCCCGAAAATTGAAACTATTTGTTCGGCACGATAGATAGGAATTCCGATCATTAGGGGTCTTAGGCCTTTAGATAATGATTCTATGGATATAAAGATCGACCGAATCGTGCGAGTAACGAAGAAGCTATGGCCAAAATAGTTTTTAGCCCAGGCCCCTAGGGGGTACTTTTAGGGCCCGGCCCAGTTCCACTATTTTTGCCATAACTTCTAGGCTATTTGTCCGATTTGGCCGATTCAAGCGGCGTTGGAAACCTTATTCCAAGGGCTACCCCCTAAAAAGTAAAAATCTACTTTTCCTATTATTTTACTTTACGAGAACTTCGTGAGAGACCAAAACAAGTGAAAAAGTGACTATTTTGGGGCGTATTCGGCCGATTTACCCGCGATCTGGGCCTTCAAATTACGCAAGCTCACTTTAAAATGCCATAATTACATGTGAATGTGCTAATGTGTGAAAAAATCAACATTTTGTTTCGGATGATTTTTCAGCCCCGAACCCCTAGGGTTACCCCTAGGGCCCGGTCCGAAAATTGAAACTCTTTGTTCGGCACGATGGATAGGAATTCCGATCATTATGGGTCTTAGGCCTTTAGATAAGGATTCTGTGGACATACAGGTCGACCGAATCGGGCGAGTAACAAAGAAGTTATGGACAAAATAGTTTTTAGCCCAGGCCCCTAGGAGTACCTCCTAGGGTCCGGCCCAAAAATTTGAGCTCTTTTTTTAGCACGATGGATAGGAATTCCAATCATGCTGGGTCTTAGGCCTTTAGATAAGGATTTTGTTGACATAAAGATCGACCGAATCGGGCGAGTAACGAAGAAGTTATGGCCAAAATAGTTTTCAGTCCAGGCCCCTAGGGGTACTCCTCTAGCCCGGCCCAAAAAAATGGAGCTCTTTGTTCAGCACGATGGATAGGAATTCCAATCATGCGGGGTCTTAGGCCTTTAGATAAGGATTATGTTGACATAAAGATCGACCGAATCGGGCGAGTAACGAAGAAGTTATTGCCAAAATAGTTTTCAGTCCAGGCCCCTAGAGGTACTCCTAGGGCCCGGCCCAAAAAATTGGACCTCTTTGTTAAGCACGATGGATAGGAATTCCAATCATACGGGGTCCTCGGCCTTTATATAAGGATTCTGTCGACATAATGATCGATCGAATCGGGCGAGAAACGAAGAAGTTATGACCAAAATAGTTTTTGCGTCGGGTCCCGTTTTGCGCAGTTCCACTATTTTTGCCATAACTTCTAGGCTATTTGTCTGATTTGGCCGATTCAAGCTGCGTTGGAAACCTTATTCCAAGGGCTATCCCCCAAAAATTCAAAATCTACTTTTCCTATTAATTTGCTTTACGAGAACTTCGTGAGAGTTCAAAACAAGCAAAAAAGTTACTATTTTGGGGCGTATTCGGCCAATTTAACCGCGATCTGGGCCTTCAAATAACGCAAGCTCACTTTAAAATGCCATAAGCACATGTGAATGTGCTAATGTGCGAAAAAATCAACATTTCGTTTCAGATTATTTTTCAGCCCCCGAACCCCTAGGGGTACCCCTAGGGCCCGACCCGAAAATTGAAACTATTTGTTCGGCACGATAGATAGGAAATCCGATCATTAGGGGTCTTAGGCCTTTAGATAATGATTCTATGCACATAAAGATCGACCGAATCGTGCGAGTAACGAAGAAGTTATGGCCAAAATAGTTTTTAGCTCAGGCCCCTTGGGGGTACTCGTAGGGCCCGGCCTAGTGCCACTATTTTTGCCATAACTTCTAGGCTATTTCTCCGATTTAGCCGATTCAAGCGGCGTTGGAAACCTTATTCCAAGGGCTTTCCCGCAAAAAGTAAAAATCTACTTTTCCCATTATTTTACTTTACGAGAACTTCGTGAGAAACCAAAACAAGTGAAAAAGTGACTATTTTGGGGCGTATTCGGCCGATTTACCCGCGATCTGGGCCTTCAAATTACGCAAGCTCACTTTAAAATGCCGTAATTACATGTGAATGTGCTAATGTGCTAAAAAATCAACATTTTGTTTCGGATGATTTTTCAGCCCCGAACCCCTAGGGATAGGATTTCCGATCATTATGGGTCTTAGGCCTTTAGATAAGGATTCTATGGACATACAGATCGAACGAATCGGGCGAGTACTGAAGAAGTTATGGCCAAAATAGTTTTTAGCCCAGGCTCCTAGGGGGTACTCCTAGGGCCTGGCCCAAAAATTGGAGCTCTTTGTTCAGCACGATGGATAGGAATTCCAATCATGCGGGATCTTAGGCCTTTACATAAGGATTCTGTCGACATAAAGATCGACCGAATCGGGCGAGTAACGAAGATGTTATGGCCAAAATAGTTTTTAGTCCAGGCCCCTAGGGGTATTTCTAGAGCCCGGCCCAAAAAATTGGACCTCTTTGTTCAGCACGATGGATAGGAATTCCAATCATGCGGGGTCCTCGGCCTTTAGATAAGGATTCTGTTGACATAAAGATCGACTTAATCGGGCGAGAAACGAAGAAGTTATGACCAAAATAATTTTTGCGTCGGGTCTCGTTTTGCGCACTTCCACTATTTTTGCCATAACTTCTAGGCTATTTGTCTGATTTGGCCGATTCAAGCGACGTTGGAAACCTTATTCCAAGGGCTATCCCTCAAAAAGTCAAAATCTACTTTTTCTATTATTTTGCTTTACGAGAACTTCGTAATAATTCAAATCAAGCGAAAAAGTTACTATTTTGGGGCGTATTCGGCCAATTTACCCGCGATCTGGGCCTTCAAATAACGCAAGCTCACTTTAAAATGCCATAAGTACATGTGAATGTGCTAATGTGCGAAAAAATCAACATTTTGTTTCGGATGATTTTTCAGCCCCGAACCCTTAGGGGTACCCCTAGGGCCCGGCCCGAAAATTGAAACTATTTGTTCGGCACGATAGATAGGAATTCCGATCATTAGGGGTCTTAGGCCTATAGATAATGATTCTATGGACATAAAGATCGACCGAATCGTGCGAGTAACGAAGAAGTTATGGCCAAAATAGTTTTTAGCCCAGGCCCCTAGAGGGTACTTTTAGGGCCCGGCCCAGTTCCACTATTTTTGCCATAACTTCTAGGCTATTTGTCCGATTTGGCCGATTCAAGCGGAGTTGGAAACCTTATTCCAAGGGCTACCCCCCAAAAAGTAAAAATCTACTTTTCCTATTATTTTACTTTACGAGAACTTCGTGAGAGACCAAAACAAGTGAAAAGTGACTATTTTGGGGCGTATTCGGCCGATTTACCCGCGATCTTGGCCTTCAAATTACGCAAGCTCACTTTAAAATGCCATAATTACATGTGAATGTGCTAATGTACGAAAAAATCAACATTTTGTTTCGGATTATTTTTCATCCCCGAACCCCTAGGGGTACCCCTAGGCTTGAAACTCTTTGTTCGGCACGATGGATAGGAATTCCGATCATTAGCGGTCTTAGGCCTTTAGATAAGGATTCTGTAGACATAAAGATCGACCGAATCGGGCGAGTAACGAAGAAGTTATGGTTAAAATAGTTTTTAGCCCAAGCCCGTAGAGGGTACTCCTAGGGCCCGGCCCAAAAATTGGACCTCTTTGTTCAGCACGATGGATAGGAATTCCAATCATTAGGCGACTTAGGCCTTTCGATAAGGATTCTGTCGACATAAAGATCGACCGAATCGGACGAGTAATGAAGAATTTATGGCCAAAATAGTTTTTAGTCCAGGCCCCCAGGGGTACTCCTAGGGCCCGGCCCAAAAATTGGACCTCTTTGTTCAGCACGATGGATAGGAATTCCAATCATGCGGGGTCTTCGGCCTTTAGATAAGGATTCTGTCGACATAAAGATCGACCGAATCGGGCGAAAAACGAAGAAGTTATGACCAAAGTAGTTTTTGTATCGGGTCCCGTTTCGCGCAGTTCCACTATTTTTGCCATAACTTCTAGGCTATTTGTCCGATTTGGCCGATTCAAGCGGCGTTGGAAACCCTATTCCAAGGGCTATCCCTCAAAAAGTCAAAATCTACTTTTCCTATTATTTTGCTTTACGAGAACTTCGTGAGAGTCCAAAACAAGCGAAAAAGTGACTATTTTGGGGCGTATTCGGCCGATTTACCCGCGATCTGGGCCTTCAAATTACGCAAGCTCACTTTAAAATGCCATAAGTACATGTGAATGTGCTATTGTGCGAAAAAATGAACATTTTGTTTCGGATGATTTTTCAGCCCCCGAACCACTAGGGCCCGGCCCGAAAATTGAAACTCTTTGTTCAACACAATGGATAGGAATTCCGATCATTAGGGGTCTTAAGCCTTTAGAAAAGGATTATGTGGACATAAAGATCGACCGAATCGGGCGAGTAACGAAGAAGTTATGGCCAAAATAGTTTTTAGCCCAGGCCCTAAGGGGTACTCCTAAGGCCCGACCCAAAAATTAGACCTCTTTGTTCAGCACTATGGATAGGAATTCCAATCATGCGGGGTCTTAGGCCTTTAGATAAGGATTCTGTGGACATAAAGATCGACCGAATCGGGCGAGTAACGAAGAAGTTATGGCCAAAATAGTTTTTAGCCCAGGCCCTCAGGGTACTCCTAAGGCCCGACCCAAAAATTGGACCTCTTTGTTCAGCACTATGGATAGGAATTCCAATCATGCGAGGTCTTCGGCCTTTAGATAAGGATACTGTCGACATAAAGATCGACCGAATCGGGCGAGAATTGAAAAAGTTATGGCCAAAATAATTTTTTGCCCAGGCCCCTAGGGGTACTCCTAGGGCCCGGCCCAAAAATTTGAGCTCTTTGTTCAGCACGATGGATAGGAATTCCAATCATGCGGGGTCTTAGACCTTTAGATAAGGATTCCGTCGACATAAAGATCGACCGAATCGGGCGAGAAACGAAGAAGTTATGGCCAAATTAGGTTTTGCGGCGGGTCCCGTTTGCACAGTTCCACTATTTTCCTATTCCAAGGGCTATCCTCCAAAAAGTCAAAATCTACTTTTCCTATTATTTTGCTTTACGAGAACTTCGTGAGAGTCCAAAACAAGCGAAAAAGTGACTATTTTAGGGCGTATTCGGCTGATTTACCCGCGATCTGGGACTTCAAATTACGCAAGCTCACTTTAAAATGCCATAAGTACATGCAAATGTGCTAATGTACGAAAAAATCATCATTTTGTTTCGGATGATTTTTCAGCTCCTGAACCCCTAGGGGTACCCCTAGGGCCCGGCCCGAAAATTGAAACTCTTTGTTCGGCAAGATGGATAGGAATTCCGATCATTAGGGGTCTTAGGCCTTTAGATAAGGATTCTGTGGACATAAAGATCGACCGAATCGGGCGAGTAACGAAGAAGTTATGGCCAAAATAGTTTTTAACCTAGGTCCCTAGGGGTACTCCTAGGGCCCGGCTCAAAAATTGGACCTCTTTGTTCAGAACGATGGATAGGAATTCCAATCATGCGGGGTCTTTGGCCTTTAGATAAGGATTCTGTCGACATAAAGATCGACCGAATCGGGCGACAAACGAAGAAGTTATGACCAAAATAGTTTTTGCGTCGGGTCCCGTTTTGCGCAGTTCTTCTATTTTTGCCATAACTTCTAGACTATTTGTCCGATTTGGCCGATTTAAGCGGTGTTGGAAACCCTATTCCAAGGGCTATCCCCCAAAAAGTCAAAATCTACTTTTCCTTTTATTTTGCTTTACCAGAACTTTGTGAGAGTCTAAAACAAGCGAAAAAGTGACTATTTTGGGGCATATTCGGCCGTTTTACCCGCGATCTAAGCCTTCAAATTACGCAAGCTCACTTTAAAATGCCATAAGTACATGTGAATGTGCTAATGTGCGAAAAAATCAACATTTCGTTTCGGATGATTTTTCATCCCCCGAACACCTAGGGGTACCCCTAGGGCCCGGCTCGAAAATTGAAACTCTTTGTTCGGCATGATGGATAGGAATTCTGATCATTAGGGGTCTTAGGCATTTAGATAAGGATTCTGTGGACATAAAGATAGACAGAATCGGGGGAGTAACGAAGAAGTTATGGCCAAAATAGTTTTTAGCCCAGGCCCCTAGGGGTACTCCTAGGGCCCGGCTCAAAAATTGGACCTCTTTGTTCAGAACGATGGATAGGAATTCCAATCATGCGTGGTCTTCGGCCTTTAGATAAGGATTCTGTCGACATAAAGATCGACCGAATCGGGCGAGAAACGAAGAAGTTATGACCAAAATAGTTTTTGCGTCGGGTCCCGTTTTGCGCAGTTCTTCTATTTTTGCCATAACTTCTAGACTATTTGTCCGATTTGGCCGATTTAAGCGGCGTTGGAAACCTTATTCCAAGGGCTATCCCTTAAAAAGTCAAAATCTACTTTTCCTATTATTTTGCTTTACGAGAACTTCGTGAGAGTCCAAAACAAGCGAAAAAGTGACTATTTTGGGGCATATTCGGCCGATTTACCCGCGATCTGGGCCTTCAAATTACGCAAGCTCACTTTAAAATGCCGTAATTACATGTGAATGTGCTAATGTGCGAAAAAATCAACATTTCGTTTCGGATGATTTTTCAGCCCCCGAACACCTAGGGGTACCCCTAGGGCCCGGCCCGAAAATTGAAACTCTTTGTTCGGCACGATGGATAGGAATTCTGATCATTAGGGGTCTTAGGCATTTAGATAAGGATTCTGTGGACATAAAGATCGACCGAATCGGGGGAGTAACGAAGAAGTTATGGCCAAAATAGTTTTTAGCCCAGGCCCCTAGGGGTACTCCTAGGGCCCGGCCCAAAAATTGGACCTCTTTGTTCAGCACGATGGATAGGAATTCCAATCATGTGAGGTATTCAGCATTTATTAAGGATTCTGTCTACATAAAGATCGACCGAATCGGGCGAGAAACGAAGAAGTTATGACCAAAATAGTTTTTGCGTCGGGTCCCGTTTTGCGCAGTTCCACTATTTTTGCCATAACTTCTAGGCTATTTGTCCGATTTGGCCAATTCAAGCGGCATTGGAAACCCTATTCCAAGGGATATTCCCCAAAAAGTCAAAATCTAACTTCGTGAGAGTCCAAAACAAGCGAAAAAGTAACTATTTTGGGGCGTATTCGGCCGATTTAACCGCGATCTAAGCCTTCAAATTACGCAAGCTCACTTTAAAATGCCATAAGTACATGTGAATGTGCTAATGTGCGAAAAAATTAACATTTCGTTTCGGATGATTTTTCAGCCCCGATCTTCTAGGGGTAGGGCCAGGCCCGAAAATTGAAACTCTTTGTTCGGCACGATGGATAGGAATTCCGATCATTAGGGGTCTTAGACCTTTAGATATGGATTCTGTGGACATAAAGATCGACCAAATCGGGCGAGTAACGAAGAAGTTATGGCCAAAATAGTTTTTAGCCCAGGCCCCTAGGGGTACTCTTAGGACCCAGCCCAAAAATTGGACCTCTTTGTTCCGTACCATGGATAGGAATTCCAATCTTGCGGGGTCTTAGGCCTTTAGATAAGGATTCTGTCGACGTAAAGATCGACCAAATCGTGCGAGAAACAAAGAAGTTATGACCAAAATAGTTTTTGCGTCGGGTCCCGTCTTGCGCAGTTCCACTATTTTTGCCATAACTTCTAGGCTATATGTCCGATTTGGCCGATTCAAGCGGCGTTGGAAACCCTATTCCAAGGGCTATCCCTAAAAAAGTCAAAATCTATTTTTCCTATTATTTTTCTTTACGAGAACTTCGTGAGTGTCCAAAACAAGCGAAAAAGTCACTATTTTGGGGCGTATTCGGCCGATTTACCCGCGATCTGGGCTTTCAAATTACGCAAGCTCACTTTAAAATGCCATAAGTACATGTGAATGTGCTAATGTGCGAAAAAATCAACATTTCATTTCGGATGATTTTTCAGCCCCCGAAACCCTAGGGGTACCCCTAGGGCCCGGCCCGAAAATTGAAACTCTTTGTTCGGCACGATGGATAAGAATTCCGATCATTAGGGTTCTTAGGCCTTTAGATAAGGATTCTATGGACATAAAGATCGACCGAATCGGGCGAGTAACGAAAAAGTTATGGCCAAAATAGTTTTTAGCCCAGGCCCCTAGGGGTACTCTTAGGACCCAGCCCAAAAATTGGACCTCTTTGTTCAGCACGATGGATAGGAATTCCAATCATGCGTGGTCTTCGGCCTTTAGATAAGGATTCTGTCGACATAAAGATCGACCGAATCGGGCGAGAAACGAAGAATTTATGACCAAAATAGTTTTTGCATCGGGCCCCGTTTTGCGCAGTTCCACTATTTTTGCCATAACTTCTAGGCTATTTGTCCGATTTGGCCGATTCAAGCGACGTTGGGAACCCTATTCCAAGGGCTATCCCCCAAAAAGTCAAAATCTACTTTTCCTATTAATTTGCTTTACGAGAACTTCGTGAAAGTTAAAACAAGCTAAAAGTGACTATTTTGGGGCGTATTCGGCCGATTTACCCGCGATCTGGGCCTTCAAATTACGCAAGCTCACTTTTAAATGCCATAAGTACATGTGAATGTGCTAATTTGCGAAAAAATCAATATTTCATTTCGGATGATTTTTCAGCCGTCGAACCCCTAGAGGTAGGGCCAGGCCTGAAAATTGAAACTTTTTGTTCGGCACGATGGATAGGAATTCCGATCATTAGGGGTCTTAGAACTTTAGATATGGATTCTGTGGACATAAAGATCGACCAAATCGGGCGAGTAACGAAGAAGTTATGGCCAAAATAGTTTTTAGCCCAGGCCCCTAGGGGTACTCTTAGGACCCAGCCCAAAAATTGGACCTCTTTGTTCCGTACCATGGATAGGAATTCCAATCTTGCGGGGTCTTCGGCCTTTAGATAAGGATTCTGTCGACGTAAAGATCGACCAAATCGTGCGAGAAACAAAGAAGTTATGACCAAAATAGTTTTTGCGTCGGGTCCCGTCTTGCGCAGTTCCACTATTTTTGCCATAACTTCTAGGCTATATGTCCGATTTGGCCGATTCAAGCGGCGTTGGAAACCCTATTCCAAGGGCTATCCCTAAAAAAGTCAAAATCTATTTTTCCTATTATTTTTCTTTACGAGAACTTCGTGAGTGTCCAAAACAAGCGAAAAAGTCACTATTTTGGGGCGTATTCGGCCGATTTACCCGCGATCTGGGCTTTCAAGTTACGCAAGCTCACTTTAAAATGCCATAAGTACATGTGAATGTGCTAATGTGCGAAAAAATCAACATTTCATTTCGGATGATTTTTCAGCCCCCGAAACCCTAGGGGTACCCCTAGGGCCCGGCCCGAAAATTGAAACTCTTTGTTCGGCACGATGGATAAGAATTCCGATCATTAGGGTTCTTAGGCCTTTAGATAAGGATTCTATGGACATAAAGATCGACCGAATCGGGCGAGTAACGAAAAAGTTATGGCCAAAATAGTTTTTAGCCCAGGCCCCTAGGGGTACTCTTAGGACCCAGCCCAAAAATTGGACCTCTTTGTTCAGCACGATGGATAGGAATTCCAATCATGCGTGGTCTTCGGCCTTTAGATAAGGATTCTGTCGACATAAAGATCGACCGAATCGGGCGAGAAACGAAGAATTTATGACCAAAATAGTTTTTGCATCGGGCCCCGTTTTGCGCAGTTCCACTATTTTTGCCATAACTTCTAGGCTATTTGTCCGATTTGGCCGATTCAAGCGACGTTGGGAACCCTATTCCAAGGGCTATCCCCCAAAAAGTCAAAATCTACTTTTCCTATTAATTTGCTTTACGAGAACTTCGTGAAAGTTAAAACAAGCTAAAAGTGACTATTTTGGGGCGTATTCGGCCGATTTACCCGCGATCTGGGCCTTCAAATTACGCAAGCTCACTTTTAAATGCCATAAGTACATGTGAATGTGCTAATTTGCGAAAAAATCAATATTTCATTTCGGATGATTTTTCAGCCGTCGAACCCCTAGAGGTAGGGCCAGGCCTGAAAATTGAAACTTTTTGTTCGGCACGATGGATAGGAATTCCGATCATTAGGGGTCTTAGAACTTTAGATATGGATTCTGTGGACATAAAGATCGACCAAATCGGGCGAGTAACGAAGAAGTTATGGCCAAAATAGTTTTTAGCCCAGGCCCCTAGGGGTACTCTTAGGACCCAGCCCAAAAATTGGACCTCTTTGTTCCGTACCATGGATAGGAATTCCAATCTTGCGGGGTCTTCGGCCTTTAGATAAGGATTCTGTCGACGTAAAGATCGACCAAATCGTGCGAGAAACAAAGAAGTTATGACCAAAATAGTTTTTGCGTCGGGTCCCGTCTTGCGCAGTTCCACTATTTTTGCCATAACTTCTAGGCAATTTGTCCGATTTGGCCGATTCAAGCGACGTTGGAAACCCTATTCCAAGGGCTATCCCTAAAAAAGTCAAAATCTATTTTTCCTATTATTTTTCTTTACGAGAACTTCGTGAGTGTCCAAAACAAGCGAAAAAGTCACTATTTTGGGGCGTATTCGGCCGATTTACCCGCGATCTGGGCTTTCAAATTACGCAAGCTCACTTTAAAATGGCATAAGTACATGTGAATGTGCTAATGTGCGAAAAAATCAACATTTCATTTCGGATGATTTTTCAGCCCCCGAAACCCTAGGGGTACCCCTAGGGCCCGGCCCGAAAATTGAAACTCTTTGTTCGGCACGATGGATAAGAATTCCGATCATTAGGGTTCTTAGGCCTTTAGATAAGGATTCTATGGACATAAAGATCGACCGAATCGGGCGAGTAACGAAAAAGTTATGGCCAAAATAGTTTTTAGCCCAGGCCCCTAGGGGTACTCTTAGGACCCAGCCCAAAAATTGGACCTCTTTGTTCAGCACGATGGATAGGAATTCCAATCATGCGTGGTCTTCGGCCTTTAGATAAGGATTCTGTCGACATAAAGATCGACCGAATCGGGCGAGAAACGAAGAATTTATGACCAAAATAGTTTTTGCATCGGGCCCCGTTTTGCGCAGTTCCACTATTTTTGCCATAACTTCTAGGCTATTTGTCCGATTTGGCCGATTCAAGCGACGTTGGGAACCCTATTCCAAGGGCTATCCCCCAAAAAGTCAAAATCTACTTTTCCTATTAATTTGCTTTACGAGAACTTCGTGAAAGTTAAAACAAGCTAAAAGTGACTATTTTGGGGCGTATTCGGCCGATTTACCCGCGATCTGGGCCTTCAAATTACGCAAGCTCACTTTTAAATGCCATAAGTACATGTGAATGTGCTAATTTGCGAAAAAATCAATATTTCATTTCGGATGATTTTTCAGCCGTCGAACCCCTAGAGGTAGGGCCAGGCCTGAAAATTGAAACTTTTTGTTCGGCACGATGGATAGGAATTCCGATCATTAGGGGTCTTAGAACTTTAGATATGGATTCTGTGGACATAAAGATCGACCAAATCGGGCGAGTAACGAAGAAGTTATGGCCAAAATAGTTTTTAGCCCAGGCCCCTAGGGGTACTCTTAGGACCCAGCCCAAAAATTGGACCTCTTTGTTCCGTACCATGGATAGGAATTCCAATCTTGCGGGGTCTTCGGCCTTTAGATAAGGATTCTGTCGACGTAAAGATCGACCAAATCGTGCGAGAAACAAAGAAGTTATGACCAAAATAGTTTTTGCGTCGGGTCCCGTCTTGCGCAGTTCCACTATTTTTGCCATAACTTCTAGGCTATATGTCCGATTTGGCCGATTCAAGCGGCGTTGGAAACCCTATTCCAAGGGCTATCCCCCTAAAAGTCAAAATCTACTTTTCCTATTATTTTGCTTTACGAGAACTTCGTGAAATTTAAAATAAGCGAAAAAGTTACTATTTTGGGGCGTATTCGGCCGATTTACCCGCGATCTGTGCCTTCAATTTACGTAAGCTCACTTTAAAATGCCTAAAGAACATGATAATGTGCTAATGTGCGAAAAATTCAACATTTCGTTTCGGATGATTTTTCAGCCCCCGTACCCCTAGGGGTACGTACCCCTAGGGCCCGGTCCGAAAATTGAAACTCTTTGTTCGTCACGATGGATAGGAATTCCGATCATTAAGGGTCTTAGGCCTTTAGATATGGATTCTGTGCACATAAAGATCAACCGAATCGGACGAGTAACGAAGAAGTTATGGCCAAAATAGTTTTTATCCCAGGCCATTAGGGGGGTAGCCGTAGGGCCCGACCAAAAAATTGGAGCTCTTTGTTCAGCACGATGGATAGGAATTCCAATCATGAGGGGTATTAGGTCATTAGATAAGGATTCCGCTGACAGAAAGATCGACCGAATCGAGCGACAAACGAAGAAGTTATGTCCAAACTAATTTTTGCGTCGGGTCCCCTTTTGCGCAGTTCCACTATTTTTGCCATAACTTCTGGGCCATTTGTCCAATTTGGCCGATTCAAGCGGCGTTGGAAACCCTTTTCCAGGGCAATCCCCCCAAAAGACGAAATCCACTTTTCCTATTATTTTTCTTTACGAGAATTTCGTGAGTGTCCAAAAAAAGCAAAAAACTGAATATTTTGGGGCGTATTCGGCTGATTTACCTGCGATCTGGGCCTTCAAATTACGCAAGCTCACTTTAAAATTCCATAAAAACATGTGTATGTGCTAATTTGCGAAAAAATCAACATTTCGTTTCTGATGATTTTTCAGCCCCGAGCCCCTAGGGATACCCCTAGGGCCCGACCCGAAAATTGAAGCTCTTTGTTCGGCACGATGGACAGGAACTCCGATCATTAGGGCTCTTAGTCCTTTAGATAAGGATTCTATGGACATAAAGATCGACCGAATCAGGCGAGTAACGAATAAGTTATGGCCAAAATAGTTTTTATCCCAGGCCCCTAGGGCCCGGCCCAAAAATTGGAGCTCTTTGTTCAGAACGATAGATAGGAATTCCAATCATGAGGGGTCTTGGGCCTTTAGATAAGGATTCCTTGGACATAAAGATTGACCGAATCGGGTGAGAAACGAAGAAGTTATGCCCAAAATAGTTTTTGCGTTAGGTCCCGTTTTGCGCAGTTCCACTATTTTTGCCATAACTTCTAGGCTATTTGTCCGATTTGGCCGATTCAAGCGGCGTTGGAAACCTTATTTCAAGGGCTATCCCCTAAAAAGTCAAAATCCACTTTTCCTATTATTTTGCTTTACGAGAACTTCGTGAGAGTTTAAAACAGGCGAAAAGTGACTATTTTAGGGCATGTTCGGCGTATTTACCCGCGATCTGGGCCTTCAAATTACGCAAGCTCAATTTAAAATGCCATAAGTACATGTGAATGTGCTAATGTGCGAAAAAATCAACATTTCGTTTCGGAAGTTTTTTCAGCCCCCGAACCCCTAGGGGTCCCCCTAGGGCCCGACCCGAAAATTGAAACTCTTTGTTCGGCACGATGGATAAGAATTCCGATCATTAGGGGTCTTAGGCCTTTAGATAAGGATTCTATGGACATAACGATCCACCGAATCGGGCGAGTAACGAAAAAGTTATGGCCAAAAATAGTGTCCGGCCCAAAAATTAGAGCTCTTTGTTCAGCACGATGGATAGGAATTCCAATCATGCGGGGTCTTGGGCCTTTAGATAAGGATTCCGTCGACATAAAGATCGACCGAATCGGGCGAGAAACGAAGAAGTTATGGCCAAAATAGTTTTTGCGTAGGGTCCCGTTTTGCGCAGTTCCACTATTTTTGCCATAACTTCTAGGCTATTTGTCCGATTTGGCCGATTCAAGCGGCTTGGAAACCTTATTCCAATGGCTATCACCTAAAAAGTCAAAATCCACTTTTCCTATTATTTTGCTTTACGAGAACTTCGTGAGAGTTTAAAACAGGCGAAATGTGACTATTTTGGGGCGTATTCGGCCGATTTACCCGCGATCTGGGCCTTCAAATTACGCAAGCTCACTTTAAAATGCCATAAGTACATGTGAATGGCCTAATGTGCGAAAAAATCAACATGTCGTTTCGGAAGATTTTTCAGCCCCCGAACCCCTAGGGGTACCCTTAGGGCCCGGTCCCAAAATTGAAACTCTTTGTTCGGCACGATGGATAGGAATTCCGATCATTAGGGGTCATAGGCCTTTAGATAAGGATTCTTTGGACATAAAGATCGACCGAATCGGGCGAGTAACGAAGAAGTTATGGAAAAAAATAGTGTCCGGCCCAAAAATTGGAGCTCTTTGTTCAGCACGATGGATAGGAATTCCAATCATGCGGGGTCTTGGGCCTTTAGATAAGGATTCCGTCGACATAAAGATCGACCGAATCGGGCGAGAAACGAAGAAGTTATGGCCAAAATAGTTTTTGCGTAGGGTCCCGTTTTGCGCAGTTCCACTATTTTTGCCGTAACTTCTAGGCTATTTGTCCGAATTGGCCGATTCAAGCGGCGTTGGAAACCTTATTCCAAGGGCTATCCCCTAAAAAGTCAAAATCCACTTTTCCTATTATTTTGCTTTACAAGAACTTCGTGAGAGTTTAAAACAGGCGAAATGTGACTATTTTGGGGCGTATTCGGCCGATTTACCCGCGATCTGGGCCTTCAAATTACGCAAGCTCACTTTAAAATGCCATAAGTACATG